>JAPQWS010000140.1:1610000-4010000 GCA_028651295.1 Catharanthus roseus | reverse complement strand
CATCCCCTTCTAGACTAAAAAAATAACATTTTATTCAATAATAAATAAAAGGAGACTTAAGAATAATTATCTATTAAAAACAACTTAATGTATAAAAAATATAATATAGTATAACCAATAACTAGTTAGGATTATTTCTAATTCGATTGAGTAACTATTTAAATAGTTGGAGTATTTATTTCCTATGTAGTAGTTATAGTAGATTAATTTGTGAGTGGTTCATTGGTTAAAGTGTTTGAAAAAATCTCAAGGATATATACATAATTTAAACAAACTTTCGGAGAGTAAATGTGACTAACTCAATTATTTATTCACCATTTTGAAGATGTTTTTTATATATATTTTCAGCCCCTAAAAGTTATGAAAGTTAACATTTTAGTTTAGTCCATGAATTTAATCAACATCAACTATCATTATACACGATCTAAGTCTATTGATTATGAAATTCCACTTGCTACTATACAAAATTTAATAATCAGAACAAGTAATAATAATTTAATTCCACTTGCTTGCTGCTTGCTTTCTGAATGCCATCTCATGTGCTTGGCGGTTATTTTATGCATACAACCTTTGCAACCTAGAAGTTATGGGAGAGTAATACATCCTCATGTGAGGTACTTCTTTTTTTTCTTATCCTTGGTCTTCTTCTTCTTCTTCTTCTTCTTCTTCTTCTTCCTCTTATATCGATCACGATAGCAAAACTTACACTCCCTTGTATTAGAGTCTTCCTTCTAATAAAGCATGCAGCCATTAAGACATATGTCAATCTTCTGCACAGGCAATCCCAAACCATCTACTAACTTCTTCATCTGGTACCAATCATCCATTGCCTTATTGTCCAAGGGGAGTATACGCTTCATGTATCGTACAACTTGTTCAAATGATTTTTGAGTCCAGTCGTTCTTAGATTTAATACTCGACAACTCCACAATCGCAGATAATTGTTAATCACTTATTCACCCCCTCCCATAATGGTGTCTCAACAAATTTTAACATATCAAAAACTTCTGTGCATCCAGATTAGGTGCTTCTTCATGAGTATAGTTGGCAAAATTGGGGGCAAAGCTTCATCCGACAGTATTAAATATCATATCACGAATCGTGCTAATTTCTCCAACATTTGTCGAACTTGTTTCTCTTACACTACTCATATACGTTCCCACATTTAATTCCCAAAATGGTTCTCTATGACATGTCCAATTATGATAATCAGACATAAAACTCCACCTAAATATATACGACTTTAATTCTTCCATAGTGGTTAACTTCCTATTTCTGCACTTCACACACGGGCACCTTATCTCATCTAGGTTGCCATGATTTGTTAAGAAGACACTAGTCTACAAATAGATGTAACCCATTCACAAACTTACTATTAAGTCCCCTAGCCCCGAGTACACATCTCGTATACATCCAACTTCTGTCAGTCTCCAAAACTTTTCTAGATTCAAAGGAAGAGAAGGTTAAGATTAATCTTATTTATAATAAGAAAGTTAAGAAGAATACGAGAAGAAGAAGTAATATGAGAAGAAGAAGAAGAAGAAATGATTGAGAATTCCTACTT
Organism: Catharanthus roseus; assembly: GCA_028651295.1. Lineage (NCBI taxonomy): Eukaryota > Viridiplantae > Streptophyta > Magnoliopsida > Gentianales > Apocynaceae > Catharanthus > Catharanthus roseus. The sequence continues at coordinate 4,008,436 of JAPQWS010000140.1, read as the reverse complement.
TACTTCTGAAAGTAAACTCCTGAATGTTGTTAATCGTTCGTTTTTTTTTTTTTTTGAAAAGTTCACACCTATCTTTTGTTTAAGTTTACTTCTACAAGAAGTAGTCGCTTTTGATATATTGAAAATGAAGAAGTAATAGAAGTAAAAAAACTTAAACATTTTTTTAAGTTCACTTCTAAACAAAAAATAATAGTTGGAAATAAACAAAGAATAAGAGTAAAAACTCCTAACATTTGTTTAAGTTCACTTCTAAAAGAAGAAGTAATAGAAGTCGCTTTTGATAGATTAGAAATGAAGAAGTAATAGAAGTACAAATACTTCTAACGTTTTTTTAGTTCACTTCTAAACAAAGAAGTAATATTTGGAAATTAAAAATGAATATACAGGAGTAAAAACTCTTAACGTTTATTTAAGTTCTGATAAGAGCTAAATTGTCCTGTTTATAGCATAGAAGTAATCATCATTTCTCATGGTTTTAATGAGTTTATGAATAGTTTTCTATTGATTTTCCTTTATATGGATGAGATTATTTCTTTACTCTTTTTTTGTGAAGGGTGATCGATTTTGACTTCTTAAGTGGGCGATAATGCGTACAATGGAAAAGGAGAGTATGAGGTCAAGGAATGCTCGAGGGTCTATTTCTTAAAGTAGGAGCACAAGAAAATGCCTAAGTCATGGAGCTCAGAATTATGCATGGTTGAGCAAATCTCTACTCGGTCAAGTTGAAGCCTCCCCAGATTTGAAAGTTCTGGACATTTTACGTAGACACGCAAAATTCATTGATGCTGCGTATAACTGGTCAATTGTGAATTATGTTGAAAGGCGTAAAAGTCAGACTTCGTATTTTTATTAATCTTAAATTTTATTCTTTTATTTTAAAGTATGATAAGGAAACTTAAGAAGATATTAGTGTAATAGGGTTATGAGAGAAAAATAACGAGACAGAGAGGCTATCAAGGAAAAACTATCATTCTTTTCTCTCTTACCTTCTCTCTTCTACTCTTCTAAAAACCCTAGCTTTCTAGGAATTCAATTGAAGAACAAGACTGAATTTTTCTCAGCAAGTTTTGGATGATTGACTTCTAATTTTGAATTTAATTCATCAAGTAGAATTCTTTTCTTCTCTCTCTTATCTTTCTATTTTATCTTATTTATTGATTCTTTGCAAGATGAATTTACTAATGATTGTTAATTGTTCAAATATGTGTGAGTAATTTTTTAATCCATGATGGATTAAACCAATGAATTTTTGTTAGTTGATGGATTGATTCAATTTTATTGTAATTATTGTTGATCATAATTTAATTCCTATGTTCTTAATGCCTACGATTATAAAGCACACTATGATTACTTGATTTTAGATAGTTGGTTGAAGGACTGAAAGGTGAAATCTATTATTGGAAGAATATGAATGAAATAGGAATTTTGAGATCATGAGAGTAGTTCTAATATTCCTGAGGAGCAAACAATAAACACATTTGTAAGATTTTATTTGTCTTGAAAAAAGTTTAGCTAGTTCTTCTCAATTGTTGACTTCATGATTCATCAAGAGGATAGTGAAAATATATTTTTACTGCCCTTCTAACATTTTGTCCCAAAAATGACAATCAAGGGGCAGACTGGAAATTAAAAATAGACCTCCAAACCAAGAGAATCAATTTTGCAGGCAAGATTGAATTAAATAACAAATTCACTCTCAAGGAAAAGTTTTTACGTCCTCAACAAAATTTGTACCAATTGCAAGTTAAATTTTTGCTTAATTGATAAAGCAAAATGAATGATATTCTACCATGAATGTTTACCTACTTCTTCAAATAGAATTTGTACCAATTATAGTTTGAATGAAGTTCAAAACATAAATTCATTATCATCATTGAATGAACAAGAAAAATAGAAGACCATTATTAGCTCTGTTTGTTGAAAGAGTGTTTGAAGGATTTAAAAAAATTACCAGTGAATTGTAATTGCTCATGAAGTAGCGACAGTCGAACTAGTTGGAGGCAACAACGGCGTCACCAACTTCTCATGGAGATGTACTAGTCATTTTCGGCAGCAGCGGCGGCGAGCAGTCATTTGTGGTAGGAGCAGCCACTGTGTTCTTTATTCTCAGAAAACAGAGAGGAAATAAGAGAGAGAGAGAGAGAGAGAGAGAGAGAGGAGAAAGAGGAGAAGGTGGTGGTGGTCGGTCACAAGTTGCGGGGTAATAGTCATCGGTATAGGAGTGATGGTCGCCGAGATGAAAGGAAATTCGGGGATTGGGATGGAGGGAAACGAGTGAAAGTGAATCTCAACTGACCTAATTTGGGTCAGCTTGCAGCCGCCCACACGGTTGCAAATCTAAAATAGTTTGCAACCGAAACAATTCTGTCACAGTTGTGTTGGAAACTTGCACAATTTTACGACCGACAGTGATATCGATCGTCAAGGCCATCACTAAGTTTGCGACTGCTCTATTCAGTCTCAAAGTGGTTGCTGTTAGTGCGCCTGAAAATGTCAGTCGTCAGTGTCGGTCACAGAAAAAGGTTTTCTTATAGTACGTGTCGTGCAAATTCCACCTTTTTAATTAATCTTTGTCAGGTTTTATATCTTGCTTTATATATATATATATATATTTAGGGGTCAACAATTTTTAATAAAAATTGTTGACCCCTAAATATATATATATATATATATATATCTTGAAGTGAAAAAATTAATCCACATTAACGCGTGCCCTGGAATATATGTTAGAAAAACCCATATATGTGCATATAATCTTAACCAAAAGTCAAAGAAAGAGTATAACATATATATGCCCCTCCATTAATGATTTACAACTGATCTTATCTTTCTTGACTAAATTTAATAACATATATAACCCTCCTTTAATTATTTACAACTAACTTTATTTTTTATGATTGAATAAAGATGTGATTTAGCCTATATTCATTTGGAATTGTTTGTAAAACTTCTATTACCTTTTTGGAAGAAATTAATATTTACATCCATTCACTAAGGTTTAACTTGGAGAGGTGTTTCATTTGAATTTTTTTTCGCATTCTTTAATTTTGAAACACACATTTTCTTAACAAAGAATTTATCTTTCACGAACTCCAAGAGAAAATACACATCGAGTCAAACTAAATTCTATGGCCTAAATTACTAAAATTTGAATTTGAATTGATAATCTAAACCTTATTCACATAATTGCTGTCAGTTACAGATAATCCAGTCATACATAGTCATAGATGCCCAAGGATGAATGGGATGCATTATATATCCCATTACTATCTGTTCAAAAGAGCAACATGCCTTAAGAAGGCTGAAACTCCATAACTTTTTGCCCTCATCTTCTTCTCTTCTCTTGATTATTGTTCTTCTTGTAATTCTTAATTCTTTAATTTTACTCAAGATGGAGGAGCAACCAGTGGTGGTAGAACCAACCATGTGGTTGCCACCCATAAACTCGCACTTAAAGTTTTACACCCTCATACTGGCAAAACAATCTTATGTTAGGGTTCGTGTCAATCCTGCACTTGTTGTGCTTAGGCCTGCCTTTTCGATTTCGATTAGTATTACAGTCAAGTTTTACCCCGAGAATTCGACTAGGAAGAGGAGCTTTATGGGCCTTTCCCTGGATCACACATACCAAATTCCTTGCTGGCATATTACAAGTCTATCACCTATGAATGCTGTAAGATTTATTCTAGACTTGATCAATCGTACGTGGTTATGTTTTCAGTTGAAAAATATATTTTTAAGACGGAAGCATTTTGATGAGGGTGGTAACATCTGTTGGGAGGATGGGGATGTATATGGTGTGTTGGAGAAAATTTGGTACTTCTTATGCACCATGAGTAGGAAAAGCTACAATCAAGGCCGCAATGAGTTACCATTTTCCTTGGAGATTATGAAGATTATTCAAATTCCTCATGATCAATTTAGAGATTGGAATTCTTGGTATCGTCAAAAGAAAAGGGCTAATCCTTATTTTGAGAGAGAGTTTAAAAATGCAATTAGACGACCGAGGACGCCTGAGGAGTTGTTAGAACCGGTCTTATATGACCACATAGCTACATCAGAATCAGCAATTCAAGAACTTGAGACTTTGAAATTCGGTGAATCAGGTTGTTCTTCTACAGCAGATACCAATTGCCTTGTTTGCCTTCAAAAGTTGCAAATTGGATCAATAGCTTGTCGCCTGCCATGTTCTCATTTGTTTCACAAGGATTGTGTCATCAAGTGGCTGCAAGAAAGCCATATGTGTCCCTTGTGCAGGTTCAAGTTTCCGTTGAAGATCAATAGGAGCAACAACTAGGAAGGCATAGTCGCATTTTGTGTCGTCTTAAGCTTTTAGGTATTATATTAATGTTGGCTTTGTTTAGGTGTTACAATCCTTAATTCTAGGTACCCAACATTTAATTTATAGCAAATGAGACTGTTTAGTGTTGTTTGATATTCATGTCTTGAGAAGTGTTTTGATTATCATTATTTACATCTTTCAACAGGCCAACAATGTAGTGGATTGAGGGTTTTGAGGCATGTTTGCTGATTTAATTAATATTTCTAAGATTTTAAAGTTAACTTCTATATTTAATTACTTGTGTTACATCCATTACATCTTAACTTAAATCCTATCCCTGAGTACATAATAGGGAGCGTCTGGGCATTTACTATAAGATTATCTTAGCTTAGGCTGATTCTGTGTTTTGTATGTTTCTATGCTTTTGGACAGTTAAAATATATTTTACTATAAAATAAAATATTTCAGCATGGAAAATCTTCAACCTGCTTAATTGGTATTATTTTTTTGCCATCAAACTATTTCTCTCTTGTTATCGTGTAATTAATAATTTTTAGAATATAAAAATACACTAATGATATGCCTAATCAATTAGATATCTTCAATTGGCTTTGTATTTTATTTCCTTTTCTTTTTCCTCTTGGAAGAATGTTGTTTTTTACACGTATAATTTTATTTCTTCAATTATTCCCTTCCTTTCACTTTCTCTCTTTCCTTTAGCATTTTGAATCATAATCACGTCACGTAGCTTCAGCTTCATTGAGTTATTTCCATTTATTTTGCTCTTTCTTTTACGTAGGATATATATCTATTTTACGTAGGATATCTATATATGATATAATGAATTTAGAGAGGAACACATTTCAGTTCTAGTGAGATTGTACTAAGAATGTGCCCTTGACTGGTTAATCAACACTTTGCCTTAAAGGATCCTCATAGAAAGATTGATTTTTCCCTTAAAAAAAGAAAAGATTGATCGCTTTTGGATACAAACATAAAAATCCCAAATTTTCATTTTCCTCCCCCTTGTTATTATTTCTGTGTTTCTATTTTTTTCCTAGTTTTAGCGTTCTTAGCCTTCTATGCAAATGACTTGACTACTGTTAGAGTACATTTAATTAATCTGTTACTTCCGAGATTGCTAGTCGTCTTAGGAACATGATTTATGAGCCTTCGCTTATCAAATCTATTGATGATGTGAGAGTCTTTTGATTCTAATGTTTCTACTAAATTTATTATGAAATTCAATAATTTAGTGTTCCTTTTAATCCGTAATTCCTCAATGAGTAATGTGTGTTATTTTGTGAAGCTTGGCCTCTCGGTTTTGGAATTTTGTGTCCGAACTCAATATTGTATTCACTTGTGTATTAGTTGTTTGTGGTTTAAATAAGTTCTAACACTTTAGCTCTAGATTTAATTGCATAGGATATTTCTTAAGAGAATAGAAGTAGGAAATCAAGTATGAAGAATTTTCAGAATAAAAGGGGAAAAAGTAGATACATTTAACTAGTTGATAGTTTGGGGGTGAGATTTATAGTGGAATATTTGTGTTTGACAAAATTTTCTTACCAATGGGTAGACTTGGATTTTATGGTTTCTGAAAGATATGAGTATTCTAGTACTGGGTATCTTAGTCTGATTTTATGGAAAAAACTAGAATGGCTAGTTATTAGAGAGGTGAGAGATAATGCAAGTATTTATTACTCCTTCCAGCCTATGTTTATTGTTTTCTCCTTGTGTGGTATGTTTCATCACTTATTTTCTAACTAGTTCAACAACAGATTCAGAGGATGTGGCATGTCATAAATTTATTGCTCTATTAATGTTTTGTTAATGCTTTTTGTTGCTGAAAGATATTTATTTCCAGATGTATTATATTTGGCCTGGTTGTATGATGCCAATGCTTCATTTCTTTCTACATTGCACCAATTTAGAATTTAGGATGATATTTGTATAAGTTTATAGTATATTTCATAGTATTTCCTCCCGTGTGCATTCTTTGACTTTCTATAGATTGAATTGATTTACTTCATTTCCTTATAAGTAAATTCCCTATTCGCCTTAAAAGTTTATAAAAAGTCCCCAAAAGCATAAAACATAGCTATATATTCTATATTTTTGATTTCAAGTTTTTTGTTTCCCAAAACAATGTAGTAAGACCATGGGAGACTAGAGAGTTGATTATGACTTTTGCCTGTTAGTGCCATGTTATTACGTGGAGGTGGAAAATGTCTCCTATGATACTCAAGTTTCAATATAAAGTGCACTGCATGTATGTTTTACTTCTAGTAGAAGATTTTGCAGTTTAGCTCCTTAAGGATAAGCCTTCCCTTGGAAGTAAGACAAAAGTTTTAGGAAACTAGTAGATATGAAATATTAAGGAGGAAATGACTAGAAACCATAATAACATTTCAACAGAAGACTTCCATGAAAAAACTTTTTATGGATGAAAACTTCAAGCTCTTAGATGCAAATACTTCGTTGATATGGATATACTAGTAGAGCATGGTTTCTTAAAACAACTTAAGAAAACAGGTAATAATGTACCTAGAGTACACAAAAAAAGAAGCCAAACTATGAATTTGTTTTATTTATAGAAAAAATTTGAATATTATCAGTCACTTTAGACAGCGGATTAATATTAAGTAAGTGATTAGATTGTCTTAACTAAAGGATAAATGACTATATTGCCTTACTTGGGAATTAAAATTTATTTGAATTATGGTTAAGCATTAATTTGGATTGTACCGTCCTACTAATAGGGATAGGGCAAATTTGGAAAAGTTCATTGAATCCCCTCTTGATTTTCTAAAGTAAAAGATAATCGGAAATGAAAAAAGCATGTTTAAGTGACAATTAAGTTAAAATGGAGGGAGAACATTAGTACCACAAAGAAGAGAAATGATTGTAAGAACCCCATGATTTAGTTTGTATACTCGTCTCTTATGTAGACAAGTTGTACAATTGAGTTATTGTGTGGGATGGAGTGAGTTTTCTTCACAAGTCTAGTGCTTTCGTACTTCTACATATTTTCTATTGAGAAGACAAAATTCATTTTTCCTACAATAGAAGTCTTAGAAGAAGAGTTTGGTATCGAGCTCAAGCATAGTGGCAAGTGATTTTAATGCTTACTTGTTGTCGTATCATCTTTTTCTTCTTGTACCAATGACATATTAGTTTGAACTTTTACATCAAAGAGATAATATTCTTACATTTACTCAAACTTAGCATTAAAGAAATATCAAAAGGCTTATCTTTGCATCTGCGGACCTAACTAGTATGTTCGGTTTTTGCAGACCCGAAAACCCTCTAGACAAGATTTTTCTCATATTTTTCACCAGCCAAGCATTGGTTTTTAGGTAATTAGGAGCCAATTCGACTGTGGCCCTTTGTTCTGTGTAGGCATGGCAAGTTGGTCGGCCCATTGTTCCTGATTCGGGCTTCAAGCCTAGGATCGGACTGGTCGGCTGGCTTGCTAATTCGTCGGTACTTGGTTCTGAAATCCTAAGATCGAAACGACTCACCAAGAAGCTGGGACATGTCAGCCCGTTCCCGGTCAGATCCTTTAAAAAAATTCATAAATTATAAAAAAACATAATTAAAAATCTAAAACTAAATACATAATGAAAATAAAAAATTTTAAATGATTTAGGATGGGAACTTAGGGCTTGAACCTTTGAAAATAAATTACAAATTAAAATCATGTGAAAAATGTATATGTCTTATTAGAGTACCGATGCACCTATTATAGTGATGTGGAAATTCTCTATTACAAAGTTTACATCTAGTTTAATCCTTGAATCATCCTTTTCAAATAATCTCAAATACTAAAACTTTTTCTTTATTTTTGTAGTTTTAGATGTTCTAAAAGCAAGAGCGGGGCGGAGGAGGAGGAAGAGGTTGAGGTTCTTCTATGCTATCGTTATCTCTTGATGAAGTCAGGATGAAGGAATTCTATCAGTTGTCACCTACCTAATTATTTCTTTTTTACTAATTCATTATCATAATGAAAATTTGACATTTCATTTCCATATGAGCCAAACAAATTTCTTGTTGTCTACATAAATCTACCATATGATCCTTATGTACACTATCTATATATCTTCTAAGTGTACCGATGCCACTCGAACCCTAATGTGAGGATAAACATCAAGAATCCATGATAAATTGTTTTTTCCCGTGATATAAAGCCATAAAATCAAGTTTAGTATCATTTGACATGATTCAAATAAAAATGAAAATTTACCTTAAACTTTCCGAGAATCGTTCTTCAAGAATTGTGTCTCAAATGAACTTCGACGAATACTACTCTAGGATATCGATCGTGCTGGAATTTCTTCAAGAATTGTGCCTCAGATGAACTTTGGTGAATACTACTCTATACTATCATGTTGATAAGGTGTTATGAATTTAAGTTGAAGTTTGGGTACAATATATTTTAAGTAAGAATAAATATATAGGAGAACAAATAGAACAAAAGAGACAAAGAGTGGGACTCATAAATCAGTAATCAATTGTCTTTTCATGTCGTCCATGCACTCAGTACAAGAGATAAGATAATCCTATAAAGGATGTGCTTTGTCATTAAAAGAGTTCTTAGGATGGCAAATTATACCATGCACTCGGTTATACCTTGCATGGTGTAATCATTTATCAAAACGACGTCATTTTGGTGTTATAAATTATAAACAAAATCATTATAGTTTCCAAAATCACGTGCCTGATCAGATCAATTCAAATAAAATCTTCCGAGAAAATAAGATCTTTTCCTACTTGCTTTATGCAATTGCTTCTTCTCTCATGATTGTCTTCTTCGTAACCTCATCAATTCACCAGATTTCTTGTGATTTCCTGCTATTTTCATTCAATTGATCATCAATTATTGTCTGCAACATTGTGAAATCAATGGAGAATTGTAAAGAAACCAATATTGTGCCTTTTGTTGATGTAGAGGAGTTCAATTGTGATGTTATCCATCATTCTTCGTGCATTGGTGGTAATTCTATACTTCTGGAATGTGTGGAAGAAGAAGTTACACGCAAGACATTGTTGATTTTCGATTGGTTTGTTGTTCGGTGTTTTGTATGTGTGTCTGAATATATGTGTGCCGAGTTTTTAAACTAACAATGCAGAGTTCTTCAACTAAGAGTGCCTAGGTTTTCAAGTAGCAGCGCCTATGATTATGAACAGTGAAGCTTCAAACTTTTTATTTTTGTTTGCGTATTTAAATGATTTGTTCGTTTGTTTTATTTTTAAATTTTGTGTTTTCATCGTTATTTTTAATTATAATAAAACTGGTAATGGTTTCATTATAATTTATTATGTAGTTGAACATCTGTAGTTAGCAGTGCTGATTTTATATATTAGAGTACCTACTTTATGAATAAGAGTGCCTGGTTTTTGTTCTGAGGGTGCCTATGTTTATTACCATGGGAAACTTTATATTTTAAAGTTTATTGCTTGCTTTTCTTAGATGTTTTTTGTTGGTTTTTATGCAATTATTTTGTGTATTTTGTTTGTTTGAACTTATTTATTTAGTAGTGCATACTTTATAAGTTGGAGTGCTTACTTTCATAAGTAAGAGCGCCTACTTTTATATGTGACAATGCCTAGTTTTTGAATTGACAATTCATAAGTCTATTTTATTGGACACTTCATATTTTCTTGCTTGATGATTTCTTTAGATGCTTTTTGTTGTGTTTTGATCATATTTATTTAGTAGTGCATGTTTCTATAAGTGAGAATGCCTATTTTCATAAACGAGAGTACCTACCTTTATAGCTGACAGTGCATACTTTATAAGCAATTGAACATTCAACCTATCCTTTTTGTTTCTTTATTTAAATGGTTTCTGTTGTATGAATTTACATATTTTATGTGTTTTAATTTTTGATTTTCTGTGTGAATGCAGCTGTTGTTAAAACATCAATTGAAAATTCGTTGGTTGGAACTGCTATTCCATCTCAAGAAGATGCATTCAAATTGTACAATGATTATGCATTCAAGGGTTTAGTGTTCGCAAGGAAATCAAAAAGCCAAGGCAAGATGTAAATTATAAAGAAAGAATTCAATGTAAAAAGTGGGTAGCAATATAAATTACAAAGGAAGAATTCAAGTGTATTGTGTTGTTCGTATATTTATCTTGCAATTGCAATGGTAAATGTAACTTCATCAGTGGGGACATCATGTTTATATTTGGTTCTCGTTTTGTCCCTTTTGTCACTGTTAGGCATTTTATGGTACTAAAAATAGGTATTCTCACTTTTAAAACTTGGCATTCTTAGCTTTAAAACTAGGCATTCCAGTTTTTAAATTTTGGCATTCCAAAGTTTTAGAACTAGAAATGCCTAGTTTTAGAACTAGGCATTCTCAGTTACAAAAGTATGCATTACTAGTTCTAAAATTAGGCATTTCAAAATTTCAAAACTAGGCATTTCTAGTCTTAAAAGTTAGGCATTCTTAGTTCTAAAACGAGGTTTTTAGCTTTGAAACTCGGCATTCTCAGCGTAAGGAGTAGGCATTTGTAAGTTTTAAAAGTAGAAATGAGTAGTTTTAAAACTAGGCATTTTCAATTATAAAACTATGCATTCCCAAATTTTAAAATTAGACATTCCTAATTTTAAAAACTAGGCATCCCTAATTTTGAAACTCGGACATTCTTTGTGTAAAAAGTAGGTATTTTCAATTGTAAAACTAGGCATTCCTAACTTAAAAATTAGGCATTCCTAAATTTCAAATTAATATGATGATATAATGTTAAACATCTTTAAAAAATAATTAGATAATACAATGTCATTGAAAAAAAGATAAAGATGATATATATAAAAAGTAAATAAGTTTTGCATTTCCTCTGAATTAATAAAATTTTAAAATGACAAATAATTTGAATAAAATTTTCCTCTTTCTTGATGGTAATAAAATTTTTTTCCCTAAAACAACACCTATTTCTTGGTAAAAAAAGGTAAAATTTCTAGCCCCACTAGACTACTCGATGTCCAAGTATAAAAAGTTAATCATGTTGACTCAACGATCCTGCCAATTGAAGGCCCAAGACAACGGACTAGAAACCAACTCCACATTAGATGAGTTGAAATTTTCAAACTACATTGTCAGAATCCAAACTTTGACTCTAAATACTAATTCTCTAGGCTTAAAATTAAATGATCTGGAGCATTCGGACCACACCTATATCTATTTCTATGAAAGGGAAAGACCCTACCTCACACCAACCCCCAATCCCCCAGCCCCCCACCCTGCTTCTCCTCCCCATAAAAGCCATTACTTGACATCCTTTGCTTTTGATGTTAACAGCGGACAACCCTGTGTACTGCTGCTATTTTACAAATGTATGTCTGACCATGACCAAATGTATCTGATGCATATGCCCAAAACCCCATTTCTTCACTAAAAACAGCGAAACTTTCATTCCCCAGATTTCAAAAAACTCCCCCCATGACCCCCATCACCTATCTGCCTCTCAACTCTCTCATCTGTTCATTCTTCAATTTGCATTCAATACCTTTTCCTAAATCAGAATGAAGAAACCCTAATTGATTCTCTTTCAATTCATCCCTCCCTCTCCCTTTCTATCTTCCTTCAGATTTATATCATCATCATTTCATGCAGCTCCATTGAGTTAATTGCTTTTGCTCTCTCTTTCAACATACTGGCATAGTGAAAAGTGAACCCAGAGAAACAGATTTTAATTCCAATTGGACTCTGCTAAACCTGTGTTTATGATTTCTTATTCGACACTTTACCTTAAAGGGTCTTCACAGAGTTATCTCTTTTGGTTACAAACACAAAAATCCCAACTTTTCGTTTTCCTTCCCCCTTTTTGCTTTTTCTGTCTTTCTGATTTTTTCTACTGGTTTTAGGGTTCTTATTCGTCTTTGTGAATGACTTGACTACTGGCTCAGTGCAGTTAATTTTTCTGCATTGTGAGCAATAGACTGAAGTAGAAAACTTTAAAATGTCGGATGACGTGCTAACGCATTTCTCTTCCAACTCTTCCAATCAATCGGATCAGTCTTTGCCCACAAAAATTGCAAAGCTCGAGGCTCGAATGGTGGGCAAGCCCTCCTCTGCAGGTGCCACTGTTAATCAGTCCCAGCAATCCACTACATGGCCTGCTACTACCAAGATAGCTGGTCCTCCTGACAACATGGCTTATGAGCCTCTATCTAGCGATTCTGATGATGATGTGAGTCTTCGGATTCTCTTATTTTTACTAATGTTATGCAATTGAATCAGAATGTGGTTCCTTTTAATGGGTAATTCCTCAAGGAGTGATATGTATTAGTTTCTGAAAGCTTGGCCTCTTGTTTTGGGAATTTGATGTGAATTCAAAATTATATGCAGTTGTTCATTAGTTTGTGGGTTAAACAAGTCCTATCTTGTATTTTGTTATTCTTTCCAGCCTATGTTTGTTGTTTTCTCCCCCTGTTGTATGTTTCATCATTTGTTTCTTGCTTGTTCAATAGCAGATTCAGCAAATGTGGCATGTTATAAATTTATTGTTTTCATGTTTTGCTAATGCTTTTTGCTGCTGCAGATTCATTTCCACCAGTATTATAATTGGTATACAGTATGATTCCTGTGTTTATTTATTTCTTTTTCATTAAGCATATTTAGAATTTAGGATTTGACATTTTGACTGTTACCAGTATAAATTTATAAGTTTGTTGTCAGCTTCACAGTATTTGTTCGAGGTGTGCATTCTTTGACTTTCCATGAATTTGGTTGAGGTACTTCATTCCTTTATAACTAGGTTTTCTATTCACCTTACAAGTTAAGAAACTTTGAGAGCATGAAATATTGCCATACCTTCTATATCATTTTGCTTCATTGTAGTATATTTGATTGCGACTTTTTGGTTCTCCAAAATCATGTGGCGAAACCATTGGAGACTGGATGGAGTGGATTATGAGTTATGCCTTTATTGCCATAGACACCTTCTTAGCGATGGGAAATGTCTCTCATGGTACTCAAGTTTAAATATATAGCACTGCATGTATGTCTTACTTCTACCAGAAGATTGCCTTTAAGCTCTTTAAGGATAAGTCTAAGTTCAGAAGTAAGACCAGTTTTAGGAAATTAATAGATATACAATTTTTAGGAGGAAAACCGTTAGTAATGATACATAACCTTTCGATGGAAGACTTTCCATGAAGAGACTTCTTGTCAGTATGAATACTGCAAGTTCTTGAAGGAAAACACTATGTTTGGTCACATATGCATGTAGATTCATGAGCATGGTTTCTGACTCTCTAATCTATAGTATACTAAACAGCTTAAGAAACACTAGTAATGCTGGACTTAGAGTACACAAACATAGAATGAAAGAAAGTCAAACTAGGAATTCCTTTTAACTATAGAACAAAACTGCATATTGGTTACAATTGTTCCATCAACAAGAGAAATGTGTACAGGCCATAAGCTTCAGTTGATAACTGGTCTTTACGTAGCTGAGTGGGTATGGGGTTCTGGTGTGGGTTGGGTGAGTTTTCTTCATATGACTAATGCTTTCATGTTTCTGCATATTTTCTATGAAGAAAGCCTGACTCATCTTATAATGGAAGCCTTAGAAGAAGAGTATGGTATCAAGCTCAAGCACCATAGCGAGTGGTTTTAATGTTTACTTGTAGTACTATCATCTTTCTCTTGTACCAATGAAATACCAGTTTGAAAGTTTACATAATTTTGATAAATATTAATTCAAAAGCTTCATCAAAGAGGTAAAATTCTTACATTTATTGAAACTTAAAATTAAAGGAAACATCAAAAGACGTATCTTTGCATCTATGTACCTTACAGTGATACATAATAAGCATAAGGTATATCCTAGTTTCTATAGGCCTAACAGTGGAAAATTGGAAGCATAACCTGCCACCATGCTTGTGCCTTTGTGCTGCATTTAACCCTTATTAGTTTTCTTTTGTTCTAGTGAAGTATAATGAATAAATGGCAACTCATTGACAACGTACACCAACTTGTCACCACATTAGTGCTTGATCACCGATAATTTACTTTAAAGCTGGCTTCAGTCTTAGTTCCTAAATAGGTCTTTAGAGATGGGCAAAACTTCATTCGAAGCTTAAACTTTGCATGAACTGTCTTATCACATGCAGGATTACCCAAAAAAAAAAAAAAAAAGAAAAGAGCGATGAGTAATTTTCATCAAAGATGTGCCTTTTTAATGAAGCACCATCTCCTTTTGTCTTTTGCTTCTCTCTTCTCTCTCCCAGGAAGTCTGTCCTGATCAATGTTTCGGTGGTGAGAATTGGCAGGAACTTCTCTGGCTAGACGATTGCTTGAATCCAAGAAATTCCAAACCCTTTAAGAAATGTTCTTTTGTACTCTCTCTCTCTCTCTCTCTCTCTCTCTCTCTCCCCTCTCTTCTCCAGCTAGTATCAAGCCTCTGGACTTAGTTTTCTCCAATAAGTAAAGTTTTTTGGTTTTAGAATACATTCTAGAGAGGAAATTCTGGTAAGATAATGGTGTAAGCCCTTGAAGAAATATGTAAAGTTGCATGGAAAATGCAGCTGTTTTGTATGCTTTTTTGGAAAGTATGATAACTGTCTTAGTGATTACATGGCATGATAATTATTTATGGTTATAAAAGATATGTTTCTCTTTGTGCCTTATGAATTTATTGTTGCAATTTCCTGGCATCATCCTTCAGACTCTTTGAATCTCCCTATGCTGAAAAGTTTGAATGTTATGTCAGAATGGGGAGGAGTTTCTCATACAAGCTAACACTCAAAAGAGACGCAAGTTTGATGAAGATAATGGTGGTTTAGTCTTAAAAAATGTTGAGGTATGCATGGATTTGGTTGTTGCATTTTGGAATGTTCACTGCTTACTTATTACTTATCTTTGCTACTTTAATTTTGTCATTATTGTTATCTTTCCTATGTCATAATGTCTCTGGGCATGCTTTTTTTCGTTGCTTCAATTGCATTGATTTTCCAATTTTATTTAGTAAATAAATTCTAATGTTTGAGAAAAACGCATTTCAGTCTATGGCTGACACACGACAGAAGAATGTGGAGACCATGGACAGCGAAAGGGTGACTTCAGATTCTAATCGGAAAAGACAAAGTCGTGGTAGGGGAAATTCATCTTCAGGTAGAGGGCGTGGTTCACGAGGTAGTTATCAAACAAAATCGCAAACTGTTTCGGCTTTAAACAGTCAGCCTGAAAAGGTGTGTTTTCTCTAACATTGCCCCCACTTTCTTTGATTTCTATCATTTTCTGTTTCTTAATTATATAAGGAGGATAACTTTTCATACTTATAGTCAGCAAATTACAAAGTAAGGCTTTATTTGGATTAGTAGTTTGCTTCAACTTTTATTTCACTTTTTTTAGTAGTTTGCTTCAACTTTTATTTCACTTTTTTTACTCTGGGTCCCACTCTTTTTCTCACAAACAATTTAACTTTCACAAACCCCAAGGAAAATAAAAAACACTTTTTCCAAACTAAGAACCTATCAAATAAACCCAGAGTAAAAACCTATCCGAACTAAAAATCTGGATCACCATTTACAATAATTTTGAACTGCTCTTATCTTTAGTTTGAGATTTATGCAATATCTTCCTATAGGGATCACACTTGATGTGAAGTATGCTAGTAATATGTGTTCATAAATGTATACAAATAACCGAATGCTAAGCCTGTTGATGCTCACAATAATCAATTATGCACCTATAGTGCTGCCTAGCTTGTTCCAGCCTTGAGGAATGTACAATGATAAGTTTGATGATCCATTTATATGAAGGTGAACGTTGCAAATGGAAGAAATTATTCACATATATGATAAATCATTGTATGGATCTTTATTTAATGTCTTATACTCTGGGTTTCTATGAACTGGTTTTGCTTACCGTTTTAGGGACTAAGAGAGAGCATTGAGTTTGCATTTATTACTTTTTGTGAGTGTTTATGTTTTCTGCCAACCTTTCGTCATGTGGTTTCTGTGCATGATGTCTTTAGTTCAAGGAGAGATTTCTGGTGTGAAGGAATTAGGTAAAAATGTCAGATTCTGTTTATATTTTGCAGTCTGATATGATAGGTATGACATTGTTTCTAGCTCATGGTATACCTTCAATATTGAAGAAAATCAGGAAAATATGTTAATCTTACTCATGGGAACATTTATGAACTGCTTCTATCTGAGAAAGGAGAAACTTGGAAAGAGGAGGTACTAAATGCAGTTTGGAATTTGACTTGTTTGAATCATGTCAAAGAAAGAAAGAAGAAAATAATATTTGTTCTAGTTACTAGGATCTGGAGTACCAACTGCTAGCTAATGGTTGGAAATTTACTTTGGTTAAATTTTCAAATAAAATAATGGTTAAGCATCACTTCGCCCAGTTGAACTTTGCTACTTTACCAAACTACCCCATTGAACTTCCAATCCAATCAATTAGCTCCACTCAAAAGTTCAATTTCCAGACTTTGGTGCATCTTCCTGTTTAAGTAGTTAGCCTTGTCAAGGATTGGCATAAAAGGGACAAATATATTGTGAAAAAACCACCTTACATAATAAGAGAAACATATATGTGATTGAAATTGAGTGATGGGATTAAGGAGCTCTGGAAATGTCTAGAAAGTTTTTTCATTATTTGAAGTACATTGACTAGTCAGAGTACTTCCGCGATATTCTTCTGTTCATCCTTAATGATAGGGAAAATGGCTATATATATCCCACAACTATTTTTGAACTACTCATAAACCCTTAAACTTTTCGTTTAACCTTTTTTACCCATAAACTAATTTCGAGATGCTATAAATGCCCCGCTGCACAATTATGTTCTGGTTTCCAATAGACATGCAGTGGTTTTCGGTAGATAGGTGCACACTTTATGCACGTCTACCAGAAGCCACTGCATAATTGCGTGGTGGGGCATTTATAGCGTCTTGAAATTAGTTTATGGGTAAAAAGTTTAAAGTAAAGTTTAAGGGCATTATGAGCAGTTCGAAAATAGTTGTGGGATATATATATATATATATAACCATTTTCCCTTAATGATATGATGGTCTAAAGTATATGCTTCTCTCATATGACCTGCGTAATGAGTTAATAGAGGAATTTAATATTCTGGACAGGGCTGAATGATACAATCAAAATAATTTAATAAGTTCATAGGACAAGGTGAGATTAGCCTAAAAGAATTCATGGAAGAAACGCAAGAATTGACATATAAGCTCCATCTGTCGGGGAGGCTTTTCTTAATATTCTAGATTCTGCAATTATGGCGATAGCCAAGCTTTCATGACTCTGTCTCCCTCTATGTAACTTTAATTATGAAGCAAGATGAAAATGGAAGTAATTGACATTATTGTTGCTTATTTAGTTCTTTATAGTACATTTTGTTTCTTAGAAAATATCAGGTACTAAACCATGATTGCATTGAACGTACAAATGAACTACTTGTTAATTGGTTCAGATTACGGTAACACATAGGCTCAACATGCTATGAACTACCGTTCCCTCCTCATATTAATTGGAGCTGCAAAATAAGACGTAGTGACTTCATGGCTCCTCTGCATCTGTCGTTCTTGAGAAAATTATCCTGATACAAGGATAAATCATTTCCAGAAAATTGAAAATCTGACAAAGAAGAAGATAAAGTGCCAAATAGATATATTTGTTACCTTACATTCTTTGAAAGAGAAAAGATTAAAAGAAGGGCCCTACCGGATTCGAACCGGTGACCTCTTGATCTGCAGTCAACTGCTCTACCACTGTGCTGGTACCCTCATTTGATATCATATTTGCTTTGCCCATCTTCAACGCTTCTCAATTCATCATACGTTAGCCTTCTTCAAGGTTTTTTCCCAATTTTGTTATTTGGCATTGGAAGTGGACTCACAGAGATTTCAATAATTTGAATATCCTATATTCTTGTCTTCGTGACTATCTTCTGAACATCGTCTATTGGATTCCAATTTGCTTAAAGGGATCCAGTGCATTCCTTTACTTCATTGTCATGGGTTAAGCTTTGATAACCATCTGAGTCATTCCGTGCCTTGTTTGTAGATTGATTTTTTCTTCCAATTAGGAATTACTTCAAATTCGGCAGAGTGAATTATGGACACATCACACTCCTTTGCTAACTATGCAAGCAGAATTTCAGAATTCAATGTTTTCAGGGATAAATTTTTTTGTTTGTTGATTAAGCGTTTGCCTTTATTTTGTCTATAGCTGCATATAGCTTTTTATTACTTCATGCAACAGGATTGCCCTAAGTGATGAATTGGTTGGATCCATGGGCATGGTCAAGGAAATTTTCCGGTCAACCTTCCACCTATATCCTGTTATAAATATGTCTATGCATGTGCATATATATGCAATTTTATCAGCAAGTGGACTAATGAACAATGCATACCTTGTATCATAAAAAGAATTAAAAGGTCTATCAGGTGTGCTATGCACTTCATGTTCATGCTGAGTAGCCGACATGACCTTGTTAGATTTTACAGTCCTTTACTTTGCAGGATGAGTGGTCCAAAGATCAGATAAGGAATGATGATTCCAACCTGTTGGAGGTATGATCATTTTGCTATTTAGTTTTCATTTTCCTAGTCTCTTCATCTGAGAGTGGGGATGAAGTTCTCTAGTAGCCTATAACATGTCTATATTATAAACCTTGCTCTTGTACCAAGTAGGAGAACTGTTCATTGCGCGAAAAAGTTGCTTCTTTGGAAGAAAGCTTGACAAAATTTCAGCATCTGACACAACAATTAGAAAAGGTACTACTTTGTGTCTTTTGGAAGCATACGACTGGAACTCATACTTTCTTCAATAATGGGAGAATCTGTTTTCATGTACTTTGATCTGAACAGGAACTAAAGAGCACCAAGGATTTTGAGCAGCTCATGAAGCCAAAGGTGCCTTCTTGTACCTTTATGGTTCTGTTTTAGGTTTTGATTTCTATGATGGTTGTACTTTATGGTGAAGTTTCACATATTTGGCAGGGCTTAGTTCATCAAAGTTTCACCAAGTTTGAATATTTTTGTGCGTCTATATGCTATTAGGACCTAAATGCCATTCTTAATATCAGGCTTCTTATTCAATATGCTTGTGATTGATTATGCTTTCAGTACATTCTACAACCTGAAAGAAATTGCTGATTTTTCATCATTGAGTGTGATAACTTTTGATCATTTCTGCTTCTTCTGTCCCTAAAAGTAATAGAGCATGTGATTCTTCATTCTTCTGAATTGAAAACCAAGTAATTTATGACTGATTCGTTAACTGTGGAAAAACAAAGATTGATATGACTTGATGGTTTTTTGAGAATTCATCATCCAAGTAAAGATTTTCCACGAATTACATATTTCATAAAGAGACATTTAAAAATACTTCATTTGTACACTGTAACTTATGAGAGCAATCAGTTGGCATTGATAGTGGGATGCAAGATTTCTTAGTCTTGCATTTCATCTCCCCTTCACATTCTAGTTCTTTTCTCTCCTTTTCCCTTGTATAGGTAAATCTGTTCAGAGTTAAATGTACCAGAGTAAGGTCTCTTACCTGGATGTTTGGACATTAGAATAATTGCAAGGACATCTTTAGAACTGTGGTTTCTTGCTCTGGTCAATTAGGTAGGATCCTCAGTTTCACCGGCAAATGTAGTGTCTGCTGTCTTTAACTATTAACATTCTTATCTCCGAAGTCCTTGTGGAATAATCTTTTCTTGATTCTAGGAGAAAGATTTGGAATGCATTGTGGACTTCAACTTAATAGCATGATAGTCAGGCAGTTGTCTACTTATGAGCAATGTCATCCTTTTGAGTGTTTATTTTTGCTTAACTAGCCTTCTTTTAAAGAAAATAAAGTTACTGGTTGAAAGACCTTAATTTCTTTGTTTACTATTGACCAACTTTTCATCTGTGAATGTTTCTGGTGCAGAGAACAAAAATATTATCTGATTTGTTAATATCTCTTGCAAGAGCGGAGAGAGAAGAAGCAAGGACGAGAGTACGCCAGGATTGCTTGAGACTTGGCAATGTGGCAGTGGCTAGGTACCTTGAACCATTTCCCTTCATCTCATTGAATATCTAGATATTTCATGAGATTGCAAATCCGTGAACCGTAGACGATAGGCATTTTCTTGTTTTCAACCTATGAAACAAAGACATTAATTGGGCTTTTTCTGTTTTAGAACTAACTTGTTCAAATTCTTTATGAGTTAACCAAAGGACAATTAAAAAGAAAAAGGGGGATCAGACCTCGTCATATAGAAGAAATTCTCTGAACCATTCATGACTAGTTTGACATTTACAATATCAGCATCAAACTTGCTGCTTTGCGCCACCTAATCCATTTGACTATTATTTTCTAAAGAAATACTCATCCAAGCTATTTCCCTTTTACACCAACTCCCAGGAGCTGCTAATCAATCAAAAGAGGTAAATTGGTAAAATTCACCTGTCATCATAATGTCGACCTCTTCTTTGTGTATGCATATCAGTCCTCCTTCCATAATATGTTGCAGTATCAAAAGTTGGGTAGATTACATGCACCCAATTCTTATAGTGCAGTAAGTGTGATAAATGGTTTTAGGTCTCTCATCTGAGCCTGATAATTCTTCCAATGCTACTCCTAAACGCAAAAAATAATTGGACTAGTATCATACATTTAGTTATTGAAGGTATGAGAGCCATTTTTCCATTCGTCGAATACTTTTTCTGGATCGTTGTAGTTAGCAGTTGTTTGTAATCTAGGAAGTGGGCAATTTTGGCAGGCCTAATCTTGTCATGGGAGTTCTTGTGCAAAGCTAGTAGTAGATGCTTTATCTGCCGAAAATTAGGTATGAAGTGGTAGGGGCAATTATAGCCTTCTTTAAACTCTACCATTGTTGTCTTCATTGCAAAACAAAAATGCTATATATCACTTAAGTTTAATTTGCCAATGTTTTCAGACACTGATAGGTACCATTATGTATTTCAAGTGAAAAGAAGACTTGTGTTTCTATGAAATTCAAGGGAATCATTCAGTTTGTACATGATTTGTTACACACACTTCTCCCCATATTCTGTTCCATTTCGGGCGGTATTTCAATCTGTTGTTGTATCGAATGTACGTTATAATTTTTCCATTTGTTTTCTCGTATATAAATGAATTGCAGAGCTGGAACCATTATATCTGAGGCATGGGAGGACGGGCCAGCATTAAAGGATCTCAATGTTCAGCTTGTATGTAATTGTCATTTCTTTTTTTTACTTTTCAGTGAGATTTCTTTTCTTCTTCCCTTCCACCTACATTTATGTCTTCTTCTTTAATTTATTTGAGGCCAACTATTATTTTGACAGAAAAATGAGGTTCTATGTAGTCAGATGAATTTTTTCATATCTATATGTATATGTTTATTTTAATGTTTGTGGAACAGTTATTATACATTTGAAATGAATTAAAAAGAATGCTTTTGGAATGGTGTTGATAGTATAGCAGTTATGTGATATGAATCTTGAGACGAAACCTGCAAACTGGAGGCGTCTGCAATTGTGTTTCATGTCATTGGAAGACAAAATGGCTAATTTACTTAGAATTTTGAAATCTGCAGATCTTTTCCATGTATAGATGACATCAGTGTTATGTGGCTTTTTTGTGTTTCTTTATTTTTATTTGTCACATTTTTCTTGGTCTCGATGGATTTTTGCTTTTTGTCTGGGAATCGTTCTCATCTTAGAACTCTATTCTGTTATCTTAAGTTTTATGACATTGATATGGAGAACTTTCTGCCATCTCTGATGTGGTGCGGACATTATTGTCCTGGGAGTGTATTCCCTGTCTTTGATATGCAATTTGTTCTTGCATTTTTAACGTGGGTATGTGCATTGGTAGTGTGAAGAAGTACTCTGATCTTTGAGCATTATGTGCAGAGATTCTTAATAGTTTTAGATTTTTGCTGTCTCATATTATTGTATGGTTTGACATATTGAGGTTTATTATCAGCATCTCTGAGTTATGAAATTTGATTCAGAGAAATTTATTGGAGAGGAAGGAAGCAATTGAGCGGCAGAGGAAATTACTGAAAAAACGACAGACAGGTAAAGAATTTTCATTCTATGAGCGAGCCTCATATATGTCTTACTTCTCTTGGCCACCTCAGCGCTTCACTGAATAGAAACATTCTACTTCGCCATAAAACACT
Source organism: Catharanthus roseus (assembly GCA_028651295.1). Lineage (NCBI taxonomy): Eukaryota > Viridiplantae > Streptophyta > Magnoliopsida > Gentianales > Apocynaceae > Catharanthus > Catharanthus roseus. Next base: position 3,985,989 of record JAPQWS010000140.1, on the reverse strand, counting down.
TGGGGTTCTCTCTCTCTCTCTCTCTCTCTGTTTTTTTTTCCTTTTATTTATTTTTTTTCTTGCATGGGGGGTGGGGGATGGGGTGGGTGGGTAACATGTGCGAAGATTTAATGCCACTCTGCCTTTTGTTGTGATACCCGATGTCATATCGAAGAGAGTTGTTTACCACCATTTGGGTGGGGGTTTAAAATCAGGACATTATGCACTGCTGCCTTAAGAGCTTAGGAATTTTTAAAGTAACTAGGCCCATTATCTGCTTGCCTCTGGCTTTGGCATGATTTCTTGGGATTTTTCCCACTTCCATATGCTGTAGATCTGTTTGGGTGGTTTGGTTAGTACTTAACTATCTTCTTGGCGTACGATTATTCTTTCCTTGAATAAAGATGTAGCCAAGCTATGAGTTCACAATAAGCATTTATCATTTTCCCTCAGTGTCGCTGTAAGTTATGGGTTCTGATAACAACAGCATGAACACTAATTTCACTGATCTTTAAGTGTCAGACAAGGGTGATGGAACCGATTCAGAGACAGGAGGCCAAGAAGATGATTTCCTTCACGATGAACTGTTTAGATCTCGTTTAGGCACCATCAAGCGTGTATGGCTGTTTCTTATTGTGCTTTTTAGCTTTTACTTATTTTTTTGTTTAGTAAGAGAACTTACTTTGCCCTGTGCATTAAATTTTCAATTTATTCTAGGAGGAGGAGATGATTATGCGTGAAAGAGATCGTTATGAATTGGAGAAGGCGAGGCTTATACGTGAAATGAAACGAATTCGGGACGAGGATGGCTCTAGGTTCAACAACTTCCAAATTCTGAACCACCGATATGCCCTTCTAAATCTTCTTGGCAAAGGAGGATTCAGTGAGGTTTATAAGGTGATGTCTTCAAGGCTTTTGTTTTCTGATGCTGTAAGCACTTTAATTTGTATGAATTTCCAATGGGAGCTTAAAAATAAAATAAAATATTCTTCTTTTATGGCACTGAAACTTTGGGGAATAAACATTCAAATAATGATTTGAAGAATATGTGACAGGCTTTTGACTTGGTGGAGTATAGATATGTGGCATGTAAGCTTCATGGGTTAAATGCTCAATGGAGTGAAGAGAAGAAGCAAAGTTACATAAGACATGCAATCAGGGAGTACAACATTCATAAAACTTTGGTGCATCAGAACATTGTTCGTCTATGGGACATTTTTGAAATTGACCAGAACACATTCTGCACCGTATTGGAATATTGTAGTGGTATGCATATGTTCTCTGCTTAGGATGATATGATTATTGAGTATAATGAATTTCAAATGGGGGGAAGGATTATGATTTGCCTTGAATTTGTTTACTTGAAATCTCCTTTGCTTTCTATAGGTAAGGATCTTGATGCTGTCTTGAAATCAACACAGGCATTACCTGAACGCGAAGCAAGGTCTATAATTGTTCAGATCTTTCGGGGTCTGGTTTATCTGAACAGAAGATCACAAAAGATTATCCATTATGATTTGAAGCCAGGAAATGTTCTCTTTGATGAATTGGCTGTTGCTAAAGTTACTGATTTTGGTCTGAGCAAGATAGTAGAGGATGATGTTGGATCCCAGGGAATGGAGCTCACATCCCAGGGTGCAGGAACATATTGGTCAGTGGGCATCTTTCATTACTACTAGCATGTCATTCAATTTACATTTCAAGAAAGCCAAGGAGCCCTTTAGCTGTCCATATCTATTTGTATAGTAGCATATGTCTTATCCATATCTATTTGTATACTAGCATATTTGTCAGTACAGTTCCCGTTTCAAACACAGATTCTTGCTTTACTCGCATCTTTTGATCTTTATTTTTTATCTAATTTCAGGTATCTGCCTCCTGAATGCTTTGAGCTTAACAAGACACCTCTCATTTCCTCAAAGGTTTGTCATACTTATTCTATCTGCATATGCAATTGTTACCAGTTGGAAAACTGTATGGGCCTTAAAAGCAGAGCCCTTAATCCACCTTTGCAAAACTAGCTATTTGCCAAATATTGCCTTCTTTAAGCATCATTTTTTTCAACTCTTTTGGAACCATTAAGCCCTTGGCATTAGCATACATATGAATGTTAGCTTGTTCCTTAAAATACCGGTCTTTTTTTGTTCCGCCTTACGGTCATTACTTGGCACTATATGACTCTTTTAGTTTCTTTCTGAAAATTTTTGATCTCTTGTTTTGCTGCGAAAGTAGGTTGATGTGTGGTCAGCTGGCGTCCTTTTGTACCAAATGCTTTTTGGTAAACGGCCTTTTGGTCATGACCAGACCCAGGAACGTATTTTACGGGAAGATACCATCATTAATGCACGTAAGGTGGAGTTCCCATCCAGACCTGCTGTGTCAAATGAGGCAAAGGCAAGTTTTCTTCCCACTCCATTTCTTTACTGATGTTCTTGAAGTGATATCTCAAGTTCTCTATCCAATGCATGAAGAAATTTGGCTTGGATTATCAACTGCTATTCTATATTTCTTAAACACTACCACGAAGACTGCTGCTACTGTTGTGCATAAGCAATCTAGTTGCATGAACTGATTGATCCAACCAAAAAGGTTCAAGAAGACTATTCATCCTAGGATGCAATTGAACCCTAATTATCTGAATCTAGTCGGATTTTCTTTTTCATATTCTTTGAAGAGGAAGTAAATTGCTTTTGGATCTTCAAGACTTTTCCCTATACCAAGCAACTCCTTTCCTGGTGACCTGTCCTTTCATTGGTCAACTCTTAGTTGGCTGTATAGACATTATTGGTCTGCACCTATATTGTAAATAAATTATGATGAAGATGCCTTCTCTGTCTCCCCCATAATTTGGACTAATTTTATGCCTCCTGGGTGGTTTGAACAATTTCGGCAAGTTTCTCATTTGTGCTTTCCTCTATATTCTCATGTGCTGAATCAGTTTCTCATGTTTTAAAATTTGTGTAGGATTTTATTCGTCGATGTCTAACGTACAATCAAGCAGAGAGGCCAGATGTCCTTACTATTGCTCAAGATCCCTACTTAACTTATGCAAAGAAATGACAACAAGAATATACAAAGTCATCAATTGTGGCTGGCATATTATAGTGTTTCCCTAGGTTTTCAGGTTAACAGATAAGAGAGAGAGAGAGAGAGAGAGAGAGAGAGAGAGAGAGAGAGATTCAACAGGGAAGAATCTTGTATAGTTTAGCTGTAAAGGTTTTGTAATTTTTGTCCCTGTTCCTCTTAGGGCTTTCCTTTCTCTTCATGCTTTTCATCAATGGCTTCGCTCCCTTTTGTGTTGTTGGATAGTCCCTTCACATATGGAGAAAACTTACATTGAAATGGAAAACGATGAAATTTTTGAGGTCTTACCCTCTTTATTGTTTCTGCATTTATGAATATTATTTCTTATTTATAAAATGTGCTAGGGGAAATTTAATCTTATCTAAAAGAAATCAGTTCAAAAAATTTTTATCCTTATGTTGGATTGGTTTTTATTTTTCTTGGTTATGTGAAAGTTAAATGGTTTATAGCAGACGATTTTGGATTCGTATTGAAAAAAAGTGAAAGAAAAATGATAGAAAATCAATCCAAGTAGAATTTTTTTTTTTAATAAATTTTTGGGTGACAAAACATATATATATATATATTATAATGGAGAGTACAAAGGTGGAACATTAGCTTCAGTACTGGGATTCATTAGATGTAAAGATTGATCAGTATTGAGTACGGTGGCTAATGCGTGTAGTACATACATAAGACCATTACATTGGCCAGAAGAAGCAGCAGCAGTGAAACTAGTGCTGGTAGTAGCCGTGGTAATATAAAAGAGCTAGTATTGGGTCTGGTCTTGAGTCTGAGGAGGCAAAATATTCAATATCAGAACTAAAACAAAAGGGGTATCAATAAATTATTATGCATCCGAATATAAAATTTATGTGCGAAAAAGTTTTATTTTCACTTAAAGATTCTTTCTTTTTATCTTCTTTCTCTCGAAATTTTCTCTATACTCTAAGATTTCAAACGACGATACGTTCAAATCCAACCGTTGAAAATTATAAAAAAAAAAAAGTTAGTATATCGTTCTATATTCGTTTATTTGAGTTTTTAGTGGTTTAAAAAATAAAAAAAAAAACCACGAAAGTTAAAAAAATGGGTTTGTGGGGATTTGGGGTTTCTGGCGAGGCCTGGCACATCCGAAAGAACCTCATGTCAAGTCTGGAGTTGGGTTAGTGACTGGCGCGAAGTAATTTTTAATTTTTTTTATTAATCATTAATATTATTTAAGTTATATTAATTATTTTCCTACCATTATGTTAATTTTTTTAGTTAAATTTATTTTATAATGTCAATATTAGTATTGATTAAACTTGTTAATACCAAATTAATTGTGTTTGTGTATATATATATATATATATATATGTTATGTTAGCTTATATTATAGTTAATTTTTTAACCTATATTAATAATAAAAATTATACACTAGGCAAATTTTGGGCTTTGTTGGTACTGAACTTATGGTATTTATTATATATGGTTCACTAATTTGTGGCACTTATTATTAAATAGCACTTTCTAATAAGTGCAACAAATTTTTTGTGGCACTTTTTAAAGTGTCATATAAAAATGCCGTAAAATTATAACAATATATAAAATGTAATAAAAATACCATGAAAATATGACACAAACTCAAATGCCACAAATAATGCCACTTAAATATTTTACAAACTCAAATACCACAAAAAATACCATTTAAATATGGCATAAACTCAAATGTTACAAATAATGCCACAAAAATATTATACAAATTTTAAAGGCCACTAATTAACACACACATATATGTATATATATAAACTAAATTTATTTATTCAAATAAAAAACACTTAGAAGAATTTAAATTGGTTTTTTTTTTATTTATAAATATTGATGTTTTAAATAAAATATCAACTTTTTTTTACCCAAAAAAAATTGACTAAGGTTCATATGTTATTTTAAATTTATGAAAAAAAAATTATTTTAGATATAAAATAGGAAGAGAAGATAGTGATCATTTGCAACGTCTTAAATTTGGTATGACAATTTTGTTAATTTCATTGTTGTGATCTCTTTAAAAATTATTAAAAGATTTGAATAATTATATTAGTGTTAGTTTTTTGAAATCTTTTTTTTATTTTATATTTTTGAAATTTACAACATCATTATATAATTGAAATAAGAGAGAAAAATTATTAACTCATAAAATATTCTAGAGATAAAAAAGTTGCATATGTTTTACAGAAAATCTCTAAAATGTAAGAAATTTATTGTTTATGTGAAAATTTTATTTTTTATTATTTAGTAATGGTTCTTAAATAAATATGCTATAGATAATCAAATTAATTAAGTTTTAGTTTATGATACATAATATAGTACGATTTATTGAGAAATTATAACAAAAATGTACGTGGTTCACTAGTTGAAACGCCTTATGATAGGAAGAGAGGTTGTGTTTGAATCTGGCCTACCACAAATAATAAATAGTACGTTATATATGGGCCAATATATCTGAAGCATTTATGAAGTCCACCATCCCCTGATGTTCAGGGAGAAAAGGTAAAGGACGAGGGAGAGGAGAACATAGATCTGGGGGTGGGGAGACGATACCTGAGGTTCCTCTGTCGTCATCGGTGAGTAGGCCCGACAGGGAAAAAAGAGTTGGGTTTATACAACATACAACGAGATTTGTGATGAGGTTAGTTAGGGAGTCCCGAACTTCATCAGGGTTTACATTTTACAAATTTTTTTCCTAGTATTTCATTTAATATTGTTTTAATTAACTAAATGTATTATTTTTCATTTTACAATGTGTTTTTGTGTATTTTTTTATTATTATCATATGCAGGAGCACCCTACGTTGAGGTTATGTGATCGTCATTCCATTCTTACCTCATGGACACCGAGTGATGCTGATGTGAGACAGCGAGCAGCTACATCAGGACTTGTCTATCTACAGTCCTGCATATTCTAGTATGGGCATAGTGTGCTTTTGAACGCATTTGTTGAAAGATGGCAGCTGATCACCAACTCATTCCATATGCCTTTTGGTGAGATGATCATCACTTTACATGACGTTGAGCTCGTACTTGGCATACTTGCATATGGTGATGCTATTGCCACTGAGATGATACCGTAGGTGCAGCTTATCGCTTTAGTGAAGCAGGACCTTGGTTTCAGTCTCACTGGTAGAGGTGATTCTTAGTGTGGGATTCCACATGCATTTATTTCTGCCACTGATGATAATCCTCAGTTTCCCATAGATATTAGAGTATCCTATTATGTGCTATCTGTAATCGGGAATTCCATCTTCACCGACAAGAGCAGTTTGAACGTAGTTCCTTACCATCTACGGTCTTTAGTGAAGAATCTTCGGAGGTGTAGGAATCTTGGTTAGGTGTCACTTGCTGATGTGAGAGACTTAAGGAGATGCTACTCACTATTGGTGGTACCTATCTTGATTCATTTAATAGACTAAGGCTTTGAAATTTTATAATTTTTATATGTATTATATTTATATGACCTTTATGTTTTAGGCACAGATATACCTCTATTTTCCCATGTTCGCACTAGCAGTGAGACCTGGAGCAGTTGCCCGCAGTCCGTATATCCAGCAATTTGAGTTGTTAGGGTCAACAAGTGGTTGTTCTGTGTTAGAATATCGGCTGCAATTGGATACCATTAGAGCATATGAGATTCGGTGGACACCGTACATGGTTTGAGATATATAAAGGGAGTACAGTTTGTCACATACTACGGAGCATTAGCCTTCTTCGATACTATGGAGTCGCACGTACCTGAGAGATGCATACGGCAATTCGGTCGGTTGCAGGGCATTCCCACTCTTCGTATCATCATGCCACACGAGCATCATTGACTGGCTAGCACGAAGGTCAGGTATGTTATTGAGCACACATTTGTAGCGGCCTACTGGGATGACACAACAAGCCATTGTACAAACCCTGAGCATATGAGATGTGTTATGATGCCTCTGCTCGCTACAATGTCTCCGCTACATGGAGTGGTATTTACATTGGACCCACCTGCACACACAGAATCTCGATAGACTACCTCTCGTCAGAGTTTTCTCTGCACATCCTCCCATTCTAGCTGTTGTGATACTTGACGCATTAGACCCCTATATTGGTGATGATGATCCTGATGATGCGGGTACTGGTGATGCGAGATTCAGAGAGATCTCACAGCTTGTCTATATTTATCGGCAGTTTCCTGTTTATATTTTTTATTATGTCTTTCTTTTCATATATGTATTTTCGTACAGATTAGTTATATACTTTTATGTATTATTATATTTCTTCATTCTATCTCTTGGAATTTATTGGGTACTTTTTTTTTTTAAGTTGGCTTTCTAATCATAACAACGGATAAGTGTACAAATTTTCATAACTAGTTTTATAAGTAAAATCTCAAAACCAATTACAACAACGAATAAGACTACAAATTTTCATAACTAATTTAATAAGTACGATCTCAACCAATTACATGTATTTGGGGAGGATTTGTTGAAGGGAGAAATGATCTAGCATAGAATTCCTGCCACTCCAATTAACGAGTTGAAAGGGGTCACATCAATACTTGACATTCCCTGACACCACTACTGCCACTTCATATATATATATATATATATATAGGTGGCAAGGAAAAGTCATTTTTCTAGTCTAGTTTTGAAAAAAATTAACAATAAAGATATTAATAAAAGATGTTCAGGGAGACTAGGTAGAGGATGAATCGAAGCTTGCAGAGGATGAGGGAGAGGACGATATGCATCTGGGGGTAGGGGACGATTGTTGAAGTTCCTCCACTGTCATCAGTGAATAGGCCCGGCAGGGGAAAGGATTCGGGTTTATACGACATATAGCAAGATCTACATGGGAAGTCTATATGTGCTCCCAGTGTGATTTGTCCCTCTTAGTGGAGTCAGTCTTATGCCTTTAATGATGACTGTGAGCGGAGCATATGAAATCAAACCTTCTGGATTTGATGGGATAACGGGATGTAAGATCTTTTGGCAACCTAACGCATATCCATAACTTATAATAAACCACAGATATTAAAAGCATACATATACAATGACATTATGTAATTCTAGACATTAAAAAGCATAAATGTAGAAGATTTAAACTAATATTTAAAAACATATATATATATATATATATACGAACCTCGGGTGGTGGTCTCACTCATGAAAAATACCCGCAAGATCACGCAACTGATACTGAAGGTCACTCTCTTGAGCGTATTTTTGTCCTCCTATTCCTGGTAACCCCTTTATTTCGAGCGACGTCCAAAAACTATGAACATCATCCAACTTTAGAGGAATATACATTTGGTATCGTCTGAGTAACTCGCATGAACAGGAGAGCATGTATGAAGTTCAAATATCCCCACAGATTCTTAGGATCAACTAGGATTTTCGAGCTCTCTGTATCTCATCTTAATAATCTTAAGTGCCAAATGGCTTACTTTGTGCCATAGCTGAGCTATCACTGGATTACTCTCGTTATTATCTTTTTCTTTAATTGAGGAATGCTCAAGTATGGTCTTAATCTCAGGATTCTTTCCCTCAATCAATGAATCTATCTTAAGAAAAACCATGTTTAAATCACTATGGCAAGTTTGGAGCCATGCCTTCAATAGTGCATGTTCGCTCTCGGCCCGATTTGTGGTTTCCGAACCCAAAATACAAAAACCTACAAGTCCAAACTCTCGCAAACTTATGAGCACACGTATTTAACCATTCATCAAACAGGTATCCCAAGAATCACTGCATTCTATGCCATTTAGTCTTCAATTTTTCCAATCTCTTATTATAATCCTACTATTGTTAGAATTGGTTAATCTGTGCCAAGGAGTACTTACAAACAATTTAGCTCCTTCCTTTCCAATCTTCGGAGTTAACTTTCCAACGATATTTTGATCAATATGTCTTCTGTATAGCATGTGGTAAGATTTATTGAAGACCAAAGAGATCACTGATATCAAACCTGACTTCTTATCAGTTACAATCATTGCTGGTTTGGGAGATTCAAAATATAAGTTCTTAAACTCTCGAAGCACCGATTCATAGGTTTCAGCTTTCTCATTTCATATGAACACAGTAGCTATGGTTAATTCCTTCTCGTACGAGTCATCCCAACAGCCTCAAGCAACGACATTGAAAAACCTTAGGGGGGAAGGGGTGAATAAGGTTTTTAGCTAATTAAAAAATTTTTGGACAATTAAAAATAGAACCTCCGATTTTGTTTGAAGAAGAATTTAATAACTCTTTCTAATAAAATTCCTAACCAAACAAAATCTCTTATATGAACAAGGATCAAACAATAAACATAAAGATAATGTGCAAAACATAAAAAAGAGATACTAAAGATTTATAGTGGTTCACTCTCTTAATAGAGATACATCCACTACCTTGAGACTTAACTCAAGGATTTTACAAATTCACTAAACACAAGTTTTTACAAAATACAACAATTAGGATCACCCTTCAAGGGTTTTGCATACAAACATCAATTATCACAAAACAACACAAGATATCAAAATATCAAAGGATCACCCAAAGGGTTTTTCACAAAACCTTTGATCACAATTTAAGATGAAAGAGAAGAGATGGAACAATATTACCAAAGAAACTTGATAAAAAAATGATACAACTTTTGTACAATGCTTCTACAAGCTTTCTTTCCTCTGAAAAATTGATCAGTAAGTGCAGTTCCAAGGAGTGTTTCTTTTTGTTTTAGTACAATAAAGAAGATTTAAAATGTGCTATTTGATTATATAGAAAAAGAATAAGGTTAAGCCAAGAGAATGCTTCAAAAGATCAACATTTAGAGCTAAGCATAAAAAAATGAGAGAGAAAGAGCTCCCCCTTTAATTTTGAAAGCAAGACAAGGTTTGAAAATAGTTTAAGAACTTAAAGATCCTCCTTAAACCATGCTTCACAACAAATATGACACCAAAATAGCATCACTCAAGGCCATATAAACAACAAGGCATAATGCATAAAGCTTTATTTAACTCAAAGCATGTTGCTAACACAAACTGTTAACATCAAGGCAACACAACTGAAGTCATCAAGACAATATCAACAAAAAAATATGCATCTTATATATCTCCCCCTTAATACATCAACATAATGCCACCAACATAAAGCATCAACAATAATGCATCAACATATCAACATAATGCATCAACCATAGTATCAAAACATCAAAGCATGTTATCAACATAATGCATCAGCATGGAGCATCTTATATTTTTCTCCCCCTTTTGTCATAACTCAAAAAGCATAAGGACTATAAGGGATCATTGAAAAAGAGCAAGGGAACTCTCATCATTAAGTTATCATCATAGAGTTCCAAAAATAAGCAAACAAGACAAAAAGTTTGAAAAACAAGACTTCATAAGTAATAGTCAATAAGTTCAAAAGTAGTTAATAACCAAAAAAAAAAAAAAAAACGAAAGCTATGAAATTTAAGAACTTAAGTCATAAGAAATAAAACATAAACTAACTAGCTAGTAACTCTCTTTTTGTCCTTCTTCATCGCCTCATTTTTCTTCTTCTCTTTCTGTTTGCTTCTAATCTCATTACCCTTTCTTGAATGTCTGATATCTTTCCATCTAAGGCATCAAAATGGCTGTTCATGGAGGCTTGCATAGAGGCTATCATATCCATAATTTGACACTTACTTCCGAATGCTTAGCCTTCTTCAACTCTTTCTTGCCTCTTCTTTTGTCTCATTTCTCTTCTAAAAGTCTCTCCTTCTGATTTTTCTTCATTTTCCTCATCATCCACGTCCATAGCTTCTTGTCCCTCATTTTTTCATCATCTTCATCACTCTTATCATTATCATCTTGTCCTCTTCTTACCAACATACCTTCCTCATTTCTTGAAAATCCCATTCTTTTAAAGGTATGTTTGTTGTAGATTTTTCCAACACCAATATGATCACCAACTCCAACCAAATTAAGCACAAAGTATTGGAAGATTTTAGTAAAGAAACAACCATATGGCAAACATTTTGTAGAAGAATCTGAAGGGCTAGCATTGTTCTATGACCATATATCCAAAATTCATTCTTCTATACTCAATGTAATGCTAGCATAGCAAAAGAGTGCATGTTTATAGTGGAAGACTTGTGACCAACATTAGGAATGACTATATTTGAAATCATATAGTGCAATAATCTTCCATATGCATCAAGTTTATTAAAATTTCTGTCATCATGCCTCTTAAGAACTTCTCCTCTAGTGAATAATTCTTCAAATCTTCTCTCACTACATAGGTTGGGATCAAAACATTTTTTGTTTTTGGTATAGAATCTAATACCATTTTCAGATATCCCTAAGATGGTGTTTAGCATTCTATCATCAAAGGAAATATCTCTGCCACCCACCTTAGAGGTAACTCATTGATACGTAATATTTCCTTGCTTTTGAACTCTTTTTTTAATTTAAATTTGCATAAAATTCATATATCGTTTCAGGATAATAGAGTTTATTTACTGTAAGCAAGGGTCCCCAACCAATATCTTAAAAAAGATTAGGGATAATTTCCATACCTTCCATGTCAGATAGATCAACTCTGTGACCTGGAGCAATCTTTCTCCTCTTTCTTGTCCCTTCTTCAAAGTTAGCGGCTTCTTTGATAGAGATGAACCTTTCTGGTACCCTCACTTCAGTTGCCACTCTTTTGCCTTTTCCTTTTCCTGTCCTTCCACCTCTGCTACTTCCTCCTTCTTCATAGTTTTCTTCCCTTCCAACACTAACATTCTTCACTTTCACCATTTTTGAAGTAGGAGAGTGATGGGTTTTTGAGAGAGAGAGAGAGAGAGAGAGAGAGAGAGAGAGAGAGAGAGAGAGAGAGAGAGAGAGAGAGAGAGAGTCGACGGTTGAGAGTGTTTCAGAAGGAGAGAATCGATTCATTTTCGAGAGAGATTGAGAGAAACGACCGGTAAGGTTTTTAGAGAGAGAGAGAGAATGATAGAGTTGATTTTTAGTATAAATAAACACCTTAAGTTTTAATTATTAACTTTTAAAAATGTTTTATTTATTAAATATAATTATTATATTTAATTTATTTTATTTTGGTGATAAAGGGAAAGAAGCCTACAAGCAAGCCCATAATTGAGAGAAGTCCAAGAAGTAGAGGTAGCCCAATTCAAGGAAAAAGAAAAAAAAAAAAGAGAGAAAGAGAATAGGACTGCTGCTGTAAATAAAGAGAAAAGAAGGACCAAAAAAAAAAAAAGAAGAAAAGGGAAGTTGCTAAAAAGAGATAGCTGGAACCAAAAAGAAAAGGGGAAACCTAGTAGAAGAAGGAGAAGAAGAGCTACTGAGAAGCAGCTTTTAAAAAGAAGAAAAAGGGAGCTATAGGGAGGAGAGAACAGCCAGAGGGAAAAATAGAAAAAAAAAAAAAAAAGAGAGAGCTGAGAGAGAGCTGCGAGCAAAACCAAAGTAGCAGAAATTCTAAGTAACTGCGCAGCAGCTGAAGCAGAAAGGAGCTGCCATGTGAAAACAAAGCAGAGAGGTGGCTGTGCGCGCAGCTAAAGGCGCAAAGCATCTGAAGCAGGAGGTGGTAGCAGAAACCCCAAAGCAGTAAAGCAGTGAAAGAACAAAGACAGACAGAACCGATATTGGAACGAAACAGTCGTAAATCGACGAAGAATTGTGCAAGTCGAATGTAGCTTCTTCGGCAGCAGAAATTGAAGCAGAAAAAAAGCGGGCGCTGCTTTGAACACGAGCAAAGGAAAAAAGGCAGCAGCTTTGGTTGGAGAAAGCCATGATTTTCTTCAATAAATTGGTTCCTTCTTTTCCTTTAGCTATGAACTAAATTTATATTAGAATCTTGATGAAACCCTAGCCATGTGACTTTGATTTATTTAATTTTCGGAGATTCATTATTTTATTTATGTGATTGCATATCTTGGAATGTTCTTGGTTTGATGCAATTAATTCTTAGTGATTGTTCTTGTAGAGTAATTATTTGGGTTAACTGATATTTTATCCATGCTTAATTCTTGTAGTCTTGAGTATGAGAGATATGTGATTTTTGCAAGTATACTGTGGGTTTTCGAATTGAATAGTTCATGCTAATTTTAGATGATTTATGTCATAGGAATGAATAACTCATGCTAATGGTTAGATGAATTATGTCATGCATTTAAGCAGAATAGATTTCTCTAGTGAATCGAAGCTTGTAGCCTAGATCACCACATGAATGTTTAGTCTTTTCTCCTAAATAAAATTAAATCATTGTTATATAGGTTAGTGGTGGATTCAAGGTTCTAAATCAATTTCTTTGGTTAATCTCCCGTTAGTTTTAGTTTATTTACATTATTCACTAGTTTTATTTTAGTTTAGGAATAATTCTTAGATAACAAAATTTGATTCTTCTTTTTATAAAATTAATTTAGGTAGATAATCATTTAGGTAGGTAAGCCTTTCTCTGTGGTTCGATACCCTAATACTTCCGTATTATATTGATCTTGTGCATTTGCAAGTATTGAGTTAAAACTTTGGTATAAAAATCCCGACCAAGTTTTTGGCTCCGTTGCCGGGGAAGGGTTAATTTAATTGTTTGTGTTATTGTCTCCTAAATTTGTTAGTATTTTTATTTGTTTCAATTTTTTTTATTATTGTTGGAAAAAAAAAAATTTTTTTTTTTTTGTTTTGTTGTCTTTGTTGTCTTTAATTTTTTTATCTTCTTTATTTTGTTATAATTCCCTTTTATTTAGATATTTATTCTTTATTATTATTTGTAGTAATTTTTTTTCTTTCTTGAATTTGTTTATTAATGCATGGTCGTCATTCGTTCTCTGTTGATTTGAAAGAATTTGATCCTGAGATAGAGCGTACACTTAAGGCACTTAGAGCACAAGGAAAAATCACTAACACTTTTGACATTAAAATGGTTGAACATCCACGAGCACTGAGGGAGTATTTTACTCCCAACACATATAACTCACCAATAAGTAATAGAATACCTGAAATTGAGGCTAATCAATTTGAAATCAAAGCTTCTACTATTCAAATATTACCATCTTTTTATGGGCTTGATTCTGAAAAATCCTTATAAGCATATTGATGAGTTTTTAGAAATTTCCTCTACTTTTAAATTGCCTAATATTACTGATGATGCTATTAGATTGCGTTTTTTTTCCTTTTTCTTTGAAAGATAAGGCTAAACATTGGTTACAGACACGTGAGAGAATAAGTACTTGGGCTGAGATGTCTAGGGAATTTCTAAAAAAATATTTTCCTATGGGTAAACTTACAAGGTTAAGGAGAGAAATAACTACTTTTTCCCAAGAAAATAATGAACAATTTCACGAGAGTTGGGAGAGATTTAAAGAACTTCTTCGTAGTTGCCCTCATCATGAAGTCCCTAAATGACATCAAATACAAAGTTTTTATTCAGGATTAGATGAGAGAAATCACCAAATGGTTGATTCCTCTTGTGGTGGTACCTTTCTTCGTAAAAGTGCAAATGAGGCATGGGATCTATCTAAAAATTTGAGTGATAATTCATAACAACATGCCACATCCTCAGGTGTAGGCACATCTAGGCAAATAGGAAATAGAGGAATGTATGAAGTTTCTCAAAATGTTGATCTTTCTTTGAAAGTTGATGCCTTATCTAAAAAGTTTGATCTATTGTTAGCTTTAAATAAATTGCCTACTAATTCTCCTAATGTTCAACGTGTTTGAGTAATTTGCTCTAGTCCTTCTCGTGTTATCTATGACTGTCCTAGTGCTTCAATATTTCCAGAATTTGTGCAGGAATAAGTCAATGCAGCTCAAGGATTTCACAGGCAAAATGACCCCTATTCAAACAAGTACAATCCAGGCCGGAGAAATCATCCTAATTTCTCCTGGAAGCAACAAAGAGGGGAAGGTCAATTAGGCTAGCAACAATATCAGCAGAATAAACAACCTGGTATGACCGCTCCTCCTGGTTTTCAATCTCAAAGGTATGTACCTCCTCATCCTCCTCAAAGTGGAAATTCTATTTTTGAAGAAAAAGTCTTATCTGCTTTGAAAGGTTTAGAAGTTAAGACACAAATTCTAGACTCTCATACTCAATCTATTGCTAAGTTAGAAACTCAAATAGGGTAACTAGCTAATGCGATAAGTAGAAGACATGAGGGTAAGCTTCCTAGTCATCAAATAGAGAACCCTAAAGCTAATTATCATGAGCAAGCTAAAGTTGTAATTACTCTTAAGAATGGTAAGGAGGTAAATAATAAAGTAGGGGAACCAATTAAAGATAATGAATTAAATGAAAACGAAACTGAGGAGATTGATATAGAGACTAAAATTGAAAAAAAGGTAGAAAAGGAACTAGCTTCCTATTCTAAATCTAAAACTCCAGAACCATCTCCCATGACTTTGTACAAGCCTAAGGTTCCCTTTCCTCAAGCTTTATTACCACCTCCATACCTTAGAAAGGACAATAAAATGGAAGACATATTAGAAACTTTCAAAGAAGTTAAAATCAAATTCCACTTTAGATGCCATTAAGCAAGTCCCAGCCTATGCAAAGTTTCTTAAAGACATGTGCACTTTCAAAAGAAAAACTAAAAGTAATGTTTCTAAGAAAATCTTCTTAACTGAACAGGTAAGCTCCATTTTGCAACATAACACTCCACCTAAATACAAAGACCCTGGTGTCTCTACTATCTCGTGTCTTATTGGTGATCATAAAATAGATAGGGCACTCTTAGATTTAGGTTCTAGGGTTAACTTGATTCCTTACGCTGTCTATGAAGAATTAGGATTAGGGGAACTGCAACCAACTGATATGACTTTACAGTTAGCTGATAGATCAATCAAGTTACCTAGGGGGAGGATAGGTGATGTTCTTGTACAAATTGATAAGGGTGTCTTCCCTGTAGACTTTGTAGTCTTAGATATGGAATCTGGTAGATCTTCTAATAATCATATCCCTGTTATTCTAGGCCGTCCTTTCTTAGCTACTGCAAATGCTACTATTAATTGTAGAACTGGAGTAATAGATGTCTCTGTGATGAATATGAGGATTAGATTGAATATTTTTAAAGCTTCTTCACAACCAATTATGGAAGATGATTATGATTGTTATTTGGTAGATATAATTGATGAATTAATTGAAGAAACTCTACCTATAATGTGTTCTAAAGAATCTGCTTCTATTGAGAATGAGAATATTATGAGCATGGATAATGTAAATTCTATTTTTCCTTATATTGCACCACTAGAAAATTCTTCATGGGTTGGAAATCATGAACCTTTGCCTACGCTTGAAAAATCCCCTGCTGTACCTTCTCTTGTGTGTCCACCCCAACTTGAATTGAAAATCCTTCCTTCTAAACTTAAATATGTTTTCTTAGGTGAAAATGAAACTTTGCCTGTGATAATTTCATCTAAGTTAAAATCTGACCAAGAAAGGGATTTAATTAAAGTTCTTTCTAGTCATAAAGGGGCTATAGGGTGGTCCATCGCTGATTTAAAGGGAATAGACCCATCTGTATGCATGCATAGAATACATCTAACAGACAATGTGCAACCTTCTAGGGAATTACAAAGAAGGCTAAACCCTAACATGAAAGAAATAGTAAAAAAAGAGGTAGTTAAGCTCTTAGATTCTGGTATCTGTTATCCTATCTCTGATAGTCCATGGGTAGTCCTATATAAGTTGTACCAAAGAAGGCAGGAGTGTCTGTAGTTGAGAATAAGAAAGGAGAGTTAGTTCCTACTAGAGAGGTTACTGGGTGGAGAACGTGTGTGGACTATAGAAAACTAAATGCTACAACTAGAAAAGATCATTTCCCTCTACCTTTTATTGATCAAATTCTTGAAAAATTAGCTGGTCAAAGTTTTTATTGCTTCTTAAATGGTTATTCAGGATACTACCAAATTCCAGTATACCCCGAGGACCAAGAGAAAACTATTTTTACATGCCTTTTTGGTACTTTTGCTTTTCGTAGAATGCCTTTTGGATTATGTAATGGGCTTGCTACTTTTCAAAGATGTATGCTTGCTATCTTTTCTGATATGGTTGATAAGTTTCTCGAGGTTTTCATGGATGATTTTTCTGTTTTGGACCTACTTTTAAAGATTGCCTTAATAAATTGTCTGCTGTTTTAGAAAGATGTGAGAAAGCTAACTTAGTTTTAAGTTGGGAAAATAGTTATTTCATGGTTACAGATAGAATAGTTTTGGGACATAAAGTGTCTAAAGAAGGAATTGAAGTAGATAAAGCTAAAATTGATTTAATTGCTAATCTTCCTCCACCTAAATCTGTCAAATTTGATCATTTTTTAGGCATGCAGGATTTTTATAGAAGATTTATAAAAGACTTTAGCATGATTGCTAGACCTTTAACTAATCTCTTGAGCAAACATATTGCATTCAATTTTGATGAATCTTGCATGAAAGCTTTTGAAAAACTTCGTTCTCTTCTTATATCTGTACCTATAGTTCAGGCTCCTAATTTTTCTTTACCCTTTGAAATCATGTGTGATGCTTCTGATTTTGCTGTGGGAGCTATTTGGGGCAAAAGATTGAGAAAAAACCTCATGTCATTTACTATGTTAGTAGAACTCTTACAGATGCTCAAAGAAATTATACAACAACTGAAAAAGAGTTATTGGCTATAGTTTTTGCACTTGAGAAATTTCGTTCTTATCTCTTACATTCCAAAGTGATTATTTATTCTGATCATTCTGCTTTAAAATACTTATTGTCTAAAAACGAGACTAAACCAAGATTGATTAGATGGATATTACTTTTGCAAGAATTTGATATTGAAATCAGAGATAAGAAAGGTTCAGAAAATTTCGTAGCTGATCATTTATCTAGATTGTGGGATAATAATCATGATGAAGCAGTTGCTTTGAAAGATACTTTTCCTGATGGGCAATTATTTTCTTTATCACATTCTCCTGTTCCTTGGTTTACACCTGTTATTAACTATCTCTCTGCAGGTGAAATTCCAGCACATTGGTATAAACAAGATAGGGATAAATTCTTTTCAATGGTTAAGTATTATTATTGGGATGATCCCTACCTGTTTAAACATTGTCCTGATCAAGTAATCCGTAGATGCATACCTGAATGTGAATTTCATAGTATCTTAACTTTTTGTCATTCGTATGCATATGGTGGACATTTTGGAGGTCGTAAAACTGCTGCTAAAGTTCTTCAAAGTGGTTTTTATTGGCCTAGTTTATTCAAAGATGCTCATAATTTTTACTTGGCATGCGAAAGGTGTCAAGGTACTGGTTCTATTTCTAAACGTAATATGATGCCTTTACAACCTATTTTAATTGTTGAGATCTTTGATGTTTGGGGAATTGATTTTATGGATCCTTTTCCATCTTCTTTTGGTTATCATTACATTTTGGTAGCAGTGGATTATGTGTCTAAATGGGTGGAAGCTATAGCTACAAGAACAAGTGATCATAAGGTAGTTATTAAATTTGTTAGAGATCATATTTTCTGTAGATTTGGTACCCCTAGAGCTATTATAAAAGCGATGGAGCAAGTCATTTTTGTAACCTTTCTTTTGAAGCTCTTCTTAGGAAGTATTCTATAACTCATAAAGTGGCTATCCCTTATCACCCCCAAACAAGTGGTCAAGTAGAAGGGTCTAATAGAGAGATTAAATCCATTCTTGAGAAAATTATTAGACCTGATAGGAAGGATTGATCTCAAAGATTGAATGATGCACTTTGGGCTTATCACACAGCTTACAAGACTCCTATAGGAATGTCCCTTTTTAGACTCCTTTTTGGGAAATCTTGTCACTTGCCAGTAGAATTAGAACATAGAGCTTATTGGGCTATTAAAGCTCTTAATTTTGATCTCAAGCAAGCTGGTTCTAATAGAAAATTACAATTAAATGGACTCGATGAATTACGAAATGAGGCATATGAGAATACTAAAATTTATAAAGCTAAAACTAAAGCCTTTCATGATAAGATAATTTCCCGAAAATCATTTGAACCTATCCAAAAAGTTTGGCTTTTTAATTCTAAATTACGCCTCTTTCCTGGTAAGTTGAGATCTCATTGGGATGGACCTTTTATTGTCAAACAAGTTTTTCCCTAAGGTGCTATTCAGATTGAAGATCTTAAAAACAACCGAACCTTGATTGTTAACGGACAACGGTTAAAGCCTGCTATTATCAATGACATGGAAGAAGGTAAGATTGAATCTACTATGTTAGTAGATCCTACATATCAGGACTAGTTGGTGATAGAGTCTGGCTGAAGACTTTAAATTTAGCGCTTTTGGGAGGCAACCCAACTTTCTTTTTGTTTACCTATTTATTTGTTTATCTATTTTATTTTATTTTTATTTCACTTGATTGGTAGAAAGGTACAAAGTGTTTGTTTTGTAGGGTAATAAAACAACTTATCATTATCATGGAGATTACAGAGATTGTCTACTACTCTTGCAGACAGGCATTAACATTGCTTCTTCTACCAGGTTGTGTTGCTCTGTTCTTTGCCTCTTCTCTACTCTTGGTATTCTTTTATCATATTGTGGACAATGTGTGGTCTAGGTGTGGGGGAGAAGATGCTTTTATTCTGATGTCTATTTTTTTTTCATTTTTCTCGTCTTTCTTGTTCAACATATTTTTTTTAAATTTATTTTTCTACATTATTTTGAAAAAAAACAAAAATATGATTTCACATGAAGAATGATTCATTTTGAGTTCCTTTAAAAATGTCTTGAATAAGTTGAGAAAAGTACTTGTTTTTTTATTTTTTAATTAGAGTGATGGACTTATATTCTATATCTTATATAACTTTTACATGACTTACACTTGAGTATTTGGGTTATTGTTAGTGTTTAATAAATCCTTTACATTATTTTTGAGTTGCATAAAGTTGATGAATCTCTTTCCTACATTCTAGGACTTGCTTGAGTACCTCTTAAGGCGAAATAGAAAGGTTTTCCTTATTTGACTCAGAGACGATGGTCATAGGCCTTCTTTGAATCGTTTGTGCCTTTCAAGCTTACCAAATTTCAACATTTTTTTACCTTAGTACCTTTTTGAGCCTTAAATGCTATTTTTCTTTTTTAAACCACTTAAATATTAACCCTTAATCTTGTAGAGAGCTTAATGAAAACTTCTAACTTGTGCTTCAATGATGGGTTGTTGTTTTTGTGTTATGGAAAGAGAATATGTTAGTTTGACAAAAGGAAAAAAAATTATTATATGACTTGTGATGAAAAACAGAAATGTATTGAGCTGAAAAAAAAAAAAAAAAAGAAAGAAAAGTTGATACATGATTGTTACAAGTCATGAGGTGCAAAGAATAAAAAAATAGTCAAGAGGTCCGAATTTGTAAATGTAAGAAAAAATGCCCTTAAAGGAGAAAATGTTTAGAAAAGAAGATGGTAGTTGGTGAATGGATTAATTGAAAAAAAAAAAAGGAGTTAAAAAGTTTGCCAAAATTTTAAAGTATCCATATTCATTGTAAGCGCTCTTTTCTTTGAATTTGAATTCCTTACCTTCGTTTGATAACCAACACCCTAGCCTTACATTACAAGCTTTAAAGTCCTACCTGATTTGAGTTGAGTTTGAGAATCCTTGATTAGTGGAGAGAAGGTACAAAGAGTGAGCCTATGGAATGAATTCTTGTTGAGATTTGTTCTCTATGTGTAATTTGGAAATCTTGTTTAGTATTTATTTTACACTCTCTTATGACCACGATCACACCTTACACAAGTCTTGCATTAGTTATGGGAGATAATTGAATGTTTGTTTGTTAACTTCAGTTTGAAAATAAGAGAAAGAGTGCTTGTCTTGATAAGTTTGAGATATTGATGAAGGGTACTTAATTTGAATTATTCTACATCTTTTCTAAACTTTGTTGCTTATTTTGACTCTGTGGGTACGTCGTTTGCAAACCCTCACGAGACCATACTCGTCCACTAGGGCTAGCTTACGGGCTTAAAGGGCTTATTGCACATGCTAAGTGCAATTGTGAGTCCTACGAAAGTGACTAGTTAGTTTTTCTTTTTGTTATTTTATTTTTTCTTGAGGACTAGCAAAACTTAGGTATGGGGGAGTTGATAGAGTTGATTTTTAGTATAAATAAACACCTTAAGTTTAATTATTAACTTTTAAAGATGTTTTATTTATTAAATATAATTATTATATTTAATTTGTTTTATTTTGGTAATAAAGGGAAAGAAGCTCACAAGCAAGCCCATAATTGAGAGAAGTCCAAGAAGTGGAGGTAGCCCAATTCAAGGAAAAAGAAAAAAAAAGAGAAAGAGAATAGGGTTGCTGCTGTAAATAAAGAGAAAAGAAGGATAAAAAAAATAAGAAAAAAAAAGGGAAGTTACTAAAAAGAGAGAGCTGGAACCAAAAAGGAAGAGGGAAACCTAGTAGAAGAAGGAGAAGAAGAGCTGCTGAGAAGCAGCTTTTAAAAAGAAGAAAAAGGGAGAGATCGGGAGGAAAGAACAGCCAGAGGGAAAAAAAAAAAAAAAAAAAGAGCTGCGAGCAAAACGAAAGCAGCAGAAATTCTAAGTAACTGAGCAGCAGCTGAAGCAGAGAGGAGCTGCCACGTGAAAACAAAGTAGAGAGGTGGCTGTGTGGGCAGCTGAAGGCTCAAAGCAGCTGAAGCAGGAGGTGGTAGCAGAAACCCCAAAGCAGCTGAAGCAGGCAGCAACCGATATTGGAACAGAAACAACCGCAAATCAGCAGCAGCTGTGCAAGTTGAACAGAAGCTTCTTCGGCAGCAGAAATTGAAGCAGAAAAAAAAGCGGACGCTGCTTTGAAGATATCATACGCGAGCAAAGGAAAAAAGGCAGCAGCTTTTGTTGGAGAAAGCCATGATTTTGTTCAATAAGTTGGTTCCTTCTTTTCCTTTAGCTATGAACTAAATTTATTTTTAGAATCTTGATGAAACCCTAGCCATGTGACTTTGATTTATTTTATTTTGGGAGATTTATTATTTTATTTATGTGATTGCATATCTTGGGATGTTCTTGGTTTGATGCAGTTAATTCTTTTTTGATTGTTCTTGTAGAATAATTATTTGGGTTAATTGATATTTTATCCATGCTTAATTTTTGTAGTCTTGAGTATGAGAGATATGTGATTTTTGCAAGTATACTGTGGGTTTTAGAATTGAATAGTTCATGCTAATTTTAGATGATTAATGTCATAGGAATGAATAAGTCATGCTAATTGTTAGATGGATTATGTCATGCATTTAAGCACAATATATTTATCTAGTGAATCGAAGCTTGTAGCCTAGATCACAACATGAATCTTTAATCTTTTCTCCTAAATAAAATTAAATCATTGTTATATAGGTTAGTGGTGGATTCAAGGTTCTAAATCAATTTCTTTGGTTAATCTCCCGTTAGTTTTAGTTTATTTACTTTATTCACTAGTTTTATTTTACTTTAGGAATAATTCTTAGATAACAAAATTTGATTCTTCTTTTTATAAAATTAATTTAGGAATATAATAATTTAGGTAGTTAAGCCTTTCTCTGTGGTTCGATACCCTAATACTTCCGTATTATATTGATCTTGTGCATTTGCAAGTATTGATTTAAAACTTTGGTATAAAAATCCCGACCAAGTTTTTGGAGAGAGAGAGAGAGAGAGAGAGAGAGAGAGAGAGAGAGAGAGTAAAACTAATGAGAGAGTTCACTAATTTTCTGATATAAAAAATACAGATCCCGTCGAAAAATACAAAAACTGGACAACCGATTTTTGAAAACAGTCGTCCGGTTTTGTTTTGACAAAAGAAATCAGACGTCCAATTTTTATGGATGCGTCCGATTTAGTAGTCCAAAACTCTCGGTTTTTTTTGTGAAGAAAAATTCCTGAAACCTTTTAAGGAAAAACGGACGTCCAGTTTTTCCAATGCACGTCCAATTTTATGGTCTGAAAATCTCGGCCCCCCAAAAAAAAAATGAAGAAAAATCTGAAACTCAAAACACACATTAGTCCTGAAATTTACCAATGCCAAGTAATTTCCTTAAATAACAAAAAAGATCTTCAGAAAGAGCTTTTGCAAAAATGTCAGCAAATCTGATCTTCTATGCAAATATAGTCTAAAAATACATCTCATTGTGCAACATGATCTTTTATAAAATGATGTTTAATTTCAATATGTTTAGTTTTTGAATGTTGCACAGGGTTTACAAAAAGATTTATTGCACTTGTGTTATCACATAAAATAGTTATGTTTTTAAAATCAAAACCAAAGTCAAGTAAAGTATGCTTCATTCAAAGTACTTGAGCACAACAACAACCAGCTGCTATATATTCCACTTTGGCGGTCAATAAGGATACACATGATTTCTTCTTATTGTACTAAGACATTAAGCATTCCCCCAAGAATTGACAATTTCCGCTAGTACTTTTTCTTTCTACCTTACATTCGGCATAATCCGCATCGGTGTAAGCGATAAGATCAAAAAAAGATTGTTTAGAGTACCATAATCCATAATCATAAAAGGATATTAAATATCTTAAAATACGCTTAACAACTATTAAATGAGATTCCTTGGGGCAAGCTTGGAATCTAGCACATAAACAAACAGTAAACATAACATCCAGCCTACTAGCCGTTAAATAAAGCAAGCTTCCAATCATACCTCTATACCGTTTTTCATCTACCTTTTTACCTTTTTCGTCCTTGTCAAGTTTCAATGATGAGCTCATTGGAGTTTCTATTCCTTTTGGCATCGCTCATCCTAAACTGTTTGAGAAGTTCCTTTGTATACTTCTCTTGATTGATGAAGATGCATTCTTTGGTTTGTTTAATTTGAAGTCCAAGAAAATATGTCAATTCTCCCATCATGCTCATTTCAAATTCCTTTTGCATTAGTGAGGCAAATTCTTCACACAAATAAACATTAGTAGCTCCAAAAATAATATTATCTACATAAATTTGGACAAGTAAAAGATCATTGTTACAAGAGATTTAGTAAAAAGGGTTGTGTCCATCACACCTCTTGAAAAATCATTTGAAAGGAGAAAGCCACTTAATTTTTCATACCAAACTCTTGGAGCTTGTTTTAAACCATAAAGTGCTTTTGAAAGTTTATAAACATAGTTTGGAAAATTTTCATGTACAAAACCGGAAGGTTGTTCAACATAAACTTACTCCATAATATCAACATTTAAAAAAGCTCTTTTAACATCCATTTGAAAAATCTTGAATCCTTTAAAGGAAACAAAAGCTAAAAGCATTCTTTTGGATTCAAGTCTAGCAACTGGAGCGAATGTTTCATCAAAATTTATGTCCTCTCCTTAATTAAATCCTTGGGCAACAAGTCTAGCGTTGTTTCCTATAACTTCTCCAGATTCATTTAGTTTGTTTCTAAAAACCCATTTTGTACCAATAGTGGGATGATCACGAGGTCTTGGGACCAAAGTCTAAACTTTGTTTCTTTCAAATTGATTAACTTCCTCTTACATAGTAATAATCAAAAGTTCATCAAATAAAGCATCATCTATAAACTTCGGTTCAATTTGAGATAATAAACAAAGTTATCAATAAAATATCTCCTTATTCTTATCCCTTGTGATACATTACCTATGATTTCATCCTTGGAATGTTTCTTTGGATATATCACATCATGAGGAAGATTTTGAACTTCTTGATTATTCTCTTGTTTCTCCTCAATCTCTTCTTCCTCCTTTGCATGTTCCTCCATAGTTTGAGTTTGCAACGGTTGGTTGCTCAAGGAATTATCTATGTCATCATCATCTTTCTTTTCAAAAATGTCAGATTCATCAAAATTCACATGAACTGACTCTTCAACACATAAGGTTCTTTTGTTGTAAATCCTATAAACTTTTTGTTTAAAGAGTAACCAAGAAAAATTCCCTCATCGAATTTTCTATCAAACTTTCCAAGATTGTCCTTAGTGTTTTAAAATAAAGCATTTACATCCAAAAACCTTGAAATAGCCCATTGAGGGAGTTTTGTTAAAAATAAGTTCAAAAGGAGTTTTCTTAAAAAATGGTCTCAAAAGAACACGATTTATTATGTAGCAAGCGGTGTTAAAGGCCTTGGCCCAAAAATATTTTGGTGGGGAGTTTTCACAAAGCATTAATCTTGCCATTTCTTGTAAAGTGCGGTTTTTTCTCTCCATAACACCATTTTGTTGTGGGGTTTTAGTGACCGAAAAATTGTGTGATCACCAAAATCATCACATAGTTTTGTAAAATGTTGATTGTTAAATTCTCTCCCATTATCACTTCTCATAGAGATCAATTTACAATCAAGGAAGGTTTGAACTCTTTTGAAAGTTTGACAAATTCTTGAAATGCCTCATCCTTTTGGCTTAAAACCAATGTCCAAGTGAATCTTGAAAAATCGTCCACTATGACAAAAGCATACCTCTTACCACCAAGATTAGTGGTCCTCATTGATCCAAATAAATCCATGTGAATGAGTTCTAAAAGGTTTTGAAGTAGAAATCATCTTCTTTGGTTTAAAAGAGGTCTTAACTTGTTTTCTAAATTGGCAAGCATCACAAAGTTTAGTTTTCTCAAAATGTAATTTCGTAAGCCTCTAACAAGCTCTTTTTGAAGAGAGATAGTTTAGTAAATCCATGCTAACATGGCCAAGCCTTCTATGCCACAAAAATGCATCATTATCATGAACCGAGAGACACTTTAAGTTTTGAGAAATAAGATCTTCAAGATGGAAAACATATACATTACCAACTCTTTTGAAACAAAAACTGTTTTGTTTTCATGCTTATCAATGATAGAAGAGGAATCACTTTCAAAGACAACTTTACAACCATTATCACATAATTGACTAATACTAAGCAAATTGAACTTTAATCCTTCAATTAAGAGAACTTACTTAATTAAAGAAGAAGAACCATTACCGATGTTACCTATACCAATGATTTTTCCTTTCTTCTTATCCCAAAGGTGATGAAGGCAATTTCGGTTTCCTCAAGCTCACTCATAAGAGACACGTTTCCGGTAATGTATCTTGAGCATGCACTATCCAAATAACATTTAGTTGAGCTTGGTTTGTGTTCCTACAATAGAGGAAGTAGAGATGACTTTTGGTACCCATATCCTTTTAGGTCCATGAATGTTAGTTGCTTTTTCTTTTACTTTCCAAATGGTTTTTACTCCCATTTCAACCTTTCTTTTTATAAAACATTTTGTGGCCTTATGACCATTCTTTTCACAACATGTGCAACAAAGATGTGAGAAGGATGAAGAAGCATTTACAAAATGTGGTTGGTTTGAAAAAGTATTGGAGTGATTATATCCAATACTGTTTTTGTCAAACGGTGATCTTTGAGAGCCAAGAAGTTTTTCAAAATTTTCTTTTCCTTTTGTAAATTTTTTAATACATATGGTTAGATCACTCACCTTTTTCTTCAAATCATTGTAATCAACCATGCATTTCTCAAGAGAAAGAACCTTTTCACAAAGATTTTTATTCTCTATAACAAGTTTTTGAAATTCTATGTTTAAGACATCCTTTTCATTTTTCAAACCTTCTAAAGATTCAAGAAGAATTTTGTTTTCACAAACAAGTTTTGAATTTTCATTTAATAAATTATAAATCTTGTTTTTCACCTCCTTGTTTATTTTGGAAATCTTTTTGAGCTCATCATACATTTCAATAAGCATAGAATTAGGATCATCATCAATAAAATTGGAAAAGTTAGAGGGTGAAGATTGTACCTCACTTTCTAATGCCATGAAGCACATGTTGGCATTTTCTTCTCCTTCACTCTCACTTGAGACTCGATCCTAAGATCCTATTAGACCTTTAACTTTCTTCTTTTTCTTTATTGCCTCAAGTTTTGCCTCTACTACTCCTTTTTCCCTTTCTATGGCTTTTGGGCAATCGGCTACAAGATGATCGGTGCTATTGCATTCAAAGCACCTAGCCTTGAAGAGTGAGGAACTTTGTCCTCCTTTCTTGAATGGAGGTTTCTTCCCTATTTTGTTGAAGCCTTTCTTTTAGAACTTCCTTGAATTTTTGAACCACCAATGCCATATCCTCATCTTTATCATTTTTGTCTTCATTGTTGGATGAACTTGCTTGCTCTTTCTCATTCACTTTGAGTACTACACCTTTTGTTCCTATGTCTTCTTCTTCCATTTCATTTAATCTCTTTATCTTCATTTCATAGGTAAGAAGCGATCCTATGAGATCTTCAATGGGAAGAAGTCTCAAATCTTTGGATTCTTTTATGGCAAGAGTTTTTGGTTGCCATGCCTTTGGAAGTGCATCTAGAACTTTTTTATTTACCTCTTCCCTTGTGTATTATTTCCCATATGCCTTTTGCCCATTTATGATGTTGGTGAATCTTGTGAACATGTCATTAATACTTTCATTTTGCTTCATCATGAATAATTCATTGTCTCTCACCAAAATGACCAATTTTGATTTGTGCCTTCATGAGTGACTCCTAGCAATTTTCACATTTCATGAGCCGAATCGAATCCGCTCACCCTATTGTACTCATTTGTATCTAAGGCACAACTTAATATATTCTTGGCTTGAAAATTGAGAGTCATCTTTCTTGAGTCAAATTCGTCGAATTCTTAACCTTCTTGACTCTTCCATCCTTTTGGGGAACAAAAGGTCATTTTTCTACAATACTCCAAAAATCAAAGTTAGTAGAGCAAAAATAGATTTTGATCCTTGACTTCCAAAATGTATAATTAGTGCCATTAAAAAGAGGAGGTCTATTAGTAGAAGAGCTTCTATATAAAGGTAAGTTTGAAACACTACCCATTTTATAAAAGATCTTTTGCTTCTTAGGATATTAAGCCTTTTGAAAGAAGATATGCTCTGATACCAATTGAAAACCCATACGAGGGGGGAGGATGAATAAGGTGTTTGGCTAATTAAAATTTTTTGGACAATTAAAAATAGAACCACTGATTTTGATTGAAGAAGAATTTAATAACTCTTTTAAATAAAATTTCTAACCAAACAAAATCTCTTTTATGAACAAGGATCAAACAATAAACATAAAGATAATGTGCAAAACACAAAAGAGAGAGTCGAAGGATTTATAATGGTTCTCAATAGAGCTACATCCACTACCTTGAGACTTAACTCAAGGATTTCACAAATTCACTAAATACAAGTTTTTACAAAATACAACAATGAGGATCACCCTTCAAGGGTTTTGCACACAAATCTCAATTATCACGAAACAACACAAGATATCAAAATATCAAAGGATCACCCAAAGGGTTTTTCACAAAACCTTTGATCACAATTTAAGATGAAAGAATAGAGATGAAACAATATTACCAAAGAAGCTTGATAAAAAAATGATACAGCTTTTGGACAATGCTTCTATAAGCTTCCTTTCCTCCTCCTTTGAAAAATTGATCAGTAAGTGCAGCTCCAAGGAGTCTTTCTTTTTGTTTTAGTATGATAAAGAAGATTGAAATGTGCTCTTTAATGCTCTTAAAAGTGTTCTTAAATGTTCTTCAACTGCTTGATATTTATGGCTGATCAATAGCACTTTTATATGTGAGGGTAAAAAAACTAACCGTTACTGTCAGCAGCAACGATCATTTTTTTTTTACAGTAAAAAAGAAAATCGGACGATTGATTTTCTTGAAAAACACCGATTTTCTGGGAGAGTAAAATGGAAGACCGATTTTTTTAAGCCTAAGGAAAAATCGGATGACCGATTTTCTTTGTGAAATCTGAAAATTCGGATGTCCGATTTTCTACTAGAAAAAAATTGGACAACCGGTTTTCCTGTAAAACATAGATTTTCCTTCACTTTCAAACATGTATTTCTTGATGCAACTTTAAAACATGTTAAACTTTTAAATCATCAAAGCTTCATCTAGAGCACTTAGTTTTTCAAGGATAATTTCTCAAAAAAATTATTTCTTCTAAGGAGCTAACATAATTGATCAAAAATCAAAGAAACAAATTAGGGAGTTTTACATAAATACCTTATAAAGGTATCTCTAACCATTCTTCTTGTCTTCAAAGTCTTTAACTTGATCACTTCATCTTCATAAAGTCTTGTAGTCTTGAGTGATCTTTTGCCTCTTAGTAGATTACCCTTGAGACTCTTTTTGTGCATCTTTTGTTCTTCTTATAAAACTATTTCTATTATCACAAAACACAAGTTAATCATAATCAAAACATTACAAATATGCCCTTAGGGCTTACAGACATATTGTACCTAAATAATACCATATAACATAATATACATTTAATAATAAGAAAATAAAACATATTATAATTTAAAATATGATACCAACTGAAACAATATATAAAAAATCGACTAACATACTAATATAAAACCGACTAAACTAACAACTAATATAAGAACGAGTAAATATATAATTAAACTAAAAAATATGATACCAACTAAACAATATATAAAAAGTCGACTAACAAATAATATAAAGCCAACTAAACTAACAACTAACATAAGAACGAGTAGTTAAATATATAATTAAACTAAAATCCATAAACTCCTTAAAACAATATATAAAAAAGTCGACTAATATACTAATATCAAACATATTCATACCAACAACTAACATAAGAACATACATATGGTTATATGAATATACATAATTATTAAAGAAACTCGCTTGTTTATTTTGTCCATAATCAAGACAAAGGGTTATGTCTTCATCATCATAATGGATATCGGATGCGCAACAACGATATCACTTAGGACGTTGTTTTCTTCATAGTTTCTCTAGCTTATTACAATGATGAAGTGCTTCTATTGTGTTGCATCCCTCCACCCTCTTCTTCTTGATCGTGACACAGACATTATGTATAGTTTATTTACTAAAAAAATAATATAAAGTGGGTTAATAAATTACAAAAATCATATAAGATCATATGAATCTTAAAATAATTAAGCTAAACAACAAAATAGTAAAGCGACATACCCACAACACAATCCGGATTTTGTTCTAGAAAATTCGCCATAATATGCCGAGGAGCAACTTGGCACTTACTAAATTCTTCAGTAAGCTTTAACTGGTCATCTGTCAACCTTACTGCCTGGGCATATTCGTGAGAATAGACACTTATTTTATGGTTGTGCCTTCTATTTTTAACATATAATTTCCACGTATCTTCAATGACCAATTGCTTGCCTTTCAATTGAAAGGGGCAATTACACTTCTTAATTCCATACAGACCCTACGCTTACCGGAACTTCTTCTTCTTCGTCATCATCGTACACTATTGCTTTCTTTTTCCTTCCCTCCCCACATTCGTAAGCAAGAGTCAAATACGATCGACGATCAAATGTTCTCTTTGATTTGTACATAGTAATAATAAGATATGAAGTAACTATCTTCTTTTTCTTGCCAACTTAACCAGGTACTCTTTCGAGCCAAATAAATTATCTGTTTGAAACAAATTACTATGCTCCACATACTCCTACTCTGTTTGTATATTTCCTCAAACATTTTAGGATCTACATCTCTCTGTTATACAATAATATTACAACTTTATAAAAAAAAACTAAAACAACAACATATTATAACTTTATTAATCGATTTTTTTTAAGTTAATGACATTATTAATTATTATTTATACTTTTTGTTCTTCAATTTAAAATTGCAGTTGTTATTATTTCTTATTATTAATTTTTTAACTTGTTATTATTTATTTTAACTTCATCTTTTCTTACTTAACCATAAGCTAAATAATTAAAAATTTTTAATTTTTAATAGTTGTTATGATATTTTTAATTAATAAATTATATTTTAAAATGTAATACTTATATTATATTCTTTAATTATAATCATATTTTTAATTATTGAATTATATTTTTGAATTTTAATAACTATATTTTTTTATTAATTATTAAATTCATTATGAAGCTAAATTATTCAAAATATTATTTAAAAATCATTTAATTACTAATAAACTTAGACATGTTAAAAAGGGGATTAAAAGTAACATAATCAAAACATAATCAAACAATTATATAACTAAAATTAAACATTGAATCATCAAGTAAAAATAAAGTAAACGCTAACATATACGCCTGTATTAACATAAAAACTCAAATATATAATATTAAACTAAAAATTCACATTGTGGTATACTAAAATATATATTAAAAACAAATAATATCAATAATTTAAAAAACGGGGCAAAAAAAATTGATTTGCCCCACTTAAGCCACGTCCTGGTGTGAGTAGGGGTGACCTTGAGCCAGGGACTAGCACAACCATCTCAAGGTTTGTGCCAGTTCCTAGCGCAGAATCACTTGTACTCGCACTAGGATATGGCTCAAGTGGGCAAATTGATTTTTTTTATTATATTTTGCCCCGTTTTTTATGATTTTACCTCAAATTGATTGTATTGTATGGATAATCTTCAAAACTATCCATAGTTAACTTCAAAATCTTCAAGAAATCACCATAGTTTTTAGAGAGTAGTTGGAGATAACATATGTGTTGAGAGACTGTTTTTGATGGAGAAAAAAGGTTTGAATTTTTTCGCGCATAAATTTAATATTTGGGCGCGTAATTTATTATACCGCAACAAAAGCCAGTCGAAGTAGTAGTAGAAACTTGCCGAGGGCACATGACACTCTTTTTTATCTTTTATATTGTACTTAAAAGCTGGAGGAGGCCCTTTCCCTCTCCTTTCCCATGCGTTCCTATTACTGCAACTTTTCACCAGCTTCTTCTCTTCAAGATCTGGACGTTGGCTTCGATCGTTGTTTAGATCTTGCCCAGATCTCCTTATCTATTGCTTTTTTTTTTTTTTGTCTATTTTCCTGTATACAACCCAAAATAATATTTTATCAATGCATTCTTCTTCACTTGGCAACTTTATCTAATCCTAATCTTAGATCGGAGTTTTATCTCATTCCTTTTTTGAGCCTTTCAACCCGAATTTGACCTGGAACTTCTTCAGCATTCTTTGTCTTTTTGAGACAATTTTCAGTACTATTGAAACGTCTATGGTCTTTTAAATTGTTGACTTCTAAGAAAGATAGTGTATTTAAACTTCTAGTGCTGCTGTGGTGTGAAGATTATGATAAAGTTGCTACAAAGAGATTATTTGATGTTTATTTATTTCTATAGTTTTAGTAGTAGTTTCTTACCTACCTTCTCAGGTGGGTTTTGTCTCAGTTTCTTTATGTAATTTATTTACTTCTGTAGTAAGTTTCTTCCAATCCTCTAACTTCTCTTTTTGACATTAAAGGAAAAGTTTGAGTATTGTTGTAATTGTAATAGTCTCATTTTTTTTATCAACAGATAAACTTTTATTTAACGAAAAAAAGAGCTGGAGGAGGGATTTCATGGAAAATGCTCCTTCGAGCCAGTAGTTTTGCTGATTTTGTGAGGAAATCAGCCACTGAATTCCCCTTCCTGCACATGCTTGAAGACCCAAGCTGTATCAACCTCAATGTGGACTTGCCTCAATGTGGACTTGCAAGAAGTGATCATGTATTTATATACTACCTCCAGTCGAAAATATTAGGGGTTTTAGCCCCATTAAGAATAGTCAAGAATATAAAAGTTTTTACAATTTTCAATAAGTATTTATTTGAACTTTTTTCATCTTTATCCATCTTACACCCGGATTGTCAAACTCAGAGAATAGATAAGCTCAATTACTAACCGTAAAAAAGTTTAAATAATAGAATCCCCTAACTTTTGTTAACTATTTCAATTGAAAAAAATCATAAAACGATGTTTGAAAAAACCAAGATTTGTGTTATCACACGAAAATCAGGCAATCCCTAAAGGCTGATTATGAATGCAATGATCTAATAACATAAAATTGCAACGAATATCTGTATTTAATTGCCAACTTTTATTATCTAATAGTTGTTTTAGATTGGTTTTCCTTTTTTAATTCCAACCGATCTTGCAAAATAATCAATTCCATGCAAATCAATCATTACAAAAACATAATTAAACAGCCCAAAGTAAAACAAACATCAATTATATAACATCCAATCATAAATCACACCATTCAAAAGTTAGAATTCAACCCTCATCTAAACAATAAAAAACTAGCCACTAAACATCATAATAGAAATCAAACTAATAATAGTATTCATAAGTAACAAAGAAAAGAATGCTGAGATTGAAGAAGATTTGAATAAGTAACAAACATCCTAATAGTATCCACGCTTCCGAAAGCCACCCAAGCTTGTCTCTCGATTCTCGATTTGCTTGATGAAGTCCGAAATTTTTCCGTAAAACTTTTTCAATCTTTCCCCCAAAAGCTTCAATTTATTGTTAACGGATGAAAAACTATCTAATTGAAGAACTGGAAAGGGTTTTATTGCCAAGTTTTGCCCCCAATACTTCTTCTCTACACCTAAACTGAAGGATGTCCTAAAAGAGGGGGAAAATTACATAAAATAGCAAAAAAACGCATTATCTACGTTGTAGTCAAGACCTACCGCGCGCGACAGGTCGAGCCCTATTATCTGCGATAGGATTCTGTCCAAAATCTTACTTGAATGTTCAGGAACTACCGTCTGTGGTAGGCTTCCATTTTTCTTCTTCTTTTGTCCTCCAGGCCTACCGCGTATGTTAGGATGATTAGGTCATCTTCCTTGGTGTCGACAGCTTTAGTTCTCTCCCACTTTTCGGTGGTTTTAACTTGTATTCTCCATCTTCTTCATCCAAAAACACCTGAGATAAAAGTAAAGGGAAATGGTGTGAACATCTTATATACTAAATCATCGTAAAAACGAAAAAAATAACATATAAAAGTAATGACAATATCACACATATCAAATACCCCCACACTAATTTGTTGATTGCCCTCAAGCAACACAAAACTAGGCAAAAAGTAGAAAACCCAAGCCAGAAGTTCAGTCATCGAAAACGACACACCAAGGAAAGACAAAAACGGCCAAAGAAACACAAGACTCTAAAAACAAAAGGATAGAAAGGCAAAAAAAAGAAAAAAAACAACAAATAAAGCGTCACTTCAACAGGAGACATAACTACTCAACCACAAAAGAAATTTTCAAAGGACGAATCACAAGAATCAATAATTCCACTGCTATCTTACTAATAGACTTATCAGCCACAAAAGAAATTTTCTAAGGATGAATCACAAGAATCAAGCATTCCACTGCTATCTTACTAATAGACTTATTAATCAACGGTCTGTGTAAAGCTCATGTTGCCTTTCAAAGAAAACAAAGAATATCAAGTTATTAACATAGTGAAGTACTGTTATGGAAAATGCACAACACAACTCATGTTTCCTAACACCAGTCCATTCTAAGTTCTATTTTAAGTCATTCCCGAATTATGTAGGACTTTTCAGCTTATAATGTTTGGCTAGGCACATAAAGGGTGTCAAACGAAGGGAAAGGAAAAACAAAAGCAATTGAGATAGAGCTAATGTAACCGAAAGGAAAGATATAAAAAATTATGAATAACTTTCTAACCGCTTTTCACTCCTTCCCATTTACCCTTGAACGTTTTACTTCGTTCAAATAACGCACAATTATCCTAACATTTGTCTATTTTTCATAAATCACATATTTCCAAGTACATAAGAGAGAGCAGCTCCAAAATTTTTAGAGATAAGCTGAAGAAATATTCAAGTACTCATTGTTTTCTATGATTTTTTTTTAAAAAAAAAACCAAACTTGGCTTTCTCTCTTTCAACAGCAGCATATATCTTGCTTACACAGATTTCCCAGAATACCTTTTTTATACAAAAATTCTTTTCTTTACTCAACAACCCCCACACTTATCTATTTTCCTCCCTCAAAACGGCTAAAAAATCATCAATCAATAGCTCAACCAATTGAGATTTTATATAGTGTGAGTTTAAAAAGCAAAGGATGAAAGGGATTAAAACCCTTGGCATGAAGGCGCAAAAGGGAACTAAGGTGTTAATTTTATAAGGAATAGGCAAGAAAGACAAGAACCTTACAACAAAGGCCAGTGACCAGCAGAAATATTACTCATAAGATCTTTAGAAATACAATATTTTGCTGAATGGTAAAAGGGTCTCTTTAAAAGTCTCCATTCCCTAATCTATCAAAAAAAGAATGAAAAATAAGGCTTTAGAGGGATTTTCTATACTTAAAATCATGCATATTTAGAAGACAATTTCTTGAACTAAGAGAAGAAATTATGAGAGGAATGCTTCATTTTTATGAACTAATATCCAAAAAGCAGGCTGAAATATTGCAACACAAATCATCATACAGAGAGCAAAAGAATCCTTCAAGCCATTAACATTGAAAATTCTAATATAACACCTTGTTATAACAATCATGTTCTTTTTCCCTAAAAAATTCCGTTCTTTTAGAACTAATTTCAAGCTTAACAAAATTCATTATTTATTTCTTAACTAAAATAATCAATTAAATAACAAACTTTTTTAGAATCAATAGAACGAAGGTGAAGACTCTGTTCAAGAACCCAAGATGAAAAAGATGATGATGATGAATTGAGAGAAGAGTTGACGAATCAATAGAAAAACTTAACAGAGGAAGGAAGAAATTTTGAAGATATAACTGGAAAATACCTCTCTTGCGGCTCAAATAGACCTTGTTGTGTGTTGGCGCCGGAAACCGATTCTTGCTCGGAGTCGAAAACGGACTCTGGCTTGGCGCCGGTAGATTATGAGACTGTCTTCTCCTCCTTTGCCTCCCAATCGTACGTGTAAGGAGTGCAGAAAATGCTTCTATTGAGGCTAAAATACACCCCTTGCGTTGGGTCGACGCCGGAGACTGCCTTGCCGGAATCGATTCTAGTTCAGCATCGGTAGACTAGGAGACTATCTTCTTCCTCCTTTGCCTCCCAGTCGTGTACGGTGAGGAGAGAAGAAGGATACAAAACCTGCTGATTCTTGGAAGGATTTCTAGTTTCCCTCTCTGCGTTTTTTTCGTTTCCTAAGTTCAGAGGGCTTTCCCTCTCAGCCAAAAGAATGAGGGAGAAGGGGTGGGATTTTGAGGTTTTGTCTTTTTTTTTTTTTTTCCGTCATAATTGAGGTTTTGTCTTTTTTTTTTTTTCGTCATAATTGAGGTTTTGTCCTCTAAAGAGTTTTTTGGTATTTTTGAATAAAAAATATATTTAGGAAAATTTTTTTGAGATATAACTTTTGTGTCTATTTTATTTTTTGAATAAGTTCTAAAATTTTTTAAAATATATGGGGAGGGATTTTTTTTTAAAAAAACTTGATTTGGATAAAATAGGAAACCCATGCTTTTTTAAAGGGTAGAAATTTACAATTTTCATCCGCCTCTTGTTTGTGTCATTTGCGTGAAACTTTAAAGTAGGTAGTTAATTATCATAATTAGAAGAAGAGGTGCTCAATTAATGATTGATTAAAACTAGAGGAGTGTTTTTGGATTGAGCAATATTTTCTTACCTTAATAAATATTTTTAAGATGACATTTTATAAAAGTATCAATATACACTTATTTATTACTATGGTTTCACAAAAGTGTAACTAAAACAATGTCACTATAGCCTTCAAATAGTGAGAGGTCACTCGTATAATTATTTTGTCTCTATAGAAATACTATTTTGTCTCTATCTTAAAATAAAATATACAAATTGCATTCTTTCAAAATTTTTCATTTAATTCTTACTATGTATAATACTATTATTATAATTAACCAATTCATAGAAAATTATCTATAACTATTACAATGAAAAAATATTAACGAATATTAAAGGCTTAGAGTATTTCTTTTTATAATTCAAATAAAAGTACAAGGATATTAGTTAAAAAAACTCTTTGTATTTTATAACTAATCTCTTTAAGATTTATGTAACTTATATTACTTTAAATCTCAATTCAACTATCAAATATAAAATACTATCACTTATAATTAAGTAAGTCAAATTTTATAAAGAAATATTTGAATTTCATAGGTTATTAAGGGCCTAAATCATGTCAACTGTTCATTTGTATAATAGAAACCATGATAGAAAATTGCATACATATAGATACATTTTTCCATCAAAAAGCAACTAGACATTGGTCTTTATTGTTTGGACTCAAGTGCAA
Organism: Catharanthus roseus; assembly: GCA_028651295.1. Lineage (NCBI taxonomy): Eukaryota > Viridiplantae > Streptophyta > Magnoliopsida > Gentianales > Apocynaceae > Catharanthus > Catharanthus roseus. The sequence continues at coordinate 3,948,968 of JAPQWS010000140.1, read as the reverse complement.
TTCTATTTTGTCTTTATCTAAACTAAATATTAAGAGAATAAATCTACCGTTAACGATTCGTCTTTATTTCGTCAATGCTCTTGTGTAAATTAGGGAGAAGTGTGATAGACTTGTATGAAATGGAAGAATCGATATACCTATATAAATAAAGGAGAAGAGGATAAAAACAAATATTTTTAAAATAAGAATATGAATATTGCTTACGTATCTATTAAAAAAGCAGCATAAATTATATTGAAGAAGCTACAAATAAATAAATAAATAATTTTTCTCCTAAAACATAGCAAGGGTTTGAACCGCCGCTAAAAGAAACTACCGCAAAAGTATACCATTTATCGGCAGTTCCCAAAACCGTCGCAAAACGAAATATTTAGCGGCAGTTCAAAAACCGTGGCAAATAAAAGCAATTAGCAGGGGTTTTTAAAACCGCTGCAATTTTTTCTTTTTCTTGTAGTGAGACTAAACCTTATCACTTCAAGACAAAGAAAAACACAAGGGTCAAAGCAAAGACTAAAAAAAATATTCACTATGCTAATCCCCCCAAGATTCCAAGGCTTCTATTACTGACCGATACTTACAAGTGCATAAAAAACTATTGATTTTGTAATAATAAAAAACAAGTGCGGTTTTCAAGTCGATCAAGTCAAACGTCTTTTTAAATTCTACGGGCTTTGCAATCAAGACTCCCACTAGTTGTGACAAAAACAAAATTTTTTAGACTTTTCTACTTATATAAAGATTGAAAAGGGGAAAAAAGGGAAAGTTTTAGGTTTTGTCAAATTATCTATATTTTCTAGATTTTTAAAATGAGAAAAAGAGAAACATGATTTCATAGACTTTAAAAAAAAAATAAGTATAAAAACACAGCTCAAAATACAAAAAGAAATAATAAAAAAGATATAAATACCCCCACACTTAAAACTAGATTGTCCTCAATATGAGGGCCATAAGAAAATGTAAACACAATTAAGGCACATACATGAAAAGCTATCCCCCAGATATAAAGGATGTAAGCATGTTGGGAAGCAATCCCCACAAAAAGTCAAAACAAAAAAGGAGACAAATAATAGTAAAGAGAGCATACACAAAATAAAAAAGAAAGGAATATAAGGAAAACCTTAAAAATATAAAAGGAAGAGAAAAGAAAAACTCCTTCATTCCGGACCAAAGTTCACGACGCCGCCTCCACTGCTGTCTTGATTAGGTAAGAATCGACTACACAGCTGGGCCAGTATCACCTCCTGATGGCCTATGAATGCCCTCTGATATGCTAGCTCGTCCACATAACAAGGGGAGGACTCCACTATCTACACCAACTGGGCTCCATGGATGTCTTGTGTGAGGCAGAGCTGCTTGAAAGTAGCCCATATCTCTACTTGAAAAGCATCTATGGGGACGGTGGGAAGGGCGTCCATGTCGGAAGGGTCATAGGTCCATCATCATCGAATGAGTCCTCATCCTTATCATCAGCAGGTTGGAGGAGGATATGCCAAGGCCAACTCGGGTAGTTTCTTTATTTTCCGAAAGCTAACAATATTCTATTCTCGCATCCTATCCTCCTCCGTTAGAGGTATCTATATCTTTCGAGCTTTGTCCCAAGCATATCCACAGTTGTTGAAAATAGAAACTTGATGATTTGCGCTTGTCTGGTCGTTGCCACACGTTCACCTATGAATTCAACATTAAAAGCAGCAAAAACACGGGATAGAATCATAGGGTAATGGAAAACACGTGCAAGAGTGGTATCAAAACCACTATTGCGTATCTTGTGTTTCGTGAGCGACACTCTGGAAAAAGGGGAGTGTTTTTGTAGTTTATCAATTATATAAAGATCGAGATGTTGGAATTCGTAGGCAAAAACAAATAAAATAAAAATACAGAAATCCACCAACAGGATCTGCACATACTAGAAAAACTGATTAGATAGAAATTATCTCAACGTTTTTAATTGTTCAGTGTGGAGGCGCTGCTATTTACGCTTCGCCCTCTACTGGTATCCACGCGACGAACTCCTCTGCAAGCGATCGGGATGCTAGCCCCTTCTGTGTTCTGAAAACTGTTCAGAACTAATCTTCACTATCTAGTAATAGGTCGGAGAGAGGGAGGTAGATAATATATCGCCGTTCCAGGGTTTAGGGTTTTGTTTTTTTTAATTAGATAAAGGTGGCCACAGAGAAAAGGTTAACATAACTTTTCATAGCTGTCAATATCAAAACCCTAATTATCATCTAATGACTTTTAATCTCATCCGTCTATTCCTATAATCATCCAACGGTTGGATGAGTAATATTAAGTAATTAATTTCATTTATTCGATAAATAAAATTAGTTACTTATTAACTTACAAGAAAATACAACGTGCAATCTGATTCCCTTTTGTATACGTTCAACGAATCTGGACACAATCTAGATTCATTGAATGTGGACATTATGCTCACAAGATCTTCTATGCGTGTGACCCTGTAGGTTCACTTAACATTGGCTGTGAATGAAAAATGTCCTAGACATTTATTCACAAAACATAAGCGGCCTCTAGCAAGACATTATGCTTACCCAAGTTAAGTAAAAGCAATAATAACCTAGCATCAGATTTAATATTTAGTCCTTTTGTCACACGATATCCTAATTAAGTATGAGGCATGGACTGAGTCATCCTTATAAAACTTAATTAACCATTTACTTGATCACCAGACAGACTGTTCCAACAAATAATATTAATAACACCTTATTAATACTTATTTGAGCATGGCCATGCATATTTTCCAGTCTTCCTTATCAAGGGGCCCATGGATATCTCTTTCAAAAAAAAGAGGGACAAATCCCTTTAACTATCTCCAATATTCAAGTCATGACAAGAAAATAAGCCAACCAATAGTCATAATAATCACCTAATTAAAACGTGATGTTTGACTATGTCAAAACATATTTTCTCCCCATGCAAGAAGGATTAGAAACATTAGGTCAAAGGATACCAAATATAAAACTGAGAAGAAATACTTATAACTTAAACCCATGCAATATTTCTTTTTCACTTTGGGTCATGTCCAATACAATATTCTCATTATGTATTTATGAATTGATTTTATATCTCATATTCATGATCAATAAAACTTGACCATCAGTCAACTTCACACTAGTTTAATAATACAAGATGTAATAAAACTAGGGACAAATAAGAATAGTATTTTATTAGCTATAAGGGTTTTACTGTCAAGTCATATATTGATGATCAAGAGCATAAAATACAACTCAAAATACATGCTTCACAAATTATAAATGTGAGTCAATTGGTCTTAGGGCATATACTAACATGAGAATCCTGGCATCACTCTGCTCACCCTCTTTTTGAACCAAAGTGTGGCCAAAGAAATAGGTAAGAATTCGGGGTAAGAGTTGGGGAAAATCACCCCATGAAGAATGCGTCACTGATCACCCGGACGTGGTCGGATCTCGAGGCGATTGCAAGTTGCCTCATAGTTCCAGTTGGATATTTTCTATTAGAATCAACGGTGACAGTGTTTCCCTCATCCATAATCCCCAGAATAGAAGCGAGACACTCTCTATCTAAAATGATACTCACTCCTTTGACTGCGAAAGTAATTGTAGAGAGGTCCTTGTTTATTTTATGAAACATGTTTGCGTAAAACTCACAGACAAGCTCGAGATAATAATTTCCAAAAATGTGCAAAAGGGGTTCCCACCCTAAACTACAAAAAAGTGCATTCAAACCTATGTGTTCTATGATATGAGCATCAAAGGATTTTTTCCACGATTAGCTTAAGGTGTTCTCTATCTGTTATCCATTTTTGAGCTACCGCAGAGAGGCACTCTGGATAAAGGGGAATAGTACGGCTGGTGGGGTTGGGCATGAAATCCTCAACCCAAGTCTTTTTGGAAGTGTTGGTTCATTTTGAGAAGGAAGGGGTAGACTTTTTAGGTGCCATGAAGGAGGTAGACAAAATACAGGACATAGAAAAGTAGAGGAAAAGGAAAAGAAGAAGAAGAAGAAGAAGAAGAAGAAGAAGAGAGAGAGAGAGAGAGAGAGAGAGAAGAAGAAGAAGAAGAAGAAGAAGAAGAAGAAGAAGAAGAAGAAACGACAGAGGGGTTGCTGGGGTAGGGGGTAGTGGAAGAAGGAGGAGAAAAAAAGGGGTTTGGTCGGGTTGTAGAAGATTGTGATGGTGGAAGGAGGGAAGAAGAAAAAGAAAAGAGGAGAAAGAAAGATGAAGAATTGAGAGGAAGAAGAGGGACAACTAATTGGTGGTGGTGGTGGGAGACGCTGGAGTGGGAGGTTGCTGGTAAAGAAAAAGATCGCAAGTGTGGTGGTGGAATTCGAGTTGAAAAGAGGGAGAGAGAGAGAGGGTCGGTAACGAAAAGAGAAGAGGAGAAGAAGAAGAAGAAGTTAGGGATTTTTTTAGAGTGATTTGGGAAAAAAGAGTGCAGGAATTTTAGGTTAATGGTTGGAATTGAGTTGAACTTGGGTCGATCCTACCCGTTTACCCGTAATTTAACCCGACCCGTGATTGAAAATGGACCCTACTGAGTATGGTAGGTTGAGGCCTACGGTCCACGGTAGGCTTCTCTTTGTGCTGGAAATTTATCTTCTGGACCTACCGCTGGCAGTAGGTTTCTGTTCTTCCAAGAAATAAAAACCATGACCCTACTGCATGTGGTAAGGTACCCTACCGTCCATGATGGGGTTCTGTCTCAAATCTCAATTTTCTTCGTTTTATGATTTTTCAGCACTGTTTCAAGCTTGGTAAAATTGTGTATTTATTTTAAGTTCAAAATTAGTGTATAGTAGGCATTCATCTCTCAAAAACACCTTGCAACAACACGAAAAAGAAAACGATCAAAGCGGAAAATGAGAGAAAACCAATGATATTCCTGGTATAGTAGATGCTATTACACATACAATCATACTCAATTTGATACCAGTGTACAATTACATAATACAAAATTCAAAAGAGGACTAACCTCACTCATTTTAGAGAATGAGGGAATCCTTTTAAAGGGTTCCCATATCCTTTCCAAAGTACGGGCTTTAAACGATGCCTGTTTACCTTAATTTTACCATATGTAGGGTGTGTTAAATCGACTGTGCCGTAAGAAAAGACCTTACTTATGGTAAATGGTCTAGACCACTGAGACTTGAGCTTCCCAAGAAATAGACAAAGACGGGAGTTGAGAGGAGTATAGTTTTCCCTACCTTAAACTCCTTCTTGATTAAGTGCTTGTCATGCTACTTCTTTGTCTTTTCCTTATACAATCTCGAGTTCTCGTATGCTTGCAATCGCTATTCGTCAAGCTTATTGAGTTGGAATAACTATTATTTACCTACATGATTATAGTTGAAGTTAACTAATTGAATCGCCCAATGAGCTTTATGCTCAACTTCGACAAGTAAAAGACAAGACTTCCCATACAAAAGACGAAATGGATAAAAACCTACGGGGGTCTTGTAAGCTGTTCCATATGCCTAAAGATCATCATCTAACTTAATGCTCCAGTCCTTTCGGGTATTATCAACAATTTTCTCGAGGATACGCTTGATTCCCTATTCATTACTTCTACTGTCACTAGTTTGAGGGTGACAAGGAGTAACTAGTTTTTTAGTCACTCCCAATTGCTTAAACACTTTTTCAAGCTATTAGTTACAAATATGAGTTCCCTTATCACTTATAATAGCTCTAGGAATGCCAAAGTGAGAAAACAACGGTTTTATAAACTTAACCACAACTCTAGCATCGTTTGTAGGTAATGCTTAAGCCTCAACTCTCCTAGACATGTACTCAACAGCGACCAAGATATATTGTTTACCAAAAGAATAAGGAAAAGGGCCCATAAAGTCTGTACCCCAACAGTCAAACACCTCACAAACTTGAAAAGTAGACATATGCATAGTATTGTGTTTAGAGATGTTACCTACTCGCTGGTAAATATCACATTCCATAACGTACCTCTTGGCATCCTTAAACAGAGTCGGCCAATAAAAGCCCGACTCAAGTACCTTTTGAGCAGTCCTGTTTACTTGATGATGTCTGCCGGCAGGACCCTTATGATAATGGCTCAAGATATTTTCTGTTTCAAGGTATGCCAAACATCTCTGAATGATTTGATCGGCACATTGACAGAAAAGGTATGGGTCTTCCCATAGTACTTGAGGTCGGCAAAGAACTTCTTCTGTTGAGTTTTACTTGCAGGCACAAATTAGTAGCCAAATAATTAGCTATATTGCCATACTAAGGTGAGTTATCAATAATAGCTTTACAAAAAAGAAGTTGTTCATCAGGGAATGTGTCGCCAATTTGCTCGTCATCCAGCGGTTCCAAGCTAGGATTCTCTAATCAAGAGAGGCGATTGGCTGCCAGATTTTTAGCTCCCTTCTTATCTTTGATCTCCAAATTAAATTCCTGCAATAAAAGCACCCATCTAATCAGTCTAGGCTTAGCATCATTCTTAGAAAGAAAGTACTTCAGAGCAGAATAGTCAATGTAAACTATAACTTTAGAAAGAATTAAGTAAGAGACAAATTTATCAAACGCGAAAATTATTGCAAGAAACTCTTTCTCCGTTGTTTTATAATTCCTTGGGCGTTTGTGAGAGTCTTGCTTTCATAGTATATTGTTTGGAAGAACTTACCCTTTCTTTGGCCCAAAATAGCACCTAGGGCATAGTCACTAGCATCACACATGAGTTCAAAAGGGATGACCAATCTGGAGGGACTAAAATTGGAGAATTTATTAGCTTTTCCTTAAGCAAAGTAAAAGTAGACAAGCAATTATCATCAAGATTAAAAGGCAGATCTTTCTCAAGCAAAGTAGTAGGAGGTTTAGTAATCTTTGAAAAATCTTTAATAAATCTCTTATAAAACCCCACATGTCCTAAGAAACTTCTCACCACCTTCATAGAAGAAGGGGGAGGTAACCTTTCAATCGTCTCTATCTTAGCTCTATCAACCTGAATACCATTTTCAGAAATCTTATAGCCTAGAACTATCCCCTCTTGGATCATAAAATGGCACTTTTCCTAGTTTAGAACAAGGGAATTTTTCTTACATCTTTTCAAAACTCTTTAAAGATTATATAGGCAAGAATTCCCAAAAACAGAAAAATCATCCATAAAAACTTCCATAATATCCCCTACTAACCCCACTAGTCCCTCAAGCATTTGATTGATGAATGGGAGAGGAAAATGGTCTCTTATTGTTGCCTCATTTAAACATCTGTAGTCAATACTCCATCCGGTGATTATCGGTGTAACGCCCTCCCCGGTAAACACCTCGCATGACTCTAAAAGTGCGGTCGTCATGAACGTAGAGTTTAGGGTCTAATGTAATGGAGTTAACAAATATCTTTAAGAGAATTATATTTTAGTATGCACATGCATATTTTAGGGATTTGAATACTTGACATTATCGTGTAAGGTTTAAAATTGTGAATTTAAGAAAAATATTGTGTTGGGAAAAAAATATTTCGAAGAATACCATTAGACCAAACATAATTTTTATGGGATAATATTAGATATGTTAGACATTTTTTTATGGACAAAGTTTAATATTACTATTATTATTATTGTTATTATTATTATTATTATTATTTATTGTTATGATTAGGGGTAGTACTGTTTTTAGGAAGTAAAAGAAAAAAAAAAGAAGAAAATAATAAACTCTTGTTCATCAACACTTATGCTTGTCCCTTACCAGTCTAAGATTTTACTCCATTGCCTCATCTGCACTCCACATGTCACTGCCCCATTCTTTCCTCTCCCACACTTTCTATATAAATGTGAGACTTGAGAATTTTTTCTTTTCGTTTTGCCTTGCCTCCAGTGAACATATTTGATCCAAGAAAGCCTTTCATTCATTCTTTCTTTTAATATATGTTAGTTCCTTTAATTTCTTTAGGTTGTAAAGTTGAGGTTCTTAAGATGAAATCTTGTGGGGTGCTTAAAATGAAACCTTTTGGGAGACTTTTGAGGTTTTAATTAGTTTAGGATTTTTATTTGATTAATGCTATGGTATATCAAAGAAGGTTTCAAATCCAATAATTCGAGTCATTTTTGAGTTTAACTTCATTTTAGGGAAACATGGAGAATAATTCCAAACTCTGTAACAATTATTTAATTATAAAATATGAGTATGCTTTACTTGGATATAATGATTGGGTTGAATATGTGACTTGTTTTGGTATAAATATTGATGATTAATTTTTAGTGTATAGTTTATTTTGGGATTAATTATTTTTTCAAAATTTATTATAAGAAATCTAGGTGATTTGGGTAAGTACCCAAATTAAAGATTCTTGAGATTATAGGAATTTTGATATCCTTTAGTAACTAGTATATGTGTATATGTATCCTAGAATCATAAGGAGATAATTATAATTATATTCGCTAGCAAATGGTGATGTGGTAATTTATAGTTAAGTGTTTTCTTTGTTTTTATTGTTACCTTATTTGTAGGATTATAGTACCAGGTTAGCATTCAGGTGAGTCCACAAACCTCGCCTAAATATTTTAACGATATTGCTTGAAATGTCTATAATTTCTGGTTCCTAAGATTTTTACGAAATGTCTACTGCTTTTGGGGTGATGTAATATTGTGTTATTTTAAATTGGAGATGTTCTCCACTACATGTTTAACTTGTGCCTTAGAAATGCATAGGAGCGGTACTCCTTGTAGGTGTTTCTACATAAAAAAGAATTGTCATGTTTTTGAAAAAGAGTTATTACTACAAGTTGAGAATGTTTTGATGTAAACTTGACATATTTATAAAATCTGCGCATGTATATCTTGACTGGTGGATGGGAATTTTGTTATTCTAAAGCCGTTATAACTTGAATTTATGTAAATGGCTGAGTAAGTGGCCTTTTAATTTGTAAATAAATATGAAAACTCTATTTCGACCAGGAATGAATTTTTTGACATGATTATGTGTGGTTAGAAGTCGTCAAAGGATTGCACTGTACATGACTATTCCCCTGTACTATGGCCTCTTCCGATGACGTGAACGATTACAATTCTGGAGGGTGAATCCACTTGAAAGGGGTGTAATACCATTTAGTTCTTGGTCCAATCGGTATTGCATTGGATATTACATCATGCTCTTGTGGTGGAACAGCCACCTAGTGGAGAGTCAGGAGTGGCTCGATACTGAGGTTGGTTTCAGGGCGGACCTAGTAGGTACCCCAGGATTCGTAGCCTAGTTATATATACTTGGAGAGTATGGTCGTTATAGAAACCAAGCCCTCGTATAAGATTTTGGCTGGTATTGACTATGAGATGCCGTAACTTGTTTCTAATGACCTCGTTATATATTTCGGATTCTATCTGTGGAGCCCGACTTTTTGCATGGCACGATTTTTGAATTCGGGTATAGAAGCTGCACTGATGTGTTTTGATTCGCTTAGACTTTCCAGTTGCACTCAAACCCCTCATATATTTATGTGCACTTTTAAAGTAACCAAGGAAATGATTTCTTTTGACATTCCATGAATTGTTTTATGGAAAATATTGCATCATTAGTTTATATGAAATCACGAAGGCATACAATCGCGTGGACTCACTGAGCGTTCATGCTCAGATCTTTAAATATCATGTTTTCTAGATAATTTGGGACGAGAGATGATGCAGCAAGCTATTATAATTTTTCCACGGAGTTTTGGGTTTAGGATATGCTGCAGATAGTCGTTTTGGGAAAGATACTTGTTTTTTATGCTTGACAAGTTTGGAACTTTTTTTTGGTTTTCGTAAGTATTTCCTATGTTAGGGATGTTATAAGAAGTTTTCTTGGATCTTATGTAATGGTCGCCTTATCTGTATTTAGTTTCTTTTTCCGCTGAGTAGTATAAGTATAAGTTTCTAAGTATTATTCAAGTTTTGCGTTAGTTTAAATATTTGTAGTCTAATACTGAGAGGCACACTTGTACCTTACTCACCCGAACTTAACCTAGCGGAGGGGTTAGGGGTATCACAGGTGGTATCAGAGCGAGGTTCGATACGAGGTTTTGAATCATTGGATCCTAAATGAGCTACAAGAGCCAACCGCTTAGGCCTTAATATTTTTAAAATAACCATATGATTTTATTTTCTTGTACTGGTTTTAAGATTTTATCTTGTAGGGATAGGATGTCACGTCACGCACGTAGATGGATTTATCATGAGGGGACGCTCAGAGGTAGGTTTGGAGGGACTAGATCATTGTCGTCTTATTTACTTAGGGAGGTTGTCCCGGAGAGGGTCGGTTCCGATAGTTGATTTTTCTGAAGGTGAGTCCGTAGAGGGACCAGCTGTGCAGGGGATTGAGTTTGAGGCGGAGATATAGGAGGACCTTAGTGAGCTCGAGACAGAATCTATGATGGTAGCGGAATTGGAGAGGGAGACCCTAGTGAGTTAGGAGGGACTAATACCCCTATAGCGGATGTTTCCCTGTTGGTTGTATCACCTACCCCTATTCTACTTGTAGAGTTGGCATTCTCTTTTCTATCAGTGCCACTGTTGGTTGAGCCGAAGAGACAGTACTTCTGTCTAAACTGTGTATGGCACGATCAATGACTTAAGGATGCTAGTCGGCACATCATGGAGCTGAGGAGTGAGATTACCAGGACATATAATTTGTTTTACTCAACGCGTCAGGCCTTAGAGTACGAGATGACGAGGGCTGATAGATTGGAGATTGAGTTGGTTTGGATGAGAGAGATGCATATGGTGCGAGAGAGAAAGAGAGGGAGAGAGAGAGAGAGAGAGAGAGATCGAGAGATCATTGAGTTGATGGAGGAGCGAGATTAGCTTAGGCGGTTCCCTACCCAGTTCCTTGGCACCACTAGAGACTTCGCTGATAGGACTCGTGGTGAGCTCGAGGCCCTCCCAGGATGTTCCAATAGTCAGCACTACTAGACAAAGGTGGACTTTGATTAGGTTACTAGGATGTCTGTACATGTTTGTTGTCCGGATAGTCATGGTTGATGTTTTGACTAGTGCTTGGTGCAGTAGGTTTGGGGTCTTAGATTCGAGATCCCAAGTTTTGGTATGTATAGTAAACTGATGATATGTTTTGTGTAGCGAAATTTAGGATGGTCTACTTGGGATTGGATTGTGTGGAAAATATTATTTTGAGTTGTATACATATGTATATAGTTATGTTTATGCCTTTATGGTCGTAATGATTTGATATCTGCTTGGTGTTGATATGAATGCAACTATAATGGTATGTCTGCGAACTCCTTGGTTATTTAGAAGGATGTCAAATGCACGATCTCCTAATCATGTAGATGAGGCCACATCTGAAAATTCTCAAAATAGATAATTTGAGCCAGTAAGGGAGGCCACACCGCGTCTAGAACAACCTACACATGGAATAATTGAGAATGTTATGGTCAAAATGACGGAGTTATTAGAAACCTCAATGGCAACTAGGAGGTCCAAACGAGTACCTGCCACTGGAGCGGATGAAGCATTGGAGCGATCTTTGAAGTTTTGACCTCCAGAGTTTTACGGAGAGGTTGAACAGGAAATCAAAGATGAGTTATTTCTCAAGCAGCTGAACGATATTTATGATACCCTTAAGTATGATGATGATACGAGAGTAACGTTTGCAGCTTTTCGACTTCAATGAGTAGCAAAAGATTGGTGGCTTAGAGCTACTAAAGCTCGTGCACTTAATAACTAACCATGGACTTGGAATGATTTTCAAAAGGAGTTAAAAAAGGAGTACATATCTCGTTGGATTCGTGAACGATGAGAGAACGAGTTTCAACAACTAAAGCAGGGTAGCCTGATAGTTGCACAGTATATAATGAAATTCAATAGATTGGCTAAGTATTATCTAAGGTTGATAGACACAAAAGAAAATAAGACACGACAGTTCATAAAAGGTTTAAGGTGTTGAGTTGCAATAGGCTTTAGCTTCTTTACCATCAATGGGATTCGCAGCAGCAATGGAAGCTGCCACATAGACTGAGATGGCAAATTTGATAGTTATGCAAAGGAAAATGGCCACTGGGCCAACTACACCCTCATATAAATGTCTTCAAAAAGGGTGGTGGAAGCTTGGAGATTCCAAGAGGCCTCGAAGTGAAGTAAGAACGGGAAATGGAAACTATCAAAACCCCACGCTTGGAGGTATCCCCAGTGTATGCACCTATTGCGAACAAAGTGGACTATGGCAGAGATGTGTCTTTCGCTGAGCACAACAGAATGAAGAGGAATTTGTATCATTTCAAATCCCTATCGGAAGTTAAGATTATGCTATCGGTGTGGAAAGCCTGGATATGTTAGGGAGAAGTGCCTTGAGATGCAACGAGCACCTCTGGAGACTTTCAAAAAAGCTTGTCGACCCCCTGCTATTGAGGAACAGTAGAGTAGAATAACGATAAACCAAGGGTAAAGATGAAAGTCTACGCATTAGATGGACAACCCATAGACACCGAAGATGATGTAGTTGAAGGTACGATTTGAGTCTTCTCTTAACCACCAAAAGTACTTGTAGATCTTGGAGCTACGCATTATTTTGTGAGTATGCATTTCGTAAGGGATATCCCTATACCCTTTTTGTAATGCATAATCAGTTGATAGTTAGTACCTCTATGGGCGTGAGTAAAACAACTGAGGTAAAGTACCCAAATTGTGACATCTATGTTGAGAATGTGATACGACCTGTTGACCTGATTGCCTTATCATTTGAGAGATACGATGTGATACTAGGTATGAACTGGTTGTCTAAACATTACGCTCAGGTAGACTGCTGACGAAAGTTGGTTAAGGTTAGTTGACTGAGTATGCCAATCCTTGAATTCCTAGGAAATAGAACGAAACTAGAGAGGCCCTTAATATCTGGTATTAAAGCCAGAAAGTTATTGCGGAAAGGATATCATGGATACCTAACATATTTACTCAACAAATATAGGGAAGAGGTGAAGTTAGAAACAGTACCCGCCATGAAAGAATTTGTGGACGTTTCTTCCAGAGGAGTTAACAATCTTACCTCCGGAACGAGGAGGGAATTTAGCATAAATTTGGTACCTGGTGCTGAACATATATCTCGAACCCCGTCTCGGATGGCACAAGAAGAACTGAAAGAGCTGAAAGAATAGCTGCAAGAATTATTGCGGCAAGAATATATCTGTTTGAGTACATCTTCTTAGGTGCGCCAGTTTTGTTCGTAAAGAAGAAAGATGGGACCCTTAGGATGCATATAGATTACAGATGACTGGATAGTGTGATAGCTAAGAACAAGTACTTACTTCTTGTTATTGATGAGCTGTTTGATCAACTCCAAGGAGCGAGATGCTATTCCAAATTGGAATTTAAGACAAGAGTACTAGCAAGTTAGGATAAGAGAAAAGATATTCTGATGACATCTTTCAACACACAATACGGACATTATGAGTTCGTTGTTATGCCATTTGGATTGACCAATGCATCTGCGATGTTCATGGACTTGATGCATAGGATTTTCTGTCCCTACCTGGATAAGTTTGTGGTGATTTTTATTAATAATATTCTTGTCTATTTACCCAACCTTGAAACACATGAGTAACATCTTTGAAGGGTATTGCAAACCCTATGGGAGCCTAAGTTGTACGCTAAGTTCAACAAATGTGAGTTTTGGATGAGTCAAGTAACTTTCTTGGGACATGTTATTACTCGTGAAGGGATCTCAGTAGATCCTGCAAAGGTGGAGGTAGTGAACTATTGGGCTCAATGCAAAACACTAATCGAGGTATATAGCTTCTTGGGTATGGCAGGATATTATCGGAGATTCGTAAAAGACTTTGCTAGGATTGGTGGACCTTTAACAAAACTGACTAGGAAAGCAATCGAGTTCAAATGGAGGGAAAAGTGTGAGAAGCTTTCAAGAACCAAAGCATCGAATTACTTCAACACCGGTTTTGACATTACCTAATTAGAAAAAAGAGTTATCCCCATACATACATGCTTCAGAGAAAGGCCTAGGAGAGTTGATGCAAGACAAGAAGGTTGTGGCTTATATTTTGGGGAAATTGAAGGATCATGAGCAGAATTATCCAATACATGATTTGGAGTAAACAATTATAATATTTGCGCTTAAGAAGTGGCGACACTACTTATATGGGGCCAATATGAGATCTTTACTGATCAGAAAAGTTTAAAGTACTTATTTTCCTAAAAGGATTTAAACATGAGGCAATGTCTATGGATGGAGCTGGTGGAGGAATACCAATGCCTAATTAGCCACCATCTGGGAAAAGCGAATGTGGTAGTGGATGCTTTGAGTAGAAATGCAAAGACATCAAGTCTCAGCTTAACATCTACCCTACAACAAGATATTAGAAACGCCCAAAAGGGTAACATGAGATTCCAGGAATTTAAGAACCGTGTAGAAGCCAAGAAATTGATGGATTTTCAGACATTAGAAGCTGATGGGAGCTTGTACTTCCGAAATCGATTGTGCATACCTTATGAAACTAAACTTAAGCGTAAAATACTAGAAGAGGCACAAAGAAGTAAGTATCTTATGTATCCTAGAGAGAATAAGATGTATAAAGACTTAAAGCAAAAATTTTGGTGGAAGGAATGAAGATAGAGACTGCTGAGTATGTGGCAGCTTGTCTCACATGCCAAAGGGTTAAAATGGAGCATCAAAAGTCTGCAGGACTACTACAATCGTTACCTATCCTGGAATAGAAATGGGATCATTGACTATGGACTTTGTTATTGTATTGCCCCGAACTAAGGGATATAAGGATGTCTAGGTGATCGTTCATCGACTAACGAAGGTCGAGCATTTCACTTCCATTAATATGACATACCCGTTGGACAAGTTAGCACAGATCTACATAGACAAGATTGTACGACTTCCTGGGGTGCATGTTAATATTGTATCGGACCGAGATCCAAGGTTCACTTCAAGGTTTTTGCCCGAGGTTCAATCGGCCATGGGGACCAATCTTAGTTGTAGTACCGCAGCACACCCCCAAACCGATGGGCAGTTTGAAAGAATAATTTAGACCCTAGAGGATATGTTGAGACCTTGCGCTTTAGATTTTGGGAACAAGTATGTTGACAATCTTGCTTGTGCTTAGAATAGCAACTGTCACTCCTCGATAAGGATGGCAACATTTGAAGCATTGTATGATAGGAGGTGCAGAACACCACTATATTGGGATGAGGTTGGGTTCGATCTTATTAGAAACAGAGGAACCTGGTGCCAGAGTTGGAAGAGATGCAGAAATAGGTTAAGATGATTCAAGATCATCTACAAACGGCTAAGAGAAGACTGAATAGTTATGCCGACAATCGGAGGAGAGATTTGGAGTTTAATGTGGGAGGTAAAGTTTTCCTGAAACTTACACCTCATCGCGAAAAGTTTAGATATCCAAGAGGGGAGAAGTTAAGTCCCTGATATATTGGACCGTTTGAACTTATTGATAAACTTGGTAAGGTCACGTATCAGTTAGATTTACCTAGGGAGCTGGTGGGTATACATGATGTATTTCATGTGTCCCAATTAAAGAAGAATTTTCCAACACCTGACCATGTTTTGAATGATGACTTGTTGGAATTAAGGGCTAATATGATATATGAAGGAAAACTAGCTGAGGTTGTGGAAGGAAGCGTAAAGGAGTTATGCGGAAGAAAGATTTCAATGTGTAAAGTTGTATGGAGACATTATAGAATTGAAGAGGCAACTTAGGAGACTAAAGAGTACATGAAGAAACGTACCCGAAACTTATGTATGTGATTTTGAATTTCGAGGACGAAATTATTTTAAGGAGAGTAGAATGTAATGCCTACCCGGTAAACACCTTTTATGACCCTAAAAGTGCGATCGTCATGAGTGTAGAGTTTGGGATCTAACGTAGTGGAGTTTATGAATATCTTTTAAGAGGATTATATCTTAGTATGCTTAGCATACACATTTTAGAGATTTGAATACTTGACATTTTCGTATAAGGTTTAAAGTGGTGAATTTAAGAAAAAGATATTGTGTTGGAAAAAGAATATTTCGAAGAATACCATTAGAATCCAAACATAGTTTTTATGGGATATTATTAGATATGTTAGACATTTTTTGGGGGAAAAAGTTTAATGTTACTATTATTATTTTATTGCTATGACTAGGGTAGTACTGTTGTTAGGAAGTAAAAGAAAAACAAAAAGAAGAAAACAATAAACTCTTGCTCATTAGCACTTATGCTTGCCCGCTATCATTATTAACTCCTAAGATTTTCACCCTATTGCCTCATCACCACCCCACATATCACTATTGCTCTTGGGGAGATATAATATTGTGTTATTTTAAATTGGATATGTTCTCTTCTGCTTGTTTAACTTGTGCCTTAGAAAAGCATAGGAACTGTGCTCCAAGTAAGTGATTTTTTACTTCGAAAAGAATTGTCATGTTTTTGAACAAGAGTTATTACTACAAGTTGAGAATGTTTTGATGTAAACTTGATATACTTATAAAATTTTCATACGCATGTCTTGACTGGCGGATGGGAGTTTTGTTATTCTAAAGCAGTTATAACTTGAATTTATGTAAATGGCTGAGTAAGTGGCCTTTTAATTTACAAATGGGTATGAAAACCTCATTTTGACCAGGGACAAAGTTTTTGACATGATTATTTATGGTTAGAAGCGTCAAAGGATTGCACTGTACATGGCTAGTCCCTCCATAATATGGCCTCTTCCGATAACGTGAATGATTACAATTTTGGAGGGTGAATCCACTTGAAAAGGGGCGTAATACCATTGAGGGATTGGCCCAATCCATTTTGCATGGCACGATTTTTGAATTTAGGTATAGAAGCTGCATTGATGTGTCTTGATTCACGTAGACTTTCCAGTTGTGCTCAAACCCCTCATATAGGTTTATGTGCACTTTTAAAGTAACCAAAGAAATAATTTCTTTTGACATTGCATGAATTGTTTTATGGAAAATATTGCATCATTACTTTCTAGGAAACCATAAAGGCACACACTCGCATAGACTCACTGAGCTTTCATGCTCACGTCTTTAAATGTCATGTTTTCAAGATAACTTGGGACTGGAGAAGATGCAGTAAGCTTTTAAAGTATTTTGCACAGAGTATTGGGGTTAGGATATCCTGCGAATAGTCATTTTGGGAACTTTTATTAGAAGTTTCCCTGGATCTTATATAAATGTCTCCTTATCTGTATTCAGTTTCTTTTTCCGCTGCCTAGTATATGTATAAGTTTCTAAGTGTTATTCATGTTTTGTGTAAGTTGAGATGTTTTTATTCTAGTGCCGAGATACACGCTAGTACCCTACTTACCCGTAGTTAACCTAGCGGAGGGGTTAAGGGTGTCACAACCCATGTCGGGATTAGCTTGTTCTTCTCGTTCGGAACCACCTTCGTACTAACTTTCTTCTGTACCACTTGTACTGGACTTACCCAGATGTTGTCTGATATTGAATGTATGATCCTAGCGTCTAGGAGTTTGATCACCTCCTTCTTCACCACTTCTTGCATATTCGGATTCAATCGTCTTTAAGGTTAAATCATAGGCTTAGAATCCTCCTCAAGTAAAATCTTATGGTGTAGAAGGGTGGACTTATTCCTTGAATATCCGCTATCTTCCATGCGATAGCCTTTTTGTATTTTTGCAAAGTCCGAAACAAGGCTCATTTTTTAGGCCGACTCACCTTACAGGAAATGACGACCGGGAGTGTTGAATTTTTCCCAAGGAAGGCATACTCCAAGTTATCCGGTAACAGTTTCAACTCAAACTCTAGAGGTTCTTCCAGTGAGTACTTAAGAGAAGGCCTAGGGGGTGCCTTTAAGTCCTCTTATACAACAGTTTTCTTCGTTACTGCTAGTTCATCCAATTTATCCACAAGGCTTGAACCTCCTCGGAATCTACCTTGTCATGGTCATTCTGTTTTAAAGCTGTCAAAAGGGAATCTTCTTGAACAAATTCCTGCACATTAGTGGAAATATAAGGATCAATAACATCTATCATAAAACAAGTATCATCATGATCCAAAGATCTATGCACATCATCAGGAATTTTTAGAATAACCTTCTCATCCCCTAACCTAAGAGTAAACTTCCCTTCCCCTACAACAATTAGATCCTTCATAGTAGCGAGGAAGGGTCGACCAAGAATGAGTGGGACTTCAATGTCTCCACTTATATCCATAACTATAAAATCAACAGGAAAAACCAAATCCTCTACTTGTACTTAAACATCCTCAATAATACCCCTAGGATATTTAGTAGACCTATCTACGACTTTACTCATCCTAGTAGGTTTTGGTTTTCCCACTCCTAACGTCTTAAAGAAATAAAAGGGCATTAAATTGATGCTAGCTCCTAAATTAGCTACAGCCCCAGAAACAGCTATACCACCTAAAGTACAAGGAATAGTAAAACTCTCGGAATCCTTCAGTTTTTCTGGAAGCTTCTCCTTGGGATTGAGAATGGTTGAACACTCCTTGTTCATCATCGTAGAAGAGATGTCTTCCAACCTCTTCTTTCTAGAAATAGCCTCCTTCTGGAACAGGGATACACCTAGGTTGTCGAACTCATAGATAGATAAGTTCAATTACTAACTGTTTTACCTAATGTCTAGTCTAACAAAATTAATCTTTGAGAAAATATTTAAAAACTACTAAGAAAACAATTAAATGGAAGCAAAAGTTTAAAAGGTAGAAATTTGAGAAAATTAGTTTGAATGATGGAACCCCCTAGCTTTTCTCAACTATTTCAATTGGGAAAATCATAAATCGATGTTTGAAAAACCAATTTAGGGTTATCACACGAAAATCGGGCAATCTCTATCTCTAGGTGAAGGCCACTCTACTCACTAACCTTTAGGGGACAAATCTCATCTCTCTCGAATCGATTATGAATGCAAATAGATTAGGTGATCTAATAACCTAAAAGTGCAATGAATATCTCTATTCAATTGCCAATTTTTATTATCCAATTAGTTACCTTAGATCGGGTTTCCTTTTTCAATTCCAACCAATCTTGCGAAGTAATTGATTCTGCGCAGATCAATCATCACAAAAACATAATTGAACGATACCCAAAGTAAAACAAACATCAATTGTATAACATTGAATTAAAAATCACATCATTCAAAAGTTATGGTTCAACACTCATCCAAACAATGAAAAACTAGACACTAAACATCCTAACAGAAATCGAATTAATAATAGTATTCATAAGTAACAAGAGAAAAGAAAGCTTAGGATAATGAAGATTCAAGTCCACGGTTCCAAAATCCACCCAAGCTTGTCTCTCGATTTGCTTGATGAAATCCAAAATTGCTTCACAAAACTTCTTCAGTGTTTCCCCAAAAACTTCAATTTAATGTTAATGGATGAAGAACTGTCTAATTAAAGAAGAATTGAAAGGTGTTTTATTGCCAAGTTTCGCCCCCAATGCTTCTTCTCTAAGCCTAAATTGAAGAATGTCCCAAAAGAGGGGTAAAATTAAATAAAAATAGAAGAAAAATATGTTATCTGCGCTGTAGTTGGGACCTACCACATGCGATAGGTTGAGTCCTACCGTCTGCAGTAGTGTTCTGTCCAAATCTTCCTTGAATGCTTGGGACCTACCATGTGTGGTAGGTCTACCTTACTTTCTGCGGTAGGTGTTAGTATATGCCCTTGACCAATTGACTTACATTTATGATTTATGAAGCATGTATTTTGAATTGTATTTTATGCTCCTGGTCATCAAGTATGTGACTTGATAGTAAAACCCTTATAGCTAATAAAATACTATTCTTATTTGTCCCTAGTTTATTACAACTTGTAAACTAGTGTGAAGTTGATTGATGGTCAAGTTTTACTGATCATGAATATGAGATATAAAATCAATTCATAAATACATATTGAGAATATTGTATTAGACATGACCCAAAGTAAAGAAGAAATATTGCATGGGTTTGAGTCATAAATATTTCTTCTCAGTTTTATGTTTGGTGTCCTTTGACCTAATGTTTCTAATGATTCTTGCATGGGAAGAAAATATGTTTTGACATAGTCAAACATCACTTTTAATCAGGTGATTATTATGACTATTGTTGGGTTATTTTCTTGTCATGGCTTGAATATTAGAGATAGTGAAAGGGATTTGTCCCTCTCTTATTATAGAGAGATATCCATGGGTCCCTTGATAAGGAAGACTGGAAAATACGCATGGTCATGCTCAAATAAGTATTAATAATGTGTTATTAATATTATTTGTCGGAATAATATGCCTGGTGATCAAGTAAATGGTTAATTAAGTTTTATAAGGATGACTCAGTCCATGCCTTATATTAATTAGGATATCGTGTGACAAAAGGACTAAATATTAGAACTGATGTTAGGCTATCATTGCTTTTACTTAAGTTGGATAAGCATAATATCTTGCAAGAGGCCACTTATGTTTCGTGAATAAATGTCTAGGACATTTTTTAGTCACTGCTAATGTTAAGTGAACCTACAGAGTCACACACATAAACGATCTTATGAACACGATGTCCACGTTCAATGAATCCATATCGTGTCCAGATTCTTGAAAAGGGAAATCATATTCCAGATTATATTTTTTGATAAGTTAATAAGTAACTAATTTTATTTATCAGATAAATGAAATTAACTACTTAAATATTATTCATCCAACCGTTGGATGATTATAGGAATAGACAGACGAGACTAAAACTGTCATCAGATGACAATTAAGGTTTTGATGTTGACAGCTCTAAAAGGTTGTGTTAACCTTTTCCTTGTTGCCGTCATCATCTAATTAAAAACAAAAGGCTTTAACCCTAGAACGGTGATAATAGTATCTAGTCTCCCTCTCTAAAAAAAATTCCACATATTACTAGATAGTCGTTTTTCGTTTTGAATAGTTTTCAGAACACAAAAGGAGCTAGCATCCCGAACGCTTGCAAAGGAGTTCATCGTGTGGATACAAGTGGAGGGCGAAGCATAAACAACAGCGCCTCTACACCTAGCGGCTTCAAACATTAAGGTAGTTTTTCTATCTAATCGTTTTTTCTAGTATGTGCGGATCCTGTTGGTGAATTTTCGTAGGTTTTTTATTTTATTTTTGTCTACGAATTCCAACAGTACGCTTATGTTTTTCTTCTTCTTTTGTCCTCCAGGCTTACCGCGTATGGTAGGTTGACCTACCATTAGCGGTAGGTCATCTTTCTTGGTGCTAGCAGCTTCCCTTTTCTCTGTTTTCGCTCATTTTAACTTTTATTCTCCATCTTCTTCATCAGGAAGCACTTGAGATAAAAGTAAAGGGAAATGGTTTGAATTATACATCTTATATATTAAAACATCGTAAAAGCAACGAAAATAACATATAAAAGCTATGACACAATATGACACATATCATGTCCAAGTCTGAAATTCCTTATATTTTTATCGGAGTTAGTACGAGGTTTTGTTGATCATAGAGGATTCTCAAAGCTGTGATAGACTCGGGTTCAATGATTAAATGTTGAACTTAATCTAAGTAGATAACTTTGGGAGGAAATTGGATAATGTGTAAGTCATTCCTTGATTTGTAAGCTATTCTTGAAAATTGAATCTTTAGTCCCTATTTGGTTCAAGAATTTTTGTGAGGAAAAGAAAAGAAGAGAAAAAGAAAATATAATTTCTAGAAATTGAGAATCTACATGTTGTTTGATTGATTAAGAAAACTCATAAGGAAAATAATTTCTCTTGATTGGTTTATGAGAATTTGAGATAGAAATTGAAAAGAAAATTAATATATATATATATATATATGTTAGGATTACTTTTAATTTTACTAAAAGATTATTAGCACTTCACCGATATTAATTTTATAATAGAAAATAATATTACGAGATCTAAATCATTTCTCCTTTAATAGCTAATTCTCACTTTTTTAGTTAAAACAGAAAACCGATAAATTATTCATCAATTAGAGGTGTACGTTCAATTTCGGTCCAAAATTTCAACTGTGGTCAATTTGAAGAAAATTGAATTGGAATAACCTAAATTATATGAATTTAATTAGATGTGTATGGAATAATTTTTTTAAAAAAAATAAATAATAGATTCGATTTTGAACCTCACCGGAATTAAAATTTTATTTTGATTACTCAATTAGATTTGGTTCAAAATAAAATTTATTTTTTAATTTTTTAAAATAAGTATTTCGTGAATGTTTAGCTAAATTCACATAATTTAGATTATTTTGATACAATTTTATTTGAATCATTTTAAGTTTAAAATAATACAAATTTATAAAAAAAAATGAAACGATTTCCATTTTGTAGCAATAAGCATTGGGCAGTAGCCATTTCAACAAAAATTTATCCCAAAAGAAAAAAAAAATATTTCAGCAAAAAGAAAAAAAAAGGCAGTAGCCATAGATTTCCAAGAAAAAAAAAGCAGTAGCAGTAGGTTCCAAAAAAAAAATGTCAAACTACTCTTGCATAATTAAAAAAATAAAAGATATCCTAATGATGGGAGCACTCCTCAAGAGTCAAGAGAAGGTTTTCCTTCTTACTTTCCTTTTCTTCACACTTGTATGAGGAAAAATGTTTTCCACTTTTTTGAATTAAGTTTTCCTCACTAACTTCCTTATCATATTTTCCTTCATTACCAATCAAGGGAAAACCTTTCCAAGGAGAAGTGTTTTACTCTCCACACCAAATTCCCTGAACCAAACAGGGCCTTAAGGTTTCGAGAAAATGGAGATAAGTAGCTTGCAATTAATTAGGGTTCTTAAAAAGCAGTTATAATCTTTTATACTAAAAATTAGAAAGCACATGTTTTTTTTTAGTACAAGAGGTGCCACTCCTAGGTTGGGAGGCCTGAGCTCTTACCACTCGAACAAGGCCTCATAGGCTAAAAAATAAAAGTTAAGAAAAGGATTTTATACTTTGGTATTTTCAATATGAATTTGATTTTAGAGGAAGTGATGTGCTTAGAAAAATTTTCTCTTGAAAAAAGGGTTACAAATATTGCATGTGCTTCATTTCGTGCAAAACTGCTATTCTAAATGGTGATGGGTAGCAAAAAAGTGAATGAAAATAATTCAGGTATATAGTTTTTTTTTTTTTTTTTAATTATGACTACTTGTTAAGAATCCTAAACAATTGTAAATTACTTATCGTTATTTTCCCTTCTCTAAATATACAAATTCGTAAATGTCAAGTAACAAAGCCTGGACTTTACGACAGAAAAATTTTGTTTTGAAAAGTATATCTTTGAATAGTTTTAAGAAAATTGTCGAAGTAAAAGAGAATGCAGATGTAAATTATAAGGCTCTCTTTAGATTATAACTAAATTAAGAAAATTGAACTATAGAAAAATGGTCAATATAGTACTTAAACTTTGCTTAATCTAATCACTTGATATTTTATGATTTTTTTCAGCCGCTATGATACAAAAAAATGTTATGCTCGTCGAATTGATTAAAAATTGTTTGATCCATCACTGGCTCCATTCTCGCATGATTCACGTGAGGGAAAAAGAAGAAACTTTGAAAAAAAATTTCTCCAGATTCTATTGTATACATCTCACTTGATCTTAATTAACAAAATTAAAATTGGTTCTAATGACAAAGCTAGATTTTTTTTTTTCTTTTTTTAACCTTGGGTGTGAGGGAATGCTCAAATGTCTAGGAGTGTGAGGGAAGAAGATGATGACTTTTGGGTTATTTCTCGGGATTGTTTTTATTTTTTAATTTTTTTAATTAAGATTCACATGAGATGTATACACATCTCATACAACTGATTTTGGAGAGATTTTTTTGAAGTTCCTTTTTCGCCCTCACGTGAATCGGGCATGAATGGAGCTAGTGGCAAATCCAACAATCTTTAATTATTTGACCGAGAATAAAATGTTTAGGCATCATAATGCACAAAAAATATCATGTGCTATCAATTGATTAAATAGAGCAAAATTTAGGTACAAAATTGACCATTTTCCAGTGAATTAGGTATACGTTTGATTTTTATGACGGAAAAAGTACTACTTATGGTGAAAAAATGAACTTTTTTTTTATTTAGTGAAGAAAAGTGAACTTTAATTAAGATTCCTATGAGACGTATACAACTGATTTTTGAGGGAATTTTTTTGAAGTCTCTTTTTTCACCCTCACCTGAATCGGAAAAGAATTGAGCTCGTGGTGGATCCAACAATTTTTAATTGGTTGGATGAGGGTAAAATGTTTAGGAATCATAATGCCCGAAAAACATCCTGAAGTATCAATTGATTAAATTGAGAAAAATTTAGGTACAAATTGGCCATTTTCCGTGATTTGATTTGTGAGGTATATGTTTGACTTTTACTATGGAAAAAGCAAGACTTATGGTGAAAAAAAAGAACTTTTTTAGGATTTTGTGAAAAAAAGGTAAACTTTTTTTGGATTTACAATCCAAATAGGTACAAAGCCTAAGGCTCTATAAGATAATATCACAAATTATGATATGTACTCAGTTATACTTAACATTATACACCCTGTTATTGATCCTGCATTCTATGTCCATAGAACTCTAACACCACAACCATGGAACCTCATCAGAACAAAGTATTCATATACAGAAAGAGAAAAGAAACACACTAGTGTGGAAAATGCGTTCTATTCTCATGTAACCATAACATAGAAGCCATGGAACCATGGCACAAGGTATACTTGCTTTGTGTCAGAGAACCTGTATTCTCTACGAAATCATAACAAAACCTATGAAACCACAATACAAGGTGTTAGACATATATTTAAAATAGGATTACTATTAATCATAAACTGTGTATAGTTGTGGTTCCTAGTTGTATTTAGTTAGGACTTCTACTTCTAATGTGTTTCCTAGTTGTATTTAGCTAGGACGTCTACTTCTAATCTGCTTAGGATTTGTCACTTGGACAAATCTATAAATTGTACACTATTCTCACATTAATGAGACAGAAAACATAAGATTGTTTTCCCCACTGGAAACTTTCATGGTATCAGAGCCAATTGTCTGAAATTTCTCAAAATGAGTAACGACAATATTGGCAATGTTGATAATGACATGGTGGAAGAAAGCCATGTTCACAAAATAAAGAAATATGCTTATTATGTGGCATCCACTGATGGACCTGGATTGATCCTAACAACGGTCCAGTTGAAAGAGACAGAAACAGATAATAATTATGCAGAATGGGCAAGAGCCATGCGCATGGCCTTGAGATCGAAGAAGAAATTGGGATTCATTGATGGAATAATTCCAATTCCTGAAGGTGATCCAGATAAAGAGGAAGAATGGTGGGAGATCAATAATCTTGTAAACTCTTGGATTCTCAATACTATCGAACCCTCTCTCCGATCCACCATATATCATTCAGAGAGAGCTGATGAATTATGGATAGACTTGAAGGAACGATTTCTAGTTGGCACCGGCCCACGAATATATGAATTAAAAGCAGCATTGGCAAATTGTAAGCAAGGCGGTGATTCAGTACACGTGTATTTTCCACGTCTAAAAAAGGTATGGGACGAACTAGAAAACTATACTCAACTTCCGCCCAGCACAGACACAGATCTGTTGAATTTTAATGGGAGAAGGTTTTCCAATTTTTAATGGGATTAAATAGTACAATTTATGGCACTGTTCGTTCCCATATGATCCAACAAGAACCTATACCCAAATTACGTACTGTTCTTGCTCAAATCTGTAAAGAAGAACAGCACAAAAATTCGACACGAAAAGAAGATTATTCTGGAGATGGCGCCGCCTTCGCCGCCAGAACCGAAAAAAATTCCAGAAAATTTTCTTCATCTTTCTACTCCCACTGCAGACGCGTAGGCCACGATATCACCGGATGTTTCCAGCTTGTTGGCTATCTGGATTGGTGGCCTCGGAATCCTCCCAAACCCGCCGGCCGAGGCTTCTCACCGGCTACTCCCAGTTCTTGGCGCAGAGGTAGGTCCGGCCCTGGACGAGGCGGCAGACAGCCACCGGCGATGCCCAGACCGTGCCATGGAGGAAGATCGACCGAGGAGTGGGCCTATTCTGCAACAACCGCGGCGGCAGCACCTTCCAGCGTTCTCCGGTGTGCTGGAGAAGAAGAAGACAGCGGGCCGATGCACAGTACCGGGCCGGTCTTCGGGCCGAGCTCCAGCAGAAACGGGCCGGGCAGTGCCGGGCCGGGCCCGGGCCCCTTATCAGCTTTGACTGTTGACCAGTGGTCAACCCTGTTGACTGCCCTCCAAACCTCAAATAATATGCAATCGGAAAAGCTATCTGGTATGGAAAATTTTTGGATTTTAGATTCAGGGTGTTCTAACCATATGACTGGTAGGAAATTTTTTTTACAAAATTTACATCCTATCTGTCCACATATTATTGGATTACCTAACGGTGCCAAAACTTTTGCTGTGCACGAAGGAATGGTTTCTTTAAGTCCTACATTACAACTCCACAGAGTGTTGCTAATTCCTGAACTGACCTGCAATTTAATTTCTTTGTCTCAATTGGCAAGAGATTTGCAATGTTTTATCACACTCTCTGACAAATTTTGTTTTATACAGGACCGTATCTCGATGAGGCCGATTGGAGTGGGTGAGCAGAGGAATGGGATCTTCTTCTACAAACCTATGGAATTGAAGGAATTATACACCTTTTCTAGCACAGTCCTTGATTCAAGCAAACTATGGCATATACGGTTGGGACATCCTTCAGATTATGTAGTCAATCATTTTTTGGGTAATTCTAAAGACTCTACAACTAGAACATCACCTTGTAATATTTGTCTACGTGCCAAACAAACTCGTGATTGTTTTCCTCTTATCATCAATAAAGCATCTACAATTTTTGACCTAATTCATTGTGATCTATGGGGCCCATATAAATCCAAATCCACTATAGGTGCTTCATATTTTCTTACTATCTTAGATGATTATTCTAGGGCTATTTGGATATATTTACTGTCAGAGAAAAGTGAGGTTGCCTCTATTCTTCAAGATTACCTTACCATGATCAAAACCCAATTTCACAAAACTGTCAAAATAATCCGTAGCGATAATGGGACAGAATTTGCACCCCTAAAGTCGTATCTTGCTAACCGTGGCATAATCCACCAAACTACTATTGCTGGCACACCACAACAAAATGGAAGAGTTGAACGAAGCATCGCCATATCTTAAATGTAGCTCGAGCATTACGATTTCAAGCAAATTTACCTATAAAGTTTTGGGGAGAATGCATTTTGACGGCTGGCTATCTCATTAATCGAACTCCCTCAAAATTGTTACAAGGTAAGACTCCTTATGAATTGCTATACGATGAGAAACCATCCTACTCTCACATCAAAACTTTTGTGTGCTTAGCTTATGTTCATAACCACGATATCCCAAAAGATAAATTTCGAGCCCGCAGCAAACCGTGTGTCTTCCTTGGCTACCCTCTTCATAAGAAAGGATGGAGATTTTATGACCTGCAAACAGAAAAATTCCTTATGTCCCGAGATGTGATTTTTGATGAAACAAAGTTTCCATTCCATGACAAATCAGGTACTTCCATTTCTACAGACTTCACACAATCTTACAATTTTGGGGAACAAGTTTTGGGCTCCAAGCAACACAGTATGCAAAAGAGGGGGAGTTTAGCACATAACACACCTAGCCCGAGATCAAATAAATCCTTCCCACGACCCCACCCGCAAACCCGGATCCACCAACCCCTTCCAAAGCAGCTCCCACTAACCCACGGCCCGGCTCCACTATACCCTTCCCACGACCCCATCTCCACTTTCACACCCTGATCCACACCCACAACCCCACAGCCCAGTTCAGCCAAGCCCACCACCAACCTCTCCAGCCGCCCCTCTCCAAACTAGTCCAAATAGCAATCCACATCCGCCTTCTTGCGACGAATCAACTTATAGCCCAAATGATAATCCCGCCCGACTTGCCGCAAGACAATCCGCCAATTAATGCCCCCAAGACGAAGCACTCGAATTAAACATATTCCGACTCGGCTCCAAGATTATGATTGCAATGCCATATGGAAGTCCTCTATATCCCATTCCTCCTCTGCTTTCTCACCCTCTTCGGATCTCTCAGGTACGTCCCTTTATCCTATCACAAAATTTGTGGACTATAGTAAATTCTCTAATACACACAGGCAATTTTGAGCATCTGTAGCAACAGAATCCGAGCCTACCACTTATTCTGAGGCAGTCTCTAATCCTCTCTGGCGCACTGCTATGCGTCAAGAGATTGATGCTCTTGAACAAAATGGTACATGGACTTTAACCTCCTTGCCTCCTGGAAAACGTGCACTGGGGAATAAATGGGTCTACCGGATAAAGTACAAAGCCGATGGCACCATCGAGAGATATAAAGCCCGCTTGGTAATTTTGGGAAATACACAAATGGCAGGTATTGATTTCACAGACACCTTTGCTCCCGTTGCTAAAATGGTCACCGTTTGTACTCACATTTCCGTTGCCACTGCTCGCAACTGGCCTATCCATCAAATGGATGTTCACAACGCTTTTTTGCATGGAGATTTACAAGAAGAAGTATACATGCGACCACCTCCAGGATTTCGTACCTGTTACAAAGGACAAGTCTGTCGTTTAAAGAAGTCTTTATATGGTCTTCGCCAAGCTCCTCGATGTTGGTTTTCCAAACTCACCACCGCTCTCCGTAGGTATGGTTTTTCTCAGTCTTATGCAGATTACTCTCTTTTCACATATTCTCGAGGGAATATTTATCTATGTGTTCTTATTTATGTGGATGATTTACTCATTACTGGAAATTCCCTATCCACACTTGAAAAATTCAAAGCTTCATTATACAAGTGCTTTCACATGAAGGATTTGGGGTCGCTCAAATATTTTTTGGGCATAGAAATTGCGAGAAACTCCACGGGATTATTTTTATCCCAACGAAAATACACATTGAAAATTCTCTCTGAAATGGGTTTATTAGGTGCCAAGCCGGCATCTACTCCTGTGGAACCTAATCATCAGCTGGCAAAAGCATCTGGATCATTGTTTGGCAACCCAGATCACCACCGAAGACTCATAGGCAAGTTAATATATCTCACACTTACTCGGCCCGAACTTGCATATGCTGTACATACACTTGCTCAATTTATGCACGCCCCTCGTCATGCTCATTGGGATGCTGCTATCCGAGTTGTATGTTATCTGAAAGGGAGTCCTGGACGTGGCATTTTTCTTTCCTCTAACTCTCCTCTTTCGTTAACTGCATATTGTGACTCCGATTGGGCCACCTGCCCGATAACTCGCCGCTCTCTCACTGGTTATTTTATCTCTCTTGGTGGGTCCCCTATTTCTTGGAAGACAAAGAAACAACATACTGTTTCTCATTCATCTGCCGAAGCTGAATATCGCTCTATGGCTATGACTTTATGTGAACTTAAATGGTTATCTATTCTTCTGCGAGATCTTCATGTCCCTGTCACTCGCCCCATTCCATTGCATTGTGATAACCAGGCTGCTCTTCATACCGCTGAAAATCCTGTTTTCCATTAACGCACTAAACACATTGAAATCGATTGTCATTTTGTTCGTGATGCTTTTCAAGACGGTTTTATCTATCCTGCCTATATTTGAAGTGAGGAGCAACCTGCCGATATTCTTACTAAAGCACTTCATCCGACACATTTTCATCGATTAGCTTCCAAGTTGGGCATTTCTGACCTTCATGCTCCAACTTGAGGGGGAGTGTTAGACATATATTTAAAATAGGATTACTATTAATCATAAACTGTGTATAGTTGTGGTTCCTAGTTGTATTTAGTTAGGACTTCTACTTCTAATGTGTTTCCTAGTTGTATTTAGCTAGGACTTCTACTTCTAATCTGCTTAGGATTTGTCACTTGGACAAATCTATAAATTGTACACTATTCTCACATTAATGAGACAGAAAACATAAGAATGTTTTCCCCACTGGAAACTTTCACAAGTTATAGCTTTTTCTTTTCTTTTTTTTTTTTTTTGATACATATACAAGGTATACCTTATATTGTGCAACCATGTGCAAAGTATAAGAATTGAGATAATATAATGGAAAGGATAGACCACAAGTTATGTAAATATGTGGAGCTTGAAATTCCATAAAGCTAGGTATATCATCTTCTTAGGGTATAGTTACGAAAATCAAGATTGATCTAATTAAGTAGATTAAATGGGGGTGAAATTATCAACACAACAAAAATGTACTTTTTATCTCCTATTTGTAAAAATACTTGTTGAAAACGTTAGTTTGTGAAATAAAATAAAGGATGGAAAAATCTTGAAACTATTAATGCGTAGCTATGAATTTTAGTTTCAAACTGAATAGTCATGATTGCAACTATGGTGAATAGCTATAAATTGAATAGTTGTGACTGAAAGTCTTAGTGAATAGCTATGAATTTTGGCTTCAAACTCATTGATTCTGACTCTTGATTGGTAACCAAAGAACTCCTAACAATGTCATGAGTGATTTACACTTTTTAGTTTCTTACTTTCATAAATTTCTTAAAATAACATTTAGTTAGATGAATTATTAATTCTGAGTGTAACGAAATATTGTTATGTTGATGGCTTTTGGTCGACCTAAATTAATAATAGTCAAGAAGTTAAATGGAGATACCAAAAAATTGAATAGAGAGAGTATTATAATTGAAACTTCATACATGGAGTAATTGGAGAGTCTTTACTAATTAGATAGCTATTTAAGAGCTATATAGGAGATAGCAAAAATTACATAAAGTTTGTGAGTGAAAGAAATAATGAATTTTGGAAAGTTAAAATATTTTGTTTTCAAAATATAAATAACTAATTAAATTTAATAAATATTAGAGGAGAATAAGAATTATATGAAGAAAATATTTACTTGGAAAAACCATTCGTAAAAGCCTTTAAATAGAGAAGTAAAAAATTATTTTATATAAGACTTTGGAGTTAATAATTACAGATAGGATAATGAAACTTGCAAAAATAAAATAAAAATTGTGAGAATTATTTATAAAATACAATTAACATAGATAAGAAAGAGAATATTAAGATTTAAATAGAGGATTATATAAAGAAATAATTAATTCAAAATAATTAGTTTTAAAGTACATTTTAACCTATAGAAGAAAAGACTTTTGTTTTGTAAACTTTGTCACGTGCGAATACATGTAGATTTAGCTAGTATTCATAAATAGGTGATATTCTATACAAAGTGTTGGTTAATCATTTTTAGCATTCCTACATTCTTAAACATGGAATGACTATCAAAAGAAGTTGTTGCATACTTCTCAGATTTTGACTGTATCTAGTATTTTGAAGCATTTGAGAATTGAAGAAGGCACTAGAATTATTCAAAAGTTGGAACTTGGAGGGGATCCAAAAGTGAATTTTGTGGCTGAAAAATCATCTACTGGTATATAGAGGAAGCATTAAACCTGAGAATTCTATTGAAAAGAAGAATAGCAGAAAGTGTTACATGCAAGTATGGTAAAAAGGGCCATTATAAGATTGATTGTAGATCTAACAAGAAGCAAAAGAGAAACATCCCAAGTGTAAATCTATTTAAGATGGTGCACCAATTGTGGCATTTGGTCACTTGGAACCGTGACTATGTTGAATATGGCTACACCACTTTCCTCAAAATAATGGTGGTATGATTCTTGGGTTGCTGTACATGTGTGCAATGATGAGGATCAATGAAGAACTATGTCATTCTTGAAGGATATGAAGTATTAATGCTAATGTGTAAGGGCTAAAGTTCACTTCGAAGGAGAAGGGCACTTGCAATTTACTTCGGGTAAGAAACTAGTTCGTACTAATGTACTTCATGTTCCTATTGTTGTTAAGAATCTTGTAGCTACCAATATTCGTAATAAAAAAGGATTGAAGGTGACTTAGAATCACGTTGAGATGCGCAAAAACACTGCTCCCTGTGTAATATTTATGGAATATAATAAGAAGATTTATTTGTTAAATCAAGTCATTGAGTTTGGAATGCACACTAACTTTACATAAGGCCCAAGTAACTTAAGGAGAAAATCCACATGTTCGGCCGTGCTTTACAGTAAGGTACAGACTATGGTCATTTAAGTTACAAGAAAGTAAAACATTTATCATTTTGTTCTTGGCTATTTGATGGAGTTAGGCATGCCATCAAGTAAAGGACATTGCATAATAGTTTCCTTAATGGTACTTACCTTAGGTCAATAAGTGTCTTTCTCATGACTAATTATGAAAGTATATTTGGGGTATATAAAACTGGACCCAGTAATATTAGTTTCTAGAAACGTACTATAAAGGAAAGAAACTAAAGTCTTCACTTGCTACAGCGTGGGCTATTGCATTATGGCAATTTTTTATGAGTTGACAGTCTAGAGAAACTAGGGGTTGTCTACTTAGATGTATCATGTGTGAAGGTATCTATTCATGGGACTAATGTACTTTTTATGTTGGGTAGATGAAACTAGTTAGTTAAGAAAGACTTGAATATTTGTTTCTATGAGCATCACACCTTGTAATTGTCCATGATAATCTAAAGTCCAACGCCCTAACATTTAAGACTCTAATGTTAGCTTAAGAGTCACTCCTTGAGAAAGCCTAAACATCATAGAGCTCGAATTATAGGATTAGAGGTCTTAAGAATGGTGGATATGATTGAAGAATGTGCTAGTACACTTTATCCTAGACTCAGTGATGGGTGCAAACATAAAAGAGCAATGTATGGTCTTTTACACTTGTACGACAAAGATGTTGTTTCCCCAGTTTTGTACTTGGGATCAATGTTTCCATATGGTGATAAATAAAAATGTTTAAAATAAGAAATGTTTCCATTTATAACAAGGGCATTTGAGTCATTTTATACTCCAAGTTACCAATTGATCCCCTAAGTAGCTCATATGAAGCCTTAGTTATATTTTGTCAATCACATCACAAAAGTTATGAGAATAAATTAAAGAGATATTTATTAATTATACTCTTGGAATATTTATTTATTAAGTAAAGAGTATGTAAATTAATAAAGAAGAGATTAATTTATTTAGTTAGGCCCTGACAATTTATTTAATTAAAATTGGGTCAAGCAATTAAATAAGTTGGGCATATAATTAATAGGTTTTAATTATTTTGGTAAAAGGTCCATGGATTAATTATATTTAGATTTATGGAAATATGGATGACCCTAGAATTGCCCAAAGCCAAAGGTTCGAGCCTGTGACCATGAGAAGTGACCGAAACCTAAGGCATTTAGCCTAGGGGAAGTGGTGATAAAAGTATTTAGGAAATATCCTACTTTAGGATTAAAGCTTGGCAATTGATATCCAGGGCTGTTATTTTAAATCCATGGCAATTTTATTTTTATCTCCATATTACCCCTAGTAAATATTATATACTTTTACTCTCCTTCTCAAAACAAAATTTTCCCTCTCCCAATTTCCTCTTTCTCCGTCTTTCTGCTGTCGTTGACGACAATTATTAGTTTCTTCCAATTCTATTTTAAAAATATATACCAGAATCAACCTTTCGAATATGCTTATCCATCAGTAATTTTACCACAATATGCCTTCCAAGGCATGAGAACTTTGTACAGGAGAAGTTCAAAATGAATGAATGATCTAGTTGTAGCCCATATTGTAAAATCCCTCTCATTGTTAATGAACTCAAATTGTTTATTAGATTCTTCCATAGTTCTTCTCTTGCTTTTAGATATGACCTTTTGTTTTTATTTCCATCTAAATCTTCTTCTTTTGAGTCCACAATTCTTCATGAGAACAACTCATTCTTGAAATTAGTTTGAGGGAACCCAATTTGTGAAATGGAGCAAGAATAAAGAGAAAAAAATGGGCCAAAGACAATTTGGGGAAGAGGGATTTGGAGGAATTTGAGTGAAGTAATAAATGATATTGAATCCCCTCGGTTGAGTTATGGCTCAATGATTGCCTTCAATGTTGATAAACTTGATCCAAAAAACTAGTCTGGTTAGATTTCTTGACCATCTTTTTTGTGTATTGTAGGACTTAACCAAGAGAAATATGACTGGAGTGTGTAAGAAGCAAGGAAGATTATACATTATAGAAAATTTTCATAAAGAAGGTATAATTTTAGCAGCTTAAAAGGAGGTGGAACCAAAACATTGGCATCAGAGTCTGGGTCACATTTTAGTTGAGAAGTTAACGCATATATTTTGATTTAAAATCTTGTGATTCTTGTTTAAGAGCAAAGCTACATAGACTTCCTTTCAATAGTAGTGAAATAAAATCATATTTTTGGAGGTTATAAGCTATGTGTAATATATGGGGAGGTTATAAACTCTGTCTATATCCGGTGCACACTAACTTTTTTTTAAAAAAATATAATTGATGATTATAGCAGAGGGATTTAGATTTATTTTGATGAAAATGAAAGCGGAATTTGAGTATTCTATACCACATTTTCATAACATGATTAAATTAGCATAGCATTCCAAACAAAAAAAAAAAGGATAATAGTGGAAAGTTTGTCTCTTAAATTGCCGAATTTTTATGCTGCTCAAGCAATACAACTCAAGAAGAAGAATTCGGTGGCTAGGTTAGCAACTGTAGTCAGGGACGGTGGCAGGGAAAAAAAGGAAACTGGGAGAGGGTGAGTGGTAGAGGGTGGGATAAGAAGAAATTGGGAGAGATTGAAATTTTATGCACAAAGGAGGGTAAAATATTTCCTAGGGGTAATATTGGGATAAAACAAAAATTTCCCTGGATTTAAAATAATAGTTCTGGATTTATCAATTGCTTTAAAGCTTCTAACTAGATATTCCAAGATTACAAATGAAATCTATTTTCCTCGTTATCAAATGATTCATAATCCTAATTAGAAAGAAAATTAGTCTTCCAATTGATGTTGCCCTGGCCAAAAAATATAGTCATATTTGTCTACCAAATTTCAGCCAACACAAGCAATTCCAATTCTTGGAATTTTCAGCCACAACATAATTCTCTCTAGGAGAGAATTTTCTCATCTTTATTCATCTCTTGAGTGCAATTATTCTTTTATTTTTCACTTACAAACTTTTGTGAGGTTTGACAATACTTGGAAAGACTAAGACTGAGTGCATTTTTCACCCACGCAAAGGAGTAGAAGTCTCCAAGGGCTTGATCCGAGAATTTCACAGACGGCGTATGACGAACAAGTTCAAGAAGTTCTTGAACCTACACTGTCTACACAAACTAATAAACGGATTTTTAATCCTAGAGATAAACTTTTATGCCATCTTGCTATGTGTTTTATACTTCGATTGTGCTGTCGAGGTACCGATTCTCCCTTCAAATCAAATAACATAATCTTGTCAAAGAATGGAACTTTTGTAGGGAGGGTTATTCTTGTAATGGTATGTTCAAGTTGAGTATCAATAAGATGTGATGTTTTTATTTATTTGATTGACTCTTCTTATTTTCTTTGGTATGGTAGATCAGGACATGTTAATCATAAAGTGATTTTTTGTATATCTAAAAATAGTCTAATTAATTTAAGTGACTTAGAAAATAAAAAACGTGAAAATTGTGTACAAGCAAGATAACAAAATTATCATTTCTTAAAGTAGAAAGAAATACATTATTACTTGAATTAATGCATTCAGATGTATGTGAACTTAATGCTTTTTTAACTAGGAGAGGTAACAAATACTTTGTTACTTTTACAATGATTTCTCAAGATTTGTGCATGTTTATCTTATGGACACAAAGGATGGAGTATTTGATATGTTTAAAGCTTATAAGTCCTAATAAAAAACCTGCAGCAACTTGTTAGCTAAATTTAAGATTGGACCAATCATATTATTTCTCCAACAAAGAAAATTGAAGAAACTGCTTAAAGGACAACTAATGGGAAAGAATGGACTAAATGATAGAAAATTGTAAAACAGATTTATTTGGAAACATACTATATATTCAATATTTAACTTGCACTTTTTTTTTTTTTTTCATGTTTGCATGGTTAACAGATTATATAATTCCTTCACTAAAGTAAATACAAAAATTTCATTTTTGGATGTTGAACAGATTATTACCAAGTGTTATTTTTCAAAAGATGCAAACACTGGTATTTATACACATTTGATAAGAATTTTGACAGAGTAATCTCTGTAAAATAGACATTTTCCATTCTTCCTATTAAATTAAACAAAAATGACACTCAAAATATCATATTTCAACAATTAAACAAAGAGTTCGGGCTCCCCCATAAACAATTATATATGATATAAAAGAGTCTGGGCTCCTCTATAAACAATTTTATATGATATAAAAGAGTCCGAGCTCTCTCATAATCAAGTATATATGATTTAAAACAATCATGATGACAATGAATAGAAAAATTACCTCTAATGCCTCCCACTCTAAGTAGGATAGGGGAACCAGCTTTGTGCTTACCAGGACCCTTGTTGTCTCGTCCCTCATTTCTATGCTTTGCCACAACCTTAGAGATTTGTTTATACTTCTCTGTCTTCCAATAGTTGCAAAGTTTGTTATACACGTCCTCTAAGATCCAGTGAGGCTTTTGTTTCGCATCTCGCACGGTAAACATCATATACCTATACCTCTTGCCTACTTGGGCCATGAAAGCCTCTTTTGCTTGAGCGTAGTACTGACAGAAGCCCTTCTGCATTACAGAATTTAAACATTAAAAACATCAAAAATTAATAACAATATTAAAATGTTTAAATGTCTGGTTGAAAGCTTACCAGGAATTCTATCAATCACATCTCCTTAATAGCATCTGGAACTTGCCGCCAACTAGGGTAATCCCCATTATGACGTTAATGAAAAATCTCCGTGATACGTTTTAATGGCTCGTACAATGGAAAAAATGTTCTGGACAAAGAGATGTTTAAGCATTAAAGAAGTTAGAGAAGTTTGTCATGATATAAAAATGACATATGTTTTGAAAGATTTTGAGAAGAATATATATCCTCACTTCCCTGGCCGTACTTCTAACAACATGCACATGTCCCTAGGGATCTGCCAGGGCTCCGAAGCACGTGGTTGTGGCTGGAATGCGCTCTTCCCTTTTCCCCAAAAAGTGCTGGTCCGCCCCTGAGAAGAGCTATCTTGTCCTCGAAGAGATGGCTTGTGATTGACTAAACTCACCCCATGTGTGGCCCATAGGCAAGGGCTGCGAGGATGGGGGCGACACTATGAGTTGGGTCTACATCTGTTGGAGCAAGGTAGGCAACTGTTACCGAGTCTCATGTGCCAGGGGTGGAGTAGAAGGTGGCATGTCTCGCCTTTAAGCTGATGAGTCTGACGGAACACGAGTGTTCTGTCCACGAGTCATATCTACAATGACATGTAAATAAATATAGTTAGTTAATAAAAACATACAAAATATAATATATAACTTACACCAATTACAATTTATAATGAATTAACTTATAACGTATAACTGCAATTACAATTACAAATTACATTTGTAATTAATGATTTGTAACAATTAAAAATTATAAAATAAAATAAAGCATAACTTCTAATTTATATAACGCATAACTAAAATACTTAAAACTTATAATTAATTATTTGTAACAAATAAACTTATAAATTAAACAAGCATAACTTGTAACGTATAATTACAATAATTATAACTTAAAAAATTCATAAATGTGAAAACACGACATTGTTGCAACATAATTAATAACAATAATTTAAGAGTCAGAATCATCATTAATTGATTCTTATTCCTCTTCTTCTACATCTGCTTCATCTTCTAACTCCAACTCCCCCCCATCATTGATAAAATCATCATTGACTTTAGGTTTTTCACATATGTCTATAGCATCATGTCTGCCTAACTCATGTGTGAGATGTCCGACTTCTTCAATCCTGCGATCTATTATCAAAGTCTCACCAATTTCCACATTCTCTTGAAAAGCCAATTCAACTACAGGGACATCAAACACTTGAGTTCTTGATTTCATTACTGCCAAACAATCGCTCCTTTATCACTTAGCACTAGGGTATGTAATGTAAGACACTTGTTCTGCTTCGTAAGCAAAGACAAAAGGATCTTAAGCAGGGTATCTTTTCTTAGAGTTAATCTCCACAAGTTTATACTGAGGATGCTCCATTAAACCTTACTCTGAAGATTCAAACCAGTCACACTTAAATAGTGTAGCTTTCTGAATTGGTGTACCCACAAATGAAACCTCAATGACATCAGTTAAAGTCACATAATAATCCCCCTTTACCTTTATGCCACAATTGTTAGTACATTTTCTAGAGTCATATTCAGTGTATTAAATCTGAAGCCATTGACAATATAACTATTCCATGTATTTACATATCTACACGGACCCTAAGAGAGGTTTCTAAGTAGTTGGTGGAGGCTTTCCACGTAGGAAGGATTATGAATTTGAAACAAAGTACTATTATTATATTCAATTCATAAAATGTTTAAAATTCATAATTTAATGTACTTACTTCATCTCTAAACCATTTGGTGAATCCATCGTTGATCAATTTCTTTAAATCGTCTTCCGTAATACTTGGATAATAGGTTCTCATTTTTTATGAGTACTTACATTAATAACTTATGGTCAACTATATTTCCAATCAATTCAACTTAATTCAC
Organism: Catharanthus roseus; assembly: GCA_028651295.1. Taxonomy (NCBI): domain Eukaryota; kingdom Viridiplantae; phylum Streptophyta; class Magnoliopsida; order Gentianales; family Apocynaceae; genus Catharanthus; species Catharanthus roseus. The sequence continues at coordinate 3,910,438 of JAPQWS010000140.1, read as the reverse complement.
ATTTAAAGGAAAAATTTCGATGAACTTACTCAATGAAAGGTCCAACCTCCTCACAATTAAGCATGATGTAGTTCGTTATTGCCTTAAGATCGTCCTCGTCCAAGATTTTCTTCTTCATATTCCCATCAGGTCTTCCTAGTGCATTGCAAATAGAAAGAATAGAGCCTTGTTCATGAGGTTGCTCACCCTCATCATTATGTCCTGCATCTCTACTTCTAGTGTCGAAGTCTAGTTCAAAGTAGTAACTAAAAAAAGTCCCAACCTCTTCAATTAAGTATGCCTTACATATCAAACCTTCCACCCGAGCTTTATTCTTGATCTTTTTCTTTAGATGGTTCAAATACGAAAATGTGAATATATTTTAATTAATCCATTATGAATTAATTATTATATAGGAAATGTTTAATACAAGTTTTATTGTTCTTACCTCTCAAATGGATACATCCATCTATACTAGACTAGGCCACAAACTCTAGCCTCATATAACAAATGAACACACAAGTGTTCCATTACATCGAAGAACCCCGGAAAAACATTCTTTCTAACTTGCATAACAAAATTGCATGCTAATCTCCAATTCACGCATATCTTCTAGCTGATCTTTGGCACACGTAAGTCACGGTAGAAAAGGCTCAGTTCTGCCATGACGCTCCAAACCTTTTGCGGAAGAACCTCTTTGAAGGCAACGGTATTAATTGTTCCATAAAAATATGACAATCATGACTTTTCATCCCAGCCATTTTCAATTTTTTCAAATCCACACATCTTCCTAAGTTATAGGCATTACCTATCCAGTAATCCTAACTCTTTTACCCGCTCAAGGATAAGCTTTCGTTGTTTATTTGTTAATGTGTAACATGCCCTTAGCTTTGACCCCTTACAGCCGGCTCTATTATGGATCGTTAAGTCATGTCGGTTACAGTATGTTCAATATCTTCTCCAGCTTTGACATTATCCTTTGTCTTTCCTTTGATATCCATTACGATGTTGAACACATTATCAAACACTTTTTTTAATTGTGTATTACATCAATATTGTGATGAACTAGAATGGTATGCCAATACGGAAGATAAAAAAATATGCTCCTCGTTGTCCAATTGTGGGTTTCACCTCTTCCATCTCCCTACCAATTTCGGCGCCTGTTTTTGTAATTTTTTACAACCCTTGAATTCTTTCCCACAACTGTTCACCAGAAAGGTGTGGTAGCAACACAGAGTGATCTTGACCTTTGCCCTTCTTAAAAGACTTTGTACCTCTTCTAAATGGATGGCCCAGTGGTAAGAACCATCAATGACAATCAAACCAGGACTGTTTCTCCCCACTTTGTAATCTTTGTTCCAATATGGACATGCAAGTGCACCAGCAGTACTCTAACCACTCAACATTTCATATGCCGAGAAATCACTAACTATCCAAAGAAGGCCACCCTGCATGTTGAAGTTTTGTTTCTTGGATATGTCATATGTAAGGGAACCCACATCCCATAAATGATTCAACTCTTCTATTAATGGTTTCGAATAGACATCTAGTTTGCTTTTCGGATTCTTAGGACTGGGAATGATACAGTCAAGAACATAACCTTTTTTTTTTAAACACATCCAAGGAGGCAAGTTACAAGGAGTCACAATCACCGGCCAAGAAGAGTATTGTTTACCAGCCATTACAAAAGGAGAGAAACCATATGTAAACAAACCAAGCCTTACATTTCTCCATTCGGAGGCAAAATCAGAATGTACCCTATCGAAGTGTTTCCATGCTGGCTCATGATGTCTGCTTGCTGCTCCTTGTCCGAATGCCATCTCATATGTACGACGGTTCTTTTTTATGCATACAACCTTTGCAACCTAGGAGTTATAGGAAAGTACTACATCTTTTGTGAGGTATCTCCTTTTGTTCACTGTCCTTAATTTTCTTCTTCTTCTTCTTATACCATTCACAACCACAAAACTTACACTCCCTTCTATGACCGTCTTCTTTCCAATAAAGTATGCAGCCCTTAAGACAAACATCAATCTTCAAAACAGGCAAACCTAGATATTAACTTTTTCATTTGGTACTAATCATCTATGGTGTTATTCACTTTGGGGAGTAAACATTTCACAAATTGGGCCACTTGATCAAATGACTGTTCAAACCAGTTTTTCTCAAACTTAATACACAATAACTCTGCTATCGCAGAAAACTGTGAATAACTGCAATCTTCATACAGTGGTATAACTACAGCTTTCAACATATCATTAAAATTTTGTGCCGCTTGATAAAGAGCTTCTTCATAATTATAGCTGGCAGCTTCAGGGTCGAAGTTTGGTCCAGCAGCATCAAATATTATCTACGAATCGGACCCCTTCCTACTGTTCTACTCGATCTTGTTTCACTTACAGTACTCACATTCATCCCCATATTTACCCCCAAGGTGTTTCACCATAGCATTTCCAATTATAATAATTAGGCTTAAATTCCCACATAAAATATGCGACTTTAAATCATCCACAGTTATTAACTTCTTATTTTTGCACTTTACACACGGGCACCTTATCTCATTTTCCTTTCCATTATTTGTTGACAGACACCAATTTATAAACTGGTGTACTCCATTCACAAATTCACTATTTAATCCCTTAACTCCACATTTTGTATACATCCAATTTCTACCTTGCTCCATAACTTTGCTATATTCTAGAGAATAGAAGGTTTAGTTTATAGATGAGAATAGGAAGGAATTGAAGACATATGATTTGTTGAACAGCTTATATATATTTTTTGTTTAAGTTACCTTCTAAAAGATGAAGTGATAGAAGTCAATTTTTGATAAATTGGTAAGCGAATAGTACAAACACTTGCTGCTTCTCGTTCTTCATAACTTAGAAATAAAGAAAGAACAGAAATACAAACACTTCTAATAAATCTTCATAATTTAGACATAAAGAAAGAATATAAATACAAACATTTCTACTATTCGCTTTTGATAACTTGAAAAGGAAGAAAGAATAGTAGTAAAAACCCTTTGCTAATTTTTTGTTTTTCATAACTTAGAAATAAAGAAAGCGTAGAAGTATAAGTACTTCTATTTCTCACTTTTGACAACTTGGAAATGAATAAAGAAGTAGAAGTATAAACACTTCTATTATTTGCTTTTAGTAACTTGGAAATGAATGAAGAATTAGAAGTACAAAACACTTCTAAAATTTGCTTTTAATTACATGAAAATTAAGACATAATAGAAGTAAAAAAATACTTCTATTTTTCGCTTTTCATAAATTAGAAATAAAGAAATAATAGAAGTACAAATGCTTCTATTTTTCTCTTTCGATAACTTAGAATAGTACTTAGTCATTTAAGTATCATTCTCTAAGTTGTAAAAAATAATTGACAGAGTCCCCTCTGTAAAATAGACATTTTCCAAACGCAATCGTCACCCAAACACTAAATTCAACCATTAAACAATTAAACAAAGAGTCTGAGCTCCCCCATAAACAATTAAACATCAAGAAACTTATAACTAGATTAAAGTTTAAAGTTTGTAACTTTTATTTGTTTGTAAAATATTATATCATCTATACTATACATTCTATTTCTAAAGTATAAGTTACAAATTATAAAAATTCTTATTTATTATTTGAGAAAATTAATTGCTTAGTGCGAAAGGGATAATTTTCACAATTCTTCAAGCATAAAAGAGGGGAATCATAGTTCCGAAATAACAAGAAAATTGGGGAATCACAGGCCCAAACTAAGCACAAAAATAAAAGGGTCACGGCCCACACACTAACCGAAGCAAACAAAAATTAAAAAGAACAAAAGATAAGGAGCAAGAGTGTACCGAAATTCAAAAGAACTTGAAAGACCAATTCAGAGGTAGCCCACTATACTCATTAAAATTTCTAACCTGAAACCTCCAGTGAAGAAGTTATAATCTGTCAAGCACGAAGATAATTAAAATTATAATTATTAATAAATTTATTTAGCAAAATTGTTCCTATCTCAAAAGATATATCAAGGTTGATATTAGAATGTTCATATATATATATATATATATATATTTCACCTTATTCCTTGATGAAGAAAGGTCTTAAAAATGGAAAGAAAATTGACCCCTGTTTACATTAACCATTTTGTTTTCTTTTCTAGGTTCACATCAACTAGGAGATTTGATAAGAAATTTAATTAATGTGACATGTGAGTCCCCTTTCAATAGTTGATTGTGGGCAAATATCCCCTATAATCATACTAAAAAAGATCTTTTGAATAATTGCAGCGGTTTAAGATTAATTATGAACCTCAAAATTAAAACTCATTTTAGTCCAAAAAATAAGTCTCAACTGAACATGTATGTAATTACCATTATCAAGATTTTTCATTAATTAATTTTTTTTTACCCTCTAAAATGTGCTCAATATATAAGAATACACAATTCGATCCTAATTAATTCCTACCAAAGAAAATGAAAAGAAAGAAGAAGATGGTAAAAACAAAAAACCAGCAATAAGCTAATATCAACAAGCAAAAAATAAATGTAAGATTGATGATTATGGAGTCCAACAATATCTAATAAAACTAGAAAATGAAATGTCTCAAGCTAACGCTGGACCATCAAATACACCTCAAAATCTTAAGAAAATAGTACAAAAATAAGAACTACTAATAAAAATGAAAATACTAAACTATCAGCCTGAAATAAGTATCCTACAATCCTTTACAGAAAACCAAAATATTCTAAAATTTGTAAATTCCAAGCACCGTTAAATACTGCAGAGCATATAATTGACAGCCCTAGAAACCATTTTCTTTGAAATTGGATATTCAAAATCATATCATTCAAGTTAATCTCGAAGCATCACTCGAGGCAAGCAACATATGCTACTGCTTTGGACACTCAGATACGTCCACATGAACTTCCAACCAATGCATAAAATGTGTTTGAGATATTTTTTGTGAATTTACATTTTTTTTAGAGAGGAATTTTATACACAGTAAAAAAGAAGTTCAAGTTTAAACAAATCCAAATAGACTCTAATACAAATCTTTTCTAAATGTAGTTGGGACTCACAGATATAGTTCATCTCTTTAGCCAGTCCATTTTCAAGAAACATAAACTTTTGGTACAAAAAAAAAAAAAAAACCCCAAAAATAAGGAAATTCTAGGAAAAAAACAAAAATACTATATATAGCTATCAGCCGGATTTCCTTCAAGCAACCGACTTTTCCAGTCCGGGGACAATTTTTGAACAGTGTCGGTGGAGCAGAGGAGGACAAGGGAGAAAGAGGGAGAGAAGAGAGGAAGAGACAGGAGGTACAGTGTAAGGAGGTAGCTGCTGCATCAGTGAAGCAGAGGAGGACAATGGAGAAAGAGGGTGAGAAGAGAGAAAGAGGGAGGAGTTATAGTGCAAGGAGATAGCTGCAGCATCAGTGAAGCTGTAGAATCGGTAGAGTAGTCAGTAGAGCAGAGGAGGATAGGGAAGAAAGAGGCAGAGAAGAGAGAAAAAGGAAGGATCTAGAGGGGCTTCAAGGAATGGAAGGGGCTGCCGATTTAGTCCAAATTTAGGGTTAAATTAACGAACAAAGAGCAACCAAAATCGGTCGCAAAATCTTCCAAATTAGTGACGGTAATAGTCTGCCGCTAATCGATTGTTGTCAAATAATCAATGACCGATTTGTACTTTGGTCGCTAAGTCTGTCGCTACTTTTCGGTTGGTTATGTGTGGTTTCAATTTCATCGCAAAAACAGCGATATCTGAATTAGGTCACAAAATATGGTCACAATTTGCAGTTTTCCTCTTGTAGTGATATGAAATGGGTAGCCCGGCCCTCAATATCAGTTCTTCTTCGTAAATCATCTAGTAGCTTTCTTTTTTTCAGATAATCAATGAATGACCAACGCGAATCCTCCTTATCAACCTCGAATACTAAAACAAAATAGATTTCACTTTTTTCATCTTTTCATATTTGAACATGGGTAGAACAACTCATCTTTGACACAATGGAATTTCGATGTGTCGATCCAAAAAACTCAAGTTTGAAGTAAATTTGGCCAGTGAATCAACTTTCTTATTTCCATTTCTAAAAACATGTGATATTGTCAAATCGCCTAACTAGCCTATGAGGCACCTTGCATATTTATAGTATAGGAGCAACTCAGGCTTCTTAACTTCCTTTACTCCAAGTAATTGGTTGACAACCAATTTGATAATCTTCATATACTTCAAGCTGCAACTATTTCATGTCAAAAAACAATTCCAACCCAAGTATAAGAGCTTGATACTCGGCATGTCATTAGAACATTGTTGACTTGAATTAAAGTTATATGGTGGTATATCGCCTTCGGGGTACGAAATACTACACCAGCTCTAGCCCCTTCATGATGTGATACACCATCAAAGAACATTGCCACAGAGGGACTTTTATCATCAAGACATCTTCATCAGGTAGCTCATCATTCAACTCCCATTCAGCACTTATGGATGATCAGCCAAGAATTCCGACAACAGTTGTCCCTTACCAGCCTTCTTGGGCACATAAATAATTTCAAATTGACGAAATTTTCCAGTACCATCTTGCTAGATAATCAGACAACACAGGCCTTGACATTACGTTTTTAAAGGATTTGGTTTAGAGATAAGACGCACCGTATGCGCTTGAAAGTAGTGTCTCAGTTTATTAATAGCAAATATCAAGGCTAATATTGGCAAATAATTCAACTCATTAGGCGTCATTGTCTGGCTCAAACAATACAAGGCATATTTCTTTCCTATCCTTCTCTCTCTAAAATTCAAGACACTCTTTTTCTCTAAAATTTAAGATACTCTCCCACAAAAAATTTACGACACACACACATTCCCTCTAGAATTCACACTCACTTTCTCTCTCTAAAATTCATAACATTTTATCTCTAAAACTCATGATATTTTCTCTCTCTAGAATTCACAACACTTTCTCTCTCTAAAATTCACGATACTTTCTCTCTAAAGCTTAAGACACTTTCTCCCACTAAAATTCACGACACACTCTCTCTAGAATTAACACTTACTTTCTCTCTCTATAATTCACGACACTTTATCTCTCTAGAATTCACGGCACTTTCTCTCCCTAAAAATCACGACACTTTCTCTCTTTAAAACTCACGACACTTTCTCTTTCTAAAACTTACGACATTTTTCTCTCACTTTCACGACACTTTCTCTTTAAAAGTCACGACACTTTCACTAAAATTCATGACACTTTCTCTTTCTTGAATTCACACTTAGTTTTCTCTCTCTCAAAATCATATACACACGCTCTCACTCTTATACATATGTATACATTTTGAGTAAATATATATTTATATTTTGAATTCTAATCCTCTCATTTTTTTTTACTTCCAAACAAAGGAATTGGAATTAGAAAATGAATTACATAACAATTCTATAATTTTACCAAACAAATGAATTAAAATTACGATTATTAGAATTCTACAAAATTCCAATTCTAATTCCAATCCAATTATAGGCTCCCGTGGAACTAAATGTAGATCAGTAAGTTTAATTTACTTTATATAATTGTCATTAGTAAACTATAATATATATATTAACTCTTATCTCTGTGTAACAGATTGCATCCTTCTTCAAGATCCGCCACTGCTATCACTTCTATATTCTGGAGTCAGGTCCCTTCGGAGGTTCGAGATTTGTGGTGGGGAGAGTTCTAAGTAAATGAATTAAATTTCAAAGTTTTTTTATTGGTTTAGTTTTTTCTAATAAGAAATTTAATAATCTTATGATTTTTCAGTAAATGCAGAGAAAATATGTACGACACCCTGTCTTACCATGTCAAAGGTCTGGGATGCTTGGGAGGACAGGGCAAGCATTCGGATGAGGGATTTGATGGGCGATATTCGAAAAGATTATAAGCGGTCCCTGTGGATTCAGGATAGACATTGGTAGACAATGTTATATTATTGGAAAAGCCCGAGGTTTCTAGCCCTATACTAGCATAATAAGAATGAGATACGGGCAGGACCTGGGAAACATATGGTGGGTCCATTCCTTCACCAAGTCTCTAAGGTATTCAATTTCATTAATATTACATCTTTCAATTAGTTAATTTTATTTCACGTTAAGCATATATTGTTGTTTTGAGCAAGCGATATTAGTTGAGGAATTTTCGAAGAGCAAGGAGTTGGAAGAGCTGCATAAAGAAGGAGAGGGAGTACGTGGATTTTACCTCAGAAGACTTCTGGGTATGTTAGTGAAAATTAAGTTTATATAATGTTTTAATGTTTTAAAGGGTATCTTATTAGTACTGTATAAGTTATTATTGTTTACCTAACATTTTATATTGTAAGAGAGATTTTCACGAGGTAAAGAGGAAAGTCGAGGATGAGGCTGCCCGAGGGGCACAGGACGGTGCCTGATGATCTTGCCCTTATGGCCATATAGCGAGAAGCATGAGGCACGGAAGTGCCTATGGAGCTACATCGGAGGCTGTCTATCTGAGAGCTGAGAGCAGTCGAATCCCATCTTGTAGAGGATTAGCTCCAACTGGGCCGTGGTGTGATGATATGCTTAGGAGGGTGGAGGCTGCTATTTCGAGCGTCTCTGATACTTTCAACGAGTATATAAGGAGGTTTACAAAGTAGAATCATTCCGGGAAGTCTTTCCTTTTGATCCCAAGCGATTAAAAAATGAAAATTCGAGTGCCTGCCTTAGCTTCATTATTTAATTTAAGCTTTGAGGTAACTTCGTCTTCTGCAGTCATATATTGGGCAGTCGTTCTCTTGATCTTGAAATGTACTGGAGATGCATATTTGTACCAAAGTTCAGCAGTGTTTTCATTTCCTCTAGAGGTTTAGGGGCAATTTACCCAACAAACTCTGACTTTTCGAATTTTATCCCGCTTTTCGCAAGAAGTCTGTAGGCCTTGAGATCAAATCAAACACTAGTACGTGAATTTGGAAGCTTATCAAAATCCTTTGAAGAAGTATCCAGCATTTTAATAGTCTTACTATCCTCCATGTTTTTGTAACTATTGTGGATCGAACAAATCCTTTTAAATGAGTCTCTAAGGTCTTCATAGGTTCAACTCTGGTAAAAGGCACAGTGAGATCCTGTTGTTTGGCTAGATCTTCTAGAGGTAATTTCTCATCTTGGCTTGTTGATTTGATCGCCAACTTTTTCTTACTTGAAGAACTATTTGAGGAGCTAGCTTCTTGATATTCTCCTTCTATTGGTAAGCAAATATTGGATGATTCCGTTTTCATTTTGATATAGCACTTGGCATCTGCAATGTGAGTTTCAGCCTATGTGAAAGGCTTATCATCGGAAACCACCTTTTTCAACACTCAACGCCAGCAATACTTGAAACATTGATGGAGGATAAATGGAACAACACCATTCTCATTAAGCTATGGCCATCCCAAAAGAATGTTGTAGGAAGTCTAAGCATCTATCATATATAAAAGAGCACTTGTACTCATCTCATTCATCATCAGGTTCAATTGCAAGGTCCCAATTACCCTTTGTCCACCTTAGTTTAATCCTTGGATCATCAAAAGCTCTGAGGAAGGTCTTCAATAGGAATGCCCACCTCTTCCAATATTTGCAAGGGTAGGATATTTATTTCTAATCCTCCATATAACAAGATCTTTTGGCCCTTTGTTCTTTCACATATCCTGCCACAAATAATCCCCTATTATAAGGAGTTGGACCATATATCAAATCGTCATCACCAAAAGTGGTTTGCGCACAATCAACGATTTCCTCTTCATCATTTTTTCCTTCCAAACCATCATGAATTGTGTTACATGGGGTGACATCTAATTCGACGAAACCTTCAGGTAGAAGATTGTTTAAAATGCTTAGGCAGAGGCTCTTTTTTCAGATAATTTTCTGACAGTTCAGGAAATGCTTGACCTTTTCACCATTCGACTTTGACACGTTTCTTTTGATGAATTTTCTCCCTGTCAACATGATTATTGATTTGATGAATCTTGTGCGATTTCTTTTGTAGGTCACGAGGGTGCAATCTTCTTCATCATTTGAGATAACCTCTTCATTTAGTGAGGGCTTTTCATCATGACTTGAAATTCCTCAATAGAAATAATAGATCTATCAACTCCCACTTTCGCAGCATCAAACTCTTTAAACCTTATTTCTCCAACTATCTCTTTTGAGATAATTGATTGGACATAGGTGGTGTCTACAATGGTTACATGAGCACCCACTTTATCTTCTTCAAGAAGGGCACATCCTTCGCGAGTAAGCTGCATTACTAGAACCTTAAATACAAAGCACTTCTCGATAAGATGACCAATTATGCTATGATACTTGCAAATTTTTAATCATCCTAGCACCTGATATTCTTGGTCATTTTGAATTTGTGATAAATCAGCATCCATGAGTTCATCAAACATTATAGATACATCAAAATCCAAGAAAGGATACTCCTTGGCTTTCATTTCTTCCAAGGTCTTTTTCCTTCGCCCTTGAGGAGGATCGATCTTCTTGGTTACTTTCTGGGAAACCTTAGTAGAGACATTGATTAGACTAGAATTTGTGGCCATCTACTCCTCCATCTCGCTCTTGGGAAAAGACTTGCTTGGTTTCTTAACGTCTTGCTTCTTTTTTCCGTTATTGAAATCCTGCACAGGTGTCTTCCCTCCATTTGCAGTTATACTCAACTCTATATTGTGTGCTCGAGTTGCTAGTTCTTCAAATGTTTTAGGCATAACTCTTTTGAGGATGTATTGAATCCCCAATATATACCTTGAATACACATCTCTATAGAACATGATTCGTTCAGACAATCTCTGCAGTTGAATTTTATATTTCTCCACCTGTTGATGTAATCGATTACAAGTTCTTCTTTTTACTGGGAGGGGGGGAGTTAGTCAATTCTACTATGCTAACAATTCAACGGGTCATATAGAAGCGATTTAGAAACTCTTGTTCCAGTTTTCCCCAACTATTAATAGATCTAGGCTCCAGATCCGTGTATCAGTCGAATGCATTTTTCTTCAGAGATTGCACGAATTGGTTCACAAGAAAATCTTCATAGCTACCAGTATTGTTACAAGTTTCGATGAAGTGAGCTACATGGTGCTTGGGGTTTCCTTTCCCATCAAATTGTTGAAACTTTGGCAGTTGATAACCAACAGACATTCTCATGTTATCAATTCTTTGGGAATATGGTTTAGCATAAGTGTTGATTGACTTGGTACCTTCCTCATATTTCTCCTTGATGGCAATATTGATGAAATCTTTCAACTGGTCGAAGAGGATCAAACAATCAGTAGACACTTAGATATCATACTCCTTCTTGGGGTTGACCATTTCTTTCTTGAACCTCTGGCTTCTTGAGTGCAACTTGACTTGTCTTACCACTTTTCTCTAGACGATTCATCAATTGAGCGATAGAATGCTCTTAGTCTTGGCCTTCAAACAGCCTTGTAAGATTTACCAGTTGTTCTTCAGTTTTAAATGTTCCAATCATCATAACAGGCGACATTGATGAAGTAGTTGAATCTTCAACCATCGAAGATTCAAACATTGAATACTTATAAGGAGTATTAGAGTCGATGCTTAAGGATTCATCATCTTGTTATGGTGGAAACAATAAGAGTTCCTATGACAGCAGCACCCTTGGAATGAATAGAGTTTGGGTTATCGTTCTTGAGAGACATAGGTATTTGATACTTGATGTTTGAATTTTTTTGACTTGATCTTTGAAAAAGAAGAGAGGAGAGGTAGAGATTGTCTAACTGGCGTACCAAAATTTGTATGCAACAAAATTTTAAGTTTGAAAATTGAACAAAAGATAAATAGCAAATAATGTAATTTGATTTATGATATGGTAACGGTTACAAAATCTCTGGGGAATTCTTAGTTTATAGGAGAATCCTCTGATTCTTATTTTCCACAAAGTGTTGACTTGAGGGCTTGGAAACTTATTCTCAAATCGAACGGACTTTGAGGATGAACGATGGATCGCAAAGCCACTGGAGCTTTCTTTAATCTTTGGGAGGAAGAAGGCGAGTAACACTACGAGAAAATGCTTGCACTTTGAGGAAGACCTTTGTTGGAGAGCATTTTGGAAGAGCTTCTCAGATAGCGTTTTTCAAGTGCTTCGAGCTTGAGTGTCTTCTGAAAGATCTCTCAACTTTGGGGAGACCCTTGTTTATAAGTGGAGATGGGACATTAGGTTACTTGGCCAACAAGTGAACCATCATCGGGCTGGGTCGACCCAACTCTTTTTTTGATTAGGCCCATTGGATTTCACCCATTATTTAATTAATTTAATTTAAAATAACTTTGGGCTCAATTTAGAGGGCGAAAGGCATAGATCTTATATTTATTGACTTTACTTAAAGTGGGTTTCAACATTATTTAAATAATTTCAAATCTAGCCTAATTTAGATGCTCAACTCAAATGACCCAATCTGAAAGGCCTAAATGACCTTTTTTTATTAATTTAATTTAAATAAGCAAGACTAAAAATATTTATTTTATTTAATCTTTGATTAAATAAATTTATTTGTTTACAATTTATATATAGTATATTATATTCATATTAAAATATGTTAAGCGTTAGACAGACGCATAAATAAAATAAGAAGTTATATCACTATGAAATTTTTATTTTTTTGAATTTTTCATAAAAAATTAATTGTCATAATTTGGAACTAATTTCCATAATCATTAAAACAGTATTTTAAACAAATACAGAAACAATATAATTACTTGAGGGTGTGTTTGGTGCCAAAGAATTGAGGGCTTAGAATTAGAATTGGAATTTCAATTATAATTCTTTTGTTTGGTTGAGCCATTAATTATTGAATTAGAATTGAATTCAAATTCCAATTTTACAAAATTCACCAATTCCAATTCCAAATCAAACTCTAAGAATTATAATTCCAATTCTACAAGATTTTTCATATTCATACGCTCATTATTAGTTATACAATTGTATATTAATATATTTTTATACACCTATACACACTTTCTTTCCTCTAAATTTTACGACACTTTCTCTCACAAAAATTCACGATATTTTCTCTTTTTAAAACTCATGACACTTTCTCTCCCTAAAATTCACAATATTTTATCTCTAAAACTCACGACACTTTCTCTCACTAGAATTCACAATACTTTCTTTCTCTAAAATTCACGGCATTTTCTCTCTCTAAAACTTAAGACACTTTGTTAGTATATGCCCTAAGACCAATTGACTCACATTTATGATTTATGAAGCATGTATTTTTTAATTGTATTTTATGCTCTTGGTCATCAAGTATGTGACTTGATAGTAAAACCCTTATAGCTAATAAAATACTATTCTTATTTGTCCCTAGTTTATTACAACTTGTAAACTTGTGTGAAGTTGATTGATGGTCAAGTTTTACTGATCATGAATATGAGATATAAAATCAATTCATAAATACATATTGAGAATATTGTATTGGACATGACCCAAAGTGAAGAAGAAATATTTCATGGGTTTAAGTTACAAGTATTGCTTCTCAGTTTTATATTTGGTGTCCTTTGACCTGATGTTTCTAATGTTTCTTGTATGGGGAGAAAATATGTTTTGACATGGTCAAACATCACTTTTAATTAGGTGATTATTATGACTATTGGTTGGCTTATTTTCTTGTCATAGCTTGAATATTGGAGATAGTGAAAGGGATTTGTCCCTCTCTTTTTAAAGAGCGATATCCATGGGCCCCTTGATAAGGAAGACTGGAAAATATGCATGGTCATGCTCAAATAAGTATTAATAAGGTTTTATTAATATTATTTGTTGGAACAGTCTGCCTGGTGATCAAGTAAATGGTTAATTAAGTTTTATAAGGATGACTTGGTCAATGTCTTATACTTAATTAGGATATCGTGTGACAAAATGACTAAATGCTAAATCTGATTCTAGGTTATTATTGCATTTACTTAACTTGGGTAAGCATAATGTCTTGCCAGAGGCCGCTTATGTTTTGTGAATAAATGTCTAGGACATTTTTTCATTCACTGCCAACGATAAGTGAACCTACAGGGTCACACGCATAGACGATCTTGTGAGCACAATGTCCACGTCCAATGAATTTAGATTGTGTCCAGATTCGTTGAACGTATACAAAAGGGGAATCAGATTCCATATTGTATTTTCTGGTAAGTTAATAAGTAATTAATTTAATTTAATCGAATAAATGAAATTAATTACTTAATATTACTCATCCAACCGTTGGATGATTATAGGAATAGACAGACGAGATTAAACTGTCATTAGATAACAGTTAGGGTTTTGATATTGATAGCTATAAAAGGTTATGTTAACCTTTTCTTGGTAGCCGTCCTTTATCTGATTAAAGAAAAACAAAACCCTAAACCCTAGAACGGCGATATAGTATCTAGCCTCATCTCTCCGAAATACGAAAAATTACCAGATAGTCAGGATTAGTTCTGAACAGTTTTCAGAACATAGAAGGGGCTAGCATCCCGATCGCTTGCAGAGGAGTTCGTCACGTGGATACCAGTAAAGGGCGAAGCATAAACTGCAGCGCCTCCACATTGAACAATAAAAACATTGAGGTAATTTCTATCCAATCGGGTTTTCTAGTATGTGCAGATCCTGTTGGTGGATTTCCATAATTTTATTTTATTTTGTTTTTGCCTACAGATTCCAACAACTTTTTCCCACTAAAATTCATGACATTCTCTTTCTAGAATCCACGCTCACTTTCTCTCTCTAAGACTCACAACATTTTATCTTTAAAACTCATGACACTTTCTCTCACTAGAATTCACAACATTTTCTCTCTCTAAAATTCATGATAATTTCTCTCTAAAACATGACACTTTCTCTCACTAAAATTCACAACACTCTCTAGAGAATTCATACTTACTTTCTCTCTCTAAAATTCACACTTACTTTCTCTCTCTAAAAATCACGACACTTTCTCTCTCTAAAAATCACGATACTTTCTCTCATTTTCACGACACTTTCTCTTTTTAAAAATCACAACACCTTTTCTTTTAAATTCACGATAATTTCTCTCTCTAGAATTCATACTCACTTTCTCTCTCTCAAAATTATACACACACTCTCACTCTTATACATACAATATATATATACACATTTTGAGTAAATATATATTTACATTTTAAATTCTAATTTTATATTTTTTTCCTTCTAAACAAAGAAATTAGAAAATGAATTACATAACAATTCTATAATTTTATCAAACAAATGAAAATAAATAAATTGGAATTACAATTCTTAGAATTTTACAAGTAAAAGAACTTAAAGATGATACAACCACATAACTTTAACACCAAGAAATGAATAGCAGACCCCTTAAATTGTTCAACATATCTTGGAAGCAAAAGGTCATATTATAACAATAAATCACGCATCGAAACTAAACACCAGAAGCTAAATCCTCAGGCAACCAACCAGGAAAAAAGCATGCTTCATCTAGAATTCTACTGATAACTGCACAACTAAAAATTAGTTCTGTATTTCAAGTTAAGAAATCATAAAAGAGTGCAAATACAGGTAAAACTTTACCGATTTGATGCTTTTACAATGATCCATTGAAACAAAGCCAGTTAATTTATTTGATTAGTTTCTCTTTGTATATTGCAACTCTTGTTTAACCGCAGAACGTGTTCTCCTAGAATATGCGGTTTATGTGTCTAGTTTACTAGTGACCTATATAAAAGAATTATTTCCGCGTATGCAGCACACATACATACTTATGATATATAACATTTTCTATATAAAGGAACTAATTTTGTCAGATACCAACGTAGATAACACATCTTCTAATATAAAAGAACTAACTTATTGGTCCTGTCCAGATACCTATATACCCAACATTTTCCTTTAATATTTTTTCCCTATAACCTTTGGTAAGGTAATAATGACCTCCTTAAGACGGGAAAGAATATTAACATGTAAAGCTCCTTTGTCTAATATGCCGAGGACCAAAACAATAAACATGGAAATAACTGCAAGGAAATATTTGAATGTATTGAATAAAACATTCTAGAAACTAGCAACACTCCAAGGCTCCATTTGTATTGGAGTTTATTATGAAAAAAGTGAGGTTTTCTTATTTGTATTTTGTGAAAGGTAGATTTTATGTGAGGAGAAAGTGGATCAAGAGTAAAAGTGTAAAATTATCTTGGTTTCTAAATCCAATGCAAATTGACCCTAAAGAAGCTTAAGCTCTACGAGAACACCAACTCCTATCCAACCTTTTTAAGATAACTTTTAAAGAAAAAAAAAAAAGAAAATAGAGTCAATCATTTACATAATAAACACAGAAAATTGAGAAGAATTATTTGCATAATTGATTGAAACAGAACAATCTAATATAATGATATGTAATGAAAGGTGTTAGTCCATGAATAAGGATTTTCAACCTAAATATACACATTTTTTGACATATCATAAGTAAAAGATCCGCCATGATCGTCTAGTATATATATTTTAATTCACTATCTAGTAGACTCCTTTTTACATTAGTTATTTTATAGAATAAAACATAAACTTTACTAAAAAATGTACAAGACAATATTGAGTGACAAAATATACAAAAAGAAAAACTTTTGGCAAAAACTTCCTAATTCTTGTTCAGACATTCAACGGTAAAAAGATATCGAAGAGCATCAATTACTTCATATAAATGTAAAAGAGAATCATTAATCTGAAGATTTGTATACTTTGAATAGATGGCTAAATCAGCTGAAGATTACATAAGAATTTCTTATCCAAAAAACAACAAGAGGCAAAATACATTTTACCGTAATATTGTTACATAATAAAATAATTGCAAATAAATCAACTCTATAAACTGATCATGAGAAGCCAAGAGAACATAGTACAAGGAGAAAAATGCATGCCAGTTCTAGAATTCTAGTATAAATTATTCAGGAGCAAGGCATAGTAGTAAACTACAATTGAGGAATCACATGGCACAGTAACTAACAGTACGCTACAATTGCAAAATCATACAAGAAGGTAGATAAAATTCAAAAAATTAGTTTTTTTATTTATTTTTTATATTAGTCTCTCTTTACTTTTAATCTTCAATTGGGGCTACATGTTTTACCGACATCTGTTTCTATGTAATTGATTAAAAGTCTAGACACTTACCGAACAATTTTTATTCATATTTTCACCACTAATCTCATCTCAGAGGAAAGAATCTAATAAGTGGAGTCCTAATAGAAAAACATGACAAAACAAATCAAGAAGATGCTCAAATAGTTAAATTTACACCCAGGATGAAAAGTGAGTATTCGTGTTAGGGAAACTACTAGTGATGGTGCAAGGTATTTTATTGCTAAAATGCAAGGTCTTTTTCTCTGATTTGCACAGTGAATCTCAGACAGAACATTGCAAGCAGTTCTTTCGAGTTGATTTCCCTCTTAAAAAGTTTTCTGAGAAACACTTTGGTAGTCAAACACAGGCTACTAGTTCATTTTTCAATCCTTCCCACTCCCACTCCCCCCGCATAAACTAAGACATGCATATTTCTGCCAAAAGTATACAGAAAACCATGGTAATAGAAGCATCTTATTTTAATGGGTAAGGTGCTAAGTGTAACGTCAAGTAAATATTCATATCCATTTGAATACAGTGTATGATCCACCACTTGAAAAAGATTACTGCTGGCAATTTCGTATATATATTCAAATGATTGTATAACAACAATTGTCGTAATTAATTGTTTTGCATCTATCTGTGGAGCTCATCATCAGACGACCGATATAAAAAATATATATATTGGATTAAAATCCTATTACAAGCCAAGTAGAGTTTCCTTGAAAACATCTTAGCTAGGCCATTCGTAATCAATCATACAAAAGCAATATTCTATTCAGAATTTATATCTGATTTCAATAAAACTCTAGAAAATCTTCCAATAAAGCAACTAATTTCTATTGATCATGCTTCCAAGAATGCAAGGCAGTATGTTTTACGGTAATAGTTATATGGGTGTTGAGAGAATTTTCGAAGAAGACACATGTTACCACCCACCAACTTAAGTCCTCTAGTTTCTCTAGGTCAAATAGTCATTACTTTTATATTGAACAAACACTGGGCGGCAAGATCAAAATAACAAATTACACTTGCGTCCCAATTTTCAAGACCTAATTGATCAGGATCATATTGCTTGGATCATAAAGGGAAGAAATAAAAGAAAAATAAATAATAATAATAATAATTAAGAAACATAGCCCATCCTCTAATTCGATCCGTTGTTTATGATAATTTCACTTTAAGAAAACTTGTAAAATCAATTACGTTGATTAGCCTCATAATTCTTGGAACATCAGGAAAGCAGTATATGTATGATGATGCCTCCTTCAATTCCTTACAATGAGAAAGCATAACAAGACCAGAACCCCCTCCCTCATAAGTAAACCTTCTAAAGACTATAAATACACCATAAAGAAAAGGAAAAAAAACCAGACAGTTGCAGACCTAAATTACCCAAGCAGTGAATGAATCACCAAACTAAAAATAGTTTCCTCCTAACTGTTCCAGCTTATTAATCAAGAATCGGAAGAAAGTTG
Organism: Catharanthus roseus; assembly: GCA_028651295.1. Lineage (NCBI taxonomy): Eukaryota > Viridiplantae > Streptophyta > Magnoliopsida > Gentianales > Apocynaceae > Catharanthus > Catharanthus roseus. Next base: position 3,891,887 of record JAPQWS010000140.1, on the reverse strand, counting down.
AACTTTATCTCCATCCGTATGTATGTCATTGAGCTTATAAGTAATTCAAGGCATCTCTCTCATTCATTTCATGTCTGCTGCAGCTAATCGATCAAATTCTCTCAAGGCAAAAACAACCCTAAGACAGAGACAAAGGATTAATTTGTGTGTGATGGATGGGCTGTCCACTAAATAGATTGAGAAAGAAATTCCAATTCTAATTCCAATCTAATTATAGGAACAAAACACAACCTAAAAAAGAAAATATTATATATCAAACCAACCAACTTTCCAAGAGGAAACCAGGAAGATCAATGGAAAAAAAAAAAAAAAAAAAAACCAAAGAATATTTACTCAACCCGTGAACCCGTACACCAAAGTCCGTGATTTTTCATATTTTACAAAATCAAAATAGACAATAAAAGCCAAATCATTCAGAGAATCTGATTCAGAAATTAACACTAAGCGACACAGCAGTGCTCACATGATGAATTAGCTGCTCCTATTTCTTCATTGAACCCCACCCATATTTTTATTTGCTTCTAGTCAAGCAAGCAAGCAAGCTTCACCACTTCACTACTTCATCAGCTCCTCCATGGAAGAAACATCGCCACCGCCGCCGTCTCCACCCTTCAAAACCTACAAAATTACGGCCTCTTCAATATGCTACACTAAATCTACCGTCTCATCCGCCTTCTTCCTCTTCAAACCCTGCGTCACTTCACCACCGTCGCCTAATTACATCTTAAACCACGTCTCTCTCACAGCATATCCTTCCGAAATTCTCGCCATTGTTGGACCCAGCGGCGCCGGAAAATCCACTCTTCTCGACATTTTAGCCGCTCGTACGACGGCTACCACCGGCAGCCTATTACTCAATTCCGCCCCACTCAACCCTTCCGCCTACCGGAAACTCTCCGCTTATGTCCCTCAGCACGATTCCTGCCTTCCTTTGCTCACCGTCTCCGAGACATTTGCCTTCGTCGCTCGCCTTCTTCACCCAAAATCCTCTGAAATTTCCACCATTGTCGGATCCCTTCTAGCGGAATTGAGACTCGCTCACGTGGCAAATACGCGACTATCTGACGGTTTATCCGGCGGTGAACGAAGGCGAGTTTCTATAGGCCTTAGTCTCCTTCATGACCCTGCTCTGTTACTTCTAGACGAACCTACGTCGGGACTAGATAGTAATTCCGCTTTCAACGTAATGCAAACTCTCAGATCAATCACTAATTCCCGTCACCGTACTGTGATTTTATCAATTCATCAACCGAGTTTCAAAATCCTTTCCACCATTGATAAAATCCTGTTGTTATCCAAAGGATCTGTAGTCCACCACGGTACAATTTCTTCTCTTCAATCTTTCTTACTATCAAAAGGATTCACCGTTCCTCAACAGCTAAATGCACTTGAATATGCAATGGAACTTCTAAATCAGCTCGATTGTAAGAATAATAAATCCGATCTACAACCCTCAATTCCTCCATTAGTTCCAGAAATTTCAAATTCAGAGGGGAAATTAAGAGATCAGGTGAGATATAGAAGCTCAAGATTACAGGAAATTTTGATTCTGTACGAGAGATTTTGGAAAATCATTTTCAGAACAAGACAACTTCTATTGACAAATACAATTCAAGCTCTAGTAGTTGGTCTTGTTTTGGGAACAATTTATATCAATATTGGATTCGATAAAATAGGAATTGAGAAGAGATTTGGGTTGTTCGCCTTTACTCTCACATTCCTTCTTTCTTCCACTACAGAAACTTTACCAATCTTCATCAACGAAAGACCAATTATTCTAAGAGAAACTTCAAGTGGGATTTACAGATTATCTTCATATATTATAGCGAATACGCTAGTTTTCTTGCCTTATTTGCTCGCCATAGCCATAATTTACTCTGTTTCAGTATATTTCTTGGTGGGTCTTTGTACTACATGGCAAGCCTTTTCTTACTTTGTTTTAGTAATATGGGTCATAGTTTTGATGGCCAATTCATTTGTTCTCTTCCTAAGTTCAGTAGCCCCAAATTACATTGCCGGAACTTCATTATTGACGGTACTTTTGGCTGCATTTTTCCTCTTCTCTGGCTACTTCATCTCTAAAGATAGCTTGCCAAAATTCTGGCAATTGATTCACTATTTGTCTATGTACAAATATGCTTTGGATGCCTTATTGATCAATGAGTACTTGTGCTTGGAATCGAGGTGTTTGATTTGGTATGACGAGTACAAAACATGTATGGTCACTGGAGGTGATGTTTTGGAGAAAAGAGGGCTTCATCAAAGACAGAGATGGATGAATGTTTATATATTGATTGGATTCTTTGTGTTGTATCGTTTGCTCTGTTTGATTGTTTTGATTAGAAGGGTTTCAAGATCCAAGAAGTAGATGATCATTAGTTCATCAATTTACATGTTGTTTGATGATCGATCGAGCATATATATATATATATATATATATTGCTTTCTTGAATTGTCTTCAAATCTGTGTAAAAAGAATTAAAGATTATTAAGTAGGGATATGGTGTGCTACCAATTAGGGTGGTAATCGGAGCGAGTCTTATTCATACCTGCGCGGGCGTATATCAGGGGTAAGGTCCAAGTTTCACTATAAAGGTATGAGTTTGAGTCCGAGGGTACTGGACTGATTTACAGCCCTAGTACCAATAGAAATTTTTAGGTATCTATATTTTTAAATTTTTTTAAACTTTTAATATGATGTGGCTATTTTTATTAGGCAATCTCATTAAAAGAGGTTTATCGGTCAAATAAGTCACTCAAAAAATAAAAAAATAATTTTTTAAATAAATTTCAATAAGATTATGATATATTTAATGATAAATATGATAAAATTATGATATAAAACAGTAATACTTAAACTTTACCTTTAAAATTTACAAGTTTAATTTATATCTTTTCTAATTTACTAAGTTTTATGTCAATCTTACTACTTTTTCTTAAATACTAAGATTGGCAATATATCTAGTAAAATGTATTAAATAAATGATAAGTTTGTGCAACTAAATGATAATATATGTAAAATGGTAAAAATGGTGTATATCATTAAAGCGCGAAAAAAATATTATCTATGGCGCAAAAAAAAAATCAAAATATTTCATTTTGAACTATAAAGCTTTCTCTCTCTTCAACAAATCCTCTCACTTCTCTCTAAAACTTCAAATTTTAACTTCAGATTTAGGAAGATCTGACCGTTGTATTTCGAAAAAAATGTTACTACTTTGATCTATACTCATTTATTTACATTTTTATCGATTCAAAATTTGAAAATAACTTTTAGATTGAAAAAAATTACTGTTTTTCGAAATGAATTTTTGGCGCGAAGAGCGCCAGATCGCCTGGACCGGCGATTGAAAGATCATCGGGTGGCCCGGCCTAGCAACCGCATCCGCCTTTGACTGCTGAGCTGCGCGGTCGTTGTGCGGTACCGCTCGCCCGATCCAGCGATCCGGTTCGTTCGTGGTCGCTAGTTCAAGCGGCCGCCCATTTTTTTTTTAAGTTTTTAAAATTATTTTTTAATTTTTTTAATGTTTTTAATTTTTTAAATTCTTTTATTAATTTTTATTTTTTATTTTTTAATTAATTTTTTATTTTTATTTTTAATTATTCTTTGTTATATATTTATTTTTTAATTTTTAATTTTTAATTATTTTATTATTTTATTATTTTTTTAATTTTTAATTATTTTATTATTTTATTATTTTTTAATTTTTAATTATTTTTTAATTTTTTAATTTTTATTATTTAATTATTATTTAATTTTTATTTATTTTTTAAAATTTTAAGTATTTTTTAATTTTTAATTATTATTTTTTAAATTTTTAATTATTTTTTGTTATATTTTTAATTTTTAATTTTTTAATTTTTAATATTATATATTTATTTTTTAATTTTTAATTTTGTAATTTTTAATTATTTAATTATTTTTTATTTTTTAATTATTTTATTATTTAATTATTTTTTAATTTTTATTTATTTTTTAAAATTTTAAGTATTTTTAATTTTTTAATTTTTAATTATTATTTTTAAATTTTTAATTATTTTTTATTTTTAATTTTAGTTATTTTTTAATTTTTATTATTTTATTTTTTATATATTAATTTTTTAAAATTTTTTTAATTACATTTGTTTATGCTTATGTTATTTTTTTAAAGTTATGATTTCGTTTGTCTATTTGTTTAATTTAGAGTTTATATCATATTATTTAATTTGTTTAATTTTTTTATTACATTTGTTTATATTTAAGTTGTTATAATTAATGATGATGTTAATTTTTTTAAAATTATGATTACATTTATGTTTATTTGTAGTTTATATTATGTTATTTAATTTGTTTACTTTTTTTTTAAAATTTCTTTATAATTATGTTATTATAATTAATGATTATGTGATTTTTTAAAAATTATTATTACGTTTATGTTTATTTGTTTAATTTAGAGGTTATATTACGTTCGACATAATTTGTTTATAATTAGGGTGCCTGTAGACTTGACTGATTGTATAATTTTGTTTATTTAGCGTTTATGATTTAGGATTTATATGAATAATACGACTTTATAAACAAATTGCATAAATAAGCGTTTATGCAATTTGGGTTTAGGTTTGTTATATTGAAAGATTTTGTGTTTAGGGTTAACACAATGTAATAAAAAAGTATGAAGTGTTCAAATGAGGTAATAATATAACTATAATGAATTTAACTTAATGCACAGCTTTAACTTAATAATATAAAGATGAAGAAAAATGCATTACTTGTATTGTATAAAAATATGATGAATTAGACAGATATTATGTAATGTCATTGAGGAAAATGTTTGATAATTTATTTAGATAGTTCGGCCCGGAACACGTAGGGGTGATGATGAAGGTCGTGCAGTGACTGCGTTATCCCGTGGTGTGATGCCACAGTACATCAGACATACCGCCCACTTCTGCACCTATTGCACCGGGTATGTATTATGACCCTAGTACACTGGAGTTTTCCACCCAGCCGTTTAGGACCCATCCTCCGACCACATCATACTATCCGTACACCACCGTACCCTATGACCCTTATGAATATTCTCTGCCACTACAAACATCATATGATCCATATGCACATGCTCCTTCTCTACCTATCTATATGCCTGGTCTGGATCCGACATAGTATTTCTCTATAACTCAGATTTCATTAAATGAGGTTAGTGGTCCAGGGTTGCAGTTAGGTGCATAGTTCTTTGAGCAGCTTGTTGGGTCCGTCCCGGTGGACTCATCTTACAGAAGTCATGAGTATGGAGCCACTGCTTGTGGCAATTCCTCATCTGATGCTGGGTTGGGTAGGAATTTTGGTACATCTCGATCTGAGGAGGCTGTCAGGGTTGGTTCCCTCCGTATTCACAGCGGTGAGGGCGATGAGGATGAGCGTGAGGATGATGATGATGATGATGATGATGATGATGGTGGTGGTGGTGACGGTGACAGTGATGATCACGAGCATGTTCCTGTGATTGAGGCCTCATCTTCCAGCCATAGGGATGCTCCGGGTAAGGGAAAAGGGTTGACTGGCAATTTTATGTCAGTGATGAGTAAGATTGCTGGGTCGTGACAAAAAAGACCCGAGAAGTCGCACCCTCCTACCAACCCTACATAGAGGAAGAAATCAAAGAATGACGATTGAGAGCAGACAGGTCCAGCTGATGGCGGTCCACAGGATCCAGTCCTTGACCCTTCGTATAGCGGTCATGTCACTGGTAGTATATGACGTGGACAAGTAATTTGAATATTCTGTATATTGTTTATTTCTTATTATAGATTTGAATATTTTGTTTATTTTTTATTATGTATTTACATTATTTTTACAGGATAGAGGCATTCTGAAGTCGAGGTCCCGCTACGTGTCCCTGACCGGTTGGAACCCTAGTGATCCTGCAGTTGTATAGTTGGCAGGGGGGACAGGATTGTCACATTTGAGATCCTGCATCTTCCAGCATCCGAACTCCTCATTGCTATCTACTTTTGTGGAGAGGTGGTAGCCAGACACCAACAGTTTCCACATGCCTTGGGGGGAGATGAGAGTTACATTGCATGATGTTGAGTTGATTCTTGGCGTACCTTCTTACAGTAATGTCGTCAACCATTATTATTCACAGGAGCAGTTAATTGCAGTTATCCAGAGCGATCTCGATATCTCTGACTCCAGCATAGGCATAAATGGTCAAGACTTGGAGGGAGTTGCTGAATCACCTTGTAGTGGACTGTCTACGGAGCAGAGGGCCGCCTGTTACGTCTTGATTTACTCAACAGTTCGCTCTTCACTAACAAGAGTGGAAATAATGTTCCTGGAAAGTTGTGGCCTCTCGTGAAGAATGTTAGTTCTGTTAGTGGTTTTGCATGGGGTGCTGCTACACTAACCTACTTGTACCGGAGTTTAAGGCAGGCCTTTCGTGTTGATGAGAAAGAGTTGTCTGGTTGCTGGTCATTGTTTGAGGTAATATCACTATAATCTTCATCCTGTTTAATTATTTTTTACATTTTAGGGTTTATTTTTTTCTAATGATAGGGTTATTGATTTTTTTTATTAATTTTTTTCTAAAGGCTTGGATATACCTGTATTTTCCTATGTTTGCACCTCCAATGAAACCGGGAGGGAAGTTGTGCAAACCTCACATCCAGAGGTTTAAGATGTTGGGTCACAAAACGGAGAACAAATTAATCGACTTCTGCATTCGTTTAGACACGGTGACTGTTGACGAGGTCAGGTGGACTTCGTACAGATCTGATGAGATTACTGATGTATGGGTTTCTGCGTACCATAGGATGATTGCATACTTTGATTGCGTAGAGTTCTGTATGCCTGATAGAGTTGTCAGACAGCTTGGGTGAGTTTAATGCATTCCAGCTTATCATATTCGTCCTCAGGAGCACTGTAGGCCAGCAAATAACAGGGTGTACATGGTGAAGAATGTGTTCATAGAGGCATTTTGGATGGAGGTACCATCCTATCTGCTTACGTCTACATGGACCAGTATACTTGCTATACCTCCATCTCGGTGCACAGATGATTACATGCCTTGGTTTCTTCCCCACACTCATCCAAGGATTCAGAATCCGGATAGGCTTCCCCACGGCGTGCAATTGCCGATCACTGCTTCTATTACACCACATGTTCTTTTGGATATGGTAGCTCGTGAATTGGACCGTGACGATATTGATGATGCTACAAAGGTTGGTAGGGCTTCCGACATGATCAAGAGGTATCATCAAACTCGACGTTAGTGTGTTGTTTTATGTACTTGATTGGTTGTTGTTTATGACTTATTTTGTAGTGTATGACTTTTTTTGTAGTGTTATTGTTACTTGGTTGATGCCATTTTTTTATGCATTCAGTTTTTTAACAATTGTAATAGAAAATATATAAAGCGCCATAAACCCAAAACACATTAAATATAAAGATATTGAACCATAAACGAGTTTATATTTATCAAAAATCATAAATATACCAAAAAAGGTAATGTGTATATGTTTTAAAACTAAGTTAAAAAATTCCGTACATATAATTTTCTTAATAAAAAAAATAAAGTCCTATTTACTTTCTATTTCGAGCAACCCTCGCATTACAATCTGCAATCTATGCTGATACGAATCTGCCCAATTGCTGACCCATTCGGAATGATGATGAATCCATTGAACGTGTAAAGGAGGTATCGAACACATATCATTCAACTGTAGCTGTGTAAAACAAACAGAAATATGTAAATGTCAAAAAAACTGTAAACCCAACCATCATATAATACAGAACAACGTAAAAATTATAAAGATACACGTGTTTGACACTTACCTAAATAAAGTGTCATTCTTCTGTCAAGAGACCGATAGCAAATATACCTCCTGGACAATCCGAATACGAATACAAAGGTAACACAGTCGTAGAACCAAGCTGTGCAATTAATATCACACACAGATTGAATGCATTTGCTATGATGTAAAGCAAATCAGGTGTTTCGAACCAATGCGCGTACAACACAAGTTCATCCACTGGCCAATGTATCCTATGAATGAGCTCATTAACACGTACCTCTAAACCCACTAAATTAACATATAAATTCCTCGAATGCTCCAATTCATAAAGCATTCGTCTACGAACCTCTAGCCATTGATGTTCATCACCGAACACAAAATCTGCCACAACCTGATAACCACAATTTCCATCACCAATCACGTTCTTGCAATTGTTGATGAAAGGATAAATGAAAGCAGGGAATGCGTTTGTATAAGGGAATGTGGAACACGGGGATACATGTATCACAGTAGATAAACTACTTTGGCCACAGTCGCGCCTTCTGCCCCTTTCCCTAGGAGCTCGTGGCGGTCTTCCTCTCCCACGGGATCCCGACCCAGAACCTGAACTGGGCCACGACCCAGATCCAGTGCCAGAACTAGATCCGCTTGACTTCTGTATCTTTCGATGAGCAATTGACACGTGCTCCCAATGTGACTTGTCTCTTTTTGTTGAGTTCATCTTCTTCTACTCTTTAGTGACTGCCACCTCGAGAGGTGATATTAATGTCACATCCAGGTCTTCAGGCAAAACAGGATTCAATACCCCTTTCGCAAGACGATGCATCTCTCTAACTTTGGATATGGGTCCTGTACTTATCTAATGTAAGAGGTCAGTTAGAGAACTCATCTCAAAATCTATGTCCTGTTGCCGAGCTGAAGGATGACGACCACCAATTTCTAGTGTCTTCCAAAAGACATTAATATCATATAACTGTATAGGAAGAATGTGATCGAACTGTGTAATCAGTTCGCAAGCACAAGGGAGGCCGTGTGACGTCCTCAAATAGTACCTGCACTTATTTTTTAGATTATCATATATCCCGACAGCTCTCGTTATCTCCGACCATATCTTTTTGAATGCCAAGTGACTGATTTTATTACTTACAATATAAAATATGTGATTACTCTTTGTGTTATTCTTCTATTAAGTCTTGGAAAACTCTAATGATGCCTTAATGTCTGCTATTTGATCTTCAATAAGCGAGTCAATATTAAGGAACACAGTATCCAAATCATCATGGCATGTTGAAAGCCATAGCTTCAGCACTGAGTGTTCACTCTCAGCCCGATTGGTGGTCTCCACTCCAAAATGCATATGGCTCTTAGTCCAACATCTCACGAATTTATGAGCAAAGGGATTCAGCCAATTGTTGAACAAATAGTGTAGAAAGTCCGGCCTGCTCTTCCACTTCGTCTTCAGAGCATCCAATTCCCTTAAGTATTCCTGCTCATTGATTTCGTCCAATAATTTCTTCCATGACCCATTTACAAACCGTGATGCAACCTCTTTATTTTTTGTCAATTTGGTTAATTTGGCCAACACGTTCTGATTGATGTGCCTTCTACATAGCATATGGTACGTTGTACAGAACACTTTGTCGATCACAGGCATTAAACCGCATTCTTTGTCCGTAATAATTACCTTCGGCATAGTCTCACAAACATCTTCTTGATTCTCTGTTGACATTATATTTGAAAAGTATAGATGCTTAATTTGTTGAAGAACCATCTATAAGTCGAAGCCTACTCATTTCGCATAAAAGCACTGGCCATAGTGAAATTTTTACCAGTTAGGGTCATCCCTACCACTTCCAACAGTGGCATATTGTACCTTTTTTAAAAAACAGATAAAGTAGATAACTTGTTTAGAAAATAAACATAAAACCCAGTAAACTTAACATAAAACCGATTAAATATAACATATTTCATACTAGTATTCATTCAAGGGTTACTTCTAAACAGTCAATTTGCAAAATAACACCTAAATGTACAATTAATATAACAAATTTAATACAACTTACTTGTTTTGTTTTATATATCGTATCCATTATAAGTACGTTTGACCACATTCTCAACATTTTAATTGATGTCGGATGTGCAACGACAATGTCATTGAGCATGTTGCTGTCCTCACAGTTTCTATAGAAGACTGTGTAATCCCGTTTACCACTTAGGCAGAGAACTTCTTCAACCGTGTTTCGCCCCTCCATCCTATTCTTCTTAATCTTCGCAACGACGTTATATATTTTCCAGGCACTACAAAAAATCATGCAAATCATATTATTAGGCCTCAATTTAAACCCTAAATATAAAACCAAGATGCATTAGAGTTGATGCAACATACCTGACAGCACAACCCATATTTTGTTCGGGAAAAATCGTAAAATATTACGGGATGGTACATGACTCTTCCTGAATTGCTCAATTTGTATCAGCTGCTCCTCCGTTAGTTTTGCTGTCTGATCGTGACCATGAGCATATACACATATTGCATGGTTATGCCTCTCATCGTGTACAAATACTTGCCAATTTTCACACATTGCCATTTGCTCGCCTTTTAATTTGAAGGGACAACTACACTTTTTAGTCCTGTAAGGAGCCCGCCTTTTTACTTGAACTTCTTCTTCTTCTTCGTCAACTACGGGCTTCTTTCTTGATTTATTTGCAACTCCACGCTCGCAACCCAGTGTAACATATGGTCGGCGGTCGGATATTCTTAAACTTAAATACCGAGTTATAATCAAATACGTGTTCACTTTTATAGCTGTTTCTTTTGCCCAGTTCACCAACACTGATTTCGAATTAAAGCTTCAATCAATTGTAAATAAATGTTCGTGATCCACGTATTATTCCGGTTCCAAAAATTCTTCAAATGTACTTGGATCTACGTCATTCTGTTACGATATATTAAAAATAAAATTGTAGTGTAATAAACAAAAATTTCATATAATAACATTTAGAAAAAATAAAAAAAAATTATTTCATATACTAACATTTAAGAAAAAAAAGCACAAAAAACACAAAGTTTATATAGTAACATTAAAAAAAAATAACATTCTAAAGAAAAACAAAAAATTAATTCTAAAAAAACAAAAAAAAAAACAAAAGAAATTAGTAACATTCTAAACAAAATAGTAAATTCTAAAAATTAAAAAAAAAAGTACTATCTAAAATTAAAAAACAAAAAGTAACATTCTAAAGAAAAATAGTAACATTCTAAAAACAAAATTTAGTAAAATTCTAAAATTAAAAAAAAAATAGTAACATTCTAAAATTAAAAAAAAAAAAAAGTAACATTCTAACAAAAACAAAAAAAGCAAAAATTAGTAGCATTCTAAAAAAAATTTAGTAACATTCTAAAATTTTTTTAAAAAAATATTAACATTCTAAAATTAAAGAAAAAACAAAAGTAACATTCTAACAAAAACAAAAAGAATTAGTAACATTCTAAAAACATTAATAACATTCTAAAATTAAAAAAAATAACATCTAAAATTTAAAAAAATAATAACATTCTAAAATTTAAAAAAAAAAAAAAGAACATTCTAAAAAAAATAGTAATATTCCCAAAAAAAAAGAAAAAGGAACATTCTAAAAAAAAAAATAGTAATATTCTAAAACAAAAAAAAAAAAAGAAAAAAGGAACATCTAAAAAAATAGTAATAGTCTAAAAAAAATAGTAATATTAAAAAAACAATAGTAATATTAAAAAAAAAAAAAAAAAAAAAAAAAAAAAAAAAACTTAGGCTCGGGTTGCCCAGGCCGGCTGTCTAGACGTGACCGGGTCGCGCCGCTGGGTGATCCTCTTCAAGAAGAAGCACTCGGTTGGGCGATCGGATCGCGTCTGGGTCGCCAGCCCCGACGATCTGAGCCCCAGTGGCGAAAAAAATTTTAATTTTCTTACCTCTAAACCGATATTTTCTTCTAAAAATTCTTCATAATCATCCATATCTACCTCCAATACAAGTTCAATGTTAAAGATTACAATTTTGGAGTAGAAAAAGTAAAAAAAGTAACAGAGAAATTTTTTACGGAGAGAAAAAGTAAAAAAGATGAGGGAAAATAATGATTCTTTTTGCGCTATATATATTCCTAGTTAGATTTATCGACCCCCTAAGAAAAACAGTATAATCGACATAAAAATTACTAAATTAAAAAGGACATAAAGTAACTAGAGAATTTTAAAAGTAAACTTCAAGTATTATTATTTTATATTATAATCTTATCATATTTTTTGTTAAGTTTACCATAATCTTATTAAAATTTAAAAATAATTTTTATTTTTTTATTTTTTGAATGATCTATTTGATCGGTAACCGGTCAACCTCAATAACAGGTCTCTTTTTCTTTTCCGCCATAAATTATTCATTTAACTAGAAAAAATGGTATCATGAACATCTTGGGAGATGATGTGGAAGATGTGTTGGACCTATCTGCAATGCCATGGAGATCTGTGGAGATAAATCCCAAAGTGACCTTACCAAATATCCAAATTATCTATAAGACTACAGATATCTTTGGCATCCCTGGCAAAGGGCGTTAATATCTCTGGCAAAAGGCATTAAATGATGTAATTTTATTAATTTTAATTCAAATTTTATTAATCTATCATGAAATTTACTATTTTTTTTAAATAATAAGTATGAAAATAAAAGTAGTAACATATGTTATATAACTCGTAAATTTTTATCACTATTAAGTAAACTTTATGTATTATTACTAAATTTTTTAATTTTGTCAATTTTAATTTAAATTTTATTATTTCAAAATAGAACACTTAATAATAGATATGATAAGTTTTATTATTTATACTAGTAAATTAGAATTTATAATTAATAAATTCATTAGACAACCAATTACCAGAAAAAAAAAAAAAAAAAAACACATGCAAGTAGGCTAATTTCTTGAACATTTGATTCTTTCTCCTTTTCCTGTACCTTTGATGCATTACCAACTTGCATTATTTTTTTTTCTTTTGATTTTTTCCTTTTCCTGCAACTTTGACGCATTACCAACTTGTGTTATTTTTTTTTCTTTTCCTGCACTTTATGCATTAGCCTACTTGCATTGTTTTTTTTTTCCTCAGGTAATTGGTTGCCTAATGAATTTACTAATTTTCAATTCTAATTTACTATTATAAATAATAAAACTTATCATATCCATTATAGATTTTTCTATTTTAAAATAGTAAAATTTGAATTAAAATTGAAAAAATTAAAAAAATTAATGAAAATACCTAAAGTTTACTTAATGGTGGTAGAAATTTACCATTTATATAACATATTTTACTATGTCTATTATCATACTTATTATTTAAGAAAAATAGTAAGTTTCATGATAAATTAATAAAATTCGAATTAAAAATGGTAAAATTACACCATTTAATGGTAATAAAAAAATTTACCATTTAATAGCACAAACTTATCATTTATTTATATATTTACCAGATATATTATCATTCTTACCATTTAAGAAAAATAGTAAGATTGACCTAAAAATTAGTAAATTAAAAAAGATATAAAGTAAACTGATGAAGTTTAATGATAAAGTTCAAGTATTATTGTTTTATATCATAATCTTACAATATTTATCATTAAATTTACCATAATGTTATTGAAATTTACAAAAAATAAATTACTTTTTTATTTTTTGGGGTGACCTGATTGACCGATAACCGGTAAACCTCTTTCAATGAGGTGGCTCAATCAAAAATACCCACGTCATCATAGTAAAAGTTAAAAAAATAAAATAAATAAAAACCTATTATAGCAAGTTGTCCTCAACGATATGTCAAACATCCATTGGCTAGGATAGGTACCCAAAAATTCTTACTTGGTACCACATCAAAATCCTATTAAGTAATTAATTATGATCATATTACTTCTTGCTGGATAAAACAATAATATTAACAAAGAAGTATAATTTTAAAAAATTATACTAGTTCCATTTGTACAATTTCTTTTGTTTGGAGGTCTTTTAATGCTCTTAGGAAAAGTTTATTTTCAAAAGATCGTGAATTTCATTGAAAGAATATGAGTTAAGCCTTTTTTAACAAGAGTTAATACAAGATTAGTCTAATCTTTTATACGTTCTTGAATGAATTATATGTCGATGAAAGAATTATGAATTAAATTTTTAGAATAAGAGCCGAGATTAACTTGACCAATTAACAAGAATATAAAATTATGTAAGTAAAACAAAAGGAAAAAGTAAATAATAAGAGAATGTAGGCCCTTATATATTCCGTTTCAACAAATCAAGCATGCATGTTTTGCCTCTCCAAAAAAATGAAAAATATTCTATATAGATGATATATAAGTTGAAAATGGATGGCTAATAATTAATTAGTAGTGGAGCTGACGAAGGAAGACAAGAATCCTCTGCATAAAAAAGAATAAATATAAATAGATTGGAAAGTTTAATATGATCCATGAAAGAAGACAGACATGAGGGAGGGAGAAGAAGTCACGGGTTGAAATTTAGAAGGTACCAACCAAAAGTACGTAAATGAAAATAACGAGGCATGCAGATACACTCTCTTCCTTCCTTGAATCTGAATCATGAATGACTTGGACTACTATTTAACATCCTCTGTTTTCTTTTGTAATAATAAAAAAGCTGACCTTTTTTGTTTCCTTCTTCTTTGCATGGATAGATTCAGTAGTGTTTTTGTTCCACGGGTTATGTCTAATTCGCTCCCACGTGACGTGAACTCAATCCTTTGCAATTTCTCAACATATCTCCCTCCATTAGCCTAGTAATTCTACTTTGGATCATACGTAATTTATATTTAAGATTTATATTTAAGGTTAATTGTAAAATCCTCCCCAAGACAGACATATTAGTGTATAAAAAAATAAAAAGAAAACCAAAAGCTAGACAGTAAAAAAAATACAAAAATTGCTCTCCTAGTCCTCTCTACAGATCAAAATTCAGCAGAAGGGACGTCCGACCCTAGCACTAAAGCTTGAAATTGGAGGAGATGGTGAGAGTGAGGAGCAAACGGCTGCGGTTTGACAGCTTTTGTCTTGATTTGGTGATGATAGGCGGCTTTGGCAAAGATTTGGTGGCGATAAAGGGTTAAAGAAAGATTAGAGGTGGTGACATAGGGTTTTGGCTAAAAAAACAAAAGAGGAGATGATGGAGGAAATTGAGCAACGATGGTGGAAAATGGTTGTTGCTTTAGGTTGAGGCATGGAAAGTTTTTCTTTTTGTCTCTCCATCTGCAATTTTTGTTTCTGCGGACAGCAGCATCTTGATTCCATTGTCCAATGTCCAATTTAAGGATTCTTGGGCGTGGAATTTTTGCAGGATTGAACATCTGCGTGGGTGGCCCAACAATTGGCTCAGGATTGGACATCTGCGCGGGTGGCTCAATTCGGGCAGTTTAGAATTTTTGGGTTTGGACCTAACTCACCCCAAAAGGTACCTCAAGAGGAGAGGACTGCGCAAGTTTTTATAAAGCGTAATTATTTTCTTTAATTAGCCAATGTGGGATTCTCAACAACGGAAGAGAAATACAAAACTTAGATTATTGCTGATGCTCTCATGGGTTTTCTTGAATTTTTGCCGGTGGAGTCTATGGCGTCGACGGAGCTCGCGGTGATGAACTGCGACGTTTGAACAAAGATGAGGGGAGGAAACTGATGAATTGATGATTGAGCTTGCAATTCTTTATTTCTTTAAATTTCTTTTCCTTCTTTTTAAATTTTTTGATAGTTAATTTTGTTTTTTTCTAGTTCTATGTAGATTTTTTTTTCTTATGTTTTTTTGGCAGAAATTATTATTCTTTAAAATCTTTTACCTTTAGATTTTTTAAAGGAAATATTTTTTATTATTATAATTCTTATAATTTTAAAAATTTTTATTATTTTAATTCTCAGAATTTTTTAAGATTTAAATAGTTCAAATATATTAAAAGAATTCAAATAGTTCATGAGCAATATAGTAATTTCACTTACATATGGATGGTTGATGTAAGTATCTTATAGAAGTGAATTAACGGATTGAGTAAAATGTTTATTTTTTCACATCAAGAAGTAAAGTGTTTTTTTTCTTCCTATTTCAGGTGGGCATTTTACAATTAACTATAATATTTATCACATAAATTACATATAGATCATTAATATTAAAATATATGAATAAAATATATATATGGTTCTCTAATTGCTAATCGAATTTTTAAATGATATAGTTTTTTCTTTGGGCTAGGTAAATGATATAGCATTTTTTTTTATATGTATTTTAATATCATTGATTCATTTTTTTGGGAAAAAGTAATATCATTAATTCATATGTACATAAATTATTTTGATGGGGCTTTTGAAAATATACTTGCCTATGGATGGTACTATTCAAATAAGCCAATGCTTGCGTTTGTTGTTCAGTTGATTTGATATGTTTGCTAATAAACACAAAGGCTCGAATATGGGGCAACAAGCAATATATAGGTACTTCCCACTAGCAGCTCTCTTTTTCTTTTCCGCCATAAATTACTATTTACCTAGAAAAAATGGTATCATGAACATCTTGGGAGATGATGTGGAAGATGAGTTGGACCTACTTCCAACCCCACCATGGAGATCAGTGGAGAAAAACCCAATAGGGAGCCTACGAAATATGAAAATTTTCCATAAGACTACAAACGTCTTTGGCATCCCTTGCAAAGGGCATTAATCATCAAAATCCTTGGACGTAACATCTCATACAACCTATTGGTTCAAGGGATTGATGAGTTATAGAAACTAGATTAGGATTGTGAAATAACTGACCTTGAAGGAGGGTATTACCTAGTCCGTTTCTGGTCCAAGGACTACATAAAACGGAGATTTTACCGATGGGTTTTACCGACGGCTTATATACCCGTCAGTAGGTACCAACAACGATGCCCTTTTCGTAAGAATTTTCTAATTCCCAATCAAAAAATTGGAGAGAATGATCGCGCTATAAAATAATGAAAGGAATAGAGGGAAATTGCTATCGATAACAGAAGGTACCGACGACATTAGGGATGGTTTTTTTGTCGTCGGTAATTATTTTAACTTACTGACGTGTGTGCCGACGACTTTACGTCGGTAATTTCTTGTATTAAAAATACCGATGGTAATAGCATCGGTAACCCACTTGCGGCAACTCACACTCAACAAGTTTCTTTTGGTTCTTGTTAACCCCCAAAAGAAGAGAAGAAGAAAACTAAGAGAAACTTGCACCTTTGTTTTCTTCACAAAGCATTTACTCGAGCGCCTTCCTCACAACTGCACCTAACCTCCTAAATGCTTCTCTCTCTCTCTCTCTCTCTCTCTCTCTCTCTCTCTCTCTCTCTCTCTATATATATATATATATATATGTGTGTGTGTGTGTGTGTAAATAAGAATTCATTTATTCTTTATCTACATCCAAATGCGAAAGAGAGAGGGAAGGTAAGAGGGGCAAGCTTGAAAATTATCAATGAGTGCATTTCTCTCCAAAAGTCTTCTCATGGCTGAAGGCAAACTTCACAGTTTGTCTCTCAAATCTCTTCTATTCGGTCAACTCGTCATTTAATGCTCTTGAAGGCTATTGAGAGATCTTGTTCAAAGAAGAGGAAGAATGAGTCCTTTTACCCATTAGGTAAGACACTTGAGAATTATGTTTTGTAGCTAGAAAGATGTAATCCATCAAAGGTCTCCATGAATTTTTGAAATCTCCAAAGTGGCGTTGGAAGAATTTGAACTTCTGTTCGGATTTCGTCTTTTTGCATCAGCCATTTTGATTTTCGCAGATCATAAAGTTGACTTGCTCTTCATTCTTTTGCTGAAGGAACTTAGCCTTACCCTGGAAAGTTTAGCTCAACTTAAGTTACACTCTGCTTATTTTACTTCATACTTAGTTTAACTCAATTAGCCAACAATTACTTGGAGTTTTGTTAGACATCAAAATTAGCAGTGTTATACCCTTAGGTGAACAACCACCATCAAACCATTTAACTTCAACCCCCCACAAAATAATAAAGAGATCCAAGCTCTTTGATAGAAAATTCCAAACTCAAATGATTAATTAAGTTTGAAATAAAAAATATATTGTTACCATTAACCAAAATATTATCTACATAGATGAGGAGCAAGACAGTAATAATGTTGTGATGATATACAAATAGAGAAGAATTACCCCGCCTTGTTACAATAGAAACCAAGATGAAGAAGAAACCTGGATATCGATCAAACCAAGCACGAGTGCTTGTTTCAACCTGTAAAGAGATTTGTGAAGGAGACACACGCGATCAGGTTTACTTGGATCTACAAAGCTAAGCAGTTGCTTCATATATACCAACTCCTTGAGCTCTCCGTGCAAAAATGCATTTTTCACATCAAGCTGTGGTCGCCATCAATTTAGAGAGGGCGAGATAGCAAGAACCAGTCGAACAGTAGTGTGATGAATGCTTGGGCTTTAGGTCTCATCAAAGTTAATGCCAGAGACTTGACTAAAACCTTGAGCTACCAAACGAGCCTTCAATTTATTGAGAGAGCTATCTTCCTTTTCTTTCAATCGAAACACCCATTTCGAACCAACATTATTAGTGGAAGGGGGTCGCGGAACCAAAGACAATGTTTTGTTTGAATGAAGTGCTTCTAATTCTTCTTTCATTCCTTCCACTCAGCATGGGTCCTTGTGTGCTTGATAATAATGTCACAGTGCGATGGGTAAAGTATCCTCTGTGAGATTACAATCATAATCTTGCAAATATTTTGGGAGCTGATGCATTCGCAGTGGTCGAGATAATGCTGAAGTATCTTCTGTATTGTCCACGATGACAGTGGGAAAAAGTAGTGTCGATAATAAGGTCACTGTTGCTGATAGTATCTGTAGTATCAATAGAAAGAGTACCAAGGTCAACATTAGGCATTGTTAGTATCAATAGTAATGCCATCATCGATGATCAGTAGTATCTGGAGGTAGAGTAATGGCATTAGCAGAGCATAATTGACTACAGGGGTGTTACTATTAACAGAGGAAGTAATGTCATCGATTGTGAAGGTAGCAGAAGTTGCAAGTTCTACTTTTGTATCGATCCCTGTCGTTGAAGGTGACATAGTGTCATCTGCAATGGACTTGTGAAACCATTCATCAAGACAAGGGAATTCAGAAAGCTCTAGAGATGGAAAAGTTACCTCAGGTAAAGATATCAGATAGAAGAATTTGCTTTCATCAAAGATAGCATACTGTGATATATATATATATACCAGCTTCCAGGGACAGAACCACATAAAGGCAAGGGGGGTAAATTGCCCTCCCATTCGTTGGAAAATGTCTATAGGAGTGCAAAGGGTTGGGGCAAATTTTGGAAGGCGGAGGGGTGGCACCGCTGCCTATGTTGCAGAGTTTTTGGGCTCTGAGAAAGAAGACACGTGATGAAGAAGAAGATAATTTAGGAGGTTTTTTTAATTTTTCTTTTTTTTTAAAAAAAAAATAGGATCAAAACAATGTCATTTTATTTAATGGACTTTTTTTTTATTTATTAAAAACTCCTAATTGAAACTTTTGCTTTTCATTTAAACCCTAAAAAGTTAAAGGACTAAAATAAAAAACAATGCCAATCTATTAAATTTAAATCTCCAAATCAAAGGACAACCAACCCTAACCTAACAAATCTCACCTCCTCCTTCCTAAAAAAATAAATAAATAAAATAATCTCACTTCCTCTTCTCTCGAAAATTCTCAGCCTCTCTTCCCCTCGCTCCACTTGCCAGTCACCTCCCTCTGTTGCAAGGCACCGCCGCCCACCGCCACTACCACGATAATCCCTATTTTTTTTTATAAAATGTAATTTTTACGTTGATCTATGATGAGATATTATATTTTTATATTAGGAAGTAATATTTTTTTATAAATAAAATAATACAAAGTAGTGTCAGCTTATAAAAAGGTTTTTATTTTTGTGAAAAAATTAAAATATTAAGAAAAATTATAACTTTCTATGTCTTAAAGAAATTATAACTTTCTTTTTAAAGAAATATTATAAAAAGAATAATATAAAATTAAATGTTAATTCAAGTGATTTCTTTGTTTGATATCCATGGTTGTTGTTCTTGAGACTTGAGAGTGCACTATGAAAAATACCTATTTATTGATGGTGTTTACCAATGGAATAGCACATCGTCGAAATTTATCAATGGAACTACTTACACGTCGGGTTTCTACGAAATGTGCCAAAATTTTAGAGGGAAATAACGTGCCAAGAAAATGAAGGAAGTTATGTCGATAACATAAATTAACGACGGTCCCACAAACAACACTTCTATCTTCGATAATATATCCAAGCTTCCAACGAACCTAGTGATAGCCTTTTTGTCGGTAATTTAGTAATTAAAATAACCGACGGTCCAGCCGTTGGTGTGCCATCGGTAAATAACAAGTAGGGATAGAAAAAACGCGGACTCCCCCTCCTTTTTCAGAAACCCCAATATTTCACCATCTTCACAATCTCTCCCTTTTTTCCATGAAACCCTCTTCTCTCCCGCCAAGCTTCCGATAGCGACCCACTCTCTGCCACCCCCTCCCATAATGCCACTACCATTCGAGTCAATTTTAGGCACTCTCTCTCTCTCTCTCTCTCTCTCTCTCTCTCTCTCTCTCTCTCTCTCTCTCTCGAGGTTCAATGAACAGCCACTGCTTGCCGGAAACTCATTGTCGCTGCTCACCGAAAACTCGTCGGAAAGTGTAGACTATTTACTGAGAAAGGTTTAATTTTTCCCCCTTTTCCATTTAATTGTACAATCTATAAACTGTGGTCTCCAATCCATCATTTCTATTTTTTATCATATAATTTCTTGTGGCAAACAATTGTTCATAATATGATGATGATTCCTAATGCTTTATTTGGAGAAGAGCCAACAATTAACCTCTGCTGATTTTTTATTCATTTTATTTGGAAGAGAAGGAATTAGTCTACTTTTATAAGAAGGAAGGAGGTTTAAACATTTGCTATGTAGATAGAAGATACTTGGCAAGCATATTCATTTTTGTATTTGCATATACAGATTCTTAGTAAATGGATATATAACTCAATCATATTAGATGGTTTCTTGACAACTTTGATCATGCAATTTGTGTACAATATTTGATATTCTCTATATGATCATGATTTTGATCTTCTTTAGAAATTGTGCCGCCTAGACCTAGCTAGTGGATAACAGTATGATTCTACTATGGGATAATTTTTATTTATTTATATTCCAAACAAAGACTTAAAATTTTCAAATAAATATAGCATGATAATAGCTCGTTGAATTCATGAAGTGATCTGGTCTTCGTGAACAGAAATCAAGGCCCTGGATTCATGCCTTTTTAACATTAATCCACTCTTCTTCTTCACTCTTCAGCTTTCTATGATTTCACATCATTCATTTGCTTAATTTAATTTAACTTCACTTGTGGACAAATTAGCTTATATAAAACATTGTATATTTAATGTTTACACTTATATATGTTTATTTCACTTATATATGTTTACACTTATATGTTTAAAATACTTTTAACTAGTTCATCCAACTTCCTTATATTGCAGGTACAATGGCTCGAGGACGAAAGAGGTTGTTAGGTGATGATACTAGCCCGTTGACAGGTACACCGTCGGTCGAGATACTAGCTCCACCGATGATGCAGGCCCCACGGACACCTACTAGCACAGGAGGTCCTCTTCCTCTGTCATCTACCAGTCAACCGACTCCATCACCAGTTCCACCGATGACCCAGGACCAACGACACCTGCTAGCATTGCAGGTCCTCTTTCTCTGCCATCCACCTATCAACCGACTTCATCACCGATTCCACTGATGACGTAGGACCCACCCACTACCTCATAGTCGTCTGCTTCACAATCGACAAAGTCGGTTCTAGATATTGGTCCTTTAGCTTGGAGGCCTCCTCCCAAAGATTCTCGTGAGCTATTATATTTGCATGTAAACCAGTAAGTATTCATATATATAATTTATATTCTAATATAAATATGTACTAATGAAATATGTGTAACAAACTATAGCCCTCTTTGAGAGCTGCCACCACAGCTATCTTCCAGGAGCGGTTCAACGGGTCTTACCACACTTGGGCTGAGATCCCGCAGCCGGTTTGAGATATGTAGTGGGAAGAGATTCAGGTAAATATAATAAAACAACTAATAAAAGCCTTGTTATTAAAATGAATATTTTTATGTAAAACAAATGAATATTCAATTTTAGACGAAATATAATAAAAGCCTTCTTATTCTTTTTTCTTTTTTTTTTAGGGTTGGAACCGACCTTTAAGTTCATTTTAAAACATCTATGACATACTTTACATATATAATCATGTCTTTCTAACATTATATATTCTATTCTAATTTTAAAATTTCAGAAACGATGTGCATGGGATCTGACCCACCCCATGATTAGGATGAAGATAGTATGTGAGTCAAAGGCGAAAGACCGATTAAGAGATTTTTTGGGCGATGCTCGGGGAAAGAACAAGAGGCTCCCATGGATTGATGAGAGCTACTGGGCCGAGATGTGGAATCATTGGAATACCCTCGCGTATAAAGCCCAGTCTAAATAAAATAAGAGGAACTAGACTCAAGGACGAGGACAGGGAGTCGAAAAGCACACGAGTGGTTCCATCTCATTCATAGAGAAGATTGTGAAATGGATAAGAAGTTTTTTAATATTAAATCACTCCTATTAATTAAACTACTTAGAAAAAAATATAAGTCCTTTTGTTTTTTTGCTACAGCAAAAGGATTTGACTGAGAGGTTCTCTTGGAGCTCCACAAGCATCAGAAGGGGGAGTACGTAGATTTCCGCTGGGCACAGTTCTGGGTAAGTTTAGTATCGATTATAACTTAAGTTTAAATAATGTTTCATAACTTATAACCTTTACGTTTATTTAATGTTTTATAACAAAAAGTCGAATTTAACTAACATTTTATATTGTAGGAGAAATTTCACGAGATCCGAAAGAAGGCCGAGGAGGATGCTAAGGCATCGGGTACTACTATACCCGATGATCTCTAGCTGATGGCCATTGTAGCTAGTAGGGTGAACCACGATCATTTATATGGAGCTAGTTCGGAGGTAGCTCACTTCATAGCGAGAGCAGCCGAGCCGAAGCTGCATTAGCACCTTGTTGCTTGGATCACGAGCAGCGGCTTATAGGGAGGGTTGAGGATGCTGTTTCGAGAGTATCTACTGTCTTCAACGAGCACATGCAGCGGCTATTCAAACATAATTAGCTGACATACACTCCATTCCCGCCGATGATTCCCCTCATCCGAGCTATGATGAGTGCTGATACTTCACATCTACATCGACTGCAGTAGCAGCGGAGACCTTTGAGGTGTCGACACGAGATTCTAGTACTCCCCCTTCTATTCATGCTCTCGGATCCACCTCTCCATTACCCGACCCCACAGATGGTGCTCTCCCATCCTCTAAAGATGCTACATAGGCTACACTTTGATGGATGTTTATGTTTTTTATGTTTGATGGATGTTTATGTTTTTAATGTTTCATGGATGTCTGTCGATAAATCGGTCGGTAAATTATGTTATCGATGACTGGCCATCGGTAATTCTTATTATCGATGAAATTCGATCGAAAACATCATAGGCATCTGTAATAGAAAAGCACGGACGGTTGGCTGATGGATTTGGCCGTCAGTGATCGGTTCAATTTTTGTAGTGATGTTTCCACTTTTTTTCTTTGGAAATTTTTTGTAAGTAATAATGTAATTGTTAATGTTGAAGCATATTTTAAATATGTTAACTCAATTGTTAGTGAAAATTTCTATTATATTAATATTAACTTACATAAAAAGTAACTTTTAATTTTTAAGTGATTTCTTTATTAAAAAAAGGTAAATTAATTGGCAAATGTAAATTCAAGTTGGATTAATGTCGCTAGAATCTACATTCACAAACTTAACTGAAACATGGGCAAGAGAATAACTAGTTTCAATTGGGCACGCAATCTAAATTAATATCAAACCTCTCAGAACAGCTTGCAGAAATCCATTCCTTTTTAGAACAAAAATAATTCAAATTACAATTTTTCTCTTTATTATGCATGGACAAAAAATAATCACAGAATCCTCTAAAAAAGAAACACTTTCAAATTTCAAGCACAAGAAAAGAAACCAACTTGGGAAAAAAGGCTCCTCGTTGGTAATAGGTGATTGTATATTATTTTGCATTGTTTGCAAATACTTATGATTAGTTGGAAAATGGTAGAAAATCATAGATGTATAATATTTTTTTTGTTAAATTTTGAATTATTTGAGTGATCTTTATGCTTGTAAAATGTCAATTATATAGATGAAATTCTAGGGAAATTTTAGTGTAATTCCGCCCCATCTTTCTAATCCTGATTTTGTCCCTGCCAGCTTTGTAGAGGGATCATAGCATTGTTACCCTTTGTTTATTGGACTATATCCAATAAACACACAAGGATAAGTTTTCTTGACAAATTTGTTTTTTCCTTGATGACGTAAAGAAGGAAAACACAAACATCCAAAAAATCGCAAGCTATTATAATCAGGACCTCTGCAAAACAACTTGGAATATGCCGATGTATTTTGAAGGACTCTATAAGGCATTCTATTGATGAGATAAAAGGTTGTAAGAAATGCCTCAATCCATAAAAACATAGGTACATTGGCATCAAACAACATGGCTAAGCCAGTTTCCACAATATATCTATGTTTTCATTCAGCAATTCCATTTTGTTCTGGTGTTCCTGGACATGAAACCTATAACTGAATACCACAGTCACTGATATGATTAAACAACCCCATCGCACTGAAAAAAGTTAATTTCTCTGTCAAATTGATTTTCAACCAACCTTTGAAAATTGACAAAGCATGAGAAGAAATCCGACTTTTCTTTAAGGGGTACAACCAGTTGAAACGGGAATGATCATCAATGAAAATAACATAAAAGCAAATTTCTTGATTTAAAGTGACAGGAGTGGCTCCTCAGAGATCACAATGTATTTTTTGCAAAGGAAAGTGTATTTAGACTAAAAGGAACTTTGCAACTTTTTCCAAATTGACAACTGATACAAATAGAAGGTTTAGATTGCTAATTAGTTACAACAATTATTTTCTTTCCCTTCATCAGTTGCATAATACATCGAGTCGACGGTGCCACAAAGAAAATCAGTTGCTGCCCTTTACTACTATCAACGCTGCATGAAAGTTGGAGTCCAAAGTGTACAATTAATTTTTTTCATGCCCCTTCCCTATTGTTCTCTTGCTTTGATCCTTAATGTAAGAAGTCGTGAATTCAATAGTTATCCCAGTAATTTTACTTACAGAAACTAGATTCTTTTTTCAGTTTAGGCACAACAAGAACATCTCGCAAATTTAAGTTTCCAACATAAGTGCCACTAGTATGTATTATGACAAATTTATTACTATTCCCAACATAAATAACATTGCTACCTTTGTATGACTTCAAATCAGATAAGATACCTACATCATTTGTCATGTGTCATGTAGCTCCTGAATTCATATAAAGAGAAGAATCATTGTTGCTTAAATTGCAAGCTGCTAAGGCTTGAGGAAATGTCTTTGACTTATATGAATAGTCGAAACTATACCAACATTCAAGAGCAACATGATTTCTTTTCCCACAAATTTGGTAGGTGGGTTTGTTGTCTGCTCCTTTTTATGTTCGTCGATGGCACTTGTCCTGGTGTCAATAGTGTTGTAGCGACCAGTAGAAGTAAAAAATTTTCCCCGTGAACTAAAGTTGCCTCATCCTCAACCACCTACTCTACCACTTCTGCCACGACCATGTTGACTGAAGAAAGCAAATTTATGTTCAGTATAGCTCTTCCCCTCTTCTTTTTGTGCGGTAAGAGTCAGTTTGTAGCCCTAAAGAGCAAGGATGAACTAATTAAAAGTAGGATAAGGCGGTTTCATTACCAGGGCAAGTTTGAAGCCTTCGTATTTTGCTCCTAATCCGCGAGCAATTTGAAAAACTTTATCGATTTCAAACACTGGTTCTTGATGGCAGCAAGAATATCACATATTGGCTTAAGTTCCTTCAAATAATCATCTAAGGATCATGACCCCCTTTTATGGTCCTCAACATGATTTGAGAAGATCTTCATTCTCTACCGTAGTTGGAGTAGTTGTTCTTCCAGAGAATTCCGCATATCATAACCTGTGTCTTCTTTTATAATAGATGGTTGAGTTTCTTCCTTGATGGTTCTGAGTAGCCATGAAATGAGAATCCCTCATTTGTTTGTCATTTGATAAAGGCTGGATTTTTGTTTTATTATCCAGTGATTCCCTGGGGTTTTCCCCATTTTTATCAAGATGATGAAGAACTCCAAGACTTCCACACAAAGGCAGTATTTGTGATCTCCACATAAGATAGTTGTTCGTACCTAGTTTGATTGATATCAAACGAACGGATTGATGAAAGGATTGAATTATGAGTGTAGGTTCTTCCATGATTGAATGAGAGAAAGATGCATGCTTTGATACCATGAAAAGTTTTCCAGTAGGTAGAATAATTTTTGAAAAATTGGAATTTTTATTATAGCCAAAAGTCTTAATCGTATGGACTACAAAAGTATATATTTATACATACAAGAGTAACTATAGAAAAGACTAATTATGGAGGATTGTGAATCCTTGTAAATATGGAATGATCTTAATTCTCCTTGATTTCTTCCCTAATATTTGATGTTTGAGATCTTGATTGATCCTTCTCAATACTTTCCTTATAATCTTGCAAAAAACATTAACAGATTAAAATCGTAAATCCCTTAAAAAGAAAAATTGAAAAAACCTGGTAACACCAAGGCCAATATTGGAAAAATTGTGGCTTTATAGACATTATTGTGCCATGAACGACATCAGTGCCATAAAGAATGGGAATTTATTGACGAGTAGACATAGCAGCCTGTTGAAACTTATTAACCATATCCATCCAATCTATAGCACTTGATTATGTCTTGTGAAAGTGTAAGTTTTGTAGTGGGGAAAAACTTTAGTTGTATTTCTTGTTGGTAAAACCCAATGAAAAGGTTACAATATATACGGGATACAGAAATCTGCTACTTATCTAATCAACTAGATACAATGATTCTCGGCTAACACTTCCCCTCAAGTTGGAGCATGAAAGTCAGAAATACCTAACTTGCAAGATAAGTATTAGAATTGTAAAGGTTGTATAGCTTTGGTAAGAATATCTACAGATTGTAGGGCACTACGAATATAGCAAGGATAAATTAAACTAGCCTGGAAAGTATCACTAACAAAGTGACAGTTTATCTCAATGTATTTTGTTTGTTCATAGAATACAATATTGGCAACAATGTGGATAGCTATCTAACTGTCACAATATAAAGGAATAGGGTGATCAACGGGAATGTGAAACTCACAAAGTAACTGACATAACCACTTGAGTTCACATAAAACAACCGCCATGACGCAATATTCAGCCTCAACAAAAGATCGAGAAACCGTATATTGTTTCCTGGTCTTCTATGAAAAAGGAGAACCGCCCAAGTTAACGAGATATCCAGTGACAGATCCTCGAGTAATAGGACAAGAGGCCTAATCAGAATCACAAAATGCCATTGTATCTCTGCCTTGTTTGAAATTTGCCAAGGCGGCCTTAAGCTCATATTTTTTAGGTCCGTTTCCCACAAGAAATGCTCCTTCAAATCTTCCCAAACTTGTCCGCTCGTTTAGAGTAATAGAGAGATGTTCTAAGAATTGGCTCTATGGTGTAAGTATCAATGAGCCAACAAGATTGTTGATTTCCCACCACTCTTCTTCTTTGTCTAGATCTTCCTGCGGCATTGGGATCAAACCATCTATAAATCCCAATTTCCGCTACGAATGCAAAACCATTCGCATGGCCTTTGCCCACTCATCGTAGTTGTTATTCTTAACATTTTCCTTGAGTTTAATTGTCATAAGAATTAAATGAGATCCGTCAGAATGTCACATAATGTGGGTCCTTTCGCGTAGTGCAATTGACGACCGAACTCTCTTCTTGAGTTCTAGTCTCAGTTCTGCTTCTGCTCATCATGAAGAATTAATGAGAGCTCTAATACCATGCAAGTTTTTTGGTGGGGAAAAACAGTAGTTGTATTTCTTGTTGTTAAAACCCAATGAAAAGGTTACAATATATAGGATATAGAATCTGTTACCTCCTTGATCAACTAGCTAGCTAGAAATTTAGGAAATACCATTTATCTAGGAAACAAAATATAACTAGACTATACAAGTACAACAAACATAAAACTCCTAATTAGGAGATGAGATAACAATCCCATGATTCCAGGCTAACAGAAACTAATTAGGTTTACATTGAATTTGGTTTCAAAGATTTATAATTACCAAAACAAAATAACAAATTTACCACGATAAATCTTCATATCCTCCCAAAAATCTCTCTCTCTCTCTCTCTCTCTCTCTCTCTCTCTCTCTCTTTAAACTCTTTCTCTCTACCTTCTAAGGACTCCAAGGAAAGATGTACTCAAATACAACCATTTAAAATCTAAAAAAATGTTAGTACTATTATGAATTTGATGAGTGCAACATGATGAATTGCTCAGAATAATAACAAAATATAAAAGGAGGAGAATAGAGATAAAGAAAAAATAGAAGAGAAAAAATAGAATTCAAGAATCAAATATGAATTATCTTATTAATATCTTCTCATAAGGCCTATTTATAAGCTCAAGATACAAAAAATTACAGAATCCTAAAAGGATCTACATAAATCAATGGGGATCTCATGAATCCAAATAGGATTAGTATTATGGGAGTTTAGTTCTCTTCAGGGAACGTGTTTTGACATCCACCATATATACATTAATTCATAACACTCCTCATTAGATGTCCATAACATAAAGAATATGCCTCGTTAAATCCTTACTATAGAAAAAACCCTGTGGGAGAAAAACGTCTAGTGAAGGAAAAAGAGTATACTATTTATTTATTTTTATATACTCCCCTTGTTTAAAATATCATTAAATCAATACATTGATGTGTCTTAGTGAATAAATCTTCTGGATTATATATCACATTTGATTGAAATTATTGCACACCAGTTTCACCTTACTTATAAAGGAATAATGGTGAAATTTATTTGTCATATTTCTCTAAACATGTCCTCAAATTTCACAATCCAACAATATAGTTGTAATTTTATCTTAAAAGGATACCATACAAATATCTCGGAATGAATTATCAATAATGATCGCATTCTTAGCAATCCACATAACAATTTTAGAATTTAAACATAGTTGAAGGAGTGGTTTCTATATAAATATATATCATATCACATATACATAACTTGTTTGTTTGAGAATGCATCTTTTATAGCTCATATAAGTAAGCAACTTTTTCCTTTATCCATCTCTTCAAAGTTGATACAAGATTAATTATCATTGAAAAATATTGTAGGACAATCATAATATTATTTCAAAAGTCATATAAAGAAGAATAATTCACCAATTGTGCAGAGCTATGGTACTTTAGGACCAAAGGTACTCATTACCTTCTCATATATAAACATGTGATGTTTACCACAATCTTACTATTGGATAATGATGTGCAATATATATCCACATAAACCTTTTATAAATAGATAAAGAAATTCATCTTTGAGATGTTCGATTTGTAAATCAAGACAAAAACTTGAAATACTTATAATATTTGCTTCCCAATCATAAACTCTTCAGGAGAAATACTTCAAGTACTTAATTCTTTCTTTCAAGAATCTTCATAAATAAAAGTTTGGTCACCCTTCAAGCATGATTTAACATTGTTATGAGGCTTATGTCCTACCGAGACATCTATACAAGCATCCATAAATTCAATTTTATAACTCTTCTAGAATTAACAAAATATCAAGTAAATTTACAACTTTAACAAATAAATAATCTATAGAACTTCCAGTTCACGAATACTTGTATATAGATCAAGATGCTTCAGTATTGAACATGGCATTTTATGATTCTATTCTCCTCCTAATGTAAAGAAAATTAAAAATAGTTAAAGAATCATAAGAGGCAAGCATAACAAATTCTAAGAGAACTTTCATGGATATATATATTCGATCTTAATTTCATATATTTCTTCAAATGCAATCACTAAGACAATGATGTTATGTTCTTTAGCAACAATTCACTTACATGCTTCAGGCATGCCTATAGAATCCTTCAAAGACTTGAAATAAATTCATAGAGTTTTGTGCGCTATTATCTAAACTCAATCCACCATCATACATTTTATTTCTTTGTATCAATATTGTCAGGACTTTACGAAGAATCTCATGTCATAACTATGACAAATATTTAATCTAATTTGCAATATATTTATTAGTTCTTATCCTTCGAGGATTACACTTCAGGTGTATAATTCCTTTAGGGAATAAATGTACACTTCAAGTGTACTTAATAATTGTCCGAACTTTGAATATTTTCTTATGCGACCTTTATATTCTATTTTAGCCAAATATCTATTAGAATCTCGAGTCTGCAAACTTTAATTCAAGATCCTCATTCTCATCATAACATGCACAGAATTATTGTCGATGTTTTATGCTATTATATGGTTCCATCTATTTATATCATGACATGAGACAATGAGATCTCATAATTATTATGACTTTTAGGTACCAGAATTTCTTCTGGAAATAATAATAAAGTCATGTCATGGAAAATTCTGCTAGAATTTTCATCTCCTTGACTTGACCACATAGGACCATCTTAAATTATTTCTCCTTTAGATATGCAAGTATTTTACTGGAACGAATTTATTCTACCGCATTTTGCATTTGTCTCAAAATTATAAATAGTAGACTGTCTTTCTGGGACATTAAATAATAGGAGAATTCTATGTTGCATTTTTTTATCAATAAATATTCCTAACTATTAATCCTTTGAACTTTTGGTTCAAAGTATATTTATATGAGGATTAAAATGAGACACAAAACTTCGTCTTTATTTGAATATATGATTTTCTCCTCTTTTCAATACTCATCTTAAATGCATTGTGGTGGAATAATATATTTATATAGCACATATATAACCATTAGATGGAAAATATTTGGTTCCTCACCATGAACCAATTATAATTAAGAGAACTCAAAATAATATGTTGGTGGAATATGAGTAAATACTACAAAATACACATCAATTAATTCAAGACATTTATAGTTCTATAAAACCATTTACTAAGTCTATGAACATGTTCTGCAGGAACTTTCAATATATATATGTGTATATATATATATATATAGAGAGAGAGAGAGAGAGAGAGAGAGAGAGAGAGAATCATCAACAATATTATTAGGACAAATTGTGTTAATAGGAGAATCTAAAATATAAGCTCATTAAAATTGCAAAGTTCAGCTTACAAGTCAACAATATATATGTGACTCTAGGTCGATGCATCGATTATATATTCATTCCAAATATATAGTGCAGCCTTGCATTCCATACTACTTGCTATGTTTCCTTTGGAGTTCTTATTGATCCATTTTATCTTCCATAGTGTGCATTTCTATAAGCAGATTTTACAGAAAAGCTCCCTGTCTTGGAGGGAATCCACACTAGAGAGTCTTGCTCCATTTCTGGAGTAATATGTACCTTGGAAATTGTAGTTGCCACTTCTGAGGTGAAGATGATGTCAATTAGATCCGTGTTCTAGATTTTAAGATCTTGATCTATTAGATCTCTGACCTAAGTAATGCCCGGTGGAATGCTCGTCTGCTTAGGTGGTCTGAAATTCTAATATCCAAGTATCCAAGGATCCTATATAATCCTAAGACTTAAATCAAAACCTATTCTATAACACATACCTTTCAACAAGTTTTTCTTGCACTCCCATATACCTTTCCAAACACAAGAGCAATTCTTTTACATTCTAATGAATCCTAGATTTTCTTCCTTCTAAGGTACTTAGCTTTCACTAACTTGACCCACGACTTTTCTGGATTATTACGTACTTGCCAACCTAGTTTGGTGATGAAGGCCAATTTGATATCTCTAAACAACCGAAATCCAAAACCACCCAAGAAATTTGGCTGCATATAGTATTCCAAGCTTTCAGGTGTAACTGTCTTTTGTTAGTTGTGTGTCCCCACCAAAAGTCCCATATAATTTTGTCTAATTGATCACAAATAGACTATGGGATGAGGTATGTATACATGGTGTAAGAGGGCAAGGACTGTGCTACTGACTTGATCAGTACTCCTCTACCTGCTTGGGATACATTTCTCATCTTCCATCTAGCAAGTTTATTTGCCATTTTGTCCACCACCTCTTGAAAAGCCTTTCTTTTTCAGTTACCTTTATAGAATGACACTCCTAAATATTGTCCTTTGTGATAGCATTTCTTCATGTTTAAGATTTCATAGATGCAATCTTTCCTTTCATGATCAATATTTTGACTGAAATGAATAAAGGATTTATCATTATTGATCATTTGTCCTGACCATGAGCAGAATATTTGTAAACACTTACGAACTTACTCTGCTTCCTCTATACTTGCCCTGCAAAAAATCACCAGATCATCGGCATACATGAGATGGGAAATTGAGGGGATTTCTTGTAAAATCTTAACTCTGTGAATCTTCCCATCGAGTTTAGCTCTTCGAAGTAACCTAGATAAGATATCAAACATAATAGTAAATAGAGTCGGGGACGTGGGATCATCTTGCCTAATACCCCGAGAAGGCTTTAGACACGCAAAAGGAGAATCAATAATAAGAAAATATTAAAAATGGGAGGAGATACATTAAGAAACTAAACTACATAATTAAGGACTAAAAAACCATGGTCAAGCATAATCTAATACAAAAAATAGCATTCCACACCATCATACGCCTTAGCAAGATCAATCTTGATAACCATAAAACCAAGTTTACCTTTCTTGTTATTGAAATGGTGCATCATCTTATGACAAACAATGTTGTTATCATTAATAGATCTATTAGGAATAAGGCAGCTTGATTAGGCAGAATAATATGTTCAAGAATATGCCTAAGCCGACTAGACATGATTTTAGTAATGGTTTTGTAAAAACATATTACAAAGAGCAATAGGTTGTAGTGATCTACGGAATCAACACCACAAACATGTGATTTGCCTCCCTTAACATGCGTCCCTTATGGAAAAAATCTTTGACAACCTTGTAAAAATCAACACTAACAATGCCCCAGTAATGTTTAAAGAAAAGAGGAGTCATACCATTAGGCCCAGGGCTCTTCAAAGAGCATATAGTGACAAAGGAAACTCTAATTTCATTATCAGAGCGGATGGTATCAAGCTGTCCATTCTCAGAAGTAGAAATAGAGTTAGCAATAATATTATCTAAGTCAGTGGGAAAATAGGGAGAGGAAGTGCGGAACATATGGAATAGTATTGTTCAAAAGCTTGACCAATACCTTTCCAATCTGTTCTCCAAGAATCATCAGAACAAAAAAAGTTACCAATAGAGTTATAATGCCTTTGAATAATGGTAGCAAGGTGGAAAAAACAAGAGTTTTCATCATCCTCCTCCACATTTAATGAATGTTTGTAAGTTGTAATAATCGGTATTTAATATTTCATATCTTGAGATTTATACTATGTATACAAGTGCATATGTGAACACATGCATGCAAACATATTAACATGTATACATCCACATATATATTTGGAAAACTTTGTATGAACCTAATTTTATCTTTCATTTTGGACCAAAAAAAATAATTAACATAATGTAAAAATATATAATTATAATTTTATAATTTTTTGAGTTAAAATTGTAAAACAAAAATAACTTTTAGACAAATAGAGCCTTTTGTTTTTTTAAAGAAAAAGACATGTATGGAAAAGTATCGGGTACAAAAAAAATTTCAATAGAGGCTATGGGCTATCTTTACTATCTTTCAATATTAGGGCGTCAAATGTATTTTACCAGAAATTCAAACCCCGCTTTATAAACTTGTTCAACACATTTCACCATTATTTCTGGGGCACGATAAATTACACACCAAAATTTAAAATTTACTTACGAAAAAATTTCATGTTCACGAAATTATTTTTTCTCTACTTTCTTTCTCTCCAACTTCTCTCTACACCCTAAAACTTCAAACGATGGTCTACTTAAATCTAACCATTAAAAATAAGAAAAAGGCTTAATATATCGTTCTATACTCGTTTATTTACGTTTTTATCAGTTTAATAATTAAAAAATGCACCGAAATAGAAAAACTAGGCATTGGCATGAATCTGGGTTGCTCTCGCCAAGGCCTGGCATAGACAAAGTAAAGCTCGTGCCAAGGCTGGTGCAGGGTACCTAGTATTCACACCAATGTCTGGAGCCAATGCTGTTTTTTATTTTTTAAACATTTTTTAATTATTAATGTTATTAAGTTGTTATATTAATTGTTTTAAATAATTAATTATTTATATATATATATTCTGGAGTAAAGATGGATCTATATTCATTAGAAAACAAACAAGCAATTATACCGTACATAGGTGTAAAGACAAAGAAGCCTAAAAATGAGTATCTCCTTCTAGTCTAGGTTGTAAAGACTTGAGCAAATTATTTTGCCAAGCAATTCTCCATTCTCTAACTCTTACCATAATATCATGAGCTAGTCTAGAGGGGCTAGGAACCTCCCTATCAGTACCAAACACTTTAGCATTCTTCCAATACCAACTATAATGAAAAGCCTCCCTAAATAAGTATTTCCATTACAGATTAGCATCAAGAGCACCAAACTCTCTCTCCAAATTTGCATCTATCCACCCTTCCATAGCTGGAAAACTAACAAACTGGTATGATCCTCCTTAGCCTCTCTTGAAGATCATTCACTCCCAAGACTCAACTCCCTTCTAGAAGATTCCTTAGATGATTTGTCTTGAAGAAGTTGACGAACAAAAATATAAATTGCAGATAAGATAACTAAGAAGAAACAAATAGATCTTCTTATATGTAGGGGAGAATCAACAAGGCTTGGAAAAGCCTCACTTATCCTCCACACTCGCAAGAAGAACCTATATTCCCAAGCAACACCAACTATAGAGTTGGCACCTCAATGGAGAAATAGGATTTGAAAAATTAGACTAGAGCTCTTGAATTGAAGATTCAAGAAATTCCTTGCCTTGAATTATACAACGTAAAATCTTAATTTACAAGAAAGATGAAGAAAACTCAAGAATCCTAGTTATACTCTCTTTAGATTTCTCAATGTATCAAACTTGCCAAAATGGCTGCAAACAAGAGTGTTATAGTGGTCTTCATAATTAGTTTCCAACCCTAGGTGTTAGACTAACTTAAAAGAGTTTAAAGGATGCTTAGACCACTTAAGTATAAGTCAAAAAAAGCTTACAACCAAATTGAAGACTGAAGTTAAAAACTTCCCAAAAGTCCACCAGTCGAGACCTATCGTGCACGGTAGGTTAAATGCTTCCAGCTTCTCTTGGCCAGAAGCCTATTTGTGAACCTAACATCAGTGATCGGTTGAGTAAGTTTCTTCCTCCATGGGTGAAACCCTATCGTGGACGGTAGGGTGTACCATATCATCTACGATAAAGTCCAGAAAAACCTTCTTCCTTTGATCTTAAAGCTACAAAACCTCCCAAGCTTGCTTCCTTGGATTCTTCTATTTGCACTTTGAACAATAGGAAAGTTTGGATCCCTTAAAGTCTTTTTCTCGTTCCTCTAGCATATGCCAAGTAAAGTTCAGGAGTATTTTCTCAAATAACGCCGCCATCCCTTCGTGTTCTTCTTCCATCTTCTTGGCCCTTGCTCTTGTGACCGGTCCTTGGAACAAGTCCACCGTCTCCTGTGCATCCTGGGTCATACCATCCATCCCTTCTTTGAAAGGATTTGTCCTCAAATCCGCATCTACATTAGAGAGAGATAAGTCAGATACATTGAATGTAGCACTAA
This sequence comes from Catharanthus roseus, assembly GCA_028651295.1. Classification (NCBI taxonomy): domain Eukaryota; kingdom Viridiplantae; phylum Streptophyta; class Magnoliopsida; order Gentianales; family Apocynaceae; genus Catharanthus; species Catharanthus roseus. The sequence goes on along the minus strand of JAPQWS010000140.1, from coordinate 3,856,145 downwards.
CATTATACTCACTAGGAAGATCAATCTTGCATGCATTATCGATCTTTTCAAGGACTTGAAATGGTCCATCACCTCTTGCGTCTAGTTTGCGCTTATGGAGGTTAGAAAATTGTTCTTTTCTTAAATGTACCCAAACCCAATCTCCGAGTTCCAAAGTCACCTTCTTGCGTCCTTGATTCTTCCTAGAAGCCATCTTTTCGTTCTTCCTTTCAATGTGTTCACAAACCTTCACATGAATAGATCGAACGAATTCGGCCTTTCTTTTACCATCCAAACTCAGTTGATGATCGATTGGCAAAGCAATCAAATCTATAGGGGTTAGCGGATTAAAGCAACAAACTACTTCAAATGGAGAAAACACAGTAGTAGAATGATAAGCTCTATTATAAGCAAATTCAATGAACGGCAAACATTCTTCCCACTTATTAATATGCTTTTTGAGAATAGCCCTAAGAAGTTGTCCTATAGCAGTATTAACTACCTCGGTTTGACCATCCATTCGAGGATAACAAGAAGTAGAGTAAACTAAGTTAGTCCCTAGTTTCTTCCATAACACCTTCCAAAAATGACTAACAAACTTGCTATCTATGCTCGAAACTATGGTTCTAGGCATGCCATGCAATCTCAAAACTTCTTTAAAGAATAAACTAGCAATATGAGATGCATCATCCATTTTTTGGCAAGCAATGAAATGCAACATTTTTGAAAAATGATTCACAACGACAAAGATAGAATCCTTTCCGGAAGAAGTCCTCGGGAGCCCCAAGATGAAATCCATGGAAACATCCTCCCAAGGTACTTTGGCAACTGGCAAAGGGATGTACAACCCGTGAGGAATGTAGGCCACAAACTTTTCAACATCTCTTTTCATTTTAGGCCAGAAGAAGTATTCATGCAAAATTTCATATGTTTTAGCTATGCCAAAGTGCCCCATAAGACCACCCCTATGAGATTCTTTAACAAGTAAATGTCAAATGGATCCATTAGGAATGCAAAGTTTCCCTTCTCTAAAAAAAAATCCATCATTCACATAAAACTTATCACAATCAAGCATGTATCAATGACACTACCAAAATCAACATCACTAGCATACAAAGCTTTCAACATTTCAAACCCAAGTAAATGGAATGTAGTGAAGTGAATAGTGTATACCTTCGTGAGAGTGCATCGACCACGACATTCTCCTTTCTTTTCTTGTAATGGATGATATAGGCAAATGTCTCAATGAATTCCATCCACCGAGCATGCCTCTTGTGTTGAGCTTTTGTTGACCCTTCAAATATGTTAAAGACTCACGATCGGTGTGGATGACAAACTCCTTCGGCCACAAATAATGTTGCTAATGCTTCAAGGTCTTTACCAAAGTGCACAACTCCTTGTCATACGTGGCATAGTTCAACATAGAGCCTAACAAGTTTTTAATAAAGTAGGCAATGGATCTCTTATCTTGCATTAGAACCCCTTCAATTCCTATTCCCGTCGCATCGTACTCTATCTCAAACATCTTATCAAAGTTGGGTAAGGTGAGAAATGTAGCGCTGCATAGTTTTTCCTTCAAAGCCTTGCAAGGTAACTCTTGAGCTTCTGCCCAAATAAACCCATTGATCTTCTTGATGACCTTGGTGAGGGGACTAGCAATGGTACTAAAATCCTTGATAAACCTTCGTTAGAAACTAGCCAACCCATGGAAGCTTCAAGCTTCGGTGGCACTCTTGGGCGTTGGCCAACCTCTATCGCCTTCACTTTGTCAAGTTCCACTTGTACTCCCTTGGAACTAACAACATAGCCAAGAAAGGTTATCTTTTCTAAACAAAATTCACACTTTCCCAAATTGGCATATAGTTGTTCTCTCCTAAGTACAAAGAAAACTTGTCTAATGTGATGCAAATGATCCTTATATGTCTTGTTATAGATTAAAATATCATCAAAATACACAACATATTTCCCAATAAATTCACGTTTTACATGATGCATCAATATCATAAACGTGCTAGGTGCATTGGTAAGACCAAAAGGCATAGAAGCCATTCATAAAGACCAAATTTAATTAGTTTTAAATGCAGTTTTCCATTCATCTCCTTCTTTCATTCAGATTTGATGATAACCTGATTTCAAATCAATTTTAGAGAAAATCATGGAACCATGCAAATCATATAGCTTAGGAATGGGATGACGATATTTAGTGGTTATGTTATTAATAGCCCTACAATTAACACACATATGCCAACTACCAACCTTTTTAGGGATTAAAAGTGCCGGTACCGCACATAGGCTAAGACTTTCTCAGATGTGGCCCTTGGCAATAAGTTCCTCCACTTGTTGTTAAAGTTCCTTAGTCTCTTCAGGTGAGCTCCTATATGCAGGGCGGTTCGACAAAACGACTCTGGCAACATAATCAATTTGATGCTCTATGCCTCTTAAAGGAGGCAATCCTCAGGGCATCTCCTCTGAAAAACGTCTTCAAACTCTTTGATGACACCTACAATAGCTTGAGATAAAGAAGAAACAATTTCATTATTAGAAGACACATAAGCTTCTTTGTACATAATGAGTAAGATGCTTTCTTTTGTATCAATAGCCTCACAAATCTCACTCTCCTTAGCAAAGAAACTCAACCTAGTCCCTCCTTTACCCTAGTTTATTACCACTCTATTCTTCTTTGTTTTCACTTGATTTTTCTCACTCTATTGAGACTCTCCTATCTTTTATTTTTCCTCTACCTTCTTCCCCTCTTTTATGTTTTTCTTTTTATTTTCCAACTCCTTTTTCTTCATTTTCACTTGGTCTTGGTACACTTGGAATGAAGTGAGAGGTTTGAGACAGATCTTAACCCCATCTTTATCAAAGGAATATGTGTTATTAACCCCATCTTTCTCATGGATGGCTTTTCTAACGAATTGCCATGGTCTTCCAAACAAAAAGTGTCTGGGTTGCATAGGCACAACATCACAAAGGACCTCATCTTTGTATCTCCCTGTAGTAAAAGTCACCAATACTTGCTTTGTCACCCTCACTTCTACACTATCATTTAGCTATTGCAACCACTATGGTCTAGGGTGTTTAGTTGTTGGCAAACTCAATTTTCTACCAAATATATGCTTGCTACATTGGTGCAACTCTTGATATCAATAATGAAATTGCAAACCTTGTTATCAATGTTACACATTGTGTGGAAAATGTTTTCTCTTTGTTCACTTGAACCGTCTTCAAAAGCTTGTGAGCTAAGAGCCCTCAAGACCACTAAGACCTCCCCCTCATATGGAGACTCTTCATCAGATTCTTCAATCTCTTGTTCACCTTCGGCCTCATCTTCGGAAATGACTTCTCCATTTGGCCTAATGATCATGACCTTCTTGGTTAGGCAATTACTAGCATAGTGCCCATATCCCTTGCACTTAAAACATTAGACATCTCTAGCTATACAAGGTGCCCCCCACCACCTTGCTCTTATTCTTGTTCTCTTCATTCCCCTTAGACCCTTGAATGCAACCTCAGGTGTGTCATCCTTTTTCAAAGGATTAGATTTGTAGGTTAAGGCCACCGGTTTAGAAGTAGTAAAAGCATTTTTGAAGGACGTCTTGCTCTTTAATTATTTATCTATCTTCATGGCCTTGTTAACCATCTCTTCCAATCCTACATATTCTTGAAGCTTCAAAGTGTGAGCTATATCCCAGTTCAACCCGCTCATGAACCTTGTCATTGTAGTGTCCATATCTTTAATGATATTGGCCCTTATCATGGCTACCTCTATCTCCTTGTAGTAATCTTCTGCACTCTTGCTCCCTTGCCGGAGGTTTTGAAGCTTGTTATAAAGATCCCTATGGTAATGTGGGGGAATAAATCTCTTCCTCATTAAGGTTCTCAATTCCTCCCATGTCTCTACCAACCTCTCTAAGTTCCTTCCTTTGATTCTTCACCAATTGATCCCACCATATGACGGTATAGTCGGTGAACTCTACCACCGCTAATCTCATCTTTGTAAGGTTCGAGTAGTTATGACAATCAAAAGACAAGCTCCACCTTCTTTTCCTATTCAAGGTATGATTTCGGATCACTTTTCCCTTGGAAGTGAGGGATTTTCTATTTAATCCTCCCAAATTCCTTTTCCTCATAGTAACTCTCTTCATCTCTTTCTAATTCCCGATCATATCTATCTTGGCCGCCATAGAATCTTACTTGTTCTTTTTGCATTCTCATAAACTTTCTTTCATGTCCTCTTCCCATGCCCCTTCCATTCCTTCCCCCTCTAGCACCAAACATTCCTCCACCTTGGGTCCCCAAATGTTGGAAACTCTCTTGGAAATTTTGTGATAGGTCATCCCTAACTCCAAAGTTGGCAAGAGAAGAACTATCTTCATCTCTTATTATTCATCTTGGGGTAAGGTTATCAACATTGTGAAACCCCCATCTTTGGCCCAAGTCGATTCTTGTCTATCAATTTAGGCAGACAATGCTCAAATATTCCTTTCAATGTTACCCATTTTTTTGTTGCAAGGACCTCAAAGTGCCAACAATTTCTTGCATAAGAGGATCACTAAGTCCCCCATTATGGTTTAGATTTTGATCTTCTTTATGAGACATCTTTAAAATGGATAGACAACAAGGTACTTACAAAACAATAAACAAGTAATAAAAAACAAGGACCTCGCTGCTTTCTAAGTGTTTCGCTCAATAGTAATTACTCTCAACCCTCGTGTTTGATTCTCACTCTCAATGGCTTTTATATCAATGTGCTCACTCTCTTGCCTTTTACTTTTCCTCACCTGCTAGAATTACTTAGTGGTTTCTAAAACTTTCAAGTTATAAGAAAATTCCCAAAGCAAATCACACAAGTAATACTTGATAAATAAGAACAAAGAATTCAAAGAGAACTTCTATCGAGCATGTAGAATGCATTGAATATCAAAGAGAAATTCAAGAGTGTTAGTCAACGAATGAGTCTAATTTTCACCAAAGATCAGCAAAACAATTATAAACAGGTTCCAAAGAAGTTGCAAATTCAAAATTAAACAATTGGTTCACAAATCAAAGAAATGTAGATTACTCGAAAGCAATTCCAGAAAATCAGAGCATGAAAACAAGTTGTAGTAACCTCATCATAATTCATTCATTTCTCTACCAAATAGGTTCAAATTTGTTGCAAAACCTTCACAATCAATTAAGCTTTCAATTAAGACTAATTTCATGCAATTCGGAGTTCATTTGATATACTTTTCATGGAAAAGACTATAGTGCAGAAGTAGTGGTATTTCTGTGACTCACAGAAATTTTATTTTAGCCATCAGATTTAAATGAGTAAAATTTGAGTAGTTAGATAAAAGGGTTATAAAAGAAAACAAAAGAGTAGAAAAGTTGGGAATGTGGGTGACTAGGTGAGGAGTTATCGGGGAAAAAAAGAGTTAGAAGTTAAGGAAAGGGAAATGCTGTTTGGGTGAGACCAAAAAAGAAAAAAGAAAGTCGAAAAGGGTTTATTCTTCTCTTTTAATCTTTGATGTCATGAAACCTTCCCTAATTCGCACAAAACTAGGACCAAGGGTTTTGGCAAAACTCTATTGAAGGATAAAGTCTATGCAAGGGGTTTTCATTAATCAAAGGATATGGTTAAGGAAAGGGGAAGAAAGGCAGAAGTGGTTGAGGACAGTGGGAAAGACGAATCTGTCGGCAAGCCTATAAACGGAAGGAGGTAGTTGAAGAGGATGTTAGCAAGAGACCTGATAAGGTAAATCTTGAGCATGAGCATTCCGCGATAAACACACCTTCAAAGCGATCAAAGGTGGGGAATGGACAGCGGAAGGTGCCTAAAACACAACAAGCAAAGGTTAAAGGGTATGTGGAGGATAATGGGGCATTTGTGGTAAGTTTACCTTAATTCAGCTCTTGTATTAGTGTTTAGGGTTAATAATTTGAAATCCCCATTTATTTAACCATTTTGGTAAGATGAAATTTTTTGAAATGGTTAGGGTTACTTTCAAAATCGAAGTTGTGAAATTAATGTGATTGATATACTGACTGTGGTAATAGATTAGAAACTGTTGAATGTGCATAAGATGAATTAAATAGATAGTATAAAGATTGTGGTAGATTTAGATTGGTTGGATTTAAGTTAGAATTTAGAATTAAGATATTCATATATTGAATGCTGAAAGACTTGAAATATGAAGACAACTAAGTTATGAAGACTTGGGCCTACATTTCCTTAAATTTTTTTGGATAGGTCAATGGCACTTAATTATTTTTTTTTATTTAAATGTCTCTAAATGGTTGTGTTTGTTTTAATTAAAAGCTGCAGGAATAATCTTTTTAAATCTTTTTATTTTTTTTTCACCACTGCATTTTTTTTCATACATCGATGCAAGTATGTGCTAGCCTTTGAAGGCCAAATATAATTAAGCTTTTGGAAGAAACCATTTCACTTAATTTTGTGAATTTTTTTCTTGAGTTTTATTCCTTGGTATCTGTAGTGGGTTATTTACATCAAATAGCTGAGGGAAGGAATCCAGGATCGGTTTCATTCTCTTTCCTGAAAAAAGCCATTCAGGTTCGTTATCGATTAGGCATCAGTGGGAACATAAAGATAAACGAATTAACTAAGTATCAGATCAACCAAATTGAACAAATGATAGGTCAAGATCATGTTGTTCATTGGGAATTGAAGAGGGGAGAACGAGCAGACATCGAACGATTAATTTCTATTTCTTGTTATCGTGGAATTCGTCATCAAGACGGATCGCCCGTACGCGGTCACTTCTTCAATAAAGACGGGTTTTTACTAGACTATGATAAAAATTAAATTAATAAATAATAAAAAATTACTAAACTTATTGAATTAACTTCTCATTGATGTATTCTAGCCACCTTCCTGAACGGCAGGCACTTCAGCCCCTGAAACTTAGGGTCTCATCTCACAGTAGTGAGTAACCTTATATCGGGATTAGGATCTGTTCGAAAGTCAATGGCTTGGGCTCAGAGTAGTCAGTTTGGAATAAAAGGGCTGGTAAAAAAAACCCATCGAAAAGTTAATTTCTTATAACATTCAACACATCCAGCAAGGATGATGATTTGATAGCCTTTTGCATGTAAACTTAAACTCTACATTGATTGTTTTTAGTTTGAAAATGGTGGTTTTTTTTTAATTTTACAAAATGTAAATTGTTATTTAGAGAAGATGTGGGTCCCAAAGTAAAAAAATAGATTAAAAAAATCAATCCAATTAGAGCCTTATTTTATTAGGAAGCCTTTCATTTAATTTTGTTAAATTTTGGCTTTAGTTTAGTTCCTAGGTACTCTTTGGTGGGGGATAAAGAGCTCAAAAGTCTATTCTTATCATATTCAAAACATCCAGAAGGAACTGCAGTTTGATAGCCATTTGTATGAAAGCTTGTTTGTACCAGGTTGTTGGCGATCGTTGTTGTAGAGTTGCTTACTTATATGATTTACTGAACTTGTTTCTCGGAATTTATATGAACCACTTTGTGGTAAATTGAAACTTTGAAATTGTTAGGGTCACTTTCGAAGTTGAAGTTGTGAAATTAATGTGATTGATATGCTGAATGTGATAATAGATCAGGAACTGCTGAATATGCATAAGATGAATTAAATAGATTATATAGAGATTGTGGTAGAATTAGATGTTTTGAATTAGTTAGATTTAAATTAGAATTTAGAATTAAGATATTCATATATTGTAGTGCTGAAAGACTTGAAATATTAGTAGTTGTTCAATTGTAAAAATTAATGTCATCAAATATGGATAGAAAAGGGTTTATATGCTTTTTTTTTGCTTTGTCTATTATGTGGATGTTAGCTTCTCAATTTTGCAATAGTAGGTTCGAAATTATTAAGTTTTTATTATTTACATTGGATCAATTATGATTTTTGGACAGTAAAGTGCAATCGAAAGTAATGCACAAACTTTGTTTAAAGAGTTGATTTGGCTTCTAGTTCAATTTTTAGTGATTTGGCTTCTATGGTATATGTGTTGTTTTCATGGGTTGTTGTATAACTTATGTAATGATTATAAGCTATTGTTCATAAATAATGGATTGGATTTCCCATTTCTCTGACTATGATTTGTTTGTCTTTGTTGTCCACAAGAAAGAATTTTTTGAAGATTTAATTTGCGAGCTCAATACGACAATCGTTGTACAATTACAACCATTAAAGAGATACATCATTCATTGAACGATGAACAAGTGAATGTGGTTAAAGAGTCGGGGTTTAGGGAGTTGGTTAAGATTAAGCCTTTTGAAATACCTAAGGACATCGTATCGTGGGTTGTTAACAATTTTGATTGTAAACGATGGTGTTTGAATATACATGAGAAAATTGTGTTTGTAGATGAGAAGGAGGTGGAAAGCGTGCTGGGGATAAAGTCAGTTACAGTCGACATAATTGAATCTCTAGTGAAGGGAAATTGTGACAGTGCATTGGAGAGGGAGCTCGGTCTTGAGATTGAACATGGCATGATTGTGTTATCGAAGATAAGGGAAAGATTGATTGTAATGGATAGTTATGAGAAAGAGTTCATAATGAAATATGTGTTGTTTATCATGGGGAAGTTTTTATCACCCTTGATGAAATCTTCAGTAAGAAAAAGCATGTTGTCACTATTGTCTAGCATAGAGCGAATTAGGGAGCTGAATTGGTCAAAATTTGTTCTTGATTCTATTGTAATTGGTGTTAGGAAATGGAACAAAGAGAACAAGGCATCAGTGATTGGGTGTGTGTATGTGCCTGCGGTAAGAAAGCAAAATCCACTTTATTCTATGCTTTTTAAAAAATTAAAACATTTCGTGCTTGTTTTGCAGTAGTGTAATTGATATGTACATTTGTTAGTTTTTTAGCTGATGATATATGTGTTTAAACTATGCAGATATTGTGTATGGAGCGTTTCTATCCTGTTGGTGAGGGAATGCTCCCAAAAACATCTAGAAATCTGACAAAAGCTTTGAATTGGGATTAAAATAGAGTATTGAGTTGGGTAACAGCCTTACGAGGCATTAGACTTTTTAGGGGTGAAGATGTACCGATAGTTGACATAGAGGAGTTAGGAGTTAATGTTCGTTTGGAGGGACTTCTAAGAGGCTTGATTTGTTAGACCAAAATATGAAAGAATTACAAAGAGGTTTGGAGGGGGTTCGGGAGGAAATTACATGCATTGGCAAGAGTGTGGAAGGTACCAATAGGAGTGTAATGGAGGTGGTAATAAACATGATGACAATGTTGAAGAAAGGTCAGGAAGATGAACTTAGGGATAATAGGGATGATATTAGGGAGGAAGAGGGAAGAAGGTAGGAAAATTAAAAAATGCATTGCAAAAATCAGGGCCAATTCTATTATGGGAACAGTACAAAGTGGAATGAAGAAGATCATTAACTTGGAGGAGATGTGAATGATGAGATTGGAGTTACAGGTAATAAGATGGTAGGATGGAAAATTGAAAATAAGCAGGAGGAGGAAACCCAATTGAAGAGTATGTCGGATTTGATAATCAGTACAATGACATGAAAATAGATAAGGATTGCTTTAGTGATGGGAATGATAAATTGTCCGGAGGGGAAATAGGTGGGGAAGATGATAACCCCCTTAATCTGGTAAATCTAAAAGGCCTTTTGCATGATATTGAGACGGCTTTTGAAAAACAGTCCAGTGAGTCTGGTGGGGAGTTTAATAGAGCTAGAATTGCATAAGCACCTACTGCACATGAAAATGATAAGAAGCAAGCGGTAATTACTGAAGCGGAAACATGTAAATGGAAAGGGAGGACAAGGTGAATGGCTGAGAGAGCCCTGGGTAAACAATTGATAAATCCATATGAAAAATTGGGGAATCAGAAAAGGGGAAAGAAGAGAGAGACTATAGTGCAAACCATTTCCATATCATCTGTGGTAAATAAGTTCATTTTTATTATATTATTTATGTGTTTTTGTTTTGTTTAGGGGGATGTAACGAAAAATGTTTTGCTCGTAGGATATAACAATATTGTCAATCAAAGAGATTGATATATTACGTCACTGGAAACAGTTAGCTTCTAAACAAGTAAAGCATTCAAATGTCCTTTGACCGAACTAGACAAACGTAATGTTTCCATTTATTTATATATATTTATTTTTTCATTAGACGTCTTTGAGGCCTTTAAATTTGAATAAAATTATAGAGAGTGAAAGTGCAGACATATTGATGAGGCTTATGAGTGTTGAACATCCAAGAGAATAAGTCCCTTTTACAGTAGTGTATTAATTATATGGTTTATAAGCTTACTATCCCAGGGTAACCATATTTCATAGATTGTTTCACGTATCAAATGTCTCATCATTCCGATCTTTAAAACCTCGTGGATGGGTGGAGGGGGAGGTTATTAACAGTTTTGCTTGCATGCTACTTCCAAGAGCAAGGCAAGTTGGGGATGGAAAAGATATACCTAATTGGTAACTTCCAAGTTGGTTCCAGGTATTATCTTAACATATTATAAATTATCGTCTGTCCATGGAGTATCTGATATGATATATTCGTGAGTTTTCTTTTTAATAGGACAATGTATTGAAAGGGAAGACACACATCCAGATTTTTAATCAATTTCTAACTGTTGAAAAGTATGGGGGTAATGTAGCATCTCGTGAGAAGGTAAGTGTAACATGAATTTGTTTTTGATATTATGTACATTGAAATGAATAGCAATTTTGTTTCAGATATTCTGTCCCAATGACACTATGAGAAACTTCATTGGTTCTTGTTTATTGTTGACATCATAAAGTATAAGATTGTTATATTTGATTCTGCCCGGATGTTAGTATCAGTTCCAGCAAAGCAGGCATGGTGAAGGAAGTGGTAATTATGTGTATTTGCCTCCTGTCTTAATTTTCAAATAAAGTAATGTTAGTGAATTAATTTGACAGTCTACTTTTTCTATATGCAGAGGTGTATGTTACAAGAAGCAATGAAAGCCGGACTAAGAAGACAACACAAGTTGTCCATAGATTCAATAGGGATGAATCTAATACATTTCATAGAAAATTTAGAGAAATCTAGGGAAGCTGGTCCGATACAGGTATGATGAATGTATCCAAAATGTTGTACTATTTTTTTTAAACAATTGAAATAAACTGAGTTTAATATGATTGGCACATTACAGGTTCATTCAATTATTCACTAAAATGACATTGTCATACGCCTTTTCTTGGATGAGAGTAATTCGACAAGAGATTAGATTTTGAAAGCTTTTGGATATGACATTGTGCGCAGTTAAATTATGCAGTTCAATTTAGGTTGTTTGAAGGTTTTTGCTTGGTAAACTTACTCAATGTATTTGGTTTTTTGGCTATGTTTTTTAGTGGCCCATTCTTGCTGTCGATTTTTTTTTTTTTTTTTTTTGGTGCAACTATCAACCTTGTTTAGGGAGATATACAATGATTACATGATTTTGTTATTAAATAAACTCATTCCCGTAACAAATTAAGTGACCATATTTAACTTCTTTATTAATTAAATATATTATAATTACCAGTTCAACTCTATATGTTAGAAGGAAATAATGAATACACATTGTTAGTTGTGAATTTGTGAATTGTGACAAACAATGATTACATGATTTTGTTATTAAAACCGTTTGGATGACACAATGTTAATGAAATCGGTAATAATATGAATTGGAATAACATTACAAGAGTACAATGACTACCGAGCATACGAAGCCTTTTCCTGTTTATTTATTACAGGCTAATGTATCATTTTCCTTCGTGCAATAAACTTGAGTTTAGGGTCTACAACTGTTTATAGAGGTTTTAATAACTCTAAATTTCTATAAACGGGTGTAGACCTTAAAAATTTTTTGATTAAATTACATAAAATGGCAAAAAAAAAAAAAAAAACATTTTACCCTCCCTAAACCAAAACATGAACCCTAAAATCCATCTCTATATAAGTGAATAAATATTTTTTGAGTGAATAAATTCCTTTTAATACGTAACATATTCCTGATTAAATTACATTAAATCACTCTAAATCCTTTTTACCAACCCTAAACCCAAAAATGAAACCCTAAATCATGAATGATGTATATAAATTATAGTGAAACTTACATTATTTATAAGCCTAAACCCTAAACCCTAAAATCTATCTCTATATAAGTAAATAGATATTTTTTGAGTGAATAAATTACTTTTAACGCGTAACATATCTTGATTAAATTACATTAAATCACCCTAAATCCTTTTTACCAATGCTAAACCCAAAAAATGAAACCCTAAACACTGAAAAATTTACATAAATTGTAGTGATAGTTACGTTCTTTATAACCTTAAACCCTATCTCTATATAAGTGAATAGATATTTTTGAATTAATAAATTCCTTTTAAACCCTAACATATTCTTGATTAAATTACGTTAAATCACCCTAAATTCTTTTTACCAACTCTAATCCCAAAAATAAAACCCTAAACCCTGGACGATGTACATAAATTATAGTGATACTTATGTTCTTTATGACCTTAAACCCTAAACTCTATCTCTATGTAAGTGAATAGATATTTTTTTAGTGAATAAATTCCTTTTAATGCGTAATATTTTCTTGATTAAATTACATTAAATCACCTTAAATCCTTTTTACCAACCCTAATCCCAAAAAGTAAAACCCTAAACCCTGAAAGATGTACATAAATTATAGTGATACTTACATTCTTTATAACCCTAAACCATAACCCTATCTATATATAAGTGAATATATATTTTTTGAGTGAATAAATTCATTTTAACGTATAACATATTATTGATTAAATTATATTAAATCACCATAAATCCTTTTTTATCAAACCTAAACCCAAAAAAATGAAATCCAAAACCCTAAACAATGTACATAAATTATAGGGAAACTTACGTTCTTTATAACCCTAAACCCTAAACTCTATCTCTATCTAAGTGAATGTGAATAGATATTGTTTAAGTAAATACATTCATTTAAACACGTAACATATTCTTGGTTAAACTACATTAAACGACAAAATATCCTTTTTTTCCCTTCCCTAAACCCTAACATGAAACCCTTAACCCTACACCATGTAAATAAATTATAGCATACTTTCGTTCTTCATAACCCTAAACCCTTAAATATGTCTAACTAAAATAGTTCACGATCCCTGTTTAAGTGATTAATTTACATTTTCTTGATTAAATTACATTAAATGAGAATAATATCCTTTTTACCCTCCCTAAACCCTAAACTGAATCACTAAACCCTGAACAGTATTTAATTTAGTATGTTTATGCCCTGATAGTATGAATATTGCAAATCCACCCCCGGGTTTAATGATTTTGACAATAGGCAGCAAAATTGAATTAAAATAAAATCCAAACTCTTTTAAATGTTCCAACTTCCCAGTTTATTTCCCACATTTTCCATCCATTCAACCTGATTACATTTCCCTTGCCTTTTATATATATTTTTCATTTGGATTCAACTAGCAGAGAAAAAATATTTAAATGGCACCAAGCATATTAAATTTTTCTTCTCATCCTCAATAGCCATTAAGATTGTGTGATTGTGGCCGTGCATATTGTATAATCAAGATTACCCAAAGATCTCAACAAAACCTTGGAAGACCATACGACTCAAGTCCTAAAACTCCGATTAGTTTCATTCAATTTCAAAATCAATTGCTGGAAATTTGATGTTTTTGTTTATGAAACGATATTTCCTTTACTCTTAGCCTTGCAACAATTGGATGGGATGGTTTGATGATGATTCGAGATTTGAAACCCCGCCATCAACTAGACAAATTATACAAGAATTATGAGGAACAAGTGACGAAATCTATTCTGTTCATCTAAAGTTGCAAGCTGTGGACAGAAGATTGAAAATCAAATTTATGAATTTGAAATTCCTCCTTTTGTTGTCCATTGCATTGCTAGTCAAGGGTTTTATGAATTAGTATGTAATGGCATTTTATTTTGTAGTTTGTGATTTTCTCTGAATAAAAATCTAAGTTTTCTTCCTTAAAACCTAACCCAAAAGATAATAACATTGCGATAATTAAGGAAAACAATCTTACATTAAACGTTAGATAAAACTACATTACCTCATGATTGGTCACTAATTACCAAATAAATCCCAACTAGAAGGATTACTTGACACCATTCCACTATAGAAAATGGTGTTTCATGATCCTTGTACAATAAAAACCAAAAAATCAGTTCGATGCATATGTTGGGATTTTGCCAAAAAAAAAACACTAAGTAAATTAGCCTTACAAACAACCTAACCACGGACTTAAACTAAAAAAGATTTAAGTTTCAATTAAATATTGTTCTTCACATTACCTTCAACTCTCTCTTTTTCAGAATCACATTTAGTAGCATCACCCTCTCCCGAACCACTATTTCTTGTTCCTTCTTCAATTCCCTGATGGTTTGCTTCTTTCTTTGTTCATTTTTAATTACAATCATCATCATCAAGAACAACAACAGTTCTTGTAGTCCCAGACATGGATGTTTGATACTAAGAGAATGCAGATCTTGTTGTTTGAGGTGTCGCTGCAAGGTTCAGAATGGAAATCAAACTTCCTAAAGATTAGTACTATCAATATGGGCCTGAGCCCGCGGGCTGGCCCGGACCGTCCACTATATGGATGGATATGGATTCATATTTTTAGGCCCGTCAAAAATGAGCCCAAACCACACCGGACCGTTTTGAGTGCGGGTTTTTACGGTCTAGTCCGATTCGCGGGCTGGCCCGTTTTTTAATTTATTTTTTATTTATTTATTTTTAGGGTTTGGCAATTCTTCTCTTCTTTGTCATTCATTTTCAGACACTCAATCACTCTCTCTCTTTCTCTCAGTCGCGCCGCCGCCGCCCGTCTTCCTCTCTTCTTCTCCTCTTCTTCTTCTTCTTCCTCTTCTTCACCATCAAGCTTCTCTCTTGCCTGCTTCTCCATCTTCCTCTTCTTCGCTACCTTCTTAACACCGAGACGAGTCAGACAACCTTCCTCTGCTCCTCACCTCACCCCCCACCTCACGTCGCCGCACGACGTCGCACCTACTACTCTCCACGACAATCGACTCCTCCGCACCTCTGCGCTCCTCTCCTCTGCAGCCGACAATAAGTCAGATCCAGTAACAATCGACAATCGACTCCTCCACACGGGCCGCCGAAAGTAGCTCTGGTTTCTTGTCCATCAATTTCTTCTCTTTTTGATGTTCCTTCATTACCCAGGTTTGGTTTCTCTTATAGTACATCAATTATTAATTAATAAATTGTTTCGGTTTTTCTTTCTTTTTCTTTTCAGATTGTTATTGGGCTAGTGGCGTATGTGTTCATCATTATTGGGGGCTGGGCTGGGGCAGTCGATTATATTATCTTTCAATTAAGGGTCTGATTCTTGTTTGTTTGTGTTTGTGTTTGACTGTTTGTCTCTTTGAGCTTCTTGTTGTTGCTTTGGAGTCACGACTTTGATGTACTGCATTGGAGTCATGACTTTAATGAATTGCTGAATGGTGATGTTTTGGAGAGTTGGAGTCATGACAGGTAAGAAACTCAGTTATAACTTCTAAATTCTAACAGAAGCAGTACATATACCTGTTAGGATGTATAACATAAAAGGGGCAGCAAGGCAGGGGACTTGCAGAATGAGGAAAACAACCTTGTTGAAGTTATAATTAGGAAGAGGACTTGCAGAATATACAACTTGAATCTTTATCATTATAATCTTTAAGTGCTTCCTGTTTATAATCTTTATCATCATTCATTACCAATTCGTTATCATCTAATTAGTTAGTATGTACTTCAAATCATGAATTATAAACATTTTATCCATTGCAGAAAATGGATAAAAATGTTGTTGATGATATTAGTGATAAATATGAGCAATCAAATGCTGCACAATCTTCAAAGAAAGAGAAAAAATCATATAAGTCAAATGTATGGATTCATACCAGGAGGCTTGATATTGTTGGTGAAGATGGAGAACCCAGGGTTGAATGTGTTCGTTGTGAGAAGGTGTATATTGCAGAGGAAAATATGGAACATCTAGCATTTCACGTCATGTAAAAGTTTGCTTTGATATCAATGAAATGATATTTAGAGAGTAAGTACAACTTTTTCTTCATTTAATTTATAAATATTATTTATTAATTTTTTATTTACTATATAATCTATGTTTTGTGTCTTATAGGTAAAGATGATGAAGAGATGATGTAATCAAGTTGAAGATGAGTCCTCAAGATGAAATGATGAAGAAGAAGAAGTTGGTGTTTAATTTTTCATATTGACTTTTTGTTAAATAATTATTAATTTGTTTTGTTGGATGATTCTTGTTACTTATTAATTTTTTTATGTTGGTTTTTCTCTATTTTGATTGATTATTAATGTATATTATTATTATTATAGTTAATAGGCAAGATTTTAAAAAAATAAAAAAATTAGCCCCAAAAAAAAAAAAAAAGCAAAGCCCGCGACTGGCCCGTTTACCCGCGGGCTGGCTGTGGGCAGATATGGATTCCCTTAATTTAGGCCCGTCAAAAACGAGCCCAGACTGGACCGGAACGTTTAGGCGTGGGCTGGATGTGGGCCGAGCAGTCCGGTCCGGTTTGGCCCATTTGACAGTGCTACTGGTGATGGTTGAAATTGCCCAACAGCATTGTTTGGGTTTACATTGATAGCATAACTGCTTGAACAGCTGCAAATCCATGATTATTGTACATGATATAATTTTTGGTCGTTCTAACAGCCATATAAAAAACAGAAAGATGGTCACGCCTAGAAATCACATATCTAATTCTAGGGGATCCATCCTAACGAATTCCCCACAATAACAATTTCATTATTGTATACAATCCAAGTGACATTTATCGGGTCTGACTCTGCAACAAGGACTTAAGAGTAAGTATTAAACTCAAAAGGACCAAGATATGAGGACATTACTCCCTGTTCAAAGCTTGAACCTGTAATTATCCATACACTTGGAGAGTGTGAAGCATTCAAACATGAAACCTGATGAGTTAAAATAGTTTTCCCTATCCCAAAAATGTTATAAATCAAGACCACCATTGAAAACAAAGTGGGATCCGTGGTACCTCAAGAACATAGCCAAGCATCTGAACTCTGAAGTTTGCCCCGTTTGCATCCCAATCTCTCAGGCTTCTCAGATCATATGAATCAACGGCATCCCTCCCTTTCAAGATACGTCCTTGTGGTAGTAACAAGAAGATGCTCAATTATCCAACCAACCCTAACTACATCCACCTACCCAGAATGAATTTGGCTTCTAAGAAGAGTCTTGTCACTGGTTAACAAATGAGTTCGGCGATTAAAGGGATCTATGGAGCTTGAATTTTGAAAAATGTTGCTACGGAGATTGGATGAATAATGTAATAAGAATACAAGTGAAATATTTACTTCCTTAACCTTCACCATTTATATTTGATATGGCAATCCTCCAACATAGAGCACTCAAGTACACTTGAGTGTTGTGCCAGGGGGGATGATTCCCAGCAAAATATTTTCATTGTTTAGGTTTTCTTTTTGTTAATTACGAATTTTATTTTGGACAATCTTAACAATCTTAATAATAGGGGAATTTATTAAGTATAATTGACTATTTTTATATGAATAAGGACAAGTTAGAGCAAGATATTTAATGGTATTCGGTAATTGTTAACTTTATTAACAGTTGTTACATGATAACGTCATCAATGCTAATGTAACGATACAAATAGACTGTAAACACTACAAAATGTATTGAATCATAGACAAAAATTACTATGCTAAATGTATACTGCATATGTAAGTGTTGATTTACTTAAGAATTCAATACATTTATAAAAATTATGAGTCAAGTAATAATTACAAATTTTAATTAATAATATTATGCGTTAAGTAGTAATAATTATAAAAAATTATCAAAACAAAAACATATATTATGAATGTTATGAAATTTAAGAAGACCATTTTAATTATAAAATGAAAAGAATTTATATAACAATTACTTCTCACTTATTAAAATATATATCAGTCCATCCCATTGTTGGGGTTTCATGTCATCATGAAAAAAAACAAATAGTGTGTGTAGTGATCTTTTCCCCTTTGCAGTGAAAATTTTCACCACTTGAAGACTCCAAGAGGTACTTACCCCCTTAGGTCACATAATTTCATTGTCACAAACTCCACTTCCCCAAGTTTCATCCGGTTTTAGTAAAAATAGTAATAATAATTATGCATATTCTAGATTAGTGAATTTTTATATTGTTTAAAAAAGGATTGTGAATATGTGGTGGGCCAGTGTAAATCTAAACACTAGATTGTGTGAAGATATAGTGCAGGTTATTCCTCAGTAACTTGGAGTTTCAAAAAAAATTTTATCCCAATGACACATTGTAGGGCAATTAGCATAGGTTTTAGGATGAGGATAAGAGTGTATATTTAGGTTAGGTTACATGGCGGGAAGGTTGGTGATATAGAAGGTAAAAAAGAATTATTTCATTCTTAATAATTTGATAAACTTGGACACATTTTAGTGGTAAAAAATTCATAATTAAATATGTATTTTATTTAAACAATATTAGTGTAAGAAATTTATTATCGTGGCATATTCTTTGTGTCATTATTGTTAACTGGACGGAATTAATTATTAAGGGTTAATATTTTAATGTGTATCATATTTCAACTTCAAATCGATATTCAATCAATTTTCATGATGTCATTTATGAAGAACATAAATATGCTCGATAACACATACCATATAGATCGTGTCATTCATATAGAATTATTGAACAAGAATAAAAACTTTCTACTTAATTACGGCCATTGTAATCGTGTTCGATTTTTAGAAACTAAAAGAATGAATCAATCATTATCGATCAAAATTATAACTAAGAAATGAAACAAACTAGAACAATGAGTTATTATAATTCATTATTACAATTACGAAATAACTTGGCCTAAGTTTTGTTCATAGAATATGATTATATGTCCATGTTATACAACTCAGTTCAATTTAATTTAACATAAGTTCACTTGAAACAAAAGTGTTTCTTTCTCTGTAATTTGATTGCCCATTGGAGATTTAGTTCAATTTAATTTAATATAAGTCAATTGAACTAGTTAAATTTAAATTACGAGAAGTCCACTTGAACAAAATCTTTGTTTGGTTGTAATTCAAATTTCAGGTCAGATAATTTATATTTAAAATAGCATATGAATGGGATGTCAATTTTTAAACTCCAAACCCTAAAGCAGCAACGAAATTAGTAATGGCATAATAAGACTATGTTTGAATTTATTAATGTCAATAAATCTATGTGCCCTTGTTGAACTACTCCATTCAATATTTCGGTTGTTTATTAGTTACTTCTTTTTTATTTGCACATACTAGAAATGGACAAAGTGAACTGAAATTTTTTAATAACGTTATAATTATATTGTTAATAAAATCTCAATTCTCATGTTACAATAAACTGCCTCTCATGGAAACTGAAATATGAATCTTTAATACTAAACCATTTCATAAAATCTCCTCAGCCATAACCCAAAATCAAACAAAGTCATCATCACTATTGCTAACTATTGTAACCTCCACCTTCCGTTAAAAAAAATAAAATGAAAGTAAATAATTTTCTATTGGTAAGTTAATTCACACAAACCTCAAGCATGAAATTAGTACCCATTTACCTTATTCACTGCTCTTCTCCGAGCTGCATAAGTTATTTTCGATATCATCTATCTTAGACCTATGCTTTGCCTAAATAAGTCTGTGTACCAATAACTGGGAATCTAATTCAAAGATTAATACTAAAAAACTTTAAAATAGTGGATTAACATTAAAGTGATAACTTTAACATAACATAAAATTTTGAAATAATCTACAAACTTGTCCCGGGGGACAATAAGATTGACAAGGCACTGGACTGCGAGAATGTTCTTTGCAACCAGATTTTCGTCTATTTGTGCACACAATACGGTCCACGGTGGATGGTGTGGGGGGAAGCTAAACAACGTCCTGCTGAAAAAACCTTCATCAGGTTATCAAGAGTTAAAGTCACCGACTCACTTTCAGACTAAGCTGTCCTAGGCTTGCTTAATACCCCCATCAATTGTCTGCTCACAAACTCTGAGTACGTCTTGAATTCCTGAATCTCAGTAATAAAGTTCTCGCAAGGAATACCTCGAGTAATAACTTTTCTTCTCTGCATCCAACTTTTCCAACCTTTGCATTATTAAAGAAGGAGGCACAGGCTGATTTTACTCTTCCGTCCGACAATACCTATCCTGTGACTCTGTCTCCAAGAAACATAAATCGACCTACTGGTCCGCTTAACAGAACCGATTTGGATTTAAATTCATTGTGCAACTGTACTCTTCTACGAAATCTATGCCATCCCATGGCCTCTAACATACCTAAGTAAATGTACACAAGTAATTTTCATGTCAAAAATATATAGATGGTTTAGGGGACCAAAATTAAATACCTACTGTATCCTCTGCCAATGCATCAATAACGGATCTGAAACCTCGCTATCCGGTTGTCTGACCTCCATCTAGAAAGTCTTGGAAAACTAAGCTCGTGGTTGTCTTTTAACCGGAATGGATTACTACCATGAAGTTCATATGCCCATACATGTAAAAAGAATTATATTCAAAACATGTGACAATTATGTATTCATATTTTCTAAATTTCCCTGGATTTCAAATTACCTCACAAACGTGACTAATGCCGCCCATACTTTAGTTTTTTGTCGAGATATAGAACACATGTACCTATATAGTATGGCCATCACCGCTCCACCCTAATTATACTCCCCAATTGTATCCACATTCTCCAAAGCAGGAAGACACCATAAGTAGATTATATCACTAGTACTATAGAACAAAGTTCTACATAGTGTGTAAAGGAAAAAACATCTGACAAGCCTTTAAATTTCAATGTGATATAGATCTTCATCAACAACATTTTCTATTCTATTAACAAGGTCACTTAGCTTTACGCTCACTCCAGGACCTAGATTTGGTTCCCATCCTAACATATTCTGAATGTAATAAGTATGACTACCCACATTAGTATCCCATGGAATTAGTTTGCCTCCTACAGGAAAGCCGGTTATTGCTGTAAAGTCCAGTGGGGTTAGTGTCATCTCACCAAAGGGTAAATGGAAAGTATTTACATTGCCCCACCTACGTTCCGCCAATGAGAAGGCCAGCTTCCGATCTCTCTTCACCAACAGAATATCATTTATAAATCTACCAAATCCTGCTCCCAATATCTTCTCCTCAACTGCCTTTGGTATGCGATTCCACAGATTGTTAACATCAGAGGGCAAACCCCTGCAGTTAATAGGATAGCATTCTGCATTGTATACATGATAATTATTGAATATGTCCAAGGTTTAATTCAGAATTTAATAAATAAGTTGACAATATTTAAATTGAATACCCTCCCAGTAGGATGCAAGTGTTTAGGGATCCTTGAGCAGATGACTTGCAGGGTATGTGTGCAACCGAGGACAGTAACGGTAAAATCTTCCTATAGTGGACAGGGATACCTTCTTCCTGGACCTTCTAAGGGAAATTGGAGACAAGATAGTTCCTTCAGCAGGCAGTACGATATCTTTCTTTTATCCCTATTGCTACTTTTTCCACATAGTTTATAGGAAATAGATCAGTTCCTTATTCTTTGTTCTTCAACTTCGGCAACGGCAATAGAGTTATAAGTATCAATGAGTAAGTTAATGTGAATTTATTATCTGGGAGAGGAGAGTGGGTGTTGGGGGCACCTTACTTATGCACTATATTCTTTTCCATTTTGAATATGAACAGAATAAATTCCTAGACTACTTTTTTTCTTTTCAAAATCCATCCAAAAATTGGGTAAGCCCTTTTTTGGCACTATGGCCTGAGTATCATGTAGTTTGTAGGCCCAAAGTTCCATTTTCTAAATTGTATGCTTTCCAATTATCTGAGCTTTCTTCTGAGGCAGCCACATCCTCATAATCTGGGTCTGGAGACTAACCCAGATTCCTATTGCAAATTCTGCGGTTGTGCCAGCATAATGACTTGAAAAAATCATAATGAATAACTATTATTTAGTAAAGTGTAATAAATTAAACTACATTTAATTAATTAGTTACATTGATTTTTCTCAATAACGGTTCAAAAACATATTTTCTTTTTGTGAATACACACCCGAAATTGCTGCATTTCATAAGTTTTTGCTTCTTGCTCTTTTCATTCATCTTCTCTCCCTTTGCTATGGTAAAATTCAGGTCCTTCACACTAAGTACTTATTTGTCGATTCAATTGTCTCTTACATGTAATCGGTGATCCCTGCTCTTTTGAAGGACAATTATTTCTAGCTTTCAGTTGTTCGATCTCCTTTCCTATCACACCCTTTAGATAGCTTGTTTCTCTGCACTTTTAGAGGCATGATAACATATAATTCCACATAGGCCAGATAGCATACCGTACCTAGCCATTTCGCTAACTGTTTCGGATATTTTACCACCAATATTTCTTCGGTCACCAACCAAGTATGTTCACCGTTTCAAAATGCAAGAACTAGGAATCGACTGCATATACTCATAACCATACACCTGAGAATGTGACTGCATGGTAGACCTTTGGACTCTATTTTCATACACAAGCATTCCATTAACCTTGAATTCTTTTTAAGCTCTACATTCTATGTCAGTCGGGTCGATCGTACTTTCCCAAGAATACTTCACCGTCTCATAACTATGAACAACATCAATTTTGTAATACAAACCTTGTCTCTGGATCTATTTCCTAACCTTCATGAATATGTTTCTCATGTACGCTATATTTGCATGCCTCCTAAGTGACACAAACTCAGTAATTGGTACAATTAACGTTGTTTCCATTTTTGCACTGCTTTCGCATTAGAGTGCCATTGCTGTGAAATGGTATTGTCGAAACACTCGAAAAACTGTAAATCTTCAGCTTCTCATTTAAATGTGAGTTTTAAGAACCTGTTCATCTTCTCACATCTCCAGGTTGATCTCATTCCTCCCAAAAATTGTCCACGTAAATATAATTCTGCCCGTCGCCCATGAGTGCGATACTGTTTCGCAACATACTCATTTCTTTCTAACCAACAAGCGTGCACAAGTTGAGCCATTCACTTTCAAAATCTTCGGTGCGGCATTTCTTGGTCATAATCTTCCCGAACCCATAGTTGAATTCCTTAAAGTGCACGTGGATAGAAACGTTCCTCTTCAAATGCCAACTACATGTTCGATGCCTAGCAAAAGGATACACTTCTTTTATTGCCCTTCTCATTGCCTTGTCGCCATCGGTCAACACCAAGCAAGGCAATTTCCCCTCCATTGCGTCCAAAAAAATAGACAAAACCCACTGGTACATAGGAACTGTTTCAACAAATACTATGGCACAAGTGAATACACATGTCATGAAATGATTATTAATACCTGCTAATATAAACAATGGCTTCCTATATGCATTTGTCTTATATATCGAGTCAAAGATTAGGATATCACCAAAAATTCTCATAATCAGCCCTTGACTGTGAGTCTGACCAAAGCAATAGCCTAAACCTTTTTTCCTCTTCTACATCGTATTTAAAGAAAAATTGGATTAACACATTTTTTTGCAGACAAATATCCAAGACCACTCTCAGCATCACCATTAATAGTTGTTGTCTTCCTCTCAGAGTACAATCGATTATAAAGATATTTTTGAATGAATTCCACATTTGCATATACCCTTGATTGCAACACAAATTATCTCATTATTTGGCTTGTCCTTACTCCAATTTCACGTAAAGTCAATACTTGAGCTACATCTCTACCAGACATTTTTCTATGACCCCTAAAAAATGGTACATGACCTTCGCAAGCCATGTCGTGATTATGTTCCTGAACGAATTTTGGAACAACATACTTTTCTTGCTTCTCATCATACTTTATCCTGAAACATGCCCGACATTTACTCTAGTCTCTGCTTTATGGTTTCTTTCTCTATCCTCCTTTTCCAACCACTTCCAGAATGACAGCCTTCTTTATTACAGTTCCATTTTCTATACCTAGTTATCCCTTTCTTGTCAATCTTTCGATCCCCTTTTCTAATAGAAAATACAACACACCTACTATACATTATATAAAACCCATCGGCATCTTCAACTGAATCGAACGTCATTTTCATTGCATTGTCTACTGAAAGGTCGTCTGTGCAAAGCACACCTTCAACCCCCACACCTCTACTACATCGTTTGTCCGCATTCACGTTTCTTCTTCTCACTCTATCTCCTTGTTCATCAACTCTTTTTCCTGTCCCATTCTCATCCCCTTCGTTGAAATTTAAATCATCTCTTTCAATTGGATAATTCCTAGCTTCCTTCCCCATCCATAATTCATACCAACATCATCATTAAAGTCTTCCTCGTTATGTTCTCCCTCGTTCCAAGACTTATTTAGGTCTATCATTAAACCTTTTCCCTTTTGAGCCATCACAATATCCTACCTACACCTACACATAGTATATTATCATATCATATCATATTATATTCTCAGATTTAACCCGCTATACAGATTAGGATTACCTTCTTTTTAATTTAAAGTAAAGTAATATTAACAATAAAGCATTCATTAATATTTGGCTGATAAAGTCATTTCAATAGTCATTTTGTTTTACTATTACATATAGTACACGGTTGTAGTTCACCATTTGCACTTTTTCCTTTTTTAGTAAAATAGAGTGTATAGTTTAGCTACTATTATTATGTTTGCTTCTAAACACTATAGCACACGACCAATGCAGTTACAATTTCTAAAGGTTGGTATAGTTCATATTTTTTGTTATTTTCTCGTGTACTACTTCATTTTACCTTACTTTTCTCTAACCATGGTATGCTACCTTCATCGAATGTCCTTTTACACTATTTGTTACATAATGTTTGTCTAGTCATTTTACTAATAACCTTATTGCAACTTCACCTTACACCCTTCATACCATCTCCACTTCTTACACTTTTCCTTTATTTACTATAGCAATTTATTACAGAGACGTACTATTGTTACTGCAAGATTAATATCTACATTAGCAACAATAAACCCCTAATTAATAGAAATTTTTAAAAAAAAATCTCTAACATTTCATTAATAAATGAGCTCATACATTCTAAAATTTACAAAATACTACGAATTTTGAACCATATTTAACAATATTAATATAATATTTACATTCAATGTTAAAATAATTAAGTATAACAAAACTTACATACCTCATATATTACACCCTCTAATCACCTCTAAGCTTGAGCTCCCATTCTTCTTATCATCTACAACATTCTAAACTCCCTGGACAAACAATCTTCTCACCATCATCGATCTCCACTCCTTTAAATAGGCAAAGAAGAGATTGATTTCATACTAATTTTATTATCTCTTCTTAATTTACCTTTACTTTTATACTTTTTTTAGCTTTATCTATAAGTAAAAGTACATTTTTGTCTTATTAGACCTACTACTACAAGTTCAACCGGTACCCAGTTTTTAGCCAAAAACCACTATCCACTTGCTTCTTTTACAACAATGCTGATGTGGCAAAGCAACAACCTTCCATTTCCTTTTCTTCAATCCATAGAAAAACCACTTTCTGCACTATAGAATTTTCCACATTTCATTCCATTCTTTACTCATGACTTTGTTTTGCCGAAATTGTTTCTAGTTTACAATGCCTTTTTCAAATACTACCAATTGGCTTTTTCTTTAATCAAAATTCAACAAATAAGCACAAAAGCTTTACCTCCAAGAGAGCTTTGCTTTGAAACCACATGGTATGATCTTCCTTAGCCTCCCTTGAAGATCATTCACTCCCAAGACTCAACTCCTTTCTAGAGGATACCTTTGATGGTTTATCTTGAAGAAGTTGAAGAACAAAAACATAAATTGCAAATAAGATAACAAAGAAGAAAACAAATAGATCTTCTTATATATAGGGAAGAATTAGCAAGGCATGGAAAAGCCTCACCTATCCACACTCTCAAGAAGAACCTATATTCCCAAGCAACACCAACTATAGAGTTCGCACCTCAAGGGAGAAATAACATTTGGAAATTACACTAGAACTCTAGATTTAAGATTCAAGAAATTCCTTGTCTTGAATTATAAATGGAAACTCTTAATTTACAAGGAAGATGAAGAAAACTAAAGAACCCTAATTCTTCTCTCTTTAGATTTTTCAATGCATCAAACTTGCCAAAATGGCTGCAAACAAGAGTATTTATAATGTTCTTCATAATTAGTTTCCAACCCTAGCTGTTAGACTAATTTAAAAGAGTTTAAAGGATGCTTAGACTACTTAAGTATAAGTCAAAATAAGTCCACAACCAAATTGAAGAGTCAAGGAAGTTAAAAACTTCCCCAAAAGTCCACCAGCTGAGATGGTAGGTTAAATGCTTCCATCTTCTCTGGTCAGAACCCTACGAGCGACGGTAGGATAGAACTTACCGTCGGCAATAGGTTGAGTGAGTTTCTTCCTCCACCGGCAGAAACCTACCATGGACGGTAGGGTGTATCCTACCATCCGCGGTAGGGTCCAGAAAACCTTCTTCCTTTGATCTTGTAGCTACAAAATCTCCCAAGCTTGCTTTCTTGGATTTCTCTATTTGCACTTTGAACAATAGGAAGGTTTTGGATCCCCTAAAGTCTTCTTCTCGTTCCTCTAGCATATGCCAAGTGAAGTTTTGGGGCATTTTCTCAAATAACGCCGCCATCTCTGTGTTCTTTTTCCATCTTCTTGGCCCTTGCTCTTCTGACCGGTCCTTGGAACAAGTCTACTAACTTCTGTGCATCCCTGATCATACCACAAACATATGCTAATTACAACCATGCACAAGCTGCCGCCGAATTTCTTGTACCTAAGGACACTCACGAGCCATATGCAAACAAAATCTATTGATGCCTTACAGATTGGGCATAATGGAATCTCAACTACTTTCCTCAAGAACAAATATGCTATTGTCGGTAACTAATCTAATCTGGTTTTGCACTAGGCTACCATGCATAATCCTCCATAATCCCTTCCAAACTCAGTCGAAATCAATGGTAATCCAATTCCATATTTGATAAGCTCCCCTCTATAAACAATATTACGCCCAAGTTTGAGACACATTCTTACCCTTCTTCAGCTCGAGTAACGGATTACCATATTTATGCCAAAGTACCTTTTCCTGCAAGTATTCGGGCTCTCTAACATCTGCCATGCCAGCTTAGGAAGTAGGGGCAATGTTCATTCTTCTCAAATTTTTCATTCCAAGACCACCAGCTACTGTAGGTTTGTAGATAGTATCCAAATTCACATATTGTAATTTCTGATCCTCCATAGTAGAACCCCAAAAGAAGTCCTGATTAAGTTTCTCAATTTAGGCCATGGTTGACGCCAAAAGTTTGACTGATTGCATGCTACAGACAGGAATGTTGGTTGTAACAGTACGAACAAGAAAGCTTCGCGTGGCTTTGGATAAAATTTTCTGCTTCCAACCCCGATAACCTTTTCCGAACATTAGAAACCACCTCCCTATGTATATTCTTAGTAACTTTCCCATGTAACACCGACACTCCCAAATACTTCCCAAGATCAGCCGTTAATGAAATACCCCATTTGCTACTAATAGATTGAGCAATCACCCCACCAACATTCCTAGAAACATACATTTTAGACTCGCCCATATTTATTTTCTATCCGGAGTAACTACAGAACTGCCTAAGCACCTCTTCCATCACCTCTGTTTGCATTTCTGACGCCTCTCCGAAAAAGAATAAGTTGTCAGTAAAGAATAGATGTGACAACCTCGGGCCACTCTATGAAAACTTAATCGGATGCCATTTTTTTTTGCAAATGGTCAATGGATATGTTGTCCAAGCACCTCAATATACAAAACAAACAAATACAGGAATAATGGATGGCCTTGACAAAAGCCCCGATGTAGAGTAAATGAATCAAGCTTTTCTCTATTCCATAGCACCGATAAAAAAGTCGATGAAACACATAATAAAATTAGATCAACTAGTTGATCATCCACTCCAATAGCTGATAATAAGCTTTCTCCAAATCTAACTTCATAATCATAGTCCGGTTCTCGCCAACCTTGATATGCATAGAATGAATTCTCTCTTGCATAAGAACCATTTTAACCAAACCCATTCTCTCCATTCCCCTCCTTTCCCTTTCCTTCCGTCATAGAAGTCAACCGAAATTGAACACCTAGATCTGTCTCCTCTCGTTGCCTTCCCTCCAAGTATACTCTTAGTGTCTCCTTGGAGCATTTAATTATAAATTTTGTGGCTATTGTATGGTGACACGGTTTCCTTTCTGTTTTCTCTGGCTTATACTACCAAGTTGCTATTTAACAATGTAATGTTCACATCTTAACTTCTTGTGAACATCACCGTTCTTTATCTTTTACAATTTCTTTTTCCCGCAATATTAATTGGTACTCGAGGCATGATGTTTTGTGAAAGATGTTAATTTGAATTTATTTACTTGCTATAAATTACCTTGTATGGGTTTGGGTTTTCTTGCAGGAGAGGAAGGTAAAGGACGAAATTGATCGGCTTAAGAAAAATTTAGATTCGTACATACATACTTGACGGAAAGATAAATATTGTTTTGAAATGAATCTTACGTATCTGGATATCGTGATGTTTTCAATATGTATAAAGCTGAGAGAGATAAGTTCCATGCTGAGCGGAAGTATGCCTATGGTTCATTACATACATAGAGAGTTATTTGGTAGAATTGCATATGAAAATATATACGAGGGTTTTTTCAATTGCAGGTACTTGTGGGAAAAGGAAAGTGAAATTGACGGCTCAAATCAGAAAATGGTAAGGCAAGGAAAAGCCTAGATCATGCAACTCCAGGTGTATCTGTTTTAACTTTTGGTACTGGACTTCTAGTATGAATGGTGATCATCTTCATTTCAGATAATGGAGAATAATTGGTTCTGTCATATGTGATTTTATCCATTCTAGTTGCTATACTCCTTTTCTTCCATCCATAAAAGGAAAACATCAAGTAAAGGGAAGAATTTTTTCTGCTAGCTATGCCTTTTGATAAACAGAGTAGTAGAGTTGTAGACTGAATGTTGGAATTTATTTATCTATGTATTATTTATTTATTTTTTGGTGGTGGTGGTGGGCGGCTATGTAGGAAAGGAAGAATGGTATTCCTCAGTATTTGGTGGTAGACTGGTAGGGGAAAGATCTGAAGTTCTATCAATGCCTGCTTGCTGGTGTTTATGGGAAAAGGCTCTATCCTGCCATAAACGTAAAAAATATCTTACTGTGTAGCTCTTGAAGCAAGGTGAAATATAACAGGTTAAGGCTCGCTCTATAACTGATCAACAGAAACAGCCGAGACATGGCTGCTATTATAAAGTTTTGCTCATAATCTTTCTTGACAGCTTACATATGCATAAAGGACTAGTAGAAAATAAACCAAATGTACTTTGCCCTTTAACAACTAATGCGCAAGAAATTAAGACACCTAGAATAATGCTCCCATGTCTTTTTATCAATAGAAAACCATAAATTAGTTGTATATTTGTATCAGTTTGAATTGTAACTCATAGCATAAATTCCGGTAGAAGTATATTGAACTTGATAACCAATAGAATTTCTGCATGCCTTTATATACTAAAAGTTATTTTACCCTCAGTCATGGTGGGTAATTTGTCATTGACTAAACTTCTCAGGATATTAGAAGGGGGCTGACCTTTGTAAGAAAGATAATCAAGAAGTTTGAAATTTCTGGGGTGTTTGGTCCAATTTTCGAGTTGCTTGATTGTGATGAAAAAATTTTCATAGCAGTTGAAGTTACTGCTCAAAACAGGTAATGCATCTTACCAAACTGCATTTTAGCTTTACATTCTCATTTAGTACGACCTGGCTCGGATGGTTAATTTTGTTATGGCCAATCTGCATTTCATATGGTGACTCTCTCGTTCCTATATTACAGTTTGTTTCATGTGGTGGTTGAAAATGATGATATATGATCAACCACAGTCATTAGACAGCTCAATGCACAGAAAGGTGGACGAGTTGCATTCATACCATTAAACCAGGTGAAAGCTCTCCATGTTAATTACCCACAGAGCTCTGACGTGATACCTCTCCTAAAGAAACTGAGATTCTCTAATGACTATGCTCCAGCTTTTTCTCAGGTTTGTCCTTCAGAACTTACTCACTTTGGGTCTCACATATCCTCTCATAAAAAAATTAACTTTCATGAAATACAAGAAGAAAAAACTCACTTTTTTCCTGCTAAAAACCAATCAAAATAAGGTCTAAGAAATTCAAGACAAAAGTCTCAAACACAATCTATATCAATCCCATCCGTACTGTTTGACTGAAGCTCCTTGGTTTTCATGGATTCCTTTGCTTTTTCCTTTGTTGCATATATTTTGTTGTACTCCTTCCATTGCAACTAGATTTTGTAGCAGTATCATTTTTTGTCACAGCACATCCAATTTCTTGTTTAATCTGTCTATTACTTAGATATGCATATTTCTCATTGGCCTAGGTGTTTGCAAGGACAGTTATTTGTTGAGATCTGGATATTGCCACAAGATTTGCCTGTAATGATGCTAGGATTGTATTACATTGGAAGGTTAGTCCTGAATCTCACTTTCTTGTTTTATGACTTCACCCTCTTGTATGGGCATTCACCCTCTTGTTACAGGTGATCAAGAGAGCAAAAAAGGCAGTATGACTGGAGGGTTCTATGACTATAGGCTCAAAACTTAAGTTTATGAGTACAATTTGTCAGAATACCAGGTCTATTAACACAAAACAGCAAGAGCCGGAGAGTATTGGAATTAAACTTGAAGATATCCTTTTAAACAGCAGATTCTAGTTTATTCGTATCTTTTACATGATTCATTGGGTTATATTTATGTAAATCATGAAATAATCTTATTTTAAGATATTTGCTCGTTCTTCCAGTTGCGACCCTTATACGGCATGATGAGTCAGTGCTGCTCTTTCTCTTTATACAATGATAAGGAGTTTTTTTACTTCACAGCTACTTATGTTGCTGAAATGCACATAAACTATTCCAGTTGATGACTTTGCTAGTATTTTGTATATACATTCTTGTATTCTGATAATTTCTTGGTAATAATATTATGCTTTTTACTCCCCCCAAGAAAAAGCACGTAAACTATTCTATCCAGTTGCTTAAATTTTACTGCCATTTAAAAATAAAAAAAAAGGATTTTCATCCAGTTGATCAACTATATAGACCTTTAACTGAATTGGTTGACCCTACATACTCGGTCCATTTGGCCATTAATCCTAAATTGTTAAATATCGACTATAATCTTGTAAAATTTTGAACAGAATTTGCTTGTGTATATGGTTGTTAGATGATTATTTTGTATAGTATTTTTCTTAGAATTATCAAACAGGTTTTAATTTCTAAATCAAGTCAGTGTTG
The DNA here is from genome assembly GCA_028651295.1 of Catharanthus roseus. Lineage (NCBI taxonomy): Eukaryota > Viridiplantae > Streptophyta > Magnoliopsida > Gentianales > Apocynaceae > Catharanthus > Catharanthus roseus. The sequence goes on along the minus strand of JAPQWS010000140.1, from coordinate 3,824,692 downwards.
ATACATAGTTGACGACTAACAAGGATCAATGGGTCTTTTTAACTTATGAACAGAAGGCCTGCAAGATATATTATCCAGAAATGTTTACACTCAAATGCTTATGTTTATGCATAGTTGATAAATCATTTACTCGTGAAGTCAATATGAGGGTAGTTTGTTCTTCTTCTTCTTCTTCTTCTTCTCTTTTTTAATTTTTATTTTATTTTTATTTTTGAGGCTGAAGAACATTCCTCTGCAAATACTTGTTATTTGTTTTCTGCTGAACTTTTCTCAGAGATTGACCAGAAAATTAATGAACTTTGTTGCTGAGCAGCAGAATAATGACGCCGAACAGGCTCTTCATAAGTCAGAATTGGAACAGCTCTGGCAGGATGTTGCTAATGCTGATAAACAGAAAGAATCCATTTTTAAGGCTCTTGAGAAGAAGGTCTATCAGACACCAAAAGTTGCTCATCTGTTTTCTTGGTAGATCTGTTTTTCTAACTGTTAAAATTGACTGTATTGCAGGAAAAGGTGCTTTCAAATGTTTTACCTCAGATTGAACAACTAAGAGCTAGCATTTCTATGAAACATCATGAGATGGGGACAGAGCTTGTTGATCATTTCACACGAGAGGAGAAAGATTCCTTGTCTCGGCTCAACCCTGAAATAACAAGTCTCAAGGAAAAGCTTATTGCCTGCAGAAGCAATCACATAGAGGTTTGTTATTGGAGCTTTTCTGCCTCAGCCTTATGAAGCTGTAAAATGTATATACTCCCTCCATTTCAAAAAATGTCATATTAGATGGAGAAAGTAGTTTCATAGTATATGTCATCCTACAGTTTTCAAAGAGCATTTATTATGTTCTTTTTTTTTTTTCCGATTCTATCATCCTCTCTCTCTCTCTCTCTCTCTCTCTCTCTCTCTCTCACACACACACACACACACCCGTAATATGTATATACTCCCTCCATTTCAAAATATGTCATTAGAGATGGAGAAAGTTGTTTCGTAAGATGTCATCCTAAAATTTTCAAAGAACAATTATTATTTTTTGTTTTTTGTTTCAATTCTATCATCCTCTCTCTCTCAAAACCACCCCCCCCACCCCCCCAGCCGTAAAATGTGTATATACACCCTCCGTTTCAAAATATGTCATTCTAGTGGAGAAATCTGTCATCCTACAATTTTCAAAGAGCATTTATTATGTTTTTCTTTATTTTTTATTTTTTATTTCAATTCTGTCATCCTCTCTGGTAATATTACATTGTATAAAAAAGATTTCTTTGTTTTCGAAACCTTTAATCTTTGCTTAGGAAGCTAAAAAGACGTATACCACCTCTTGTCAGAAATGCAAGTCCTCTTGGACTTGTGCATACAAATAACGGTTTCGAGAACCGGGTTGCTTTTGAATTAATGTATCTTCTATACACTTAATGAATAAGGGGAGACGGAAAGAGAGGGAGGGAGATAAAGAGATGGGCAGAGTCGGAATTTAGATAATAAATGCTCATTGAAATGTGTAAAAAGACTTACATTTTGATCATCCCTACACCCTCTAAAAAGTCTTATATTTCTGATCGGAGGTAGTATTTTGAATGGGAGGGAGTTTTAAATACTTGACTGGTTTACAGTTATTTTCTCTTGTTTAATGGATAGATGGAAAAGAGAAAAGCTGAGCTGGAGATGAATCTTTCAACAAACCTTGTAAGGAGGAAACAGGAGTTAGAGGCAATAAAATTGTCTGTTGATGCTGACACTTTACTCGGTGAAGCTGAACTAAAGAGGCAGGACCTGATGGATGCCAATTTATTAGTTGAAAATTTTACAAAGCAGCAAAAAAGTGAGTCATTTCTGTGTGCTTTGTTTGCAGTTGCAGTATGTACCTTTTGATCATATTTCTGAGGAAATTTTTGGTTCTTTTGATTATTTTTCCAGGAGTTTCTGAAAGTATAGATTAACAAAACAAGAGACTCAAGGAGATTAAACTCGAGAAAGATAGCATAAAGGTATTCTTATTTATTGTTTTCAAGTGTTTGAATGAAGCTAATCTTAACATGTATCTGCAGTCTTTAGAAGATAAGTATCAGAGTACCCTTCAAGATGAAGCAAAAGAACTCGAACAGCTAGGTAAGCAAAAGAAACATCTATCGTGCTAAACAAGAGGAGTACTCGAAGAAATCCGGGAATTGGGTCCTTTGTCTTCTGATTCTTTTGAGGGGTATCATTCTGCTTGTAGTAAGTTTTTTGCTGACTTACTGTATCGTATCGGGCTTCTGAATTTTTTTCTGCTTTACATTGTTGGTTGATTGATGCAGTCTTGGACATGAGATGGCTACCTGCATTCTGTGCTACCATACTGGTCCATAACATGAGAATACAACTATAGGATAAGTAAAAAAAATTGTGTTTGTGGTGGAATTAGTTTTGTTCTTTTGGCTTTTTCGGTATTGTTGTTTTGATTGATTATAGTTCTCACCTAGTTAGTTATCTATTAAAGAAAGAACTTCATGAATTAAGTTGGTCATTTATTAGCTATTCACAATTGACTACTTGATAGATCAATTCTGGATTAGGTAATAAACAATTTTTTTTTTTCCCCTTCCTTTTGGTGCAAGATATGATCCAATAAATTGTGGCATGCTAAACTGGAAGAGGACTTCAAAAGGGGGAAGAAAAATAATTTGGTTATTGATCTCCTTCTTTATGGGCGAGCAAGTATTCAAAATGACAGGCTACTTGCTCTCATTTACTACACTTGCACTATGGAAGCTTTTTATTCCTTCAAATCTTCAACTTTATTTTTATCGTTTTAAAACTAAAAAAAAAGTGCTCTTCTGTATAATCACCTCTGACCTTGTTTTAAGGTACAATATGCATCTTGGTAATTTCTTAAAGCCAAGCAACTTGATCAGTGATGAGAAGCACATCTCTAAATCTGCTGATTTTCGTTTTATATCTTATATTTGTTTAACTTTTCTTGTCTTGCCCACTATAAATTTCAGGTATAAAAGGAAGAGCATCAAAGAATTGTATAAAATGCTTCATAATTGTAATGAGCAGCTTCAGCAGTTCAGCCATGTAAACAAAAAAGCACTTGACCAGTATGTAAACTTCACGGAGCAACGGGAAGAGCTTCAAAAACGGCAAGCTGAACTAGATGCAGGGGATGAGGTACCTTGTGATTTATGATATTACCAGATGGACAAATATTAACTCAACCTATGGGTAGCATTATGATTTGTTGGGGCTGCCTAGGCTCAATCGACGGCTTTATATAAGCAGTCTTTCTCCTAACTGTTGCAGAAAATTAAAGAACTTATGTCAGTTTTGGATATGAGGAAGGACGAGTCAATTGAGCGCACTTTTAAAGGCGTGGCTAAGCATTTTAGAGAAGTATTTTCTGAACTTGTGCAAGGAGGTCATGGGTTTTTGGTCATGATGAAGAAAAAGGTTGGTTGTAGTCTGTAGATTGCAATATGATATCTCATCATAATATTCTATCTGCTCTAGTGTCACAGTTATCTTCCTCAAAAGCTATGCCTTTTTCTTATTTAATGCTTGTGCATAGACTTTTTGTGACTTTTTATGAAATGATTCTTTTTTTTTATCTAAATGTAAATGATGTATAGATCAAAAGAGGATGTACAAATACACGCGGGTATACCCACGGCTTTAACAAAGAGGGACTCCCTCAAAGGCCTCAAGCAGCGTACGGCTTCTAAGACAACAAACAAAACAAGACAGATTAGGAAGTCAAAATATGGGGGTACAAGGCATAAATAATCCTATACACCTGTATTTTGATTTTCCTAACAATCTGTTGGCTATCGGGGTTACAACCTTCAAAAATCTTCTGATTCCTACACTTCCATAAGTAGTAGACTGTGGCCACAAAGCAAAGGTGCCTCCAATTGCATTTCCAAGATGTGCCTCCATTACTCTTCCGGAGCCATTTGAGGGTACTCTGGAATGTAGATGTTCTTCTCAACAGCCCTGCCCATTCTCTAACCTGTGCCCATACCTCGTTTGTGAACTTGCAAGTGAAATAAAGATGGTCCATTGTCTCCTGGTACTGCCCACACAATGTACAAAGTGTCTCCACTCCCAGAAAACCAAGTCTGTCTTTAGTCGGCAGCCTGTCCAATACCCCTACCCAGCAAATGAATGAAAACTTTGGTGGGATCACCTTGTTCCAGATAATCTTATGCCAATTGCAAACCCTGTCAATCGGCCTAAAGAAATCATAGGCAGCTGCAGTGTCAAACCGGCCCTTGGAGCTCCAGATTTCCAGTGTGGTTACTGCCTCCTCATAAGTCCCTCGGCCTGTAATCAGCAAGTCCCGAATCTCCAACAATTTCTTCATGAGTGGAGGTAAACCCTTTTTAATGGGGGTTAACCAAATCGAGGAGCCTTTAAGGTAGATGTGGTGAATCCACTTACACCATAAAGTGTCTGCCTTCAAGTGAATTTTCCAGAGGGTTTTGGTTAGCAAAGCCAAATTCCAAGCCCTTGTATCCATGAACCCTAATCCCCCTTTGTTCTTCTTCCGACACATATAGCTCCAAGCAACCTTAGCTTTGTTGCCTCCCCATAAAAACCTTCGGCACATAGTAGTGATTTTATCAAGCACGGCTTTCGAAATTGGTATAATCCCTAACCAAAAGCATTGGATACCCTGAATTACTGATTTTATCACTTCAACCTTGCCTGCATAAGACAAATTGAGGCCAGCCCAAGATCCCAAAGTAGAAGCTACCTTTTCCAGCAGCGGGTTGTAGTCATCCAGCTTTAGGAATTCCCCCGAAAGAGGCACCCCCAAATATCTGAATGGCAATCTTCCCTTCATGAAACCCCGTGGTCAGCAAAATATGCTCTTTCTCCTGTTCTTCCACTCCAGCCAAGAAAATGTTGGACTTTAGTGCATGTGCTTTCAGCCCCGAGACTTTACCAAAATTATCCACCACTTGGCACACCATCCCAACTGAAGAAGAATCCCCCCTTGTAAAGATCATAAGGTCATCCGCAAATGCAAGATGAGAGATTCGATTCTGCTGACATTTGGCATGGAAATTAAATCCACACCTCCTATACCTTCTAGTCATACGGTTCAGGCTCCTAGACAGATATTCCATGCACAGGACAAACAAACAAGGGGACATAGGATCTCCTTGTCTCAAGCCCCTCTTCCCTTTGAAAAAGCCAACAATGTCACCATTAATCCTTAAAGAGAAAGAAGGAGAAGTGACACAAGCCATAATCCATCCAATAAAAACACCCGGGAAGTCTAGCAGTTGAAGCACCTCTTGTAGAAACCGCCAAGAGATAGTATTATAAGCCTTCCTGATATCTATCTTAAGAGTGCACTTGGGAGTAGTCCGCTTTCTACAATACCCCCTCATAATTTCCTGTGCCAAATGAATGTTTTCAACCATGCTTCTACCTTTAACAAATGCCGACTGTGCCTTGTCAATCAAATCCGGTAGCACCTTCCCCAATCTATCAGCCATCAACTTAGTAATGACCTTGTAGAGCACATTACAACATGAAATTGGTCTAAACTCCCCCACTCTTGTAGCCATCTTGGATTTAGGGATCAGGGAAATAATGCAATGGTTGATCTGTTTCAGCAATTTGCCCGTCCTGAAAAACTCCCCAACTGCTCGGCAAAAGTCATCTCCCACTACAGTCCAAGCCTTCTTGAAGAAATAAGATGTGAAGCCATCCGGGCCTGGTGACTTCTCATTTCCTATATCAAACAAAGCTTCCTTTATATCCTCCCTAGAGAATGCCTTCACTAGTTCCTCCCTATGCTGCCAAGATAGCCCTTCCTCCATAACAATAGCATCCAATGGTTCTGTGTCCTCATGGGTTCCCAAAAGGTCTACATAGAATTGTAGAAATTCTTGCTTAACTTCCTCCAAAGATGTAGTAGTAGAGCCATCTGCCCGGATTAGAGCCGGTATGTGGTTCCTCCCGACATTCCTCTTAACCAAAGAATGAAAGAGCTTGGTGCCCTTGTCACCTTTGAGTAGGAATTCCGTTTTAGTCTTTTGTGCACAAAACTTCCTCTCCGCCTCAGTGAGGAAGACTGCCTTCTGCTGTAAATTCTTCACCAATTCCCGCAACTGAGTATCCCCCGGGTTGTCATGCAGGAGTACCTGGTTCAATTTCAGTTCATCCCTAGCCTTCTTAGCTCTATCAGCAATGTGAGAGTATTCCAGTCTATTAAGAGACCGAAATCTGCTCTTAAGCAGTTTCAGTTTCCTACAAATCCGAAACTGTACAGTGCCTTGGATCTCCTTATCCCATTCCTGTTCCATCAATCTTGGGAATTCTGCATGATCTGCCCACATGTTGAAGAACATGAATCCCGTCTTTATTTTATGATTCTTAGTTTCCTTTGTCTTTGCATTTGTGCATATCTTAAGAGCATTTTTAGTTGCATGCTCGCAATGAAGGGTTCAATTTTCAAAAGGAGGTTTAAGCAGCACTGTAAGTTAGTAACCTGCCACCAGATTTTAACGTAGATTTAAACCTCTTTAGTTCTGATCTGATATCAGACTGCATACAGAAATTGACATTCCTAACCTGATCACATAATAGCAAGAGTTTAATGCAGAAATGTGGCTCAAACCATTTTGGCTCCCGATCTGAGATTATTCCGCTTCCTACTGCCTGCGGTTCATTAATTACTGGAGCTAAACTTGTGTTTAAAGTCTTAAACAAACAACAGTACAATTTAGCCATTCATGTCAGCTAGTGCTTTGTGTAATTCAACTCAAATTTAATCAACCTGCTAACAGAATCGCGTTTTGGACTTGACTAAACTTCACTTAATTGCCATACCTCACAAAAGTCCGAGAAAAAACATAAGTATTCTCAGCTTGATGATTGAATGGGTTGATTTTAGATCTTGGGATATAACTTGAGCTTGAAATTAATCTGTGAAAATCCTGTACAAGTTCTGCTGTTCGCCTATCCATGTAGCTAACAAAGGACTGCACTCCAGAATTTCTGAAAGTCCTGTAGAGGATCATAAATGTGACTGTTTGGGTTTTCTGTTAAACTGATTTGGAAATTTATATCATATAATGCTGCTGTAGTAGTTGTCTAGTCTATTGCTTTTTCTGATGCGTAATATTTGATAATCCTGTTAGAGTAATACTTTATTTTCGTAAATGTCCTGTATTGTCTTTTTGCTTCATTTCAAATTTCAAATGTCTGAAAAATGTTGGACTGTGCATGGGATATTCTGAACCCTTGAAAAACCATGTCTCTTCTGTATCACAACTTCATGTTTTAATATGCTGTTCATTGATTTCTTATGGTGCATTCACAGGAAGGAAAAGAAGATGATGATGATCAAGATGAGGACGAGCCTCGTGCATCTGTTGTGGAGGGAAGGGTTGAGAAATACATTGGTGTTAAAGTGAAGGCATGTATTATTGTCAATAATGTTTATTTTCATCCTAAAGCTGCTAAGTTCAAGTTTGGGCTGGCTTAAGTATAATCTTGTACATCCTTATATAAATTGGCAGTCAGGAAATTGATCTTATGTGGGTTAAATGCCACTACACAACCGTAAGGAACAAGTTCGTTCAAAATTTTCCTGCTGATTATATGCTGGAGGATATCTGGTCAGAAATGCCCTGCAAGGGGGGGGGGAAGGAAGGAGAAAAGAATGATTATGTGATGTTCTCATTCACTCACACCTAAAATTATGCAGGTTTCTTTTACTGGGCAAGGGGAGACGCAATCGATGAAACAGTTATCTGGGGGTCAGAAAACTGTGGTGGCACTGGCCCTAATATTTGCTATACAACGATGTGATCCAGCTCCATTTTATCTTTTTGATGAGATAGATGCAGCTCTGGATCCACAGTACAGAACTGCTGTTGGAAGTATCCCTCATTTTTTAATTTTTGTACCTTCCTGTTATTATGGATTATTGATGCATTTTCTTCTTAACAATAGCATTTTCATCTGTTCCCTTCAATTCTGTGTGGACTTCCTATTTCCTCAGATTTTGAGTTCTATTTTGATTTATGACTCCTTTCTTCCTTTCTTACCTTTTTTCCTCCTTACCCCTCATCTTTTGTGTTATTTGGGGGAGTGGTTGTTAACTGGTGGGGAGTTTGCTATGTCTATTTTAAATTTTCTGTTTGGCCCTTGTAAAGGCAATAGTGCATTTCCTTTAACTCTTGTTCTGTAGATATGGTACGGCGTATGGCAGACATGGCAAGCACCCAGTTCATTACGACAACTTTTAGACCAGAACTTGTGAAGGTTGCTGATAAGATCTATGGTGTGACACACAAGAATAGGGTTAGCAGCGTTGCTGTTATCAGTGAGGAACAAGCTTTATACTTCATTGAGCAAGATCAGACTCAGAATGCAGAATGAGGTTTCCCACTCTTCAACCAATCTTATCATGCTTTTCAATTTCTGTATAATTCATCAGTCTAATAATTAATACATTTCGATTTTGGGCAAATACCTGGAGGGCTAATTGTATGTTATGATGGCAAAGGAAAAATGTAAATACGAAATAGAGTGATTCCAAAATCTAACACTGGGTTCTTGCTCTTTTGTCTCCACAGTGATCCAATAGGTGGAGGATACCAGGTCATGAATTATTAGGGAAATTTGTGTATGTATATCATACGTTATTTGAAGTTAGGGATCTCTTGTACTTCAGCCATATTGTGAGATTTTGTCTTGTAAAAGTAATTACAGTTATTATATTAGAAGCAAAATTTTACTTAGAAGAGAAAACACCCATCGAAAATTTAATATAAACTTTATCATTAATATACTAAATAAAAAAATAAATAAACAATTTGCTAATGCTAAAAAAACTCTACCTACGAAAGAAATTTATAGAACTATCCCTATAATATATATTTTTATTGTGCAGTTGTTGTAAGGCCATAGCCAATTGGGTAAAGTGGATCATAATTCTCGTCATCAAAATTCATGGGAAGTTGCTCTACGGTTTTAAACCAAGTCCTTGCAAGTTTTCCAGTAAACGGATAATCTCCATAAAGTACATCGGCAACACCTTGACCTTCAGATCCAGGAAGCCAAGCAGCCACAACAGCATCCATTTGTGGAACGTATGGCTCGATCATCAATGGGCGACCAGAGATCAAGACGACAACACATTTAACTTGTCCACAAACATTGTAAATTGTTCCTGTTCCTGGATCTGGAATCGTTAAGTTGAGATTGTCTCCTCCAGTTTCGGCATATGGTGATTCTCCAACGACAACAATGGCATAGTCAAAATTATTAGATTTGACAAAATCTTGATCGGGATTGTAATCGTAGACGATTTCTGTTGTTGGATCAACGGTATTTGCCACTGCCTCTAAGATTGTAGTTCCTATTTGGATTATTAACAAAGAAGGTATTAATTTTAAGGATAAGTATCATTCCAAATTGATGGAAATAAATAAACACATATCATTAAAAATTGATGAAAATAAATATAAAATACCCTTAAATGTACAAATAATTACTAAGAGCTTACCAGCAGTATTGTTATTGCCACGAAGACCTTGCCAAGAGATAGTCCAACCACCACATTGAGCACCCAAGTCATTAGCATGAGAACCGGCAACCAATATCTTATTTGCTTTCTTAGGTAATGGAAGAATAGGTTCATCAGCATTCTCTCCATTCTTAAGAAGAACAAGTGATTTCCTAACTGCTTCTCTAGCCAAATCTCTGTGTGCTTGTGAACCAAGTTGATCAATAAGACTATAATCTGCTAAAGGATTCTCAAATAGACCCATTGTGAATTTCACCCTAAGAATCCTCCTAACAGCATCATCAATTCTACTCATTGGAATAAAGTTGTTGTTCACTAATGAAGTTAAAGTATCAATAAATTCTATGTGGTTGAAAGGCACCATTATCATGTCAATTCCAGCTAAAACACCTTGAAGAACTGAATATGTATAATTTGCATGTGGTGGTGAAGTTATTCTGTCTAGTCCTTCCCAATCTGATATCACAAATCCCTACAAAAAAAAAATTTTAAAAAAAAGTCAATTGAAAATTCACTAAAAATATATGGTATTTTTTATAATAATAATAATAATAATAATAATAATAATAATAATAATAATATTCTTTTTTACCCTAAATCGCATGGTGCCTTTAAGAAAATCAGTGACAAGATTGCGATTGGTGTGCATTTTAACACCATTCCAGCTGGAGTAAGAAACCATGACAGTAGAAACACCTTTGATAATTGCTGGGTAATAACCAGGCATATGAATACTTAACAATTCATGCCAATTAGCCACTGTGTTGTTCTCATTTATACCCTTTGTTGTTCCACCATCACCAACAAAGTGTTTTGCACAAGCCAATACCTTGTCACTTTACCAAAAAAAGTTAGTTTCGAGGAATTTAATAAAATTTGGATATAGAGAAAAAATGTAATTCTCAATTAATTTTTTGGACTTACTTTCCACCCAAATATGGTACTCCCTTTCTACCATTTTCAGGAATGTCACCTTGTAAACCTGTGATGATTTCGGTCATCTCTTGAACAATTTTAGGGTCCTCACTATAAGACTCATAACATCTTCCCCATCTTGGATCTCTGCATACCTATTATATAAAATTGCACAAAAAGAGAAAAAAAATTATATTATTTTATTTTTTTAGTATTTGAAATAAAGTTCAAAGAAATAAACACTTACCGCTAGACATGGAGCAAAAGCATAATGGATTCCTGTGGCTCTAACTTCCCGAGCTGTAGCAGCTCCAATCCTCTTTAGCAAGTCAGGGTCTCTGTACCATAATATACAAATTTTGTTGTTATTATGCAAAAGAAAATGTCACAAAATCACTTATTATGGTAATTAATAATGGACTAAAAATTAATAATAAAAAAATACTAGCTTTTTCGATAAAACAAAAAAAAAAAAATCAAAGGTGCATAAAGTAAGATACAAAAGAAGAAGGGTAAAATTGAGAATATATAATTAATTACCTGGTGCATCCAAGGCCAACATTATGGGGAAAAATAGTAGCTTTGTAGACATTATTGTGGCCATGAACAGCATCAATACCATAAATATATGGAATACCAAGCCTACTAGAAAGAGAACCGTTCTGAAAATAGTTAACCATATCAACCCAATCCATAGGAGTTGCTTTTAGTTTAGGAACGCTTCCTCCACCGCTCAGCAAACTTCCAATACCATATTCTCTCATTATTTCTGCCGTAACATTCCTTCGATCCAATTGTACCATTTGTCCAATTTTCTCTTCCAAAGTCATCCTTGACATTAAATCATTAATTCGACCAACCATTGGTTGTTTTGAATCCTTATACACCATATATTCTTCTGCTGTCGCCGAAGAACATAGGATCAAAACTAAAAAAAATCCCACGAAAGGGACTATTAATTTGCGTAGTGACATAACCACCACCATGATGAACGATGATGATGATGATGGATGATTTCCTAGTACAGCAAGGAAGAAGAAGGATCACTAGGATGTTTAAGAATAAGAATGATAAGATGAAAGGACAACAACAATCCTCATATATTTATAGGGTACAAAAAATTAAAAGTGATTGAATATAATTAAAACTCTATCAGCAAATTCCTACTAGATTTTGGAATCAAATTTTATTATCTGTTAGGATATGATTTTAATTAATCTGATGATTTAATTATTAAGAGATTCTATTGGTAAAGGATTTCCTTGAATATCTCTTGAATTTGTTTTTCTTTTTCTTTTTTTGAATTTGGTTCAATATTGGATTTGAATTACTTACTTACTAAGTCACTCAGGAACCGCCCCTCCTCAAACTTCGCGAATACCTCTGTTTCTGTATGTTTCCCTTTTGAAATACTTGAAGCAATTGCTTGATTTATTGATGAATTAGAGTTACCATAGAAATGATCGGCACTAGGGTTAGGGTTTTGATTTTTCTTTTCTTGTTGAAGTCGACTAAGTCCTTTCTGGGGGGAAACCTTTATTGGTGGATTTTGATTGAAGATGATGATCTGATTAGTTTCCTTGGAAATTCCAGTACTCATTTTTTAGCTCCTTTTTTAATCTCCTTGAAGTTATTTTGCTTTGCTTGGTGTTTATGCTGCTTTGGTTTATTGCTACTGATATAATCATCTCTGACCTTGTTTTAAGTCAACCTATAGGTAGCATTATGATTTTAAGTCAAGGGCTGCCCTAGGCTTAATCCACGACTTTATATAAGCAGTCTTTCTCTTAATTGATGCAGTAAATTAAAATGTATATACACCCTCCCTTTGAAAATATGTCATTCTAGCCGAAAAAAATCTATCATCCTACAGTTTTCAAAAGAGCATTTATTATATATCTTTAATTTTTTTTATTTCAATTCTGTCATCCTCTCCAATAAAAGCCACATTGTATAAAAAAGATTTATTTGTTTTCAAAACCTTTAATCTTTGCTTAGGAAATTAAAAAGACATACTAACTCTTGTTGTAAGTCATAAATTGGACTTGTGCATACAAATTAAGGGTTTTGCAAACCCAAGTAGCTTTTGAATTAATGTATCTTCTATACACTTAATGAATAAGGAGAGAGAGAGAGAGAGGGAGACAATGAAATAAAGAGATGGGTAGGGTTAGAAATTAGATAATAAATGCTAATTGAAATGTGTAAAAACATTTACATTTTGATCATCCTACACCTTCTAAAAAGTCTTAACCCTCTAAAAAAAGTCTTATATTTCTGATGGGATGGGATGTGTTATTTTGAATTGGAGGGAGTATTAAATACTTGACTGGTTTACAGTTATTTTCTCTTGTTTAATGGATAGATGGAAAAGAGAAAAGCTGAACTGGAGATGAATCTTTCAACAAACCTTGTAAGGAGGAAACAGGAGTTAGAGGCAATAAACTTGTCTGTTGATGCTGACACTTGACTCGGTGTAGCTGAACTAAAGAGGCAGGACCTGATGGATGCCAATTTATTAGTTGAATCATTTCTGTGTGCTTTGTTTGCAGTTGCAGTATGTACCTTTTGATCATATTTCTGAGTATTTTTTTGCTTCATTTGATTATTTTTCCTGGAGTTTCTGAAAGGATAGATTAACAAAACAAGAGACTCAAGGAGATTAAACTCGAGAATAATAGCATAAAGGTACTCTTATTTATTGTTTTCAAATGTTTGAATGAAGCTATAATGTTAACATGTATCTGCAATCTTTAGAAGATAAGTATCAAAGTACCCTTCAAGATGAAGAAAAAAAAAATAAAAAATTCCCAGTTTTTTTTGTTTTTGGAATTCAAAATTTAATTCAACTCATGTGCATTGAATTATAGTATGTCCGAGTCAGATTGAGATTTAATTTGTATATTTGGATAATATTTAAATACTATTTAAGAATTATAGTATTCTTCTCAAAGTTGTAAATGTCCTAAGTTTGGTTCGATTCAAATACATCTTCATATTAAAACTTGAATTGTAATCCTAATCCCATCTTACTTTCTATTCAAATTCAATTTCATTCTAAAAATTGAAATGTGATTCCAATAACCTAATAAGTTATAGTAAGTTATAGGTAAATAATATAATTGTATTTGTAATAAAATAGTATCTCAACAAAAGTACTTTTTATCAAGACGCTTTTAACTTATTTTAATTTATAATTACTTTTAAGTTGTTTTCGATTATTTATTATAAAGAATTTTTTTTAAATTGTTTTATTTATTAATGATATATATATATATATATATATGAAAATAAAGAAATCTTATGTGGCTCACAACTCTAAGCTTCACTATCACATCTAAAAAATTTACTGATGATTTGAGAATATTGCAAGAAAAAAGTTTATCTAATAAAATAAATTTAAAGACTTTAAAAAAAAATCAATAAGGCTAGTAATAATTATTAATCTTCCCGAAAATAATTCCAAGAATCTTTTTTATGAAAAAAAAAACAGAGATAATTAATAAGGTAATTGATAATAAGGCATGTGATTTTTTTATATATAATTTATTCAAATGAGAAAAAAAATGAAATATATCTATTTTTCTTCCTATGCAAAAAATTAAAAAAAAAAAAAAAAAGAGAGAAGAAAAAATTAACAATTAATAATAAATTATAAGAACATATCTTAAATTATTTGATAAATAAAGATATGTGATTGATTGTTAAACATTACACCTCTATCTGTAAAAATTGGTATGTATTTATCATATTTTTTTAAGATAAGTTAGTATAAATTATTTGCTAATTTAAAAAATAACTTCAAATTCTAAGTCTTATTCAAAAAATACATGTATGGCTTAATCTTTTTCCTACTCTACCACTATATACCCACGAGCCTCGTTTCCTCCATAATTCAGTTAAATCTCTCCTTCGTCCTTTTATTTGGGTTGCAGCTTTGATTAGTGAATGCATCATTCACTCTATTTGATAGACTATTGATAATAAGCTCCATGATTTTCACCTTTACGATGTTCTTTTAAAAGTTGAAATTTGCTATTTTTACCATTTTCTCGATGTTATTAAAATTACGCTCAAATGCAAGATTGAAGGTATAATTTGTCGATGTCATTTTGTTTTACATTGTATTGAAACGAATGACATTTTTTTATAAAAAATTTTGAAGATTTGATATACAGTTCATGGAAGTATATGGGATGGATTGAAGAGAAAAGGAAGACTTTTTCAATATGCCAATATACAAAACGATGATATTTTGAGTTTGTCTTCTATGCCGAATCATCTTTTTGTCCCATGTAAATACATATTTTTTTAAATTGTTTTTTTAAATTGGTACATTGTATATTTTATTTAAATGCGAGATTTTATTTGTATCTAATTTTTGCTTTATTTTTATTTTGTCACAAATTATTAAACATCTCAACCTTCTTTTATATATATATATATATATATATAAAGAAAATAATAATGTATTGTAGATAATCAAATCTTCCAAGTTTAGGAAACTATAAAAAAAACTAATAAACTAATCTTTATATGTATATTAAAAGTGTAATTAAATTAAAAGATAACAATTAATATATTTTTTTCCTTGTCAAATGTAATTTTTTTCAATACTAATTTAATATACAGTCTAATAGTGATATTAGTATTCAAAATTATCATATTTTTATTTCCATCATAATTCATAAACACTACACTTAAATTGTCTATCACTTTTCTATTATTAGTATCTTAGTTCAAATTATCTACTATTTAATTACTACTTATCATAAAACATTTCGAGACCTTGTCTATAGGTTGCTTAGAGTTTTTCTAAAATTTAAAACTCCTCATTTAGACCCACTCCCTCATCACATACATCCGAATTGGTTTTAGAGTGAAATTTAATTGTTTGTATATTTATATTTCATTATAAAATATTTAACCATTGTATTCTATTTTAATTGAAGAAAAATAGACACCATTTTCATCAACAAAATCATCCACTCACGAATGGTGGAAAGCATGGTGAGACCTTTTCGTATTTTTTTTTTGTTTATTTATGATTGAATTTTTTATAGAGGAAAATATAAAGGAGGTAATATGCTACATAATTATGGAGGTAATATGTATTCATTATATTATAGTACTACTTTTTCTGGATGACCTTTTATTTTTCTTGTCTTATATTTTGCTAGATGCATTCTTTGCAACATGAGGTAAGGCCTATATTTTGTTGAATTGAGTTGATAAAAGCTTCATTTATGTGCATCTATAATCGCCCTTTTTCTTGTGTCATTTTGGCTTTGAAAGTAAGTTGCCCAAGAGAGAAACTTAATTAACTAGATCAAATTTCAAGCACTTCTATATATACTATGGAGGATAAGCTAAAAAAGCTACTAATGAAGAGTTTTCAACAAACAGTTCGTGGGCGCGGTAATGGGAACCAAGTTGTTGCCAGATGATCCAAACCGGATTATAATAAAAGCAGCAAATAAAATTTTCTATAGGATAGTTAGCATCAACTAATGCACAGATCTTTGTGTAGAATATTTTTTTATTTTTATTTTTTTTGAATAGGAGAATCATGATGTGAAACAAAATTTTATAATAAAGTGCTTAGTAATCTCTACATGTGCTATTTATTAAGGGATACAATACGAGATTCTATATATACATGTAACACATTTGATCACATTTTTTGTTGGGGTCTACCGTTGAAGGACCGAACAACAAATCTTATCTTATTTTCATATTGTTAGCTCTATATATTGTGATGGGAACTTTTTTTTTTTTTTTTAAATTATTGCATTATACTTTTTTTTTTTAGGGAATTTAGTGCTTTATGCTTATTCTTGACTCATTTGGTCTAAGACTCATTTTAATATATAACATGAGAAATAAATTATTTAATTAAACCTACTTAAAATAGTTTTAAAATATTAAGTTTTCTTTAGTTTTATAATACCTTTAATAAATTATTTGGTCTAAGTAGTTTTAGAATATTTTTATTATTAGATTTTATGTGCTATGGGGTTACACTAAATTGTGCACATCAATCATTAATTGTTTTAAAATATTTGATTGATTAAGAAAAATTTTTATGTATTAAATTATATAAAAATTAATAATTTATTTTTTTTGTGATTTGAATCCGAAACGTGATATAAAACTACCATATTTATCATCTTCAATCATCATCTCTTATACTAATTACCAAGGTCTTCAAATTAAACCATATAAATATGAATCATGTATTCATTTTTATGCATTTAGTTTTGTTTTTAACTGTTTTAAATTATAATTCTCTTATATATATATATATATATATATAATTTTGCTGCCGATTGGTTGGTTGGTTGGATTTGAACTAATGATCAAGCTGTCTCTTCACAATTCATTAATGATGGATTTCCTGTTTTTTCTTTTTTTGTTTTTTTTTGGGATGAATTCTTTCCCCAATAAAATTTTGGGCATAATAATCCTAATATGAGTTTGCCCATAATAGGAACTAATTTTCCTATTTAAATTTAATATGTAAGTTTCTTTAAATTCAATTAAGGTTTTTAAGATTAAATAATAATACATAAAAATAAAAAAATTAAATCTGCCTTATCGTCTGAAGTTAAACGTACTTTACTGTTGTATTACTTAATAAGTTTTGATGTATTAGGTTCCTTTTCCTTTTTTGATGTATTATTATTTTATGTATTATTAGGGTTTTCTTTTTGGGGGGGGTGGGTGAGATGGGAAGGGAGGGGAGAATTGTAGATTTTTTTAAATGTATAAGACAAATAGTAGTACTAACTTCATGAGCGAATTTATAATTAAATTTCATATATATAGTTCTTTTTTTAATCCTTTTACACTAATAACTAAAATAAAAAATTTAACAAAATTTGATTTCAATGTTTTAGTTTTTAAACTTAATTTGTATAATTATTTTGTTATTCTATATCGATTTTATCTTTATCTTAAGCAGAAATTCTGATAAGAGTTAAAGGATAAAAACTGTTATAACGGCAATTTACTGTTTCTTCAAAATATGATGGGAAAGTTTCTTTAATTAATTTAGAGAAGGAATTATTGCATTATTTTAAAATTTCTTCTCAAAGTTGTGTTTTATTGGAATTGATCGGAGGCTCAATTAGTTCTAATTCTTTTATTATTTTATTTTAAAAATAGTTACTAAATATAGAATTAGAATAAGATACTATGGTAGGACAAGTCATTATTTGAAGTAAATGTCCTAAGTTTGGTTCGATTCAAATACAACTTCATATTAAAATCTGAATTGTAATCCCAATACATAATAAGATCTCATCTTACTTTCTATTCAAATTCAGTTTCATTCTAAAAATTGAAGTGTAATTCCAATTCCAATAACCTAATAAGTTATAGGTAAATAATATAATTGTATTTGTTAGATTTATAGATTCCCTAAAATGGTATCTCAATAAAGGTACTCTTTATCAAGACGCTTTTAACTTATTTTATAAATATTTTTAAATTTTTCTCGATGGCTTATTATATGTTTAGAAATAAGCTATTTTTAAAAAGTTACTTAAGGAATTTTTTTTAAAAATTGTTTTACTTATTGATGATATATATATATATATATATATAAACAAAGAAATCTTACGTAGTTCACTTTCATCACTTAACATCTATGTGGATAACTCCAAGCTTCACTATCAAATCCAAAAAAGTTTGCTGATTTGAGAATGTTAACTACAATATTTTTTAAAATATATTAAAAACATAATTTTGAAAATTTTTAATTTTTTGAAATTCAGAAAAAAAAATAAAATGTGAAAATAAATCTGAAAATTTTAATTTCTAAAATTCAGAGAAAAAAAAGAAAATGCGAAAAAAATAATTAATAAGGTTACGTTTGTGATAATTATTAATCTTTCCGAAAATAACTTCAAGACTTTTTTTTTTATGAAAAAGATAAGAGATAATTAATAAGGTTATTGATAATTAAGGCATGTAACTTTTTATATATAATTTATTCAAATGAGAAAAAAATGAAATATTATGTATATATATATATAGATATACAAATACAAAGACATCATAAAGACATGTCAGCATCAAGTGGACACCTTCTTATTTTTTCTTTCTATGAAAAAAAAAAAAAGAGAGAGAAGAAAAAATTAACAATTAATAATTATAAGAACATATTTAATTATCTAACAAATAAAGATATGTGATTGATTGTTAAACATTAAGCCTCTATCTGTAAAAACTAATATGTATTTATCATATTTTTTTAAAAATAAGTTAGTATAAATTATTTTTTAACTTAAAAAGACAACTTAACTTCAAATTCTAATTCTAATTCAAAAAAAGAAGAAAATACATGTATAGCTCAATCTTTTTCCCACCCTACCACTATATATACTCACGAGCCTCGTTTCCTCCTCCATAATTCAGTTAATTTTCACTGTATTTGATAGATTATTGATAATAAGCTCCATGATTTTCACCTCCAAATTGTTCTTTTAAAAGTTGAAATTTACTATTTTTGCTTAATTGATAATTTATGCCTATCTTTTTCGATGTTATTGCAGATTAATATTAGAATGTCATTTGAAAGTATAATTTGCCGATATCATTTTGTTTTACGGTATGCTTTCCCAATTTTAGTTCTATTATTGAAACGAATGACATTTTTTAAAAATTTCGTTATAAATTGGATAGTATTTATTTGAATTTTCAAATCTCATATATTTGCAATTGAAGATTTGATATACACTTCATGGAAGTATATAGGATGGTCGAACAGAAAAGAAAAAATATATGAAACGATGATACTTTGAATTTGTCTTCATATTAGAGAATCATCTTTCGTCCTATGTAAATACATGTTTTAAATAATTTTTTAAATTGATACATTGTATATTTTATTTAAATTCAAGAATCCAATTGTATCTAATTTTTGCTTCATTTTTATTTTGTCACAAATTATTAAACATCTCAATCTTCTTTTATATATATATAAAGAAAACAATAGATCTATTGTAGATAACTAAGTCTTCTAAACTACTTACGAAACTATTAAAAAAATAATAAACTAATCTTTATATGTATATTAAAAGTGTAATTAAATTAAAAGATAACACGTAACATATTTTTTTCCTATCAAATGTAGTATGTCAAATGTAATATTTTTCAATACTAATTTAATATACATAATATAATAGATATATTGTGATATTAGTATTCAAAATTATCAGATTTTTATTACCATCATAATTCATAAACACCACACTTTTATCTATCACTTTTCTATTATCAGTATCTTAGTTCAAATTATCTACCATTTAATTACAACTTATCATAAAACACTCCTAGACCTTGACTATCGGTTGCTTCGAGTTTCTCTAAAATTTAAAACTACTCATTTAGACCCACTCCCTGACCTATATCCGAATTGGCTTTTGAGTGAAATTCAATTGTTTGCATATTTATATTTCATTATAAAATATCTAACCATTATTGTCTTCTATTTCAGTTGAAGAAAAATAAACACCATTTTCATCAACAAAATCATCCCCTCACGAATGGTGGAAAGCATGGCTGAGACCTTTTCATATTTTTATTTGTTTTTTCTTATTTAAGATTGAATTTGTTATGGAGGAAAACATATAGGAGGTAATGTGCTACATAATTATGGAGGTAATATGTATTCATTATATTACCTTACTATTTTTTCTGGTTTTTTTTCTGGGTCTGGCCCAGTTTAGAAAATCGGGTATTAAACTAGGTCGTTTTTTTTCCAGCTCTGGCCATAACGCAAGGGTTGTGCGTTATCAACGATTGTGCGTTATCAGTTAATCAGTCTATGTGGCTGATAATGCACAATGGGTGTGCGTTATGACTAGGCATAGCGCATACTAGTTGTGCGTTATCAACCACGTAATTATTTTTTTTTAATTTTTTTAATTTTTTTTAAAATGTTTTTTTAATTTTTTATTTTGTTTACAATTTTGTTATTTAATTTAATTTATTTTTTTTGAATGAACAATTTTTTTGTTTTTAATCAAAATTTCTTTTGGGAAAACTTATAATTGTATAAGTTTTTTTTAGTAATTTGTTTAATGAATTATTTTTTAATGAAAATTTATTTTGGAAAAACTTATAATTGTATAATTTTTTTTAAAAAGACTGTAGTTATTATATTTAACTTATTTTGTGCTATTTATATCATTTTCTTGGAAAATATATTTACATTTTGACCATTTCATCGCAAGTTATTTGAAGAAGTATTACTAAAGAAACCGTAAAAATTTCGAGCAATGATGTAGTAATTAGAAGAAATTGAAAGAAAAATTTCAGTAATATAGACATGTTTTATTACAACTATTTCAAGAAAATGTCAAACTTATACATTGCTCGGTCCAGGGTTATTACAATTTTTTCCTATTATGTCCCGACATGCGACATCTACCACATCTTGGGGGAGAATTCGGATTTCTATATCCATTTTCCCCGAAATCGCTTGCCTTGTTTCCTACCCCTGTTCCTTTTTCATGTTTGGAGGATAGAATGTCAAATTAAAAGGGATATCCCTCCAAAAGTTCTCACTCAAGACCGAATTAAAATTCGATTGGTAAGTTTTTCTATACGTTTGTCGCGAATATATCTCCGGTACATAAGCATCTGTTCTTGACCCATTTTCTCTACACACTGCAAAAATATGAGCACAAGGCAATGCATATGTTTGTCATTTTCCGCAACTACAAAATTTAATATTTAGCTGTAATGTATAGACGTTGTTGCCCGTACCAGAAACTCGGATTGGAGATTTGACCATGTATATTCCCTCTCGCGGATTGTAAGTTGTAACTTTGTGTTCTCTTGATTTCAGTTCAATCCGTAAGAACTTGTCAAAAATTCGAGTTGGAAATGGAGCACACAATTTTCTGCCTCCGTGATAGAATCCTAGCTTTCTTCAACACACTATTTTCTGAAGGAGAATGATGAAAAAATGAAGAAGAATGAGATGAAGGTGGCTGAAAAAATAAAGAAAGAATGAAGGAGGAAGGAGGCTGGAAAAACAGTAAGGGGGAATGAGAGGAAAGAGAGAAATTTTAAGGAGGAAAGAGAGGAAATAAGGGAGGTGGTTAAATAAGTCGGAAAAAAAAAGGGGGAGGAAGGGGGGGTCGGCGGCCATGCACTAGGGTTTTCTTTTATAACATGATAACGCACACTCGCTGTGCGTTATCAGCTTAATAATACATAATGACTGTGCGTTATTAAGCTTGATAACGCTGTGCGTTATCTACAGCTCAGTGCCAGATGGGATCCACGTCAGATTTTTACACGATTAACACGGTGATTAGGGATAACGCACAACGATTGTGCGGCATCATCTCTGATAACGCACAATCGCTGTGTGTTATGGCCAGAGCTGGAAAAAAAAAAAAGGCCCAGATTAGTACCGTTTCTAAACTGGGCCAGGCCCAAAAAAACCACTTTTTCTGGATGGCCTTTTATTTTTCTTGTCATATATTTTGCTAGATGCATTCTTTGCAACATGAGATAAGGCCTGAATTTTGTTGAATTGAGTTGGTAAAAAGTTTCATATCATGTGTATCTATAATCATCATTTTTCTTGTTTCATTTTGGCTTTGAAAGCAAGTTAACCAAGGGAGAAACTTAATTAACTAGATCAAATTTCAATCGCTTCTATATACACTATGGAGGATAAACTAAAAAAGCCACGAATGAAGAGTTTTCAATAAACAGTTCGTGGGCACAGTAATGGGAACCAAGTTGTTGCCAGATGAACCCTAAAAGCAGCAAATGAAATTTTCTATAGGATAGTTGGCATCAACTAATGCACAAATCTTCTTATAGAATAGATTGAATAGGAAAATTATGAAGTGAAACAAAATTCTATAATAAAGTGCTTAGTAATCTCTATATGTGCTATTTTTAAAGGGATACTATATGAGATTCTATTTGTACATGTATAACATCTGGTAACATGTTTTGATTACGTTTGTTGGGATCTACCGTCGAGGGATCCAACAACACATCTTATCTTATTTTTATATTGTTAGCTCTATATATTGAGATGGGAACTTTTTTAAAAAAACTTATAGCATTATACTTTTTTTTAAAGGGAATTTAGTACTTTATACTTATTCTTGACTTGTTTGGTCTAAGACTCATTCATGAGAAATAAATTATTTAATTAAAACTACTTAAAATAGTTTTAAATATTAGGTTTTCTTTAGTTTTAAAATATATTTAATAAAATATTTTGTCTAAATGGTTTTAGAATATTTTATTATTAGATTTTATATGCTCTGGGATTACACTAAATTGTGCACATCATCCTTAATTGTTTTAAAATATTTGATTGGTTAAGAAAAAAATTTATGTATTAAATTAAATAAAAATTAATAATTTATTTTTTTGTGATTTGAATTCGAAACGTGATATAAGAGAATATCATATTTATCATGTTCGATCATCTTCTCTAATACTAATTACTAAGGTCTTCAAATCAAATCCATATAAATATGAATCATGTGTTCATTTTTATGCGTTTAGTTTTATTTTTAATTGTTTTAAATTATAACTTCTTTATATATATAATTTTGTGCATTTAATTTATTAATTAATTTTTTTAATTATTTTATCATTCTTCACTATTCACTTGGAGGAGTTGTGAAAGTCAAATCAAGGGCAATAATACCAAAACTAGATGTCAATAATTTTTTTAAAAAGATTTTTTCTAAGAATGAGAAAAGTATAATTCTTTTACTTTTAATTGCGTAAAAAAGTAGATAGAAAAGATATACAATCCAAAATAAAAAACATAAAAAGGTTTGATTTTTAAACACTATCCAAATGCACCATAATTTGTCTCCCTATTCTTATCTTTTATTTTTGGGTTTGATCATTCTTGGAACATGAATTTTACTATTGGGAAGAGAATGACGGAAAAAGAGGAGAATTTTATTTGAGAAATTTGATAGTGTGGGTCAAGGATTTTATGAGAATTACTACATTTGTTGGCCCTTCCAAACTTATTTCCCATATCAATAGATTGTTGTATTTGTAGTCTTTTTGGCTAAAAGAAAAAGATAATGATGGTTTCTTCTTGGAGAAGAAGCAGAAGCAGTGCAAATAAGCTTTTTAGTTGCTTCCATTCATCCACATTAGGATTCTAACTGATGATAATTATCTTGAAACTCTTACAAATAAAATAAAACAGAGCAAAAAGAATAGATATGATAATCGCTGGTGCAAAGAAGAAAAGGGAAGAAGTTTTCAAGGATTCATCACCAACTACTTAGATCAACAACATTTTCAACCACAGCATGAGACATAGAGAAGATATAGAAGATAAATATATTTCTTAGAATTGTTTTCATATTATGTTCTAAAAATAAAGATGTGAAGTTTTTTTTTTTTTTTTTCTAGTTTTTACTCAATTTTTTTATTTTTTATCACACCTCCTCTTATAAAAAATATGACATTTACGAATTCTAAGAGAATAAAATACCATTTACTAAAAAAAAAAAACAGTTATATATCCAATAAGATGCCAAATGTTTATCATTTTGAGGTTTTTTTTCTTGAAAAAGCCCCCCTTTTTTTAACAGGCTATTAAAGTGGTCCAAAATTTTTTTTTATTCCTGATTTGGCCATAACGCACAATGGTTGTGCGTCATTATCACTTAATCACATCCTAGGTGGCAGATAACGCATCTTCATTGTGCGTTATCTGCCACATCAATTTTTTTTTTTTAAAGTCTTGTAATTTTTTTTTAAAAAAAAAAAAAAAAAAAGTCTTATAACAAAATTTGAACCCTTGACCTCATAAGAAATAACATAAAAGCCTTACCAATAGACTACCATTAGATCTTATTCAACAAGTGCATGGGATTTTATTTAATAATAACTTACTTACTTACGTATTCCAATATTTAACAACTTCAATCATTTGAATTTTTAATTAGAGCAAAAAGAAGACTGCTCTTCTGTTTAATTTTCAAATTGGCGGCGTAATTTTTTAGTTAACAAGAGAGAAAGTATTAGAAAATTACAAAAACGTAAATTAAAAAGAAAATAGGAGGTTTTTATGGAAACGATCGGTGGGAAACTGTTAAAATGTTTTCAACGCGTAGGTCTAGAAAAAATACCCGAAATGCCCACAAGAATCGCGTCAATCGAACGTCCGAGCGCAAAGTTATGCCCCGTCAAAGTTTTCGACTATACGGAATGATTTTTTTCCCCGAAACGTGTCCGGATCACTTTTTCGACGATGCCGTTGCGTTCCTCTTTATGAGAACCATCAAAACGAGTGGTCATACGCGTGAAACGGACATCCGATCGCAGAGTTATTCATGTTTAAAGTTTTCCAAATACCTTAAAAATTATTTCTTCATAATCAACGTAAACAAGATAACGCACAATCACTGTGTGTTATCATCAATGCGTTATCTTCCACCTCAGCACTTAACGCGGATTAAGCCCGTGATTAGCGATAACGCACAACCATTGTGCATTATGGCCTCTTCAGAATTTAAAAAAAAACTGGGCCTATTTAGTACCCATTTTTTGAAAATGGGCTAAATAAAGAAAAAAACCTCATTTTGAAGATGGAGAAAAATTATCTTCAAAGAGGTTTATCATTCAAAATTAGAGTATTTCAATATAATTATTCATGTGAATTATATTTCTTCTATCCCACAATGATTGCTCTATTTTAATTTTCACACAAGTAACAAATTAGTTATACTACTAAATGAATTTGACTTTTTGTCTTGAAATTACAAATTTTGACAATAGAATGGCGTGGGTTTTATTAATATTTCTTGGGGAGCGGGGATTTTTTTTTATTATCGATTTGAATAGTATGTGCCACTTTCATGCACCATCCTCTATATCATTCGTAATTTCATATATTTTATTAATAAAGCCTACCAAATAAAACATAAACCCTAAAAAAAAATATTATAAAAGAAAATGGTACAAAATATTAAATGGATAATCATGGGGGGTTTATTTATTATTATATTATTTACTATAAATTAATAATATTATATGTTAAATATGCTTTGTATATTGATGCATGGAGTGAACATGTGAATCCAACCAAATCCCCTAGCTTGACTCTGACGTTATAGGCATTGATGAAAAAAACATTAAATCAGGAATTCGATGAAATGTTCAAGTAACCTCCTAATAGAACTTACACATGCAAGCAATTTTACCATTTAATTTAATACAAAAGTACAAAAATCAATTGCTTGAAAGACATGCTTATTTTATTGAAAATTTTCAAGTTTCTCAAAGCAGATAATCATATGGACCTCTTAAAGCAAATTATATGATTATTTTTGGATTTGGAACTTTGGTATGATGTATCAATACCGTCATCACAAGCATTAAGATGGATAAATTTGAAGTCGTTGGATTCAAAGATATCCCTTCCCGTTTTCAAAATGACATATACACTACAATTTTTTTATTTTTTTTATGTTGGATATCAAATTTATTTTCTACATTATAAACTATAGGATGGATCAATGTATTATATTTTTTATGTTATTTGTTTATTCTTTTATTAGATGTTATTAGAATATTGTGCAAGATGAGTCTTATTCGTTAGATATTTGTATGTGGAAGAAAAGCTACAATTCGAGAAATTGAATTGAAAGATATGAGGCAAATGTTATAGATTTATATTCATTTGACTTCCTTTTGATTTATATATCGAGATATGTTTATTTTTATGTTCTCTAAATATGCTTTTTTTATAGTGATACTCCTTTGAAAGTAACATTATGGGATTCAAGAGTACATCATATTAATAACGATATACTCATTGAAACGTCAAAAGTCCATGTGTTGATAATTTCTTCCGCGATTGTAAAAAAGTTCAAAAGTATTACTTAAAATTATATTAATTTATTAAATATTACTTAATGTATTGAAATTTACAATCTTTGTGTAGATGTATATAATCAGTCTACAACAAGCGCATGCAAGATTATGTTAATATAAACATACCTGAGGTTGATGCATATAAGACAAGGTATTTACTATAAAATTATATTGTTTTATATTTTTTAGTATTACATGTTAATTTTCTTATTTAATGAATAGTTATACTTGATTGTAGAGAATTTGTGTGAAGTTGAGATGATACGCAATCCATGAAATGTCGAGTCGAATGAAAATTCTTTTCAGAAATAGGAAAATAATATCTGAGTTTTTTCGTATTGTCTCTAATGTTAATCCCGAGGTAATAATACATCATATCTACATTACAAGTATGTTTTAGAATTGTTTTCGTATTTTATTCTAAAATGTAATATCAAATGTTTATCATTTTGAAGGTGGAGAAATATTACACTTGCAAGGTTATGGTGTTAAGTATTGATATGAATAATGACTTCTATTACAAGTCGTGTGTGGTGTGTTATATAAAATTGGTGAAGACTGAATCAAAATTCTACTGTGCTAATTGCTCAAAAGATGTTGATTATCCAAAATTTAGGTATTTCGATATAATATTATTCGCGTTTATTATAATTTACCTATTAACATATACAAATGTATAGTTTAAACATAATAAATATGCTTCTATTTTTATTTGTATGAATTAATATATGTTTAATGCTATTGATAAATATATTGTAAGGTACATGTTGAAAATGTTAGCTAGCGACGAAATTGGAAACGCTTGGTTCGTCCTTTTCGATAAAGATGTTGAAAAAGTTGTTAGACATGATAATAAGACAGTTGTTGAATTATATCTAAAATTAAGATTTATAGTATAGAAATCTTTTAATTAATTATATATGAACTATATATTATTGTATTGTTGTTGTTTAATAGATTTGCTACTTAATTTTTCTTTTTATAGGATGTATAAGCAAGCAATACTCTGAAATTAATGAAGAACAACCTAATAACTCATCGATTTGTTTTCAAGTGAAATTAAATTATTATAATATTCAAATAGGCAGTCAAAGGTTTACTATTTCACGATTGTTTACGTATAATGTTTCGTTGGAATTCAACTGCATGTTGAAGTAGGTATGATTCTAATTATATATTCATTTATTTATTGTTATATATTATGTCCCATATTCATTCATTTATTGTTATATAAATTAATAATATTATATGTTATATTTGTTTTACAGATTAATACATGGAATAAAAAAGTAAATATAATATCTCACCATGTCTTTAACGTTATAAATGTTGACAAAGAAACAACATTCAATAACAAAACTAATCAAATTGTCGAGTTACCTTTTAAGAAAATATATGTTAGAAAGTACAAAGTTTTAAATTTCATCCAATAAAAATATATTTATTCTTATATATTCTTTTAATAGGGAGGATCATAATTTTTTATGAAAATAACAAATATTGGTGAAACGGAGAATGTAGGCCTTTTGGGCTAATTTTCTCCCAATATTTTTATTTTTCTAGCCTAATTTATTTTTAAAACCCAATGATGAATCCATGGGCCTCAAACCAAGATAGGTGGCTGAAGTTTGAATGGGTCAGAGATGCTGGGCCAAGCCGGGCCAGCCCGGGCTGCCCGTTGTGATTCTTAATCTATTTATGTCTCTCCCCTCCTCAGTTCCAGAGTCATTCCAGACTCTTCTTTCTCCTCTATTTTTCTGCTACTCTCTCTCGGCCTCTCGAGAGCTGTCTATATCTCTTCTTCCTCTCCCCTTCTTTACCGCGGCATACCGCATCTGTTGCTCTCCTCTGGTAACCTCCGTGGTCTTCTGTGATGCAGTCATTGTGTGGTGTTCTTGTTCGATCGATTTCTGGTCTTTGTGAGGAGAGCCATAAGGTTGAAAGAGAGGGCGAACGACGGTGATCTTTTTCTATTTGAGGCCTTGATCTGAGGGTGTTATTTTTACCATTAAAACTGATACTGTTTCTACCGGCGCCTTGACGCGGTTGTCATTCCACGCTGCTACTCGGCCCCATCCATTCTCGGTGTACCACTGGCGGTTTCGACACTGCCGCGACATCCAAATTTCCTTACCGGTTGTGGTTTCAGTTTTGTTACTAATGGTTGTGTTGCAGTGATTCGGTCTTGCTGATCGGCTTGAACCGACAGCACAAGGGAAGAGAAAGAAGAGTATTTTTGTAATAATATAGGCTATTAATTTCTGTTGCATTTTTCATTCTTTTTACTGATTGTAATAGTAATTAGAGTGTGTAATAGTAATTAAGTCCTAACAAGTGGTATTAGAGCTTGATTTCGACGGTGCCGGCAACCAAGAAAAACCGGATTTGAGGGAACTGTTGAGTTCCTCAGAACCGGCCAGTGAAGTATAACTAAACCCTCTCTATTTTTTTCGAGCATTATTTTTTCCTTTGCCTCTATTTTGTTTTCTGTTTCGGCTTGCCGTCGTTTGTGTTGCTTCCAGTTTACCCAAGCCTGACTTGAATCCGTGAGATTTCAAGTAGCTGTGTCTTGGCGCATTTTTCAGTTTTCAAAACTTTTGCAACATTTTTTTATTTTGTCTTTTTCTGCTCTTGCTGATAAGCTGCCGGTGCAGCTCATATCTGTATATTGCATTGTCTGGGTTTACTGTTGCGCTACCTGTTATTTGTAAGATTCGTGGGATTCACAATTCTTTATTACGCGCTATTTTTCAAAGCAAATAAAAAAATCCGGGTATTTTATTTGAGTGACTATTTTTTTAAGAAAAAAAACTTCCATTTTTTTAGCCAATAAAATTACTCATATTTACCATTTTTGAACATGTCGATTTCAAAAATTGAAACCGACAAGTTTGATGGAAAATCCGATTTTGTAATGGCGAAGAAAAATGAAAGCGATTTTAATCCAAAATAAAATCACACCTGCAATTTGTAGCCTCAAAGAGTATCCAGAATCTTGGACGGGCGAAGTTCTTGCTGAAAAACTGGGTGATGCACACAGCTACCTCACCCTGTACTTAACAGACAATATTTTATGAGAAATTGACGAAAAAGACAACGCTTTTGAAATCTGGACAAAACTGGAAAAACTATTTTTAGGAAAGTTTTTGTCAAACAAGATTTATTTAAAAGAACAAATTTTTGGGTTCAAAATGAGCGGGTCGAAAACACTTTCAGAAAACATAGATGATTTGAACAAAATTTTTTTTGAACTTCAAAATGTTTGAGAGAAAATCTCTGATGAAAACATTGTTGTTATTTTGTTGAATGTCTTGCCTGATTCTTATAATGATGTGAAATCTGCCATTAAATATGGTAGAGATAGTTTGTCTTTATCTGATGTTAAAAACTCTTTAAAGTCAAAAGATTTGGATTTGAGAAAGAAAATAAACTAAGTGGAGAAATCCTTTACGTGCGAGGGAGAGATGACCGGAGGGAACCTCTTACTCATAGGTCTAAAAGTAAAGGGAGATCCAAATCACGAGACAAGAATAGAGTGAAGTGTTTTTATTGTGGCGAGGAGGATCATAAGAAAAATAACTGTTTTAAAAGGATCAAAGATGAAAAACAACATAAATTTAGTAAAGGGAGTGACAAAAATAACAAAACCCATGATTTTGATACAGACGGTAATTCTATGTATTCCGAGGTTTTGTGTGTATCCCCTACCCCTCCTAATGTTGTTAATGATTGGATCCTTGACTTTGGTTGCACTTTTCACATGACACCTCACAAGCACTGGTTTTCAGATTTCAAACCCCTTGATCAGGGAAAAGTTTTTATGGGTAACAGCCAAGTTTATGACATTAAAGGCATTAGTAATATTTTCATAAAATCTCATGATGGCATAATTAGGAAACTCACTTAGGTGAGATAAGTACCTGACCTCCGTCAGAACCTTATCTCCCTTGGTTATATACATTCAAATGGTTTTTCTTACAAATCAAAGAATACTGTTTTAAGACTTTGCAAAGGCAATCTGGTCATGCTAAAAAGATTTGAAAGAGAAAGTTTATATACTCTCATTGGAAAAACTATTTGCAACTCATCTACAGTTATTTCAAAAACAGTTCCTGAAAAGACTTTGTTGTGGCATCGTCGGATTGGCCACATTAGTGAGAAGGGACTATATCATTTACAAAAACAAAAACTTTTATGTGGTGACAAGATTGAGTCTTTGGATTTCTGTGATCACTATGTTTTGGAAAAACAGCACAAAATCAGTTTTTCAACTAGCACACACAAGTCCACTGCAGTACTTGATTATGTGCATTGTGATCTGTGGGGTCCTAAAAAGTTCCCAACCTATGGTGATAATATTTATTTCCTATCTGTTGTTGATGATTTTTCTAGGCATGTTTGGGTTTTTCTCTTAAAAACAAAGAATCAAACTTTTGAAAAATTTTGTGACTGGAAACGCCTTGCCGAAAATCAAACTAGAAATAAATTAAGAACCATTAAGACAGATAACGGTCTTGAGTTTTGCAACCGTAAGTTTTCTAATTTATGTGCATCTCATGGTATTTTACATCATAGGAGGGTTAGACACAACCCCAAGCAGAACGGTGTAGCTGAGAGGATGAACCGTACTATAATTGATAAAGTTAGGTGCCTTATTATTTCTTCTAGTGTCCCAAAACCTTTCTAGGGTGAAACTGTTAGCACGGCTGTATACCTCATTAATAGATCCCTTTCAACAGCCATAAACTTTAGAACTCCTGTAGAGTAGTGGTGTGGTAAACCTCCAAACCTTTCAAACCTTAGAATTTTTGGGTGTGCCGCTTTTGCACATCAGAAAGAGGGTAAGCTAGATCTAAAGTCTAGGAAAGGTGTTTTATAGGTACCCTAGTGGAGTGAAGGGTTATATAATTTGGCTCAAGGGTGAGCCAAGTGTGAGGATGGTGATAAGCAGGGATGTGTTTTTCAATAAGCAAGAGATGCCTTGTCTTAAGGATAAACCTGAGCCTATTAGCACATCCTATATTCCCACAATAGATAGTATTCCAATGGAGGTGGAGTCTAATCACGAACCCTCTCAGGAACCACCATCTAAGCCAGAAACCCAAGTAGAACTTGTTGTACCATCCAGTGTTCCTGATACCAACGAGCCCGAGTTAGAAGGTTCTGATGAGGAGGAAGAACACTCTGAGGCACAAGCACAAGCCCTTAGAGATTATCAACTAACTAGAGGCAGGGTTAGAAGAGTGCCTAAGGAACACACTAGATATGGTTATTCATATATTGTCTCATATGCATTTGTTGTTGCATCTTATGTGGAAGAAAAAGAACCATTATGTTTTTCTGAGCCATTCTCCCTGCCCCACCAGCAGCCCTGACCCTTTTAAAGAGCCCTAACCGCTCTTTATGGTTACGTTCTATGAATGAGGAAATGTCTTCTCTTGACAAAAACAAAACCTGAATTCTTGTTCCAAAACCCTCAACTCAAAAATTAGTTGATTGCAAATGGATTTTTAAAATCGAAGAGCCTGAGTCTCCTAAAGAACCTTCAAGGTTCAAGGCCAGGTTGGTTGTGAAAGGTTTTTCACAAGTTGAGGGCATGGATTTTAATGAAATCTTTTCTCCTGTCGTTAAATACAAAATAATTAGGATTATGCTTACTCTTGTTGCTTTCTATGATCTTCATCTTGAACAACTCGATGTGAAAACTGCTTTCTTGCCTGGTGATCTCGAGGAGACCATATATATGCGTCAACCTTCAGGTTTTGAGGTTAAGGGTAAGGAACATATGGCACTCCTGTTGAAAAAGTCCTTATACGGACTTAAACAATCTTCGAGACAATGGTACAAGAGGTTTGACTCTTTTATGTTAAAAGTTGGTTTCTTGAAGAGCAATTATGATAGTTGCCTTTATTTTTCTAGAAATAACGTTGATACTGCTATTTATTTATTGCTTTATGTAAATGATATGTTAATTGCTTGCAAACATAAAGCCAAAATTAATGATTTGAAATCTCAGTTTAAGTCAAAATTCAACATGAAGGACTTGGGGTCTGCATCCGGGATTCTCGGGATGAGTATTACTAGAGATAGAACTGATCATTCCCTTTTCTTATCTCAAAAGCCCTTCCTTCAGAAAATTGTTTCTAAATTTTCTATGCATCTTTGTAAACCCGTCATTACTCCACTTGCTAGCCATTTCAAGCTTTCTGACAAGACTTGTCCTAAAACCGAGAGTGAGAAAAGAGATATGGAAAATATTCCCTATAGAATGGCCATAGGCTCGGTTATGTATTCGATGATATCCACCCAACCAGACATTGCTTTTTCCATAAGCCTTTTAGTAGATTTATGTCTAAGACAGAGAGGGATCACTGGGCTGCTCTCAAGTGGTTACTACGTTACCTTAAAGGAAGTACAGATAGGGGTTTACACTACCGTAATTGGTATGATAATTTTGATCTAATTAGCTATGTCCATTCTGACTTCGCAGGTGAAAAGTATGGTAGAAAATCTACCTCGTCCTATTTCTTTACCTTTGTGGGTAATTGCGTCTCGTAAAAATCCCAACTACAGCCCGTAGTTGCATTATCAACTACCGAAGCTGAGTACATTGCCGCCACGGAAGCCATTAAGGAAGCCATTTGGCTTCAAGGGTTATTAAATGAATTACATGTTTTACATTCTAATGCTATTATTTATACTGACAGTCAGAGTTGTTTACATTTATGCAAAAATCCTGTCTATCACGAGAGGACAAAACATATATATGTCAAATATCATTTCATTAGGGAAAAAGTCTCTAGTGGCTTAGTTGACATAGATAAGGTTAGTACTGATAATAATCTTGTAGATTTCGGTACTAAAATTGTAAACACTGACAAGTTCATGTTTTGCATGGATTTCCTTCACTTAGATACATGTTAACTCTAATTGAGTCATTTAAGGGATGGGAAAATATTGTCCGAAGTGGAGATTATAGGCCTTCTGGGCCGATTTTCTCCTATTATTTTCATTTTTCCAGCCCAATTTATTTTTAAAATCCAATGATGAATCCATGGACCTCAAACCAAGATAGGTGGCTAAAGTTTGAATGGGTCAGAGATGCCGGGCAGGGCCAGTCCGGGCTATCCGTTGTGACTCTTGATCTATTTATGTCTCTCCCCTCCTCGGTTCCAGAGTCATTCCAAACTCTTCTTTCTCCTCTATTTTTCTGCTACTCTCTCTCGGCCTTCTCGAGAGCCGTCTCTGTCTCTTCTTCTTCTCTCCTTCTTTACCGCTGCTTACCGCATCTATTGCTCTCCCCTGGTGACTTCCGTGGTCTTCTATGACGCTGTCTCTAAAAGCGGTCGTCGTGTGGTGTTCTTGTTCGATCGATTTATGGTCTTTGTGAGGAGAGCCGTAAGGGTAAGAGAGAGGGTGAACGCCGGTGATCTTTTCTATTTGAGGCCTTGATCTGAGGGTGTTATTTTTACTGTTAAAACTGATACCTTTTCTACCGGCACCTCGACGCGGTCGTCATTCCACGCCGCTGACTCGGCGTCGTCCATTCTCCGTATACCGCTGACGGTTTCGTTACCGGTTGTGGTTTCAGTTTTGTTGCTAACAGTTGTATTGCAGTGATTCGATCTTGCTAATCGGCTTGAACCGGCGGCACAAGGGAAGAGAAAGAAGAGTATTTTGTAATAGTATAGGCTATTAATTTCCGATGCATTTTTCATTCTTTTTACTGATTGTAATAGTAATTAGAGTATGTAATAGTAATTAGGTCCTAACAGAGAATTATCAGAAAAATATTCTTATATATTTACGAATGTTGATATGTATGTTTGTTAAACATTTCGAATATATTAATCATAAATACTATTGCAGTTGCTCTATTTTTAATGAATTAGTTACATATAATATTGTTTGTGTATGATATGTATTTTTGTTAAATATTTTAGATATTTGGATCATAAATACTAAGATAGGTTTACTCTTTTAATAAGTTATTGATATCCCCTGAAAAAAAAATAAATTAGTACATGTGTTATATATATAGTTTTAAATATTCATCCGTTCTTGAAGCATAGGGACATAGCTAGTTAAGATTAGAAATGTTGGAATAATTCTTTTAAAATAATTTTTCTAAAAGCACTTTTCTTTATTAACTTACAAAAACAGGCCCTTTAACAACCCTTAAGATATTCTCTCGACAATTGTTCTTTATTCTTACTCTACGTTCATCGTATATAATCACTTGAAAGGTAAGAAGATTTTGGAGCATAATTAGTTTATGATCATTAGTTCATAAGAAAAAATAAAAGAGGCTCGCGGATTTGAACCAAATGCAAAACAACCAGATGTTCAGCCAGAGATGAATCCTCTGTAAAGATGAAGAGGGATTGGAGGGCATAAAACCTCCAAATAGTAGCATAATGCTGGCATTAAATCGCTATTTGGATGACTTAA
The DNA here is from genome assembly GCA_028651295.1 of Catharanthus roseus. Lineage (NCBI taxonomy): Eukaryota > Viridiplantae > Streptophyta > Magnoliopsida > Gentianales > Apocynaceae > Catharanthus > Catharanthus roseus. The sequence continues at coordinate 3,789,894 of JAPQWS010000140.1, read as the reverse complement.
CTCTAGATCTTTTACTTGGTATACCAGGAGGTACCCAATCAAGGAAGGTTGCGTATCGGATCACACACCTCTTGTCACTTAAAAACAAACCGTAAAGATACATAGTTGCTTCAAACTCCCTTATTTATTTATCATGTTTCTTGCATTTGCTACCGTACCTTAATTTCTTCAGCATATATAATATATATATACAAATAGAGGCTAAATAAAAAAAATGTTTTTTTAATTTAAGAAAAAAGAGGCAAATCAAAGGAGCGGCGGTAGGGAGAGGAAGGGGAAGAAAAAAGATGAATAAGTGGAAGTAAGGGTGGTGATTAAGGCTGTAAACGGGGCGGGTCTTACCCGTACCCGCGCGCGCCTATAGTCGTTTTTAGCGGGTAAGGTTTAAAATTTATACCCGCAGATCCAGACCCATACCCTTACCTGTATTTATTCTGTTATATGGGTCTGGGCAAGGTATGATAATACCCAGACCCGTATACCCGTATTAATAAAATAATATATATTATATTAGATGGAGGGCAATAAATGTGCCAAGGGAGGTTTGTTCAAGTGGTTAAGGAGATAAACTTAAATTCTTTTCTGGCTTGCCTGCGCAAGTTTGGATCCTGTTGCTATCAACCTTTTCTCTCTTTTTCCTCCTTTTCTCTTTTTTCTCTTTTTTTTTTTTTCCTTTTCACTCCTTTTCTCTTTTTCTCCTTTTCAGTCATTTTCTATTTTTTTCTTTTCACTCATTTTCTCTTTTTTTCTCCTTTTCAGTCATTTTCTCTTTTTTCTCTTTTTTAGTCCTCATTTTCTCTTTTTTTCTCCTTTTCAGTCATTTTCTCTTTTTTCTCTTTTTTAGTCCTAAATAGAGTCTCTTTAGTTGATGGACTTGACTCAACTAACCTCTTTCAAATTATTTATTTATTATTTTGAACTTTATTTCAAATGCCATTTCACAAATAATTTATTTTTACTAAATATAAAAATATATTCTTTCATCCCGTGTAAAAGCAATTTATGAGAGTAATATTTTTGTCTTATTTTGATTTCATAAAACTGCTGAAAATATGGATCATGACAAAAAGAACAATCTTTTTCTTTATTTTTCTTTGTCGTTCTCTATCTTATATGCTACTATTTGACTTATCTATTAGGCGACACCGTATTATACACATACTCTTTGCTCAGAGGTTGTCCAGGAATTTGGATTACAGACTGATTTAATATAGTTAAAGGGGTCTATATCCCTATTCATTTATGTATGTGTTAACTGATTGTATTTGTTGAAAGAAGTGTTGAGGAGATTATGTTAATCATGCTAAAATTTCTATTTTAGGATTATACATTGTTTCATATACTTTTGTTTAACAGGGAAAAAAAAGGAAAAATGTCATACGGGTATGGGTATACCCAAACCCTACCCTGGACCCTGGAGGGTCGTGTCTGGATCCAGAATTTTATACTCTGGAGGGTATGGGTCCGAGTCTCCTTCCATATTTAACTATAAGGGTATGGGTCTGGATCTGGTGGTACCCTGAGAGTTTGGACCCATTTACAGTTCTAGTGGTGATCAGATAGGAAGAAGGAGTGGAGAGAGAGAGAGAGAGAGAGAGAGAGAGAGAGAGAGAGAGAGAGAGAGAGAGAGAGAGAGAATCTTAAAGCCGATTTTGTGGCTGGAACAAAAATAAATAAATAAATAAATAAATAAATAAATAAAATAAAGTGAGATGAGAAAAAGGAAAAAAAAAAAAAAAAAGAAAGAGAAGATGTAGTAGATTATATGGAGGTATATTATACCCTTCCAACAGGTGAGGTTTGTTGCATTCTAACCAAATTATTTGGCTTCTGATCAAACTTAATCATCCCCAAATACTGTTAATCATAAAAAATGTGGTACTCAATTGAAAATTTGTCTAAACTAAAGGGCATCTTTTTTAAATTAATCTTAATCATTTTAGATTTCAAACTTCTAATTTAATTTTATAAATAAGCTCCTCTATGATAATATAGTTACTCAATTAGTTGAAAACACTCCTTAATAGCCAGTTCAATTTGCATCCTCTCTTCCAATATCTATTAAAAAATTGAATTACTTCAGCCAAAAATGATAATTGTAATTTTAATAGTACAAGATTGAGCTACAAGTCATATAAATAATAATATAACTTTTAACAATTTAATCTCTTCATCAACTTGTATTTAAAAAGAAAAAAAAAAAAATCTCTTCCTCAAAATTTTTATTTTACCACAAGAACATTATATATTTTCTCATAACTTAAATAAATTAATAGAACTCTCTCCTAGAAAAGTGGGTACAAATTCTCCCTTCACTTCTAGAAATAGAAAATTGGACATAAAAACAACCATCAACTAATTTCCTTTAAAAAAAAATAATAATAATAATCTCATACCAAACTAAATATTCTTCATAATTAGCACTTTGGTACTATTCCAAAACCAAATGAAATAAGGGATCAAAATGAGAATTCCAACAATCATGGGAAGTTTATCAACATTTCTTGAACCATATTCTTGCAAATTTTTTAATAAAACCGTAATCACTAAATAAAACATGGGACACGTTATTTCCTTTAGAACCAGGTAACAATGCCAAACAAGAGCATCTATGTCTGAAAGATATGGTTCAATTACAAGTGATCTGCCAGAAATAAGAACCACAACACATTTTACATTTTTGAAAACGCTATGCGTTGTGGTTAGACTTTGTTCTGGAATTGTTAAGTTAGGATCGTCTCCTTGTGTTTCTGAATAAGATATCTCTCCAATAACCGCAATTGCATAATCAAATCTTGAAACTTTCACTATTTTGGCACTTTATTTCTTTTTGTAGTCTGGTCTTATGCTTGGATCAATTCTGCCTTTGATCCATTTTGGGATTGTAGTTCCTATCAAAACAAAACATCTCAAATTAATTAAATTGTTATTTGCGATAAGAAAAATAGATATTTTTACTATATCGTTTATCCTCAAGTAGTACGATTACCTAAATATTTTTATTAAGAGAATTTAAAAATTTGGTCTAGAAACTATTCGATTTATCTTAACTTAATTTTAAAACTATTTTTTTTATGTAATTTTAATTCAAGATTCTTAAAAAATAATATCCATACCAACCTCTTTTGAAATAAAACTTGACAAATCCATACGTGTCCACAGTCATATGAGTTACCCATAAATGACAAAACCATTAATGTTTATATTTTTCTTTCTAAATGCATCCGATCCAATGAAAATGAAATAGTAATGCGAGTAGATTGTGTCAATATATATTTTAAAAGAAAAGTCATGATTGAGATCCTCTTACCCTTGGTCAGTTATGTTCAGTTATATGTGTGAGTGACACATGCAAGAATTTGATATATTTCACTTCAGAAGAAGCATCATGAACTAATATTTTTGAAGAAAAAAGTTTTGGAACTAAAATTATAACTATAAAAAACGATTTGGGATTAATTAATTAATTAAGACATACTTAATAGTTTTTGCACGAGTTTAGTCTATTTTTGGAAGATTGATCAAGTGATTTATAGTGAGGGAAATTAAAGAGAGATGAAAATGTACCAATAGTCCAGTTGTTTATTTGAGCTCCATGCCAAGTAATAATCCAACCACCACATTATAACCCTATGTCATTAGCATGAGATCCAGCAACTAGAATTTTGTGTATTTTCTTAGAGAGAGGAAGCATTAGACTCTTTGAATCCTATCCATTCTTCAATAGCACAAGTGATTTCTCCACAGCTTCACGTGCCAATTTTCTATGGTCTTGTTTTATTAATATTTATATATCAACAATATTATTAATTAATTATTAATTATTGAAATATTATTAATATCAATTAATGGGAAGTTTATCAATTTGGTAATAAATTAAATTAAATTAAATTAATTACCTTGAAACCTAATTTATTAGCAAGACTAAGACTAGTGTCAGCATAGGGATCTCAAAAACTCCATAAATGAACTTTACTCTCAAAATTTTGAGACATCATCAATTCTACTCATTGGGATATAATTTTTTTGAACTAGATCGTTAAGGATACTACTAAACTCCATATAATTGTAAGGGATCATGATCTGCACAACAGAAAAAATATATTTAATTAATCTTAATTAATTAGAATAAAAAACTATCGTAGAGAAATAAGAAATACTTTTTAGATAATTATCAACTATATAACTATGTGTACCATGACAAGTCTAGCTTTAATGAAAATTTCAACAGAGTATGTACAATTTGCATACGGATCTTGTCAATTCCTTGCCAAGCAGAGATCACAAAACCCTAGAATATTAACACTATAAAAAAAATTAGGTTTAGTACGAAATTCAATATGATATTTGAGTCCTTTTGTCAAAAAATTAACCTTGTAAGTTAATATTGTAATAGGGGCAAGAACGTAACACTCGGCTCAAAATATTTTTTAAATTTCTAATTGATTTTAAAGTTTTTAGTGACATTGCTTCCTGCCATTTTTTTAAAATAAAATTATATAGGTTAATATAAAATCTCGGTCCTTCCTCACTAAAAAACCTTCAAAGTTTGGGTTATGTTTATAATATATATATATATATATATATGAGTATATAAGGACTAATTTAATTCGGGAAGATTTTAGGGTTAGTCCAACAAAACGCAATTAAGGTCTGTTTAAAAGATTATAAAAGAAATTATTAAATGTGAAAAATTTTAAGGTTAAGTCTGAAAGGGTTTGATACATTAAAGTCTAACCCCAACCCTTCTCTATTCATAAAAAATTATGAAAATAAGATCATAATTCCTAAAATATCATATATCATAGTAATCCTTTTCTAATAATTAAAAATTGATGGAAATAAATCCATAATTCCAAATACCCTTTAATGAACAAATAACCCTTAACATATCATTAAAAATTGATGAAAATAAGCTTATAATTCTTAAAATACCCTCAAATAGATAAATAATTACTAAAATACCATAATCTGCCATAGGAAATTAAAGGATAGGCGGGAGAAAAAGGAAGGGGAAGAAAAAGATGAATAAGGAGAAGGGTGGTGATCAGATAAGAAGGAGTGGAGTTGTGAGATGAAAAGGAGAAAGAGTGAGAAAGGATGCCTGAGTTTGTGGCTGAAAAAAAAAAGTGAGATGAATAAAAGAAAGAAAAAAAGAGAGGATGTTTTTTATGATCGTAGAGGTGTGTTGTACCCATTCAACAGGTGAGGTTGGATGCATTCCAATCAAATTATTTTGCTTTCGATCAATATTAATCATACCTAAATATTGTTAATCATAAAAAATTGTGATGCTCATTTAAATATCTAAACCAAACAGTATCTTTTTATATTAACCTCAATCATTTTAGATTTCAATCTTCTAATTCAGTCTTATCAAATAAGCTCCTACATGATATTTATATATATATATATATATAGTAGCTTAATCAGTTGAAAACACTCTTTTTTTTATTCTGAATGTTGAAAATTAACACTCAACAACAATAATTCTAATTTATTCACATCCTCTTCCCTAATTTATAGATTTCTTGTGCAAATCAGTTTCATACTAAAAAATGATAATTATAATTCCAATAGTGTTAGATTGAGCTGCAAGTTATATAAATAATAATATAAATTTTAACAATTTAATCTCTTCAATTAACTTGTACCCAAAAAGAAAAAAAAAATCTACCTCAAAATTTTTATTTTATCACAAAACATTATTTTCTCATAACTAAAATAAATTAATAGACTCTCTCTAGAAAAGTGGGTACAAATTTAAATTTTCCCTTCCCTCCTAGAAAATTGGACATAGAATCAAGCATCAAAGTTTCCAATAATTTATAGGTTCTGATTTGGAGATTAATTAGTACTTGGCTTTGTTACTATTCCAAAACCAAATGGAAATAATGAGAATCTCCAATATTCATGGTGGGAAGTTGATCAACATTCTTGAACCATGTTCTTGCAAGTTTTTTTTAGTAAAAACATAATCTTCAAATAAAACATCAGACACACCATTTCTTTCAGAACATGGTAACCATACTGCAACAAGAGAATCTACGTCCGAAAGATATGGTTCTATTACAAGTGGTCTACCGGAGACAAGAACCACGACACATTTTACATTTTTGCAAATATTTTGCATTGTGGTTAGGATTTATTCTGAGATTGTTAAGTTTGGGTCGTCTCCTTGTGTTCTTGAATTAGGCGTCTCTCTAATAACCACAATTGCATAATCAAATCTTGAAGCTTTCACCATTTTGCCACTTGGCTTCTTTTTGTAGTCTGGTCTTGTTCTTGGATCAATTGTGGCTTTTATATCATCTAGGATTATAGCTTCAGTCAATATAAAACATCTCAAATTAATTAAATCGTTATTTGCAATAAGAAAAATAAATAATTTTTTATTATATATGTCGCATACTAACAAACAGATGTATATGTCCATCATTTATCCTCAAGTGTTATGATTGTCTATATATTTTCAGTAAGAGAATTCACAAAATTGGTCTCAGAACTATTCGATTTATCTTAACTTAATCCTAAAACTATATATATATATATATACATACATACATATAATTTCAATTCAAAAGTTATTTTTCTTGAAAAATATATGTCCAAACCAACCTCTTTTGAAATAAAACTTGACAAATTCATACACATGTCAGTCATATAGATTACCGATAAAAGGAAAGATCATTAATATTTATATTTTTCTTCCTAAATGCATTCAATCCGATTAAAATGAAATAGTAATAGTTGGAGTGTGCCAAAATATATATATATATATATATTAAAAGAAAAGTCATAGATCGACAATCTTACCCTTGGTCAACGACATGCTTTTGAAGGAAAAAGTTTTGGGACTAAAATTATAGCTATAAAAAATAACTTGGGATTAAATTAAGATATAATAGTTTTTGTACAAATTTTGCAGGATTCAAGTGATGTATGCATAATGAGGGAAATTAAAACAGTCCAGTTGTTTCCTGGAGCTCCATGCCAAGTAATGGTCCAATCACCACATTGCAAGCCTAAGTCAATAGCATGAGATTAGGCAACAAGAATTTTGTTTGTTTTCTTAGGGAGAGGAAGCATTAGACTCTTTGGATCTTTTCCATTCTTCAATAGCAGGCTTTTTTTTTTTTTTAAATGTCTATTTTTTTTAACAGGCTACTAAAGCGGCTCAAATTATATTTTTATGCCTGATTTGGCCATAACGCACACTAATTATGTCCTTGCGTTATCTACCACATCAAATTTTTTTTTTTTTTTAAAGTCTTGTAATTTTTTTTTTTTAAAAAAAGTCTTATAACAAGATTTGAACCCTTGACCTCATGAGAAATAACATAAAAGACTTACCAATAGATCACCATTAAATCTTATTTAACAAGTGCATGGGATTTTATTTAATAATTACTTACTTACTTATATATTCCAATATTTGTTACTGTTTAATTTTCAAATTGGCGGCGTAATTTTTTAGTTAACAAGAGAGAAAGTATTAGAAAATTACAAAAACGTAAATTAAAAGGAAAATAGGAGGTTTTTGTGGTAACGGTCGGTGGGAAACCGTTAAAAAGTTTCCAACGCGTAGGTCTCGAAAAAATACCCGAAATGCCCACAAGAATCGCCTCAATCGAACGTCCGAGCGCAAAGTTATGCCCTGTCAAAGTTTTTGACTATACAGAATGATTTTTTTACCCCGAAACGCGTCCGGATCACTTTTTCGACGATGCCGTTGCGTTCCTCTTTACGAGAACCATCAAAACGAGTGGTCATACGCGTGAAAAGGATATCCGATCGCAGAGTTATTCAAGTTTAAAGTTTTCCAAACACCTACAAAAATTATTTCTTCCTAATCAACATAAACAATATAACGCACAACCATTGTGCATTAAAATCAAGATAACGCATAATGGTTGTGCATTATCATCCACCTCAGCACTTAACGCGGATTAAGCTTATGATTAGCTATAACGCACAACCATTGTGCGTTATCTCATTTGATAACGCACAATGGTTGTGCGTTATGGCCTCTTCAGGATTTAAAAAAAAAAAAAATGGGACCTTTTTAGTACCCATTTTTTAAAAATGGGCCTAATAAAGAAAAAAACCGACAACAATAGCACAAGTGATTTCCTCACAGCTTCACGTGCCAATTTTCTATGCTCTTGCGTAATTAATTAATATTTATATCAACAATATTATTAATTATTAAAATATATAGTAGTATTAATATTATAAATTTGATCGAAAGTAGTTTATTTGGTAACAAATTAAATTAATTACCTTGGAACCTAATTTATTAGCAAGGCTAGTGTCAGCATATGTGCTCTCGAAATCTCTAGAAACGAATTTTACTCTCAAAATTCTTCGGACAATATCACCAATTCTATTCATCGGGATATAATTTTTTTATTTTTTTTGAACTAGATCGTTAAGTACACTACTAAACTTCATGTAATTGTAAGGGACCATGATCTGCACAACGGAATATATATATAATTAATCTTAATTTTGATAAATAAAAAACAACGGCAAAAAAATATAAGTGACACTTCTTAGATAATAATGAATTATATATAGATAATAATAGTTAATTATATAATTATATGTACCATGTCAAGTCCAGCTTCGATGGAAGCTTCAACAGAGTAGAGATATTTGCATGTAGTAGAGATAATTTGCATGTGGAGCATCTATAATTATGTCAATTCCTTGCCAATTAGAAATGACAAAACCATAGAATATTAAAGTACAATATAAAAAAACTAGGATTAGTACGAAATTCAATATGATATTTGAGCCCTTTCATCAACAAATTAACTATGTAAGTTAAAATTGTAACAGGGGCAAGGATGTAACACTCAATGATGTTTGAATCTTCATTTGATTGTATATTTGATTTAACACCTTCCCAAGATCACTTCATTTGATGAAGAACCTTATTGAGGATTTTGTAGCTTCAACACTCCAATAGAAAACCTATGAGGATCTAAGCCTCATAAACCTAACATTGAGAGGCAAAACTCTTTCCTAATTTGATAGGAAGAAATTTGAGGAAACTAATCCCTCAAAACCCCTACACAAACTAGAAGACCTAGGATTAATTGAATAAAAGAATAAGAACTCAAAGAAATTAATTAAACAAAGGAATTAGATGATCAATTGATTTAGATTCCACAATCTAAGGCAAACAATTGTTTACACACTAAGGACATTAACCTTAGCAAGCTAACTAAGAAGAGTGAAGAACCTTAGAGACAAAGAGAATCCTCTCTCACAAATTTCAGCAAAATTCATCCAAGAGTTGTTACAATGAGTTTATAATGGGGTATTTATAGGCTAATCCTTAACCCAAATTCCCACCTATAAGAATGCATAGGCACTCTTCCATCCGGAACCTATCGGCAACGGTAGAGTAAGATATACTATGCGCGGTAGGTTGACAACCTCCAAGAACCATACCGGAAGAAGCCTACCGGCAAAGGTAGAGGCAGGGCCTACCATCGGCAGTAGGTCCAAGAATTCCAACACTTAGTTATTTTCCCCATCGAAGTTGCTCTCTTGAATAAACCTTGTTTATGGCATAGATTATGAGTAACTTGCAAACTTGTTCTTTGTTTATGGCATAGATTATGAGCAACTTGCAGACTTGTTCTTTGTTTATTGGAGACTTGTTATTGATATTAAAAACCTTCAAAATTGATCTTCAAAGCATTTTCAATATAAACAACCATGCCATTATCCATATTTATATCGTTAGCTTTAATCTCCTTCAGCCTTGCACTAGTGAATGGTCTATGTAATAAATCTCTAGCTTCTTGGCTTTCCCGATACATATCATACGCCCCTCGTTTGAAAAGATTTGTCATTGAATCTTGACCTACATCAAAAATACATATCAAAATATTAAAGGAAGCACCAAACGAAATTCAACCAGAAAAGTAACTATAGAAGCACTAAAGCAAACAAGAACGTGCAAGGACACTTCGGCATGAGCATCAAGAGTAGGTTTGTGTTAGAAAGAACATCTTTCGAATCCAACCCATTCTTCGGGAGAACATCAATAGCATTATGATTCTTGAAATGGATACACTCGACAAACTCTGTTTTCTTCTTTTGATCCAAACTCAAAGCATGATCTACAGATAAGGACATCAAATCAAAAGACATTAGCAAATTGTCACCGTAATCAACTTGAAAATAAGGAAGAAGAGTAGTAGAATAAGAAGCTTGATTAGAAGCAAACTCAATAAGGAATAAACAAATTTACCAAATGAATCCAATCATCTTCTTGGGTACATCCATCAAAAGACTAGCTAGCATGCCAAGTTCCTTGTTGAAACTCTTATAAAAGTTTATTAAACCATTAGAAGCAAGCCTACTCAAAGGCATCTTTGGAAATAAGCCAATTGCTTGCACCATATTTGCACCCACTTGGAAACCTTGAAAATGCACTACATAACCTAGTAAAATACCAATTTCTATACAAAACTCATAATTTCTGAGGTTAGCATATAGTTTCACATTCCTCAAAACAAACAAAACTTGATTAATATAATGCACATGATCGTCATAAGTTTTGCCATCAATCAAGATGTACTCAATATAAGCCACAAAAAAATATAGAATCTATGCCTTTAAGAAACCTAATTAGTCCGAGTATAAACTTCATGGATATATTTTCACAAGGTTCTTTAGGTCCATTCAAAGAAATATAATGTCCATGTAGCAAAGATGTATATTTAGCTCTTCTATACTCTAAGCAAGTAACAATAAACCTTTCTACATCTCTTTTCATGGCAAACCAAAAGAAGTACTCATGTAAAATGTCATAAGTATTGGAAACATCAAAACAATCTATCAAACCACCACTATGTGTTTCTTTAGCTAAAAATAATTTTAAGTAACAAGAAGGAATGCACAATTTGCCAACATAGTAAAGAACACCATCATGTATAAGGTACTCATCATTATACAAAACCAAAAAAGCATTAAATATGTCCTTGAATCCATTATCTCTAGCATATACTACCTTAAACATATCAAAACCAAATAATTGAGCTTGTAAAGTAAAGAATAGAATGTACCTTTTTGACTAAGCTTTGGTTACCACATTTTCTTTACCTCTCTTGTTCCATTTGACATATGGGAATGTCTTTATGAATTTCATTCCTCTTTCACACCTCTTGTTGAGCTTTTGTTGCCCATTGAGAAATAATGCATAGAGCTTCTTGTCATGAATAGCATATCTCAATGTCACTTCGGTCACCTATTCAATTTGATGTTCCATTTCCTTTAATGGAGAGAGTCCACCGAGTTCCTCTTTGCAATAGAGAAGTGAAACCAATTCTTCTTTCTCAATGGCTCTATGAACTCAATCTCTTTGGCATAGAAACATCTCTTTTCTCCAATAGTATTACACAAAATGAGGTGAGAAAATGTAAATATGAAATTTCCAACATTTCAAGATGGTCTACATTTCTCTTTGGAAACCACTCTATCAAAGAACTCTTTAGACATTAGATGAATAAACGATTTATCTTCAAATTGATGTAGTAAAATGAATGCACAAGAATTCTTTTGAAAGAAGCACATAAAATGAACACATTTGAAAACCATTCCTTGAAAATTTTGTGGTAATAAAGATGCTCAACATCAAAATATTTGCAAATTCGTTCAAAGGCTTCATTTCTCAAAATAGATTTTTCAAATACTAAAGAATTAACTTTGAACAACTTATGATTAGTTCCCATTTGGTTTTCAAAATTTTTCAATAAGAATTCCTTGAAATGCAAATAATAAAGTTGGAACCCAAATACATTACGAAATAAAGTTTTAAAATTTGTCACCACTATTGAAAGCTCACGCTTACCACTAACAAGTGCTATTTGCTTACTCAAGAAGACCTCATGTTGGTTAAAAAGAATGAAACTATTGATATTCCTCATAAAAACACCAAAGAAAGGTAAAACATAGTCACATTATTCAAGATACTTTAGACTTATCATGAAGAACATCAAGTAAAGCAATTTTAAGCTCAAAACCAACAATGTTTGGATCAACAATGGAAATATCACCTAACACACCAAAACCATAACAAGAAACATAAAATTTAGCACAACTATGCATCAATGAATCCTTAAGAGAAATATGAGAAGAAAGACATTTAGACATATAAGGCACAACAAGAAAGATACCACCACCAGAAGAAATAGCACAAAAATTCTCTATATATGCTCACATGAGAAAGATTAGACTCTAAAAACAATTCTAATTTCACAAGATAAACTTCATAGCACATAAGACAATGATTAAGATATAGACTTATTGGTAAATCTTTAAGAAAATTGCCAAGCTCTTTCTCCATGTTCCTTCCTTTGTCTTCATTTCCTACCACATAAGAAACATAATTAGCAATATTGAGATGGCATTCTTCAACTCTAAGAATTGCACAAGAATTGGAATTAAACTCTATGAAATGTTTCTTTTCTATTAAAGTTCCAAGAGAATTGAGAGAGTAAAATTGATATCCATTTTCCATGAAAACAAGTGATAACTTAATTTCCTTAAAAATAATCTCAAAGAACAAGTAGTAGTTAGAAGGAAAGAATTTTATGGTCTTGACGGCCTTGTAGGTAAGCTTTCTTCCTTCATCCTTGCTTGATTCTTCAAAATTCTGCACATATAAGAATTCACTAATAAAGAAAGAGTTAGTTTCATTAGCATAGAAATTCACTTCCTCAATCTTTCAAGTACAACTATCTCTTTTTCTCTTTGCTCTTATTTCTCACTCTCTTGTTTTTCAATGAAGCACTCATTTTCTTTTACTCTCTCACTTTTCTCAAACTCACTTTCTTTCTCTTTTGAATACTCTAAAAGTTCACTCTCTTTTGAAATGATAGAGATGGAATAAAAGATACATGATCTCTCAACTAATCTCTCTTTGTTTTCCACTCTTTCTTTTTCTTTAGTCTCAATGTTCTCTTTTTCTATGTTCTTTTTCTCTCATGAGATCACAATGTTCCACATTAGATATCTCTTCCTTAACATGTAGTACAATACTTTCTTTAACTTCAATTGAAGCTTTCTGGAAGCTCAATTACTTTTGAAAATTCTTTAATCATTGATGGTTTCAAGGTTTCTACCTTTGCAACTCTTTGAGATGGCATGGAAAGTTTTTTTTTCTTCCCACCTTTTAACCTTTATAATGCTTTTTGCCTTTTTCTCTTGATAGAATATTCTTACCCTTTCTTTGAACTTCTTTTGCTCTTCATAAATTTCTTGAGGCGCCAAAGAATTTAGAATAAATCTCTTGCCACCTTTGGTGAAGTGGTAAAAATTCTTGTCCCCATTGTATATGGCTTTCCTATCATTGATCCAAGGACTTCTAAGCAATAAATGACCCGCTTGCATGGGTGCTACTGTTAGATCTTTGGACTTAATTCATGTGCACACGTATTTGTATAGCATTTGGACATGTAGACATACATATATTGCTTAATTTAATTATGTGTTTGTTATTATATATATATATATATATATATTTTGAGACCCAATTAAGGTAATCTATATTTTTTTTAGGTGGGTCTGTCATCTTAATAAAAGTGTGAGGTCTCTTTATAAATGTGCATAAACCTAGGGGTTGTATTACAAAACTATGATGGGTTGTTTAGCAAATACATCTATATATTAGGGATATGGTCCCTGATTGCACGTATGCTTTAGATCATTAGCCACCTCTGAAAGTCCCCATCTCTTTGAAGAAATCAGGCTGCATACTTAACAATCAGAAGATACAAATCCAATCTTCAAATCACTCAATTGCCATGGATCAAGGTACACGTTTCGATTCTTTATTTTAAATAATCTATTGAGTAAGGTTAATTCTTGGGTTTTATTTATTTAATTCCATCAATGGTATCAGAGCCTCCTTACATCAAAGATTATTTAGATTCTTGATTTTTTATTGTTTTTCAAAAATCAGTTTTAAGAAAAAAATTTTTCTTGTGCCCCGTTTGGATTTCATATTCGTCTTCGTCTTTGCGCCTTTGGATTCCACCACCTGTTTCTTGTTCTCAAGTTTTCAAAAAAAAAATGGCTTGCATTGGATTGGTTCTTGAATCTTGCAGTTTTGCTTTCTTTTTTTTAGCATCGCATGTCTCTGCATGTATCAAGATCAAAGCTTGATGTGTTTCTTGGTCAAATTTTTTTTTTTCTTGATTTCGGCTTGGCTGCATTATTTCTTGGCTACATTGTTCTTGAATTTTGTTTCTGTTGATAACCGCATGCATGGATGATGGATGAAGGTTTGGCGGTTTTTTTCTTTCTTTTTGGGGTTTCCGCATGCATGGTCAACTTTTGTTTTTTTTTTTTTTTTGTTGTTTTTTGTTCCTCTTGTTTGCATGTCTCAACATGCAAAGGTTCATTAATATTCTCATTATATTATATTGATATTAATGTGAATTATGGATTAAGTTATTTACATATTATATGGGATTCTGGTATGTATCATAATTTATTTGTTAATCTTGAATTTTTTTTTATACATACATAATATGAGATAGTATGTTATTAAAGTTTTTTTTGTTTTCATAACAACTTAAGTTTCTCTAACGAGCATGTCTAATAGCTTTCGATAATAAATTACTTAGATGTCGTGTTCTGTATTTCTTATGCGGGTAGCAATCGGCCCAAAGAAAGATTGTTATTGCCATGCTGAGAATTACAAACACATGTGGTGATGAACATGTAATAGTTATTAAGTATCCATAGTAAGTGTTATGTCGGCCCAAAGGAAGACTTGATACTTGACTGGATTTTACTATTAGTGCTCGATTACTAAATCAAGAAAATCACTTGCAAGCTAACTCTTTGTCCAAAGACTAGACTTGGTATTGCACCGATATTCTTGTGATTGGATTTGTTATGAATATAGCACATGAATTGTTAAAGTTTTATATATATGAGTGAGCTTTGTTTACTTTTGTTATATTATGTTTTCTGTTATAGTTACTGGTATCTTTGTTGCTTAATTATCTGCTAATTTGAGTAATATTCCGCCATTAAATGGTAACAACTTTAAAGCTTGGAAAGATAAGGTTGCAATTCATCTGGGTTGTCTAGATCTAGACTTAGCCATTAGGGAGCCACGACCAGCTGAGCTGACGGATACTAGTACCTCTGAACAATGGAGGGAAATAGCTCAGTGGGAATCGTCAAATAGGTTAAGTATAATGATCATGAAGAGTACAATTCCAGAGACTTTTCTTGCTAACGTGACAGATGAGAATAATGCAGTTAAGTTTCTCGAATAGTTGGAACAACGCTTTATAAAAAACAAAAAGGCAGAGATTATTATGCAATTGCGTAAATTCACTGCCATGAGATATAATGGTTCAGGAAACATTAGGGAATACATTCTCAAGATGTCTCACATTATATCAAAATTTAAGACACTGAAGTTGGATTTTCCTGATGATCTACTGGTGTACCTTGCTTTGATGTCTCTTCCTCCTCAATTTGGCTAGTTTGAGGTGAGTTACAACTATCAAAAAGACAAATAGACAATCAATGAACTCATCTCACATTTAGTGCAAGAGGAAGAGAGAATGAGGCAGCATAAGGTCGAGAGTGTTAATCTCACCTTATCAAAAGGTAACAAGAAAAGAAAGGGCAAAATGACTGTGGATACATTAGCGAAGAAAAAATAGATAGTCGAAAGACATATAGTATTTTTTTGCAAAGATCCCTCTCATGTTAAGAAAGAATGCCCCAAGTATCATGTATGGCGCGTGAAGAAAGGTATGCCTCTAACTTTTGACTGTTCAGAGGTTAATTTAATTTCGGTGCCAAGATATACTTGGTGGCTAGATTTGGCTGCCACTACTCACATAAGTATATCTATGCAGGGTTGCCAAAGTTACCGCGAACCAAGGGATGATGAAAGATTCATCTATAAGGGAGATGGCAGTATGGCAGAAGTTCAAGCTATAGGCACTTTTAAATTATCATTAAAGACTGGTTTGTTTTTAGAATTAAAAGAGACCTTCGTTGTACCGTCATTTAGACGGAATTTAGTTTCTATTCCTATTTTGGACAAAGAAGGTTTTTTCTGTTCATTTGATAATAGACAGTGTCGTCTCTATTTTTATTCTAAATGGTTGGGAACTGGTTTTTATATCCTCATGATAATTTATATGAGCTTCAGACTACTTCTTTTAATGAATCCTTACATTTAAGTACACGTGGTACCAAATGAAAATTAACTAATGAGAACTCTTATTCATTATGGCACAAAAGATTAGGTCATATTTCCAAAAGGAGAATTGACAGACTTGTGTCTGGAGGAATTCTTAAAACGCTTGACATTTCGGGTAATACAATATGCGTCAAGTGTATTAAAGGTAAATTAACAGACAAGAAAAAAGTAGGTGTCGAGAGAGCTAAAGACGTTTTAGAACTAGTATATACGGATATATGTGGACCATTCTCTGTGGGTTCTTGGAATGGTCAACAGTACTTTATAACGTTCATAGAGGATTACTCTCGCTATGGTTACCGATATTTGATACATGAGAAATCAGAGGCCTTGGATAAGTTCAAAGCATTTAAAGCTGAAGTTGAAAATCAACTAGGCAAAAGGATTAAATGTATCAGATCTGACCATGGAGGTGACTATTACAGCAGAAATTATGGTTTAGGTGAACAACGTCTAGGGCCATTCGCCAAATTCTTAGAAGAGCATGGGATCATCTCTCAATATACTATGCATAGCATGAATGGAGTTTCTGAGAGACGAAATAGAACCCTTAAGAACAATGGTAAGAAGTATGATTTGTCATACTAATTTACCAGAATCACTCTGAGGGGATACACTTAAAACTGCAGTCTATATACTTAATAGAGTTCTAACTAAAGCAACAACAAAAACCCCATATGAGTTGTGGACAGGTAAGAAACCTGTCTTAAGACATTTAAGGATATGGGGATGTCCAGCTGAGGCAAGGACTTATAGGCCTAATGAGAAGAAATTGGATGAAAGAACAGTTAGTTGCTATTTTATTGAATACTCTGAACGGTCATAGGGTAACAAGTTTTTTAATTCCCAAAACATAACATTTTTTGAGAGGGGAAATGCCCAGTTCTTTGAGGATATTAAGGTTGGGAGGGAAGATAAGGCAAGAAACTTTGTCTTTGATGAGACTCAGTTCCCGTACCTAGTATTGTTCTTGAACATTTGCAGGTTCTCGTACCTAATCTTGTTCAAGAACAAAATTCTGTACAAGACAATGTTGTGCTTCCTCATAATATAGATCAACAGGATTTGCCTGAAATTGATCATCTGGTCGCTCCTCAACCTTTTGTTCCTATGGAGCAACCTCAACAACCTCAAGAACCAGTGCCCTTAAGAAGATCCATTCGAGAAAGAAGAAGCGCAATTTCAGATAATTATGTTGTGTATCTTAATGAGCATATGGAAAACATTGACTCGGCAGAAGATGATCCAATCACCTTTTGTCAAGCCATTGAAAGCTCAAATGCTCGTAAATGGATAGATGCCATGGGTGAAGAAATTCAATCCATGAAAGACAATGACGTGTGGGATCTCGTTCCTTTGCCAGAAGTTGTGAAACCAATTGGTTGTAAATGGGTTTTTAAAACCAAAAAGGATTCATAAGGCAATGTGGAGAGATACAAAGCGCGTCTAGTCGCTAAGGGATTCACTCAAAAGGAAGGCATTGACTACAAAAAGACTTTCTCTCCTGTTTCCTCGAAAGACTCTTTAGAATAATTATGGCACTAGTGGCACATTTTGATCTTAAGTTACATCAGATGGATGTCAAAACAGCTTTTCTCAATGGGAACATTGATGAGACAATTTATATGGTACAACCTGAAAGTTTAGAATCCAAAAATTCTGAACAATTGGTTTGTAAACTTAAGAAATCCATCTATGGGCTCAAACAAGCCTCTCATCAGTGGTACTATAAATTTCACAATGTGATATTATCTTTTGGTTTTAATGTAAATGTTGTGGATGATTGTGTGGATCACAAGTTCTATAAAAATAAGTACATTTTTCTAGTACTTTATATGGATGACATCTTGCTTGCTAGTAACGATGTAGGTTTAATGCATAAAACTAAGAAATTTCTCTCGAAGCAATTTGAGATGAAAGATCTTGGTGAAGCATCTTTTGTATTAGGAATCCAAATTTGTCGAGATCGTTCTCAAGGAATTCTTGGATTATCACAAAATGGATACATCGAGAAGGTATTACAGCAATTTGGAATGCAAGATTGTAAATCGCTTGATACTTCGGTGACCAAAGGAGATAAGTTTAATCTCAAATAGTGTCCTAATAATGACTTTGAATCCAAGCAAATGGAAGGCATTCCTTAAGCTTTAGTATTTGGAGGCCTTATGTATGCACAAGTCCGCACTCATCCAGACCTTACATTTATTGTTGGTATGCTGGGCAGATATTGAGTAATCCGGGTCCTGCACATTGGATAGCAGCCAAGCGGGTCATGAGGTATTTGTAAAAAACAAAACATTTTATGCTTACTTATAGAAAGTCGGATAAACTTAGATCGTTGGGTATTCAAATTCCGACTTAGGTGGATGTCAAGATAGCATGAGATCTACATCAGGATATATTTTTCTGCTATCTGAAGGGGCGAACAGTATCATGGAAAAGTGTCGAACAGACACTCATTGCCTCTTCAACTATGAAGGAAGAATTTGTAGCATGCTTTGAGGCATCAAATCAAGCTATTTGGCTGCGTAATTTCATTACAGGACTGCGTGTGGTTAATAATATTGAAAGACCACTTAAATTATTTTGTGATAACAAAGTTGCAGTCTGCTTTTCTAACGATAATAGGAGCTCAACAAAATCTAAGTATATAGACCTCAAGTTTCTAGTTGTAAAAGAGCGAGTTCAGAATGGTATAATTAGTATTGAGCTTATTGGGTCAGGCTCTATGCTTGCGGATCCATTAACCAAAGCATTGACACTGAAGGTCTTTACAGGACATACTACCCATATAGGTTTTGTATCTTTAGATGGTGTCTAAATTCAGTGGGAGTCTGTATATATATTTACGCTCATACTTTATTTATTTATTATTGTTAATGTGACAATAATTTTTTACCATTCGCTCATTAAGACTATGTTGTTGAGTTGTTCATTTCCTATTTATATGTTAAAGTGATCTCAATTTTGTTGGACCAGTTGGAAATACGCATGCATAGATTACATTCCCATGTAATTTCCATGCTACACATCCACACTCAACTCAAGTCATTTAGTTGAATTAATGCATGTGACCAATGATGGGTTTAACTGTTCTTTTAATGCATTGAAAGTCCCTTTGATCCGTGTATTAATGAAATTAGTAGACAGAGTTGGTTTAAGATGAAAAATTAAAGTGTGCCAGCTACTACAATGGCAATCACATAATTGTTTGTAAAGTGTATACATAAATATTAGTCAAGTGGGAGATTGTTAGATCTTTGGACTTAATTCATGTGCACACATATTTATATAGCATTTGGACATGTAAACATACATGTATTGATTAATTTAATTATGTGTTTGTTATTATATATATACATTGAGACCCAATTAAGGTAATCTAATTTATATAGGTGGGTCTATCATCTTAATAAAAGTGTGGGGTCTCTTTATAAATGTGTAGAAACCTAGGGGTTGTATTGCAAAATTATGATGGGCTGTTTAGCAAATACATCTATATATTAGGGTTATGTCCTTAATTGCACGTATGATTTAGATAATTAGCTACCTCTAAAAGTCCCCATCTCTTTGAGGAAATCAGGCTGCATACGTAACAATCAGAAGATTCAAACCCGATCTTCAAATTTCTCAATTGCCATGGATCAAGGTACACTTTTCGATTCTTTATTCTAAATAATCTATTGAGTAAGGTTAATTCTTGGGCTTTATTTATTTAGTTTCATCAGCTACATCACATAACACAATATCTTTATATGCTCCTTTAGAGATAGACACCCACACATGCTTAGTGACTTTGATCTCTTCATTATCATTTGACCAATGGCGTATGTAGGGCTTAAGATGTTCAAGAAGAGGCAAATTCAACTTTTCCATAAGGTAATTACCAGCCACATTGGCACAACTACTACTATCAACAACAAGATTGACAAACTCCCACATTGCATTTGAGATGGACTACATACTCACTTTCATTCTTCCTCCCATAAAAATTTTCATCATATAAGCTCTCAAGGTAAACTTCTCCACCATAACTATGATGATACTCTTCACAACAATCATAAGGACTATGCTCATAATTAGCATATTTAGCATATTCTCTATCATAACCCCCATAATCATCATAAAAAGTATGCCCAAAAGATTTAGCATAAGAAAAGAAGTTACCAACTCCAATATGTCTTCTAGGAGTGAAGTCTCCATTTCCATGATTGTTCCCACCATAGGCATTGAATCCATTGTCACTACCAATGCCGGGATCAGTCCTTATAGTGGATTTTCTCTAGATCACCTTTCGCTTACCAAGATTAGGGGTTCTACGTTTGATAGCACTGGTCGGAGATAGAACACTGCCGACCTTCTAAGCTACACAAAGACTTCTAACATCAAGGTGACTGTACATGCAATTGCTCAGAGAGTACTTCTTGCTACTTCATTGTCTTATCCTCCGTCAAAACCATCAGCTATTGGTGTGGTTTACCATGATCAAAGAGGCAGGTTCAACAATGCCATGCTGCATGATAAGGGTGAGGTATTGCTCTCTACTGGAGCTCTTGGAAGCCCACAACTTCTTCTCTTGAGTGGTATTAGGACAAACGCTTATCTCTCCTCCTGGGGAATTCCGGTGGCGTGTCACACCCTTACGTGGGTAAGTTCATTTTCTATAAATGTCATTTCTATTGTGCCGTAAATGCCTCTTGAACACTCCTTGATACAAGTGGTAGGAATTACCAACTCAGGAGCTTATCTGGAAGCAGCCTCAAATGTCATACCATTTTTTGTCCCGTCTCGTGAAAATAAAAAAACTATTTGGGAGAGATAGAGACATATATACATAATTTGAAGAAAGGCGGGAGAGAAGAAGAAAGAATTAAAAATAAACATTATATAAACATATATAAAGAATGTGAAATATTATTTTCTTGTATTTATTTATACAAAATAAAATATACTTCATACAAATTGACAAGAAATCATTAGATTTATCATTTTTCTTCTTTTATTTTTATATAAAAATATGTGATTCAAAAGTATAAATTATGGGTAATTTTGATCTAAAGGGAGAAATATTATTAACGAAACAAAAATAGCAACAACAGCTTCAACACCGATTACATAATATCAAGGACAAAAAATATCATCAAAAGCCACAATTCTAGTAGCTTGTCCCAAACGCTACTCCCTTGTTTGAGCCTCAATCCACCACACCGTAGCCTCAAAATCCACAGCTTCTTCTTCAAACACACATGCATTCCACTTGTTCCAAACACCATAGAGACCAACATGAAAAAGCATATCCGATGTGGCCCCAAGGAGTGAGGCACAATGTCCCCAAAATCATGTGAAAAACAATTATCAATCCATTCGAGAATTGAAGAATGCTCAAGAAAATCAATCCATTTATCAGGTCTAACCAACTTCCTCCACACTCTATGTACCCAGGGACAGTCACGAAGAGCATGGAGAGAAGTTTCCATTATAGAATCACACAGTTGAAAATCAATAAAGTAGGAGGTGAGCAGTGACGGAACCAGAGTTAAGAGATTGAGGGAGTGGGCGAAATTACTTTATAGGAAGAATAAATAGTCTTCCATTCCATTTTGTGGACCTTCTAAATACACATACTTAACACATTCTCCTGCAAATGGGAGGCGGCGGACCCTTCTTGATATATACTAGTTCCATCACTGAAGGTGTACTTTTCAAGTGAATTCTCATAGTTTTGTGAAGAAAATAACATCGTACATCAAACTAGTGCACCCCATACTCTACAACAAAATGGCTTGGCATTTAGGAAAAGTAGAACACTGCAAGATACGATGACTACAATGTTGTTAATTTCTAGCTTACCAAAAATCTTATGGGGGTGAGGCTTTTTTAGTTGCATATCAGATTCATAAAAGAATTTCTTCATTAGAAATTAAAGTTTCATCTTATGAAATTCGGAAAGGTAGAACACCAAACTTAAGTTACGTTAAAGTTTGAGGGTGTGTTGTGTACTATAGAGTACCAAATAATAAAATAGCAAAGTTTGGACCTAGAACACTTAAAAGTGTGTTTATATGCGATGTTGAAAATGTTCTAAGGCTTATAGGCTACTAGATATTGATTCCAATGTAATGTAATAGTGGAATCAAGAAAAGTGAAATTCTTTGAGAATTTAATTCTTAAAGATTCTAAAGTAAGTAGTGATTCATTTTCTGAACCTAAATCATTTTAAGATATATTAATTCCTAATAGTTCCCCAAGTGAACTAAAAAAGAAGGAAAATGACTCTCCTATTGAACCAATGAAAAGTTAAAGACAAAGGAAAAAAAACAATTACCTTTAGATTTCATATCTTCACTGGCTATTATCTTCCCTGTTGAAGGAAATAGAGATTCCCTACTTAACAAAATTTCTATTTTGCCTAGTGTAGAGGAAGATCAAAAGACCTATAAAGAAACTATGAATCATAGAGATGCTGCATTTTGGAAGGAAGTTGTCAATGATGAAATTGACTCGATATTATTCGATAATACTTGGGTTTTAGTCCATTTGCCTCAAGGTTCTAAATCTATCAATTGTAAATGGGTATTCGAAGAAAATATGCCACAAATGAAACTCTACTTACTGACAAGGAAAACTAGTAGCAAAAGGCTTTAGGCAAAAAAGAAGGAATTGACTATTTTGACACAATATGCACCAATGCTTAGGATTGCTTTGATTAAAGTACTTTTTGCCGTAGCTTCTATTTATGATTTATCAATATATCAAGTTGATATTGAGACGACATTCTTAAATGGCAATTTATACGAAGTGTACATGGAACAACTGAAAGACTTTATGCTACCGGAAAATGAAAACATGATATAAAAATTAGTAAAGTCATTATATGGATTTAAATAAAACCATAAACAATGGTATTAGAAATTCGAATCCATTTTACTTTTGTATGGAAAACCTTAAAACTCTAAATCCTAAAAAAATTACATATCTTAAAAATTCTCAAGAAATGTGCTCTCTACATTCTCAACATCCAAACTCCGTACTTTTTGTGGTAAGGTCAAGTAGCTCAATGATAGATTCTTTATTATTTTCTATTTCATAAATTCCTTATATTATTATTTTTAATTATTAAATTCTAAACAAATTTTAAATTTAGAATTATCAATTTATTCATCTTAATTAGTAATAATTAATTTTTTACTTTTAATAAGAATAATAAAATCAACTAACAATTAATAATTAAAACTTTAAACAAAAAATTACCAAAACAATAAACAATTTAAACATTAAAATATAAAAATAACATCAATTAATAATTAAAACATCAAAATATAACAAGTAATTGAAAAAAAATCTTCGTGGCTCCTCTTACAAAAAGAATCAAACTAGATTTCGGTCCTTTAAAAAAGTGACCGATTTCCTGAGGACCGAACTATGGGTCCTCTCTCTTGGAGGAATAAAAATTAGTCCGATCAATTTTTTTAAAAAAAAATTAATTTTCAAGTCATCTCTTACCTTTAAATTTACATTTTCATATATCAAATCTTGGTAATAACTCATATTTTGCTTCTT
Source organism: Catharanthus roseus (assembly GCA_028651295.1). Taxonomy (NCBI): domain Eukaryota; kingdom Viridiplantae; phylum Streptophyta; class Magnoliopsida; order Gentianales; family Apocynaceae; genus Catharanthus; species Catharanthus roseus. The sequence goes on along the minus strand of JAPQWS010000140.1, from coordinate 3,766,076 downwards.
ATGGCTCAAAAATTCAAAAAATATATATATTTTGTTTAGAGATATGGTAGAGAAAAAAGTTGTAGAGAAAGGAAGAGATATGGTAAAAATGAAGAATTATATTACACTTATATTTCTTGTTTTATGATGAGTGATTTTATTTTATTTATTTTGGCTAGATACAACGTAAAGTAGGTATGGCCACTGGCCCGGAAATCTGGCCTGGCCCAGAAATCCGTCCAGCCTGGCCCGTTTCAACCTAGGCCCAGACCGGCCCGCATGCAAGAAACCTAAGAAGACCGGTCCATGCGGAGTTATGATTTTGTGACCTCGCGACCCAAGCTCAGACCAGCCCATATTTACCCCGAAATGGCCTGGTTCGGTAAAATTCGGACCAACCCGCAAACCGACCCAACCTAAGACACAGATCGTGGGCCAACTGTATAAAAACAAATAAAAAAAAGTTCCAACCGTTATGGGTTTTAAGCCCCTGCTTCGCGACTGTTGCTGATCAACGGTCCAGATGATCTAGTCGTTTGATCTCAATGGTTCAGATGGTTTGATCGTGGGATACCATTTGACTGTTGAGATCTAATGGTCTAGATCATTCGAACTTTAAGATCCAACGGTCCAAATTTAAAAAAAAAAAAATCACACATTTTTTAAAACTTTTTTCTACTATAAATACCCCTATAAACCAATTCAATCCTCACACAAAAAATCACTCATTCTCTCTTCTTCTCCAAAACTCTCTCATATCTATTTTAAACTCTTCTTCATTCTCAAGAATTAAAATCACTTGCAAATTTTTTTGGATAATTGTTTAAAATACGAAGGAAGGAAGGAATCGAAGAAATTTCGGCAAAAATCAAAGTTTCTTCAATTCTTCTTCGGAATTCCGACATCATTGATAGTTTGCTTTCTTTATCTTAATTTACGTTACTTTGTCTATTTATTATATTTTGGAACTTTATTAGTTTTAAATAATTATTTTACTTTATTTACTATAATATATTTATTTAATTTTTTAATACTTATTATTTACTTTATTTATTAGAATTTCTTTATTTAGTTTTAAATAATTATTTGTTTAATTGATTTATTTAGTTATTAAATTTGTTCACTTTATTATTAATGATTTATTATTATTATTATTATTATTATTATTATTATTATTATTATTATTATTATTATTATTATTATTATGGATTCATCTTCAAGACATGCTTCTTCCCACACCGTGAACTTTGATAATGAAAATGAAAACATATACATAATGAAGAAAATGAGATGCCTCCTCCTTCCGATACTGTATCTAGTGGTAGTACTGGTAGAAAGAGATCTTTTGTTTGGAATGTTGTTTATAAGTACCCTAATAATAAAGTTAGATGTAAAAATTATAAAACGGAATTCACACATAAGAGCAATGATGGCACCAGTACACTTAAAAGACATATACAGCGTATTCATCCTTCTCATTTTGTAGACTTAATTACACAAACACAACTTTTGCTTAGTGCTTTCGGAAATCCAATTACAACTTTTAATTATGATAGTGAGTTAGTAAGAAGAGAAATAGTTAGGTGGGTGTCAATTGTTAGACTTCCTTTATCATTACCTTCTAATCATTCATTTGTAAAATTTGTACAAACAGCACTTCAACCGACTTATAAGGGATTTCCTAGAACTTCACTTAGGAGGAAAATTCTTAAGAGTTTTCAGGAAGGAAAAAACTCCCTTGTTACAATTTTGAATCTATTCCTGATAATTTTCCATTGCTTGTGATTCTTGGACAACCGTTACTTCTGAAGATTTTTTGTGCATTACATGTCATTGGGTGGATGAAAATTGACATTTAAACCAAAAATTCATTGGTTTTAAAAATTTTGAACTCCCATATACTGGTGCAAATATAGTACGAAATATCATTCAAACATGTCGTGATTATAGAATTGATAATAGAATTTTTAGCATTTATTTTTATAACGATTCAAACAATGATTCTTCAATTTCAATTTTGAAAAATATTTTTTTACCAATTTTAGATAGAAAGTTATTTCATATTAGATGTGCATGTCATATTTTGATTTTGTGTGTACAAGATGGTTATGTACCGTAAACATATAAAATTTGCAAATTAAATACCTAAAGTTTTATTTGAATTACATTTAATTCAAATATTTTTCGGCCAATCAAAATTGGACAAGTGACAATATTTGAAGCTTCGTCCAATGAGAACTCAAGGAGTGGTACAACAAATGAGATTGTGTCATATCACCTATGAAAAATGGATTGGCCAATGAAATAATTCCACCTCATATATATATATTTCTTAAATATTAGAAATAAATTATTTGAAATTCAAATGTGAGGTCTTCTCTCTCAAGTGGTGCCTATAAATAGAAGGCCAAGGCATAGAAAAGAAGGCACAAGAATTCTATCAAGCAGAAGTGTTCAAGCTGTGAAGCATTTTCCACTTCCAAAAGCCTCCAAAGCAAGACTAACCTTCGATTTCAAGGCCAGAAATTTCGAGTTCTTCTTTGACAAAGTAAAAGAGGAAGTTCTTCAGCAACCCCGAGATCAAGCTGCAAAGCCCTCGGAACAAGTTTTCAAAGAGAGGAATCAACTGACTTTATTCTCTCGACGAGAATTTTCAAAGATTGTAACTGCTTTAAATTTTATAAATATTATTTGTTACTAAATTTCTTTTGTTTGCTTTAATTATTTTGCAAGCAAGAATTCTTTGTAAACATGTACATATTGAATATGATATGAATACGATTAGAGACGTTATTAAGTTCCTTACATCTTCCAATCCCAAACGACAACATTTTAAATCACTTTGTAGAGCATAAAGTATTTACAGATGTTACTACAAAATGCAACTCAACTTTATATGTTATAAACTTGTTTTCCTTATAAACAACAACTTACTGAATTTACACTGCAAATAATGGACCAACAATTGAGGAAAATATTTTTATGAAGCTGTAGTTACTTGTTCTTTTTTAAAAACTTTTGCAAAAACGACTAAACTTTTATCTGGACGATACTACCGCACTACTCATCATATGCTTACCACAATGGTAAAAGCTTCAAGTGTTTTTAGAGAATTTAGGCCACATGCCATGTATGGTTTTATGATGTTTGATATGGAAAAAAAATTTTAAGTATTACGAAAATTTTCCTATCGTATATTGTGTGGCTTTGATTTTAGATCCTCATTTTAAAAGTGATGGGTTTGAAACTTTAGTTGATTTTTTTTATTCATGTTTGGATAGTCGCTTTGATTCATTTTTTAATTTCTAAAGAAATGTCAACAAAATAAAAGAGGATATATCTCAAATTTTGAAAAACTTGTACGATCTCTATTCGAGAGAAAGTGAAGCAGGGAGCTCGAGTCAAGGAGAGATGCCATCTTCTTCATCTTCAAGTCAAGGAGGAGGATTTTGATACATGATGAATATATATGATATCTGCGCTACCCCGAGTTCATCATCTACGAGAATAACTCTATCTGAGTTGTCTATATACAAAATACGCAGCTCAGTTTATCATCATGTAGATGATTTCGATATACTTGAATGGTGGAAGAATAATTCGGCACAATATCATTTCCTATCTAGAATCACTCGAGATATCATAACAGCTTATGTCTCTACTGTGACCTATGAAAATGCCTTATCCAACAGTCGTCGTACGATCGACGAATCTAGGAGGCAAATGTCCCATAACACATTAGATGATCATCTTATGTGTCTAGTTGATTGGTATGTTCAAGAAGACAGGATTGTCGGGTTGAATATCGATGAGTCGTATGTAAATGTAGTATCCCTCGGAAGATCTGGCAAAGAAGTCGAAAGAGACACCAAACCTAGTCAAGCTCAGTCAAATAGATAGGATTTTTATATTTAAATTGTAATAGTTAGGCCTTAATTATTTTTAATTGTAATAGTTAGTACTTAGTCAGATAGTATAGGATTAATTTATTAAATTTTAAATTATAATTTTTTTTTGAGATTTAGGCCCTAAGTTCCCCTCCTATGTAATTTTTTTTTAACTATTAATAAAACCGGTCATGGTCATGCTAAATCCCCACCACTTCAAGGTGGCTTTCTGTAATGTATTTTTTTTTTTTTTACTTTTAGGTTTTATAAACTTAATAAAAATACTTTAAGTTTTCTAACCTAAAACACATAATTTAAATTTTATAAACTCCTAAAATAATTTATTTAAGTTTTTCTAAACTTAGTAAAAAAATTCAGTTTAAATAAAATTAGTATTAAATTACAAGTTTTTTAAAATTTAAAAAAAAAATCTTAAATTTTCTACATTAACAAATTTTAAAATTTCTAACATTCTTTTGTGTAAGTTATTTAAATTAATGTATCATTTATTTAACTGATTCTATTTATATGTTACATTTATTTATATTCAAAATTTTTTATCTTTAAATTATTTAAAAATAAAAGAAATAAAAAAATAAAAAAATGGACCGATCTGGATCAGTCCGGAACCGGTCTAACTATACGAATCTTCTTAGATAATTTGAATTGAACCGATCAAACTTGATTTGTGGTTCGAATCGACCCGACTCAGTTGAACGCAAGCTGGCTCAACAAGCTATGCAAGATAGGGGGAGTTTAGCACATAACACACCCAGCCCATATCAAATAAATCCTACTCACAGCCCACTTGCAAACCCAGATCCACCAACCCCTTCCCCCAGCCCACTAACCCAGGGCCCAGCTCCACTATTCCCTTCCCACAGCCCCACCTCCACTTTCACACACTGATCCACACCTCTCTTCCGGCCTGCCAAATACACAATCCCGCAGCCTAATTCAGCGAAGCCCACCACCAACCTCTCCCGCAGCCCCACTCCAAACTAGCCCAAGTAGCAATCCCCATCCGCCTCCTTGCGACAACCCAAACATTGAGCTAAATTATAGCCCACTTCAGGATGATATTCCTACCAGATTGCCGCAAGACAATCCGCCAACTAATGCACCCAGACGAAGCACTCGAATTAAACATATTCCGACTTGGCTTCAAGATTATGATTGCAATGCCATATGGAAGTCCTCTATATCTCATTCCTCCTCTGCTCTCTCACCCTCTTCAGACCTCTCAGGTACGTCCCTTTATCCTATAACAAAATTTGTAGACTGTAGTAAATTTTCTAATTCACACAGGCAATTTTTAGCTTCTGTAGCAACGGAATCCGAGCCTACCAATTATTCTGAGGCAGTTTCTAATCCTCTCTGGCGCACCGCTATGCACCAAGAGATTGATGCTCTTGAACAAAATGGTACATGGACTTTAACCTCCTTGCCTCCTGGAAAACGTGCACTGGGGAGTAAATGGGTCTACCAAATTAAGTACAAAGCAGATGGCACCATCGAGCGATATAAAACCCGTTTGGTAATTTTGGAAAATACACAAATGGTAGGTATTGATTTCACAGATACCTTTGCTCCCGTTGCTAAAATGGTCACCGTTCGTACTCTGCTTTCCGTTGCCACTGCTCGCAACTGGCCTATCCATCAAATGGATGTTCACAACGCATTTTTGCATGGAGATTTACAAGAAGAAGTATATATGCGACCACCTCCAGGATTTCGTACCTGTTACAAAGGACAAGTCTGTCGTTTAAAGAAATCTTTATACGGTCTTCGCCAAGCCCCTCGATGTTGGTTTTCAAAACTCACTACCGCTCTCCGTAGGTATGGTTTTTCTCAGTCTTATGCAGATTACTCTCTCTTCACATGTTCTCGAGGGAATATTTATCTATGTGTTCTTATTTATGTGGTTGATGTACTCATTACTGGAAATTCCCTATCCACACTTGAAAAATTCAAAGCTTCATTACATAAGTGCTTTCACATGAAGGATTTGGGATTGCTCAAATATTTTTTGGGCATAGAAATTGCGAGAAACTCCACGGGATTATTTTTATGCCAAAGAAAATACACATTGGAAATTCTCTCTGCAATGGGTTTATTAGGTGCCAAGCCGGCATCTACTCCTGTGGAACCTAATCATCAGCTGGCAAAAGGATCTGGATCATTGTTTGATAACCCAGATCGCTACCGCAGACTCATAGGCAAGCTAATATATCTCACACCCACTCGGCCCGAACTTGCATATGCTGTACATACACTTGCTCAATTTATGCACGCCCCTCGTCATGCTCATTGGGATGCTGCTATCCGAGTTGTCCGTTATCTGAAAGGGAGTCCTGGACGTGGCATTTTTCTTTCCTCTAACTCTCCTCTTTCGTTAACTGCATATTGTGACTCCGATTGGTCCACCTGCCCGATAACTCGACGATCCCTCACTGGTTATTTTATCTCTCTTGGTGGTTCTCCTATTTCTTGGAAGACAAAGAAACAACATACTGTTTCTCGTTCATCTGCTGAAGCTGAATATTGCTTTATGGCTATGACTTTATGTGAACTTAAATCGTTATCTATTCTCCTGCGGGATCTTCATGTCCCTGTCACTCGCCCCATTCCATTGCATTGTGATAACCAGGCTGCTCTTCATATCGCCGAAAATCCTGTTTTCCATGAACGTACTAAACACATTGAAATAGAATGTCATTTTGTTCGTGATGCTTTCCAAGACGGTTTTATCTTTCCTGCATATATTCGAAGTGAAGAACAACCTGCAGATATTCTCACTAAATCCCTTCATCCGACCCATTTTCATCGATTAGCTTCCAAGTTGGGCATTTCTGACCTTCATGCTCCAATTTGAGGGGGAGTGTTAGACATATATTTAAAATAGGATTACTATTAATCCTAAACTGTGTATAATTGTGTTTCCTAGTTGTATTTAGTTAGGACTTCTACTTCTAATCTGCTTAGGATTTGTCACTTGGACAATCTATAAATTGTACACTATTCTCACATTAATGAGACAGAAAACATAAGATTGTTTTCCCCACTGGTAACTTTCAGAACAACATCTGAAGATGCAACTGAGGTAGTTATTCTTGATAACTCTTGCAACAAAGAATTACATGATGTTTCTTAAGAACTGTTTGTTGAATATAAAAGTCTTGTTGAGAAATATACAAATCAAAAGAAAGAGTTTGAGAAACTTGAAAATAAGGCAAAAGCTTTTTAGCTACAAAATTCTAGTAAACAAGTTTTTAAAAGACGCTAAAGCTAACCCAAATTTTCAAAATTTGAAACTTACCTTGAAATCCAATGAAGAAAGAAACGTTATTTTGATAAAAGAAAATTTGAAGTTGAAAGATGAGGTTGAAAAACTTACTCAAGATTTATCAAAAGTTTACAAAAGGTAAAGAAACTTTAGATAAACTTCTTGGAAATCAAATATTAGTGATAAAACTGAGTTAGGATTAAATGAGTTTTCATTTCAAAAAGATAAATCTAATTTTGATATAACACAGATCGATACTACTATATAGTGTATGGAAACAACTTTGAAAAAGGTTTTTCAAGTGGATAGTAAAACTGGATTGAGCTATACTAACTTTTCAAATCATGTTTTTCAAAAAAGAAATTTGTAGCAAAGTTTTCAAAAGAATGTGAAACCACACTCTCAACAAAAGAATTTTAGAACTCATTTCCAGAGAGATTTTTGCAGAAAAGATGATCAAAGTTCTCAAAAGAATATGAAATCCCATTCTCATTAGAGGAATTTTAGGATTAATTTTCAAAGAGATTTTTACATAAAAGATTCTCAGAGAGGCTTTTATAGAAAAGATTTTCAGAGAGATTTTTATGGAAAGTGGTATGCAAATTCAAGGTCTCAAAGATTTGGAAATGAGTAATTTCAAAAAAGAAGCTTTAACTATGAGTGTGATCAAAGATGTTACACATGTTTTCAATATGGTCACTTTTCAAGAATTTGTAATAAGAATTATCAGAACATGAAAAGGAACTATTTTTGATTTGGAAGAGGATATGCAAGATGGAATTCTTACCATCAATGACCCAACTTAGTTTGCGTACTTAAGAGGAGCTAATCTGTTTTACAAGTGTGTCTAAGGAGCAAATGTGCAGAAAGTTGATAGTATACTGATAGTAGTTCCTCTAGACACATGACAGGTGATAGGAATCTGTTCACCAAGTTGGTTACGAAAAATTTTGATGATGTACGTCTCGAGAAAATAGTAAAGGCACAGTTGGAGCTAATCCTAGTAGCAAACAGAGTTGAGAATGTTTGTGTTGGGATAAGTTAGGTGGAGCTAATTCTGCCTGTTTAGCTTTTGTCAATAGTGAGAATCTTGAAGAAAACATCCTACGAGGAAAGCCTAGGAAAGTTTGATGGAAAATCATATGAAGCCTTTGTCTTGTATGTTTAGAATGCAATAACTGAAAAAGATGTTATAGGATCAGAGAATTTGGACAAGACTAAGAATGATTGCTAAACAAGCTGAAGAAGTGAGTGAAGCTAATGGAGTGCAAATTGACAATGGAGCTACTCTAGAAACCTTAAGTGCTAATAGTGAATTATTCAAAGAGTGGAGATTGAGCCAAAACTATTTAAGGAAGCTCAAGATGATGAAAACCAAATGCTGGCTATGCAAGAAACGCTAAATCAGTTTGAGAGAAACAATGTTTGAAAAATTGTGCCTAGAACAACAAAACAGTCTGTTATTAAAACTAAAAGTGGTTTCAGAAATAGGCTGGTGGAGCTAGGAAACATTGTAAGATATAAGGGAAGGCTTGTGGCTCAATGATACTATCAGGGAGAAGGAATTGATTTTGATTAAACCTTTGCTTCAACTACTTCATTAGAGTCTATCTGCATGTTGTGTGAATTTGCATGTTTCAAAGATTTTGTGTGCTTCAAATGGATGTTAAAAGTGTCCCTTTAAATGGTATTTTGAAAGAAGTTTATGCAGAACAACAACCTAGAGTTGAATGCTTTGAAAAATCGGATAATTTTTTTAAGCTAATAAAAGCGTTGTATGTTTTTAGAGAAGCTCCAAGATCTTGGTTTGAGAAACTAAGCATGTTTTTACTAGAAAATGGTTTTTCAAGAGGAGTGTATGTGAATAAAGCTTTTCTTTTAAAACTTTTTCTAAGACATTCTGAGTATGCAAGTGTATATGGATGGTATAATCTTTGGAGCTAATGAAATGAGTTTATTTTTTTAAGCTAATGCAGGGAGAAATTAAGATGAGAATGATGGGCGAGCTAAACTTCTTTTTAGGACTTAAGATTAAATAGATCAAAGAAGGGATAGCAATCAGTCAAGCTGAGTACATGAAGGACTTCTGAGGAAGTATAAGATGACTGAAGCCAAATTCCGCAAAACTCCCATGAGCACTTCAAAGAAGGTAAACAAGAATGAAAAAAGCGGAGCTACTAATCAGAAAGAATACAAAGGTATGATGAGATCTTTTCTAAATCTTACTGCTAGTAAACTTGATGCTTTATTTAATGTATGTCTCGGTGCAGGATTTCATGCTAATCCAAAGAATTCACATCTCATTGCGGTGAAAAGAATCTTTAGATATGTTGCAGGAACACTAGAGCTAATCCTACGTTATCCAAGGAATGGAACTTTTGAGCTAAAGGGACACATACTTTACAGAACAGGGTGGAATACATATTAGATGGAAGTTGTTTAGCTCAATCGTTTTGGATAAAGCATCAATTGATAGATTTCGAGCTAAACCATAGGAAGACTCTTTACTGTGATAGTATGAGTGTGATTAACTTAATGAAGATTCCCATGGAACACTCAAGAACATAGTACATTGGAATGAGACATTACTTCATCTAATAGCATGTGAAGTAAGGTACAGTCGAGCTAAGTTTTGTTCCTTCTGTAAAACAGATTACGGAGTTTTTTAAAAAACCTCTGCGTGAGGGAGCTTTACTAGAATCTATTTTTTAATTTTGGTTTAAGTTTTACTTCTTTCTTTATTTCTTTCAATAAAGTTTCCCTGTAACGCCCTACCCAGTAAGCACCTCGGGCGACCTTAAGACTGCGGTCGTCATGAACGTAGAGGTTGGGGTCTAACGTAGCGAAATTTACGAATATATAGTATACACATTTTAGCGTTTTAAATACTTGGTGGTCTCATATAAGGTTTAAAGTGGTGAATTTAATGGAATGGTATTAAGATCGAGAAAAGATGTTTTGAAGAAAATACCATTACGATCCGTATATATATATTTTTTAATGGGACAGTATTAGTTATGTTAGATATATTTTTTTGGGGGACTAAGTTAGTGTTATTTTCTTTATTATTATTATTATTATTATTATTATTATTATTATTATTATTATTATTATTATTATTATTATTATTATTGTTATTGTTATTATTTGGGTTATTATGGTTTAAAAAAAATAAAATGTGTGTGGTGGCCACTTATCAAGGACACCTTGACACTTGTAAGCTAGCATGCTTACCAACATTTATATATATATATATATATATATATATGAAGGAGAAGGAAGGTTGGAATTTTTTTTTCCTTCCTCTCCTCCTCTATATTCATCACTAGTACAGGTAAGTAGTTTTTCTCCTTTCTCTCTTTTGGGCTTTTAAAATTTTTTGTTTTTAGTTTTAGTGTTGTGTTGTTTATAGTTCTTGTAGATATTTATGCTAGGTAACCTATATATTTATATATATATTGAAGCTAGAAGTTAGAATGAGCTTTTATTTATTTATTTATTTATTTATTTATTTATTTTGTTAGCTAAGTTCTTGATTCATTTCTCCTCTTTATTGATGAGTCATAGGTGTGATTATGGGTTCTTAAAATAAAATATTTAAGGTTTAATTGGTTTATGATATGATTTAGTTTAGTCTGGTCTCTTGGGCTCATTGTATCTAATTCTAATTATTTATTTTTCCCTTGGTGTGATTCTCTATATCTAAAATGATTTAAGAGGATTTTAGCATGTGATATAATTGTGAGCTTAATTCTAGACTAGTGATTAATTTGTTTTGGTATACTATATATTCTTAGGATGTATGTTGGTTTAATCCCTACTGAGTATCTTCTTACAAGGTTTTAGTACATATAATTTTTTATACATGATTTTAGTATATATGATTTGGTATTCGTGATTTTAGTGTGTATAGTTTTAGTTTATATGGTTTTAGTACCCTTATTTGGTTTATACTATTTTTAGTATATATGGTTTAAGAAGTTCACTTTGGGGTTAGTATATGTGTAAATGTATCTTAGGTTCATAAAGAGATATTTATAATTATTTTCGGTGGCGGATAGAAATATTGGGATTCGTAATTAATTGTTCTTGTTGGTAACCTATTTGTAGGATCATAGCACCAGGTCTGCATTTAGGTGAGTCCACAAACCCTGTATAATTATTTTTTTTCAAATGTTGCTGGCGATATATATATATCTTATTTCTAAGCCTATCATAAAATATTTACTGCTTTTGGGACGATATAACTTAGCGTGCATTTTAATTGGAGATGCTCTCCACAATGTGTTAACATGTTCCTTAGAAATGTATAGGAGCGATGCTCTGTATCGGTATGCCTACTTTAAAAGAAAATGGTTACGTGTTTTTACTTTCTAAGGAAATGTCATTATCACTACAAGTTGAGTATATTCAGAGGTCGTTTAATTGCATGGTTGAACCTGATTAGACTTTACGTATTTCCAAAAACTGTATAAGCATGTCTTGACTGGCAGATGTGAATTTTATTATTCTAAAATGGTTAAAATCTAAATTTATGTAAATGTCAGAGTGGATGACCCTTTTGAGTTGTAAATGGTTATGAAAACCCCATCCGACCAGGGACGAAGTTTTGATAGAATTCTATGCATCTAGAAGCATCAGAGGATTGCATTGTATGTGGCTAGTCCCCTGTATTAGGGCCTCTTCCGATAACGTGAATAGTTAGAAAACTCTGGAGGGAGGATCCACTTGAGAGAGAGCGTAATACCGTGGAGGGTTAAGCCCGATCAGTATTATGTTAGACATTACATCATGCTCTCTGATGGGACGGTCGCCTTGTGGAGAGTCAGGAGGGTCTTTAAATTAAGGTTGGTCTCAGGATGGACATGGTAGGTGCCCCAAGATCTGTAGCCTGGTTTTATGAAATAGAGAGTGTAGTGGTTATGGAATCGAGCGCTCGTAAGATGTTTGGTGGGTACTGACTACGAGATGCCAAAACTTGTTTTTGATGGCCTCATTATGGGTTCCGGACTCTGTCCGTGGAGCCCGACTTTCGCATTATATATTCTTTTGAGTTCGGGTTTAGAAGCCGCATTAATGTGTCTTGATTGGCTCAGACTTTCCAGTTACGTTTGAACCCCTCACATTGGTTCAAGTGTCGTTACCTTTAAAATAGCTAAGGAAAATATTTTCTTGTGATATTGCATGAATTGTTTCGTAAAACTACATCATTATTTTTAAGAATATCACTAAAGCACACACATATGGACTCACTGAGCGTTCGAGCTCACGTCTTTACATGTCATGTTTTTTTTCCAGTTAACTTGGGACGAATAGTGGCGCAGTAAGCCGTTAAAGTCTTACGCATAGAGTTTTCGGATCGGGTCATTTTCGGAAGGACATTTGTATTTGTTTTATTTTTCTTATGCTGGAATCGTTTGTAACGTTTTTCTTCGTGTGGATTTCGCTTTGTAAAATATTTCTTCCTATATTAGAGATATCATAAGAAGCTTCCTTGAACCTCATATAATGAGCGCTCTTTCTGTATTCAGTTTGTATGTATATACTTCTAAGTGTTGTCCCGGGTTCTGCTTTGGTTTCGGGACTTGTAGTTTAGTGCCAAGAGGCATGCTGATACCCTACTCAACTGCAGTTAACCTAGTGGAGAGGTTAGGGGTATTACATTCCCCGATGAATAAATGTGCCATGTATTGCCTTGTCTAAGTTACTATTTCTTTAAGTATTAAGTAAATGTTTTGTGTATTAATTGTCGATTTCAGCTTATTTTCTCTTCATAGTTATCTTGGTCAGAGTTTGCGCAGCTTGTTTTTGACATCTTGATCTACCATTATCATTTGTTGTTTGAAAGTAATATTTTGATTTTAAATGGCTTGTACAGGTGATATAAAATTGCTAAATAAAAAATGCAACTTATATGAGCACATGTTTAGAAGTATTACTATTCTCTTTTGAATTTCAAGTTATTTATCTATCTTTATCTCCTTCTCTTTCCTTGTTTGATAAACTCAATTGTTCTTTCAAATTTCTATTTCTTCTGAAAAATTGAGTCCTTGAAAAAGAAAACTTTTACTTCAGTCTCCAGGCGAGGTGGTACTATGAACTTACTTTTCTTCTACTAATTCATAAAAGAAAAGCTATCTCTCTTATTCAGGCACTTCTCTTTGAATTCCTATGCTTGAAGTTTCTCTTTTGTGTTATACCAAAAGGAAAGATACTCTGTCCAAAAAAATTATCTGATGTTAGAAATAAGAGGAAAGCAAATAAGAAAAAGAAAACAGAGATTGAAAAGGTGGAAAAGGTGGAAACCTCAATTTGTGCTTTCTAATGTTTGAAAAGTTGAAAGCTGGTTTGAAAAATGATTTAAAAGCTTTGCCTTATGGAATGATGTGAACTGAGTGGTTCAGATATCTGGGAGTAGTTTTGAATGATAAAGGTTACACAAATGTGTGTAACAGAGAGATTATTGAAGAAAACTTTACTGGGAGAAATTTAACTGGAAAAGAAAAGAAAAAGAAGAGGTTTGATCAAGAGTGGAAAAAGAAATGTTAAGAAGAAAAAAAATGAAGTAGATGAAGTTGAGGAAGAAAAGAGTGTTTCTGAGGAAAGATCTAATGAGCAAGAATGTGAGGAAGAAAGTAAATACGGGAATGAAGATGAAAAAGAGAGTGAAAATGAAAGTGAAAAGCGAAAAAGAAGAAAATGATGGAGGGTTTGATGAACAAGATTCTGGAGAAGATGAAATAGAGGGTGATAGTGAGGAAATCTTATTAGAAAAGAAAGATGCTGAAAAAGAAAAATGAAAAGAATGTGAAAAAGAGAGAGAAAAATTTAGCTTGAGGCTATTGTTGAAAAGAGAAATTGGAGAGTAAGTGAGCTTAAAGAGAGAAAAATGAGAGTCAAGAGAGATCCAAGGAATCTCATATCTACAAGTGATGAAGAAAAGGAGAATTCAATTGATGAGAAGAAAAATGAAAGAGGAAGATGAATGTGAGTGTAAGTGAGTAAAAAGAAAGCGAAGAAAGAGAAAGATTTGAAAAAGGAGTACAGTCGAGCTAAAAAGGCAGTTTTAATTCCTCAGTCTGAAAGATTTAAATATTAGTCCTTATATTTTGAGTCATTCTGGTATAATTCCTCTCATGTTTTGGTCGCACCATTGACTATCTTACTTCTTTATATTCTTCTTTGAGCGATCATAAACTTCCATCTAGCTAGTTAGATGTGAAGTCTATTCTCAATAGTTCCTTCTTCTGTTGATGAGCCTATTTCTTCACGAGAGCATGTTGTCAAGCCTAGAACTTGTGATGCCAGTAGTCGCGAATATTCTTAGAAACTATCTTAACATGTTTTACTTCTATCTGATGCCTATTGATAGTTCATCTTTCTATCTGCTAATTTTATGTGGCCCGTGTGAGTTATTTTAGAACAATATTATTTTATATTTCTTTGTTTTGGTGGGTTTGTGAGCCCTTTGAACTAATTCTGCCTTGTTCTAAACTATCCTACTATACTACTTTTAATTTCTCTATTTCCTTATCTGATTCGTGCCAAAAAAGGGGAGAAGTGTTATAGTTCGTTTTAATCTTTGAGGTTTATCTCTTATTGATGATCCCTGATAACTCTAAGATTAAAGATGCTTGATGATCCTGATGACTCTTCTTAGCTTGGTCTTTCTAAGCTGATGTAATTTTTCTAAGCTAAAGTTATCTAAATCTGTTGATGGTCCAATGTTCTGACCTGGTGTATAGCTAGAACTTTTTTATTCCATCTAGCTATTTTGATTATTTTGAAGCACAAAAACTGGGGATTTTCTTTGTCTCATTTCTTCTACAAATGAGATTTTCTGGTAAGCTAATTGAAACAAGAAATAACCAATCTGGTGTTTTTTGTTAAAGGTTATAGTTTCTTATATCAAGTTAGGAATAGCACTTGCTCAGGGGGAGTTTTTTTATTTAAATTGTTGTTCTCTCATATTTCTTTAGCTCAGGGAAAGCATTTAACTTTTGTGTTTACTTTATGGTATTTCATTTAATTAAACAAACTTGTTTTCTTACTCATCAAAATGGGGGAGAATGTTGGCTCAAGAGTCAATATATTTCTAGAGTTTTGATGATTAACAAAATAAATTATGTATGTAATTCAGTTTGTTTTGTTAAGACAGAAGAAGAGTTAAGCTAAAGTCTGCTTAAAAGATCAAGGTAATTAGATGAGCAGAAATGATGTTTATCATATGAAGATTTGTGGGAGATATTCTTGAGAGCTGTATTTCCTTATCTCTTTACACGTGTAATATCCAGAGTGGACCAGTTGTAGTTCTTTATCTTCAAGACTCCCACATATGTTACACTTTTATTTGTGGTCCAATGTTCTTTGTTTTAACCTTTTCCTTGTTTGGTTAAACACAAAAGAACTTACGAAAAGCCATTTGTCTTTTTGTAAAAGAATGTTGGAAGTCTCAAGAGGGATAAAATGGTGTATTATTCACTAGCATGTAGGCAAAGAAGGTGATTGATTAGGAGGCACTTGAAGAATGAGTATAAAATAAATAGTTGAGCTAAAATTTGAATATAAGACTCAAGCTAGTCAAAAATTCAGAAAGGTACAATTTGTACTATGAGAACTAGTGGGGACCAAAAAGACTTGCTTAATAAATGAGTCTACAGTACATTATCCAGGTGGCCTTTTGCAAGAGGATAAAAAATGGGTATTGTATTTCAAGAATTAATTGCTTATGCTTTATCCTTGTGGTCCAATTTTCTTGTTGCCATCTTTTTCCTCTTTTAGATACAACACATCGCTACTAATAGTTTGTTGATTGAATGTATATAGAAGAAAAGGTATTATATTCTCTGAAAAAGGAGTTTCGTAGGGAGAAAGAAAGGAGGAGAGACCTGCTAGACTCATGTAGTAAGGAGTCAATAAAAAGGATGGAAACAAAGAAGAGTGTGTCGTTAAAGAAAATCAGTAGAAGAAAGTGCTCCACAAGATATAAGTGAATTAGGAAGTATTTATCTTAGAAAGTCAAGAGAGAAATAGAGAGAGTTTTCAGAAACAAAATAGAGAGAGATTTCATAAGCCTATTTGAGAGAATGCAAGATTTCATCCTGGAGAGTTTCTGATTGACCTGAAATGCTTTTAGGCTAAAACTATTTCATGTTCATTTCTGTTTTGGTTTGCAAGTTCCGAGTGAAAAACTTGTATTTCTGTTTGCAATTTGCAAGTTCCAAATGAAAAACTTGTATTTTGGTTTGCAAGTTCTAGGTGAAAAGCTTGTGGTTGGTTTGCAAATTCCAGAACAAAACTTGCTGTCTAGCTTCTTCTGGCATAGAGAAGCTATTAGTTGCTAGAACTAGGAAAAATTAGTGAGTGTTCTTTTGTAAAGGTTAAACTCACCTTGAACGAGATTGGTGTTTTAGTTGAATCCCTAAGACGTGTTCTTGAAGGAAACTGGATGTAGGTATCCAACCCAACCAGTATAAAAATTCTTATATCTTTTTATTTTTGCTCTTTATTTTGTCTTTCATTTTAATTAGTTTTTGTTTCTAGTTTTTTAACTGTTACGATCAGGATCTTAAGTCAAGCTAATGGCTTATAATATCCACTGATCATCATTTCAGCGTCAAGCTAATTTTAGTGTTGAGCTAATAACAAGAAAACAACAAAAAGGTTTAAAGTGCTAGTTTCTTTTAAAAAGTCCAATTCATCCCCTCTTGGACTATTCTGAGACTTACATGGTACTATGAGATTTTCTTGGATAAATAAGGTTGAATTCATGGCCATATATGTTACCTAGAAACCTCAACCTTCTGTGTAAAGACATTTACCTTTGTAAAATATTCTATCTTCTCTCCTTAAAAACTATAGAGTAGTTTGATTGAATTAAATTAGATATTGTATATTGAAATAATCAACATATGCATGTGTAGAATATAAATGGGCATACAATAAAACGAAATTAGTAATATAAAAGTTATAGCTACACTTAGAAGGACTTATATACATAAGTTTACTTTGAAATTTTAAGAAAGGAGTATAAAAAATTGTTGTTAACACTAATATTATTTTTATAAATTCTATTAGAAATATTATAATTTGGTAAATTCCAAAATATTAAAAGCTCATTAACACGGGAGAAAAGGAGGAGCAAGTTTGTGGAAATTTTTGAAGAAATTTTAAAGCATAAATATTCAAAATCAAAGATCACTAATGCCTTATGGTCCTACCCGACTCGAATTCGGATTAGCCTTTATATGACTAAAGGATGCCTCAAGTGTGCGCACACTGTCACACAATATACTTTATTGTCTGAATAAAAAAAAAGAGATAATGTCTATTTGTCCCCCAACTATTTACGATAACCATTCTAGCCCTTTATCTTTTTTTACTCCAATATACCCTGCAACTGTTTACGAGGTGGTCTTACTGCCTCTCTCTAAAATGCGACTAGTTTTGGCCAGAATTTGTGCATGTGATTGTCATATGCCTCTTTTTTAAAGGCAAAATAGAGAAATGCCTATTTTGAGCATGTAGTGGAAAGAGATGATATGAAATGCTTATTTTTCAATTATAAAAAAGTTATGTACCAAGAACATGCACAAATTCTGGCCAAAACTGACCGGATTTTTGAGTTAGGAGTAGTAAAAGCACCCTATCATTAGTTGGAGGTTATACTAGAATATAAAAAGGATAAAGGGAAAGAATGGCTGTCGGTAAATAATTGGGGGAAAAATAGTTATTATCTCTAAAAAGCTAACCAGAATCGAATTACATTTTGATTATTGGCCAAAATACTTTTATACAAAAGAAATAGAACCTAGATTCTCTTAAACTATTTTTTGTAGAACTTAATAGCCTAAAAAAAAAATGTCTATAAAAGTTTTTAAGTAAATAATTTCAACAATTTCTATGTACTAGAGATATTTAACTATATTTGAAGAATTAAATACCATTAATGATGATTGTTTGCGCACTTCTCGGTGCTGAAAGAACTTCCACCACTAGTACAATTTGACGGAACTTTCCAATAACTGCTTAATTTTGAGATAAGAGAGAAAATTCTTAATTCTTGAGATAAGAGAGAAAATTCTCTGCAACTCATTAAATCTTTGTTCCAAAGAAGGTTCTCGGCGTTTCTATCAACCGTTCGTCCTCTGCTCTGCAAGTGGTCTTCCATTACCGAGGTATTGTCTCTTCGTTTCTTCATATATTTGGTTCTAGAATGTGGTTATCAAGCCAATAAGCCATAAACACAATAGAAGTTTACGATCTCTGAACTTTTAATGTTTTCCCTCAATGAGAACAACTAAATCCTGTACATAGAATTACCCTTCATCTGTTTTGTTTTGCAACTCAAGATAGTGTTCATATACAGGGAGGGATGGAGTATGCGAGTATTTTACTTTGACAAAACAAGAATTTTATGCATGACTTCAAATACTATCCTACTTAAGATTCTCATGTACTTTAAAGAAATATCGATCAGTTCCTTAAGAAGAAATAAAAGCTTAGATTCACAAGTAGGTTCCGGAATACTGCTTCTCTACTTTTATTATAATTGGTTAACTTGTACTCTTCACTCCATTGACATTAATTCTTGCAGAAATTAAGTTCCTCATTTATGGTTGAAAAAAAACCTAGAACCTAATGGCTCAGAAGAAAAAGTTAAGTGTCTGTAAAAGTTTGTGAGTAAACAATTTCGAAGATGTCTATTTAATATAGATGTTTAACTAGATTTGAAGAATTGAGTAGCATTTGTGATGATTGATTACACGTTTCGCTGCAACTGGAAGAACTTCAGCCACTACTACAATACAATCTGATCGGAACCGTCCAATAAAGGCTAAATTCTTGTGCTAAAAGAGAAAAACTCGTTAAATCTTAGTTCAGGAGAAGCTTCTTGGCTATTCCTAACCACTGATGATCTTCTGCTATGCAAGTGGTGTTCCATTACTGAGGTATCATCTTTTCATTTCTCTGTATGTTTTGTTCTAGAATGTGTTTATCAAGCCAATAAGCCAAAACACAATAAAAGTTTATGATCTTTGAACGTTTTATGTTTTTTTCTGAATGAGAATAATTAAATCATATACATAGTTACCCTTCAATCTATTTTATTTTGCAACCAAGGACAGTATTCATATATAGGGATGTTTTACTTTGACTAATTACTAATTTTACTTTTATGCAATTAGCTCTTAAACATGAAATACAATAGGGATGCATTGAGTGATTATTGATTGAGTTCAAACTACTAGTGGAGGGGGGTCTTTAGATAAGGGAAAACATATATATATATATATATATATAAGAGAAGAAGTCATCAAAGCGAAAAAAAAAAAAAATGCCATTGAAGGAGTGCAAGTAAAAATACTATCCTACTTAAGATTCTCATAATACTTTAGAGAAATATCGATCAGTTCCTTAAGAAGATATAAAAGCTTATATTTACATGTAGGTTCTAGAAGTCTGCTTCTCTACTTTTATTTTAACCGGATAACTTGTTCTCTTCATGCCATTGACATTTTTGCAGCAATTAATTAAGTTCCTTGTTTATGGTTGAAATCACCATTTATTTACTTAGCACATTCTTGGCACGTAGGATTTTCGATGCTCTTTCGATGTCATTGGAATTGGATACAAGTGGAATTAGGGAATCTTATTTGCATATATGCTGCAAAAGATTGAAATCCCTTTTCGGAAACTTTCCAGGAAGAACTTATTAGCTGTTAATGTTGTAAGAAATAGTTTAAAAAAAAAAAAAACTGGGGATGAAGTTGCATACTTGAGTACTAGTCTCGCGTCTAATGCTAACATTGAGAGTCCTAATAGCAAAGTTTCTAACTAAATATGTCTATTCTCTTGAATGTGTTGTGGTTAAAACTTCTTGAATTCTTCAATTTGGTTCTAGAGTTTCTGAAAATATATTTATCAGGAATTCATGAAGGAATTTTGAGAAGGGTGGAGAATCTAAGCTTATACTACCATCATCCTTTTAATCAAACCACTGATATTCTTGATTTAGTTTTTAAGTTGAAAAGGATAAAAGCTTTTATTACCATATTCCTTTTAGAGAATGTCTCTTTGAAACAATATTTCCTTGTGGTTTCTTAAACTTATTAATGAGAAATCCCTTTGATTCTTTCTTATCTTACTTCTATGATGTTCAAACCTTTGCTTCGATACTTAAAGGCCATGAATATGTTTTGAACTTGTGGAATCTTAAGTATTCTAGTCTCTAATTTCACTCTACAACATTACATCATAATGTTAGCTTTTGAGTTTCATAGGCCTTTTAAAGAAGTATTAGAATCCTTGCTTGTTTTGTTGTTTAGATGTTCATTACACTTAATTGTTTAACTCTTAGCAATGTTTATATTATTGAGTCCTTTCTAATGTTGCCTGCCTTGTAAATATTTACAGGAAAAAGATTCAAGGACGAATCCTTTTAAGAGAGGGGGTATGATATGTATCAACAAATGATCATTCAACAAATTCCAGAGAAAAGCAACTAGAGAATTGAAGAAAGCATAGGTGAAGCTTCAATTGAGGAATTTCGGAGTTAATTAGAAGGTTTGGAAGACTTTCAAGACTTCCAAGACTCATTCAAGTCATAAAAAGCTCAACAGAATTAAACTAAAACCTGCCGACCATCGTAGATGGCGAAAAAAGCAAGGAGGGGAAGAAAACAAAGGTTACCGGTGACGGTAGGCTCCACCTTACTGTCCCCAATAGTTTTCTGTTTGAAAGTGGCCATTTGAAGACTACTTATCGTCAGTGGCAGGTTCACCCTATCGTCCGTGGTAGGTCTAGGACTAAACTTCATCAAACGGACAATTAGCTATTAATTTTGGTTTCTTTTTCTCCAAACTTTGTAACTCTATTTCAAGTTTAATTAGATCTTTAATATTCCAATTAAGTTTTAGGAGAGTAGTTAGGATTTCTCTATAACTAACCTATTATGCCTCATTGTAATTAACTTGATGAGGGATGATATATGAAATTTGAGAGTTTTCTCTTAGGGTTCTTAAGTTTTGAGGATTTCTCATTAAACTTCATCTAGGTTTGATCATTTCTTATATTAATTTTATTGAATACTTGGATTAGGTTGATACAAGGATTCTTAATTTGATCATAGTTCCTAATGCTTTTATAATCACATCTTTGTGATTTGTTTTAGAGTTTAGGCCTTCTTCAATTGATCTAATTAGGCAGTGGGTAACCAGTCCCATTGTTCTTTTTGCAATTAATGAAAAGCTCCTCTTCATATACATTTGTTCACAGTTTTGGCTGAATTATGGGTGGGTGTTGTTGAAGGAGTTTAAGTCCTATTAAAGGCAAAAGGTCCTTGGGAGGTTTGATTGAAGGCTTTTGATATTTGCACAACAAGATTCATATCACTTCCTCAATTATTTTTTTCTCTTTTGTTCATTCTCAATTCTTTCTTTTTCTCTAATTTTCTTTTGCTATTCTCTAACTCGTTGAGGTGTAAGAGGTTTTATGGTATAGGATTTGCCATCTTTTACAAATGTATAATGGCTTTCCTAGTAAATTGCCAGGAGCAACCCAGTAATGAGTGGCAAGCTTGCATAGGCACTATATCACATAGCACTTCATCATTGTATATCCCATAGTAATAAGTACTTTCACTTACCTCCACACTCTAACTTCACCACTATCATTCAATCAATGCAACTTGTAAGGATTAGGATGCTTAAAGGTAGACAAATTTAATTTTTTCACAAGATAAATGCTAGTGACATTAGTGCACCTACCACTATCTATGATGAGGTTAGCAAGTCTATCTTCCAGCTTGCATTTGGTATGAAAGATATCCTCCCTTTTATTTCTTGAGTCATCTTCAATAGTATGGGTAGTCAAAGCACTTATAGTCACCATACTCAAAGCATCTTCTTTGGTGTCTAGAGAAGCATCCCCAACAGTTTCATCTTCATGGTTATTTCCATCATTAACAATGTTCTCAAGACATTCTTCATCATTTTTCTCAACCCAACCATTCAAGTCTTCACGAAAAATAAAATTCCGATGGGTAGGATAATTTATGGCTATAGCCACCTTAGGTGTTTCATCCTTCTTTGGCCGCTCTTTGATAGTAAAAACTTAAGGGTTAGACACCACATTTCTTAAAGAAGTAAGATTAGTTTTAGATAACCCACTCCTCTTCCTTTGATTCTCAATCTTGATTGCTAAATGGAACATGTCTTCATAAGTGGTCTAAGGGTATAATTCTAGTTGATTAGCAATGTCCCTATTGAGACTACTTAGAAATCTAGCAATAGAAGCATCCTTGTCCTCTTCCAAGTTCAACCTCAATGTGTATAACTCCATCTCTTACCTATACTCTTCAACACTCTTACTACATTGCCTATGAGTAATCAATTTTGAAATTAAGATCCCTATAATAATGCTCCAGCACAAATCTTTCTTTCATAAGAGTCTTCAATTCGGTCTCAACCGGTCTTCTTCCATTTCTAACTCTTTGAGTTAAAATCTTGTCCCACCAATGAAATACATAACCTGAAATTTCGGCAATGACTAACTTAGCCTTGACATTGTCATTATAATTTCTCACCTTGAAGAGATTCTCTAACGTTCCCAATGAAGGAATACATTTGGATCACTTTCCACCTTGAAGCTAGGCACCTTCCACTTAATCATGTCTAAAGCTTTATCCCCTTGTTGTCTCCTCGATACCCATCAAAGAATTCTTAGCCAACATTAGGATTCTCCCCATAATCATCAAATAAGTTATCTGCATGCCATAGTTCATTTCTTGGGATCTCTTCTTGTGGTCTATTGTTTCCTCTTCTTCCTTGAGCCCTTCTTCTTCCACCTTTGGTGGTTTGTCTTCCTTGGTAACCACATTCATGAAATGGATAGAAATTTTGAGCTGACATATCATAATAGCCATAAGGAGGTGCATTATCATAGGCCTTTAATGGTGAGGTGAGGAAACTCCTCGAAGATTGTCCTCGACTTTTTGCTCTATTGTGGAACTCTCTTGCCCTTCTTTAACTCTTCAACATCTCTAACTACTCTTTGGAATTGTCTTGCAAAGCATTCAATAGATTGTTGAACAGTTTGCAAGGTTTCATTCACATTCATCCTTGTAGGATCACTAGTGCCTTCATGATAAGGTTAGGTAAATGATCATCCGTTGACATTGTAATACCTGCAAATAAACAAAAGAAATAAGAAATAAGACGTCACAATCACTCCCTGTGTATATACTCTTTTGATGATCATTAATTCTCTCGTGTTTGGCGCTCTTATGGCTTTTAATGAAATAGGCTCATCCACTTGCCTTTTTTTTCTTTTCCTAACTCTCACCTCATAAGAATTCTTTGAACCTTCAAACTTCCTCCACCACAATCACGAAAAGTAATTAACCGAAGAGAGACTTCAATTAAAAACTTTGTTAAGGTACTAAGAGAAGTTCAAAGAGAAATTTTGACAAACACTTAGTGTGAAATAGTTTTCAAAAATTATCCTAGAGCAATTAGAGCCAACATCAATTGATCACCTCAAAGAATAAAAAAAAACACTGAAAGAAGCAATTAGAATTCAAAAACAATGAATCCAAACGAATTAAGCTAAACAAAGAAGAACGAGTACCAGAACAAAATTTCCAAAAAACAGAGGTCCTTGACATCCGTCACAAAAATTGTGATAACTCAAAAATTATAATTCCAGATCGAGTCACATAAATCTAGAAAGAAGCACAACCCAATGAGGATGAATTTATGCACAAGTTTCATTTTTTTTTGAACCGGTATAACATAAGATATGATCAAATTAACCCAAACTTTTCAAACAGATCTAGTTTTTTGGACACTTATCAAAATTTGGATCGATTTAATCTATAAAATGAAGTCTAAATTCAATGAAACCAATTGAAATTGATCACTAACTCATAATAGATGAGATCCATATCAAATTTTTGTAAAACCAAATCAATATAACTTCGGATCAAGCCAATCTTCTGGCATCAATTTTTCAATCCGAGATTTTGCATGATCTTCATGTATTTTCCATAGATCATGAAATACTTTTTTTTTTTTTGACGAATTTTTTAACAAATAAAACATAAAATTGAGCTTAGTTTGAATGTTTCCCTAACACTAAATGATGTGATTTAGGATCTTTAATGAAACCAAATCTTCATATCCATCACCCAAGAACCTTGCCTTCAATAGGACATGATTTTCTTCAACAACATCCACCAAAAATTCAACACAAACTAACATTTAAAATGTATATGAAGAGGATCTTTCCCTCAATTGCTAATGTAACAGAGGGATTGGTTACCACATACCCAATTAGATCAATTGAAGAAGACCTAATTTCTAAAACAAATCACAAGGATGTGATTATCATAGAATTAGGTTTGGTGATATAATTCAAAACCCTTGGATCATCACAATCCAAGTGCTCAAATAAAATCAATCCAAGGAATGATTAAACCCTAGATGAAGTTTAGGAGAAAGCCTCAAAGCTTAAGAACCCTATGAATAAGCTAACTAATTTCATATATTCATCAGTTAGTCCTACAAGTAGGCTAGGTATTTATAGAGTTTAGGCTAAATCCTAATCTAAACCAGGTCTTCGGTCAAATCAAGACCTATTAGGAACTTAATTAAAAGTTGTAACTTGAATTAACATAGCGATTCCTGTCTTCAACAATGCATTGACTTAAAATAGTACCCTACCACCAATGGTAAGGTACTCTACCTGCAATAAGTCCTCAGCCTACCAAGACAAATTTAACCAGAAGCCTACCGCAAACGGTAGGTACAGGGCTTACTGCCTGCGATAGGTCCTGTTCTTCACTTTTTTCGGTTTCTTCCTCTTCCAACTTATTCCTTTGGTTAATCCATGTTTAGGAAACTAACCATGAGCAACTTAGGGGGATTTCCATCATCTTCCAAGCCTTCCTTCTTGAACTTTAGACCTTCCTTCATAGTTTCTTCAATTGATATCATCAATCCATGAGTAATTCTATCATCATTCTCCTTAATTCTCCTTGCTCTTGCTCTTGTAATTGGCCCTTGAAGATCTTCATCTCGATCATACCGGTTCATACTATTATGTGAATAAATCATAGAAACGTCAGCCTTTGTGTAAAACATTTACATTTTATGAAATATTCTCTCTTCTCTGCAAAAAAATTATCGAGTTGTTGGATTGAATTTAATTAGTTATTCTATATTGAAACAGTCAACATATGCAAGAGCTACACCTAGAAGGACCCATATACGTAATTTAACTTTGATTTTTCAGAAAAGAACATAAAAAAGTGGTGTTAACACTAATATTTACTTTCATAATTTAAATTAGAAAAAATATAATTTTGATAAATTCAAAAATATTAAAAACTTAATAGCATCGGATAGAAAGAAGAATAAGTACGTGTAGATTTCATAAGAAATGGTAGAAAAAAATATCTAAAGTTATAGATCAGTAATGCCTTATGGTCCTATCAAACTCAAATTCAGATTAGCCTTAGTAAAACTTAAAGTATGCCTCAAGTGTGTGCACAGTGTCGCCCAAGATACTTCATTGTTTGAACAAAAAAACATGTCCATAATTTAATTAGGAGTGGACAATTGGCCAAAGGATTTTGATATAAAAGAATTGGAACCTTGATTTTCTTAGAACTATTTTTACTGGAAACCAACATCTTCTAAAAAAAATAGAACCCTATTCTCAAAAGAAAAAAGTGTCTATAAAAGTTTGTGAGTAAATTATTTCGACAATTTCTATGTCCAATAGATGTTTAACTATAATAGAACAATTGAATATCATTCATGATGATTGTTTACGTGCTTTTTTGCCGCCTAACAGAATTTCAACAACTACTACGATATAGCCGGAATCGTCCAATAAAGACTCGATTCTTGAGCTAAAAGGGCAAATTCTCTATAAATCTTTGATCTGAAGAAGCTTTTGATCAACCATTCCTAACAATTGTTTTTCTTTTACTATGTCACATATTTACAAATTCTGACAAAATAAGAAATTAAACCTTTGTACCGTATAATCCACATAATACCTCCAAAATATATTAGATATTCTATATTGAAATAATCACCATATACAAGAGCACAATATAAATGTGCCTACAATAAAATTTTATTAGTAATTATACAAAATTTATGGCTATGCCTAGAAGGACTCGTATATGTATGTCAACTTTGATTTTTAGAAAAGAACATAAAAACGGTTGTTAACACTAATATTAACTTATATAATTTAAAATTGAAAAGTATAATTTTGATGAATTCAAAAATATTAAAAACTTATTAACACCGAATAAAAAGAAGAACAAGTACGTTGAAATTTCTTTAGAAATGGTAGAACATAAATATAAAAATTTATAGATCATCAATGCCTTACGGTCCTATCCAACTTGAATTTAGATTAGTGCCCTTTTTATGACCTAAAGTATGCCTCAAGTATGCACACAGTGTCGCACAAGATACTTCATTGTTTGAACAAAAAAATATGCCCATAATTGAATTAGAAGTAGACTATTGGCCCAAGTAGTTTGATATAAAAGAATTGGAACCTTGATTCTCTTAGACCTATTTTTACTAGAAACAAATATCTTATAAAAAAAAATAAAAAATTAGAACCTAATAGCCCAAAAGAAAAAAGTGCCTATAAAAGTTTGTTAGTGAATAATTTTGACAATTTTTGTGTATAAGGTTTAACTATATTTGAAGAATTGAATACTGTTCGTAATGATTGTTTACGAACTTCTTCGATACTGAAAGAACTTCAACCAATAAATACTATGATCTGACCAGAACCGTCCAATAAAAGCTCAATTCTTGATCTAAAACAAGAGCGATTCTCTACAACTAGTTAAATCTTTGTTTCGAAGAAGCTTCTTGGCTCTTCCTAATATCTTTTCGTCTTGTGCTATGCCATATATGCACATCACTCTGACAAAATACGAAGCTAACCTCTGTACCGTTTAATCCATACTTGCAAAATATATTCAAATTTGTCTTTAATAACAAGTTCAACAATAACGTCCCCTAGGACACTATTCTATCGAGATAAAAGTAAAAACCTTTTTTGGAATTCGAGAAAAAAAATGCTTGGACTATAGTTGGAAAATATTTTTTAATGACAATAACTTTAAACATGAATAAAATTGTTTGGGGAAGTATTACAGCGTTGCAATAAAAAAGTCAAGTTTAAAATTTAAATTATAAGTGGATACGTCCCTAGTAAACTTAAATATAATGTTGGAAGTAGGATAGATATTCCTGTCATTATCGATTCGAATATTTATTATAGTATGGAATTGTTGTTTGAAGAACAATATGCAAAGTAAGCAATACAAATTTTATATAATTCTCCTATGAGATTTTTTTGGATAAGTTAGAATGTATTTATGTCAATAAACAATAGAAAGGTCAACACTTTATCTGAAATATTTATATTTTATGAAATATTCTCTATTTTCTTCCAAACAAAAATGGAATGGCTGGATTGAATTTAATTAGACATTCTATATTGAAACAATCAACATATACATAAGAAAAAAATAAAAGTGCATACAATCTAATTTAATTAATAATAATATACAATGTATAGCTATACTTCATATACGTTTAACTTTGATTTTTAGAAAAATACATCGATCATTAAAGTAATATTAACTTTTATAATTTAAATTAGAAAATAATAATTTTTTTAAATTCAAAAATATTAAAACTTATTAACACCAAATAAAAAGAAGGGTAAAATGCCTCAAGATCCTGCGAAGTTTCACGAATTTTAATTTTTGACCCTAAATTTTTAAAATAATATTTTTTTACTCTCGAACTAAAAAATTGTATAAGAAATTATCCTACTATCTTATTAAGTTGTTAATTCATTAACGCTCAAATAAGTCAAAAAGTATATTTAAAATTTAACTTACATAAATTTACTTTTTAGTCTTTTAAAATTCAAAAAAATTCACTTAAAGTCCTCAGTTTTTTATTCTCAATTTTTGAAGGATCTAATTATAATTTAAATAAATATTTAAAACCCCTGATTCATCTATATCTTCTTCTTTGTCATTAACCGCCGCCACCTTCACACGCTACCTCTGCCACCGCCATCAGATCTCCACCCTCTCCTCCTCCTTCTTCTTCTTCTCCTCCGCTGCCCTCCACCTTTGATGTATAGTTCGGTTTTATATTTCTCCGACGACCCGTCCCTCAATCGCAGTCCCTTTATCCGCCACCTTCCAAGGAAAAATTTTTGGGTTCCTCAATTTTGTCTCTTTCACTGTCAAAATTTGCTTTCTTGATAATTTCTCAAAAGTTTGTCCTAAGATACTTTTTATTAGTGTCAATTATTTCTAATATCGCTCTCCATAATTAAAAAAAATGGCAGGGGAGAAGGGTAGCCACAGAGTCTTCAAGTTCAGGTCTCTGCCATTTTCCTGATATTTCTTTATTAGTTTCACTCAAATTTTCAAGGCTTTTGTAAAATTTGAGGGACCACTTGACGAAGAAATAAGAAGCTAAATAGTTGTTGAGAATTTTATTGCTTTTTTTTTTTTTTTTTGTATTCTCTTATGAAAATCATGAGGGAAAGCTTAGAATTTAAGATTGTATAAACCAGAGGGAAGCTTGTTCTTCAGGAAAGATTTGGTTTGATTTTTGCTTGGTGCAGATGATTTCTTCGTGCAGAAGATCTCTTGGTGCGTATGATTTCTTGTGCCTACAAGAAGATTGGAATTGTTTGTTTAGGAAGGTTGGTGCACTCCATTTGGTATCGGAGAAATCAATGGATTTTTAGTGTAGCGAGTTTGGTCTGGCCTGATGGACAATTTGCACAAATGATTCGTAGTAGATCCTCGGAGTGGTAACAAACTTTGCTTGATAGGAAAATAGACTTAATCAGCTTGCTGTTGGTACTAATTCCTGTCAAGACCAGAAAAAAGAAAAAAAAAAAAAGAGATGAAGCGGGTGAGAAATAGGGCCATAAAAAGGTTCAAGATCTATGCTCTTAAATGAAACTTGGACTTAAATCCATAATCTTCTTAATAAAATTTTAACATGATTAATATAGTTTTTCTAACATTTGTTTCAATAAAAATAATTATTTAACATCTCTAATTCAAATAATTAAAAGTTCAAATACACACAAATTCTTTACATTACTTTAATCCAATAAAAACAAAACTTCTAATTCAACGCAATATATTATGTCACAAGAAAACAAAATAAAATATATTCAATGAATTTATTTCTCTTAAAAGAAAAAATCCATCCACTCGTTCTATAACGTGTATGATCTCAAAAAAAATCTAGAATAATTGTCTAAACAATGGTTACGATGAGGACAATCTTCTTAATGCTAATAATGGGAATTTAATGCACTAAATCCTGTCTCTACTCAACAATAAAACCCACACAAATTTCATTCCAACCTTCTCAACAATAAAACCTACACAAACTCCATTCCAACCTGAAAAAATTCAGTCTATGCTCAAAAATAAAAAAAATAAAACCCACGCAAATTCCAACCTCGAAAAATTCAGTCTCTACTTAACAATAAAACCCAAAAAAACAAATGCCGAATCAAATCCAGAAACAGCAGATGACGGCAGAGATTTACCTGTCGGGACTCGGGAGGAAGATGGAAGAACAGAGTTCGAGAGAGAGCAGATGGCGGCAGCTGGACCGGTGATGCAGACAGACGGCGGCGGCAGTGGGGCAGAGACTGAAGTGAAGAAGAGTGAGGTGAGATTGAGAGCAAGGTGAGAGGGAGAAGCAGCTATTTCAGTGGTGACTGGTGTTGTAGACGGCGGCAGGGGTAGGGTTAGCTTGAGAGAAGAGATAAATTGAGCAGGTAAGGTGAAGAAGAAGAAGAGTGAGGTGGAGAGACGTAAGATAGTGAAGAGTGAAGACTGAAGAAATAAGAAATAATATGTATTAATTTAAAATTATAAATTACATATAATATAATATATATATAATATAATATATAAATATATATTATTATTTTATTATCACGGGTATACGAGTCAGGGTATTATCATATCCTGCCCAGACCCATTTGATAAAATTTATAGGGGTACAGGTACAGATTCACGAGTATAAAAGTTAAACCTTACTTGAAAAAAACGGGTATAGATCTGCGCGGGTACGAGTAAGACCCGTCCCATTAACAGCCCGAGTGAGAATCTGATCAGCAGCGACAGTAGAGGGGTTGAAGAAGAAGATACAGATAGATTTCTTAAAAGTTTATGTAAATTACTTTTTAAGTCCTTAAAATATTGCTAATTTAAAATAGAGGGACCTAATTAAATTTCATTAGATTTTGAAGGACTAAAAAATAAGTTACTTAAGAGAAGTTACAAAAATACCTTTTGAATTTTCTGAACCTCATTGTGTTAACGGTTAACTTAGGCGGAAGGGTTGGTTTTTGTATGATTTTCAATTTAGCTCCAAAACATACCATTTGAAAGTTCAGAGTCCAAAATTAAAATGCGGGAAGGTTCAGGGGTACTCGGACTTTTAACAAGTACGTTTAAATTTCTTAAGAAAGGGTAAAACATAAATATCAAAAGTTATAGATCATTAATGCATTATGGTCCTATCCAACTTGAATTCGGATTAGCACTCTTTATATGACTTAAGATACTTCATTGTTTGAACAAAAAAAAATATTCCCAGAATGGAATTAGAAGCGGACGATTAGCCAAAGGAGTTTGATATAAAAGAATTAGAACCTTGATTCTCTTAGAACTAATTTTACTTAGATCCCAATATTTTATCTAAAAAAAAACTAGAACCTAATAACCCAAAAGAAAAAAAGTGTCCAGAAAAGTTTTTTGGTAAAATATTTTAGTCAATTTCTATGTATTATAGAGTTTTAACTATATTTGAAGAATTTAATACCATTCATGATAATTGTTTATGCACTTTTCCAATGCTGAAAGAACTTCAGCCACTACCACAGTCTACCTAGAATTGTCCAATATTAAAGGCTCAATTCTGTAACTAAAAGAACAAATTCTCTACAACTCGTTACATTTTAGTTCCGAAGAAGCTTCTCGACTATTCCTAACAACCCATCATCTTCTGCTACACCATATATTCACATGAATCTAACAAAATAAGGAACTAAACTTTTGTACCCTATAATCCTTCAAAAATATATTCGAATATGCCTTCAATAACAAGTTCAACAATTACGGCCCCTAGGACAATATTGTATTGAGGTAAAGTTTTGAAAAAGCCCTTCATGTGAATTCAAAAACAAAAAGTTCGGACAACAGATGGAAAATATTTGTCAATGACAATAACAGAAAAAGTCAAGTTTAAAATTTAAATTATAAGCAGTCACATCCCTTCGAAACATAAATCTAAAATTGTATGAAATTGTTGTTTGAACAACAGTCTCCAAATTAAGCAATATAAATTTTACTCCTATGAGCTTTTCTTGGGTAAAAAATGATGTATTTATGTCAATAAATAATAGAAATATCAACCCTATGTGTAAAACATTTATAGTTTATGAAATACTCGCTCTTCTTTAAAAGAAAAATCGAGTTGTTGGAGTGAATTTAATTAGAGGCTCTGTATTGAAACAATCAACATATATAAGAGTACGTAAGTTAACTTTGATGTTTTAGAAAAGAACATCAACAGCTGTTGTTAACACTAATATTAACTTTTATAATTTAAAATAGAAAAAATATAATTTTGATAAACACAAAAGTATTAAAAACTTATTAACACTGAATAAAAGGAATAACAAGTGTGTCGAAATTTCTTAAGAAATGGTAGAACATAAATATAAAACTTATAGATCATGAATGTCTTATGGTCCTGTCAAACTCGAATTCGGATTAGTGCCTTTTGTATGATTTAAAGTAGTCCTCAAGTGTGCGCCCAGTGTTGCAAAACATACTTCATTGATTGAACAAAAAAAAAGTCAAGAATTGAATTAGAAGTGGACGATTGGCCAAAGGAGTTCGATATGAAAGAATATTTGGAACCTTGATTCTCTTAAAACTATTTTTATTAAAACCCAATATCAAAAAAAAAAAAAAAAAAAAAACTAGAGCCAAATAGCCCAAATGTAGAAAATGTCTATACATGTTTGTGAGTAAATACTTTCGACAATTTTCATGTACTATTGAGGTTTAACTATATTCGTGATGATTGTTTACGAGCTTCTCCAACACTGAAAGAACTTCAGCTACTATTGCGAGATATAATCGAAACCGTCCAATAAAGGCTCAACTCTTGAGCTAAACAAAGTTATAGATGATTAATGCCTTATGGTCCTATCCAACTCGAATTCAGATTCGGATTAGCACTCATTAGATGACTTAAAGCATGCCTCAAGTGTGCGCACAGTTTCACACAAGATACTTCATTGTTTGACCTAAAAAAATATTCCAAGAATTGATATAGAAGTGGACAATTGGCCAAAGGTTTTTGATATAAAAGATTTGGAACCTTGATTCTCTTAGAACTATTTTTACTAGAACCCAATAGCTCAAAAGAAAAAAGTGTTTATAAAAGTTTTGAGTAAATAATTTCGATAATTTCTATGTATTATAGAAGTTTAACTATATTTGAAGAATTTAATACCATTCGTGAACTAAAAGAACTTCAGCCTCTACTACTATTTGATTGGACCTGTCCAATATTACAAGCTCAATTCTTGAGCTAAAAGAGCAAATTCTCTACAACTTGTTACATCTTTGTTCCGAAGAAGCTTCTCGACTATTCCTAAGAACTGTTCGTCTTCTGCTACACCATGCATTGACATCAACTGACAAAATTGTTCTTACTTCGAAAATATATTTGTATTTGCCTTCAATAACAAATTCAACAATAATAGACCCTAGGAGAATATTCTATCAAGGTAAAAGTTTTGAAAAAGCCCTTTGTGTGAATTTAAAAAAAAATGGTTGGATAGCAGATGGAAAATATTTGTCAACAACAATAACTTGAAGCACAAACATAATTGTTTTGGAAAGTATTAGAGAGCTGCATTGAAAAAGCCAAGTTTAAATTTTATAGGATAAAAAGCCCTAGTGCGCCCTAAAGTTTTCCGAATTTCGGTTTTGGAGAAGTATTAAAGAGCTACATTGAAGAAGTAAAAAGCTCTAGTGCCCCCTGAAGTTTTTTGAATTTTTGTTTTTGACCCTGAACTTTAAAATGGTAAATTTTAGACCTCGAGCTAGAAAAACATACTAAAAGTGACCCTTCCGTCAAATTTGACTGTTAAGCCATTAATGGTCAAATAAGTCAAAGGGTATAATTTGAACTTCACATATAAAATTTTTCCTCTAATCCTTTAAAATCTAACAAAATTCAACTAGGTCCCTGTTTTTAATTACCTTTTTCAAGGGTCTAATATTAATTTATGAAAATCCTAATATGTATTTTATCTTCTTCTTCAACCTACTAAACATCTTCACAAACTACCACCACTACTGTTGCCCCAGAGCCGCTGCCGTCGATTTCTCCTCCTCCCCTTCTTCTTCTTCTACCTCCTCCTTCTTCTACTTAATCAGTAGCAGAAAAAGAAGAAGAAGAATAAGAGAAGAAGAAGAAGAAGAAGGAGGAGGAGGAGGAGGAAGAAGAAGAAGAAGAAGAAGGGGAAAGAAGAAGAAGAAGAAGAAGAAGAAGAAGAAGAAGAAGAAGGAACAAGGAGGAGGAGAAATCAACATCGATAGCGGCGACTGTCTGACTGCGGCAGCTCTCCGGCAATGGTGGTAGTGATATTGTGTGAAGGTGTGGAGTAGGTTGAAGAAGAAGATAAAATATAGATGAGGATTTTCATAAATTAATATTAGATCCTTAAAAGACTAATAATTAAAGATATGGACCTAACTGAAATTTTTTTTAGATTTTAAAGGATTAAAAAAATTATATGAAGTTCTAACTATACCCTTTGACTTATTTGACTGTTAATAAATTAACGGTCAAATTTGACGGAAGGGTCAGTTTCAGTACGTTTTTCTAGTTCAAGGTCAAAAATTTCCAAAACCAAAATTTGGAAAAGATCAGGGGGCACAGTAGCTTTTTACCTAAATTTAAATTATAAGCATTTACATCACTCTTAAACTTAAATCTAAAATTGGAAGTAAAAATAGATACTCTTGTCACTATTGATTCAAATATTTATTATAGCATGGAATTGTTAGTATATGCCCCAGACCAATTGACTTACATTTATGATTTATGAAGCATGTATTTTGAATTGTATTTTATGCTCTTGGTCATTAAGTATGTGACTTGATAGTAAATCCCTTTTTGCTAATAAAATACTATTCTTGTTCGTCCCTAGTTTTATTACATCTTGTATTATTAAACTAGTGTGAAGTTGATTGATGATAAAGTTTTACTGATCATGAATATGAGATATAAAATCAATTCATAAATACATATTGAGAATATTATATTGGACATGACCCAAAGTGAAGAAGAAATATTGCTTGTGCTTAAGTCATAAGTATTTCTTCTCAGTTTTATATTTGGTGTCATTTGACCTAATGTTTCTAATGCTTCTTGCTTGGGGAGAAAATATGTTTTGACATAGTCAAACATCACTTTTAATTAGGTGATTATTATGCCTATTAGTTGGGCTAGTTTCTTGTCATGGCTTGAATATTGGAGATAGGGAAAGGGATTTGTCCCTCTCTTTTTAGAGAGAGATATGCATGGGCCCCTTGACAAGGAAGACTGGAAAATACGTATGGCCATACTCAAATAAGTATTAATAAGGTATTATTAATGTTATTTTCCAGAATACTCTACTTGGTGATCAAGTAAATGGCTAATTAAGTTTTATAAGGATGACTCGGTCCATGCCTTATACTTAATTAGGGTATCGTGTGACAAAATGACTAAAGATTAAAACTGATGCTAGGTTATTATTACTGTTACTTAACTTGAGTAAGCATAATGACTTGTTAGAGACCGCTTATGTTTTGTGAATAAATGTCTAGGACATTTTTCATTCACTGCCAACGTTAAGTGAATCTACAAGGTCAAACGCATAGACGATCTTGTGAGCACAATATCCACGTTCAATGAATCTAGATTGTGTCCAGATTCGTTGAACGTTTACAAAAAGGGAATCAGATTCAATAATGTATTTTCTAGTAAGTTAATAACTAACTAATTTTATTTAGCAGATAAATGAAATTAATTACTTAATATTATTCATCCAACCGTTGGATGATTATAAGATAGATGGACGAGATTAAACTGTCATTAGATGACAATTAGGGTTCTGATATTGACAGCTATAAAAGGTTATGTTAACCTTTTCTCGGTAGCCGTCTTCATCTCATTATAACAAAAAGGCTTTAACCTTAGAACGGCAAGAATAGTATCTAGCCTCCCTCTCTCCAAAATTCGACGCATTACCAGATAATCAAGATTAGTTCTGAATAGTTTTCAGAATGTAGAAGGGGCTAGCATCCCGATCGCTTGCAGAGGAGTTCATAGCGTGGATACCAGTAGAGGGCGAAGCGTAAATAACAGCGCCTCCACACCTAACGGCAGAAAACATTGAGGTAGTTTCTATCCAATTGGTTTTTCTAGTATGTGCGGATTCTATTGGTGGATCTTCGTAGTTTTTCTTTTGTTTGTTTTTCTACAGATTCCAACATTGGTATCAGAGCCTCGTACATACTAGTTTTACTGATTTTATTTGTTACCACTTTGATTACATGTGTTGTTTTCAATCGGCCTTATAGTAAGGTTTATGATTAGTGCAATAATCACAGTTAACTGAACTCTAGGATTCACATATATCATATTCTGTTTTACTTATTAATGTGATTAAATAAAGAGAATGTTGCTGCCGCAAAATTGTTTGGCGTACATGATATAATCTGTGCAGTTTAATTGTTAAACTACTACGTAGAATCACATAATTTAATGTGTAACTATTAAACATAATTCACGGCGGCATGATTTAAGGGTTTATGATGGCAGTAACTCATTCAATGTTTAACTGTTAAACATAATTTCTGGCCCCTCATTGTTTTTGGCATGTTTCTTTCTATCTTTAGATGAATGGTGCATAGCATGCCCCTTTACCTCTTGTGATTGGTTCGTTTATTTTGTTAATGGGTTGTAATATTTTTAAATACAGCCTGTGTGTCATCGTATTCATTGATGTAATGTTATCAAACTTTACTAGAATAGGTTTATTCTATTTCCTATTCCTATGTATGTTTTTCTATCCTATGTAACAAGATTAGAAGGCCAAGAAGTTGGAGGCAAGCTCATGGAGATGAAGACTTACCCAGATTGACCTTTGACTTCCATGAGGCTCGTGGAAGTTAATATAAGATTGGGGCCATGCTATGACACGTTTTATTCTATGTATATATTATGCAGGTGATGTTTACTTTAGTTCCTTTTATTTTATTGGATATATGCTTTATTAAATAAAATATATAAAAGGAAGAAGGTTTTGAAACCTTTTAAAAATTAAGTCGTAAAATGCCTCCCATGATCATAAGCACTTCTCCATGCTTGGATCATCATTTTGTGTCATTGCCAAAGCAAGAGATAAATAGTTACTTAAGTAGGGGAAGATGGAAAATGGTGATTTCCATTTGCTTGGAATGGTTTGGCTTAATTAAGCTATCAAAACGGTTTTGAGCATACATCATCATATGGGATTTTGCCGGTACAAATAGATATAAATCCCATTAATCAATTTTCCTGTAACTATGGGTGGTAAACCAAAGCTTACTTATGATTATTATAGAATGGAATTTTTCTACCCACGATTTATATCAAGTGTTGAATATTTTAGGGAAAATTAATGCTTTATTTATTTAATTTTACTTTGCAAATTCTATGTAGATAATGATGGCCTCAAACAATTTAAACAGCTCGTTGCGATCCGTGCTTGAAAAGAATAATCTTAGTGGGACTAACTTTCTTGATTGGGCACGAAATTTAAAGATTGTCATTAAACAAGAAAAAAGGATATATGTACTTGAGAACCCTATCCCTAATCAACCAGCTCACAGCACTCCTACAGTTGAAAAAGATGCTTATAGTAAGCACAAAGATGATTCTAATGATGTGACTTGTCTCATGTTAGCTCGATGGAATCTGAGTTGAAAAAGCAATTCGAGGAAGTTGAGGCTGATGAGATGATGAAACGACTCAAGGAAATGTTCTAAGAGCAAGCACGTCAAGAGAGATATCTTACTACTAAGGCGTATAATAGGTGTAAAATGACCCCAGGCACTTCAGTTAGTGCTCACGTCCTTAAGATGAAGGGTTATTTTGATCAGCTTGAAACACTTGGAGCACCTGTAAGTCATGACTTGGCTACTGATATGATCTTAGCCTCTTTAACTTCTGACTATGATCAGTTTGCCATGAAGTTTAATATGCATAATATGGAAAAGTCCATAAATGAATTGCACGGGATGCTCAAGCAAGCTAAGAAAAACATTAGGAAATCTACTCCTAATGTTCTGATGGTTCAGAAGGGGCAGTTCAAGAAGAACAAGGGAAAGGGAAAGGGAAAGGATATGGCCAAGAAGGATAAAGGCAAGCAGAAGCCCAAGCCCAAGGTTAAATCACCAATGGAAGGGACTTGCTTCCACTGCAATGAACCTGGTTATTGGAAGAGGAACTGCAAGCTCTACTTGGAAGAAACGAAGAAGCAAAAGGCCAGTGAGACTGCCGCTTCAGGTATTTTTGTTATAGAAATTAATATGTCTACTCCTACTTCATGGGTATTATATACCAGATGCGGAGCTCACATTTGTGTAAATGTGTAGGGACTCAAAAGGAGTAGATCTTTGGCAAAAGAAGAGATGGACCTGCGAGTAGCAAATAGAGCAAAAGTTGCTGCTATAGCTGTAGGGACATTTGATTTACTTTTGCCTAGTAAATCAAATGTCCCAACAGCTATAGATGGGCTTATCATTGAACTTAAAGATTGTTATTCTGTTCCTGCAATGAGTAGGAACATCATTTCAGTTCCTTGTTTGGATATTGATGGTTTTGAGTTTAATACTAAGAATGGTAAAAGTTCTATTTATAAAAATAGTATTTTCTATGGGGATGTCTCTTTATGTAATGGACTTTACATTCTGAACCTACATGATTCCACTAGTAAGCTCATCTATAACATAAATACAAAGAAATTTAAATCTAATGATTTAAATCAAACTTACTTCTGGCATTGTCGTTTGGGCCACATAAATGAGAAACGCATATCCAAACTCCATCAAGATGGACTTTTATCTTCATTCGACCTTGAGTCTTATGAAAAATACAGTTCTTGTTTATTGGGAAAAATGACTAAAAGACCATTTACAGGACAAAGTGAAAGACTAATGATTTATTGGAACTTATACATACCGATGTATGTGGACCAATGAACACACAAGCCAGAGGAAGTTTTCAGTACTTCATTACATTCACAGATGATTTCAGTAGATATGGTTATGTCTATCTAATGAAGCATAAATTTGATTCCTTTCAAAAGTTTAAGGAATTTCAAAATGAAGTACAGAATCAACTTGGAAGGAGTATCAAATTACTTCGATCAGATCGAGGTGGTAAATACTTAGGCCAAGGGTTTGACGAACATCTTAAAAATTGTGGGATAGTATCACAATTAACTCCTCCAGGAACACCACTATGGAATGGTATGTCTGAACACAGAAATCGAACTCTGTTAGATATGGTTCGATCTATAATGAGTCAAACAGATCTTCCAATTTCTTTTTGGGGTTATGCTCTAGAAACTGCTGCATTTATATTAAATAGAGTTCCATCTAAAGCTGTTCAGAAGACACCATATGAGATATGGACCGGGAAATAACCTAGTTTAGCATTTCTCAAAATTTGGGGATGTGATGCTTATGTGAAGCGATCATTATCTGAAAAACTAGCACCCAAATCTAATAAGTGTCTGTTTGTGGGATATTCTAAGGAAACTAAAGGATACTATTTCTATCTTCCATCTGAAAACAAAGTGTTTGTTGCTCGGAACGGAATTTTCCTTGAAAAGGAATTCATTTCCAAAAGAGTTAGTAGGAGTAGAATCCATCTTCAAGAAGCTTAAGGACAGCAGACTATTTCTGAACTGAGTATGGACACTCAGTTGAACTCAGGTATTCATATTAAGCCCGAACCTTTGACACAAGGCCCAAGAAGGTCAGGTAAGATTCCTCAGATACCACAGAGATATAGATTTCTTGTGACTGAGGATCATAATGTTGATCTTATTGATCAAGGTGAACATAATTCCTACTAAGATGCTATTCATAGTCCTGAATCTAGTAAATGGCTAGAGGCTATGAAATCAGAAATGCAATCCATGCATGACAATCAAGTTTGGACTTTGATTGATACACTTGGAGGTTACAAGACCATAAGGTGTAAAATGGGTTTTCATAAAGAAAACTGTCATGGATGGCAATGTGCACACTTACAAAGCACGACTGGTAGCGAAAAGTTATAGACAAACTCATGGTATAGACTATGATGAAACCTTTTCTCCAGTTGTAATACTTAAGTCAATCAAAATTCTACTTGCCATTGCAGCATATTATGATTATGAAATATGGAAAATGGATGTTAAAACTACCTTTCTTCATGGAAATCTACTGGAGGATGTATATATAACATAGCCTGAAGGTTTTATTCATCCTTCGAATTCTAGTAAAGTGTGTAAACTTCAAAGATCCATTTATGGCTTGAAGCAAGCAACTCGAAGTTGAAATCTTCATTTTGATAAAGCAATTAAAGAATTCAATTTCATCAAGAATGAAGATGAACCTTGTGTATACAAAAGGGTTATAGAAAATGCAGTAGTCTTCTTAGTGCTCTATGTCAATGACATCTTTTTAATTGGGAATGACATCCCCACTTTGAAAAGTGTAAAAACATGGTTGGGGAAATGTTTTTCAATGAAAGATTTAGGTGAAGTAGCCTATATTCTAGGCATTAGGATCTATTGAGATAGATCTAAAAACCTAATTGGCCTAAGTCAGAGTGGATATATTGACAAGGTACTAAAAAGGTTCAGTATGCAAGATTCTAAGAGAGGATTCTTGTTGATGTCACATGGCATTAAACTCAATAAGTCTCAAAGTCCTACCACAAGGGAGGATACATAATGCATGAGTAAGATTCCTTATGCTTCCGTAATGGGATCTATTATGTATGCCATGTTATGTACTCGCCCAGATGTCTCGTATGTATTAAGCATGACTAGTAGATTCCAGTCGCATCCTGGTAAACCATATTAGACTGCAGTAAAAAACATTCTCAAGTACTTAAGAAGGATAAAGAGATGTTTTTGATCTACGGAGGTCAGAAAGGAGAGCTTGTTGTAAACGGTGTTACACGGATGCTAGCTTTCAGACTGATGTAGATGATTCCAGATCGCAATCTGGATTTGTTTTTTGTTTGAATGGAGGCGCTGGGAGCTGGAAGAGTTCAAAGAAAGATACCGTGGTCGATTCAACTATGGAGGCTGAGTATGTGGCTGCTTCTGATGTAGCCAAGAAGGCAGTTTCAATCAGAAAGTTCATCACTGAACTAGGTATGATTCCTAGCATTGTGAACCCAATGAACCTATATTGTGATAATACAGGAGCCATTGCATAAGCTAAGGGATCTAGATCTAATCAACGATCCAAACATATTATCAGGCATTTCCATCTCATCCGAGAAATTATTGAGCGTGGAGATGTAAAAATTTGCAAAGTAGATACCAATGACAATGTCGCAGATCCATTGATAAAGCCACTCCCACAACTTAAGCATGAGAGTCACACTAGGTCAATGGGATCGAGAGTCATGTCAAATTGGTAGTAGGGCAAGTGGGAGATTATTATTATATGCCCTAGACCAAATTGATTTACATTTATGATTTATGAAGCATGTATTTTAAATTGTATTTTATGCTCTTGGTCATCAAGTATATGACTTGATAGTAAAACTGTTACTGCAAATAAAATACTATTCTTGTTTGTTCTTAGTTTTATTACATCATGTATTATTAAACTAGTGTGAAGTTGATTGATGATCAAGTTTTATTGATCATGAATATGAGATATAAAATCAATTCATAAATACATATTGAGAATATTATATTGGACATGACCCAAAGTGAAAAAGAAATATTGCATGGGTTTAAGTCATAAGTATTTCTTCTCAGTTTTACAATTGGTGTCATGTGACCTAATGTTTCTAATGCTTCTTGCTTGGGGAGAAAATATGTTTTGACATAGTCAAACATCACTTTTAATTAGGTGATTATTATGACTATTGGTTAGGCTATTTTCTTCTCATGACTTGAATATTGGAGATAGTGAAAGGGATTTGTCCCTCTCCTTTTAGAGAGAGATATCTATGGGCCCCTTGATACGGAAGATTGGAAAATATGCATGGCCATGCTCAAATAAGTATTAATAAGGTGTTATTAATGTTATTTTCCGGAATACTCTACCTGGTGATCAAGTAAATGGCTAATTAAGTTTTATAAGGATGACTCGGTCCATGCCTTATACTTAATTAGGGTATCGTGTGACAAAATGACTAAAGATTAAAACTGATGCTAGGTTATTATTGCTGTTACTTAACTTGTGTAAGCATAATGACTTGTTAGAGACCGCTTATGTTTTGTGAATAAATGTCTAGGACATTTTTCATTCACTGCCAACGTTAAGTGAATCTACAAGGTCAAACGCATAGACGATCTTGTGAGCACAGTGTCCACATTCAATTAATCTAGATCGTGTCCAGATTCGTTGAACATATACAAAAGGGGAATCAGATTCGGTAGTGTATTTTCTGGTAAGTTAATAAGTAACTAATTTTATTTATCAGATAAATGAAATTAATTACTTAATATTATTTATCCAACTATTGGATGATTATAGGAATAGACGGACGAGATTAAGCTGTCATTAAATGACAATTAGGGTTCTGATGTTGACAGCTGTAAAAGGTTATGTTAACCTTTTCTCAGTAGCCGTCTTCATCTGATTATAACAAGAAGGCTTTAACCCTAGAACGGCGAGAATAGTATCTAGCCTCCCTCTCCCCAAAATTCGACGCATTACCAGATAATCAGGATTAGCACTGGACAGTTTTCAGAACGTAGAAGGGGCTATCATCCCGATCACTTGCAGAGGAGTTCACAGCGTGGATACCAGTAGAGGGCGAAGCGTAAACAGCAGCACCTCCACACCTAACGGCAGAAAACATTGAGATAGTTTCTATCTAATAGGTTTTTCTAGTATGTGCGGATCTTGTTGGTGGATTTTCGTAATTTTTATTTTATTTGTTTTCCTACAGATTCTAACAGGACTTGTTGTTTGAACAATAGTCTCCAGATTAAGCAATACATATTTTATATGATACTCCTATGAGATTTCCTTAGTAAAAGAGGATGTATTTATGTTAATAAATAATTAATAGAAACATCAACCCTCGGTGTAAAACATTTATATTTCATGAAGTACTAGCTCTTCTTTAAAGACAAAAATCGAGTTATTGTATTGAATTTATTTAGACATTCTAGATTGAAACAATCAACATATACATGAAGCACAATGTATACGTGCATACGATCAAATTTAATTAGTAATAATATAGAATTTATAGCTACACCTAGAAGGACTCATATACGTAAGTTAGCTTTGATGTTTTAGAAAAAGAACATCAACTTTTGTTAACAATAATATTAACTTTCATAATTTTAATTAGAAGAAATATATTTTTGATAAATTCAAAATATTAAAAATTCATTAGCACTGAATCAAAACAAGAAAAATTACGATGATATTTCTTAAGAAATTGTAGA
The DNA here is from genome assembly GCA_028651295.1 of Catharanthus roseus. NCBI lineage: Eukaryota > Viridiplantae > Streptophyta > Magnoliopsida > Gentianales > Apocynaceae > Catharanthus > Catharanthus roseus. Next base: position 3,723,062 of record JAPQWS010000140.1, on the reverse strand, counting down.
ACATAAATATCAAAAGTTATAGATCCTTAATACCTTATGATTCTATCCAACTCGAATTCAGATTAGTGCCCTTTGTATGACTTAAAGTATGCCTCAAGTGTACGCACGTGTTGCACAAAATACTTCATTGTTCGAATAAAATAAAAATGCCCAGAATTGAATTAGAAGTGGACAATTGGACAAAGGAGTTTGATATAAAAGAATTGGAACCCTGATTCTCTTATAACTATTTTTACTAGAACCTAATATCCTATCCAGAGAAAAAAAACAAAAAACTCGAACCTAATAGTCCAAATGAAAAGAGTGTATAAAAGTATGTGAGTAAATAATTTTGACAATTTCTATGTATTATTGAGGTTTAGCTATATTTGAAGAATTGAATATCATTTGTGATCATTGTCTATGCGATTCTCTAATGCTGAAAGCACTTCAACCATAACTACGATCTGACCAAAACTGCCTAATAAAGGCTAAATTCTTGAGCTAAAAGTGAAAATTCAGTACAACTTGTTAAATATTCGTTCCAAAGAAGCTTCTCGGCTACTCCTAACAACCATTCATGTTTTGCTTTGCCATATATTCAAATCACTCGACAAAATCAAAAACAAACCTTTGTACTATATAATCGTTCAAAAATATATTCGAATCTGCCTTCAATAGCAAGTTAAATAATAACGACTTCTAGGACAATACTATGTCAATATAAAAGTTTGAAAAAGCCCTTCATATTAATTCAAAACAAAAAAGTTGGAGGACAGGTGAAAAATATTTTTTAATGACAATAACTTGAAACACAAATATCATTGTATTCGAAAGTATTAGAGAGTTGTACAGAAAATCTCAAGTTTATAATTTAAATTATATTCGGTTACCTCCCTCCTGAACTTAAATCTAGAATTGGAAGTAGTATAGATACTCCTATCGCTATATCTGACCAAAATTTGTCTCTAAGCTAAATTGGATATGGGTTAGAGACAGAATGCATCTGTTACTCTAGACCTTGTCTCTAAGTGGTTTGACGAATTCTTTTTTCTGTCTCTAAATTTTGGAGATGAAATATTCCATCTCTCTTCTTTATATGCATCTCTAATTTAGTAAGTCAATACCAAAGTCATATTTGTCTCTAATCAGTCTCTAATTTAAAAATAAATACATTCCATCGCTAATTTAGAGGCAATATTTCGTCTTTAAGACGTCTCTAATGTCTAAATTGAATACATTACATCCTTATTCTAGAGACTCGAATATGTTTTTAATGTTAGAAACGAATATATTACTCTCATCATCATCATCATCATCATCGTCGTCATCATCATCACCATCATTATCATCATCATTATCATCATCATCATCACTGCCAGAAGTGTGATTCTCCATACGGCCACCTTCACTAGTGCTTTGAATCAGGATAGGACTAACTTGTAACCTCTTGCATAACTCATGATACTGTGCTTGTTGAATTCTTCTCATTTCCTGAATTTTACTTTGTTATAGCTTACACTCTGTGATACCCCCAACCCCTCCGCTAGGTTAACTGCAGCTGAGTAGGGTATCAGTGTGCCTCTCGGCACTAAACTACAAGTCCCAAAAACCAAAGCAAAATCCCTGGACAACACTTAGAAGGATAAACATATAATATACTGCGGAAAACTAAGTAAACTAAATATCAAAAGAACGTTCATTGCATAAGGTTCAATGTACCTTCTTATGATACCTCTAATATAGGGATAAAATATTTTACAAAACCAAATGCACCCGAAGAAGAAAACTAAAAATGTTACAAACGGTTCGAGCATAAGAACAACTAAACAAATACTCATGCCCTTCTGGAAAAGATCCGATCCAAAAACTCTATTCCTAAAACTTCAACGGCTTACTGCGCCACTATACGTCCTAAGTTAATCTGGGAAAAATATGATATGGAAAAATGTGAGCGCAAATACTCAGTGAGTCCACATGTCTGTGCTTTAGTGATATCTTTAAAACAATAATGATGTATTTTTATGAAAGCAGTTCATGCAATGTTATAAGAAAATATTTTTCTTTTGCTGCTTTAACAGCACTGATACTTGAACCTACATGAGGGGTTCGAACGCAACTGGGAAGTCTGACCGAATCAAGACATATCAATGTAGCTTCTATACCCGAATTCAAAAGAACATGTAATGGAACAGTCGGGCTCTACGAACAAAGTCTGGATCCCATAACGAGGTCATGGGGAACAAGTTCTGGCATCGTATAATCAATACTAGCCAAACATCTCACGAGCGCTCGATTCCATAACTACCGCACTCTCCCTTCAAATAAAACCAGGCTACAAATCCTGGGACACCTACTAGGTCTGCCCTGAGACCAACCTGGTCTCCACAAGGCGTTCGTCCTATCGTAGAGCATGATGGGATGTCTGACGTAATACCGATTAGGCCAAACCCTCCACGGTAACATGCCCCCTCTATCAAGTGGACCCACCCTCAGAGTAAAAAACCGTCCACGTCATCGGAAGAGACCCTAGTACGAGGGACTAGCCACGTGCAGTGCAATCCTCTAACGTTGTCGGATACACGATCATATCCAGAACTTTATCCTTGTTCGAAATGGGGTTTTCATACGTATTTACAAACCAAAAGGCCACTTGCTCGGCCATCGAAATAGATTCAAGTCATAAACACTTTAGAATAGTAAAATTTCCATCCACCAGTCAACTCATACTTATGTAGATTTTACAGATATGTCAGGTCTATATTCATGCATGTCAAACCATGTAACTCTTCAATAGTAGAGCGTTTCCAATCCAAAGAAAAATTTCCAGAAAACCTGTGTACGATGCTAATTCCTTTTACAACAGTAATAACCCTTTTTCAAACCATAATAGTATGTTTTAAAAAGGAGCACTGGTCCTATACTTTTCTCAAGAACATGGTAACACATTGTGAAGAACATCTCCAATTAATGAGCATGCTAAGATATATCATTCTAAAAATGGTAACCATTTGAAACAAAATAAGAACACAGGGTTTGTGGACTCACCTGAATTTAGATATCACGTTATGATTCTACAAATATAGTAATAAAAATACTTAATATTTAATTAAGTATCAATTAATAGTCCTATTCCCTAAATAATATAGAGATCCTACAAGATGAACTTAGGATGTATATATATACATATATTAGTTCCTTAAAAATATCGAAAATCTTATACCTTTTAAGATATACTCTGTTAAGAAACCATAATCAAACTTTATCCTTGATCAACCAAAAAGAAAATAAATACAAGAAGAAGAAAAGAACTTAACTATTTAACATGCTCTTATTTATATATACTCTCGTGGGACAAAGAAAGAAAGAAAAAATTGAACATCAAAGAAAACAAAAATAAAAAATTATCAGGATAGCACCTAAGATTCTAGACAAGCAAATATTCTTATATTAAAAAATAATTCCTAAAGAAGACTAACCTGAATATGGCTGCCCAAAATAAAGCTTAAAAAAAGCAATGACTTTTATGGCATATATAAAGAGGTAGTAGAATGTAGCAAAAGAAAAAGGGACAAAATAGTGACCTGTGGGAAGTTGAGGTGGCAGTATTTCTTAATTAGTAAGATTTCTTCTGTTTTTTTGTCTTAGGTTCAATATCTTATTATTAAACTCATTACTTTAAACCTTATATGGGAATGTCAAGTATTTAAATTTCTAAAATGTGTTTGCTAGGTATTCTAAAAAAATCCCACTTAAAGGCACTTATAAACTTTACCAATAAAAGCTTAATGTAATAAAGTTTTACTCTCATTACTAAGTATTTACAAAAATACCACTAAATGCCAAAAACACGCCACTACATCAGATCCCAAACTCTACATTCGTCATGCTCGCAATTTTTAGAGTCATGTAAAGTGCTCACCGATGGGGCATTACACACTCTCTTATTGTAGAATTAGCTTGACATAACATTAGTCTCTGAAACTGCTGCTTCTATTTTGCTCATTAGATCTTTCATGAGGCATTGGCAGAGAATTATGTGAGGAAGGATTTAGAGTATGGGTGAACCTCGAGCTGCTTGTGAATTGTATGAGGTAAGATTTGGAGTACCAATTGCACCTCGAGAAACATTTGGTGTAGTCGTAACTGCAGGCAAATGGCTTGTTACAAAACTATTATCAGCAGCACTACCTTGTGAATCATGTTTTTTTGTCGCATTGGATGAGTCTTGCTTCGGTATCTCCAATACCATGAAATGCGGAACCAGCCTATTGCGGAGAAGATGCAGCCAAGGGGAGAGCACCACCATCCTTCCTATTTTGCTTACCTCTTCGTTACCCTTTGTCTTAGGCATTGTACGTGTTTTTCAATCATTATTAGTTGAGAAATTATAAATTATAGCAAGGTATGTGATATCAAATATTTCTCTTCATAGAATAAAATATTAATGACTCAAATCGATTAAGAGAGAAGAACTTGTCACTAAATTCAGGCAACAAAACAAGAACAAAATAGCAAAGAAAAATAAGTATTTTTTTATTGTAATAAAACTAAAGTGGAATCTTCCCATAACAAAAGAGAATGAGAAACTAATGGTTCATCATCATATGATTCAAAACTAGATTGCATATCAATGTTAGGATCTTCATCTATTGCATCGACGATGTCTTCCTGAGCATTCCTTGAATATGTTAATGCTAGATCTTCACTTAACTCATTCAGAATTAAGATAGCACCCAGTGAATACTCTTGGAAAGCATGATCAATACTTAAAAGTTCTATGTGTCCTCTTGCTTTATTTATGCAAGCCACCAACCAATCTGCTCATTCTCTCTCTCTTTGTACTTGGATAAGGGACATATTATACTAGAACAACTTGTTTTGCCAACACAAAACGGTCGTATTTTGGCCATCTTTTTCGTTTATTCAACTCAACAATTTTATAGTTCGGGTTTACTTTCATCCCTACCTTGGTAGTTGTATCATACCAATCACATTTAAATAAGTATGTGAGCTTTGTTGGATTTCTGAACATATTCCAACTCAACAACCTCCTCGAGCACACCATAGAAGTCACCCGAAGAATCTCCACTATTGATACCTTTAACCATGACACCATAGTTTTTACTTGATTTTCCAGTAGAATGTTTAGCAGTATGAAAATTGTATCCATCGACAAATATCATAGGAAATGTTTAACTGTCTTTTAAGTCCCCATGAAATATCCTTGATTAACTGATCATTGACATTATTAATTGGATCATGGACCTGTTATATAAGAAAATAATGAGGACTATATTGCTATTTCTTTAATAATATATAATCTATACGATGATGTAAAAACCTACATATTTCTTCAACCATTCGGCAAATTTTGCCTCAACCTTGTGAGACTCCTCAATCAAGGTGATGTTTGGCCTACAAAGACGTACCTCACTCGTAAATATGCTATAAAAAAGGCTAACCATATTTAGTTGTGAAATCAAGATGTAATGACGAATATGTGTGTGTATGTGCTTATATATATACTATGGAACTTCATATATGGTTGCACCTCTTCATAGTTAAACAATACATATAAAGAAGGCACTATATTCTTGCTCTTTCAAAAATCGTTCAGTCGATTGACCTGATGCACTCCCATAAAGGTTGAAAATAGACATTTTTCATGTCTCTTCATTTTGATCACCATTTACATTCTGAGGAACTCTTCTTGTGGTTGTTATTACATCTTCGTCAAAGTAGCGGCTACAAAAAGTAGAGATTTCTTCAACAAGATAAGCTTCACATATCGAACTCTCCATCTTAGCTTGTTTTTCACCTTCTTTTTTAGATGATAAAAGAACATTCGCAATTGAAAACCAAGCATTATTTAGTCTTGAGATACGTTATGTAATATTCAAAAGAAAATTATTTACCTTGCAAATGGAAACATCCACCTATATTGTGCCGAACCACCCATTTTCACTTCGTATGGTAGGTGAGCTTGTAAATGTTACATCGAGTCAAAGAAACTGGGAGGGAATAATCTTTCAAGGTTACATAGTATAATAGGGATGCCTTTCTCCATAGCTTCAATTTCTTTCACTAACAACCTTTTAGAAGTCAAATCCCTAAAGAACAAGTTGAACTCTATTAATGCTCTCCAAACAGGTTCAGGACCATTATGAATACTCTTTTAGGACAATATTCTTTTATATCCTTTCTTCCTCATAACCTGGCTATTATGAATATGTTGTCAAAGCAATTTTTTGTGATATGCATAATAGCCAGGTTGTGAGGAAGTCAAAGAGTTTTCCAATAAGGCAATTTCCAAAATATATTTGGTTACCATATCCTGGAGTTTTATGCTTCCCTCCTATATCTTTTATTTTCAAAAAAATGCACTATTTGCCACACTTGTTCACCTACCAAGCGTGGAGGAAGTGGTGAGTGTTCAGTCCTATTTTTCTGAAACACATACTAGTTTCTCTGATAAGCATGGCCATTATGTAGAAATTGTCGATGACAATTGAAAAAACTCACCTTCTGACCATGCTTGAGACTAAAGCTTTTAGTATTCTCCATACAATATGGGCACGATAATTTTCCAGCTGTACTCCACCCAGATAGCATCTCATATGCTGGAAAGTTGCTAATAGTCCACAAAAAAGATGTCTTTGATCGGAAGTTTTGTTTTAGGGAAATATCATATGTATGTATTCCCTCGGCCCATAATTGATTTAATTCATCAATCAAAGGTTGTAAATAAATATCCAAATTCTTTTCGAGTGTCAAGGACATGGTATGATACATGTTAGAAACATGTATTGTTTTTTCATGCATATCCACAGAGGAAGATTGTATGGAGTTAGAATGACCGACCAACAAGAATATTGCTTGCTGGATTGGCCAAATGGTGCAAATCCATCAGTACAAAGACCTAGCCTAACATTGCGCGGTTCATCGGAGAAAGAGAGATGACTCTCTCATCAAATGCCTTCCATGCATCTGCATCAGATAGATGGACCATTTTATCAGGGATCTTTGAATGCTCTTTATGCCATCCTATGTAAGATGCCATAGCTGGTGAAGTATATAGGCGTTGAAGCCTTTGAAGGAATTGAAGTTAATGCATTAAAGCATAAGGTACATATTTTTGCTTCCTTGAAGACTCGATTTTTGGTTTCCATCTAGGATGTTCACAAAAGTGACATTGATCTGAATTCTCATACTAACCTCGGTACAGCATGCAACTGATGATGCAACACTGTATCTTTTCATATGGTAACCTAAGGCCTGTTGCCAATTTCTTAGCATTATAGAAATTCTTTGGAACCTTACTTTCAGGAGGCACTATCTTTGAAATTAATTTAGCGATTGCATCGTAACACTCACGAGGAATGCTAAAATCATACTTTATAATTAACATTCGTGTTAAAAGGGATAGTTTATGTGATTAGTACATCCATTGTATAACGGTTCCTCAACATCCTTTTAGCACTTCATAGAACTTATTTGCTTGCATATTCGGCTGCTCTTTTGCATTTACATCTTCAGTTTCTGTGAATGAATGTCCTGCGGCATCTATGACCATTTCACGATTTTGATTAACTTCCTCACTCATAAGCTTTAATCTTTGATCGTTAGTTACTCATTTATGAACTAGATAAAAGTAGTATCTTAATATCTAACTTTTAGTGTATAGATTACATGTATCAATGATAACCTTTTTTAGAACTTTTAAATGTAATAAGTGCAAGCTATATCCACAAAACAAGCACAGTTTCCAGAAAAAAAAAAAAAAAAGACAAACAAACAAACAATAGCCATTAAAAAACCGTTAAAACATAACCATTATTAAAGGAAGTAGGGAGCTTTTCAAGACATCTTGTGATCATTATTTTACCTTTATTAAAACTCTAATACTTTTTTTTTGTTTTTAGAATGTTAAAAAATTTCCAAATTTTTATTTATCTAGTGTTTCTTAAACATGTATTAGTTTATATTGACTAACGATTTAACTTATATTTGGAGTTGGCCAATTTCGCTAGTAGACTCTACTTAGACTGATTTTTAATGTTCTTAACCAAGGAATTACTGCTATATTTCATCATAACGTGCAGGATAAAACTGTTGCAACAGAATATTAAAAATCTATTGCAGCATCACAGAAAAAAACTGAGGCAAGAGGCCTAATTCGGACTGATGGACATTGTGAAAAGGTGCAGAAATTGATGCTAGAAATTAAAAAAAAAAAAAAAGGCTGCCAACAAAAATTTTGGACTGCATGTTATACAACAAGCTCTAGGGGCTATTTTGGCAACAGAAAAACAAAAACCAAAAAAAAAAAAAAAAAAAAAAAAAAAAGAGGGAGGGAGGGGGAGAAAATGGCCATTGAATTTCCTGAAAAATTTGGCAGACATGGAGGAGTATGTGAACCAGAAATTTAGGATCACTTCTACACTGAATGGGAATGGAATTCTGGTTTTAATTTACTTTGATTTTAACATATATTTACTTTCATCACATTTACACTTCTATATGTCATGTTGAGACATGGTATTTCATGTTTAAGATTCTTGAATAATTAATCATTCTTGTCTAAGTTTGTGTTTCCAGAATTAATATTTTCCATACTCAGAAGTTTCTTAGGCAATTAGATCAATATACAATGACAAGAATGAGATTATTGTACTTCCCAAAGTAAAAGGTCTCTATCTCTAAAGCACTTAAGAGTCCCACCTAAAATGAACACAAGGCAAAGTAAAGTAATGAAACAACAAAAGCTTGAACAATAAGCTTTTAGGAAATTCTACACATCCATGGAAAAAAAATTATGGGACCAAACGTTGAAATTGATTCAACTTTTGGGATCAAAATGGTTGTTTTTCCATAAGAAAATACTAAAGGTTCAAGTTATTAAAAACATCATTCTCATAAGTAATGAGCTATGCATTGAACTAAATTAGCAATGCATGTCCATCAAACAATTATATGCATGAGCATATTTTACATTGAAAATGCCGAAATCTTGGCTAGCTAGACAGAAAACAGCAAAACATCAAAAGCTGACAAAAGAATTAACACTTGATAGTGAACGTTAACATTATAAAGAAATTGAAAGGATCTATTTTCTTCATTGTTTATTTTTCTTCTCTTATTCAAGTGATGAACTATCAAAGATAATACAACTGAGGATTTCTGGAGATATTGAAAAATGCAATATCAATTGAGCCAAAGAAGGTTTTCCATCCCTAGTATTCCTAGACAGAAATTTAAGGAAAAACGCAAATTACATGGATTAGTCATTTAACCGATAAAGCCTAAAGGGGTAAGTTGAAATATTCAATGTTCTCCACATGACATGTAAAAATTGTGAATTCATGTATTCTTCTAACTAAACCTTAAATGAAATGAAGCCAACTATCTCCCAGCGATATAAAAAGATTAGAAGAGGAAAACCAAGTGCAAGCATGGCCAACAATCATGATCAAGGTATAAGGAAGGAAAAAAACATGTAAAAGGCCTGTCTAAATGCTTAAACTTATTATTCGGGTTGTGACACCCCGTACCCCGCTGCTAGGCCAACTGCGGCGGAGTAAGGTACCTGCGTGCCTCTCGGCACTTAACTTACAAAAAAAATACAAGACTAAGGTACAACCGGGAAGAGCTATAATGAGTATTTCTATATTAGATAACATGAGAAGAAAGAAATGTTTGAATATAACTTTGTAACAAAAGCTTCTCAAACTTATACGTAGGTTTAAGGCTGCTAAGGCCATAGTCTACCTAACCGAAATCTTTCTAGAGGTGAAAAACTTCAATGATGCCAACTCTAATGGCTCACCATGGCTCCACTAGCCAGACCTTGTTACCAAGTTATCTGTAAATGGGAAGAAAAATATTTGGAAAACATGAGCGATGGACGCCAGTGAGTTCACGTACACGTGTGCTATCCGAGTCTTTTTCGTACAGGCAAAATATATATATATTTCTATTTGTTTACAAAATGGATTATCATCCCAGAAAATAAGTGCTTTCGGAACAAATCTTTTTATGCAACATATAAATTTTTCTGAGGGGTTCGGATGCGAATCAAGACACATCAATGCTACCACGACACCTGAACTTTTAAGAAAAACATGCATGCACCATGATAGGCTCAACAGACAAAGTCCAGAACCTTAAACGGGGTCATCGGACAAATTTCGGCATCCCGTAGTCAATACCAGCCTGAACTCCAGAGCACACTGTACGAACTTTTGAGTTTTCAACCTCACACAATATATACACAAACAAGTAACGAGCTTTGGCGTACTTACCAGGCCGCCCTGTGCTACCCTAGTCGGTGGGCCCCTCCTGACCCAACCTTCTAAGAAATAGCCACCACCGCAGAGCATGATACGGAGTCAAACGCACTACTGCCTTGGGCCTAGCTCTCCAGCGGTACTACGCCCTCTATCAACTGGATCCAGTTCAAGAGTAACACTACCAAGCATGTTGTTAGGAAGAGGCCCTCGTACGGGGGACTAGCCACACACAGTGGAAGTCCTTTTGACATGTTGAGCAAAAATGTATACCAAGTCCCTTTTTGCCGGATTAGTGTTTTAATCTATTTTTATAAAATTATGGGCTATCTATCAGCCATATAAAACTCTTCATATATTGAAAAATCCCCTATCCGTTGGGCAAAACTCGTAGTCATGTAAATGTGACTTGGAATGTAAGTTTTGAAACACATTACCGGGTATAAAACAGGTTATGCCAATATGCATATAAAAAATTATGATAAATATTTCTCGAAAGCAAATTATTAATACCTCCAAGATTTAAAGTAAGAATAAAACCGTAGAGAAATATTTTATTAAAAATAACTAGTAAACATTTTTCGAAATCATACTTTTAAGAATATTTGAAGTAAAAGTATTATGAAAATATTCTCTTAACTCAAGAAAACCTTTTTTTTAAGCATATCTAGAAAATATGTAAAGTATCATTTTCAAAAAGAAATAATAGATACCTTAAAGGTATTTTTAAATCTCAAAACCTTATAAGAATATTTAAAATATTTAAAATACCTTTTCCAAAGGAAATAATAAATAATATAATATATATATTTTCCAAATGAATAATATTCTTCAAAACCCCTTTTATTTTTTTTTTGAAAATATAAAATATGTAAAATATTCTTTCTAAAAAGAAATAATAAATATTTTAAAAGTAATTTCTCAAGATAATCTTGAAACTCAAAACCTTTTAGAAGAATTAAATAAATAACACATATTTTAAAAAAAATATTTTCTTCAAAATAATTTTAAAACTCAAAATCCAAAATAAAAGGATTGAAAAAAAGAAATATTTTTAGCACAAGCATCATGAAAATATGGCACTAACATAAAACATATTTTGGTGCCATAAAAAAAATATTTAAAACATAAATACTTTAATTACATATCACATTTTTAGCATAACCCGCAATATATCATCGATAATTATTTTGCGCAATTTGTTAACAATCAACAACAAAGAAATGTGCTTTACAAGAATAATATTTAAATTTCTTTTAACAGAAAAGGGGATGGTGAACTCACCTAGACTCGTGATACGAATTAAACCTACAAATAACAATTCCAAAGTTAATAAAATAATACTAAAAAATATATATACCTTGACCCCAAGATGACCCTAAGGCTCACCTAAAATTTATTTCAAAAGAAATTCTAGAAGAATAACTCCAAGAAAATAGGTTCATAATAATTCTTATATTTTTCTATTATTTGGAAAGAATTTATTTTTATGAAATAATAATAATGCTAATAATAATAATAATAATAGTATTTAGAAGAAACAAAATAAAATAAACAAAACAAAAAAATAAATAAAAGAAGCACTTACCTGGAGGAGCAAAGCCGAAAGATCAACCAAAAAGGAAACAAAGAAAAGGAAAGTATAGAGAGAGAGAGAGAGAGAGAGAGAGAGATCAAAAGGGGAGGGGTTGGTTTGACCGAGAGGGAGAGGGGAGAGAGAAAAGCAGGAGAGAGAGAAAAGCAGGAGAGAGAGAGAGAGAGAGAGAGAGAGAGAGAGAGAGAGAGAGAATGAGTGGAGAGAGAAAGAAAGGCTGGTACTTTTTTTTTTTAGCCAAAAAAATCCCCTATTTATAGCCATTTATGCATGGCTTCTTGTGTACATGCATGAGACACATGGCAATGGACAGCCATGTGTCACTCACCCTCTAACCGACTTGTCATCCCCTTCCACATGGTTGTCAAATACCCTTCCACATGTCATTGCCAGCCATGTCATTACCTCCTTTCCGAGTAAGTAGTCCCTCATTTTATTTCCGCGAGAAGGTTGCCCCAAAGCCCCTGCTCCCATTCCTCAAAGCCCGGCAGCAGAATCAATCCCTCTTTCGTTCATGAGCTGCCAAAAGCTATCTAAAACTTCTACGTTTGCCCCAAATCTTAAAAATGTCTTAAACTTAAAATTTCTATTTCTACTTTAAATCGTTAAATCCAAATAATTTAAAAACATGTCCGAAAAGTTTTCCACCGAAAAAAAATCTTCCCTTAATTTTTCTAACAATTACCAAATGATGCCAATACTTACTATTCTTTATAAACTAACTCCGAAACTTTTGTCCGAACTTACCACGAACTAAGCTAACTTTTAGGTGCTTATTCGAGATGTTACAAGGGTAGCTTCTTTCAACTCCTCATAATTGTGTACATAAACACCATCTATTAACGAATTCTATGCAACATGATAAAAGAACCCGAAACGAAATTTCATCTATTTAGAATAAAATAAGCCTGATATATCTATTATATCCCTACTCTCAATGCATCTATTTATCTAAAGAAATAAAGAAAAAAATCTCATGTTTTATCTGAACAAGAGATTTACAAGGCCAAAACAATGTGGCTCACCAATACTAGCAACAAATTATATGCAGCCATGTATTTCTCTTTCTAGATATATGCTGGACAATAGACATTAGAAACTTCTTTAGCAATTTTTTTTTTTACACAACAGGGTGCCTGCAGACATGTACTCCTTAAGCTACATATAGATTCACAAATTTTTTGTTATTAACTTTTTAGTATTCTATTACCTATTATCTGGACATGTCCCTAACCTATTTGTATTGTTACTCAAGTACCATTGGGCTATGCCCTAAATCACTGTATTCAGATCATCAAGACAACAAGCATCCCAGCCAAGCTTTGCAAGTAGGAGAGCACAAATTATGGTGGCGGAAGCATAAGAAGAAGGGTAGGTCCTTCGATTCATATTGAAGTTATGGTTTTCTGAGGAAAAACCAGTGGAAACCTGGGCTAATTTAACAAACCGTAGGTTCTTAAAGAAGAACATAAAGCCAAAGCCTATATTTCATATTAATGTAAAAGATATAAAGTTGTCTTTGTTAGTATATGACCTAAGACCAATTGACTCACATTTATGATTTATGAAGCATGTATTTTTTAATTGTATTTTATGTTCTTGGTCATCAAGTATGTGACTTGATAGTAAAACCCTTATAGCTAATAAAATACTATTCTTATTTGTCCCTAGTTTATTACATCTTGTAAACTAGTGTGAAGTTGATTGATGGTCAAGTTTTACTGATCATGAATATGAGATATAAAATCAATTCATAAATACATATTGAGAATATTGTATTGGACATGACCCAAAGTGAAGAAGAAATATTGCATGTGTTTAAATTATAAGTATTTCTTCTCAGTTTTATATTTGGTGTCGTTTGACCTAATCTTTCTAATTTTTCTTGAATGGGGAGAAAATATGTTTTGACATAGTCAAACATCACTTTTATTTAGGTGATTATTATGACTATTAGTTGGCTTATTTTCTTGTCATGGCTTGAATATTGGAGATAGTGAAAGGGATTTGTCCCTCTCCTTTTAGAGAGATATATCCATGGGCCCCTTGATAAGGAAGACTGGAAAATATGCATGGCCATGCTCAAATAAGTATTAATAAGGTGTTATTAATATTATTTGTTGGAACAGTCTGCCTGGTGATCAAGTAAATGGTTAATTAAGCTTTATAAGGATGACTTACTCCATGCCTTATACTTAATTAGGATATCGTGAGACAAAAGGACTAAATATTAAATCTGATGCTAGGTTATTGTTGCATTTATTTAACTGGGGTAAGCATAATGTCTTGCTAAAGGCCGCTTATATTTTGTGAAAAAATGTCTAGGACATTTTTCATTCACTGCCAACGTTAAGTGAACCTACAGGGTCACACGCATTGACGATCTTGTGAGCATAATATCCACGTTCAATGGATCTAGATTGTGTCTAGATTCGTTGAACATATACAAAAGGGGAATCAGATTCCATATTTTATTTTCTGGTAAGTTAATAAGTAATTAATTTTATTTAACCGAATAAATGAAATTAATTACTTAATATTACTCATCCAACCGTTGGATGATTATAGGAATAGACGGACAAAATTAAACTGTCATTAGATGACAGTTAGGGTTTTGATATTGACAGCTATAAAAGGTTATGTTAACCTTTCTTTGGCAGCCGTCCTTTATCTGAAAAAGAAAAACAAAACCCTAAACCTTAGAACGGCGATATAGTATCTAGCCTCCTTTCTCCGAAACACGACCGATTACCAGATAGTCAGGATCAGTTCTGAATAGTTTTTAGAACACAGAAAGGGCTAGCATCCCGATCGCTTGCAGAGAAGTTCGTCCCGTGGATACCAGTAGAGGGCGAAGTGTAAAAAGCAGTGCCTCCACACCAAACAATCAAAACATTGAGGTAATTTCTATCCAATCGGTTTTTCTAGTATGTGCAGATCCTGTTGATGGATTTCTGTAGTTTTATTTTATTTTGTTTTTGCCTACGGAATCCAACAGTCTTTACAATGCTGAATAAGAGAGCATTATACAGTAATCCTAGTTTCCTAACTCATTAGGGATTCTTAACTTCAAGAAATAATCCTAGTTTCCTAACCTATTAGGAATCTGAACTTTAAGAAAATAACTAATATGGAACCAAAATTAGACTAAAATTCTAAATTATAATAAGACAATAATAAATATAAATAAGCAGTGATTTTATCCTGCATCAGTTCTCCTCCAGTTAGAGAAAACTCATCCTCGAGTTTAAATTTTCCACGATCAACCTGCTGCCCAATTAAACTCTACCATCCTTTTTTCCTCCTCTTCCAAAGATACGAACTTCCAACTTTAAGAATAATCCAAGCTCCAAGATGCTTATTAATCAGACAACTCAAAGAACCATTTAGATCATGAAACAAGGTCCTTGCAATGAAAATTTACTGCTCCAAGAACATCTGCTTAAGGTGTCAAAATCCGGTTCTTCATAAAGTAATCCACCATTCAAAGGATTTTCTGTCTTTTGATATTCATGTAAAGTAAAAAAAATAAAAAATCACTTCTTTAACCAATAAAATTCAGAATCTAGATTTGAACTCCTTTGACTAGGAACTTTATCAACCACTTTGAATTTTTCATGGAATCATCATCATTGATAATTCCAATAATCTTTCCACTGTCCACCAATAGAGAAAATGAAGAAAGAGAATTTACTTGATCGTTAACATCATCGTCCAGATAATCATTAAATATTGGTGGCAAACTCCAATCGACTGCCTTAGCTTCAAATCTCTGAAAAGGAAGAACTTCTCTATGAATACCTTCAAGTATACTAGGTCTATAGTGTTCGTCTTGATGAATTTCACCATGAATATCTTTCGACATGTCTGGATTATCATAGCCACCTTGATTTATCTCTCGATCAATGAGTTCATCAAGATGTGCAGCTATTCATTTCAATTGTACCTCACTCCTCTTTCAACTTTGTTTCCACATCAAGGATCCTTCGCTCTGATACCAATTGATGAAGGCTGAAGCATAAAAAGAAGGGTTGGCCCTTTGATTCATATCGAAGCTATGGTTTTTTGAGGAAAAAACAGTGGAAACCTAAATTTAGGGGCTAATTTAGCAAAGCCTAGGTTCTTAAAGAAGAAGATAAAGCCAAAGGCTATATTTAATATTAATGTAAAAGATATAAAATTGTTCTTACAATGCTAAATAAGAGAGAATTATATATTAGTCTTAGTTTCCTAACCCATTAGGGATTCTTAACTTTAAAAAATAATCCTAGTTTCCTAACCTATTAGGGATCTTAACTTTAAGAAAATAACTAATATGGAAACTAAATCAGACTAAAATTCTAAATTATAATAAGACAATAAACCTAAATAAACACTGACTTTGTCCTGCATCAACAAAGCAGTTCAACAATTCTAAAACCAGGTTCCCCCTTGTGACAAAGAAGGTCAGGCCACCGACTAGGAAGCTCAAGACAACTTACAAAGAAACCAAGTCTAACTTGTTTATATAATTTGTTTAAGTTGCAATACTAAAGTTCTGTACATATTTCTTCAATTTTGTGGATTCAGTAAAAGTGCTTTAAACTTTTGGATGTAGTTTGGGAAAAGACAGTATATTTTGCTGAGTGATCAAAATTATTTACTATTATATTGTTCCAAAAGAGGAGAAGGAAGTCCACCATGTTCTTTTACAGTTTATGGATAATTTTCTCGCAGTGAACTATTAGTACCTTTTGGTGAACTTTGTTATGCCTTTTGCACGGGCATTGGTTACCTCTAGTTTTACAGTATGTTACAACTCTATCTATGGAGATATGAAATTGATTCCTCACCAAACTGATTGCAATTAAATCACAGATAAAACACCTACCCAACGAACTGCAAAAGCAAATTTCTAAACTATACTCAAATAATTAAAATCATAAAAAATTATAAACAAAACTCAAATGTTTAGATACGAAATCGACAACCCAACAACAAAATAACATAAATATTTCAAGGGTTTTACATACCTTGTTTTCCTAACCCCAATATTCAAACTATTACCTTATGTATGGGGATGGAAATGACGGCAGGTGGTGGCGGAGGCACCATCCCTCGGTTCCATCCCCACTTCTCTACTTTGTCCCCATCCCAACCCGTCCCCATTCTTAGGTATGGAATTCATTCACATCCCCAACCCAACCTTCTATTTTTCAGCCCCATTCCCACCTTTGGGGATGAAATTTAGCCCCATCCCAACCCATCACTGCGAAACCTACTGAGAAATTGGAGATCCAAACAAGGATTACATATTTTAGTTTAGTATTTTTTTTCATTTTTTCAACTCTTTTTTTTGCTATTTAAATTAATATTTTACTTTAAAGAATTATATATATATATATTTAAAAAAGGGATAGGTGGGGATGGGGCAGGTTGGGACTAGGGAGAACCTAATCCCTACCCCCAACTCACCCAAAGTTTGGTTACAAAATTCATCCTCATCCCCATCCGAATCCCTAATCAAACCGGAGTCAAAAAGGTTTGATGTGGAATGATCTTCAAGAGCATAAAATTTCGTCCAAGAAGTGAGGGAGAGAACAAACAAAACAAGTGTAATAAGTAGAAGAGAGAAAGTGCCTTTGAAAGGACTTGAAAATGTTAAACTTCAAGCAACCTTGGATATATTACATCCAAGACCTCAAGAAGGTTTAAACAAAATCATTTCTTCAAAGTTTAAGCAACCTAGGGTATTTTGAACCTTAGACCTCAATGAAACAAGAAGAAGGCCTTAAGACTAGTTTTCTACAAAAGTGTAGTAACTATTATGAAGGAATTTTGATGATCAACCTTGAAGCTCTTGGAACTTTCAACAAGTCTTCAAAGTGATTTTTCTTTCAAGGAAGTTCACCCTTGAAGAAGATAGAAAAACTAAGCTAAGAACTAAGAATACTAAGAGAAGAACCTTTGTCGGGAAAAATTTCTTGATTAGCTTCTTCAAAATAGAAGACTACATATTTATAGAGACTTGAGGAAGAAAATAGGAATTTTTCCCTATCATATTTTCAGTCCAAAGGATAGATATAACCTATACATACACTTGATAAGAGAATAGAGGTGTTTTAATTGTATTTGGACTATTCTAGAGCACTAGTCAACACATTGCCAAAAATAGGAGGCAATTTTTCATCTTGGGCAAAAGGGATTCCAACCATCTACCAAGGTGAATTTTCAATTTCTAACTTATTCAAAAATTTAGGATATTGCCCCATAACGTCTTGGACATCAAAATTTAAGCCCCATAAAGTCTTGGACATCAAAATTTAAGCCTTGAAACTTCTCTTGCTCAATTTGATCCTTGTGACTCTTTAGTTGTTTTGCCTTGGCTCTCGTCACAACTCCTTGATGTTCTTGCATGTCTAACTGGTTCACATCATCCCCCCCCCCCCCCCTCTTGAAAATGATTCGTCCTCGAATCTCCATCACCTATATCAAATAAAGAGAGATCGGAAACATTGAAAGTAGCACTAACATTATAATGTCCCGGAAGATCAACTTTATAGTCATTGTCATAAATTTTCTCAAGGATTTGAAATGGCCCATCTCCCCTATCGTTAAGCTTAGACTTTCTTTGTTGGAGAAATCTTTCCTTTCTAAAATGTACCCAAACCCAATCACCGGGTTTGAATACCACTTTTCTTCTTTTCACATTTCTTTTCTCTACAAGCTTTTTGTTGGAGTTGACAATGGCTTCATGGACCTTTGCATGAATTTCTTTCACAAAATCAGCCTTCTTGCTTACATCCTTGCTTAATGCTTGATCTATAGGCAAAGGAACCAAATCAAGGGAGTTAGAGGGTTAAAACCATAAACAACTTAAAATGGAGAATGAGAAGTAGTACAGTGAGGTGCCCTATTATAAGCAAATTCAATGTGTGGCAAACACTCCTCCCATTGCCTCAATTTCTTCTTCAAAATAGCCCTTAGAAGTTGGCCAATTGTTCTATTTACCACTTCGGTTTGTCCATCCATTTGTGGATGGCAAGCTGTAGAATAAAGCAAGTTAGTACCAAGCTTCTTCCCAAGAACTCTCCAAAAATGGCTCAAGAATTTGGTATCCCTGTCCGACACAATAGACCTTGGAATTCCATGGAATCTAACTAACCAAGTAAAGAACAAGCTAGTTATATGACTAGCATCATCGGATTTCCAACAAGGAATAAAATGTGCCATTTTAGAGAATCTATCCACAACAACAAAAATAGAATCCATACCTCTAGAGGTCCTAGGTAAACCAAGAATATAATCCATAGAAATATCAACCCAAGGTTCTTTAGGAACTTCTAATGGTGTGTAAAGTCCATGTGGAAGAGTTCTAGATTTAGCTTTCTTGCATTCAATACAACTTCCTACAAATCTTTCTACATCTCTTTTTAAAAGTGGCCAAAAAAGATTTTCATGAAGAATTTCATAGGTTTTAGTGACACCAAAATGTCCCATTAAACACATTGTGCTTCTTTGACAAGTAGAATTCTAGTAGAACAAGATGGTATGCACAATCTACCTTCACAATAAAGAAATCCTTCATGCAAAAAATATTTTCCAAAAGGTGCTAACAAGCATTTCTCAAAAATTTCCTTAAAGTCATGATCACTAGAATACATTTCTTTAAGCATTTCAAAACCCAAAATTTTTGTTTGAAGGGTGGATAAGAGAGTATACATTCTAGATGGAGCATCGGCCATCACATTCTCCTTATCTTTCTTGTAATGGATGACATATGGAAATGTTTCAATGAACTCCATCCATCTTGCATGTCTCTTATTGAGTTTATATTGGCCCTTGAAAAACTTCAAAGCCTCATGATCGGTGTGCATAACTCCTTTGGCCATAGGTAGTGTTGTCAATGCTTTAATGTTCTTATTAAAGCATAAAGCTCCCTGTCACAAGTTGAGTACCTCACAGCTGCCCCATTAAGTTTTTCACCAAAATAGGCCAAAGGCTTTCCATCTTGCATAAGTACACCATCTATACCAATGCCGGATGCATCACACTCCACCTCAAAAGTTTTCTCAAAGTTTGGTAGTGACAAAAAGGTGCACTACACAACTTTTCCTTCAACAAATGAAATGCTTGTTCTTGCTTTGTTTCCCACTTAAATCCTTCGGTTTTCTTGATCACATCGGTCAAAGGGCTAGCAAGTGTGCTGAAATTTTTGATGAACCGCCTATAGAAACTTGCTAGGCCATGGAAACTCCTCACTTCCGATACGTTTCTTGGTGTTGGCCATTCCTTAATTGCTTGCACCTTACCTTCATCTACTTGAAGTCCTTGTGAGCTCATCACATAACCTAGAAATGTAACTTTCTCAAAACAAAACTCACATTTGTCAAGGTTAGCAAAAAGTTTTTCGATTCTCAAGACATTTAGTACTTCCCTAAGATGTTGAACATGCATTTCATATGTCTTGCTATAGACCAAAATATCATCAAAGTATACAACAACAAATTTCCCAATAAAATTCCTCAACACATGATTCATTAATCTCATAAATGTGCTAGGAGCATTAGTTAATCCAAAGGGCATAACCATCCATTCATACAAACCAAAGTTAGTCTTAAAAGTGGTTTTCCACTCATCCCCTTCTCTTATCCTAATTTGATGGTATTCAGATTTCAAGTCAATTTTAGAGAAAAGATTAGAACCATGTAACTCATCAAGTAAATCATCAAGTCTAGGTATGGGATGCCTACACTTAATAGTGATGTTGTTTATGGCTCTACAATCTATACACATTCTCCATGTACCATCTATTTTTGGAACAAGCAAATCCGGAACCGCACAAAGACTCATGGACTCACGCACATGCCCTTTTGAAATTAGATCCTCAAACTTGTCTTTTTAACTCCTTACTCTCTTCCGGTGGACTCCTATAGGCCGGTCGGTTTGGCAAGACTGCCCCGGGGACAAAACCGATTTGGTGTTCAATTCTTCTAAATGGTGGAAGACCTCGGGCATTTCATCGGGAAATACGTCTTTATAATCTTCAATAACCTGGAAAATTTCACTTGAAAAAGAGGGTGAGTGTTCTTTAGATGAAGTAAAAGATAACCTACAATACAAGAGCAATACCACTTCTTTTCTTTCAATTGCTTCAATCACCTCACTAGGTTTTGCAAAGAAACAATTCTTTTATTTCATCTCACTCTTTTTTTATTGTCACTCTTTTTCTTTTCACTCTTGTTTTTCATCACTCTTTCTTCACTCTTTTCTTTTTCCTCAACTCTCTTTCCCTCAATTTTTTTTCTTTTAAGCTCACTTTCGGCCCTCTCTTTCTCCCTCATCTTTTTTTGTTCATCTCTCACTTGTTGAGGTGTAAGAGGATTCATAGTGAATGTTCTTACATCCTTCACAAAAGAATAAGTATTTTTCTCCCCATTGTGGAGGAACTTTCTATCGAATTGCCAAGGTCTTCCCAAGAGAAGATGGCATGCTTGTGAGGGCACCACATCATACAGTATCTCATCTTTGTAAGCTCCCATTTCTATTGGTACCACTACTTGTCTCAACACTTTAATTTCTCCACTATCATTTAGCCAATGTTGTTTGTAGGGTTTATCATGTTTTGTAGTAGGTAGTTTTAACTTCTCAACAAGATAAGCACTAGCCACAGTTACACAACTACCACTATCAATGATAAGGTTGGCAATCCTTCCCTCAACTTTGCATTTAGAATAGAAGATGTTTTTTCTTTGTTCAATCATGTTATCATCAAAACCTTGAGCACTTAGTGCTCTTATGCTAACTAAGCTCAAGACATCATCATCACTTTCTAAAGGATACAAATCAACATGTTCATCATCCTCACCATTTTCTTCACCCACAACACATTCGCTACTTTCATCTTCCTTCTTCTCAATCCAACTTTTCAAATCCTCCCTAAAGATCAAAGCTCTCTTTGTCAGACAACTACTTGCATAGTGTCCTACACCATTACATTTAAAGCACTTTGGACGGTTAGAAATGATTTTACCTCTCTCTTCCATCTCTGGTTTGTTTGGAGGTTGGAAAGTACCTCTAGGAGCCTCCTCCTTTTTTGGCCATGGCTTGAAGTTGGAAGTAGGTGGTTTTGTTGTTGCAACTTGTCTTTGGTTGGGAAATGAGGATCGCAGCATCCCACTTCTTTTCCTTTGTGATTCGATCTTGTTGGCAAGGTGGCACATATCTTCATAAGTTATATGTGGATACAACTCAAGTTGGTTGGCTATCTCCCTATTGAGATTACTAAGGAACCTAGCCATTGAAGCATCCTTGTCTTCTTCCAAGTTCAACATCAACCTCAAGATCTAGAGCTCAAGCTCTTGCCTATACTCATCTACACTTTTTGCACCTTGTTTTAAAGTCATGAGCTTATAATGAAGCTCTCTATAGTAGTGCCCGGGCACAAATCTTTCTCTCATCAGAGCTTTTAACTCTCTCCGAGTATCAACCGGTGGTCTACAACTTCTAACTCTTTGGTTTACTACCCTTTCCCAAAATATAAAGCATAGCCGGAAAATTCCGCTATTACAAGTCTAGCTTTTAAGAACTCATTACAATTTTTCAACATAAACATCTTTTCTACTTGTCTCTCCCAATCTAAGAAAACGTTTGGGTCATTCTCACCCTTAAAACTAGGGAGCTTCCACTTTCTTTGTTCCAAGGTTTGGTCACCTTGGTCTCTTCCACAGTTAGCAAGAAATGGAACATGTTCATGATCATCATATAATGGCTCTCCATGCCTAGCTTGTGGTCTTAGAACTTCTTCAAAGTGTCTAGGCATGCCTCTTCCTCCAAAACTGTCTCTTTTACCACCATAAGGAGGTGGATGAAGTTCGTCATCAAAATATGGAGGTTGGTGGAACTCGGTTGTCCTAGAGCAATTGAGTGGTCCTTTGCTCCTTCGGGTAGTAACATTGAGACTACCATGAGGACTAACCTCCCTTTGTTGATTAGAGAGATTAGTGACATCCCTTCTAATATCCCTCATCTCATCTCTTAAGGATTGTAACTTTTGTATTATGAGCCTCAAAGGGTCATCATGTTGGGAGTTGCTAGAATCTTCTCCAAAAGGAGTTGGTGCTTGAACTTGAGTTGACATCTTGATAGTGTTTACCTCACAAAACTCTTTTGTTTAACTCTCTTTGGCTTTTTTTTGAGGATATTCTCACAACTCTTCCCTTTTTCTAAAGGTTCAAGTCTCAAAGAGTTCTATGATTTCTTAACAAAGATCTAACAACTCTACTCAAGTTTAAAACAACCAAAATAAAAAAAATCACAAACAAAAACTAGTTGAGAAATATGAGAAGCAAGGAAAATGATATTGAATTATCCATTCATTTTAAGGAAGTTCAACAACATTTCCAAGAGCATTTGAGTCAATAATGGTAGATTGACCAAATGAAGAGATAAATACTGAAAAAGGAAAGAAATTCGACCATAAATACAAACACAAAACTAGGACACTTGAAGAACACAAAAGAATACACAACAAAAGTTTCCAGCAAGCAGAGTAGATGACATACTCAACTTGTTTTGAAAACTGGTATTGAACCACAATATAAATAGAATGAGGTTTGTCTAGAAAGAATCCTCACTCAAAATGATTGAGTTTAGGCTCAAGAATCAAAGAAAAAGTATTAGTTAAAATGAAAATATGCTCAGATCATTTCAGTACTTTTTTGGTCTGCGGAAAAGCTAGGTACACCATCAAATTTTGACTATTTTGAGATATCAAATGAAGTCCAAGTTAGATAAGACTTGTTTCATTTGTTTCCTAGGTCCATGTAGTATAACTCCATGTAAAAATATTGCAATGTTCTAGTCATATTCCAGGTAGTTCAAGCATTCTATTTTTGTGATGCCATTTTCCAGTAATCTTGTCTCTTTTCTCTTTTTGTCTTGTATTGTATGTAAGATATCTCGAAAACACTTACTTGAAGGTGGCTCTAATACCAAATGATGTGAAATTATCTTCAAGAGCATAAAATTTTGTCCAAGAAGTGAGGGAGAGAACAAACAAAATAAGTGTAATAAGTAGAAGAAAGAAAGTGCCTTTGAAAGGACTTGAAAATGTTAAACTTTAAGCAACCATGGATATATTAAATCCAAGACCTCAAGAAGGTTTAAATAAAATCTTTTCTTCAAAGTTCAAGCAACCTAAGGTATTTTGAACCTTAAACTTCAATGAAAGAAAAAGAAGACCTTAGGACTAGTTTTCTACAAGAGTGTAGTAACTATTATGAAGGAATTTTGATGATCAACCTTGAAACTCTTAGAACTTTCAACAAGTCTTCAAAGTGATTTTTCTTTCAAGGAAGTTCACCCTTGAAGAAGATAGAAAAACTAAGCTAAGAACTAAGAATACTAAGAGAAGTACCTTTGTCGTGAAAAATTTCTTGAGTAGCTTCTTCAAAATGGAAGACTACATATTTAGAGAGACTTGAGGGAGAAAATAGGAATTTTTCCCTCTCATATTTTCAGGCCAAAGGATAGATATAACCTATACATACACTTGATAAGACAATAGAGGTATTTTAATTGCATTTAGACTATTCTAGAGCACTAGTCAACACATTGCCAAAAATAGGAGGCAATTTTTCAGCTTGGGCAAAAGGGATTCCAACCATCTACCAAGGTGAATTTTCAATTTCTAGCTTATTCAAAAATTTAGGATATTGCCTCATAAAGTCTTGGACATCAAAATTTAAGCCCCATAAAGTCTTGGACATCAAAATTGACGTCAAAATTTAAGTCTTGAAACTTCTCTTGCACAATTTGATCCTTGTGACACTTTAGTTGTTTTGCCTTGGCTCTTGTCATAACTCCTTGACGTTCTTGCATGTCTAGCCAGTTCACATCAAGGTTGAGATGGGTTGGGGGCATTACCATCCCTACTTATGCATCAGTAGAAGCCGAAGAGAAATTTTGCCAACACCCAATAACCGCATAGAAAGCTTAGCGGAAGATATTGTGAGAAACAAGAAATCTTTACCTCAATAACAACCCTTCAAATCGCAACAGCTGCAATCCCATGCAAAGAAATACGCCACTCTTCATACCAATCACGCGGGTGCCGACCCTGCACCGTCATCCATTGCACGGTCAGACTCAAAGAGGATTTCAGAGAGGCAGGGTTAAGAGAGATACAGAAGGCGAGGTAGGGAAAAGAGGTAGGCGTTTTTTTCTTTTCTTTTTCCCTTCTACTAAGTTAGAATGGTTTCAACCAAAAGAAGAAGGGGGAAGGGGTGGTGCGAGAGAAGGGGCGGGATTGTAAGGGTTTGTCCCGCCCAAGTTTTCTGATTTTTTTTTTCTAAAAAAGTATGTTTTAGACAAAAGATTCAGATGAGATTTTCATGTCTAAATATTTTTAAAAATTATAATTTTATCAAAATTTTAAAATATAGCAAATAGTCATAAAAAATACTTACTAGAGAAAATAACAAAAAATTCTTAAATTCCCTTTTATAAATTGTAAAATAATTAATAGACCAAATGCCTATAAATGCTCATAAAACAATTTACGTTTTTCTCAAATAAATACATAAACTTTTATTTTAACGCCTTGTGTCTGTTAAAAATTTTTAAAGAACTTATTTTGATAAAAGATGTGTTATGCAGTAAAATATCACTAAAATAATCATCTTCTTATGGACAAAGTCATTTATTAAGCAAGAAGAAGAAGAAGAAGAAGAAGAAGAAAGTCATTTTTACAAGTACAATTTTCATTTATGTCCTTATTCTGATTTATGTCCTTATTCTAATGATCTCTACATGACATAAATAATATTAGTTTAACTAAATTTAATCACAAGATACATACTACCTCTGGTCAAAAGTTTACCTTTTTTTTCAACATCCTTAATACTTGTGCACCAATCCAAAAGGACTTATATTTATCACTGGAAGTAGTCAAAATCAGTTGCTCGAAAATTGTTCATGGGCATATAGAGTTTTACTTTTTATCACCATAAGTAATTAATATGTTGAATCATGTATATCTAAAAAAAAAGTAACACAATATTATAAATTGCAAAATATTACTCTATTTTCTTTAAGAAAAAATGGCTCACATAATATAATTCCATTTCAGTTAACAAAATACGACCATGGGTACAAATGATAAAATTTATAACATTTCAAATCTTTTGGCCTAATAAGATATTATTCTTTATGATCAACTAAATAAATATTTATATAGATAGTTACATGGAGTACTCATTTCTTATTATAGTTATACATATTCAATTTACAAAGTACTATTCTTAATATTTAATTTATAAATCTTTAATAAACAGAAGAAACTGTTAATTTATGTAATATTATAATCAAATGTTATTTCTTCATAAATAAATAAAAATTAATATTAAATATTTTGATAAAATTTATTTAAAACAAAATATTTCTTCTCTAAGAAATCTCTAAATTTGTCTCTAATTAATACCTTAGAGATGACCTAGAGAAGGATGATCCTTCCTCTCTAAAGTTAGAGGCGACGTAGAGATGAAAGTTGTGTTCTCTTTAATATTTGAGACGACATAGAGCCTATAAGTGTGCTCTCTAAATTGTAGAGACAAAGTAGAGACGAAAAGTGTTTTCTCTCTAATATTTGAGATAACATAGAGATAAAAGGTGTTTTCTCTCTAAATACTGGAGAATAAGTAAAGACGAAAGAAGTTTTCTGTCTAATATTTTGGACAACATAGAGACGAAAGAAGTTTTCTCTCTAAGTATTACAGAAGCACTGGAGATAGCAAGAGTTGTCTCTCCAATATGTAAAACGACATAGAGATGCAAGCAGTTTTCTCTCTAAATAACAGAGACGAAAGGAGTATTCTCTCTAATACTTGGGATAACATAGAGACGGAAGAACTTTTCTCTCTAAATAGTAGAGACTAGCTAGAGATGAAAGGAGTTTTCTCTCTAACATTTGAAACGGCACAGAGATGAAAGAAGTTTTCTCTATAAGTAGTAGAGATGAAGTAGAGACGAAAGGAGTATTCTCTCAAATATTTGGGAGGACATAGAGATGAACGAACTTTTCTCTCTAATAGTAGAAACGAGCTAGAGATGAAAGAAGTTTTCTCTCTAAATAGTAGAGAAGAAGTAGAGACGAAAGGAGTATTCTCTCTAGTATTTGGAACGACATAGGTATGAAAGAACTTTTCTCTCTAAAATTTGAGATGACATAGCGACGTAAGAGTTTTCTCTCTAATGTTTGGGACGACATAGAGACAATAGAAGTTTTCTCTCTAAAATTTGAGATGACATAGCGACGTAAGGAGTTTTCTCTCTAATGTTAGGGACAACATAGAGACAAAAGAAGTTTTCTCTCTAAATAGTAGTGTTGAGAATGAAAATCCCACATTGGCTAATTAAAAAAAATAATTACTACTTATAAAGACTTGGACAGTCCTCCCATCTTAAGGTACCTTTTGGGGTGAGTTAGGCCCAAGCCCAAAAATTCTAACATGGTATCAGAGCCATGATGTTGGGCCACCCGCAGGTGTGAGGGGACTTATAAAGACTTGGACAGTCCTCCCCTCTTAATGTACAAGTAGAGACAAAGTAGAGACGAAAGAAGCATTATCTATAACCTTTGAGACGAGATAGAGACGAAAGGAGTTTAGAGACCCTATGTTTTGTATCAAATGTGTCTTTAATTTAGAGACGGAATGAATCTGCATCTATTTCAACTCCACTTAGAGACGATGTTGACACAGATTTATTGCATCTCTTAATAAAGACATAAATTATTGAATAAAACTCTCGGGATGAAGCATGTTGGTCTCCATTCCGTCTCTAAAGTTAGTCAGAATCATTCCCTCTCCAATATGTCTCTAGATTTAGAGAAGAATGATGAATAATCTCTAATGTATCTCTGATTTTCGTCTCGAATACATTTAGGGACAGATTAGAGACAAACATTTTCGAGACGGAATTATTGCGTCTCTATTTTCTCTATTTTGTCAAAAAAAAATTGACTTTTGAACATCCCTCTTTATTGCATTTCTAATTCGTGTCTGTTTAGAGACGACTATGTTCCATCTCTAAACTCCGTAAATATTTATCTGCTCTCCCGTAGTGTAAGAAACTTAAGTTTATAAGACTCATAACGGTTTGAAGTTTTATAACAAGAAATTTGATGATTTGTGTACTTCTTGTGTCATTGTGCATCATAGGACTATTAGACACAATCCCAACAAAATGGTGTGGCGCTGAGAGGATGAATAAGACTATTACTATCACTTAAAAAGTTTTATATACTTTTAGATGAATTGATCAGAATGTATCTAACTATTATTTTTCAGGTTGTAGGCTACCGAAGCTGATATGGAAGACATTGTCCCAACTGAAATTGATGAAGTTGAAAACATGGTACAAGCTAAAAGTCTGAATCAAGGAGTTAAGAAAGTGAGTTTTTTATGCTTCTTTATATATTTTATATGACTTCTTAATATGCACTTACACTATATTCGTTGTATCTTTCAGGAATTACATTCTAAGAAGGCTGAGAGAACGTGCACTTTGTGCAAAAAACCTGGGCATAATAAGTCAACGTGCACCGGTTCTAGAGCTCAGTGGAGGAGAGAACATGAAAGTTATTTAGATTAGATAGTTTGGGTTTGTTTGATGATGTTTGAACATAGAATACTTTGCTTTATTTTGGTTTGTATGTGACAGTATTTTAGAGTCCATTTGGCCAACTTATGAACATTGAATTTCGGCCTATTGTTTTGGTTTCTAATTGGCAGTAATTTAGGTTCAATTTGGCCAAGTTATGAACCTTGAATACTTGGATATATTTTGGTTTGTAATTGGCAGTATTTTAAATTAAAGTTTGTGTGCTTATCAACCTTAAATACTTGGCTCTATTTTGGTATTCTGTTTCTTGTTGTAAACTAATGCCAATAGGTTCTTTGACAATACATAGTACTACATTACTGAATTACTCCTTGTTAGAAATAGATGTTGATGAAATCTTTGAGATATCTTAAAGTAACTTTATGAAATAGATGAATTTGTTGATTTAAGAAAGTTCAATCATGCATGATAACAGGAACCGATTGAGGAGGAGAAAGGAAAATTATTGAGGAAAATTCGAGAACTCTCTGTTAGGAATATGCCTGCAAATATAAGTATACAATTAAGATGGAGCATAACATGAAATGCTTATTGAAAAGAAACCTCAAAAATTTCCAATTTGAGCAGCAGCAGAAGAGTTTCTAAATTTGAGCAACAGAGAAGCATATGGAATAAATTAAAGTTAGAGCAAGGATGTTGACATAGAATGATGAATAGTAACTATCAATAAACTTGCAAATGCAAAAGGTTCTTAAAAATACTTTTCAAAGTTTAATAACCATGCTAACATTACAAAACATTCTATACTACATAACCCTTCTAATTCCTCTTCAACTAGAAGCAAAAATAAAATAAAATAAAATAAATTCCAGATTACATGAGAACATTACAACAGTCATGAAAATCAAACAAACACAACAAAAACCATAAGAACATCACATCTTCTTCCTACATTTAGACACTTCAACAGCCATTAAAGTCAAACATCCTAAAACTATAGCAAACAAGAACATAGCAACAATGTAGAAAGTGTTTAGCTTCTGAGCCATTTTGCTTTAATGACTTCACTCGTGTCTAGTTTTCGAAGAAGTCCGAAGACCCTTTCTGCTGATGGACGGTATATGGCACATCGGTGGATCAAGCTATTTAAAAAAACCACAACCTCTTCTTCCCCTTCGAAGAAAATAAAGATTTCAAGAATGGTAGAGGAACAAAGAAGTTATAAGTTCATAAAATCAAGAAATATCTTAGCCCATCATAATTCGGACAACGATGCACAGAATCTCCTTGCTTGGTTGTCATTGGTCCTACTAGTTCTCGCATGGCAAGGCTCCCCACGATATCAAAACTTGTGCTCATTCAAAGGTGTTGAACTTACTAAAGTTTATAGTGACATAGTAATATATAGCTTCTTACTACTGCAACGGTGGAGAAAAAGGTTGGACAAGAAAGAGAAGATGGAGAAATTAGGGCTTTTTACTGTGAGGGAGGAGAGGGAGAAGAGGAAGAAGAGTATTAGATTAAACTCCTGTGTTCCTCGCGACTGTCGGTAGAGGAAAATTAGGGATTTTACATTGAGAGGATGAGGGAGAGGGAGAGGGAGAGGGGTGAGGCTTTTTCGTTGAGAGAAAGATGAAAAATTATGAGTTGGGTCAATTTCGTGTTAGGTAAGACTCGTATCTGCATTCGGTTCTTCTGTAATTCTAATTTTAAGCTTAAAATATGTACCACGTGCATAATCTGTGACCATTTTCACCAGAACTCATCATTAAAATTGTTCGAAGGTAATTTTAAAATTCGCAAATAATTGAATGCTGAAACTAATGAAAAATAAAATTTAAAGATATTTTTAATGATACATAAATAATTAGAGGACATTTATAATCTTTTTGTCTAACTTCTACAAAAATAAGTAATATGTACGTATTTTTTTAGAATTAATTTGCAAGTTAATATTTATAAAACTCTTAAAATATGTGTTGTACCATTTTGAGTATTATTTTTATATTATTTTTCAATCTAATATATTTGATTAATAAAATTTAATAAATAAAAAATAAATTTTAAAAAAATATAAATTTTAAATAAAAATATAAAATATATATAAAAAGAAAGCAATATATGAGGTGATGGGGAGTATGCGCGACTTTCACTTCTTTAGATATATTCTTCCGAAGACATTTTTTTTTTTCCTTTTCGAGAAACCTTCCTGAAAAGGAAAGATGATATTTCATCACCGAAAGTAAAAATGTTAAAAGAAAAAGAAAAGAAATAAGAGATAAGGATGAGTTTAATATATGAAACAAAAATGTCTTAATCACACTTGAAATATTATTGGAGGGTCAACTTTACTTTTCGTTTGATCACGTGCACAAACTTTGCTTTGCTCTTATTTGTTGTTGCTTTGACATCATTTTTTTTTTTTGAAACAATGCTTTGACATCATTAATCCCTTACCTAAACGTTATTTTTCTTTTTTACCTCTTTTTTGGGCAATGATGAAAGTCCAAAAGTGATAATAGCACTTTTTCACAATGGCAAAATTGATTTGCCATGTAATTTGACAAATACTAAAAATCATATAACTTTCAAAATAAAAAGGAAAATAAAGTGTATTTGGATTTGATTAAAAATAAAAAAATAAAAAAATTTTATTTGAAATTAAATAAAAATAAATTATTTGTGAAAAAAATGATATTCAAAATAAAAAATATTTTAACTTTGAAGCTCAATTCAAATATAAACAAACTTACATTCCACGTTATTAGATATTGTTTAAAGATTTAAACAAAAGAAAAAAGAAAAAACTTTTGTCTGAAGACTTACTCGAGGATAGTAGTAGTATACTCGAGTGTGTTTGTTTGGTTTATAAATGATTTATCCCCGAATCTCCATCACCTATATCAAATAAAGAGATATCGGATACATTAAAAGTGACACTAACATTATAATGTATCGAAAGATCAACTTCATAAGCAATGTCATTAATTTTCTCAAGGAATTGAAATGGCCAATCTCCCCTATCATCAAGTTTAGACTTTCTTTGTTGGGGAAACCTTTCCTTTCTAAAATGCACCCAAACCTAATCATCGGGTTTGAATACTACTTTTCTTCTTCCTACATTTTTTTTCTCTACAAACTTTTTGTTGGAGTTGACCAACTTCATGGACCTTTGTATGAATTTTTTTCACAAAATCAGCCTTCTTGCTGGCATCCTTGCGTAATGCTTGATCTATAGGCAAAGGAACCAAATCAAAAGAACTCATCAATATGCTTATAAGGATTTTCAGAATCAAAAACTTGATTGGGATTTTCATAACAAAGTTTTAACCCAATACTTGCAAGTGCACAAGATCAAAGTAATATGAAAGTATTAGGGTATCGAACCATAGAGAAAGACTTAACTACTTAAATTATCATCTTCCTAAATTAATTCTATAAAAAGAATCAAAGTTTATTATCTAAAAATTATTACTAAATTAAATAAACCTAATAAATAAAATAACTAAAATAACGAGAGCTTAACCAAAGAGATGATTTAGAACCTTGAATCCAACACTAACCTACATAACAATGATTTAATTTAATTTAGGAGAAAAGATTAAACATTCATGTGGTGATCTAGGCTACAAGCTTCGATTTACTAGAGAAATATATTGTGCTTAAATGCATGACACAATCCATCTAACCATTAGCATGACTTATTCATTCCTATGACATAAATCATCTAAAATTAGCATGAACTATTCAATTCTAAAACCCACAATATACTTGCAAAAATCACATATCTCTCACACCCAAGACTACAAGAATTAAGCATGGATAAAAATATCAATTAACCCAAATAATTATTCTACAAGAACAATCACAAAGAATTAATTACATCAAACCAATATCATCCCAAGATATGCAATCACATAAATAATGGAATAAATCTCCCAAAAATAAAATAAACCAAAGTCGCATGGCTAGGGTTTCATCAAGATTCTAAAAATAAATTTAGTTCATGGCTAAAGGGACAGAAGGAACCAATTTCTTGGAGTAGATCATGGCTTTCTTCTTCTCCAATTGAAAGTCGCTGCAGCTCTTCTCTTTCTTTTCTCCTCTCTTCTTGTGTGGCTCTTCTATATATAGACAAAAGAGAAGAAAAATCCTAAACCTAAAAGGATTCAACTAAAATCATAATCCTTAAAGGATTCTATTAAAGTTCTAATTCTAATTCTTAAAGGATTCAAATACTGTAGCTTCCCTTTACCAAATTTAATATGGAAACTTTATTTTCCATTCTTTTTTTAGAAATCTGCATAAAGATAAATAAAATAAATTAAATATAATAATTATGACTAATAAATAAATAAAATATTTTCAAAGGCTAATAATTAAAACTTAAGGTGTTTATTTGTGCTAAAAATCGACTCTATCAACTCCCCCACACTTAAGTTTTGCTAGTCCTCAAGCAAAAATAAAGAATAAAAAGAAAAACTAACTAACCACTTTCGTAGGACTCACGATTGCACTTAGCATGTGCAACAAGCCCTTTAAACCCCTAATTACCCCTAGTGGACGAGTATGGTCTCGTGAGAGTTTGCAAATGACGTACCCACAGAGTCAAAATAAACAACAAACTTTAGAAAAGATAGAGAATAGCCCAAATTAAGTATCCTCCATCAATATCTCAAACTTATCAAGACAAATACTCTTCCTCTCATTTTTAAACTTAAGTAAACAAACAATATTCAATTATCTCCCATAACTAATGCAAAACTTGTGTAATGTGTGATCGTGGTCATCAGAAAGTATGAAATAAATACTAAATAAAATTTTCAAATTACATATAGAGAACAAATCTCAGCAAAAGTTCATTCCATAGGCTCACTCTTCGTACCTTCTCTCCACTAATCAAGGATTCTCAACTCAACTCAGATCAGGTAGGACTTTAAAGCTTGTAATGTAAGGTTAGGGCATTGGTTATCAAGCGAAGGTAAGGAATTCAAAATCAAAGAAAAGAGAGCTTACAAAGAAGATGGATACTTTAAAATTTCGACAAACTTTCTAACTTTGTTTTTGCTTTTTTTTTCAGTAATACATTCACCAACTACCATCTTCTTTTGCTCAAAATTTTATCATTTAAGGCCATTCTTTTTCTTACATTTATAAATTCGGGCCTCTTGATTTTTGCACATTATGACTTGTAACAATCATGTATCAACTTTTCTTTCTTATCTCTTTTTTTTTTATAGCTCAATACATTTGTTTTTTTTTTTCAGCACAACAAGTCATATATATATATATATATATTTTCTTCTCTCTTTTGTCAAAATAACTTCTTTTTCCAAAACATACAAACAACAACCCATCATTGAAGCACTAGTTAGAAGTTTGCATTAAACTCTCTACAAGATGAAGGGTTAATATTTAAGTGGCTTAAAGAAAGATATAACATTTAGACTCAAAAGGGTACGAAGGTAAAAATTTATGAAATTTGATAAGCTTGAAAGGCACAAACGATTCAAAAAAGGCCTATGACCATCGTCTCTGAGTCAAATAAGGAAAACCTTTCTATTTCCCCTCAAGAGGTACTCAAGTAAGTTCTAGAATGTACGGAAGAGATTAATCAACTTTATGTAGCTCAAAAATAATGTAAAAGATTTATTAAATACTAACAATGACCCATGTGTTCAAGTGTAAGTCATGCAAAAGTTATAACAAATATAGAACATAAGTCCGTCACCCTAATTAAAAACAAGAAAATAAGTACTTTTCTCAACTCATTCAAGACATTTTTAAAGTAACTCAAATAGAATCATCTTTTAAGTGAAATCATATTTTTGGTTTTTTTTAAAAAAATAATGTAGAAAAATAAATAAAATAAAAAAATAAAAAAAATAATTGAACAAGAAATACGAGAAAAAAAAATGAAAATACTAAAAAAAATAGTAGATATCAGAATAAAAGCATCTTCTCCCCCATACCTAGACCCAACATTGTCCACAATATGATAAAAGAGTACCAAGAGTAGGAGAAGAGACAAAGAAAAGAACAATACAACCTGGTAGAAGAGGCAGTATTAATGCATGTCTGCAAGAGTAGTAAACAATCTCTATAATCTCCATGATAATGATAAGCTGTTTTATTACCCTACAAAACAAACATTTCATACCTTTCTACCAATCAAGTGGAATAAAAATAAATAAATAAATAAATAAAAATAAAATAAAACTATAAAAATAAAATAAATAAAATAAAATTTGGGTTGCTTCCCAAAAGCGCTAATTTTAAAGTCTTCAGCCAGACTCCCTAATTCTTTTGCATTCAACCAGGATCTATTTCTCTCATATTAAGCTCATGATTCACAATCAAAGAAGAGTTTTCAGGTGGAGCAATGCAGGCAAGATTAGAATTAACATTTTCAGTGCAGATAAGGTTTTCTTTCTCAATAAAAGTATAATCTTTTGAACACATTAAAGGTAGAGTTTCTTCAATTAATTCATCATTTACATCTACCAAATAGCAATCAGAATTATCTTCTATAGAAGATTGTGAAGAAGTTTTAAAAATATTTAATCTAACCCTCATATTCATTACAGAGACATCCATAACCCCAGTTCTATAATTAATAGTGGCGTCAGCAGTAGACAAGAAGGGACGACCTCGAATAATGGGGATATGATTTTGAGAAGATCTACCAGGTTCCATATCTAGGACTACAAAGTCTACAAAGAAGACACCTTTATCAATTTGAACTAGAACATTATCTTTCCTTCCCCTAGGTACCTTGATAGACCTATCAGCTAATTGTAAGGTCATATCCGCTGGTTGCAATTCTCCTAATCCTAACTCTTCATAAACAGAGTCTGGAATCAAATTAACACTAGAACCTAAATCTAAGAGTGCCCTATCTATTTTGTGATTACCAATAAGACATGAGATAGTAGGGACACCAGGATCTTTATATTTAGGTGGAGTGTTATATTGCAAAACAGAGCTCACCTGTTCAGTTAGGAAGATTTTCTTGGAAACACTGATTTTAGATTTTCTTTTAAAAGTACACATGTCTTTAAGAAATTTTGCATAGGATGGGACTTGCTTAATAATCTCTAAAAGTGGAAGATTAATTTTAACTTGTTTGAGAGTTTCTAAAATATCTTCCCTTTTATTATCCTTTCTAAGATGTGGGGGTGGCAATAAAGCTTCTGGATAAGGAACCTTTGGTTTATATGAAGTCCTAAGAGATGATTCTAGAGTCTTAAAATTAGAGGAAGAAGCTAGTTCCTTCTCTATCTTCCTTTCAATTTTAGTCATAGAAATTCCCTTGGTTTCATTATTATTTGACTCACTATCTTTAATAGGTTCCCTTACTTTATTATCTACCAACTTCCATTTCTAATAGTAATTACAGTTTTAGCTTGCTCATGGTAATTAGCTCTAGGATTCTCTATTGGATGACTAGGAAGCTTACCCTCATATCTTCTACTTATTGTATTAGCTAGTTGCCTTATTTGAGTTTCTAACATAGCAATAGATTGGGTGTGTGAATCTAGAATTTGTGTCATAAATTCTAAACCTTTCAAAGCAGATAATACTTTTTCTTCAAAAATAGAGTTTCCACTTTGAGGAGGATGAGGAGGTACATATCTTTGAGATTGAAAACTAGGGGGAGTAGTCATACCAGATTGTCTGTTTTGTTGATATTGTTGTTGGCCTAATTGAACTTCCCCTCCTTGTTGCCTCAAGGAGAAATTAGGATGATTTCTCCAGCCTGGATTGTACGTGTTTGAATATAGGTCATTCTGTCTGTGAAATCCTTGGGCTGCATTGACTTGTTCCTGCACAAATTCTGGAAATAGTGAAGCACTAGGACAGTCATAGATAACATGAGAAGGACTAGAGCAAATTGCACAAACATTTTGCACATTAGTAGAATTAGTAGGCAATGTATCCCAAGCTAATAATTGATCAAATTTTTTAGATAAAGCATCAACTTTCACAGAAAGATCAACATTTTGAGAAACTTCAAACATTCCTCAATTTCTTATTTGCCTAGATGTACCTACTCGTGAGGAGGTGGCGTGTTGTTGTGAATTATCACTCAAATTTTCAAATAAATCCCATGCCTCATCTGCAATTTTATGAAGATAGGTACCACCACAAGAGGAATCAACCATTTGGCGATTTCACTCATCTAATCCTGAATAAAAGCTTTCTATTTGCTGCCATTTAGGGACTTCATGATGAGGGCAACTACGAAGAAGTTCTTAAAATCTCTCCCAACTCTCATGAAATTGTTCATTATTTTGTTGGGAAAAAGTAGTGATTTCTCTCCTTAACCTTGTAAGTTTACCCATAGGAAAATATTTTTTTAGAAATTCCCTAGACATCTCAGCCCAAGTACCTATTCTCTCACATGTGTGCAACCAATGTTTAGCCTTATCCTTCAAAGAAAAAGGAAAAAGGCGTAATCTAATAGCATCATCACTTACATTAGGCAGTTTAAAAGTAGAGCAAATTTCTAAAAACTCATCAATATGCTTATAAGGATTTTCAGAATCAAAAACTTGATTGGGATTTTTATAACAAAGTTTTAACCCAATACTTGCAAGTGCACAAGATCAAAGTAATATGAAAGTATTAGTGTATCGAACCACAGAGAAAGACTTAACTACTTAAATTATTATCTTCCTAAATTAATTCTATAAAAAGAATCAAAGTTTATTATCTAAAAATTATTACTAAATTAAATAAACCTAATAAATGAAATAACTAAAATAACGAGAGCTTAACCAAAGAGATGATTTAGAACCTTGAATCCAACACTAACCTATATAACAATAATTTAATTTTATTTAGGAGAAAAGATTAAACATTCATGTGCTGATCTAGGCTACAAGCTTCGATTCACTAGAGAAATATATTGTGCTTAAATGCATGCCCCACAATATACTTACAAAAATCACATATCTCTCACACCCAAGACTACAAGAATTAAGCATGGATAAAAATATCAATTAACCTAAATAATTATTCTACAAGAACAATCACAAAGAATTAATTGCATCAAACCAATATCGTCCCAAGATATGCAATCACATAAATAATGGAATAAATCTCCCAAAAATAAAATAAACCAAAGTCGCATGGCTAGGGTTTCATCAAGATTCTAAAAATAAATTTAGTTCATGGCTAAAGGGACAGAAGGAACCAATTTCTTGGAGTAGATCATGGCTTTCTTCTTCTCCAATTGAAAGTCGCTGCAGCTCTTCTCTTTCTTTTCTCCTCTCTTCTTGTGTGGCTCTTCTATATATAGACAAAAGAGAAGAAAAATCCTAAACCTAAAAGGATTCAACTAAAATCTCTATTAAAGTTCTAATTCTAATCCCAAATACTGCAGCTTCCCTTTACCAAATTTAATATGGAATCGTTTTATTCCATTCTTTTTTTAGAAATCTACACAAAGATAAATAAAATAAATTAAATGTAATAATTATGACTAATAAGTAAATAAAATATTTTCAAAGGCTAATAATTAAAACTTAAGGTGTTTATTTGTACTAAAAATTGACTCTATCAATCAAACCTCTCTTTGTTGGACAACTACTTAAATAGTATCCTACACTATTACATTTAAAGAACTTTGGAGGGTTAGAAATGATTTTACCTCTCTCTTCCATCTTTGGTTTGGTTGGAGGTTGGAAACTACCTCTAGGAGCCTCCTCTATTTTTTTTTTTTTTTTTTTGGCATGGCTTGAAGTTGAAAATAGGTGGTTTTGTTGTTGCGACTTGTCTTTGATTGGGAAATGAGGGTCGCATCATCCCACTTCTTTTCCATTGGGATTCGATCTTGTTGGCAATGTGGTACATGTCTTCATAAGTTGTATGTGGATACAACTCAAGTTGGTTGGCTATCTCCTTTTTAAGACCACTAAGGAACCTAGCCATTGAAGCATCCTTGTCTTCTTCCAAGTTCAACCTCAAGATGTAGAGCTCAAGCTCTTGTCTATACTCTTCTACACTTTTTGCACCTTGTTTTAAAGTCATGAGCTTATAATAAAGCTCTCTATAGCAGTGCTCAGGCATAAATCTTTCTCTCATCAAAGCTTTTAACTCTCTCCAAGTATCAACCAGTGGTCTACCACTTCTAAATCTTTGGTTTACTACCCGTTCCAACCAATGTAAAGCATAGCCGGAAAATTCGGCTTTTACAAGTCTAGCTTTTAAGAACTCATTACAATTTTTCAACATAAACATGTTTTCTACTTGCCTTTCCCAATCTAAGAAAATGTTAGGGTCATTCTCACCCTTAAAACTAGGGAGCTTCTGCTTCATTCGGTCCAAGATTTAGTCACCTTGGTCTCTTCCACGGTTGGCAACAAATGGAACATGATCAAGATCATCATATAATAGCTCTCCATGCCTAGCTTGTGGTCTTGGAAGTTCTTCAAAGTGTCTAGGCATGCCTCTTCCTCCAAAACCGCCACTTCTACCACCGTAAGAAGAAGGATGTAGTTATTCATCAAAATGCGGAGCTTGGTGGAACTCGGTTGTCCTAGAGTAATTGAATGGTTCATTACTCCTTGGGGTAGTAGCATTGAGACTACTATGAGGACTAACCTCCCTTTGTTGATTAGAGAGATTAGTGACACCCTTCTAACATCCCTCATCTCATCTCTTAGAGATTGTAACTCTTGCATTATGAGCCTCAAAGGCTCATCATATTGGAAGTTGCTAGACTCTTCTCCAAAAGAAGCTAGTGCTTGAGCTTGGGTTGACATCTTGATAGTGTTTACCTCACAAAATTCTCTCATTTAACTCTCTTTGGATTTTTTTGAGGATATTCTCACAACTCTTGCCTTTTTCTAAAGGCTCAAGTCTCAAAGAGTTCTATAAGTTCTTATCAAAGATTTAACACCTCTACTCAAGTTTAAAACAACCAAAATAAAAAAATTCACGAACAAAAACTAGTTGAGAAATATGAGAAGCAAGGAAAATGATATTGAATTATCCATTCATTTTAAGGAAGTTCAACAACATTTCCAAGAGCATTTGAGTCAATAATGGTAGATTTACCAAATGAAGAGATAAGTACTGAAAAAGGAAAGAAATTCGACCACAAATACAAATACAAAACTAGGACACTTGAAGAACACAAAAGAATACAAAACAAAAGTTTCCAGCAAGCAGAGTAGATGACATACTCGGCTTGTTTTGAAAACTGGTATTGAACCACAAGTCTAAATAGAATGATGTTTGTCTAGAAAGAATCCTCACTCAAAATTATTGAGTTTAGGCTGAAGAATCAAAGAAAAAGGATTAGTTAAAAAGAAAATATGCTCAGATCATTTCAGTACTTTTTTGTCTGCGGAAAAGCTAGGTACACCTTCAAATTTTGACTATTTTGAGATATCAAATGAAGTCCAAGTTAGATGAGACTTGTTTCATTTGTTACCCAGTTCCATGTAGTATAACTCCATGTAAAAATATTTCAATGTTCTAGTCATATTCCAGGTCATTCAAGCATTCTATTTTTGTGATGCCATTTTCCAGTAATCTTGTCTCTTTTCTCTTTTTTTTTTTTTTGTCTTGTATTTTTTTTTTTTTTTATGTAAGATATCTCGAAAGCACTTACTTGAAGGTGGCTCTAATATCAAATGATGTGGAATGATCTTCAAGAGCACAAAATTTCATCCAAGAAGTGAGGGAGAGAACAAACAAAACAAGTGTAACAAGTAGAAAAGCAAAAGTGCCTTTGAAAGGCCTTGAAAAAGTTAAACTTCTTGCATCCTTGGATATATTAAATCCAAGACCTCAAGAAGGTTTAAACAAAATCTTATCTTCAAAGTTCAAGCAACCTAAGGTATTTTGAACCTTAGACCTGAATGAAACAAGAAGACCTCAAGACTAGTTTTTTACAAGAGTGTAGTATGAAGGAATTTTTATGATCAACTTTGAAGCTCTTGGAACTTTCAACAAGTCTTGCAAGTGATTTTTCTTTCAAAGAAGTTCACCTTTGAAGAAGATAGAAAAACTAAGCTAAGAACTAAGAATACTAAGAGAAGAACGTTTGTCTAGAAAATTTTTTTGATTAGCTTCTTCAAAATGGAAGACTACATATTTATATAGACTTGAGGGAGAAAATAGGAATTTTTTCCTCGCATATTTTCAGCCCAAATGATAGATATAACCTATACATAAACTTGATAGGACAATAGATGTGTTTTAATTGCATTTAGACTATTGTAGAGCACTAGTCAACACATTGCCAAAAATAGGAGTCAATTTTCCAACTTGGACAAAAGGGCTTCAAACCATCTACCAAGGTGAATTCTCAATTTCTAACTTCTTCAAACTTTAGGATATTGCCCCATAAAGTATTGGACATCAAAATTTAGTTTCCATAAAGTCTTGGACATCAAAATTTAAGCCCCATAAAGTCTTGGACATCAAAATTTAAGCCTTGAAACTTCCCTTGCTCAATTTGATCCTTGTGACTTTTTAGTTGTTTTGCCTTGGCTCTTGTCATAACCCCTTGATGTTCTTGCATGTCTAACCAGTTCACATCACTATGGCACCTTAGAGCATATGTCCTCTTATGCATCCTAGGTCAGGACAACATTTTGGTCACTGTCATGGTGGTGAGGGTGATGAGATGACAGTTAAGGTAGGGGGAGATGGTGAGGATGGGGATTCTGAGAGTGAGGTACAAGGTAGGGATGTTCAGGGAGATGATGAGGATGAGGCGGATGAGAAAGAGGAGGCAGTTTCAGGAGAGAGATATTGTAGCTATATTGTCTTCCGGGCATACGGGCAGAGAAGGTGGGCTTTTTTGCGGGCAAAGAGACAAGTGAAGTTCGTTAGTCGGTGAAGGTCGACAATGAGAGGCAAGTCTTTACAGATTCCTGAGAACCTTCCCTCTAAGGATGTATCTCCTAACATACTAGGGCCTTTAGGTGTTACTAGTGGAAGGAAGAGGTTGAAGAAGTCCGAGAAGGTTTGGCAGCAGAGAGAACCAGCTCTCGTAGGTGCACAAGAGTTTGACATAATTCTATTCTACAGTGAACACATCACTGCTACTATATGATGTGGACAGGTAACTTTACAATCCTCTTCTATATTATTTGATTTTATTATGTATGTATAAATGTTTGTATTTTTTTTGTATATGTAACATTATTCTAATTGGAGTTTTTATATGATCTTTAAAATGTATGATTGACCTGTTTTGAGACTACGTAGTTGTCATGTGACACTTACTGGGTATACATTGAGTGATGGAGATGTTAGACAGATGGCTGCTACATCTAGACTAATTCATCTGCGGTCATGCATGTTCCAGTACAAGAACAGTACTTTTTTATCTGCATTTGTGGAGAGGTAGCAGCCAAACACAAACTCATTCCCTATGTCATTTGGAGAGATGACGATCATATTATACGATGTGGAGCTTCTCCTTGGGATACCTGTATATGGTAAGCCACTGGACGAGGTTTTGGCCCAAGATCAGATCATCCAAATTATTAGTAAGGATTTGAGGGTCAGTCTTTCTGTTTCCGAGGGCAGTGACGCATAGCGTGAGATTCCTATGTCAATTATATCCAGTGCCAGTAATAGTGCATATTTGTCCATAGAGATTTCATTTCTCAGAAATTCTCTCTTCCCTGATAAGAATTGTCTACCTGTGGTGAGCTACGAGTAGATGTCGGATGCGCAACAACTAATTCGTTAAGCATTATGCTCTCGTCACAATTCCTCCAATAATACGTATATCTAAGATTTTGGAATACTGGTGGAGTACGTCTTCCACTGTCCTTATATCTTATCCTTCTTAATCTTCGTCCGAGCATTATATATAGTTCAAGAACTGCAAAAATTATATAAATTGATTATTAAATTAAAAAATATATAATATAATACCAGTCTAAGAGAATTAACTTTAGCTACACAACTTAACAGTATTATAATATACCTTGCAACAATATCCTGATTATTCTCTCGCAAATTGACCATTATAAAATGAGGTGCCACCTGGTATCTACTCAATTACTTGGTCAGCTTGAACTCTTTCTTCAAAAGCCTTGCCACCTGAGAGTGGCCCGGATGGTAGACACCAATTTAATAATCGTGCCTTCCATCTTTTACATAACATTTTCTTTGTGTACCACTAACATCTTCCTCGACTTTTCAATTTAAATAGGCAATTACATTTCTTAGTTCCATATGGACCCCTATGCGATACATGAACTTACTCTTCTTCTTCATCGTTCACTATAGCCTTACTTTTTTTGCCTTCTCCCGAAACATACAGCTGATAAGAAAGTCCCTTTTTTTTTTTTTGTAAAAGAACGCTTAGTCGTCACATATGTATTAACTGTCTTTGCTCCTTTTTTACCCATTCAACCAAATCGCCTTTCGAACCAAATAATCCATCCTTTTCAAATAAATAGCAGCGGTCTACAAAATCTTCCGTATGTAAAATATCCTCAAATTATTCGAAATCTTATTCATTCTCTTCCTATATAATATTAGAAGATAAAAAAATGAACAACTCATATTTTAAATAAAAATAAAACTAAGTAACGTAACAACATATTTATAACTTCATTAACATAGTAACTTTTCAATTAATAAAATAAAAATTAAAAATGTTGTGAAACTAAATTTATTAATTATAATAAAAATTAAACATTAAAACATATTAATTATAATCACAATTAAACAACTAATCATAACATAAACAAGATAAACACTAACTTTAACCTAAATAACTAACATAAATTAATAACATAATCATATTAAATATGAAAAATGAATATAAAAAATAATCATATAAAAAACAATTAATATAAAACATAGTTAACCTTTATGTACCAAAGAAATAAACAAAATAAAAAACGTTAAAAAATGATGAAAGAAAGCAGCTGTGCACCACACCAGCTGGTGCACTAGCCACGAAGGTGTGGTGCCTCAGCTGCTTCCGTTCAATTTTTTTAGCAATTTTGGGGGGATTTTTACCGCAAAATTAATATTTTCTAGTACAAAATCTTCAAAAGTATTCATTTTCAACATTTAAACCTTCATAAATCTTCAATAATCTTTCTTGGAAGCTAGAGAGAGTTTGAGAGGAAAAGATAGTAGAGAGAATTGTTAGGTGGAAATGAAATTTGTCATGAAATTTATAAAATCCCATAAAGAAAAATTATAAAAAGAAAAATTTGTCGTGGAATTTGTTGTGAAGTTTTTTCAAAGTTAAAGTGCTAAAACTAATAATTTTTTTAGTTCGAACGCTGAAATAGAGAAAACGTAAAAGTTCATGTGTATGGCACTTTCTACGCTTTTCATTATTTACTTTTCTATTTCCATCTCAAAATTC
Source organism: Catharanthus roseus (assembly GCA_028651295.1). Classification (NCBI taxonomy): domain Eukaryota; kingdom Viridiplantae; phylum Streptophyta; class Magnoliopsida; order Gentianales; family Apocynaceae; genus Catharanthus; species Catharanthus roseus. The sequence continues at coordinate 3,679,234 of JAPQWS010000140.1, read as the reverse complement.
ACAAACCAAATAAGAGATATTTTGTTTCCTTAATATTTTGTTAACTTACCAAACAGTGTAAATATATTAATTTTCTAAGTATTTCATTTTCTTTTTCTTTCTTTTCTTTTTCCTCATAAAAATTCTTAAACCACTCATGACATTAAGGCCTCATTTGGGAATTTGGAAGAGAAGAACAAGAACGAAGATTAACTTAGGAAGGAAAATAACATAAAAGAAAGTGAGATGCTTTATTTCTAATCTTATTTGAAAGTTTAGAAGAAAAAAATAAAAGAACTACTTTTTTATGTTTGGGAGATTCCAGGAAAAATTTTTTTGGGAGTTTGAAGAGAAAGTTTAAAAGAAAAAAAGATGAAAGAACTACTAATTTTATGTTTGGGAGTGTCCAGGAAAAAAGTTTGTTCGGGAGTTTGAAGGGAAATTTTAGAAGAAAAAAATAAAAGTACTAATTTAAATTTGTTTGGGAGTTTGAAGGGAAACTTTATAAGAAGAAAATAAAAGTACTAATTTTATGTTTGGGAGGGTCCAGGAAAAAAATTTGTTTGGGAGTTTGAAGGAAAATTTTAAAAGAAAAAAATAAAAGTACTCATTTAATGTTTGGGAGTTTCCAAAAAAAAAAAAAAAAAATGGTCTGGAAGTTTGAAAGGGAAGGAAAAGAAATGATACCATAAATTAGACAAATTAACAAAAAAATAATAATAAATTATGCGTCTAAATATTAAATTTACGTGTAAAAATATTTAAATTTTTTTCTCCAAAATACTCTCTACACGCATGTTTCTCTAATTTCTCTCTAAAAGATACGGTGATTTCATAAGATTTGAAAATTTAGAACATAAATATGGATAGTTTTAAAAATTATTTACACGATATGATTAATTTTAACGTCAAATCATAAAAAAGGGACAGAAAATAAAAATTTTAAAAAAATTAATATGCCCCATTTGAGCCACGTCCTGGCGCGAGTAGTGGTGATCCCGCACTAGGGACTGGCCCAAACCTTGAGATGGTCGCGCCAGTCCCTGACACGGAGTCTCCCCTACTCGTCTCAAGACATGGCTCAAGTGGGTCAAATCATTTTTTTCTATTTTTAAATATAATACTATAAAAAGTATTAATAATTATAAAAATTAAAAAAATTTAAAATGACTGCCATATGAGTCTTTGTACAAAAAAAAAAAAACTAATAATAATAATCATGGAGTTAACTGATGCCAACTCTTGGCACATTTGCAAGAAGATTGGCAAGACTAATACTTTCTATTTTGATGCGTTTTTTTTTAACTTTTTTTACAAATAAAAATGTAAATAGATAAGTATGAAATGATATACTAAACTTTTTTTCGATTTTTAACGGTTGAATTTGAGCCAATCATGGAACTACATGTAAAGAAGGGGGGTCAACCGCCCTCCCTTTGCCGGAAAATTACTTTAAAGCTACAATAGTAAGGAATGAATTTTTAAAAGAGGACGGAGCAAACTGACAAATTTCGTTTGCAAATGCTTATGATTACTAAGAAAATTATGAAAAATGATTGATATATATTATTTTTTTGTTAAATTTAGAATTGTTTGAACAGTCTTTATGCTTGAAAATTGTCAATTATATAGACGAAATTCTAGTAAAATTTATATATCATTTTTTATCCTTCTAATCCTAGTTCCGTCCCTGATTTGAACAGGTCATCATTTGAAGTCTTGAAATGTAGAGAGAAATTAGAGAGAGAAGATAGAGAGATAAAATAATTTAATAAAAATAATTTTTTTTCTCGTAAGTTTTATTTCCAGTACATAATTTATCGATCCCATTAATAAAAAGGGCCTTGAGTGATGCTGTAAGCATCTGACAGAGATAATAAATACATGAAGAGTAATTTGACTTTCAAACAACCTAAGTTAACATCGTTCTCTTCATCCCTCGCTTTCTCTCCTTTGAGTTTACATCGGGGATATGTTTTTTCTTTACCTCGTATTTCTTTTCATTCTTTCCATATTTCTTCTTTTCTGTCCAAATCACTTAATCCAAAACAAACCTAAAGTGTTCAAGATCGTGTAAGTTGTTTAAGTTAATGATCTTATATTCTGTTCATAAAAAAAAAAAAATCCTTGAGCAAATAATACAAACTTTAAGATATTCTTCTTTTATGTGAGTAATAATAAGATGGATATTTTCTACCCAGGTGCAGAGAGGTATTCGAAGCTATGATAGTCAGAAGATCATTGAGACCTTTCTGAAATTGAGAGACTCAACTTATTTTTCAAATTAAAGTTAAATCAAATTGAATATTAGACTATAAGAGTTATTATTGAACTGAATTTTGTGAACAAAGCTTGTTTCAGGAGTTTATTTGTTTAATATTTGAGTCGATTTTGAATATCAAATATAGTTAATTTATTAATTTAACAAACACTAATATATTTACAAATGAATTTATATCTACGCACATATAAATAAAGTTATTGCTTATATTTTTAGATAATAATATATACATTTTATCTTATAGTATATACTTATATAATATTTATATATTTTAAAAATATTTATATACTATTCTATTGAATTTATTATTTTCTTATTAAAATGTTAATTATTTATTTTATATTTTATTTGAACGATACTTGAATTATTTGAACCATTCAATTATATTAAACAACTCGAGCAGGAATGAATTTCGAGTTTTTCAAACAAATGAAAGAACAAAATCAAGTATCGTCATATTTAAATAAAAAGTACTACTATTAGATAATAAAAATGAGTAGCGTGTGGAAAAAAATAATAAAAATATGGAGGAAGCAAAAGGGACCAAACATAAAATCACATTTTTAGAGCAATAGAAAGAAAATAATAAATAAGGAAGGAGAAAAAAGGTAGTTGCAAAAAATTATTATTATTGGATAATAAAAATAACTGGTTTAAAAAAAATAATAAAAGTATGAAGGGAGCAAAAGACAACCACATATAAAATTAAAATTTTAAAATATGGAGTGTAATGAAAATAATGAAATACGGAGGTATAAAAACATAGTCAAGGTAATAAAAAATTAAAAATAAAGCAAATGGTGAACAAAAGTCACCTCCATTGCAATTGCATTCTTTTATATATATATATATATTGTTAGTCCTAAGGGCACATTGCATATGATTTTGATTATCATTAACATATGTTTGTGTGATGATTATAAGCTTAGTCTTTATAGAACAAAAGAAGCATCTTTGAAGTCTCAAGGTTACACTCTTAGAAGCAAAAGATCTTGGTGATCAAGGCAAAATAAAGGAGAAAAGATCAAGCCAGTAAAGACCTTGAAGACTTGTGTCATAGTTAGGGATATGCTAAGGTATTTTGTAAAACTCCCAAACTCTCATATTTGATTGTTGATCAAGTGTAAAGCTCCTTGGATGAATTTATTTTTTATAAACTATTCTTGAAAAACTCAAGTATTCTTGATGGAGTTTTTGATGCCTTTGAAAGTTTTCTTATCTTTAAAAGAATATCAAGAACGCATGCTTTTGACATATGAAGGAAAGCTCTTTTGTTGTTAAGGAAAACTGGCTGTAAAATCTTTCTCAAAAAGGGTCATCCGATTTTAAAACCGGTCATCAGATTTTTCCAAAGGAAAAGAAAAATCGGATGTCCTATTTTAAAACAGGTCGTCCGATTTTTCTAGCTTTAGAAAAATCGGCCGTCCGACTTTTATGGGGGTCATCCGATTGTTACTGTATCAAAAACTAGTCTTCCTATTTTTGAAAGAGCTCATCCGATTTTCCTTTTACAAGGAAATCGAGCGTCTATTTTTAGAAACCGGTCATTCGGTTTTCCTTTCTACTGTTAAAAATATTACCGTTACACAGAGAGTAACAGTTATTTTTTCTTTTCTATACATATAGAGCTCTTGATCAGCAATTAAGAAAGAATGCTGTTGAAATATTTATTGAGATCATGTAAGAACATTTAAAGAGTTTCAAAGTTCATTCTTCAAACATCTTTTATCTCACAAAAAAATCTTTTTGGAGTTTCATTGTTTATCATCTATCAAAGAAAAAGTAAAGAGGGCTTGTAGAAGTATTAAATTATGTTGTATCTTTCCTACTCAAGCTCACTTTGTAACATTGTTCCTTACTCATTGTCTATTAATATTAAAAGTTTGTATTGAAAAACCCCTTGGGTATTATCCTTTGATTGTATTTGTGTTGTGATTGAGGTTGCTTGCAGAACCCTTGGTGGGTGATCCTCGAACTTGTGATTGTTGTAGACTTTGATTATAGTGGATTTGGAAAATCCTTGGGTGTTGACTCAAGGTAGTGGATGTAGCTCTTTGAGAGAGTGAACCACTATAAATTGTTGTGCCTCTTTATTCTTTAAAGTTTAATTCTATGCTTATTGCTTGATTGCCAAAACTATAAAATTTTATTTGGTTTGGAATTTTATTAAAAAGAGTTTTAGAATTCTTTCTCAAACAAAATTGGAGGTTTATCTTTTTAATCACACAAATGATTTTATAAAAATTAGCCAAAAATCTTATTCACCTCCCCTCTAAGGTTTTTCAATTGGTATCAGAGCAAGGCTTCTCTAAAAAAGGACTAACATCCTTGAAGTAAAAAATCTTTCATTTTCTATGGCTAATGCTTCTAACTTACCCTATGTAGAATGCTCTTCTATAAATAGACCTCCTCTTTTCAATGGAACAAATTATACTTTTTGAAAATCAAGAATTAAAATATATATTTGTTTTATTAACTTTGATCTTTGAAGTATTGTAAAGAAAGGACCTTTTGTCCCTCAAAAGGATGGAAGAATCAAGAAAGTAGAAGAGTTTGATGAATATGATTCAAGAAGGATGACTTTAAACTATCAAGCCATGAACATCCTAAGTTGTGCATTGGATCTAAATGAATACAATCGAGTAAGTGGATGTGACTCGGCCTATGACATTTGGAAACTATTAGAAGTCACTCATGAAGGAACCAACCAAGTCAAAGAATCAAAGTTAGCTTTGTTAGTAAGGGATTATGAACTCTTTGTGATGAAGCCACATGAAAGTATTAGTGAAATATTCACTAGATTTACAAACATCACAAATGGACTCAAGGCTTATGGAAAAGAGTACAGAAAGGGAGAAGTAAATAGAAAGATTCTTGATGCACTTCCAAAGGCATGACAACCAAAAACTTTTGTCATTGAGGAATCAAAAGATTTAAGACAACTTCCAATTGAAGAACTTATAGGATCTCTCCTCACCTATGAGATGAAAATAAAAAGATTAGATGAAATAGAAGATGAAGACAAAGAAAGAAAAAGCATAGCACTCAAAGTGAATGAGGATGATCAAATATGCTCATCAAACAATGAAGATGAGATTGAGGATAGGGCCTTAGTAATGAGGAAATTTAAAAGATTCTACAAGAAAGGCTTCAACAAAAGAGGAAAGAGTCTCCCATTCAAGAAAGGAGAACAAAATTCATCACTCTTCAAGGCTAGGTTCTTTGAATGTAATAGCACCGACCATCTTGTAGCTGATCGTCCCAAAGCCATCGAAAAAGAAAAAGGAGCTTTGGAAGAAAAGCTTGAGGCATTAAAGAAAAAGAAGAAAGGCAAGGGCCTAATAGGAGCTTGTGATCAAGATACAAGTGAAAGTGATAAAAAGACTAACTTATGCTTCATGGTGTTAGAAAATGAGGTACAATCTTCACCCTCAAATATATCTAATCTTGTTAATGATGATAATGATGATCTTAATTCTTTGCACATTGGAATGTATCATGAATCGGAAAAGATCACCAAAAAAGAACAAAACTCAAATCTTGACAGCCTTTCAAATGAAAATTCAAATCTTGTTTGTAAAAACAAAACTCTCTTTGAATCTCTAGAAGTTTTCAAAAAGGAAAAGGACTTCTCAAAGATAGAATTTCAAAAACTCGTTTTAGAAAACAAAAATCTTTGTGAAAAAGTTCTCTCTCTTGAAAAATGCATGGTAGATTATAATGATTTGAAGAAAAAGGTGGAGTGATCTCACCCTATGTATTGAAAAGTTTACAAAAGAAAACAAAAACTTTGAAAAGCTTCTTGGTTTTCAAAGATCACCTTTTGACAAAAATGGTTTTGGATATAATCATACCAATACTTTTTATAAACAAATACGTTTTGTAAAAGCTTCCTCATCCCTCTCATACCCTTGTTCCACTTATTGTGAAAAGAGTGGTCATAAAACCACAAAATATTTTATAAAAAGAAAAATTGAAAAGGGAGTAAAAACCATTTGGAAAATAAAAGAAAATTGAACTAATATTCATGGACCCAAAAAGTTTTGGGTACCAAAAGTATTTTCTAGTTCTTCCTTTGTAAGAACACAAATCAAGCTCAATTGAGTGGTACTTGAATAGCGGATGTGCCGGGAACGCATCTCTTATTAGTAAGCTTAATGAAACCGAAAGTGGCTTCATCACCTTTGGAGATAAGAAGAAGGGAAGAATCATTGGTATAGGCAACATTGGTAACAATTCTTCTTCTTTTATTAAGGATGTTTTTTTAATTGATGGTTTAAAATTCAATTTACTTAGTATTAGTAAATTATGTGATAATGGGAAAAAGGTTGTCTTTGAAAGTGATTCTTCTTCTATCTTTGATAAGCATGCAAATAAAAAACTGTTTTTGTTGCTAAAAGAGTTGGAAATATCTATGTCTTTCATCTTTAAGATCTCATTTATCAAAACTTAAAGTGTCTCTTAGTTCGTGGTGATGATGCATTTTTGTGGCATAGAAGGCTTGGTCATGTTAGTATGGATTTATTGAACCAACTTTCTTCAAAAGAACTTGTTCGAGGCCTACGAAAACTTAACTTTGAGAAAACTAAACTTTGTGATGCTTGCCAATTTGGAAAACAAATTAAGACCTCTTTCAAACCAACGAAAATGATTTCAACTTCAAAACCTTTAGAACTTATTCACATGGATTTATTTGGACCAATGAGGACAACTAGTCTTTGTGGTAAGAGGTAAGCTTTTGTCATAGTGGATGACTTCTCAAGATTTACTTGGACTTTGTTTTTTAGCCAAAAGGATGAGGCATTTCAAGAATTTGTCAAACTTCTCAAAAAGGTTCAAACCTCCCTTGATTGCAAATTAATCTCAATGAGAAGTGATAATGGTTTTAAAAAACTTTATGATGTCCTGACATAACACACAATTTTTCAGCCGCTAAAACCCCACAATAAAATGGTGTTATTGAAAGGAAAAACTGTAAATTACAAGAAATGGCAAGATCAATGCTTTGTGAAAATTCCCTTCCTAAATATTTTTGGGCCGAGGCCATTAACATCGAATGCTAGATTATGAATCGTGTTCTCTTCAGACCATTTTTAAAGAAAACTCCTTTTGAACTCATTTTCAACAAAACCCCTCAATTGGCTATTCCAAAGTTTTTGGATGTAAATACTTTATTTTAAACACCAAGGACAAACCTAGGGAAGTTTGATTGAAAATCCAACAAGGGAATTTTTCTTAGTTACTCTTCAAACAAAAAGGCTTATAGAATTTATAACAAAACAACCTTGTGTATTGAAGAGTCTATTCATGTAAATTTTTTATGAAACTAACATTTTTGTCAAAAAAGATGATGATGACATAGATAACTCTTTAAGCTACAACCATTGTACACTCAAGCAATGGAAGAACATGCTAGGGAGGAAGAAGAGACTGAGGAAAAATAAGAAAATGATCAAGAAGCTCAAAGTCTCCCTCAAGATGTGATATATCCAAAGGGACACACCAAGGATGAAATCATTGGCGATGTATCACAAGGGGTAAGAACAAGAAGTTACTTCATAGATAACTTTGCATTATTATCTCAAGTTGAGCCTAAATTTACTGATGATGTCTTGTATTATGAGTTTTTGGATTATTGCTGATAATTTTACTAAAACCCCTCTCTGAAAAATGCTTTTTATTTGTAAAAATTGCTTGGCTTTGGTAAATTTAATGACTAATGTGTTGTTTGAGTTTTTTTTTCAGACTTTCTCTTGTTCTTTACTCTCACAGAAAATTTCTCTTAAAAATCAGACGCCTCTTTCAAAAACCGGACGTCCGGTTCAAAAAACGGACTCAAATTTTCTTTTTCACAAACCCTACCGAGATATTCGGACGACCTCAATAAAAATCGGACGTCCGACTTCTTGTTTTCATAAAAACCGGACAACCGCTTTTGAAAATCGGTCAACCGATTTCTTTTAAAATATCGAGACTTGCGGTTTTTAAAACCTATTCTTTCTAATTTTCAAGTCATTTCTCACAACTCTCTCTCACTCTCCCATCTGAAACCCCTCTCTCTCACAGAGCCTGACCGATTTCTAAGTTTGATTCTCACTCTTTTTCTCAACTTTTCCAAATTTCTCTCCTCACCAAGCAAGCAAACAGTTTATTACTCTATTTTTCTCTCTAATCTTCTCTATTTTAAAACCCTCAATCTCTGCCTCAAACCCTAAGTCGGGATTCCTTCAAAATAGTGAAAACAAAGAATGCCAATATTGGAAGGGAAGGCCATGGCGAAGAAGGTGGAAGTAGTAGAGGTGGTAAAAAGGGAAAGGGCAAACAAGTAGCAAGGAGTGAAACTCTTTTAGATAAATTCATCTCAGTACAAGCTGCTGCTAACTATGAAGATTTGACAAAGAAGGAAAGGAAAATCGCTCCCAGCCATCGAGTCAACCTATCAGAATGAGAGGTATGGAAATAATTCTTGCACTTTTTCAAGATATTGGTTGGGGTTCTTTACTGATTGTTAATGAATTATTCTATCCTATGATGCTTAATGAGTTTTATGAAAGTCTGCAAATGGGTAGAACACAAACTGGTAGGAATGTTGTTACCTCTAGAATGAATGGAAAGAATATTGCCTTTGATGATAGATTGTTGAATTCCATTCTTGAGACACCTGAAGATGGAATGCATTTACACAAAAAATAAGAAGTGCTTTGATCCCAATATATATAGTGAAAAGAGGTTTGAAGAATTATTTACCAAAGGAATTGTGTTAAAAAGGAGTAAGGATAGAACAGTTGACAAACTTGATGCCTATGGGAGGATTTTACATCACATTATTTCAAATATTGTTATTCCCAATATAGGGCACAAGTCTTTTATGCTAGCAATGCACGAACACAGAAAGATGAATTTTGGTTATATTGCAATAGAATACATGCTACCTACACAATCCTCTTCAACAAAGTGTTTGCCCTATGGTTGTTTTCTTACCAAGGTGTTCCAATATTTTAAGATCACTTTCTTTGGACCAAATAACCAACATTGGAATCAGTAAGATATACAATCAGAACACCTTCAAGAGAATGGGATTCTCAAGTAATTGAAGATGGAAAATTGATAAAGGGAGGCCAAGAGGAAGATAGTGAAAATAGCCAAAAAGAAGAAGAAGAAGAGGGCAATGAGCCCGAAGAAATTGACTCCGAGACGAAGGAAGAAAGAATTAGAAGAGAAACAAGAAAAAAGAAGAGACAAGAGAGAACGGAGGAAGGTTCATATTCGGGTAGCATGAATCAAGTAATGGAAATGATAGCTTCCCTCAAACATCAATAAACACTCGGCTTGACGCTTTAGATAGCAAGATATCCGACATTCAAGAAAGGGTTATGAGATTGGAGGCAAGAGATAGAGATGAAGGCCATTGAACAGAGATGAAAAGGGAATGACTTGCTATTGGTCTTTATTTCTTTTATTTAGTTTCAAACTCTTTACTCTTTGAGCCTCTTTTATTTCTTTTGTTTTAAACTACTTTTTCTTATAACGTTGGTGCTTATGAAGTTTTTTTTTTAATTAGTTTCACTGATCTTTGTTTCTATGATGTCTTTTGATTAGTTCGAAACTCTATGATGAAATCTTAATGATGAGAGTTTCCTTTATCTTTCTTTCTATGATCCCTTAAACCCTCTCCTAAGTATCTTTTTGATTTATGACAAAAGGGGGAGAAATATGTGCAAGAAGTAAGGGGGAGAAAATGTAAGATGCAAAGATATTGTTGATGCCTATGCTTGTTGATGCTTATATTAATGCTTTAGTTTGTTGATATCAATGTTGGTATTGTTGGTATATTGTTGAATATGCCTTACATTGTTTGCATTGTTCAACAATGGTTGATAATGACCTGTCATTGTCTTATGATGCATATATATATATATATATATATTTTGATGTTTTGAAAACTTGAGTTTTTGAGTTGCATAATGCTTTATGCATCATGTCTTTTTAGCTATATAGCTTGAAGTTGCCTTGATGCTTTTTTGATGTCATATTTATTGTGAAGCATGTTTTTAGGGGGAGATTATCTTTCTAAACTATCTTTCAAATCCTTGGCATGTTTTCAAATTCATAGGGGGAGTTATCTCTCTCTTATGGTGTTTGATATGCTTTGCTCTTATTGATGATTTCCTTGAAGCATCACCATGTTTTTATACTTGCTCTTTTGTTCTTCTTGCATATGTATTTGTCATAGTAAAAAAGGGACAGATTGTTAGCCCTAAGGGCATTATTGCATATGATTTTGATTATGATTAACATATATTTGTGTGATGACAAAAGAAGCATCTTTGAAGTCTCAAGGCTACACTCTAAGAAGCAAAAGATCTTTGTGATCAAGAAAAAATGAAGGAAAAAAGATCAAGCCATTGAAGACCTTGAAGACTTGTGTCTTAGTTAGGGATATGCTAAGGTATTTTGTAAAACTCCCTCACTCTCATCTTTGATTTTTGATCAAGTGTGAAGCTCTTTGGATGAACTAATTTTTATAAACTATTCTTGAAAAACCCAAGTATTCTTGATGGAGTTTTTTATGCCATTGAAAGTTTTCTTATTTCTAAAAGAGTATCAAGAATACATGCTTTTGAAATATGAAGGAAAGCTCTTTTGTTGTTAAGGAAAACTGGTTATAAAGTCTTTCTAAAAAATGTTCATCCGATTTTAAAACTGGTCATCCGATTTTTCCAAAGGAAAAGAAAAATCGACATCCTATTTTAAAACCAATCGTCCGATTTTTCTAGCTTTCGAAAAATCTATTGTCCGATTTTTATGGGGGTCATCCGATTCTTACTATATCAAAAATCGGTCTTCCTATTTTTGAAAGACCTCATCCGATTCCTTTTACAAGAAAATTGGATGAACGTTTTTAGAAACCGATCGTCTGGTTTTCCTTTTTACTGTTAAAAATATTACAGTTACACAGAGAGTAACGATTACTTTTTTCTTTCCTATATATATAGAGCTCTTGATCAACAATTAAGAAAGGAGGTTGTTGACAAATTTATTGAGATCATTTAAGAACAGTTAAAGAGTTTCAAAGTTCATTCTTCAAACTTCTTTTATCTCATAAAAAAATCTTTTTGGAGCTTCATTGTTGATCATCTATCAAAGAAGAAGTAAAGAAGGCTTGTAGAAGTATTCAATTGTGTTGTATCTTTTCTACTCAATTGGGTTTTGTAATATTTACGTGCCACTAATTATGTTCACAAGATCCAAAATCTGACAAGTCGCGGTAGAGCTAGGAGGGTAAATTTGTAAAATAAAATTAATTCTTTCTAACTATAGATTTAGTACTAAATGAATAATAAAAATTTTAAAGGACCAAAATAAAATTTAATAAATAATTCTTCACCCCTCATCCTTCCCCTTTCTCTCTCTCTCTCTCTCTCTCTCTCTCTCTCTCTCTCTCTCTCTCTCTCTCTCTCGTTGAACACTACCACCCCCTCCTCCTCCCTCTCTCCTCCTTCTTCTCATCCTCCCTTTCTTCCTCAAAACCATAAAAACCCTTCCTAAAACCGTGAACTAACTAACAACCATCACTAGTGGTCACCCTCTCCCATAACCCCCACCAACGTGCTCCCCCTTTTGATGCCAGATTCCAAGTTGGCTCTCTCTCTCTCTCTCTCTCTCTCTCTCTCTCTCTCTCTCTTTCTCTTTCTCTCTCTCAAACTCTATTAAAATTTAGGCTTGAACCTAACTCATCCTAAAAGGTACGCAAGAGGAGGAGGATTGCCAAGTTTATTAAGAGTTCATTGATTCTTTAATTAGCCGATGTGGATTCTCTACACACCACCTCATGCCCAAGCTGATCATTTGGGCTTGTAGCATGACATTCTGCAACACATCATCTACGAGTAGCCTAACATCATGACTCTGATATCATATTAGAATTTGGACTTGGATCTAACTCACCCCAAAAGTTACTTCCAATACTAATTGTTTAAGATTATGATAGTTACTCAAACTAATCCCACACAAGCCATAGCTACAAGATAAGAATTCCATATTTGGGGCTTCAATTTCCATAATATTATAATCATCTAATCTTGAATACCATATTCTTAAGCTTGGGACATTTGATCATATTCAACTTTGTCTCCAATTATTTTTGAGGTAATATATCTACTAGGGCTGTCCGTACACTACTATAATATACTGAAACTTCTGAAGAACATCAAATTCTATAATTTAAAGTCTCTTTCTCTCAGCTTTGTATGTTTAGATAAATCCCTTCTTGAAAGTATAATCTCTAGCAATCAGAAGATTGAAGATTTGGACTCTCTCTCTACAATAGGGAAGCCACCTTTGCTGCTCGCCGAAAAATGTCACTGTCGCTGCTCTCTCACTCGAAATATTTCAAGTAGTTTGTAATTTTTGCTCATATTGATGTAAAGAGTGTCACAAGTATGGAATAATGAAGAAGAAGAGAGAGGGAAGATGAGGGATGGGTGGTGGTGTTGGTTACCGGTGAAGAAGAAAGAGAGAGGGAAGAAGCAAAGAGGAAGAAGAAGAAGAAGGAGGAGAGAGGGAGGAGGAGAGTTGGTGGTGGTGGTGGTGGTGGTGGTCGCTGGTGAAGAAGGAGAGAGGGGAGAAGGGAAAGAGGAAGAAGGGAGTGAAGGTTTTATTTGTTGTTTACATCCTAAATTTCTTATTATTTACTTTTTAACCCAAGATAGGGATGGATTATTTTGTTCCAGCAATGGTCAAGCCACGTAACCTCAGGCAGCCTTGAATTGCTGGATTTTTTCTCTTGTGAACAGAATCGGTGGCATATATATAAATTTTACAATGGTAAAAAAATTAATAAAACCATTTAGGACACGGACGACAAAATAGGACTAATTCAGAAGTACGGAAAGTGATTCTCTAAGATATATATATATATAAAGAGAGACTAGTGATACAACAAAATTATTAGTTTTACACAATAAATTAAACATATCCAAACTTAATTGTATTAGTAGTCCATAAACTTACTACCCAAAAAAGAAAATAGAAGTCCATGCACTGAGCATTTCTACTTCTTGTGTAGATCGAGCAGGTGTATTTAGGTAGAATTTGATTTAAAATTTTTTTTTAGTACCACTACATGCTAAAATATATGCCGAAGGTGATGCCGTTGGGGGAACCATTGATGACTGCTTTTTACGGGAAGCTTCATCATGGCTGACTGCAAGCAACTGTAGCAGATGTATGCTGGGGTACAGAATCCCACTGAAAGTAAAAAAATTCTATGGGATTAGTGGTTTATAATATTGTACAATCACTTATAATATAATTTAATTGTAACTCGTTTATAAATGGATTTCTAGTTTTTCTTTTCCTTTTCATAACTTATTTCGTTTTTTTACTTTGACGCATTTCAAACATTACAATACTCTTTCGGAGACAACATTTTTAATGGTTTTTATACATATTAGAATGCCCTTCAAATAAATCCCTCTAATCATTATTACTTTTATAAGTTTCAATATCAGGAAAAAAAAAGGATAGAATTTGTTTCCTATGAAGGGGTATGAAAAGAGTTCAATAAATTTTACATTGTTTTCACAATGTGACAAGTCAAAAAGAATACGAATATTGATGAAATGTGACAAGTAAAAAAACAGAGAAATAAGGCCTTATTTGATAAATTCATTTACCTCTTCAAATGAATTAGTTAAGAACTTATTGAATTAAGTGTGTTTAATAACAGATCATTTTTAAGCGCTTAATATTAAATGCATTTGATAACAATTTTTATAAATCACTTAATTGTTTAAGATGTGTCTAAATATAGTTATAAAATTTAAGTGAAAATGTTTTGCTTAATTTTGACATATGAAAATATATAACTTTAGCTTTTACAAAATTATAATATTTTATATATATATATATAATTACCACTTATTAATTAATTCATCATTCAGATTCAAACTTTAATTTTAAAATTCAATATTCAAACTTAAAATTCAAAATTCAGAACTAAGATAATTTACAATTCAGACCTCAATTTTCAGTTAATATTCTCTTCTCCCCTTTTCCTCTCACTTACTGGTGGCACTCTCTATTTACAATATTTGTTATGACACTTTTTTAGATAAATAGATTTTTTAAATTTTTTTGGTTAACTTTTATTATATATGTAATTCTTTTTTTTGCTGGGATTTTATTATATATATATAAATTTACAAGTATAAAAATGCACCCACTGTTTTTGTGTCCAAAATCCGCCACTGGTAAGTAAGAACAACAGTATGAAGAAAGGTGATCATATGTTATTGATTACCAAAATCCTTTGTTGCTGCCAGTCCCAGCACAGTCGTAAAAATAAGGTTTCTTCCAGAAGCGTGCATTTACTAGTCTTGGTAGTATGAATGAAAGCCCCCACATTCCCCTCCTTCAAAAATACAGACAACTTCTTTTTAATAACTTTTAAAGATTTTAATCCATCTTAAACAACTAATTCTAACTCTAAAAGTGTAAAAAGATACTTCTCCTTAACATAATATTGGACAGTTCCATGTTAAGATTCATAATCAAACTTCTACTAGAACACATATTTCAATTTTGGAGATCAATATGGACTTTGAAACAAAATATAGATTGTGTATATTGGTGGATTTATTAGGGTAGTTGAAAGTTTCCAGTGGGGAAAACAATCAATTGTTTCCTATTTTATTATGTTAAAATAACTACATTATGTTAGTTTACAAATCCCCTAGTCTATAGGAAACTATCACTATTAAGAAAGTACATAAAACTTAGGATTTGTAAGTTATGGAAATAGCTAAATATGAAAACGTAAATATGGAAACTATTTAAATATAGAAACTATCTAACGATGATGCTTAATACTCCCCCTTAAGTTGAAGTATGAAGATCGGCATGCCCAACTTGCAAACTAATTGATGAAAAGAAGTAGGATGGAGAGCTTTAGTAAGAATATCAGCCGGTTGGACCGCGCTATGAATGTAAGAGGGAGAAATAATACTAGCTTCGAATGCATCCCGGGGCAATCAATTTCAATATACTTAGTCCGCTAATGAAAGACAGGATTGGCCGCGATGTGAAGAGCAGCCTGATTATCGCAATGCAGTGGAATGGGGCGAGTAACAGGAACGTGAAGATCCTTAAGTAAGAGAGATAACCATTTTAACTCACACAAAGTCATAGCCATAGAGAGATATTCAGCTTCTGCAGAAGAATGAGAAATAGTATGTTGTTTCTTTGTTTTTTAGGAAATAGTAGAACTGCCTAGAGAAATAAAATAGCCGTGATAGAACAGCGAGTAACTGGGCAGGTGGCCCAATCAAAGTCACAATATGCAGTTAGTAATAGAGGAGAATTAGACTGAAGAAGAATGCCACGACCAGGACCTCCTTTAAAATATCAAACAACACGGATAGCAGCGTACCAATGAGCACAGCGAAGGCGTGCATAAACTGAGTAAGTTTGTGGACAGCGTAGGCATGCTCAGGTCGAGTAAGAGTAAGATAGATTAACTTGCTGATGAGTATACGATAGCGATCTGGTTTATCAAATTATTGGCCAGAAGCCTTGGCCAACTGATGATTCGGTTCAATAGGAGTAAATGCCGGTTTGGCCCCTAACAAACCAGTCTCAGAGAGATTTTCCAATGTGTATTTGCATTGGCACAAAAATAATCCTGAGGGGTGTCTTGAAATTTCAATACCCAGAAAATATTTGAGGGAACCCAAGTCTTTTATATGAAAACAAGCACTCAAAGAGGCTTTGAACTTAGTGATACATGTTAGAGAATTCCCAGTAATTAATAAATCGTCCACATATATGAGAACATATAAAAAAACATTATTTCAGGAATAAGTAAAAAGAGAATAATCGGCATAGAACTGAGAAAAACTACACTTACGGAGAGCGGTAGTGAGCTTGGAAAACCAATAACGAGGAGCTTAACGAAGGCCGTACAAAGATTTCTTGAGTCTGCATACCTGGCCGATTAGAGAAGAACAAAATCCAGGCGGGGGATGCATATAGACCTCCTCTTTTAAATTTCCATGGAGAAGGGCATTATGGATGTCCATCTGATGGATAGGACAATTCCGAGTGGCGGCAACGGAAAGTAGAGTACGAATAGTGACAATTTTGCAACAGGGGTAAAAGTGTCCGTAAAATCAAGGCCTTCTTTTTGTGTGTTGCCCAAAATCACCAAGCGGCCTTTATACCGTTCAACTGTGCCATCTGCTTTACATTTGATGCGAAAAATTCATTTGCTCCTAAAGTGCACGTTTACCAGGAGGCAACGTTGTCAAGGACCACGTGCCATTTTGTACCAAGGCAGTAATTTCTTCTTGCATGGAGGCACGCCATTTAGGATTAGAAATAGTATCAGAGTATGTGGTGGGTTCCATGTCCATAGTAACGGATGCTAAAAATACTGATGAGAGGGAGAAAAGTTATCATAATTTACAAAGTCCGTGATAGGATAAAGGGACTTACCTGAGAGGTCCGAGGAGGAATGAGGAGCAGAAAAGGAATGGGATATAGAGGACTGCCAAATAGAATTACAATCAAAATCTTGGAGTCGAGCCGGAATAGCTTTAAGACGGGTGCTTTTTCTAGTACCAATGTCAGCATGGAGCTTACGCTAGGACAAGGCAGCCTCTGTTTCGGGAATAATAGACTGGGCAACAGGGCCATGAGGACTACCGCGAGGTGGGCTAAGGCAGTGGGCAGTCCAGAAGGAGAACCGTGAAATGGGCTGGAAAAAAGGGCATTCGTTGGGCTGTGTGAAGAAGCTTCTGGGCTGCTGGGTTAGATTGGATCCGAGTCTGGACTACTGGAGAGGGAGCTGCTGGGCTACAGGGTTAATGGGCTAGGTTTGAGCTAGTCCTTGGAGCCCAAAACTTGTTCCCCAAAATTATAAAATTTGGCAAAATCAGGAGCAGATGTCGGGGTGTTTGTATATTCTTAGAAAGGAAACGTGGTCTCATCAAAGATCACGTCCCAGGACAAAATAAATTTCTTATTTTGTAAGCTATAAAATCTCCAACCTTTCTTGTTGAATGGGTAGCCAAGAAAAACACACACTCGACTGCGAGCACGAAATTTATCTCAGGGTAAGTCATGATCATGCATAAAAACAAAACAATCAAAACTTTTAATGTGAGAATAGGAGGGCTTCGTTCCATGTAGCAATTCATAAGGTGTTTGGCCATTTAGTAATGAAGAGGGGGTACGATTAATAAGATATCTAGTTGTCAAAACACATTCGCTCCAAAATTTTTTAGGTAAGTGAACCTGAAAACAATGCCTGAGCGACTTTGAGAATATGATGATGTTTGCGTTTCACTCAGCCGTTTTGTTGAGGGGTGCCCGCAATAGTAGTTTGATGTAACATGCCATGAGAAGAAAAATTGGATTTCAGGCAAATAAATTCAGTTCCATTGTCACTCCATACCACTTTGACTGTTTTGTTATATTGAGTTTTGTTCATGGAAAAGTAGTCCTTTAAAATAGAGGTGACTTCACTTTCTCCGTGATTAAATATATCCATACCGCCCTAGAGTAATCAACCAGGATAGTAAGAAAATAAGAAGCACCAATGGTGGAAACTGTTTTGTATAGGTCCTACAAGTCACAGTGGATTAAATAAAAAAATAGCAGAAGCTTTATTTATGCTTAAAGGAAAACAGTCACGAGTTTGCTTGGCACGTAAACATATATCGCAAGGAGCAGTCTTAGTACTAGATTTTTAGTCCTAAAAAATTATTCACCACAAAATCTGAAGGGTGGCTTAACCATATATGCCATATTGTACTTGAATCCAAAACAGTACTAAAACCAAATAGGGAAGATGATCGTAAAGGTTTGTAGAAGTATATCCCATTCCGCTACTACCCACTCCAATCGGCCTCATCGAGGTACGTTCCTGTATCACACAAAAAGTATCAGACAAAGTGATAATACAGTGTGAATCACGTGTCAATTATGGCAAAGAAATCAAATTACATTTAAGCTCAGGAATTAAGAAGACACTAAGGAGTTTGAGTCTAGGGTTTAAAAAGGCCATTCCTTCTTGCATGCAAGTGCTTTATCACTATTCGGTAAACCAATGGTATAGGGATAGATATTATTCAAATTTGTTAAAAAATCCTTCCTACTAGTCAGGTGATGAGAACACCCTGAATCCAAAATCCCCAAAATTTTCATACCAGATAATGTATCGGATTGACTGGGATTTGAGTTATTAGAAAGGTCAATAATTCTGATCATTGCGCATTATTCAAATTAGGAATGGGAGCTTGGTTCCCAATTTGCTAGTGCCTTCTTTTCCGTCGACGAAGTTCGTTGGAGCTACGCCATTGTTGCCGTTGAACGTTACTGCGTGTGCCCACGCGTTCATCGAAGTTGCGCCATTGTTGTTACCGAAGGTTGCTGCTTGCGTCCAAGTGTTGAGGTCGCCTCCCCGTTGCTGGCTTCCGGTGTTCCCATGTCTAGATTTGCTGGCAATAAAGCTCCCCCTACCTCTGTTCTTGCTATTGTCAACGCCTCCTGTTCTGCCGCTGATGCCACCTGTGCCTCCATATCCACCGCGACTGCTACGACTTGTTGCTAAGTTTCTACCGGTGCCAGTCATGCCTGATTTGTGCCACCATTCTAGAAACAGCCACTAATATGGTATCCGCTTCGCCGGCAATGTGTGCACACCGGCGTGGAAAATGAAGTCGGCAGCTGTGTTTGTTTGGCAGCAGTGAAGGCAACGCCGTCGCTACTTCGCTCCTCTGTTCGTGCCAGATTTCTGTGTTGTTCTTCCTTACCAATTTGGCAAGCACTGTTTTTAATTTTTGCATAGGTTCCTGTTGAATTAGATGAGAGCGTACAATGCCATAAATTGCACCATTTAATCCCATTAAAATTAAAAAAACATTTTCTTCCTCCTTCTCATTTGTAATGGGGTCAAAAGATCCATGTCAGTAGTAGATGGGAAAACTTAGATTGGTTTCCCCACTGGAAACTTTCAGTAGTCTTGTCAATACATATATATTTATTATATATCTTTGTTGACAAAAAGCTTCTTAGAGTTCATTCATGAATATAAAACTCTAACCTCGAGATTTATTTTAGAGTTAGTAATTAATTTATATTTTATGGAGGACTAATATAAAGTTTTAAGTTCTATTAATTTGAAAGGTCGGGTTGTTTTAGCAAGGAGTTTAAGTATAAAAACAAAAAGAGTGAGACTAGGATCCTTTAAGTTCAACCTAATGTTCTGTTCTCTAGCATTCGATCGTAGCCGCCAAAGAGACGAAAGAGAAGAATGACTAGGCTTTCAATCATAATCACAATTTTAGTATATTAAGGTATGACTGATTCTCGACGTTTGACGCATGCTCTACGTTCTCTAATGTTCTATTTTGCGAAAGTGAATGTTTCGTTGAAGTTAAATGTTAGTGAGTTTTTAAGAAGTATGAAAAATTTATGATATTTTCATGGCTCAATGACAACTGAAGCATGATTATGTGTGATTTATGTTCAATTGAAGTTAACTGTGTAATTTTTAAGTTCAAACAGTTTATTTGTTCAGATTAAGTTATGGATTCTCCATAACCAAAATTTTTTATCACTCATATCATGGATAAGTCGCATAAATGTTTATTTAAATGTTTTCAATGATTATATATGATTATTAATGTTGTTCTTATATGTTTTTTAACTGAAAAATTAGGGCTGAATCATAAAAATTTTAGCTTGATTTGAAAAGAAAAAAAAGAAGGATTTTTAACTATTCGTATCAAATAATTATGGAATTTCAGTGGTAATTTTTAAAATTGTAGTTGGGTTCCGTAAGCTTAAAAAATTACAATTTGGCCAAAAGTTTCAAAAGTTTTTTAATCAAGGACACAAATGTTTTCTAAAAATTTGAGAAAAATGATCTCTTTTTTGGGCAAGTTGTCCGTACCAGTTTCCCAGATTTTTGTTGAACATTTATTCAAATTTATATTTTGACCTCAAAAGTTTTAGAAATTAGGTTTTGACCCCAATACTTTTTATATAATTTTGTTTGTAACAGACTTTTCTAGATAATTTCCAAAATAACCCCAATCCCAAATCATGATTATTTTGCAAAGTAAAGATATTTTTGCATCTAGATAATTTCCAAAATGACCCAATCCCAAACCACGATTATTTTGCAAAGTAAAGATATTTTTGCATGAATATTCTGTAAGTAGAATTATTTTCCTAAATTTTGTAACCCTATTTTTTAAAGACGATTTTCTTTTGACTCTTGGTTAGAGGGTTAGCGTTGCTTGGTGAGTTGAAAGCTCACCCCTCCCCCCTCTCCCCTTTATGCAAATAGTAAGAATTTTATGGAAGCCACCGAAGACGAGTAGAGGAGTTTCCTTGAAGAAAACATAGATAAATTTAAAGTTTATGATTTTTCCTTCATAATGACTACGCAAACGATGTAATAAGTTATGGTTTTCTTTTTTTTTTTTTGAATTTTTAATCCTATATTATGATTTCTATAGAAATGTTTTCTCTTTAAAACATGATATGTAAGAGACTTTTGTGCCCTTGGTATGAATATGTATATGTCCCAAAGATTCGGGCGTCTCGATACTGTTACCAATATTATGCTTATTTCTAGTCATCCTACTAACCTCCCACTCTTTGAATTACTAAGTTATGACTATCTTTTTCCAAAAAATTAATTAAAAAAAACACTATGGGTATTACATTTTCAACCGTAGGATCAAAAGCGTACATTTCCTTTTTCTACAAGTAAAATACCAAGAATAATCAAGATCATAATCATTGTCTTAATAAAAGATTATCATATTATTGTATCAAAATTTCTAGCTAAGCATTGATTGTACAATCTTAATTTGAATGGCGTATATTTAGTGTGAACTTGAAAATGTTTTGAATGTGCAATCTAAGTTCTTAACTGAAGAATTAGCTTAAATGCCTCTATTTAGAAAAGACGACTAGCCTTGCGAGTTAGGTTCTAACTTTGCAAGCTAGAGTAAATGAACAAAAGTAAAAGAAAAAACTATAAAGAAAAGCTATAAGTAAGTTTAGTGTAAAAGGAAAGCTGGAATTGTATTAAGAAATGAAGAACATAAAAGCTAAAATAAGGAAATGTTAATGGATAATCTAAAAAGATATTTATTTGTTGTGTTTGATGTATGTTTTTGTCCATCTTCAGCTCGCCAACGTCTTTTATAGCCGTTATTACTTACTATCTTTCCTCAGTACTCCTCACTTTTCTCTCCATGTTCTGGAGTGTTCAGTAAGGCATGGGAAGTGGATTTGAGGCTGATCCCACCTCAAAAGGTGCCCAAGAGAATATAGACTTTCAGTTCAGCCAGATACTCTATCTTTAGCTCTCTTGGTTGATCTTCTAATGACTTTTGTTGAGTGTTTACCCTACTCGCTCCATAGATAGTCTTGTGAGCTCGCATGCCCTTGTGGTTTGACGACCTATTATTCTTGCTAGCGCAACTCTTTCTTGTTGCTAGCTAACTCACCTCTTCTACATGCCAAGCCAAACAAATTTCACATGGTACAAATATATAATCTTAATCTAGTAATTAACAATTAAAATTCTGATTTTACCTAGGAATGTATTTTGAGTGTTTTGAACCAATGAATTAATTGTGCAAATTATATCTTGCACCCAGGTGCACTGTGTAGTGCAAAAGCGACACCGTCCTACTTAAATTGAGGATTAATAGGATTTTACTTCATGCACGTTCTTTTCTCATATTTTACGTTGTCGCGTCTCCCTCTTTCTTTCTTCGTTTCTCCTCATTCTTCATCGTCACCATCTCTTTTTTTTTTTTTTTTTTTTCCAAAAGAACGATTTTTACAGGGCAAGAGCGGTGTTCCAATAGGGAGTAGATCCCAATGGCAGTAGTAATGCTTTTTTCATCTTGTATCATCGACGACAACAACTTTTTGGTTATTTTTTGTATTTTTACATGATTTTTTATCTTCTTCAGTGTATAAGCTAAATCTATGGAGGATTGTGGGAAAATCGTTATTGTAGAAGATGAGGAGGAAGATTTGCCTTTTCTATGCTATTGATGTTTTTTTGTTAAATTTATATGTTATTAGAGTTTCATTGTTCAATTACTTTGAGTTCCATGTTTCCATAAGTTTAGTTTCATAATTACATAAGTAATGGTCTATGAGATTTTTTTATTGTTTTTCAATATATGCGGGTAGTAAAGTTATATTTTATTGAGAAGAGATAAGGAGGAATAATCATTATGGGAGGAGATAAGGATGAAGAATTGTTTTACTATCTTTACAATTATCGAATATAGGGAAAAAGATATATGAAACCTATGGAATATGAATTTTGTTTTACATGGAACATTAACACATAAACTATGAAACATTAATGCAAACCCTAACAAAGAACATGCAGTATATTCCTGTGGAATCTTAGCTTAAAATCCATGGAATATCTAATACTATATAACTTTAACATGCCACTCATGAAACCTCATCGTAAGAAAAGTAATCCTAACACACATGAAACCTGACACATAATTGATAGAATACGCATTCTATTTTCATGAAATATTAATACATAACTTATAGAAAATCATTGCTATTTTCATGGAACCCTACATAGAATTCATATTATTATTATTTCCATGGTACATTAGAATAGAATTCATGAAACATCAGTACTATTTTCGTGGAATCCTAACCACACATGAAACCTTAACATGGAATCCCTAACATAGAACTCATGGAACCTCATCGTAACAAAGTAACCCTAACATACGTCAAACCTGACACAAAGATGGAAGTTCCATCCTATTTTCATGAAAGATGAATACATAACTTATGGAACATCATTACTTTTTATATGGAACCCAAACACAGAATTCATAAAACATCAAGACTATTTCTATGGAACCCTAAATGCACATGGAACTTTAATATAGAATTTTGTGTGCACTTCAGTGAATATGAACTTACGTATAAAATTATGTAGGGTACACATTATATCTTGCGATATGGTGCAACATATAACTAATGAATTAATTCGGCTTTTATTTTCTATTCAAGGAGCATTCTATTTGACTAAGAGAATAAACGTTTTTCATTTGGAATTAAATGCCTATTTTATTATTAATTTCTTATAAAATGTGAGAGTTCACTTTTGGATGGGAAAGTAGCTATTTTTACCAATTAGAAATTTATGTTTTTGGATTTTGACATAACACTACCCTAACTAATTAAATATCTATTATATTTGGATTTAGATAGCATCAAAATTGGAGGGAAAGTAATGTTACGCTAATTTTACCCCTTATTATGGTCCATGTATGCATTGCATGAGCAGTTTTGCTACCAGAGATCGACATTCGTCATATTAGGATATTCTTGGCCACTATCACTAGAAGAAATTACATTTTTTGTGAAAATAAAGTTGTCACTAAAAATAACAACATTAGTCACTATTAATATTTGTGTTCAATTTTTTAAGTCATCATTTGTCGTCACAAGTGCCTCTGTCACTAATGACATTGTGACGACTTTTGAGAATTTGTCACATTTATTGGATGCTTTTGTGACGAAATTCTCGACACGATAAGTGTAAGAAAAAGTGCCTATTTTTTTTATTAAATGTCTATTTTGTTATTAATTTCTTATAAAAATGTGAGAGTTCAATTTTGGATGGGAAAGTAGCTATTTTTACTAATTACAAATTTATGTTTTACTATTTTTTATGCAAAACATTTTATTTAGTTTTTATCTATGAGAAGTTAGCCAAAACTGCTTTTCAACTATTTATGTTTCGACAACCCAGGGACTAATCTTTTTTCATTTCTATTTATATTTGTCTACTATTTACAGGTGGTTGAAAATGTCCTAATACGGTGAAAGCCGGTAGCTGATGGTGAAGCTGTCGCATGATTTGCGCATGAACCGTTATTGAACCCGTAAAATTGGCATAATACTATATTTTTCCCTCCAACCTGAATAATACCAAACCTAACTAATTAAATATCCATTATATTTGGATTTAGATAGCATCAAGGTTGGAGGGAAAGTAATCTTCCGCTAATTTTACTTCTTATTATGGCCATGTACACATCACATGAGCAGTTTTGCTACCAGACACCAACATTCGTCATATTAGGGTATTCTTAGCCACCATCACTAAAAGAAATTACATTTTTTGTGAAAAATAAAAGTTGTCACTAAAAATTACGACATTAGTCACTATTACTATTTGTGATCAATTTTTAAGATCATTACTTGTTGTCACAAGTACCTTCGTCACTGATGAAATTGTGACGACTTTTAAGAATTTATCACAATTACCAAATACTTTTGTGACGAGATTCTCGAAACGATAAACGTAAGAAAAAGTGACAAAATTATGTGGTCACAATAGATGTGAATATTTGTGACAATATTATCACACTAAAATAATTGCAAATAGTAACAAAATTCTTGTCACTCTTAAATTTTTTTAGTAACAAAATTGACATTTTCACTATTCATATTATGAACGAAAAAAGGAAAGCTTGAGTCAAGTTTAATAGTGGTTATACCAAGCCCACCATTTATCTGACCACGTGCCATCCACACTAACTAATGCAAGTGGTGCATATATGAGGTCTTGAAGACTCCTTGGTGCTTGTTAGAAATATTTTACTAAAGTTTTTTGAGAATGAGATTTGAACCCAGATCTTCAATTTGAGTAAAGCTCTAACCATATGCTATCAATTTCTTTGTTTCATACTCTCACTTTAATTATATTTAATCTACACAAGCAATGTAATCATATGATTAACAAGTAATAATTAATATATCAAATATAAATTAAATTATTAAGTAACTAATTTTATATTTTTGAAAATAACTATTAAAAATTATATTCACCATTTGATAAATAAGGACATATTTAATTAATTTGATTCACTAATAATTTTTTTCTTTCCTTAATTTTTAAAAAGTATATAATTTCTCTAAGCAATTGTAATTAGAGTATGTTTATTGGTTATTATTTGGTAATATATCCTTCTAAAATTTTTTCTAGGTTGCATTATTTGTATAAATTAGAGTTATTTTTAAAAAATTAGTTTCATATATTGGTAAAAATATATCTAATTTACATATATCTTTACCATTATATTGGTAAAAAAAATTGAGATTTCACTACAATAGTTGAAAAAAATAATAAACAATGAAATTATATAGAGTATCGAATAAGATGATAACACTAATTACGATTAAAAATTATTTTTTATCTAATAAAACAAATTGTATATATGACTAAGTTAAAAGAAGTTTGTCAAAAGATTATGAGTAATATTGACTACATGAAAATTTTGTTATTGTGATAATATTTTATATTCACGAACTAAATACACCTTATAGTAATTTTCGGTACAATAAGTAAAAATTTGAATGACGAAAAAATTTTTAGTCACACTAAATGAAAATATCTGTGACAAAATTATATTTTGTCAAAAATAAAATATTAATGAAAAAATAAATTACATCACTGTTTGTGTATTAATAGTGACAACTCAACTGTGAAAAATACGAAACCTTCACAAATACAATCTTGGTGACAAACAAGTAAGTTGCCATGTGTATATACAATAGTGTCACTCATTATTTTTGTCACAATAAAACTCTTATTTGTGACAAAATGATATGGCGTCACAAAAAAAGTTGTCACTAAAGTCCTTAATTCTTGTAGTACGTACATAGTAGACGGGCATAAATAGAGACAAAAAAGATTAATTCTTAAGTTGGCGAAACATAAACACTTGGAGGGCAGTTTTGACTAATTTCCCTCTATTTATATATCACAAATTTCGGAGTTGACAAAACTATCCACCACTAATAAATAAATGGTTTCTGGTGGTGCTTTCGGCTAAGATCTATATTTCAAAGACATATTACGAAATTCAAAGATTTTTCTCAAACACAGTAAGTATTTAAACAGTTAAAATTGAGTTATATGTGAATCCAATCATATAACCTAAATAAACATAACATAACTTAGATGGGATAGATTTATTCAAATCAAAAGAAAAATGAAAGGCTCTAAATATGACCTAATTTTAATCCGTGGACCCTTATTGGGTTGGATGGCTACCCTTCAAATATGGGCCTTGCAACCAGAAATCATCTTATCTATTGATAGTGGGATAATTTTAACAATGCAGAATTTTTTCATATAGATAAAAGTTAAAACAAAATATTTTGTACAGATATAATAAAGTATAAATTTGTGACGATAAAAATAGCTATTTTCGCATTTTGGATAAAATATGTATACACACGTGTACATACACGTATACACATTAACAGCATTAGGTTTCACAAAGACAATTTGAAATTTTTGATTTCTTCTTTTTGAACCAGAAAATTTTGATTTCTAATTAACGATGGATCATTTTGATTGTATTTTGACATGATTTGAAACAATGAATTACTGTTTGCTTCAATGTTGTACAGAGTTATCGTATTATTTGCTGAAAAATTATACGTAAGTAAATATTAAAAATAAAAGAAATATAAATTAGGGTAAGAAAAATTACTATTTATAATTATAAATTAGTTTTTATTTTTAACTCTAATTTTATTTTTTTATAAATTATGAATTAATTTTACTTTTTTTTAATAACTGTGATTTGTATTGATCTTTAAAATATATTCATGAATTGTTTTTATAAATTGTTCGAATTGTTTTTATAAATTGTTCGATTTGAGAAGTAAAAGATCATTCATGACTTTAAAGAGAAAATGTTTTAAAATATTTTATAAATCAAAAAAGATAAAATTAAAATTTATAATTATAAATAAAAATAAAAAAATAATTTATAATTGTAAATAGTTAATTTCTCTTGAAGTTAAAAGATTATATGTATATATATAAAGTTTAGTATATGTATCATACACAAATTTTGTCCTCATGTCCATATAGGTTTGACAATACTGGAACAATAATACAGACTTGCTTGTCTTATTTATACCATCACTCATAACAAAGTGTTTGAAGTTCCAAGTCAATAACTGGCCAAAACTATTACTTGGCCATTTGTCCAAATGACAAGTAACAAGTTGGGTGGATAATTTTTTACTTTCTTCTATAATTTTTATCATTTCTTATATTTTTTTAAGTATTATCTTTATCTTATTTTATATATGAAAGACATCCGCTTCACTTCACTCGCATTTTATTAAAATCATTAACTGCATATTTTTCAATTATATATATAAATATATATTGTCTAACGATAAAAGACAGTATAAAAAATAAACTGAAATGCATCATGATCTTCTATTATACAATGAAGAGAATATATACCATTACAATGCTAAGAAATTACCAAATCAAGGGAATTAGTGATTAATAACAAATTTATCAAGATTCCTAAAGATCATTAATGGAAATAAAGCGGTAGTAGGTGACTAAGTAATTATAAATCTTGCATAATATTCTAATTCTAATTATAATATGTACTTTCTAATATCTTAACACCTCCTTAAGTTGGAGATTGCAAATTGTAAATGTACTTGTCCCAAACTCTTAGTAAAGATGTCGGCAGGTTGAGCAGTAGTAGGAACGTAAGTGGTTGAAGTCCATTGTGCTGAAAATTCATGAGGTACAAAATGATAGTTAATCTCAATGTGCTTAGTCTGTTCGTCAAAACAGGATTATGTGAGATATGGAGAGTAGCTAGATTATCACAAAATAATAGTGTAGGATTGAGTTGAGAAACTCGAAGATCGCGTAGAAGCTATCTTAACCATTTCATTTCTCAGCAGGTCATGGCCATAGATCGATATTTAGTTTTAGCAGAAGATTGAGAAATATGTGTTGTTTCTTTGATTTCCAAGAAGTCAGAGAATTATCGAAGGAAACAAAGAAGCTAGTCAAAGATCGTCGAATGATAGGACAACTGGCCCTAATAATAGTCAACAGATATGCTCAGAGTTACAAATCAAAATCCGTTCGAAGAAGGATCCTTGTCAAGTAGTCCGTTTGATGTAGCGACACAAAGAGACGCATTCCAGTACTCTTGTCGAGGCCGATGCATAATACTACAAAAAATAGGGTGTTTGTCGACAATAGCTAGAGCCCTTAGAAACTTCCGACAAGTTACTGATGAGGAAAAGAATATGACTGATGAATTTTAAACTAAGCCAAAAAAATTTGGAGGGAGAAGGCATGCTAAAAGACGATAAGTGGTACCGATGGTAGCGGCCATCCATAAATCAAGTTACCGATGTCGTTTTGCAACGACTGTCATGCTGTAGGTAATAGAGATGAGGTACGATGGTCTCACCGACAAATTGACCACCGATACCAGAAATAACTTACGTTAGTTAAATAAGAAAACGAAATCATCAATAATTTAATTTAGTTACCTTCGGACTTACCGATGCATGCATCCATTATTAATTTGTAAATATTAGTTAACGACAAGCTGTCGTCGGTAATAAATTCTCAAAATTACAAAACGGGTGATCCCTCCTCCTTCCTCCCCTAAATTCATTTCTTTAAAAACCTCCTTCTCCCTCTCATTCCTGCCGGTCACTGACGCCCCCAACAACGGTGAACCTCTCCGGAGCCAAATCCCACGCCACCGGCACAGTCTACCATCGATAATTTCTCTCTCTCTCTCTCTCTCTCTCTCTCTCTCTCTCTCTCTCTCTCTCTCTCTCTCTCTCTCTCTCTCTCTCTCTCTCTCTCTCTCTCTCTCTCTCTCTCTCTCTCTCTCTTCTCTTCTCTGTTTTCTTTTTCTTCTATTAACCTATTGGAGCTTACGGTAGTTGCCATCGTTGCTGCTGTTGCTGAAAATTAGAGACTAATAGGGTAGAACTTTTTTTTCTTCAATTTGGGTTTTCTGGTCTTTTTTTCTTCAAATGTGAAGCTGTTGGGTTTTTTTCCCAAAATAGGAGAAACAAACTGATGTGATCTTCAAATGTGTCCTTAGTTTGCCGAGAAAATTTCAAACATATTTTTGTGTTGATGTAATCTGTGAATAGTTTATAATTATTGTAAAGTTGAATTAGTGAATGTCATCTATGGCTATAGCTTCTTGATCAGTTACATGTAGTATAATACATTAGTATTGTTGTCTACACATTTCAGCAAATTAAAGTGTCACCCCCAAAATCGCGGGATGTAACACAGCGAGGGGTGTAAATGGGTTCAAACCTTCTGGGTACTCCCAAACTCATACTCTAATAGTAAAACATAGGTCTAGACTCAGACTCAGACCTTCTGGGTATATAATTTATAGATCCAGACCCGACCCTTCAAGGTTTATGGTAGGGTTTGGGTATACCTGTACCTGTATGATATTTTTCTTTTTTTTTTTTCTATTAAACAAAAATATATATAAAAAAATTTTCAGAATATCTAACCTTAAAAAATCATGCATCTATTATTTACCTTTGAAACAAACAACCACTGATATAGAAAAACAAGTCCACAAGAAACATCGACCGGAGAAAACAGTAGTATTGATGTCTCGAAGAATAAGAAATCTTGAAGAAAATTTATCTTCTCTAAACTATGAAGAAAATTTCTCTTCTCTTCTCTAAACTAAGAAAATAAATCACTCAATATCATAAATGTATAAATTATATATTAATAAAAAAATATACAAATAATATAATATATGTAAATATATATGATTATTTTACTATAACGAGTATACAAGTATAGGGGTTTGGGTATAATCGTACCCTGCCAGACCCATTTAATAGAATCTATATGAGTATAGGTACGGGTACGGGTACGCAGGTATAAAATTTTAATCTTACCCGCTATAAATGGGTATAAACCCACACGGGTACGGGTATGACCCACCCTGTTTACAGCCCTAAACACAACCCTGCTACGAGCAAAAGACTTCTTAAATCTTATAACATTGAAGGAAGAACTCTGTAAAAAAAACAAAATTTAGAATTAAAATATTTATAACAAAAGTCATAGCTTATTACATCGTTCTAGCACAGCAGAAGGTTCCAAATCATAAAAGAGAAACAATTCTATAAATACTAAAATTTATCTATGCTTCTTCACTAGAAGAGAACTTCCACCAAGCCATCATCGTCATCTTTCTCAGAACTCTTATCATCTGCAAAGGGGTAGAAAAGGGTGAACTTCCAACTGAATAAATAAGTAAAAATAACTCTTACCCAAGAGTTAAAGAAAAACCATTTCCCAAAGTAGGGTTGGAATTTTTAAGAAACAATTAACTACTTATGGAATAATCCAAAAAAATATCCTTAATTAATGAAAAAGACCTGTTTTGGGGGCTGTTTTAGAAGTCTAAAATACCAACGTCCTTAATTTAAAGACAATGAAAAAAGTTGGACAAATCTAAAATTTTCAAAAAACCCAATGGCAGGAACCTGTAGTTGCAAACCCTTTTTTTTTTTCATTTTAAACTAAAATTGCATCATCAAAATCCATGGAGTCAATCCACTTACTAACCAACATCATTTAATTGAAATCAAACAAGGAGTAAGTGGGATCCAAGTAAAACAAAAGGCTTTCTATCAAAATAACGTAAATGAGATAGACTTAAGCAACATGGGCACTGTGTTGGTCTGTGGGCATCGGCGCATTATGCCGTGCGCCTAAGCAGACCGGTCAATGACCTTCTGTTTCCGTTAAACTTACTAATACACATTTTTCTTTTTTTCGATAACCACCTCAAATTTGATAAAAACAGTAGAGAAAATTCTTGCACATATCATTTAATCGTTATAATCAATTACACAAACATTAACATAATCCAAACATAGTATGAAAATAAAAATTAGTTTCGAAGGACCCATATTTCATCTAAACATACTTTATCTGAACATTTAATTAATTAACTGCAAATTAATAACTTCGATTGATCAGAAACATCACACATCATGCTTCGACAGTCATTGTGTCATAAAAATATCATAAATCATTTTAATTCATACAAAGACAATCATATTAAAATTTCATAAAATCATATATTTGTGCAAATTCAATGAGTAAAAATATCAATTATAACTTTAAGGTTAAGAATTTACTTACCTTAATTTGTTGATTTGCAACTCCGATCAAAAGTCCTATATTTCCCTCCCTTTTGCTTCTCTGGCATCTACGAACGAATGCTAGAGAACAGAATAGATAGTTAGATTAATATTGATGTAAATTATTTCATTTTTTACACTTAAGGACCTCATCTCTTCAACCCTTTAATAAGACACCCCAAGACTTAAAATTAATAAAACTTAAAACTTAATATTATTTTACCATCAAAATATAATTATAAACTAGCCCCTAAAAATTCTGAGAATTACGCAAAGGAATGAAGAAACAACATTAATTCAAATAGGTTATTCCAACTTTTCTTTTTTAGAATCATAAAAGTAAATTATTTGTTATGATATTATTAATCTATTTTGTTTTTACAGAATCAAAGTTATATAACAAGATAGTTATTTGGTATGTGAGAAAATTATTAATATTCTCTTAATTGATTAGGTTAATTTTGCATTTGAGTTTCACATTTGAATTGTTTCATTATGGAAATTTTCAATCTTGGGCATTCTCTTGATTTTATGCTAATAGTTGATTGGATATGTTCCGGTGCTTTTTTGAAGCCAATTAGTTGCTTTTGATTCAATAGATTATCGGATATAGTCATCAAATTGCAGCTGCCATTTGGTAAATTCCTTTAGTTAAATATAAGTGATTTCCAAGTCGAATTTGATGGTAGTAGTATCAATGGTATTTGCAGATAAATGATGATCTAAACAAGAATAGAAAACTTTTTTCGTTCTTACAAAATTTTCATTTTTCGCATATGTCTTATTCTAATGAATATGAATGTTTTGATAATTTGTTCCAGAAAATGGACTCTTTGCTTGATAATTGATTATTTTGTTAAAGTGTAATGGAGGTTTCCTTCCTATGTTTTTCAAAGAAATGTCTATGTAGCTTTCTCATTTATTTCTAAGATTAAAATGAGAAACTACATAAATTATATCACTTAAAATGTCGAGAACTTGTAAAAAGGTGTAGATTTAAGTTTAAGTAATTAAATTAGTTAAATTATTATACTTTTAGTTTACGATTTAAGTTAAGTAGTGTAAGTTTAAGTTCAAAATTTCATATTATTCCCTTTTTTTTTTTTTTTTTTTTATAGTTTTGTTTGTGAGGATTTTGAAAACCTATTCTCCATCATATACACGATAGAGGCATGTTTAATTAGTTTAAATTTTGTTTTACCAGGGAATCCTAACTCTTTGAAGTTTTATGAGGAAGCCTAACTATTGAAGTTAGATATATAATTTTATGGGGGAGCCTTGATTCTTCATTTTATTTGGTATGTATTTGTTGCTTATTTGAGTGGCCTGTATACTTGGAAAATATCTATGATAAAAGGGAAACTATGTAAAAAATTTTCGAATCTTATAAAAGACTTAGATTTTTTAGTAATGACTTAATTAAAAACTTAAAATAAAAGAATAACATTGTTTCTAATGATTATAAAGGATTAGAAGTTTTAATCCTCATTTCTAAAGATTATAAAACTTTAAAGTACATCTAAAATTTTAAAATTTATACTCTTAAAATAGAAATTATAGAATTAACAATTCTTTTCCTTAATCATTCTTAGAAGCTATAGAAATACCATATTGTAGTTGGATGTATAGAGAAAGAGGGTCTAGAGTTAATGGTCTTACAACTGAATTCATTCATGGTGCGAATTACATAGTAGTTGGATCGTACTAGTGGTCTTACATATCCATTCATGGTGTAAATTACGATCATAGTTGGATTGTAGTGGTCTTACCAGTTCATAATTGGATTTTGTTGTTGGGTTTTTTGCATTTCAGAGAGTTTTAGATCCGTTTTATAAATTATATAGAAATAAGATAAATGTAGCGACGGATTTACCAACGCATGTTACCTTTGGTTCTTTTTTATTTTTTTTAAATTTCAGGCAGTCGTCGGTAACTATTCCTCATGGCTCTATCGGTGGTAACTATTCCCAATGGTCATTTATTCTGTTGCTAAAACTGTAGGTAATCATTACCGACACGAACCAGTTGTCGGCTATTGGTGACCTGACAGTTCAAAAATTTTGTCAAAAAGCGCATCGATAATTACTTTTACCGATGGTGGTTCACCCGTAACTTTTGTTATCGGCAAAAACGAGTGAACATCATTTTTCCCATCAATAACAGCATAATACTGATGGCCACCGTTTTGACCGTCGGTATTAAGGTGTTTTTTTAAGTTTAAATTTAGATAAAACTTGTACAGAATAAGCCAAATATGGTCATGTGATAGATAAATAAGACAACCCAAAGGCGTCTATAAGAATCAGTTTTTGATAATAGAGGACCTTTGGCCTTTCCGAGTTGGTGATTCTGTTCTATGGGAAAACCAAGAGGTTTGAAACCTAAAAACCAACATCAGATAAAAAATCCAAAGCATACCTCCTTTTATATAAATAAATGCCTTGATTAATGCGAGCAAGCTCTATACCAAGGAAGTATTTCAAAGAGCCCAAGGACTTCCGAGAAAACCAAGCACAGACAACGTCCATAGCTCCCGGGAATGATTGACCGTAGGTGAGGAAGCAGTAGACACCATTGTTGGCCGTCGGATGAGAACCATACTGGTGTTGCTGGAGCAAGGAACAAAGGGGTCTATGCTGTCCAAGGATTGGAGTCTAGAACGCTGGGCTGCACAAACAATCGAGAAGCGGCAGTAGAAGAGGAGCTTCTTGGTACCCACGGTGCTATTGACGAATGTGCAGTGGGCGCTAAGATAGGACATCAGACACTGTTGAGTGCTGCTACTGAATAGAATAATTGGGATAGGGTTCTGTAACTCCCATTTTGGTTGTCAATGGAGTCTCCATTTTTCTTAGCAACAGAACCAGTTGTTTCGGCGTTCAAATGTGAAAGAGGAAAAAGAGGAAAATAGTCGGCTTTCTTATAGCAGGCACCACGACGACGTCATTACCGACGATTGAACAATCTCTAATATCTCTATGTTTACCCCGTTAAGTTTTTTATTATTTTTTATCGGTTTTTGTGTTTAATTATTAATATAATCAACTTATTGAGCCATTTCTTTTTTATTGTTCTTGGTACCTTCGAAATGAAGATATGTTGAAAATAAGTTAAAGCGAAAGTGATTGAATATTACTACTATCCAGATCCGGATAGTCCTGCAGCTAAAAGAAGAAATTCATCCAGATGCTTTTTGGATCCGGAAAGCTGGACTTTCTTGATCCAGAAAGTCGTGCAGAGCGACTAAATTACAAAGTTCTGTTTTTCCTATTTTGACTCTATTTTATTTCTGTTTTGTAATTTGATTCAAATCTTTCTAGAAAAGGTTTAGAGTAATTATAGAGTAGTATTTCGATATTTTTCTCCTATATAAAACCATTACAGACATTAATTTCAGAAGCTTAGGTTTTAGTTTCAATTCAGTATTTTTGTAAGAAGATTAGAAAATCCAATTCGGGGTGCAATTTCAAAGTTTCTTCAAGCAACTTGGAAGACGAGTTTGGACAATCGCCAGGATCGTGGAGTTTTCAAATTCTTCTCCTAACCTCCCTAAACTTATTCTATTGTATCATTGTTTATGAGTTTATATTTTAGAATAATGTTAAGCGGCTAGTTATTTTTGTGCTTGAATAGGGATAAACCTTAAAATACTTGGTTAATATTTTATATGAATTTCTTGTTTTAATTATTTAATTCTTGTTTGGTTGTTATTCAATTATTGTGTTTGTATACCGGTTTCCGAAGATTTGTAATTTCAAAAGGTTAATTGGAATTAGAAAAAGAAGGTTAACCTAGGGCTTAATAGAATAGTAGGAATTGGTAATTGAGTGGGAATACTAACTATGGTGTTTAGATCACAAAAATCATGATAATCTATATATCGTCATAATCGGGTTAGGGTTAGAAGGAATTCTTCTATAAACGATTAAGGGGTCTTTGCGCAGGAATAGGGTTTATCTGACATTAGAGTGAGGTCCAACCAACGAGTTTTAATAATTAATTACAACGATTTTCTAAATAAAATAAACTTGAGATTCTAGGGGAATTCTACCATTTAAACATATTTTTCCAAAAATAATTTTAAAACCTTTTCCATTGTTTTTCTTAATTGTCAATTGTTCTTAACTAGTTTCTATTTGGAGCAATCTTTTCAAAACATTTTATTTAATTAAATAGTAGAGACGTAAGTAGTATTAGTGCTTGGCCGTTACGAGAGTTCGAGAATCTAAGGATTTTCCTCATCTTATTACACCGATACATACACTTGTCTAAAAGTTAAATTTTGTTATGATACAAACATGCATCAAGTTTTTGTTTTTATTTGTGGTTTTCCATTATTGGATTGTGGCTTTTGTTTTGGATTCTTTGCTCTTCTTCTTCTACTTCCTTAAACTCACCTATTCTTCTATCGCTCCGTTAAAGGTTCTTTTCGACTAGTTTATGCCCTAATATTGCCAACGAGAATTCGATCCGAAAATCGAGAGAACATTACAGAAATTTCATCGCACTATCAACATCAATACGGCGGATAAAACGACATTAGTAGTTATAGACAAAACGAAGAAGGAGGGCCTAATGGATCCATCACCGCTATCACCTCCAATGGCGGAACGTACAATGGGAAACTATGCTAGCCCGTCCATCACGGGGATGAGGCCAAGCATAATAAGAGCGGCGGTGGATGCCAATAATTTTGTGATAAAGTCCAACATCATACAAATTGTGCTAAATAATGTTCAATTTAATGGGCTACAAGACGAAGCTACCAATGCGCACAATGCTAATTTCTTGGAGGTATGTGATACTTTCAAAATCAATGGAGCATCGGAGGATGTAATTAAACTTCTCCTATTCCCATTCTCTTTAAGGGATTAGACGAAATCAAGGCATAAATCTCTACCTCCAAGTTCTATCACAACTTGGAAATCTTTGCGGAGAAATTTCTTGGAAGGTACTTTCCCCAAGGCGCACCACAAAATTGCGAAATGAAATTCTTTCATTCCAACAAGCCGATGGGGAAAGTTTCTATGAAGCATGGGAACGATGCAAAGAATTAATGAGGAAGTGCCCACATCATAGTTTGGATTTGGAAATCCAAATCCAATCTTTCATCAATGGAGTTAGCTTCGGAGCTAGGCAACTATTAGATGCTTCCATTGGCAGATCTAGCAATAGCAAAATGCCCTAATAAGTATATGATTTAATCGAACAAATCGCCTTGAATAGTTATACATTGGGGGGGGGGAGGGTCCAAGTCCAATAGAAAAAATGGTGAGAGTACATAGTGTGGATAAACTAATATCTATGGAGTTAAGGTTGGTGGCCATGATTGATAAAAAGTTTGAAAAATTAAATTTGTTATCTTTATCGACAGATCCACAACAAGCGATATTTTGTGATTTCTGTAATGGAGGGCATACTGATCATGAGTGCCCATGAATGGGTAGTTTTGTGACGCAAGTAAATTATATTCAAGGTAATAGGCAAGGGAATAATTCATATTCCAATACCTATAACCTTGGATGGCACAACCACCCCAACTTCTCATGGAGCAATCAAGGGCAACAAAAAATCCTCCGAGATTTCAAAATTGCTAACTGACACAACTATTTTCCTACAATGCATCTTCACCATATCCACCACCAAAGTCCAATCTCGAAGACATGCTCATCAAATTCATGAGTACAAGTGAGGTAAGATTGCAAAATAAAGATGCCTCCATTTTGGAATTTGGAAACTCAAATTGGTCAATTGCTAAGTTAGTCTCCAGAAAACCTGAAGGAACTCTTTCGAGCAACATGGAGGTAAACACAAGAGAGCATGTAAATGCTATCTCGGTAATCTACATTGAAGAAATCCCAAAAATGAGAGTATGTTGGTGACTCAAGAGATAAGCTCCAAGAAAGAAGAGACTAAGGCACTTAATATCTTCACATCCTAAGAAATAGACCAAGACCAAGGAAAGATGAATAATGGGCTGGAAATTGAAGGTTACAAGCCTAAGATTCCTTATCTGATGGCCCTTAATTGAGACAGAAGCAAAGACGAGATGAGGAAGTTTGTAGATACCTTTAAACCATTTAAAATTAACTCACTTCTTTATGATTTGCTTTTACAAGTACCCAAATATGAAAAATGTTTGAAGGAGATGCTTTAAAAAAAAAAAAAAGGAGATCACACAAAACATCGACATAGACTTTAGGTGAAGAATGTTCGGCAATACTAATCAACAAGGAAAAGCTGCCACAAAAATTAATGATGAAGGGAGTTTTTCTTTCCCTTGCATGATAAGGTAATTTTCCCATTAATAAAGCATTAGCAGACCTAGGAGCTAACAAAAACATTATATCTTACAATATTGTTAAAAAGTTAGGCCTAGGTTACCCTATACCTACTAGAATATCAATAAGTTTAGTGGATAAAAGTACAAGATATCCTAGAAGCGTTATAGAGGATGTTTTCGTAAAGGTTAAAGACCTTGTGTTTCCCGTAGACTTCATGATCCTTGACATGGAAGAGGGAGTTGATTTCCCTTTAATTTAGGGTGAAATTTCTTATATACTTCTAAAGCTTTAGTTGATTTGAACAAAGGAAAATTATGCATGAGGGTTCGAGGGAATGAAGTAGTCTTTAAATTCCTAATAACTCCAAACCTCTCTCCTAATAATAATAACACATTGTTTCTCATAGATCATATTAATCATAATCCGCCTCGTTCGTTGCAGGAAAACAAGTCTAACCAGTCTGAAAGCCCTGAGAACTTAAAAGGTGAGGAGAAGAGTATTTCTCCTAACCCAAATAAGAAGGGTTAGATGACGAGGATGCCTATTTGGTGAAAGGAAAAGGAATGGCCAAAACGTCTCCAGATATCCATGATCCAAGAGGTGCCGGCAGCACCTAAGAGGGAGTATCACAACCCTTTGTATATTTTTGTACCTTTAAGTATAACATAGTTTAGTGTTATATTTATGTCGTTTCATCTTTTTAAATTCTTGCTTTTTGTTTAATCCATAAAGGTGAGTAGGAGAGTTACCATTATCCTTAAAAATGCATTTATTGATCTTTATATTCCATGTGCAAGCTAAAAAGTTCAAAGACGGATGGAGAAGGTGTTAGTATATGCCCTAAGACCAATTGACTCACATTTATGATTTATGAAGCATGTATTTTTTAATTGTATTTTATGCTCTTGGTCATCAAGTATGTGACTTGATAGTAAAACCCTTATAGCTAATAAAATACTATTCTTATTTGTCCCTAGTTTATTACATCTTGTAAACTAGTGTGAAGTTGATTGATGGTCAAGTTTTACTGATCATGAATATGAGATATAAAATCAATTCATAAATACATATTGAGAATATTGTATTGGACATGACCCAAAGTGAAGAAGAAATATTGCATGGGTTTAAGTTATAAGTATTTCTTCTCAGTTTTATATTTGGTGTCCTTCGACCTAATGTTTCCAATGTTTCTTGCATGGGGAGAAAAATATGTTTTGACATAGTCAAACATCACTTTTAATTAGGTGATCATTATGATTATTGGTTGGCTTATTTTCTCGTCATGGCTTGAATATTGGAGATAGTGAAAGGGATTTGTCCCTCTCCTTTTTGAGAGAGATATCCATGGGCCCCTTGATAAGGAAAGATCGGAAAATATGCATGGCCATGCTCAAATAAGTATTAATAAGGTGTTATTAATATTATTTGTTGGAGCAGATCTGCTGGTGATCAAGTAAATGGTTAATTAAGTTTTATAAGGATGACTTGATCCATGCCTTATACTTAATTAGGATATCGTGTGACAAAGGACTAAATATTAAATACGATGTTAGGTTATTATTACATTTACTTAACTTGGGTAAGCATAATGTCTTGCTAGAGGCCGCTTATGTTTTGTGAATAAATGTCTAGGACATTTTTTTTATTCACTGCCAACGTTAAGTGAACCTACGTGGTCACACGCATAGACGATCTTGTGAGCATAATGTCCACGTTCAATGAATCTAGATTGTGTCCAGATTCGTTGAACGTATACAAAAGGGGGAATCGAGATTCCATATTGTATTTTTACGGTAGGTTAATAAGTAATTAATTTTATTTAATCGAATAAATGAAATTAATTACTTAATATTACTCATCTAACCGTTGGATGATTATAGGAATAGACGGACGAGATTGAATCGTCATTAGATGACGGTTAGGGTTTTGATATTGACGACTATAAAAGGTTATGTTAACCTTTTTCTTGTTGGCCGTCCTTTATCTCATTAAAGAAAAAACAAAACCCTAAACCTTAGAACGGCGATATAGTATCTAGCCTCCTCTCTCCGAAAAACGACCGATTACCAGATAGTCAGGATCAGTTCTGAACAGTTTTCAGAACACAGAAGGGGCTAGCATCCCGATCGCTTGCAGAGGAGTTCGTCGCGTGGATACCAGTAGAGTGTGAAGCATACAAAGCAGCGCCTCCACAACGAACAATAAAAACATTGAGGTAATTTCTATCCAATCGGTTTTTCTAGTATGTGCAGATCCTGTTGGTGGATTTCCGTAGTTTTATTTTACTTTGTTTTTGCCTACGGATTCCAACAGAAGGATGAAACTAGAAAAATCCAACATAAAACATGTCCAGAAAGCCCCTGTCCGGATCCAGAAAGAAGCAAAACATTTAGAAATTTTTCCACCCTAGACTATCCAAATCTGGAAGTCCCTTTCTCAGGAACTGGATAGTTGAACAATCGTCAAATATATCCTGAGACTACTGGTGTTTGGAAAGTCTAACTATCCAGGTTCGGATAGTCGAGAATCAGGTGGGTCGAGTTAGTTTATTGCACGAGTTGCCCTAAATTTTCACTTAAAATAAACCCGATTTCAGAGGCATTCTACCGAATCCCTCTCAAATTTGTTAGCTCTTCTCACAATTTCCTTTCTCCTCCGCCTCCCTCTTTCACCATCACCCTCTCCTCTCTAGCGTCCATCTCCGGCATCACCCCTTTCGTCCACCATCATCACTCTCCTCTCCCTTCTTAATTCTTCTTCTTCTCGTCATTACCTCCCCTCAACACTGACAACCACTACGGTCACCATCTCTAGTAATCCCTAATTCCCCTTTTTTCATCTCTTCCTCTCTTCTCCTTCCCTTCCCATCATTATGTTCTCCCCTTCCCTCCACCCTTATTCTCTTTCTTTCTTCTTCCCCTTTTTTTTCTATTTTCCTCCATTCTCGGGTCAACCAAGAGAATCCAGTGGCAGTAGTAGTAGCAAGAAGGAACCGGCAACAGAAGACCCTCAAATTTCGACATTCTAGCAGCGATGGTTCCTTTCAATACAAACTGGGATAAGATTTTCTATGCCCTTTCTTTTCTTATTGTCAGTCATATTATTTCCAATTATCTTTGTGGGGGGCGCAACCTTGAGTTGTCTAAATTTAGTCTATCGGCGTGCTATTGCTTTTGTGTGAATTATCTATTTTGGGGGTGAAGCCTTTTCTTTATTGCATAAAATATACTCATCTGCACACACGGGCTATGTTCTTAGTTTGATGTTATGTGGTTAAAGTGCTTGATTTTCTATACTCGTGCTATTGTTCGCTTGTGTCTCTTGTTGTGTTTTGTGTTGATTGAGTTATTAGGTTGTTGTTGCCTCTATTTTACCTTTGAACTGCCTTGTCATTACCCTCCACTCATCACTATACTGCATAAAGCCACCACTTCCTCCTCTTCCAAAAGGGCTAGAATAGTTTAACTGAGTTCTCTCGAAGATAACCCTCCTATTCCACTTTTTCCAGATAGAATAACATATAGGCCAAATAGAGGTTGGTATGAAAAAAGAAAGATAATCGCATTGAGCGCGAGAAAACTCTTGAACCAGTCTTTGATAATCAATTAGAAATATCCAATCTTTTTACATGTCTCGGGTGGGGAAGAATGATCATAGGATTGGAGTTTACTACCCCTCTTTTGTTAAGGAGTTCTATACTAATATCACTGAGAAAAATAATAAAGATCCCATAACCATCAAAACCACTGTTAAGGGAGTAAACATAAATCTTGATCGGACCCTCCTTGCTCATATTGCTTCAAAACCTAAAGAGGGTCCGACCATTACCTTTGGCCCCACTTCCCATATCATTTTTGGTGATGATGCGTGCAGACATAATGATACAAGTCATAGAATACGAATTTGACCTAGGCCGAATACTGGACATTCTATAAATATTTGGAATTCTAATAACTTGTCACCTAGAATGTGCGTCATTTCTAGTCTTATAGGTAGTAATCTGTCCCTAGGTCTCACAAAATTCTAAATGAATTAAGGGGCATATATATCTATCTTATGGACAAACTCCTTTCAAGCTCACCAGTCAATCTCCCCTACATTATCATACATTGCATGCATGACACGGTTAACACTAACAAGAATCACCGTGTCTTTAGTTTTCCTTTGCTCACGGATATATTCCGTCACTTTTAACGTTGATCTTTCAGGTGAGCAGCAAGAGATTACAAGTGCATCTAATGTCATGCCTGACCTATCCATCTCGCAAAGCAAATTTGAATATAATGAGACAGAGAAGAGATGGATTGCCAAATCGAGGTTAAGTCAGTTGAGAAGACTTTGGTTATAAGCATATATGACCCGCCCGACACTCCGGGAAGGCAGTGGTTAAAGAAGAAGAAGAAGAAGAAGAGGATGAAGAAGAGGAAGCTGAGGGTAGTGATGAAGAGTACGAGGAGTACAAGGAGTACGAGTCCTCTCTCCGAGCCACCATCAACCAAATGCAAATTCGGTAGACCCAACACTCGGATGCCTTGTTAAATATCCAGTACGCACTCAAAAGCTAAGAATTTATGATGACCAGAATATATGGGCACCTATTTTCTCGTAAAGGCACAAGTGGTGGCGGAAGTTGAGAGGGCAGATAGGTCCTCCAGGGAGTTTTTCTTTTCCCCTACTCATTTATTTTCTATTTTCGTTATTTTGTTTTGTTTTTATGTGTTTTTTTGTTTTTTTTATTTGCCCCGTTTGCTAGTTTCATAGTTTGTGTAGTTTAAGTTTCTATAACTTTCATGGTTTTCTATATTATTTGTCTTAGTTTTGTTTTCAACATTGAGGACAATGTGGTTCTAAGTATGTGGGGATTTTAGTTGTTTATTTTTTTAGTTCTTTTAGTTGTTTGTTATTTATGTTGTTATGGTTTTATTGTTAACTTTCCAAAAATACCAAAAAATTGAAAATTCCCAAAAAAAGACAAGTCCCAAAAAATTGAAAATCAAAAACTTCAAAAACATGAAAATTTTTTGAAAAATCTCCAAAAAAATTGTTTTTTTATTTCATTTAAAGTTATTTTTTGTAAGTAATTATTTTTATCTTTCTTAAGAAAAAACCCAAAAAGATTTTCCTTTTTTTTTTTTTTTTTTTTGGTCACTAGAAAAGCATGAAAACAGGTGCATTTAACTTGTTGGAACTTAGAATAGGCATAATGCGTGATTTAACTTCACAACCTTTCCTATGTTTATGCCTTGTGAATTGATGGTCTCTATGCACTATGCTTTGTTGAGGAGTAGAAATATGCTTTGAGAATCTTGTGAACTTGCCTAATATTCTTTTCAAAGCATCATTCTAGAACTTATTTTCTCATACCTTGAAATAAAGAGTCTATTTATGGTTAACCCAGAAGATGATGGTCAAGGCTTTCTTTGATAATTTTGAGCCTTTCTTGCCTACCCTTTTAATGTTAAATCCTTAGTAATCTTTTCGAAGTTTCCTTTCTTGCCTACCCTTATAACATTAAATCCTTAACTCTTTTTGAAGTTTCAAGCTAAGGTATTCACTCATTGATTTTCTTTGACTTTAAATATAAACCCTCAATCAATGAGCTAATGATTCTAGACTTTTGAGTCATTTTGAGTGAGCATCACAGATAAGTGTAGGAGAAAGAGTGAGAAAAGAAAATTTTGAGAAAAAGGGTATTTTGGGAAGCTGACTTGAGAAAGAAATCAAACGAGAAGAAAAAGTTTTAAGGGAACAGATTAAATCAAATGAAATATCTAAGAAACCCTTCGTGAGAAAGCTTGTTCCTATCAATCATTTGTTGAAAAAAAAAAAGAAAAAAATGAGGAAGACAAAAATAAAATAGTAAAAAGACAAAGAAAGGAAAAGAATGAGTTCAAAAGAAAAATTACAAGTCTTGTATCTCTTTGATTATAGTTCTCTTGACAGATTCTTGATAATAGAAGGGAGAAAAGAATGCTAATCCAATAATCAAACAAACAAACTAAGCAAGAAATCAAGAAAAAGAGGATGAATTCTTCACATAAACGGACAAAATCTTTGTCTTTCTTTTTTTGCTTTTGCCTCTTAGCTTGCACTTTCTCTCTCCTACATGTCATATACTCTTGAAAATTCTAAGAACAAAATAAAACATCTCAAAAATCTACCTTAATATTTTGATGAACAAAATTTGACAAACAAAAATTGTCCAACAAAATTTTACAAACAAATTTTGACAAACAAAATCGGCAAACAAAATTTGATAAACAAAATTTAACTGATAAAACCCATTGACAAAAAATTGGCAAAGCCGCCTTCTTTGAAATTGTTAAAGAAATAGCTTATTTTCATCATTGGAGATATGTTTTAGGAAGAATTAAGAATAAATTAAGAATATATAACAATATTTACATAACCCCAAATTCGCCGGAGTTAGGATGGAGGAGTCCTATTGCCGACTTGCTACTTTTTGGTGAGAGATAAATCAGCTGAGTCCATCCGTGCATACTCGATTGATAGGATTCGTGAGGAGAAGAAGAAGATAAGAGGAGGTTCACCGGAGAATAACATTCATCGGGAGGCCAGATTGTAGAGGGGCGGTGGTGGTACGTGGTATGGTGGTGGAGGTACAAGGGCGAGGTCGAAGAACCGATTGAGAGATTCTAAGGAGAAGGAGAAGAGGAGAAGGGGTTCAATGGAGGACAGTCCGGAGGGCAGTAGTACGGTGGTGGTCTCGGGCAGAAGGTGAGGAGATGGAATTAGGAGAAGTTTTTTGGAGAATTCTCTAAGTTTGGAAGTCTAGAATAGAAGAGTTCCAAATGCTTAATTTTAGGAAAAATAACTCAGCCAAAAACAGAAGCGAGAAACTTTCCTGGTTTTTTATTTCA
This sequence comes from Catharanthus roseus, assembly GCA_028651295.1. Taxonomy (NCBI): domain Eukaryota; kingdom Viridiplantae; phylum Streptophyta; class Magnoliopsida; order Gentianales; family Apocynaceae; genus Catharanthus; species Catharanthus roseus. Next base: position 3,634,724 of record JAPQWS010000140.1, on the reverse strand, counting down.
GTCCCAAAAGTTTTAAAGGTGTTTATTTAGTATTTCAAGCATTTATAAATGCCTCTATAGATGCCATTTAAGGACGTCTGAAAGAGTGTGGGGAAAAATACATATTGTGGCATAGTTTTATAAATACCTTAATAATTATGTCACTATAGGCATATTTTGTTGTAGTGATAGCTTCTATTCCTTTCTTCTCACATATATACTTCCTTGATTTTGAATGATTGATGAGAGTTTTAAAGTTTTGTCAGGATGTAAGTGAGTTGATTAAAAGGTAAAGTGTTTCGTGAGATTAGACAGAAAACGACTTAAAGGTTATAGATAACTTTAAGTTCATTTCTCCTTTTGTTGCATTAGCTCATATTCTCATTCATTTTGTTTCCCCTTACCTTCACTTGATAACCACTTATGTCCCTAGTCTAATGTTACAAGCTTAAAATTTCTACCTAATCAGGAAAAACAGTGATTGCAACAGAGATTTGCGACTGAATATTTTTGTCGTAAATTTACGCTTGAACCGCGACCACCTTGAACTAATGAAAATTTAGCGACCATTCTTTGTGACTGAATAAGAAAACAGTCGCAAAATTTTAAATGTACCACCAATTTACGACCGAATACATCAATCGCTAATCATAAACCCTAAATCTCTAAAATCACAAAACCCAGCCCTTCCCCTCTATTACTCTCTTCTCTATCTCTCTCCTACGCCTCCTCATCTCTTGAGAACTCCTAATGTCGTGTCGCTATTCCTTCCCTTTCTCCTTTCTCCCTTCTTCCTTCTTCCTCTTCTCTTCCCCTCGTAGCTTTTATCTCTCGTGCTGCCTCCCTTTCTCTCTTCTTCTTCTTCTTCTCTCCTCTCCTCTACATCCCAGAGCGTCTTTCTCTCCTTTCTCTTCTCGACATCTCCCTTCTATTCTCCCCTCTACTTGCCCACTGCCGCTGTTGTGCCACCGGTTGCCGCCAGTGCCCGTCACTGAGGAAGCCAAAAGTTAACAAAGAAGAGAGGTAACTTCCTTAACTTTTTTTTGTTTTCATTTGGATAAATAGAAATTTTACTTCAATATTTTGAGGATTTAAATACCAAGAAGGATTTTGGAGTGAAATGTTTATTTTTCTTTTTTTTTTTATCAAGCTGAAAAATGAAAGATTTTTTTAAGGGGGAAAAAAAACACATTGCAATTATTTGAGGAAAGTAGCTTTAGGGGAAAAAAACGTTTCATTACAAGTTTTCATAGCTTTTGAATTTGACAGCAAAAAGCTTTAATCCCGAAGTAGTACAAAACTTGATTATTTTAAACTTCGGAAACAAAGTGGTTCTATTCTGAGTTGAATTTGTCCCCCTTGTGGTTTTGTAAGTATTCAAGGCAAAAACATCCTTGTATGTTTAATTAGCTCATTAGGAGCTCTATAAGTATTTCAAATCTTATGATGCTCTATTGATCAATTTGTATCTATTAGAAACCAAAAGGTTGAATTTCTAATTCTCCTTTCTTCTTATTCCTTAACATCTCCAACAGTGAAAGGTGTCCGTAAAATGGAATATGACTTGTATTTTATTTTCTCTGAGAGTGTATAGACAATAGATAGCAACTCTAAATATCGTTGTGCATGTTTAAGTTGGTAAAAAGATGTGTTAGAATATGACCCTTTTAATGTATGACTAATATGATTGATTGTAATCCTTTGTTTTTTGAGGAGTTTCTTTTGAGATCTTGACTCTCTCAATCTCACTTGTTTAAGAGGTTTTTCATGTGGTTAGAACCATTGAGTTGTAACATCCACTCCATAATTTGAAAATAATTTGACTTTGATGTTCTTTGTTTAATATAATTATTACTTCTTTTTCTTGGATCCCTAGAAAATATCCCAATCATGCTCTTTCTCCCCACATGCATTTGTTTACATTCTATTTTTTCTTATCAAGTTTTTGAAACTTTTATGTGTGTCTGCTGAATATGTAAAAAAAAATATATGTTTTGGGAAAAGAAAATGATGCATCAATTAGAACTTGAATTCAGAGTGAATGGTAGAAGACATCGGCTCCTAATTCACAAATAAGTTTTTCAAGGGGGAAATATGAGTGACTATGCTTTCATGGAAATATGATTAACCATTCTTGTTAGACAATTTCCTAACCTTAAACTTAATTATATATCTTGGGGCTAAAGTATTGGTTTTTCTATTTTCTTGTTTGGTGAGAACGAAAATTTATCCTTAAAATTTCATTTTTGTTTTCACAGGTCTTACTCCCTCTCTCACATGGCTCCTCTTGAAAATTTTTCCTCAATAGCTTTGTACTAAATGCTAAGAGGGAGGGACGTAGAGAGGATATGGTTAAGTCATTCTGCATATGGTGATTAATGTAATTCTAGAGTTTGATACTACACTATTTGCTACTTTGGCTTGACTTGCAACTGGTATTCCAGTAAGCATGTTAAAAAACTTTATTCTTTATTTCTTTGACATATGAAAAGCGACATGTTATTTTAAGCTATGAAACTTTTCAGAGGTATCTAAAAAAAATAATAATTCTCTCCTTAACTTCGGAAATTTTCAGAAATTTTTGAAATTTCAAAGAGTACCTATTTTTTGTATTCCTTTTACTGAATATTTTATCTATATGTGTTTTAATTATGAAGGATTCAACAGCACGGTGTTATTCTCACTCTCTCTCTCTCTCTCTCTCTCTCTCTCTCTCTCTCTCTCACACACACACACATACATTTTTTATTTCATATAGATTCGTGAAAATGGCTTAGTGTTTGCTTTTTCTTTTGTTGTGTAGATTGATGTGCAAAAAATGAAAGAACATATGATTTATATGTTCTGATGCTTTGGAGGAGGGAAAAGCTTCTATTTCTTAGTAAAGTTAGTACATAAATTTTTATGAATTGTCAAAATTAAATTTGACGTGTTTTTCCTTTGTTTTTTCTTTAACATATGCATGGGTTTTTGCTGAGATGTTCAATTTTGTTAAAATTTCATAAATCTGTGATAACATTTTTTTAAGCTCTACATCCATTGTCATATAGCTCGGTAGTTTACAAAGTTTTCTTAGAGTTTGTTTAGATGAATCATTTCTTTTTTTTTTCCTGGCTACAAGATAATTAGACTCGTGTAGAACTTTTTTTTGGCTCTTTCTGGATGATGTTCTGTTTTGAAAGTTGTTGATGCTTATACCTTCATAAGATAGAAAATTTATAAAATGCCATTTCTATATCAGGTGAACTAGTCAAGATGGCTACAGTTATCGTTGATAACTCACTTCCTCTTAGAACGTTCAACAGTTGTCTGGCAACTTGACTGCTCTTCTGCCTCACCTTTCAGTAAGTGATTATCATTTTGCCTTTCTTTTATTGTTTTCTTGTGCTAAAAAAAGCCCCTATTCAACCTGATCTCTTTGAATTTCAAATTTTTCAGTCTTGCTTTTTTATTCTTTATCTTTGGTACCAAAAGGTGAAATCCCATGCCCACAGGCCCCCACCAGACTGGCCGATGCCTAGGTAGAGAATGTATACTAGAGTTAACCTATATTTTCGTCTTGCTTTTTGATTCTTTATCCTTTTGCTAAAATAGAGTTAACCTACATTTCCATTTGGTCTACACAAATTTGAATATAACACCGGCTTGGGATTATGAAGATTTTTTCACTTTTTTGGTTACGTATAATTTATAAATTTTTTCTGATTTCAAGCATTATTTTCTCATGGATGCAGATAAGTGCATGAGATAAAGAAATTCTGTAAATTATTGATGCAAGTGAGTGGTTATTTTGTTCATGGATTGTTTGTGTTGAAATATTTTATAGGATTACATTTTTTATAGTTAAAATATATTTCTAGTATTAACAGTAGGATTTGATATGTCATATAAACATGTGTAACTGCCTTTTAGTGGTTAGCCTTTTTGTATATAATTTAGATGTTTCAAGTTTATTTGATGATTGGAATTGCTATTGATTGGTATTTATTAATAATTAGATTGGTTACATTATTAGTATTCTCTCATATTTTCCTCAATCAAACACAATGTCCTTGTTTTGCATATGAAATACAGAAATGTGAGGTCAAAAAAAAATGTTGAATAGAATATCCTTGTTTTGCATATGAAATACAGAAAGGTGAGGTCCAAAAACAAACGTTGGGACCCATTTATGACCGAAAATTTAGTCGCAATTTTTATCGCCAATTTGTTTTGTGTGAAATTTTTGCAACCAAAAGGTCAGAATGTGGTCGTGACTTTTCGAATCCGAGCTTTGTGATGGAAGGTCACAAATTTTAATTTGCAACCAAAATTCGGTCACAACCCTCTCTTCGCGACGCCTGTTTAACGATCGAGTTTTTTTGTCACAATTTGGTCACAAAATCGTTAATTGTGACAGAATTGCAATAAAAAATGTGGTCGCTATTCAGTGATTATTTTGTAGTGTATGACTTTAGTTAGAACTTAGAGTAGAAGGGTGTTGGAAAAGTCAAGTATATAGATTATTGGTTAATAGAATGAATCATACAATTAATTTCTTGATATTCTTTTTGCATATTTTCGAAACTAAACATATGTATGCACACACACACACAACTTTGATTCAAATAATGGGCAAAAATGGAAGGTTGGATGTGTTAGTAAGATTATGAATTCTGCCTTGATGATTTTTGGTAGTTCTTCTAACTCTTGGTTATGTTTGAAAGTGGTAACTCTATGTTCTTGTTGTTGATTTTAGTTGTAAAGTTAATTTGTGTTGTAAAATTTTAAGTGTTTTTTTGTCAATTTGTAGGTATATTGTCTGCAAATCCTCACATGACATTACTCATCTTCTTCGGTAACTTAGGGTTTAAAGGGCTTGTTGTACGTGGTAAATGCAATCGTAAGTCCTACGAAAGTGGGTAGTTAGTTTACTTTCATTCTCATTTTACTTGTCTTCTTTTAGCCCTTTGCTCGAGGACGATCAAACCTTAAGAGTTGGAGAGTTTGATATCTCTATTTTTATGCCATTAAGTTTTATCGTTTTTTATTATTTTTTATGTTTAATTATTAATATAATGAACTTATTGAGCTGTTTCTTCTTTTTATTGTTCTAGATACCTTCAGAATAAAGATATGTTGACAACGAACTAAAACAGAGGACTTTGGGACCAAAAACGAAGAAAACAAAGAAGAGAACATCAAAAACTCAAGTGCTGGAATATTACTATTATCCAAATCCAGATAATAGCTATTTGATTCCGAATAGTCCTGCATCCAGAAAAGAAATACATCTAGAAGCTTTCCGTGTCTAGAAAGCTAGACTTTCTTGATCCGAAAAGTCGTGCAAATGACTAAATTACAAAATTCTATTTTTTCTATTTTGCCTCTATTTTGTTTTCTTTTTGTATTTTTATAGGTTTAGAGTAATTATAGAGTAGGATTTGGAAATATTTGTCCTATATAAACCCTATTAGATACATTAATTTCAGAAGTTTAAGTTTTAGTTTCAATTCGATATTTTTGTATGAAGATTAGAAGACCCAATTCATGTTCAATTTCAGAGTTTCTTCAAGCGACTCAGAAGACAATTTACTCAATCATTGGAACCGTGGACTCTTCAAATTTTTCACCTAAACTCCCTAAACTTATTCTATTTTATGAATTTGTCTATGAGTTTATATGTTAGAATAATGTTAATTAGCAACTCATTTTTTTTGTATTTGAATGGGATGAACCCTAAAATACTTGGTTAATATTTTATATGAATTTTTTTTTATTATTTAAATTTTATTTGGTTATTATTCAATTATTGTGTTTGTTTACCGATTTCTGGAGATTGGTAATTAATTTTGCATGGTTAATTGAATTGGATAAGGAAGGTTAACCTAGGGCTTAATTGAATAATAAGAATTTTTTTCTGGGAAGTTGAATAATAGGAATTGGTAATTGAGTAGGAATAATAATTACGGTTCTTAAATCACTATAATCTATAATTCGTTTATAATCAGATTAGGATTACAAGGAATTCTTCTCTAAATAATTAAGAGGATCAGTGAGTCTTGGCCTAGGAATATGTTTTATCTGACATTAGAGTTAGATCCTACAAACAAGTTTGAATAATTAATTACAATGATTTTCTAAATAAAATTAACTTAAGGTTGTAGAAGATTCTACCATTTAAACACGCTTTTTCAAACTTAATTTTAAAACATTTTTAATCATTTTTTAGTTGTTAATGGTGTTTAATTGTTTTATATTTTTAACATTTTTTTTCAAACTTTTTAATTTAATTAAACAATAGAGATACGGATAGTACTAGTGTTTGGCCGTTCTAAGAGTTTAATAATTCGAAGACTTTCCTCACCTTATTCATCGATAGGTATGCTTGCCTAAAAATGGAATTTTTTTTAGAATAGAAACCACACACCAATCACAATCATTTTTTTCTAATGTTTAGAGTTTGACTTTAATACCATGTTAAACGTTAAAAGACAGTATAAAAATTAAGTTGTAATGTCGAATCTTCTATCATGTGAGGAAGATAATATATATATATAGTTACAATATTTAGAAATTACCTAATTTAGGGAGTTAGTGGTTAATGACAAATCTACCAAGATCCCTAAAAGATAAGTAATAGAATAATACAATACTAGGTAACTAACTTAGCTAATGGTAAATATCACATAATATTATAGAATATGTACTTTCTATGTCTCGCATTGTAGCTTGGGCCCATTAATAAGTAGGTTTGTTAATGGTAATAAAATATCATGAATTCGACCCTTGTATATAGCGTCAAAGTGAGAGAGCTCTAGACCAAGCTTCATCCCCGAATAAGAGTCAAACTCTATAGGTGCAACTCGGGCCGACATGGTATCTTAGCCAAGTTGTTGGGCCACCAGTAGATAATGTCCTGCAGAACTTCTTGCTGCAAGCCCAGATGGCTAGCCTTGGGAATGAGGTACTGTTTTGAGAATCTCACATCGACTAATTAGATAATTAATAAACTCCTTATAAGTCTGGGCAATCCTCCTCTTCTTGAGGTGCCTTTTAGAATGAGTTAGATTCGAATCTAAATTTTGCACATATATATATTGTGTCGTTACAATGCACATGAGAAATTACTTGATTCTATGTGTACAAGATATGGAACATTCATTAAATGAAAAAAAAAAAAGAAAATTAATTTTACTTTATATAGACTATAATGTGAATGATTAAATAATGTATGCGACATTTATATTATACCACTCTAAGATACGTGTGAAAAAAATTTATATATTATGATGATGTACCTTATCACACATGTTGGAATAGTCTCGTACATTTCCACTCATGTATTTCATGCCATTTTGACAGATCTTAATGAAATTTAATTCACTTTTTCTTTAAAAAGTAAAGGAATGCCATATAAATCTTAGTCTTCATTCTCTCTTCCGCATTCAAGCGGTAAGAAGACTAGCTTATACCTTTTTCCTTTTCTCTTTGTTCGTTCTTTAAACAAGATCACGTAAAGGAAAGGTATTACTACGATCAGCAAGACAGAAACTATTGAATCATTGTTAATAAATTAATAATTTAATTATATACTTTTTTTCTCTTAAAAGAAAAAGAAAATTAAATTTATTAATTAAATTTTATTAAGACCCGTTAAAATAACATGAGTTATATGAGTAAAATATTACGATACTATTCTAACATTACATTACAATTTAATGCTTGCTAGTTTTGCCGAAAAGACGAGCCAGACATCTACCATCCCTACCAAGACAAGAAAAGATAAAGGAGAACCTATCCTTGTTCGCTGAAAAGAGAAAAAACAGTATTTATTTTAACAACTTCTTTCCTTTTTTTTTTTTTTTTCCAGTTTGCAATTATATTATTTTTAAATACAGAAAACACATATCTATCTCTAACAATAGTTGATTACTATATGACTTACAAAAAAAAAAAAAAAGGAAGTTGATTACTATGTACAATAAGAGTTTTTAGGGGTCACATTTATTTATTTATTTATTTATTTATTTATTTATTTATTTATTTATTTATTTATTTATTTATTTATTTATTTTTTGTGGAAAGGAGGGGTCACATTACATACCAGAGTAAGTAATTGATAAATTTTGTCCCATAATTATGTATCCATCCCATTTTAATTTGGTTTCTTTTATCTCATTTTAATATAATTCTTTATTTCGTTCAAATTTGATTTTATAACTTTTTACCTCATTTTAATTTAATAATTATTTATCTTTTTAGTATTTTTCCCGCTTTAAGCAACAAGGCGGAAGACCATAAAAGCATTTTTGAATACATTTCAAATTGGTTTCTTACAATATGACCTTTTATAATTGAGAATGCATCAACCAAATCTCTTACCTCACTTCTGGAGGATTTGTATAATCAATCTTTAAATAGTCAATCTCATTTTAACCATCTAATTACAAATATAAACCTAAATTTTATAAAGAAAAATTATAAATTCATTACTTTTAACCTCTCAAATTAGAAATGGCAGCAGAAAGCTACTCAACTGATTAGCCATTATCAAGTCTGATACAAATTATTAAACCATGTACCAATCCCAAACCTTTAACTGATTCATAAATCTTTTTTTACCAATATCGAAATTGTTGGCCAACCGATAACTAATTATCGACCTGATGACTATAAAAAATAAAAAATTAATTATTTTTAAATTTTCAAATTAGTCCCTCAAAATATGACCTAGCATCAATGGAGGACCTCGAATTGTAAGGTTCTCTAACAAATCTTTCAAAATGTAAAGAGCGATTATCGGGTTATTTTACATAGTGGAGTGAGAGACTTGATTTATACGTTTTTTGAATTTTGAAAGATTTTTTTTAGAAAACTTTACAATTCGAAATCCTCAATTGGCATAGTCATATTTTGAAGGACTAATTTAAAATTTATCTAAAAATATTTTTGTTGTCTTCCGCCTTGTTGGTAGCGGCATGGAAAAAAATATCAAAGATACATAGTTGTTGAACTAATATAAGTAAAAGTAACAGATAGTTTGAACAAGATAAATAGTTTTCAGATTAAAATGAGTAAAAAAAAAAAAAACAATATCAACTAAGTAAGACGTGATAAATAATTAAGGGACCAAATTATCTAATTACTATATACAAAATATGATTTAAATTTAGTGCACTTTTTTGTTCTCTCTCTCTCTCTCTCTCTCTCTCTCTCTCTCTCTCTCTCTCTCTCTCTCTCTCTCTCTCTCTCTCTCTCTCTCTCTCTTTCTTTGGATAATCCAATATCTGGGAGTCATTGACTAATCTGGGAAGGATTGAAAGTACAAGATTCCCAAATAACAGCATTAGGTTAGTATGAGACATTAAATCATTGCCTAAGTGACTCCAACTCAAAACCTCTCGTTTGATATACTATTGTGGAGGATCTTAAATGAGAGAGTTAAGCCATTAAACGATACACCACACTTTTTTTTTTTTCCTTTTTGGAAAAGAACATACAAGGCTTCTTTGTCTTCCAAGAAACCAATAACGGAGATTCTATCCAAAGAAACATGATGTTCCACATAAAATGCATATGTGATCCAAAAATGATGATATGTTGAGAATCCACCTTCACTATTAGTTAAACAATTAATAAATTCTAAATAAATTTTTTTAAGATAATTTTTCAGAGTGAATTAAGCATAAACTCAATATCTAATATGATCAGGGACGGAACTACAAGGGGGCTCGGGTCCCCCCCGGCAATTTATTTTTTTTTAAAAAAATTTTAGGGTTTTTACATTCAAGCTCCCTAGTTTTTTTTTTCAATTTAGCCCCCCAAAACTTAGGGACTGATTTATAAAAAATAAAAAAAACAACGCCTGAAAACCCTCGATAGCAGCTGCCAGAAGAAACCAAAAAAAAAAAAGCAGCTTTCTCTCTCTTTTCTATCTGCTCCTCCCCCTCCGTGCAAACTAAAACTGATCCTTTTCCTCGGACTCCGACTCTCCGACCTCCGCAGTGGCGCAAAGCAAGTAAGACAGCAGGTGGTGTCGTGTCGACTGCGGAACCTCAGCCACGGACACAGACAGGCAGCAGCAAGCTGCAGCATCGCGGCAGTGGCAGGCTGGCAGCAATCAGGCAGGAAGGAGACGGACGACGGCTTCACCTCCCTATTCTTCAAACTTTGAAGAAGAAAAAAGTAAGTTTTCTAGATTAATTTATTTAGAAACTTTTTTATTTTGATTTTTGAGTGCTAAAATTTTTATTTTGTTAGTGAAAAAATTTCTAGGTTTTTTTTTGTAAAAATATGATTATTATGTAATTTATGATCTAATTAATTATTATGTTATAAATGAAATATATTGAATTATGAATTTAAAATATTTGAATATTATATAGGATTTTACTATGGAGAAATATTTTGGAAAGTGGAAGAAGGGTCCTAAACCGGTTGAAGAAAAATCAGCTAATAAAGGAAATGTTAATAATGAATATCGTGGGAAAAAGCCTCGGGTAGGGGTAGAGTTTTTGGATTTTGAAATTATTGGTGATCCAGGATTGCATAAACCAATTGATAGTTATCCTTATGAGGTTAGAGATGAATTAAGGAAACGATATGTGGTAAAGGCCAAACTCAACCATGTGATCATAAATTTTCGCAAACTGGTTTGTTATGTGGAGCAAGAGATTTTTGTGAGTATTGAAAATGAAGACATCTTGCAGCAGTTTCAGAATATGCAAACTCGAAGAATAAAATTGTCATCTTAATCATTTCGTTCACATGTAAAACTCTATTTTAGATCATTTTGCAGTAGTGATTTCTTTTTCATTCTTAATATTTGTATGAATGTTATTTATTTTTATATTAATCTTCTAATCGTTCTAAATCAATTGCAGGTCATATTAGATTTCGTCTTCTGATCGTGCTCATCTCATCTGTTATCTCAAGATTCTTAGCTTTGATAGATGTATTTATCCCGTAAGTGATGGGTAATCATTCCTCGTGAGTATTTTTTGCTATTTTATTTGTAAATTTAGAATTGTAATGCTTATCCCGTGAGTGATGGGTGATCACTCCTCATTGGTAATGGGCTCACCTATTCTTTTGCTATATTATATGTAATTTGGAATTGTTTGAATGCCTTTTGTACATGGAATGCATCATTTTATAGACGAAATTCTGGCAAAAATTTTTTTTTCTCCAACCCCCCAACCATGTTGTTCTGGTTCCATCCCTGAATATGATATACATCAAACTCAAGTTATTAATGATGTTCGACCACCCGCAAATGATGTTCTACCAAACTTCATGTTCCAGTTCAGATGACCGACTTTGAGCGTAAGCAGATGTGCTGAAAACTTTACATCAACTAATTAAAAAATTAATGATCTCCTAATAAACTTAGCAATTTTCCTCTTGAGGTGAGTTAATCTCAAATCAAATATTTTAACACGATAAGTTAGTGTAATTAATTTTTTTTTTTTACCAGAAAATATTAATTTCATACATGCAAATAACAATATGACTTATTATATCATCAAAGGTATTATGTTAAATGGTGTTGCAATATCCCAGCAAAAAAAAAAAATGATGTTGCAATATAGTAAATAACATATGCATCTGTTAATTATTTGACAAGATCTCTCAAAAAAAATTATTTGACAAGATCTTTAGTTCGATATGTATTTTTTTCCCTGAATAAGATGAATAAAATATCATTTTATTATTAATAAAATGGTTAAGTCCATTTAAAAAAAAAGTATGTTACAATTTTTATTGTGTTAAATTATAAAGATGTTCACATTGCACGCCATAACATTAAAGCATGTAGAAATATAGCCACATATACACTAGATTTTATTATTAGATTTTTATTATACCCCCAATCTTGTTTATCTATTTATAAACTTAATTCATTTAACTTTGAGTTGTAGTACCGTATGATTTAAATATGTAACAATTTAATTCATTTAACAATTTTTTCAAATAAATGCGTCCACACATACTACACGTTTTGTAAAGTAATTACAATCTTGATCTTATTTAATTTTTGTGTTTTCTAATAAAATAATGTCCTATATTAGAAATGATTGGAAATGATCGAAGATTTTGACAAAGGTTATGAATCCAACTACTTTAATGTGATCACGATCAAAGTACGCAACGTAAACAAATTAATAAAACTCAGATAAATCTCAAATTAACATGGTAAAATCTCATTTCTTAACTTTCTTTCCAATCCTGAAAATTGAGATTTGTTTCCTAATAATACTGTTGTTTTCTCCACCTAAGAAGCCTAATTAATTTTACCTGTTGTTAAAATCTGGGTCATCATGGTTTTTTTGCTCTTTTGTATTGAACAGTGCCATTCTATATAAAGGCCAAGCAAAGCCATTTTAATAGCATAAGCAAAAGCAAAAGCAGAAGAAAACCATTCATATGAGACACATCCCTTTCTTCTCCTTATCCTTTAGCCTAATTTAATGCTTCTCCACTGGCCAAAAAGATCAAAGTAGAAGGAGAAAGAAGAAGCAGACCAGAAGTCACACCCCTTGAGGGCCACCACCCCAACCCCCCCTCCCTCCACCCCGGTCCTCCAATTTCACCACCACAAACAACTCTCTACAAAGGGTCCCAACAACAACAATGGCCTTTGCCTTAAATATATTTGCCTAAATATATATCCAGGTAAAAATTATTTAAAAAGGGCATTCATTTCTTGACTCTCTCTCTAAAAGAGGGGTCCCAAACTCCAAAAACTCTTATCCCAATCCCAATACACAAACAAAAATAGTGAAGTTCTGAATTGGATTGGATTAATCTGACCATTTTCTTCTTGTTGTTTTGTTTAGTTTATTTATCTTTCATCAAAATTTTTCACAAAGATAAAAAATATCTAGTATTTGTTTCTCTCTGCCCTTTCTTTTTCCCAAACGCAGATATGAAATGAAGGTTTGGTAATAAATTAGTATTCTTTCTTTGCCTTTGCGTTTGAAGTAGCCGACACTTTTCACCACTTTATGCACCATCCGTAGATTAATTTACTTAGTAGTAGTATTTATATAATAAAATAGTGCAAACCCCACCATTTGCTTCTCTCTCTCTCTCTCTCTCTCTCTCACTTTCCTCTCTCTTTCTTCCCTTGTTTTTGTTCTTTGTTCTTGTATAGTCTAAAGGGTCAATTATTCTGCAAGAAGAGAGGGAGAGTTGAAACAGAGTTGGAAGATAACTCTCAGGTAAAGAAAATCTTTCTTTTTTGGTTTTTAATTTCATTTCTTTCTGATAAAACAGAGTACTCTGTTTTTCTGGTTCTATTTTTGTATTGAATTTTCTATTTGATGATCAAGTTGAGGGATTTTAAGTCTTTTCTCCTGTTCATGTTGGTTTTCTTGTTTTTTGAAGTCCGTTTTGGAATATCTGATCAGTTTTTTTCCGTTGTTTTGCTTTCTAGTTTGGTGTTTGAGAATCAAGAATTCACCTTTTTGATTCAGTATATGAGTTTTATTCATTTTTAAGGCTGTTCGTAAGTACAGATTCTTTTGAAAGTAAAGTAATTATTTTTGCATTCAATAACTGATGTTAACTTCTTTATTCTATCTGTATTTATGATTTTCTAGGAACTGATGCAGTTACTGGTTCTTGTCATCATGTTGGGGTTGTTTTTGGTGGAAACCTGAGGGATTCTTAGCTGTTTTAGATCTGGGAAGCACGTGGATTTGGTTTTTTATTCATCTTCACAAGTTAGAATCTCTTCTCTGTTGAATTCAAGGATATTTGGGGTATTTAAGTTTTTGGTATATTGTTGATTTTCTCAGATCTGGGATCTTTTTTGTGTTTAGATTTCTTTTCATGGATGGGAATCATTTCTTAAAAGCCCTCCTTTCCCAAGTTCCCTTTTATTTCAGTCTTGTGTGTTCATTTTGACCTTCAAATTGGCTTTTGCACTAGCTTTATCTTTCTGGTTTCTGGGATCCCTATTTGTTTGATATGAACCAGTATAAGGTTCTCTTTCCTTTTGGTTTTATGTACTAGATTTCTGAGGAAATAATTTCTAGATCCTTGGTATAATTACTTTTCTCATTTTATTCTATTTTTGCAGGTGATAAAGGCTATGTGACATTTCTGATCCTGAAAAGCTATCCGTGTTTAATAGTCGTACTGGATTCTTAGGATTTGAGATTTAACAGTTGAATAAAATTTGAGGGTCTCTGAATTTGTTGTCAAGTTTGAGGGTCATTTCTTGACAAGATGATGATGTTTGAGGAAATGGGATTTTGTGGTGATCTGGATTTCTTTTCGGCTCCTCTTAAGGAACCTGACGTAGAGGCTCCTAATAATGAACAGGAGCCTGTTGTTGATGATGATTACAGTGATGACGAAATTGATGTTGATGAACTTGAAAGGAGGATGTGGAGAGACAAGATGAGGCTGAAAAGGCTTAAAGAGATGAATAAGGGTAAGGAAGGCATTGATGCTGCCAAGCAAAGACAGTCTCAAGAACAGGCAAGGAGAAAGAAGATGTCAAGGGCACAGGATGGGATCTTGAAATATATGTTGAAAATGATGGAAGTCTGTAAAGCCCAAGGTTTCGTTTATGGAATTATTCCCGAGAAAGGGAAACCGGTGAGTGGGGCGTCCGACAATCTCAGGGAGTGGTGGAAGGATAAGGTTCGATTTGATCGTAACGGCCCTGCTGCCATAGCCAAGTACCTAGCAGATAACTCCATCCCGGGCAAGACCGAGGGGACTAATCCTGTGGGTCCTACACCACATACTCTCCAAGAGCTTCAAGATACTACCCTTGGTTCCTTGCTATCTGCTCTAATGCAGCACTGTGATCCTCCTCAGAGGAGGTTTCCATTAGAGAAAGGTGTTCCACCGCCATGGTGGCCAACCGGGAACGAGGAATGGTGGCCTCAGTTGGGTTTGCAGAAGGACCAAGGCCCACCGCCTTACAAGAAACCTCATGATCTGAAGAAGGCGTGGAAAGTTGGAGTTCTTACAGCGGTCATCAAGCATATGTCGCCTGATATTGCCAAAATTCGTAAGCTCGTGAGGCAATCAAAGTGCCTACAGGACAAAATGACCGCCAAAGAAAGTGCAACGTGGCTTGCCATCATCAACCAGGAAGAGGTTTTGGCTAGAGAACTCTATCCGGATCGCTGTCCACCTTTGTCCTCATCCGGCGGTAGTGGATCCTTTGCTATTAATGACACCAGTGAATATGACGTGGAAGGCGTTGAAGATGATCCTAACTTTGATGTCCAAGAGCAAAAGCCTAGCAATCTCCATCTGTTGAACATGGCTGCAGACCGGTTTAAAGATAGACTACCAGGTCAACCACAACCACATGTAATAAAGGATGAGCTATTGAACAACTTGGACTTTGGGCGCAAGAGGAAACCAACCAATGATTTGAACATCATGATGGATCACAAGTTCTTCACTTGTGAGTTCCTTCAGTGTCCTCACAGTGAGCTTCGCCATGGTTTCCAGGACAGATCCACCAGAGACAATCATCAATTGACTTGCCCATTCAGAAATTCTTCACAGTTTGGAGTTTCAAATTTTCATGTTAATGAAGTCAAGCCAATGGTCTTTCCTCAACAATTTGTTCAGTCAAAGGCAGCTGCGATGCCAGTTAACTCAAATCCTCCACCATTTATTGATCTCTCTGGACTAGGTGTTCCTGAAGATGGCCAAAGGATGATAAATGATCTTATGTCTCTCTATGACACAAATGTTCAACCGCACAAGAATTCAGATTCCGGGACTGGTGCTGTGGTGAAAGAGCAGCCTCCTCTCACACAACCTGGCATTCAGTGTCAGCCAGATAATTATCTTCAAGGTCAAGGGCTTATGATGGAGGCCGGTAATATCTTCGATGATGCTAACCTCGCTCACGGTCGTGCTATGTTCCAGCCTGGAGATCGCTATGAGGATGGAACCATGCAACCAACCAATCGTTCCATGTTTCACCAAGGTGATCGGTTTGATCAGTGCAAGATGTTGAATTCTCCTTTCAACACCAATGGCAACGAAACCTTCCAGTTCATGTTCGGATCACCATTCAACATACCATCAGTGGACTTCTCTGAGGGTTTGCCTGGAGTTTCAAGGGATAATATCGTGCCAAAGCAGGATATTCCAATCTGGTATCCGTAAAAAGTACTCTCAAGGGATGCAGTTCATGAACAAGGAGGGGGGGTAAGAAGATTTACAGATAAGATAATAGGTCTCTTTTCTGGATAAGGTGTAATTTTAATCGCCGAACGTTATGGTAGTCTGGTATTTTCTTATTGTAGTTATTATATATAGATGTTGCAAAAGCTAGCTAAGTCATGGTGCTGTAATAAACAGGAAGGGGAGTGATCCCTTGAACACATTTCTGCCATGCCTGCTGAAAATTTGCTAGAACTTAAGATAATCACCTTATATATATATAATATATGAATAATTAGGTTGTTTCTATGTTTTTTTCTTCTCTCTCTCTCTCTCTATATATATATATATATATATTTATATATTTGTTTTGTAAAACCAAAGGTTGAACAAGTTATTTAGGTAGCCAGCCACTTGATGTTTGTGCTGGTGTTGAATGAAAGGCTGGTTAATGTTATTTTGTTGTGTGATCCTTTTGTTTTGTATATGTTTATCTTGAACAAGGGGAGGTTGGGAAGGTGCCTTTCTTCTATTATCGGCTTGTGCGGCACTGTCTGCCCAGTTTGTAATTAGGGCCATCTTCGTGAATGTGGTTTTAAGTCTTGTTGGCATATATATGATAGAAGCATAATAAAATCCGTATGACAATTTATATCCAGAACCTCTTAAGACTACTGGCCACGCAAGAGCCGTATGTCGGAGGCTTTTTCTCTTACGTTAGTTTCGTATGTTTTGTTTGTTTCATTTTGATCTTTCTGAATTAGTTTCTTAGATTTTTTTCTTTATTTAATAAATTAATTTTGGGGGAGGCCTTTATATTTGTTTTAAGGAAGAATCAGGGAATCCTATAGACAAGTACATGATTAGTAATGTCTCTCCCATCCAAAATTATTAATAATTCCTTTTATCGCCATAACCATTGCATGTGAATGATCAGCGGTTAGACCAGCTAATCTCATATATATTTAATAGCACAAAAAGAATCTTAACTTCTCTAAGAGCTACAGATGTTGGCCTTCTATCAAGTCAAATTTTGAACCCACTACCCTACACTCTTTTTTTTTTAATTTCAATTAGTAGCTTTCTTGTGGGCAAAATCCGCAGAAGAAAAGGGATAAAAATTTATTATAATAGAGGAAAAGAAAATATCAACTGAAATTTTAGAAAAAGATTTTAAGATCAATTTTAAAGGTAAAATAAGTTCATCAGAAATGTCAGTTCTATTCTTAACTTTCGAGTAAAAATTTGACTTTGCAAAATGCTTTTAAATGGAGTCCGAATTGGTCAAAGTTATATATTTCTAAATACTAAATGCAACTCTCACAAGTATAAAAGAAAAAGTTTCATTCTCCAATACATTTTTTTTCGTGGAGGCGAGAATTTGGAAGGGAAACTAACAATGTATTCCTTCCGCTTAGAAATACAAGAGATTTTGAACTTATAAGAATAAAATATTAAAAATAAGCCACATTTTAAAACAAATATTTTTTAGACCATAATGATTAAAGAGAGAGATAGATACAAAGAAGTACAATAAATGATAAAAAAAATAAATAAATATAAGAAAAATATAATAAATACTTATTAAAAAATTATAAAAAGACATTCTATCACTCTTTAAAATACTTTTTTTCTTTTTTTTATGGGAATAAAAACTATATAGATTAATTCTATATATTAGAAAGGTGAGTCAAACAAGCTTTCCCCTTGAAGTCACTGAAATCAAGATAGTTCTTCTCAACCAGTAACCACAAAGTTATACTTTAAAAATAAAATCAAATTGTTGACCATAGAGAGGCATTTCTTTACTTTGAAATTTGCATGCCAAACAATCTCATAAAGAAAGCTACCTAAGAAATTATTTGACTTAAAACAGCCCCAAACAGCTCAATTTTGAAGGAAAAAAAGTTTACACCAACCCTTATATATAAACACGCACGTAAACTCTAAATAAAATCGTGTCAATCATATTACTGTTGTTGAAAATTATACCTCAATAATCATAGATATATCGCCCTTATAATTAATATATTTTCAGGCAATCATATCCGATTTTTATTAGGGATATTCTAATTCTAACATTTCCTATAACATTCTTTATATAATTTTTTTATTTTTTTATTAGTCGTCATATTTTATACACATCATACAAATTTAAAAAATGTAAAACTTTAATGCTTTAGTTACATAAAAAGGAAGAAAGTATTTTATAAAATCTTTCAAAAAAAAAAGATAAATCTTAAGTTTAAAAGGTAAACTTTAAATAGAAAATTATAAAAAAAATTTACGTGAAATATAAAATATTATAGAATATATTAACTAATTTGAGAGTTACGCTTTAGTAGAGATATATCACCGTTATTCATATTTATAGGCTATAGTCCCGAATCAGTTAAGTAGATGTTAATGAGGGAAGATTAATTAAGTAGGACATGTGCTTAATTAGGGAGTACTTAATTATATATTTAGGGCCACTCCTTTTGGTTTTTCAGTTATTGTAAGGGCAAACTTGCTTATTGGCGTAGGTCCCGTCCCGGGAGGGCACACATCTGCATTTGAAGCAACATTTCTGGCAGAAGAACATGCATGGTTTCTTGTATCAAGTTTTTTAGCATCTATATGTGCATGCATCTGGACACACACACACAGATATATATATATATATATATATTCTGCATCATCAACAATTTCAGTGCCCCCCCCCCCCCCCCAAAAAAAAAAAAGAAAACCCCACAAATTAGACCCATATATACAAAATTTTTAACAAAATCTATACATAATTAAATAAAGAATAAAAAGAGACCCAAGAAATAATTTTGTTATTGGTATTTTAGTAAAAAACTTTGCTTTTGTTTCAAATTGATAAATATTCTACATACTGCATAATCTAGTGCCTGAGCAAAAATCTTTTGCGATCATACTCTATTATGTACGAAAATATTTTTTGAAAATAGTTTATAAATATTAAAGGAAAAAAGGATAAATTAAAGTTTTTTATTAAAAAAAAAGTGAAAAATATTTCTGGATTGAATTTCTCAAAAGTTAAATTAAAAAAAAGGAAAGCATGACATTGTAGACAGTGAAGTGGGCAGGTGCTTGGTGTTTGATGCACTAAGCATTGTCTGAAATTTAGTGGACAAGCTTTGGTGAAAGCCTAACTTATTATCATCATCATCATGTAAAATATTAAATACAAATTATTATGTTTTATACTTTGATGAACTTTTGAATATTTTTATCAAAAAAAAAAAAAAAACCCAAAAATTAGTGTCTTGATTATTATGATCTGGCTATTAAATTTTTTTTAATTATCTTCGTGGCGATTATTGAAATGGTTAGATGATCCGATGAATTTTTTATAATCTCAGTGGCGACTGGTGATTGGTTAAAATTAAATATAAATATTTTCCATTTTATCTGCATAACTATATCGCATGAGAAGTGGATATCATTTGAAAGCTTTTGATTATTAAGTTTTGGGTTATTATTTTTTAATAATTTTAAAGGTAAAAAAGAGGACATAAAACTGCACTACAGATATCTGTCTGACTAAGGACACAAATTTAATTTTTTATTTTGATAAAAACCAAAAAAAAAAAAAGAAAAAGAATAAAATCAGTGTTCCAGATTTTGACAGAGAGATGATATATATGAGTCGAGAGATGTGGATTAGAGTAGTTTGTGCTCCCAAATCTTGAACATATTAAATGTGCACGCACGTATAAATGAGTTGTGCCAGTTAAAGATGCGTCGGGGAGTGACAACATTTTTGTTTCAGAGGAATAAATATAGTCAAGTAATGGAGTAGAAATGGATTAATTCAAACTATTTCATGATAATATATATATATATATATATAAATAATAGTATTTTCAGTACGTAACAAACAGATTCTCAATATTTTTTTATTAAAAAGATATTTATTTAAATGTTAAAGAATCATTCAACATATGTTTAATAAAAATAAAATTTGTTCAATTATTAAAGAGTCTTTCAACAAAAATAAAAAATTTACGATAAATTATTCATATATTTTAGAGACGTGGTATAATATGAGAGAAAAATAATTTCAAGATTAATAAAAAAATTTATATAAATAAAGTTTAAGTTTAGCAATGACACTAAAAAGATGCATGGCTATCGTTATAGTTGGTACCATGGTACAAATATTTTCTATTTGACATTTTTTAATTATTTAATTAAATATTGTTTTTTTTCTTTTCATACATATCTGACTTATATTATATATATATATATATGTGTGTGACTTATATATATATATATATGTATGCAGGGACGGAACTATAGGGGGGCTCGAGCCCCCCCAATAATTTTATTTTTTAAAAAAAGTTTTAAAATTTTTACATTTAAGCCTTTCAAATTTTCTTTTTTCAATTTAGTCCCACAAAACTTAGGGACTGATTTATAAAAAAAAACCTGAAAACCCTCGGTAGCAGCAGAAACAAAAAAAAAAAAAAATCAGCTTTCTCTCTTCTCTCTCTTCGATTCCCTCCTCCTCCTCCGCGTAAACAATCAATCCTCTTCCTCGGTCCGAGCTCGACGACGAGTGGTGTCGATGGCGACGGAAACCTCACGACGGTGGAGCCGTGGACAGCAAGCTGCAGCAGCGCGGCAGCACCAGCAATTAGGTAGACGGAGGATGGCGACGGGCCGGCAGCTTAGCTTCCCTGTTCTTCAAACTTTGAAGAATAAAAAAAAGTAGTTTTCTAGATTAATCTATGTAGAAACATTTTTTATTTTTTATTTTGGTCAATAGATTTTTGAGTGCTTAAATTTTGATTTTGATAGTAAAAAAATTTCTTGGGTTTTTTTTGGCAAAAATATGATTATTATGTAAATTTAGAATTGTAATGCTTATCCCGTGAGTGATGAGTGATCACTCCTCATTAGTAATGAGCGATTACCTATTCTTTTGCTATATTATATGTAAATTTGGAATTATTTGAACGTCTTTTATACATGGAATGCATCATTTTATAGACGAAATTCTGGTAAAAATTTTTTCTTCTCCAGCCCCCCCAACAATGTTGTTCTGGTTCCGTCCCTGTGTTACAGGGTTAATAGTATCTTTAAAAACTTGTAGGGAGTCTTTGATGGATTTTCAAATTTTACGTATAACAATGTTTATTTCTCATTTTTTTCCCTTGAACGGGTTTATTCTCACTTCTAAGTTGTATTTTTGCTTTCTTTTTCTGTATAAGAAAATAAGACTGATTTTTTTTTTTTAAAAAAGAAAGTAAATTTAGAAATTGTTTATTTATAGGCAATCAATAAAGTATTCCTCAAACTTTTTATATAGTATGATTTTCATCCTTATACATTTTTATCTATTACTATCCTTTAACTATTTTTCTAA
The DNA here is from genome assembly GCA_028651295.1 of Catharanthus roseus. NCBI lineage: Eukaryota > Viridiplantae > Streptophyta > Magnoliopsida > Gentianales > Apocynaceae > Catharanthus > Catharanthus roseus. The sequence continues at coordinate 3,613,237 of JAPQWS010000140.1, read as the reverse complement.
TATCATTCTCATCCTTAAAATTTTCTTCCATCTATTATCATCCTTGAACCATTTCTATAGTATCAAAATAGCACAAATATATCGTGCACCCAGAGTAAATCATAGTAGGTATACCCGGGTTAAAAAGACGCTGTTCTATTTATTTTTTTAAGCGGTTGAAATTGATGCCCAGTCACGTCCAGCGATTATAGTCACGTTCTCGAGGATTTTGATTGGTTCCCTCCAAAGCATGGAACATGAGTTTAGTGTCAGGATCACATTATTTTAGTCAAAATTTTCCTTTTTGCAAGGTAGTTTCTCTGGCGACCGATTAGGGTTTACATTTTTTTCATATAAATTTTTGCATTTTTTGCTACAATCTATTGTTATTTAGTGTTTTTAGTACTTATGGGGTCCCTAGTGTAGGGCAAGGGCAAAGGTAGAAAGAGTATTGCTGTTAAGAAGAAGAATGGTGCGTAAAAGAGGTAATTTTTCTTCGTTTTTCGTGATTTTTGTGTTATTTTTGTGTACAGATGACCTGTATTATATTTGTTCGTGCTTTGCATTAACATATTTTGATTATTTTTTGTGGAACTTTTGGTTTGTAATGTTGCTTTGGGTACTTAGATTTGTGTGTTTAGTGGAAATTAAATGTTTTATAGATTTACTTCTGTTGTGTTTTTCTTTTTCATTTTTTCAATTTTTTATATTGGATATTTCATATAATTGCTTAAAATATTTCATATTTGTGTGTAATATATTACATCACTTTCTGTTTCAGTGTATTTTTGTGTATCGTGTTGTTTATTGCTTAATGATACTGTGTCTAATATTTCTTATTATTGTTATTCCATGCGTTTATATATAGTATTACATGATGTGTAGTTTTCTATAGAGTTTTCTATTTTTGTGGCTTTTGGTATGATTTGTATTTTGTTTGGCGATTGTTTTTAAAAAATTATTAATTTTTTTTATTTATTTTTTGTGTTATGTTGTGCGTTGGTAATGTGTAATTATTGTTTAGGCCCCATGAAATATGATTAAGTATTAAGGTAAATATATTTGTTCTATTTTTAGTATTTTTTGTTACATGGGTATATGCATGATGTTCCATTTGTTTCTTCGTCATGTATGGTTGTTGTGGTCTCATGATATTGTTTCTTTGTTTGACGTCTTTTTTTGTTTTTGTTTCGTTGTGTGATATATTGCATGGAATATTTGTTTTCTCAGCATGAAATTATAGTATAGGTCTATTGTTATAAGTTATTATTCTATTAATATATGTATAATGTTCCATTTTAAATATTAATATATGTCATTGACATATGTGTCCTTTCTATAATGTAATAGTTATTGTTCTTTTGTTATTTTTTGTTTCTCTTTAGTTGTGTGATATATTAGATTGAATGTTTGTTTTATCAGTATGGAATAATAGTATAGGTATGTTCTGATAAGCAAGTGTTCTATTGATATAACCCTTTTGTCTTTTTCTTGTTCTTCTGAGTGGAATAAAGTTTTCTAAAGTTTCAACTATATCCCTAACTTAATAACCCTCTCTCTACCAAAAACTCTTTAATCAAGAGATCTATCTCATCATCAATCACACTTTTGTTATTGTTTGTTTGTTTGATATAATAGAGTTTGTTGTAAGAGTAAATCTAAGGACGTTGTACAGGACACCTCTGATGATTTTGTAGGTCCGGCAGACAATGAAATGCTAATGTCGGTTGTTAAAAGGCTAGGATAAAAGAAAATTGTTTTATGCATACTTTTTTGGTATTATATATTTTAAATATTTTTGAAAATGTGTATGTATTTTGTTTATATAGGACCGCGTAAGCTAGTGTGAAAGGTACACAAAAGAAAGCATCAGAGACAATATTGAAAGAGTTGAAGAGGCCAATAAGGGGGAGTACGAAGAAGTCAAAATCATAGCACAACCAAATAAAGCGAGCGTTAAATCTTCCAAGCAACAAAAAGCAGGGAGCATGAAAGATAGTCCACTAACTATCAATATAAGGACATCACCAAGTGCTCCTGATGTGTAATTTGTATCCTAATAAAATTCTACTTTTAGATAAGTGTACCATCGGTGTGACAAGGTGAGAGAAAGTCCCGGAATTGTCAAACTCTCAATGCGGCCAAGAATTAGTATTAACTATGTCTTTACTGTTTAATTGAATACACGTTTTCGAAAGATTTAAAAGTAATAAACTAAGAAAGCAATTAAAGGTTTTAAAATGGATTTTTAAGAAGAGTCTTTAAATGGTAGAACTAGAACCTTAAGTTAGTTTTATTAAGAAAATCATTGTAATTAATTATTAAAACACACTGGTTGGATCTCACTCTAATGGTGGATAATCCATATGTCTAGGAGAATACCCTCCTATTCAACTTGATTGATTTAGAGAAGAATGTTTTTAACTCTAATCCGATTATGAACAAATTATAGATTATAGAGATTAATTAATGATCTAAAAACCATAATTAGTATGTCTACTCAATTACCAATTCCTATTATCCAATTAATTCCCTAGATTAACTTCCTTTTTCAATTCCAATTAATCTTGCGAAATTGCCAATCTCACGAAAATCGGTAAACAATCACATCAATTGAATAACAACCAAATAAGAAATAAATAATCAAAACAAGAAATTCATATAAAATAGTAACAAAGTATCCTAGGGTTCATCCCCATTTAAACAAAAAAAGACTTAGCTGCTAAACATTATTCTAAAATATAAACTAATAGACAAATTCGTAAAATAGAATAAGTTTAGGAGCTTAGGAAAGAAAACGAAGTTGCACCTGAATTGGGTCGACCTAAGATTATGAAATTAATGTATCTAATGGGATATACATAGGATAAAAATGTTCAAATCCTACTCTAATATTGCTCCAGACCCTTTCTAAAAAGGTTTTGAATCAAATTACAAAAGAGAAATAAAAATAGAATCAAAATAGGAAAAACATAAATTTGCAATTTAGTCCCTTTGCACAACTTTCCAAATCCGAGAAGTTTTCTATAATTAATTTCTTGAAACGGCCGAGTACTATCGGGATAGTAGTTATATTCCATCTTTTTCCAATTTTGTCCCTTCTTCTCCGTTTTCTTTGTTTTTCGCTCTAAAGTCCTTTTTGTCTTGACTCGTTTTCAATATATCTTCATTCGAAGGAACCTTAATCAATAAGAGAAGAAATAGGATGAATAAGTTGATTTTATAAACAATTATGTTCAAAAACCGATAAAAAGGGACAATGCTTAAGAAGGTAAAATTAGACATATCAAACTCTCCCACACTTATCTTTTGATAGTCCTCAAGTAAAGGGCTAAAAGCAATCAAGAAAAATAAAACAAAAACAAACTAACTAGCCACTTTCGTAGGATTTACGATTGCACTTAGCACGTGCAACAAGCCCTTTAAGCCCCCAAGTTACCAAGAGGACGAGTAAGGTCTTGTAAGGGTTTGCAAACGACATATCCACAAAGTCACACAAATGAAAAACACTAAAAACTTTATTAAAAAACAAACTTAAAAAAAACTAAAACCATAAATGAACAAAGATTTGCCACTTCCAAAAATACGAGTTACAGTACTGCTAAAACTCATCAAAGCTTAATTCATAATCCAACTAACCCATCAACATTCCGTTTTAGCACATATGAATCAATGGTATGTGTGTGCATACATATGTTTAATTTCAATAATATGCAAGAAGAATTTCAAGAAATTAACCATATGATTCATTTTGTTAAGATATACTTCATATGCTTTATGATGTTGTTTTAAAAAGACCAATGGGGTCGTCTATCTTGTATTCAAATCGAATTTCAAATGGAAGAAATCCAAAGATATTGTTTATAATATTATTAGAAAAAATTAGAAATTATAAAAAAAAAAAAAATCTCCGCTAGATGTTTTCCAGGCACTCGCCGGTAATCTCAAGGTAGAAAAGCGCCCGTATGGCACTAAGAACTAAAGTAACAAGTAACTGGACCTATCACTGTAGTAATCGAGCTACACCGAAGTGTGAATCTCGAGGAATGATAAAAGCTCAAGTACCAATCGCTCTTTCTAATGTTTAGTCTAAAGAATGGTTTTAAGAAGACCAAACTAAAAAACTGAAAACGGGTTTATCAACTAAAGTAAATAAGACAAGAAAATCAAGTATTATAAAAAAAAAAAAACTATTAAAGTAAGAGTTTGGATGTTAGAATCCCCCTAATCCTTTTTACTAATTCAATTGGAAAAACTTTATAGAAAACGATGTTGAATTAACCGAGTTGGGGCATCACAACTAATCGGGCAATTCCTATCTCTAGGCGAAAGCCACCCTACTCACTAACCCTTAGAGGAGAATCTCTTCTCTCTCTAACCAATTATGAACGCAGTAATTATAGGTGATTTAAAGGACCTAAAAGTGAAATATCATATCTCTAATTGATTGCCCCAATTAACCCCAATTGGTTTCCCTAGAAAGTTCTTTCTTTTTCAATTCCAAACACTCTTACGATAAATCTAACCTCGCGACAATTAAATTGTAACAAAACAAAATTGGAAGACAACTCAATTGAAAACAAACATCGAATTTAGTAAGTTAGTCCAAGAACATCGTAAACAAGATTAGGATTCAACCCTCATCCAAACATAAAAATCTACTCACTAATCATTGTATCAAAACTAAAATTAAATATTGAATTCACTAAAATGAAAGGAAAAGAAAGCTTAGGAGAAGATTGAAGCCAAAATCGTAGTCTCAAATGTCTCCTGAGCTTCGAGTTGCATAATCAAAGCCCGAAATTGTGATGTTAAGTCTTCAAATCTTGATCTCTAACTACTCAATTTCTGTTCTTCTATTGATTTCCTACCTAATTGCGGATGAATTTGGGGGAATTTTCTAACCTAAGTTCGCCCTAATTACCTCTCTAAGCTTTAATAGCAGAACTTTTACTTAATAAAGGAAAAACTACATTAAATAGAGTAAAAAACTACCCGGGACCTACCAATGCACGAGCCCTACCGTCCGCAGTAGGGTTCTGTCTAAATTATCTTTTGTGCAATCGGGACCTACCGTCGAGGGTAGGGATAGCCTACCATCACCAGTAGGGCTGTAAACGGGTCTAGACCCTCAGGGTACCTCCAGACACAGACTCGTACCCTTATAGTTAAACTTGGGCCCAGACCCGGACCCGGACCCATACCCTCCAGGGTATATAATTTTGAACCCAGACCCGACCCTCCAGGGTCCAGGGTAGGGTATGGGTATACCCCTACCCATATAATATTTTTCTATTTTTTTCCCTATTAAACAAAAATATATAAAACACTGTATAATCCTAAAATAAAAATTTTAATATGATTAACATAATCTCCTCAACATTTCTTTCAACAAATACAATCTAACATATATATAAATGAATAGGGATATAGACGTCTTTAACTATATTAATTTCAGTCTGTAATCTAAATTCCTAAACAACCTCTGAGCAAAGAGTATATGTAATAATATAGTGTCGCCTAATAGATAAGTCAAATAGTAGCATAAAAGATAGAGAACGATAAAGAAAAATAAAGAAAAAGATTGTTCTTTTTGTCATGATTCTTTTTGTCATGATCCATATTTTCAGCAGTTCTATGAAATAAAAAATAAGGCAAAAATATTACTATCATAAATTTCTTTTACACGGAATGAAAGAATATACTTTTATATTTAGTAAAAATAAATTATTTGTGAAATGGTATTTGAAATAAAGTTGAAAATAAATAAATAAATAATTTGAAAGAGGTTAGTTGGGCCAAATCCATCAATAAATAGACTCTATTTAGGATTGAAAAGGAGAAAAAAAAGAAAAGGACTGAAAAGGAGAAAAAAAAAGAGAAAAAGACTGAAAAGGAAAAAAAAGAGAAAAGGACTGAAAAGAAAAAGAAGAAAAAATGACTGAAAAGAAAAAAAGAGAAAATGACTGAAAAGGAGGAAAGAAAAAAAAAGAAAAAAGGGCTGAAAAGAAAAAGAAGAGAAAAGGAAAAAAAAAAAAAGGCTGGTAGTAGCAGGATTCGAACCTGCGCTACCAAAACAAACAAATACTTAAGTTCACCTTGTTAACCACTTGGACAAACCTTTCTATGCACATTTAACATCCTCCATCTAATATAATATATAATATATATTATTATTTTATTAATGCGGGTCTACGGGTATACGGGTTTGAGCATCATCATACCCTGCCCAAACTCATATAGCAGTATAAATACGGGCACGGGTACGGGTCCAGGTCCGTGGGTATAAAATTTAAACCTTACCCGCTAAAAACGGGTACAGACCCGCTCGGGTACGGGTAAGAACCCCCCCTTCCCGGTTTATAGTCCTAATCACCAGTAGCTTCTGTCCAATCTTGACTTGCGGCTGTAGGACCTAGTGCTAACGTTAGGTTGGCCTACCTCAGGTGGTAGGTCTTCGTCATGTGTGCCATCGACTTCGTTTTTGTCTTTTTAACTCCGCTTTTGACCGTTTTTGTTTCTTTTTGTTGTTTTCTCCGTTGGGAAACACCTAAGACAAGAATGAAGAGTATTAGTCTAAAATATGAATTATATATATCAAAAAATCGTAAAATGATGAAAATAACATATAGAAATATAGATAATAAAGCACATATCACTTGACTTTTCCAACATCTTTCTACTCCAAGTTCTAGCTAAAGTCATCTCCGGATTATGTAGGAATTTCAATCTTGTAACATTAGGCTAGGGATATAAGTGGTTATCAAACGAAGGTAAAAGGTTAAACAAAATGAATGAGAATACGAGCTAATGAAACTAAAAAGGAAATAAACTTAAAGTTATCTATAACCCTTAAGCCGCTTTCGTTTTAATCTCACAAAACACTCTCTACCTTTCATTCAACTCACTCTCATCCCAATAAAACTTTATACCTCTCATCAAGCATTCAAAATCAAGGAATTATATATGTGAGAAGAAGGTAATAAAAGGTATCAAGAGATAAAAGACTAAAACCTTTTCTTTTGACCTCATTCTTTTTCTCTCTTTTTTTTTTTTTTTTTCACTCACTTTTCTCTTTTCACTATTTTTTTCATGTTTATTATTTTTTCTCTTTTTCCACAAATGATTGAAATAAACAAGATCTTTCACAAAGGATTTCTCATTTTTTTCCATTTGTATATCCCATTCCCTTGAGACTTTTTCTTCTCGTTTGATTTATTTCTCACATAAGCTTCCCAAAAAACCCTTTCTCTTATAATTTTCTTTTCTCACTCTTTCCCCCACACTTATTTGTGATGCTCACTCAAATCGACTCAAAGGTATGTAATCATTAGCTCATTGATTGAGAGTTTATATTTAAATGTGAGTTTAAAGACAAAGAAAAGAAGTGAGTGAATCCCTTGGCATAAAAATTCAAAAAAGGTACTAAAGATTTAGTGTTAAAAGGTAGGCAAGAAAGGCTCAAAGGGATCAAAGAAGGCTTAAGACTATCATTTTCGGGGTTAACAAAAACTAGACTCTTCGTTTCAAGGTGCTGAAAAACAAGTTCTAGAATGATTGTTTGAAAAATAAATCATATTAGGCAATTTTACAAGATTCTTAAAGTATATTTCTACTACTAAAACAAATTATTTTGCATAAAAACCATCAATTCATAGGGCATCAACAAAAGAATATGTGAAGTTACTAAATACTATGCCTATTCCAAGTTTCAACAAGTTAAATGCATAGATTTTCATGTGTTTCTAGCGACAAAGAGAAAGAAGAAAATCTTTTTGGTTTTTCTCAAGAATGATAAAAACAGTTATTTACAAAACTAACTTTAAATGAAATAAACCATTTTTTTTTTTTTTTGAGATTTTCGATCTTTTTCCATGTTTTTGAAGTTTTTGGGATCTTTTAATATTTTTGGTATTTTTGGAAAGATAAACAATAAAACCATGGCAACGTAAATAACAAACAACTAAAAGAACTAAGAAAATAAACAATTAAACTCTGCCCGCACTTAGGACCGCACTATTCTCAATGGGAGGGGGAGGGAGGGGGAGGATGGGGGGGGGGGGGGGTAAACTAAAACAAAGAGATATAAAACTTTGAAACTAACAAACAAAAGAAAGGAAAAAACAATAACACAAAAACAAACAAAAAAAATAAATAAATAAATAACGAACATAAGAAATAAAAGAATAAGTAAAGTGAGTAGGGAGATAGGAAACTCCCTAGAGGGCCGATCCGCCTCTCCACCTCCACCGCCTCTTATGCCTTCATCCGGAAATAAGTGCCCATATATTCTAGTCATCATGAGCTCTTGGCATCTCAGTGTAGCCTGAATATCCACCAAGGCATCTGAATGGGGTTTGCCAAATTTGCATTTGTTCGAGTGTTGCTCAAATAGAGGAGTCAGACTCCTCGTATTCCTCATCACTACCTTCGGGCTCCTTTCTTTTGTCTCTTTCTCTTTCTCTTTGGCCACCATGTTCCTGGGGTATCAGGCGGGTCGTGTACGCTCATAACCTAAATTTTCCTGCCGACTTAACCCCGATCTGACGATCCATCTCCTCTCTATTTCGTTATATTCAAAACCACTCTGAGAGATAGTGTGGCCATTGATTACATCGGAGGCATTTGTAAGGACTTGCTACTCACCTGAAAGGTCAACATCAAAGTGACGAAATATATCTGTGAGCAGTAAAGGAAAACTAAAGACACGGTGAGCCCTATTAGTATTAGCCATTTCTCACATGGAATGTATGATAATATAGGGGAGATTGACTGGAGAGGAAGAGAGGAGGTTGTCCATAAGGTAGATATCTATGACCCTTAATTCATTTAAACTTTTTCGAGACCTAGGGACAAGATTACTACCTATAAGACTAGAAATGGATCATGTTCTCGATAACAGATCCTTAGAATTCCAAATAGTCCTAGAATGCTTGGTGTTCGGCTTAGGGTGGATTCTACTCTATGGCTCACCTTATTATGTCTCCACGCATCATCATCAAAATAATATGGGAGATGGAGAAGGTAGTTATTGGACTCTCGTTAGGGATAGAAGAAATGTGAGAGAGGAGGGTTCAATCAAGATTGATGTTTATTCCATTAATAGTGGTTTTTATGGTTATAAGATCTTTGAAACTGAAAAGTGATTAAAAATGATAAAGGTGGAGCGATCAATTACATATACAACAAACTGTTTTGTCTACCTTACTTCTCATAAAGGTCTGTCTCAACCTTTGGAAGGTTATTCAGGTCTTCACCAAAATAAGGTTTCAATCTGTGCCCGTTAACCTTAAATATTCCCCATTTGGGGTGAGTTCTTCAATCACCCCATAGGGATAAACCTCATGGACGATAAACGGTTTCTCGACTTAAGTTTTCAAAGAAAGAGCCGGAGTTAAGAGTTGTATAAAAGTAGGGCCTCACTTTCTTCGAAGTCCTTTCTTACTAGATGCTTATCATGCCATCGTTTTACCTTTTCCTTGTAGATAGATGAATTATCACATGCTTATAATCTCCACTCATCCATCTCGTTCTATTGAAGTAATCTTTGTTTTCATGCTCGAATAGAATCAAAGTTTACAAGTTGTATTGCCCAATAAAATTTATGTTCTACGTCAACAAGCAATTGACATGATTTCCGATATAAGAGACGAAATGGGGAAAAACCTATCGGATTTTCATACGCGGTCCTATACGCCCAAAGAGCGTCATCAAGCTTGATGCTCCAATTCTTCCTAGTTTTTTCCACGTTTTTCTCTAATATTCTTTTGATCTCTCGGTAAACTACCTCAACTTAGCTACTAGTTTGTGGGTGATGATGTGTAGCCATCTTATGTGTAACTCATATATGCCTAAGAACTTTCTCTATTAGTTGATTACAAAAGTGCATCCCCCTATCACTGAAACTAACTCTAGGAATACCAAAACGATTCAATAATCTTTTTAAGAACTTAAAAACGACCCTAGCATTGTAGGTGGATAAAGCCTGAGCTTCAATCCATCTAGAGACGTACTCAACAGAGACGAAGACATATTTATTACCAAAAAAACTCAGAAAAGGTCCCATAAAGTCAAATCCCCAACAATAAAATATTTCACAATTTTAAAAAACTGTGAGAGGCATTTCATGGCTTTTAGAGATATTACATGTTCTCTGGCATTTATCACGAGTCATGAAATAATTTTTTGCATCCTTGAAGATTGTTGACCAATGAAAACTAGACTCTAGTATCTTATGGGGTTGTTCTGTTAGCTTGATAATATCCTCCTGCAGGTCCTTATGACAATGGCACAGAATATTCTCTATTTCCGGTAGTGCTACGCATCTCTGAAGTATTTTGTTGGCATATTGGCGAAACAAGTATGGATCCTCCCAGAATTAATACTTGAATTCCGTGAAGAATTGCCGAAGTTGTTGCTTAGTTTTACCTGCCAGAACAATATTAGATACAAGATAATTAGCAATATCCACGAACCAAGGGGAATCGTCTTTAATCACATCATATAAAAGGAGTAGCTCATCGGGAAATGTGTCGTTTATGCACTCTTCCTTCAATGGTTCTAAGCAAGGATATTCTAGTCTAGAGAAATGATCAACTGCCTAGTCTTCTGCGCCTTTTTTCTCTTATTTCTAAGTCGAATTCCTACAACAAAAGTACCCAATGAATAGGTCTAGGTTTTGCATCACTCTTAGTTAATAAGTACTTTAGTGTGGAGTGATCTGTGTAAACAATAACTTCTGAAAGAATAAGATAAGATCAAAATTTATCAAAGCCAAACACTATGGCAAGCAACTCTTTCTCCATCGTAGTGTAATTGCTTTGTGCATCCGTAAGAGTTTTTTCTTGCATAGTAGATTGGTTGAAAGTGCTTACTTTTCTTTTGACCAAGTATGGCACCCATGGTGTAATCACTTACATCACACAATAGCTCAAAAGTAAGAGACTAGTCAGGAGGCACTAAAATAGAGAGTTAGTCAAGTTATGCTTTAAAGTTTCAAAGGCATGCAAGCAATACTCATAAAAAGCAAAGGGTGCATCTTTTTCAAGCAAAGCTGTAAGAGGTTTAGACGTTTTTGAAAAATCTTGAATGAACCTCCTCTGAAAACATGCATGACCTAAGAAACTCGTCACTGCCTTCACAGACGATGGGGGAGGTAATCTTTTAATGGTTTCTACTTTCGCCCTATCTACTTCAATACCATGTTTTGAAATCTTATGACCCAAGACTATGCCTCTTTGAACCATAAAGAGACATTTTTCCCAATTTAAAACCAAGTGAGTATCCTCACATCTTTGTAAAACCTTTTCAAGATTATGCAAGAAAATATCAAAAAGAATGACCAAAGACGGAAAAATTGCCCATAAAGACTTCCATTATATCCCGTACTAAACCGTCAAAAGTAGCTATCATGCAACGTTGAAAAGTGGTTGGAGCATTACACAAACCAAAAGGCATTCGTTGATTGGCGAAGGTACTATAGGGGCAAGTGATGTCCTCTTTTCTTGGTTCTCTGGTGCAATGGAAATTTTAAAATGTCCTGAAAAACCATCAACAAAACAATAAAAGTGATGGCCCACAAGTTTATCCAATATTTGGTCGATGAAGAGTAGAGGGAAGTGATCCTTCCTAGTTGCATCGTTTAGCTTTTGGTAATCAATACATACCCTTCAGCTGGTAATGACTCTCATTAGAATTAACTCTTCCTTATCATTGGGAATGACTGCCATACCTGCTTTCTTTGGTACTACTTGGACAGGACTTACCCAATACTATCATAAATTGGATAGATGATTCCAGCATCGAGTAGTTTGATTACCTCCTTTTTCACCACATCCTGCATATGGGGATTCAATCTCCTTTGAGGTTGAACCACGAGTTTAATTTCTTCTTCAGGCAAGATCTTGTGTGTGCAAAACGAGTGACTAATACCTGGAATGTCAGCTATTTTCCAAGCTATTGCCTTCTAATGTCTTTTTAAGGTCCTTAGTAACTCTCGTGTTTTGTCTGCTGAGCTTGGAGGAGATGATGACAGGAAGGGTCAAATTTTCTCCTAAGAATGCATACTCCAAATTTTCGGGCAATGCCTTTAATTCCAACTCCGGAGGTTCCTCTATTGTGGGCTTTAATGAAGGACGAGGTGTAGCTTTTAAATTTTCACTCTTTACATCATTTTCCTTGGTTTTTGCCTCATCCAATTGTGCTACCACTTTTTGTATCAACTCGTTGTCCACCTCTCTTTTATCATTACTTTGGATTGATGTAAGCAAAGGATCGTCATTTATTACTTCCTGTACATGACAAGAAACATAAGGATCAATTAAATTTACCACAAAGCAAGTACCATCATGGTCTAAGGTACGACGCATAGCTTCGGGTAGTTTAAGAACTACCTCAACCTCTCCTAATCTAAGGGTCAACTTCCCTTCCCAAACATCAATTATAGCTTTAGTCGTATTAGGGAAAGGGTGACCTAAAATTAGAGGGACTTCATTATCTTCCTCCATGTGCATAACCATGAAATCTACATGAAGATAAAGTTTTCGACTTGGACATCCCCTATAATACTCTTAGGACACTTAATGGTTCGATTAGCCCATTGTATACTCATCCTAGTAGGTTTTGGTTCCCTTAGACCTAGCTTTTTGAAAACTTTATGGGTAATATATTAATGCTAGCGCCTAAATCAGATAAGGCCCTACTAACAAATAAAGTACCAATAGTATAAGGAATAGTGAAACTCCCTGGTCCTTCAACTTTTGGGACAATTTATCCTTGTTTATCAAAATGGCAGAACACTCCTCATTCAAATTACAGATGAGAAATCTTCAACTTCTTTTTCTTGGAAAGAATGTCTTTTAGAAACTTGGCATATTTTTGCATCTGTATCAAAGCATCAACAAATAAAATATTAATATGTACTTGTTTAAACAAATTAAAAAATTTACCATACTATTCATCTTGCTTTACTTTAAGAAGGCGTTGAGGGTATGGTATGGGAGGTATATAAGGTGATGGAACTTGCTTTGGTACTTTCTTCTTTTCCACTCTTACATCATTACTTCTTCAACTTTTTCCTCAACAATCCTTCTCTTTTAATATTAGCATAGGAGGAGGAACTTCTAATTCCTTGCCACTTCTCAAAGTTATTGCTTTAGCATGCTCCCTTGGATTTGGTTAATATTGCTAGGAAGAGATCCATGTGGTCTTTCCAAGCCGATCTTGGCAAGTTTCCCAATTTGGTTTTCTAAGTTCCGAATGAAAGCATCTTGGTTTTGCATTCTAGCATTGGTTGCATTCATGAACTTGCTCAAAAGATCGTCCAAATTGGAGTTGAAGGAGGTGGGTTGTAAGGAAACCTTTGTGTAGGTCCAAGATTTTGAAACCCCAAAGGATTTGGAAGTTGTTGTTGCCCTTGATTTTCCCACGAGAAGTTGGGGTGGTTGCACCATCCGGGATTATAGGTATTGGAATATGGATTATTCCCGTACCTATTTTTTTGAATATAATCTACTTGTTTCATAGAAGCATTCACATTAGGGTACTCATGGTTTGGGTGCCCTCTATTACAAAAGTCCCAGAACATTACTTGTTGTAGGCCCATATTTAATCTTTCGAACTTCTTATAGATCATGGTGGCAAACAGTGATTCCATGGATATTAGCATATCCACACTATGTACTCCCGCCATTCTTTCTTAAGGTCTAGGGCCTCCCCTACCTATTCATAGCAATTTGCTAAATTAGATCATATACTTATTGAGGTGTTTTACTATCGATAGATCCACCGACGGAAGCATTTATGAGTTGCCGAGCTCCGAAATTAACTCCATTATAGAAAGAATGAATTTGGATTCCGAATCCAAACTGTGATGTAGACACTTCTTTATCAGTTCTTTCCACCTTTCCCATGCTTCATATAGAATTTCCCCATCAGCTTGTTGGAATGACATGATTTCATTCCTTAATTTTACAGTACGATTCGGGAGAAAGCACCTTCCAAGAAATTTTTCTGCCAAAGATTCCCAAGTTGTGATGTAACCTAGGGGTAAAAATTTGAGCCATAACTTCTCTTTATCCCTTAAAGGGAATGGGAATAAGCAAAGTTTAATTGCATCTTCCGATGCTCTTTTGATCTTGAAAGTATCCCACATTTCCCAAAAACTGCTGATATGTACATTGGGATCTTCATTAGAGAAGAAGGGGCACTCAAACCGATCTTTCATCACCCAAGCAAGGGAATCATGAACAAAATGACCCCTTGTCACGAGAAACTGTATATATTGGATTAGCCGGTTCGTCAGCGTTGGTTTAGCTTAGCTTATAAGAATTTTTCGGGGTAGCCCGTCAAATTGGACATTATTTGCACCATCTGTATAATGTTGGGCTTTATCTCAAAATTGTTGGTGTTTTTCGCCGGTCTTGCTATGGTTGGCTGCGTCCCAATAATGGACGACCTAGCATTATCTATCATTGTATGTTCTGCCATTGGAGGTAGTGGTGGATCCTTTGGGTCCTCCTCTTTCTCCTTGTCTACAACCATTAATGTCGTTTTCTCTGCCGTATTAAAATTGATAGAAGCGGACTTTCTGCAGTGTTCTCTCGGATTTTGGATCAAATCTAACCAATTCACCCCGTTGTCAACGATGCATAAATTAGTCGAAAAGAACCTACATCGGAGGAAGCATGAAATAGGTGAGTTTAAGAAAATAAAAAAGAAGAACAAAGACTCCAAACGACAACCACAATCCAATAGAAGAATAAAAAAATAATAACAATTAAAACACAAACAATGAAATCAGCAAATAAATAGCATTCCTAATGTTACTGTCCTGATAACGAGGCCAAAAACTTGATGTATGGTTTCTATCCTAACAAAATTCCACTTTTAGGCAAGTGTATCTATCGGTATAATAAGATAGGAAAGTCCCTAGATTGTCGAACTCTCGGGACGGCAAGCACTAGTATTAACTATGTCTCTACTATTTAATCAAATACACATTTTTGAAAGATTTTAAAAGTGAAAACAATTAAAAGACAATTAAACTAAAAAAAGCAATTAAAGATTTAAAAAGAATTTGTAAGAAGAGTGTTTAAATAGTAGAATCCCCCTAAAATCGTATGTTATTTTTATTAATAAAATCATTGTAGTTAATTATTTAAACTCGTTGGTTGGATCTCACTCTAAGGTTAGATAATCCCTATATCTAAGCGAATACCCCCTTATTCAAGTTAACCGTTTAGAAAAGAATATCTTCTAACTCTCACTTGATTATTAACAAATTATCGATTATAGCAATAATTAATGATCTATGAACCGTAATTATTATGTCTACTCAATTACTAATTCTTATTATTCAATTAATGTGTAGATTAACCTTTCTTTTTCAAAATTCAAATTAATCTTACGAAATTACCTATCTCTCGAAAATCAGTAAACAATCACAACAATTGAAAAACAACCAAACAAGAATTAAATAATTGAAAACAAGAAATTTATAAAAAAATTTAACCAAGTAATTCTGGGGTTCATCCCCGTTTAAACACAAACAAGACTTAGCCGCTAAACATTATTCTAAAATATATGCACTGTGCGAATAGCATGGACATAATTAATAATTAGTACACGTAGAGAATGTGAGTACAAAATACTAACCTCTGTGTACATTTTACATACATATTTCACAGAAGTGTCACCAGCATTGTAAATGACTGTATGTTGGAAAATGTTACATTAGGACTCCAAACTTGATATATGTCAGCATCATTAGCAGATAGCATGCATTCATAAGAATATGATGAGGTTTTCATAAATTTTTCTTCAAATAACAAGTATGCTTCAATTGTGTATGCTTGATTTGCATGATGTAGCAATTTTGAATTACTTACTTCCATCTCAACCATCTCTTGGTTTGAACGGAAATCCTCGATATTTTCATTGCTTCTCCATTCAGATACAACTTGAACAAATGTTTGGCAGAAATCATTCAATGTATGGTTTTTAAAGTCTCTTAGAAATAGCATGATTTGTTGATTCACTTTGTTGTGATGATAATATACCTCCAGGAAAAAAAATCCTTGTTGAAAGTTGGACACCACTTTCTGTTATTTGGTACAATCTTATCAACCATGGATTAGCCTGATAGTTATATCGAGACAGCTTACCATGCTGCTTATTATAAGGTTCCATAAACAATTAACCATTATTCCATAGTATTGTGTATGACATTTTACCTGTTTCAATGATACTCAAATTCACCAAACTGTATGTGTATACTTCAGGACATTTTAATCTTGTCAACAAAATGTTGTTTTTACCTTGGTGAATCAATGTGTTCTTGGAATTCTCACCAATGTGTCATATGCATAATAGATGACGTGTATTTAGGAAAACTTCATGAACAGCCCAGCCATAGCAGCACATTGATCTGTCATTAATATTTCCGGATGCTTACCTTGTGTAGACCTAAAAAATGACTTAAAAAACCATACAAAAGAATTTGTTGTTTCATTCTTCAGGAATCCACACCTAAATATTATATTTTTGCAATGATTATCAATACTAACGAAAGGTCCACATATCATGCCATATTTTTTGGTGTGGCATGTTGTATCATGCACCAATAAATCACCAAATAGTTCATAGTCTTTTTTCATTCACCTATCATTCCAGAAGATATTACATAATGATGAATTGAGGTCAACCTCAAAAACATAATATAATCTTATTTATCCTTTCTCCATTTGAATATCTGCATCAAGGAATTTGCATCTCCACCATTAATGTTTTTTGTTTCAACGTTTCTAGACTGTTGTAGGCATCTCTTATTGTAAAACCAATAAATGGCGAACCGCTAAATTGATTCTTAATCACCCTTAGACCAACAGCAATTGAAACCCCACTAATATTCAATTCTTGTAGGTAAGTTAATATGTGTTGGGAACACATAAGATGTCTCTGGTTCTCTGGGTAGAGGTCATGATTGTGTATTGTTTCATGCTTAGTAACTGTCTATAGTCCTTCACTATTTATATTGGATTGTATCATTATGTAGAAACCTATCCCACAGCTTGAGTGTGGCCACACAGGTTGGTGACGTGACGACACAAAGCTCCAAGTTTTCAGCGGCATTATGTATTGGCATCGTTTTAGGAAACTTAGTTTATCTCGAAGAATCCTTGATCATGAGTTGTAATATTGAAGTCCAGTTAAGGAGATTTGGAAGAATAAGGAAAGGTCAAAATCCTAGTAAGATAGGACTTTGAGGAAATTAAAGCTAGAAGTATTTGGAAACAAAGTCCTTGGTAAAAATTCATATTGGAAAAAGATTGAAAATTCAAGACCTATCAATCTGCTTCAACATCTATAAATAGAGGAACACAAGTGGGTTTCTAAATTACAAATGTTGACTACCTAGTTTGAAGAGTTAGAGATGCAAGAGGATGAAATAATTGGTGAATTCAGTGGCAAACTCAGAGACATTGCAAATAAAGCCTATCAATTGGGAGAAGAATTCTCAGAAGAGAAACTAGCGCGAAAGACATTAAGATCCTTACTTGCACGATTTCGTCCTGAGGTTGCATCAATTGAAGAAGCAAAGGGCGTGACAAAACTTCCTTTGAATGATCTCTTAGGATCCTTGAGAACATATAAGATGAATCTTGATGTTTGATCCAAAGGTAAGTGTATTGCACTAGAAGCTGAACATAACTCATCCAATGCCACACCTTATTCTGAAAAAGAAGTAATGATGCTCACTCGATACTTTGGGAAGTTTCTTCGTAGAACTAGAAAAATATCCAAACCTCAAGAGAGGTTCAAGACTGATAACAGGGATAGGAAAGGCCATAATAAGTTTACGTTTGAAGGAAGCACAATGGAAAGGGATCCCTGAATACCACTCTTAGTGATGATGATAAGAAAAGTGATTTTGAAGATGATGAAGAGGACACTGATTCTAATGAGCACTAGCATTTAATGTGATAATAGATCTGGAAGATACATCTATGCACAATGATCAAAACGATGATAGTGGCAATGATTCCATCTGTAGTGATGAAGAAGTATCCTATGAGGAACTACAAGTGGGTTGGACTTGTAAAGTTACATTAAGACCTAAAGGGCAACCTAAAGAAGATTCAAGAATGAAAAGATGCTCTTGAAGAAAGAAATTATGAACTAATGGCTCAGGTCAAGGATGCAACGGAGAGAGCAAATGTGATTGAAGGAAAAATAGCACGATTAAACACTCGAAAGGCTAAACTTGATGAAATAATCTCTGTGGGAAGACCAACTTGAATGAAATCGGGACTTGGTTACCCCGGAACAAATCTCAATCATACAACAGTATGCATGTCACACAACATGAAAGCAGTTATACAATGTTTGGCAAGTTGGAAGGAGCATTTGTAAAAAACAGCTTAAGTCAAGCTGAGAAGAGAAACTTGATCAAGAAACGCCAAACCTAGAAAGCCTCCATTGATGTGTGATTACTACAAAATGATCGAGCATGTGTGGCATCAATGTTATAAGTGAATTAGAGATCTGAAGCAAGAAAGAAAGCTACACACATGCCTTGACCAAAGAAGAAGTCAAAATGCCATGGATTTGGATCCGAAAAGAAGAATTGAGATGTAATGCAGCTCATCTATCTCTGTTAACAAATTTGGGAGCATATGGTATCTGGACAGTAGATGCTCATGCCATGGATAGTAGATGCTTAGGCCATATGACGAGAAACAAAGAATATCTTCCAAACTATACAATGTGTCATACAGGCAATATGACATTCAGTGATGGTGTGAAAAATAGAGTAGTCGGTGTGGGTACACTAAATATAGCAGGAATACAACATTATCTAATATGCTACACATCGAAGGGATGAAAGAAAATCTTATAAGTGTACAAATTAACTGTCTGATGATGATCTATTGGTGTATTTTGAAAAAAAAAAAACAATGCTATGTGATGAAAACCAATGACAAGTGCATAATCATAGGATCAAGAATAGCTGACAATTGCTACCAGATGAATGCTATGAAAGACCCTTTGTGTCTGGCTGGACAAATTGGAGAAGGTGAACTATGGCATAAAATACTAGGAAAACTATAAGCACTTACACGAACTTGGAAGCAAACAAATTGTCAGAGGAATTTCTCAAATTTAAAAGGAGTGTAAGTTAATGTGTGAAGATTGCTAGATCGGTAAACCAGTCAGAGCAAGCACATTCAAGTTGGATATATCACCACAAAACATATCTTGGATTCAGTGCACATTGATTTGTTTGGACCCACACATGTAGAAAATAATGGTGGAATAAGGTGTGCCTTGGTGTGTGTTGATGACTTCTCAAGATACATATGGATAAACTTTCTCAAAAACAAGTTAGATTCCTTTCATGTATTCAGAAAGATATGTCTAAGTATTCAGAAAGAGAAGAGCACAACTCTGAAAAGTGTAAGGAATGATCATGGCAAAGAGTTTGATAACAACCAGTTTTCAAAGTTCAGTGAGTCACATGGCATCAGACATGAGTTCTCGGCACCTAAGACACCACAACAAAATGGTGTGGTTGAGGAATGAACAGAATAATTCAAGATATAATTCGTATGATGCTAAATTCTAAGGGACTATCACATAGTTGGTGGGCAGAAGTAGCCAACACAGCAGTTCACATCATTAACAGAGTATTTCTAATGCCCTTGATGAACAAGACAGCATATGAAATCTAGAATGGCAGGAAATCTAAGCTAAGTTATCTACATGTGTTTGGAAATAAAAGATACATCCTGAAGGACTGAAAACATTTAGGAAAATTCGATGCTAGAAGTGATGAGAGAATAATTTTGGGACACTCCACAAATAGTCATGCATACCGTGTGATTAATAGACGCACAAGAGTAGTCATGGAATCTGTA
Organism: Catharanthus roseus; assembly: GCA_028651295.1. NCBI lineage: Eukaryota > Viridiplantae > Streptophyta > Magnoliopsida > Gentianales > Apocynaceae > Catharanthus > Catharanthus roseus. The sequence continues at coordinate 3,593,342 of JAPQWS010000140.1, read as the reverse complement.
AATGTGACTGCTGAATATTGATACCAAGAGACTAAGTGTCAATGATCAGGCTATTAACGATAAAGACATCACACCTAGAGTGACAATGACACATGAATATCGCAATGTTGAAGATTCTTCAAACCTGCAAGTCGATGGGAGTTGACTCATATTCAGGATAATGGAAAAGAAAGAAGAAATGATGTAAGACTTCTGAAGAATCATCCCACAGATGCCATCATAGGTGACATTACAGAAGGTAGAAGAACTAGAAGCAAGAAAGGTGTAGACTAAAATCAGATGGCAATGATGATCAGTATGCCATGGTACACCACTACACTTGAACCCAAGAATGTCAAGGAGGCTCTCACTGATAAATACTGGATTGAAGCAATACAAGAAGGGCTCCAACAATTTAAGAGAAATGATGTATGGGAACTTGACACAAGGCCAAAAGGTGTGAATGTGATTGGTACCAAGTGGATATTCAGAAACAAAACTAATGAGGAAGATAACATCACATGCTATAAGGCAAGGTTGGTTGCACCAGGTTATACTCAAGTAGAGGGATTGGACTTTGATGAAACATTCTCCCCAGTCACACGACTTGAATCTGTAAGACTGTTGGTTTCCATTGCATGTGCCAAGAACTTAACATTTCAACAGATGGATATTAAAAGTGCCTTCCTAAACAGAATATTACAAGAAGAAGCATTTGTTGAAAAACCAAAAGGATTTGTGAATCGAAATTATCCAGATCATTCTTAGAGGTTGAAAAAGGCTCTTTATGGGTTAAACAAGACTCCAAGAGCATGGTATGAAAGGCTCATAAATTATTTTCTCAACAAAGAATACATTAGAGGGAGTGTGGATAAAACTATGTTCATCAAAAAAAGTGCACTACATGTACTCATTGTGCAAGTATTTGGATCCACATCAAAGGAGCTCATTGAGAAGTTTATCAAATCCATTAGAACTGAATTTGAGATGAGTATGGTAGGTGAAGTAACATTCTATCTAGGGTTGCAAGTCAGACAAATGAAGGAAGGTAAATTTTCTCTCTCAAGCAAAATATGCAAAAAATTTAGTGAAGAAGTTTGGTTTGGAGAATGGAAAAACAATAAGAACACCCATGAGCAATAGACTCAAGATCAACAAGAATGAGATAGGAACCAGTGTGGATAAGCATGAGTATAGAAGCATGATCGGTGGATTACTCTACTTAACAGCCAGTAGACCTGTATATCATATAGTGTTGGAGTGTTTGTAAGATATCAAGCAGATCCTAAGGAGTCACACACGAAAGTAGTAAAATGCATCCTGAGATATGTACATGGCACTATTGAATATGGGTTATTCTATAGTAAAAATACCACTACTCATCTCGTTGGCTATAGTGATGATACAGATTAGGCTGGAAACTGTGTTGATAAAAAAAGCACATCTGGAGGGTGCTTTTATGTTGGAAACAATATAGTGTCTTGGTATAGTAAGAAACAAAATTGTATCTCACTATCCACTACAGAAGCTGAGTACATCGCTACAGGGAGTTGTTGTACACAACTACTCTGGATAAAATAGATGCTAAGTGACAATGGGATTACATAGAAGGATCTGATCATGTATTGCTACAATACTACTACAATCGACATCACCAAAAATCCTATGCAATATAGCAATACCAAGCACATTGACATAAGACATCACTTTATTCGAGAATTAGTCGAGTAAAAGATTGTGAGCTTGGAGTTTATGAACACATGGAAACAATTGGTTGATATTCTCGATAAGTCCCTGGATGCCGTGAGATTCGAAGAACTCAGACAAACATTTGGGATTTGTGTGATCAACTAGTATATGAGATGTTTGTCTAACAATGCTCTTATTTCACTTCCTCATAGATGTTAGACAGGTATGTTCAGTGTGAGAACTAAATGAGCACTCTTGTCTCATACTCAGAACACCCCTTATCGTACCACCTACATCAGCTAGCAACACATAGTTTCGTTCACATATAAAAGATCTTGGAAGCAGAGTCCATTATTAAGTCTGATACTAAAAAGGAGGGATTTTCTCTTTCATCAAATTAATTCAATAGAGTTCTCAAGTCTTTCAAACTAGACCTGTTTGCCTCCATCCTCATCGATTCTCTCTCTCTATATTCCTTAGGATTTTCTCTCCAAGGTTCTCTCTTCTCCGAGACATATTCACCATCTCTGCATATTCCGACCACAACAATGGCAGGCGAACAACCGATTGGCCCAGGAGGTCCCTAGCTCTTGGACACGACGATCATACTCTCTCTCCCTTGGCAAGGACTAGATACTCCTCCCTGGGGTCATCAAGCACAGCGACATATGTTGACAGATGATTCTCTAACAGACGATTTGCGCTCGACAGTTCGAACGTCTGGAGAAGGTGCGGCAGGAAAGGCTCCTTCGGCCCGATCATCCAATTCGCTCCAATAGACTACACATTTGTTTTTATTAGCACAATTTTTCATCCTGTCCTCTTCCCCATTCCACTCCTTGAAGCCTAAGGAGAAGTAGCTATGAATGCCACGGTCGGGGTTTGCCCACCTAGAACCTTAACGGCCTCACCCCTAAAATTTGCCAAGGGCTAATCAAATTCTCATGATTTTTACCTTGCGATCTACACTAGCCACTCTGATAATTAGGACGGTAACCTCTCTATCTCTCGGACATTATTTATGTTCTCCAAATGAATTTTTACTCATGTGTAGGCTAAGACTAAAAGGCACTCAAATCTTATTTGTGCTAAATCCTTTGTTATTGCCTGTTTTGATAGTTTCCGATTTTCATTTGATGATACATGCACATGTGCATAGATATTTTTTGGAAAATAATTTGTCTCTGCCTGTTGTTGAAAATTCGGGTATTGAGGTTTTATCTGCTGATGCATGCCTTGTGCAATATTTTATTGATGAACTATCTCCTATTGTTATACTTCCACCTTTACCTGTTGAGAGTTCAAGAAATTTGTCCATGGAAGATATTGATGAAGGAATTGAGAAACGTTTTAAGGGGAGCATAATGCTGAAGGAAAAGGAAGCTCTGGGTCAGACCTAGAGGTTGTAGGGGTGACTCCTTGCACTGGACTAAGTCAAGGGAGAAAAAGGACTAGAGCACCAGTAAAGGGAGCTTTATCTTCGAAAACCAGTACTAAAAAGGCACGAGTTACCACTCCTTCTCCCTCTACTCCTCTTAAAGCTAAAAATGCACTCGACAAACACTTTTACACAAAGACTGTTGAATTGAGAATGATAGATCTGATAGACAAACCAATCATGGCTGAGAAAAGGATTAGTCAAGAGATTCTGGAATAGTACAATATGATAGAATTGCTTGTTGGAATGGGCTATAGGGAGTTGGCTCTATTTGCTAACAATACAATGAGGACTTAGCCAAGGAGTTCTATGCCGACCTATCTGAAGATGTTGGCGACCCTGAGAGCCAGCTTATGGTCAAGTCTATGTAAGGAGGTGTGTTATTGACTTCTCCCCTGTCAATATAGCACACTACCTAAGCTGCTCATATTTTAGTGACATTGAAGGAATTGGCCTGGAGGGGGAAGTTAACTTTCATAAGGTGACAAAGGTCCTAACTGTAGATACAGGGGTTGTTTTGCCAAAAACTAACAGGCTCAATTCAAACCTAATGAAAATGCCATACAGTCCTGTTTGGAGTTTTTTTGGGAAACTGGCTGCCCACTTCAAACGTCACTGATGTTCTAAAGGAAAGAGCTCATCTGCTCTATGCCTTTGCCACCAAGAAGAGAATCAACATATGACTGTTATCTTCAGAAATATCCTCAAGCAGATAGACCAAAAGAAGGCAAGTAAAATTACTCTTCCTTGTCCCTGTTTGATTTCTGAATATCTACTGGGTTGTAGAGACCTTTCTTTGCCTTCTGATTTTTGGGTAAGGGCACTAGACCCTCTGGTAATGTCAAAAATTATAGCTCTTGGTGTGGTGCTCCCTTCTTCAACTCTATCCACACAAGGACACACTGGTCCAAGTAGGTCTACCAGGCAGCAGTTATCCAAAAAGAAGCAACCTGGCACTAAGATAGCCTCCCTTTCACCTCTAGCTCCCAATATTGAATTCGCAGAAGTGACCACTAGTCTAGACCTACTAAATCAACAGCTTTCCGTTGTTATGACCTCAGTTCTTCAAGTGCAGCAAGACTTACAAAATCTCAGGGTTAAGCTCCCGTGAGCATTCGTTCCTATCAAAAGGGGGAGTAATCAGGCTACAAAAAAATTGTCTTGCTTGACCTTGTGTGGTCTTTGGTTGCAAAGTGTGGCCTTGAATTGAATATTTTGATCCGTCTTTAATGTCATGTATGGCCTCGGGATATTTTGTTTTTCTTTGTGTAGTAGCTTGTGAGCTATTTGTTTTGGCCTGTGTGCCACTATCTTATGAGTTGAATACTTTACTTAATTTTTTTTTTCGTTTTATGCTTATGGTTTAATATGCATGCTATGGGTTTCTTATAACACATAAAGGTATGTGCAGCTCACTAGTATTCGATCTAGGACAATGACAAAGGGGGAGTTTTTAGAAACCTGTGACACAGCTTAACAGAGGCCACATAGATTGGTGATGTGATGGCATAAAGCTCCAGGTTTTTAGCGGCACTATGTATTGGCATCGTTTTAAGAAAATTGGATCTCAAAGAATCTGTGATCATGAGCTGTAATATTGAAGTCCAGTTAAGGAGATTTGAAGAATAAGGAAAGGTCAAAATCCTAAGTAAGATAGGACTTTGAGAGAATTAAAACTAGAAGTATTTGGAAACAAAGTCCTTGGTCAAAATTCATATTGGAAAAGGATTGGAAATTCAAGACCTATCAATCAGCCTCAACATCTTTAAATAGAAGAACACAATTAAAAGTCGAGGCTAGCCGTTCTGCAATTCTTAGAAGTCATTCTGCAAGAGAGAAGACAACGATACATGGTGGTTGAGTTTGTGCAGTCACAAACATCAAACACTGTGATTCTCCATTGATGCATTAATCATCCTTCATAACTCAATAGAGTTCTTGTTTTGGAGACTATAGCTTCTAAGGATACAAGTTGTGTTGTAGGTTCAACGGTGTTGAAGACTTGAAAGGATTCAAGATCAAGCAGCTTATTCCAAAAGGGAACTTTGAAGAGTTGAAGGGATTCAACTGTGCCGTGTGCAAAGGGAGTTTGCATTGGTTCCACGAGGAAAGTACTAGATGTGTAAAAGAGCTAGGTATTTCTTGTATTGTGTTGACAGTTATTAGTGGATTGCTTTCTGGGTAAGGTCCTGCAGACGTAAGCTTGGCCGAACTATGTTACCAATTTCTGTGTCTTGTGTGTTTGTGTTGTTTATTGCTTTTTCCACTGTGTATCACACTACTCCTCACATAGCAAAGTTAGGCACACTGTACGAATTGTCTAAGTACTAACTTACACATTACTTTACATGTTGTACGCATATCCACTTTTGAATAACATTTATTCAGTTTTCCTTTCTCACGCGTCTTATTTTCCTTACTACGTACAAATCTTTTCATAATCAAAGCTTTAGTACTGGGTCTAGTCATTTGTTTTTCCTTACGGACACTAAATCCTACCATGTATGCATGATCATTGTATAATTAAAATGATTTTGTTTCGAATTTTACCGTCTTTTCGACCAATGTGTATGAAACGTTTCTTGATAAATCACAATCAGTAACAGTATGGGATAATAATTATTATATATTTGGCACAAATAGCACAAATGTATATTCTGCATGGAATATTAGACATAATGGCACAAATGTTCCGCATAGAATATTAGATATAACATAATGACATGAATATATATATGTATAAAAGTAGGACTAGCATGGTAGATATGGCTGGACATAATAGACATGTCACAGATAAAGATATTAAGATGGAATAGTAGTAGTATTAAGATGTTATTGTAGTGATCAAGGCAGGTACATGTAAGAAAGAAAAAAAAGTGGAGAAGAATACATCAAAATGCATGGAATATTTGTTATATAATAATGAAACGTAACATGTACAACAATGGAAGATGCATAAATTTATAAGTTTTTCTTATATAATGCAACAGTAAGTTTTCATGGAATACAAGAACAACATGCATGGAAGAATTGTCATAATTTTTTGTAATATCGAGGTGCTATAAGGAAGCATGCTCAAATGTGTAAACATTGCAAAATATTTAAGATATCATACGTGGTTAAAGATGGAATAGTAGTGATAACAAAATAGTATGGAACTATTTACAATGATATAGCAGGGAGAAATAAACATTGAACCAAATTAATATATTAATAAAATATTAGAAACATAGATATGGCACATAACGTGTACAATAATGGAAGATGCATAAGTTCGTAAGATTTTCTTCATAATGCAACTGTAGTGTTTTCATGGCCCATAATTTTTTCTAATATCGAGGTACTATAACAGAAGCAAACTCAAACGCGTAAACATTGCAAAAGAGATAATCTATAAGAATTTGTGATTGGAACTGTATTAATTCATACATGGAACTAACATAAGTCTAATATAAATCAACTATATTATTGGAAAAATCGTATTTTTCCTGAGATACGAAGATTTATTAAACATTGACCTAAATTAGCATTATCTGCATATTGATTGTCTAAAAGGTCACATGATTTAGCATTATAATGCACTTCTAAAGCATCATGTATTTTTGCATTATGTTCCTTAGTGAGAATTTTCTTGAAAATGGAACAACAGTCTCTAATCGCCTCTTGTGTAGATGAAATTGACAGAATGAACAGTGATTTTTTAGTTAAAAATCTCCAAAAATCTCTGGGAATAACGTCGGCGTCAATGAAGGAGTTGGTAGAGGTGATCCTATGGTGCCAGAGGAACTTCGTGGTTCGTGCATTAGGTTTTCTATTTAGCATTTAGTTTAGACGTGTGGGGCTGGGTTTTTATATTTTAACAAATTTGTTAAAATGATGCCGTTTAACATGGTGTATACTGTGCAAGGTATAGTGGGGGCCCACTATATAACTACTGCCAAAATAGTATTGGAGTATAACTATTAAGGGATAAAATGTCCAAACAATCATTTCCCTTAAAATTCAAGATATTCCCTGCTCAAACACATATATTGCCTAAAACAAAGTTGGATCATGTGACTTTTTTTTGATAAATAGAGATATAGATAATTCCAAAATTTTCAAAAAGAAAAATTCAAATCTCCTTATCATTTTCTTTAAAGCGGGATATGTATTATATTATATAAAACAATGTACAAAAGGTACAGAGCCAAGTGTAGGCTAAAGTGATCATCAATCCTATTCAGCTCTCCTATACGTGAATTTACACTGTTGGATAAATTAGCCAAAAAACCATCTCTAGCTCTATACAAAACATTTGACATCAGATACACAACCGAAGAGGTAATATCCCTCTCATTTTGTCAAACTTAGATAAATCTTAAACTTGTAACAGAAGAAATCACATTCCTCTCCCAATCGTCAAAAAATTTATGGTTTCAGTTTCAAAATTTTTATTAGATTTTGATGAGAGAGAGAGAGAGAGAAAGAGAGAGAGAGAAGAATATTTATTTGGTTTGTGAGTTTAAAAAAATATCTTTTTGCAATTTAATTTGGATGAATGAAAGAGATATTTGAAGTTCTCTCTCTCTTTTTTTTTTTTTTTTTGGTGAACTTAGGAATTATCTATATTAATTTTTTGCATTTAAATCCTTCTGAAAAGCCAATTCAGATGTTACTATTATTTTTTGGATAGTAGACTAAAATTGAAATTTCTTTAAAATTTAGAAGGATATTATTCCTCATTTTCTAAAAAAGGAGATTTATAATAATAGATGGAGGCCAAGGTTCTTTCAACGAAGGAGGTGGATTAGTTCCAGCGAAGTATGAAAAAATATAAGCGACAATTGGAGGGGAATCTGTCGGAGAGGGTTGTCGACCCCACTGGTAGGGCAATTGTGAGTGGCAAGATCGTTCGTTTACTAAGGTACTTCTCCATGGCACCAAGACGTAACGATTCTTTTACACAACTGTGGGGGAAGTTAACAGGAAATAGGATGATGTAACATGGTTTGCAGAGATGAAGGGTGCTCAAGGGGTGTCTTCTACGGAGCTCAATGTTGCCTAGTCGTCAGTAGAGATAACGGTGGACGAATGCCGCGAGTTACGGGCACCATAGAGGCGTGCTCTGGTGGTTAAGCTATTGGGGAAGATGGTTGGTCGGAGAGTCTTGGAGCCATGATTGCACTCTTTGTGGAAACTTGATATGGGTTGTACGTTCCTTGATTTGAAAAATGGGTATTTTGCTGTTCAGTTTTACATTCGTCAAGATTATTATTCTGTGCTTGAGGGGGCCCTTGGATTGTTCTCAGCCATTACTTAATGGTGGCTAGTGGCGGCCTAATTTCAGTCCAGCAAAAGAGACCATATCCACGATTGCAGTGTGGGTACGACTGCCAAATCTTCCATTGGAGTATTTGAGAGAAGATGCTACTTTGTATTTGTTGTAAGATCAGAAAGCTCGTGAAGATGGACCCAAATACTTTGACTGCTGGAAGAGGACGATTTGGCCGAATCTGTGTAGCAATCGATTTGCTCTGTCCCTTAATACCTAAGATCCATATTTTAGGACATTCACATGTTATTAAATATGAAGGACTACATCTGATATGTTTTGCTTGTGGACAATATGGTCATAAAGTGTTCGACTGTCCAAGCGCGACTGCAATGATGATATTGCTGCCTCTGGGATTTGAACGTTTTTCAATTCTACCACCACCACTATCACTATTATGGGGCAGCAAGGATTCTCCGTTTCAGGCCATTGATGATTGCACAATCGTCTCAATGCCGGAGACCCGTGAATAGTAAGGGACATGGGATACTCCAGGCTAGCAACACCAATTGAGAGCCATCTTTCTAGGATTCTGGGATTGGTGATTCACTGTGTGGACATCACATAGCGTGTAGGGATAGAATTGAGGCGCCATTTCAATTTGGTAGCAATCCTCTCCCACCCAAATCATTGGGAAATACTGTATGACAGAGACCCTCGAAAAGAGAGGGCCCATCACTATCTCATCTATTCTTTGCTGATGATCTTTTTTTTTTTTTTTTTTTTTTTGGAGGCAATTGGGAGCCAGGTAGACGTTATAGAAAGAATTTTGTGAGTTTTTTTTATAATATTTTTGGCCAAAGAGTGAATGCGTGGAAATCAAAATTGTATGTATCCCCTAACATGAATAGTACTATAGAGTTTTCCATTAGTACTAAATGAGACATCCCTCTTCTGATCTAGGAAAACACTTGGGATTTCCAGTATTACATGGACGTGTTACCAAGAACACATACTAGGAGTTAGGAGTTAAAGTGTGTAAAAAGTTAGCTGGTTAGAAGGGTAAGGAGTTGTCAAAGGCTGGGAGGAGCTTACTTATTTGGACTCTTATTGCCACCATCCCATTTTATAACATGCACACAGCGAGATTCCCTATACATATTGTTAATGAGCTTGAGTGTTTAAACCGCCGATTCCTTTGGGGAGAGAACAATAATGATGAGCGGAAGATGCACTACATAGCTTGGAAAAGGATATTGTCAACAAAAGGAAGCTAAGGGATTGGGCATCAAGAGTTTGTGGGAAATGAATTTGGCCCTGCTGGCCAAACTCAAGTAGCGCATGCTTAAGGATCCAACACGGCTTTGGGCTAGAATTCTGGAACACAAGTATAGGGATCCACTGGTAGTAATACAGAAGGTGGGCAATGTGTCTCATGCGTGGTGGGGTATTATGGTTGGGAGTGCTATTTTGAAGGAAGCATCGACCATGGTCCCTCCTCTCAGCAAAGCAGGGGTCCGATGGCTGATGAGTTTATTAGATGGAGATGTACTAGTACTGGTGCATTCTCAGTAAAATCAGCTTATAAGGATGCTTGCCAGATGGAGAAAATGGCAGACCGAGAAGCATGGGCAGCTGTTTGGAAAAAGTAGGGCTCTCTGCATTTGAACATGCTTCTGTGACAGCTCCGACATGGCCATCTTCTCACTGCATTATTGTTGTACAATTGGTAGTTGCTAGACGAGCTTGGGTGTTCCTTAGGTGGCGCAACCGTGGAACACAGCCTGCATGCTGTGCAGGACTGCTCAAGAGCTTGGGCGGCATGGAGGAAGTTGCTTCAAGCAATGAAACGGCATTGCTTCTTTGATGATATGCTGATTCATAGTTGGGTTAATGGTAATTTGTCGAGGCAACTAGGACAAGATGGTGAGGGTTTGGAATAGAAGCATCCATGAGGGCGTAAGTGCTATTTGGTTTTGGCGGAATGTTGACTTGCGTGAGACCGAGGATGATATTCTGAATAACACTACCACTATTAGTTTGATATTTTCCCGGGTCAAAGAGTGGAAACATTCTTTACAAAGTATATTTCTAAAACGAATAGATAAGATTACTAATGGTGAAGTCACCATTTGATTGTACAGTTTTTTATACTTATTTTTTATTAATAAATTCCCTGTTTAAGCCAAAAAAAAAAAGATATTTACAATTTAAACAAAATCATATTTTTTAAGGGGAAGCAAAATCATATTTTGAAGGATACTTTGTTTTTAACCAAAAATAGAAATACAAATATTTTTTCTTTAAGTTATCTTTTTTTCTCTTTTTCTTTTTAAAAAACCCTTTAAATATGCGAAACAAAACTTTTTTGTTTGTGGGCTTTTCCGTGAATTTGTTTAGCGATGGCAATGAGGATGGATGGGGGCGGGGACCCCAACCCCACCTCCCTATCTTGGCCCCAACCCCAACCCATCCTGCACTTGGGGATGAAATTTTGTTCCATCCACAACTCATCTTTGCCAAACCCAATAAGGAACTAGGGACTCAACTGGAAAATTAGGTGTATTATTTTCAGTAATCCTGTTAAACATAAAATAATAAAATAAATGTTAGAAATCAAAAAAATTAAAACTTTAAAAAATAATAAAAGTAATAATTCTTCCAAAAAAAAAAAAAAAAAGGCTAACCATATGCACCTATAAAAAACTCATAATTTATAGTTCAATAATTTTCAACCTAACAATATATAATAAAATTCAAATGACATAAGTTCAATCAAAGAAATGTAAAAGTTCAATAATATAAGTGGGGTAATATAGTGGAATTCAAAAGTGAAAAATCTTCAAACGCACAAGTGAAATTCGTTGAAATCTTCATTAATCGTTCAATATCAATTGAACAAACCTTTTTTATTTTTAGTATTTAGTTTAGTAATTTACTAAAAAATTATATATATATATATATATATATTAATGGGGATGGGTGGGGATGAGAAGAACCTCATCCACGTCCCCAACCATCCCCAAGAAAGGGTACAAAAAATTCATCCTCATCCCCACCTGGGTCCAAGTTTAACCAGAATCAAATGGGTACAGATGGATTGGAGGCAAATGGGTACCTAGTTGGACCCGCCCCATTGCATCCTTGGATTCATCCCATGAAAACAAGTCTTGTCGGTCGAATACATTCTATTGAAATTAGGATTCTTCTTTTTCCTCCAATTATCACTAGGATTTAAATTCATACACATTACTTTTCTTTGTGCCTACCAATCAAACCATGTCTAGATTCCTTTTGGTCTTTCTTTTTAGGAAAATTGGATATCCATTTTTTAGGGTTAATTATATTTTCCTCTTTGAGATTTATCTAAATTATAATTTCATCCCTCTATTTTGTATAAATTACAAATACATCTTTGTCATTTATATTTTTATAACTTATTAGTCTCTACTACTAATTTCAATGAAAAATTTTATCAGAAAGCAACGATTATATGGTAAAAAGTTTAAAATCTTAAAGTATTAGTTTACAAGTTTACTTTTTTATTTAATATCATATATTAAGACAATAATATCTTTCATTATAAAAATTAGGCTAATTAAAAGCTTTTTAATAAGGGTATCATTGTCTTTATGTATGATAATAAACAAGAAGTAAACTTACAAAATGATATTGTATGAAAATCTTAAACTTTTTACCACAACTGTTATTTTCTGATAAAATTTTTTCATTGAAATTAGTAGTAAGAATTAATAAGTTATGAAAATATGAAAGATAAAGATGTATTTGTAATTTATATAAAATAAAGGGATAGAATTGTAATTTAAACAAACTCAAGGAGAAAAATGTAACTAACCTATTTTTTAGGGAAAATTTTGAATATTAGTTAGTACACATTAGTAAATTTTTCTTTACATTTTTTTCTTCTAAACTTTTACTTAACTATATATTGGTACAAGATTCTCTATACCACTTTTAATACCACTTTATGTACCCCTTTCCTTTTATAACATATTTTTCCTTTAAAGTTTATTTTTTTCATTAGGGTTTACCTTTTATTTATTAACTTTTATTAATAAAATATACAAAATTAGAAAGTAGTAGAGACAGTGATACACAAAGAAGTACAGAAAACCCAAGCCCATATATATTTGGTACATATCATTAATTCTCTCCCTTGTCGTATTAACAAATAGCGATATTGATGATGTAACTTACTCATTTTTATCAATTTTATGCGGGTGCATCTGTCTAAACTAAGGATGACAAATGGATTGGTTGGGAGAGTATTGGGCGAGTATTAGATAGGCACATGACAAATGGATAAATTATCCAACTATGTTCAAAAGAATAATGGATTTAAATAGGTGAGTTTAAATGGATAATGAGTTTAAGTAGCCACCCACAGGCACCCTCCATACTAATTTTAAATGGTACTAATTTTATATGATGCCCATTGGCATCCACGATGGACACTTAATTGGCACCCAGTTAATCATAATAGTTTATTAACAAATGAATTGGGTAAGCCCATTACTTATTTTGTAATTTTTTTAATTATTAAATGGTCTTCTAGCTATAAACTCATGAACCATTTATTTTTATTTTTGTATATTTTTCTTTATTTATTACTTTATTTTTAGCTATAAACTCATGAACCATTTATTTTTATTTTTGTATATTTTTCTTTATTTATTACTTTATTTTTAGTATTATTGTAAGTATTATTTCATTCTCTTAATTTATTTTTAAATTTACATTTCATTTTTTTACTTTCTTAAAAAATTTAGAAATTATTTTTTCTTTTTTTCAAGGGAGAAATTATTTCTGTCTTTATTATTGAAAATACATATTAATTTTTTATTAAATTCACACATTATAAAATATTCATAAAGATACATAAAAAAATTCTTAAAATCTCAAAAAATATTCATAAAAACACAAAAAAAATCTTAGAATCGCTCGAAAACTGATGTTGGTGATATAAATAATATAATAACATTAATTACATTAAAAAGTACATAAAAAGGTACATAAGATTGAGATACATATTAATCAATATGAGGTCAAGCAATCCAACTTTGAATGTCAATAAAGATCCCATTACCCTCCCTATCTTCATTCTCATCATCTCAACCTATAAACTAATATAAATATGTGTATAATAATAAATACAACCAAACCTTTTGACCATTAAGGAGCAAAAACATATAAAAGAAATTAAAAATTGACATTTACAAATCTATAACAAAATCTTTCTTTTGACTACTAAGGGACAAAAGTTTATATAAAAATTTAAAAATTGACATTTACAAATCTATAACAATTTCTTTTGACTATTAAGGGACCAAAGTTTATATAAAAGTTTAAAAATTGACATTTACAAATGTTAATTAGAGGCAGCTACTCTCCTACAATTATGTCCTTTTTTTAATTTCCTCCATTGATATCTATGTCACAAAAACAGTAAAAAAATCTCTAGGTTTGCCTACTACAAGATCAAAGACACAGATCATACCGCTAAACCAATTGATCCAAAGCCAAAGATAACAACACCAGATCCTGCTCCCACACTCGCAACCCCTGCAATTAAACTCAAACAACATATTATATCATATATGATTTGAGATTCCAAGAATATGCAAGACACAAAAAAAAAACACCGGTTGAAACTCCACAACTTAGAAGGCATGCTCTGTTAGGAGGAATGGTATTAGGATCAAATTTTGTCAAGCTAACTACATCCACCACGGTATATTCACCGAAGCTTGATATCCAAAGGAAATGATTTATAATTTCTCCATTCACATCAGTGAATCTGCTTGTACCATCTCTAAGCACTGTTGGAGATATTTCAAAAAGGCCAGAAATTCATCAGTTATTCAGAGAATATTGAATATAATGATGGATTTTTTTTTTTTTAATCTTTTAAACAGTAACTAAATTCGTTCATGCCTCAAATATTTTGATTAGCCATTAAAACATCTCAATTCATCAGTTTTTTAACTCTTCAATCCAGTGTCTGAGATTAATTTTATCTGATTTCTATCACAGCACTGGGAATTAATGCAATTTGATTCGCTTAGGTCCCAAAATCATCAATGTCAAAACAGACACAAAACTGACCTCTCAGAGCTCAAATTTCTTCAGAACGCCAAAATCAAAATAAACACAAATGTTACGAAGTTCACTAAAAGAATCAAGGATGTAGGATAACAAAAGAAGTAAGTACTCTCAGTCAGAATAACACATCCAATCCTATAAGAACATTCCAGTGATTTCTCATCAACCTGTTTCTTTACTAAAAAGCATGCAAATATCGTTTCAAAAGAAGTCTTTGGTGGTGGAATCAAGTATTCAAGATTAACAGCATTCGGACAGCAGTCAACTCTAAAAGGGGAACAAAAAGCTTTCACAAATAACTAGCCATCATCATAGATATTCTATATTCAAACACTAATCTCACCATTATGTTATTGGCATGAGGAAGCTACACATGAAAATTAGATAAATTACTATGACTGAATGCTCTATAGATAACTTCGTTAGATGCATACTTTTCCAAACCAACTCCAACCAGAGAGACAGAAAGAATTATATATGAAACCATTTGTAGTCCAAGAAACAGATAAAAGAGACTGAATCTAAAACTTAGCTTCCATGTCCTCTCGACTCCAATCAATTATGTTAAAAGCATAACATCAGGCCTAAAAAAAAGAGACCCCAAGGACAATGGAAGCACATCTTAAAATTGTTGTAGTAGTACACAATTGAACCCCTTCAGATTACATAGAAAACAAGAAATTCAAAAAGTTTTCTGGTTCAAGAAACAAATGTATTTCATACCAAAAAGCACGATCCAATATATATGCAACATATAGTACAGAGATAGGATCGATAACCAATAAAGTAGAGAAATTAACTCAAAATCTTCTAGATTAAGCTCAAGAATCATCATAATTTATCAAAAGAAGCAAAAACCTCTTTTTCAAGTATTAGAAAATAAATTGAAAAAAAAAAAATACATCTTTGACCGGATGAGAAATTGCTATGGCTTCAAGTATAACTGGGCAAATAAAGGAACAGAACAATCGCTCAACTATAAGAGAAAATTATGGAAAGAAGATATTCTGCTAATTGGGACTAACAGGAAAAGAGAGCAAAAGCCCTAAGCCTCCGATTTTACCGACTCAACGTAGCAGAGAAGAGAGAAAGAGAAGGCCACTTTGAGTTTTGGATGACAATGGCCACTTCGAGCTCTCAGATTCAACCAGAGATCGTAGCGTTGGGGGAAGATTGAATGCCGCTTGAATACTGAGAAGCGAATCCAGAGGGGTGGGAAATGGTCGGAGAAGGAGGAGGGGTGTCTACTTGAAATCGGAGAGCGAAGCAGAAAGGTTAACGAAGAGGGAGGATCCGCGAGTTATTTTAGACACCATTGGGTTGCCCATTAGCCCGTCCAAGAGGAGGATTAGAATTATCCTATATGATCTTTTTTAACATAGAAAACTTTTATTCCACCAAAACGAGTAGGAAAGAATTATCCGGAAGTGATTGTAATGGGCAACTTTGATTTTAGAGAAAATGGCTATATATACCTAGTACTATTTTGAATTGTTCCTAATACTTTAAGTTTTACTTTTAATTTTTTTATTTACATATAAACTAATTTCAGGACGATGGTTTCCACCGTTAATTATGCACTAAAAAATCAGTGCATAAATGGGTGATTTACATTAAAACATGTATCGAAAATCACTATATAATTAGATATCCGGACATTGAAGGTAAAATTAGTTTATAGGTAAAAACATTAAATATGAAATCTAAAGAGTATTATACATCATTTGAAAATAGTGGTGGGTTATATATAGTCATTTTTATTGATTTGATTTTACTTCCCATCTTAGACAGCACAAATTAATGGGTGTTAAAAAATTTTATTCCAAAAAGAATCATTTAAATCATATTTTAGTCACATAATACATGATTATTGGTTAAATACCTAACATATATGTGGATCCTTTTTTTTTTTTTTTTTCTTTAAGCAACATATAGATGGATTCATCTCTTTTTTATATTCGAACTAATTGGAGGTTGCTAAAGATCACAAGAGAAAATACTAAGAATAATGCGAAAAATTTTTAATTTTTTTTTATGTTCTTTCTAAATCTTTGAGAAATTGGTCAAAATGCCTTTGTATAAAATTTACGTTTTATCACTTAAGGATATTATTTATTTAATTAGATACTTTTACTCTATAATTTTTTACGAGAACCAAAAGTATTTTTATACGGTGTAGATAGGTGATTTTCAACTAATTAATTGTGTCATGTGATACTCACATTTCATATTTCTTTTTTTTTTAGTTTTGAACAAAGGAAGACCGTGGCGGTATTCCCCCAATTTTATTAGAAAAATAAATGAAAATAAAAATAAGAGGGATGTGATTTTTGCCCAGAATACAATTAATAAGCATGAGAGAGTCTGATCGGACAAGAAAATGTGAGAGGCCATAGTCGGCAGCCAATTTGATTCCTTGAAGCAACGATAAGATTTCTGCAAAATTATAGTAGCCATATGAACCCAAAAACATAGAAAGGAAGCTATAAAATCTCCTCAGGATGTGTGCAAAATACCACCGGCAGAAAACATTCCAGGGTTCCCTTTGGAGGCCCGTCAGTATTAACAATAATATGATGAGACTGTATATAAGTCAACCATCTAAGAGAGATGACATGATTAGGAGGGCCGTGGTGGGATCCTTATTGAATACAATAAAGTGCTTAGCCAGAGAAAGCTCATGAATAAGTTGCAGGAAATGATTGTACAGAGCTGAAGGAAAGGAATAATTCCATCAAAGTAGAAAGCACAACGGACCTTCCAAAGGCACCAACACACAATTGCCGGGATGACTTTGAAAAGAAGGATGTGGCGGCCTCTCCAACGCGCCCATAAGTGGTAAAGACAATCCTGAAGGGAGTGCAAAGTAGACCAGGGAATCCGATATAAACCAATAAAGCGAGCAACCTGAGACCATGACAGATAATATATCAGCAAGAGAACATAAGTAAAAACACATGATCAATGGAATCAAAACCATGCCCGCAATGACAACGGGAAGCTAGATGAAAATCAATCTTTTAACGGATACTATCTGCAGTCAAAAAAATTGTTAGTCAACTTCTACATAAAAGAGAGAATTTATCAGGTAAAAAAGGGTCCCAAATCAAATAATAAGAAAGAGGAGAGGTGGGAGGAGACTGAAAAAGGCCAATAGTTGTTTTTATGGAAAACTTCCCAGAAGACTCCAACAACCATTGATACTCATTGGGTCCTGCAGTGAAACAAGGGGAAGAGGTAAAAATAACATCGGAATAAGCAGTAGGAATAATAGAGGTGAGTAGATCGGAATTCAAAGAATCCTGATTGGAAATATCTCTGATCTGAAGAGTTAGATAAGTCTGCAAAGAGTTCCCAAGGGCATGGTCCGCCATTTTTCCAGAAAAAGACCCGTTTTCCCACCAGAAGAAGAGTAGTCGATCGAACACAAAGGTCAATGTGGGGCTCAACCTCATCCATGATAGAAAGCATCCGCTTCCAAGTATGAGAATCTATAATCCTAGGGATGCGTGAGTGGTAATAAATATGAATAGGGTCCCATACTTGAAATGTATAAAACGAGTCTAGAGATTATTCTTGGTACAAAAGGACTACCAAAGTTTACTAGCAAAACGAGAGGAAAGATGACGGAGAGAAACAATACCAAGGCCATTATGAAGAGTAAGATAACAAACGTTCTCCCAAGAGATCCATTGCCTTCTATTTGAATCCTCAAGGAGCCCCAAAGAAATTTTTCAAGAAGACCATCAATATCCCTGAAGACCTAGAGGAGAGAATCAATAGCAACAAGAAGGTACATAGGAATAGATTGGAGGACATGTTGAATGAGGATAAGACATCCCCCCATAGAGAGGAATTTACTTTGCTAACTTGAGATCCTAAAGCTAACTTTTTAAACCAACTCACGAAAATAAGAGATCTTTTCCTGCTAGTGTAAATGGGTCAAGTGAGATAAGTGAAAGGGAAATCCTAAAAACAAAAACTGATGATCCTCTTAATAGTGTGAATACGCGGAATCGGACATTTCTTAGGAGTATAAAAGGAACTTTTCAAAATATTAATAAGCTGACCAGAAGCGCCTTCATAATCCCTAAGAAAACTCATAAGCTGCCGGGGTTACGAGAAGATCCAGAAGTGAAAAGAATAATATCATCCGCATAGGACAAGTGCGAGATAGGAATGCAGCCCTTAGGAAGGACATAGGGATCCAAAGTACCGAAATAAAGCATATGATTGAGTTCACGAGAGAGAACATCAGCCATAAGAATAAAAAAAGAGAAGAAAGAGGGTCACTCTGTTTGACACCTCTCAAAGAACAGAAAAACCCAGAAAGACTACCATTGATGGGGATAGAAAAGTAATTGAATTCCCGCCATATATCTCATATTTAATTAAGGTAAAATTGTCCAACTACTAATCTAAGTGCTAATCAACAATTAGAATGGATCGGAATAACCTAACAATAGTTCAGGTCTGTACATGGGTCGAGTTATTTTGACTTAAGGATGCAATCAATCAAAGTCGAGTCGAGCTTTATAAATTTTTTTCAAACTCGAGCTTGAGTTGACACGAGCTTTTCTCAAGCTCTTATTTTATAGTGTAGTTTATTATAATACACCTTTATAATAATAATATGTGAATAGATTATTTTTAAATAATATTTTGGTATCATAAAGAAAAATAAAAGTATATAACACTAATTATTTTTTAAATATATATTTCTTGAGATTTTTCATCGAGTTTCAAGCCGAGCTTTGAAACACTTGAACTTGACTCTTTACATTACTCAAGCGAGTTTGAGCTCGAGTCGAACTCAGTCAACTTGAGTTCGAACCAAGCGTTGACTGAGTTTTTTTGCGAATAGTTCATGAGCAGCTTTGTTCATTTGCAACCCTATTTTGACCCATTCTAGTTTCTGGCTAGCGCATAGATTATTGGTTAAATAATTTTACGCTTACTAAAGATGACATGTGAGTGTTCGCATAACATAAATAGGCCGAAAATCACCAATCGCCGTAGTAGAAGGGCATTTTTTGCCCTCATAAAAAGTTATTCGGAAGAAATGGCTATAAAATAAATAATATACTCGAGTGTCAAAACATAAATTATGAAGGGCCAGTTTGGGCATTTCTTTAAATTTTTTCTCTCAACTTTCAAACATAAAATAAATACGAGCAAATCTAAGCAAATATGAAGAAAAAGATGTTAGTACATAATTCTTTAAACATTTATTTACGATTTTATCATTTTAAATTTTTAAAAAAATGTAATGAATCAAAAAATTTTGAGACAAAAAAAGAATTATACCCTTAAGATTGATGAAGATTTATCAATCAAAATCATAAGTATTTATTCTTCTTGAATAATAATAACGTTGATTGACTATTCTAACTTAACTCCTAAAATTTTTTTTTAGAGGCTATTTTAAGAATTAGACTTACTTTTCATCCCCTTAGTTGTCTCCCCCAACTTTGGTGGAGGGGTTTGGACTTAACCCTGAAAAGAAGTTTAAACTTGAAAGAAGATGAAATCAATTCAGGAAGAACAGGACAACTTCAATAACCTTCTACTCGAGTCCAACTTCGTCATCTGAGTTTTCTCCAGTAGACACATCTTATGGTTCCTCTAGCAAATAAATTTACATCAGTAAAGTTCTTTCCCTACCATTCTTTGTGAACTTACAGAATTCAGCATATGACAATATAAATCCTACTTTATTATATTAACAAGTTTAGAAACATCTTATCCTGTAAATTTGTACATTTACTTAAAGAAAAGAACAGCTCCCACCCTCTTCCCACTAAAAACTCCTACAAAGTGTACTAAAATTTCCATGAAACAACATATAATGACCAACAATCAGTGGCACTGAAAGTATTCAACAACTAAAGTTTGCAAAAATATTTTCCAGTTCTTGCTCAAGAATCCTGATATCTGCTGCAGCACAAGCTCTCTCTTCAAAAGTACCAGTCTCTAAAATCTCTTGTTTCTTTGATATTTTTCTCTTGATTCCTTTTATCTGTAATTTGCCGAAGGAACATAATGAAACCACATTGTAAATTATCTTTTCTGGAAACAAATGATACTTAAAGAAACAGGGAGATAGAGACACCTTTCTGTATGGCCACCTTGATAAGCCACCTTCTCTGCACTTTTTCTTGATGACAGTAGGGCACACATTCATTTTCCTAGCTGCTTCATGAATAGGAAGATGGAAATATACTGAAAAGTCTTTTAGTTTCATCTTTCCAGTTCTTTCCCTCTGCTCTACAATGTATATAACCAAGCAGTAAACTTAGGAAACAGGGCATTTAGACTGGGAAAGGAATGAAGAAAATTGGGAAAGACGTCTTATTCAGATCATCTAATACATTTTCTTATACACTCCATCGTTTTATAAATTCTTTTTCTAATACAGTTTCCATAGTATTTATTTTCTATATATAAAAAAAATGTATTAGAAGATGTGCTAATCTGACTGAAGACGTTTATGAAATGAGCTATTGACCTGTGTTGCTAGGAAGCTCCGAGGAAACGGTGTTTCTTTATTTTCTGCCTCAGATTGACTATGAAGCATTTGGTCATCACCCCCGAAAAGCTTAATTCCATCGCTTTCATAAGCTTCCTGGCTGGCAAGGTTTTGTTGGTTCATCTGGAGATCACCTATTTGAGAAACATATATTGTGTGCCCATTATATGATATAATTATAATGCGATAAATATATGCTTCAATATAAATCCAAACAGACCGTATCTTTAACTAAGAAATGAGAAATTGGCTAAAAAATTCTGTACCTCTTTGAATGCCACATTGTCACATCACTCACCATTAGAGTTTTGCAAGATTTGTACAATCAACATTTACACAAGGTGTTCTGTGAATCATTTTATGTGTAATAAGTGTCTAACAAGTACTAGATGTGCCAAACATAGTCAAATTCTGCCATCTTCGGTGGTATAGTAACACAAAAAGACGTACAAAAAGTGTTTAATGACATAAAGTGAAAAATTAAGTTTAGTGACATACAAGGAACATGACATTTTTTTAGTGGCATTTTGAACCAAGTTTCCAAAGCAATGTATGATGCATTCTCCTAATGACTAAAGTAACATTTCAAAGTTGTCATTTGCCAGAAAAATTAATTCACACTGTAAATGTGTCCTTACAAAGAATAATTAAATCAACTACTAACCAGAGACCATGGATGATGATTGGAGAAAATCGTTACATCCAATGCACAAGGCCTGATAAAAATGTGACAGTGGATCTTGTAGCATGCTATAACCTTCCCTTTTACAATCTTCAAAATACTGAACTAAAAAGCTCTT
Source organism: Catharanthus roseus (assembly GCA_028651295.1). Lineage (NCBI taxonomy): Eukaryota > Viridiplantae > Streptophyta > Magnoliopsida > Gentianales > Apocynaceae > Catharanthus > Catharanthus roseus. Next base: position 3,571,530 of record JAPQWS010000140.1, on the reverse strand, counting down.
CACACCGCCTATACTTTCATTGCAAAAGCTGAAGATCAGATTAAAATATGAAGTCAGAAAAGCTCTAACTACTAAACAAGTCAAGAATTGATTTCATATTAGGTAAAGAAAATTGTGCAAAAAGGGTTTTTTTTTTTTACTCTCAATAATAGCCTTTTCATTAATTGACAAAAGAAACTTGCATTCATCATTTATATAGGCACTTACTCAAACACTTGGTGCTCATGGTTATCAGAGGATGGGTCGAAATAATATTTGTCCAAAACTACATGACTGATTACCCCAACTCGACCATGCATCTCAAGATTTCTCACATGTTTTCCTGCAAAGACGATTTCCAAATCAGTATACACCAAAAGAGAACGAGATTTGCAAAATTCTACCATAAGTTTCTATGCATTACTGCAAAGGACAGAACCAAGGGATAGGAAAACGCCGTCCCCCACTTCAAACAATTATAAAATTCCTTCAGCGATCAAACATTTTTCCTTCAAGTTTAAACTTAATATTTTGAACATTTTTTTTAATATAAATTTGAACATTCTCAAAGTTAAAAGTTTGGTTCTGTCTATGATAACAACCATTCTATCTTCATATATTGAAAATCTGAAATTCCGATAGCATCATACTCACCATTTACATGGATTATCTCCCTGAGTATATGACAAAAAGCACAATCGTAAGAAACCAGAGGAACTGACAATGTAAAGTTTGGCATTTGATGATCCTCTGTTCCAAAACCCTGTGAAATCTGAGAATTCAAAACTTTTCCCTCATCAATTCTTTCTCCATTATTTCCCAAAGAATCACCCTCACAATTCACCATAAAATCATAATTATGTTCATTGATCATTTCCAAAATAATTGGATCCCAGAGGGTATCATCAAGATCTCCAAAACCAACTTTAGACTCAGAAATAAAAGCACCACACGAACTGGTTTCTTCAATTGATGGTATTTCTAGAAACCCCAGACTTGGGCTTTCGTCAAACATCAAGAATTGATCATCTAATGGAAAATCAAAATAAGGATCGTGGTACGGAACGACTTGAAGTTGGTTAACTATTTCCATTTCCATAATTTTTTTTGGATTTCTTAGGATTTTTGGTTGAATTGGAGTGACATTGGCGACGCCTGGCATTGTCCAAGCGCCGCTGCAGGGAAGAAGGAGAGAGGAGTTCCAGAAGTGAAACTTTTGGATTTTTGAGGAAGGAGAAGGAAAAAGAAGAAATGCGGGAAATAAGAAGCCGAAGACAGTTTTAACCGTTGATCACGAGGAAGGCAACGATACATGTTTTCAATTTTTACTTAACCGCCACCGATATGCGTCCTCCATTTGGATTCCTTTCACTTCATTTTTTTTTTCACTCCTTTTTCTCTTAGAGATCTTATATTTCAAGTGAAGTAAAAAAATCGGGCCAAATTAGGAGTTTGGTCAACTGAGTCTTAAAATTTATTTTTGAATAACTAGTCCCAACATTCTTTTACGTTAAAAAATCAATAAAAATAAGCCTATAATTTCGTAAGTATCCTTTAATAGAGAGAAAAGTTTTAAGAGTTTTAGTTACAAAGTTATTGTAAACTAACAAATACCGACTGATTTGCAATTATATGTCGGTCACTATTTTGGTATTTTCTTGTAGTGTTGATTTTTATTCATGAAAATACATTTGGTTATGATGTCACAAAGATCACACAAAACACACAAGTATGTCTTTGAAACAAGTTGAATTACTTTAAGGAGAAGCTTACCTTTCAAGAAGTAACACATTAAGGGAAAATGTTAGGATAAGATGCAGCAATACTTAGGAACTCATTTCAACTATTTAACTAGTTTAAGTCATAGTTGTTATACAGAAATATGAAAAAATCCCTCTAATTTCAAAAAGTTATTAGTCTAGTTTATTTTTACAAAGAGTCTTGCGATTCACATCATTTTCAGATCTATAATTGAGCTTATTTTGCAATTTATTCTTAAGAAAGTATAAGGAACAATACTACATATTTTCTTTTCATAATCTCTCCTCTAATCCTTAGTCTCAAAACACCAACAAGATTGGATTTTTTTTTTTATTCCAATACTTGCTTTTAACCCCAAACGGCTAACGACCCATTCATCCATATCCGTGTATTTTAAGCCAGTTTCTCATGTCCTTGGTTTGTATTGGACCACGCTTGGAACTTCTTTTTGACTTGATCAGCACGTCCTGCACATATCTCATATCTCGAAAGCAACTATAGTTAAGAATTCTTTATTTTCTTTGATTCAGAGAATAAAACATAGAACCATTGAATGAAAAAAGGATATGATCTTCAACGTCCATTTGACAAGAGGTCAAAACAGGGTGGATGGGAAACCGTTTATGGAGGTAAGGGTATTTTTGTTATAAAAAAAAAAAAAAAGGCCCTCTTCTCTTTCTCTCTTTCTTCTCTTTACTTGGGAAAAAGAAAAGGGATTCTCTGTTTACTCTATTTTTTCCTCTTTGCTGCCTCTATGAGAAATCCAAGTAAGAGAAGAAGCTGAGGGAAGAACTAGCCAACTTCAGAAGGACGTGATTAGAAGGAGAGGTGTGGAAAGGTATTGGTTGGGTGAATAGCGTAAACCCTAAATCGATTTTTTGAAGGGAAAAACATCAACGAGGCATCTGGAAGCCCTCATTGGCCGAAAGGTGAAAGTCCTATACTTGGAGAACATTCTTGCTCTGTGAATATCTATTTCTCAATTATAGTGAAGATTCAATGTAAGTTAGCCTATTTTAACCTAACTTGTTCACATAATTTTTTGAATACATGTGAAATCTTGGATAGAAATTGTGTTGACATATTTCTTTCACTGTAAATGAAATTAAGCTTACAATTATATTGAGTTTATTTGAAATTAAGCTTACAATTATATTGAGTTTATTTTAACTTAAGGCACACTTTACTCAAAGGTATTTAATTTTAAAGATTTTAAGAATTAATCTCCTAATTTTAAATGTTATCTAATAATAAAAATAAACAAAGACTTGCTCACTGTTATCTACAACCCAATAAATTTTAAGGTCCATTGCTAAAGATTTCTCTGTTTGGAAATCTGTTTCTGTTATCAATTTCTCAAAAAATAGTTTTAGTGAGAGCATCCCTTCTTCAATTTTCAATTTGACTCATTTGACAACCTTGAATCTTGCTAATAATTCGCTTTCTAGTGAAATCCCTAATCTCAATATGCCTAGTCTTCAGCTCTTAGATGTTTTGAATAATAACCTCGGTGGAAAATTGCCTTAATCTCATACCATATTCCCTAGTTATGATTTTGCTGGTGATGATCTTTCTCTTGAAGTTTTATTTGAAATGTTATCTGATAATAAAAAACCTAACAAAAAATTGCTCAATGTTAGGTCCAAGCGAGCTGCATCCGCAGACAAACATGACCACATTACCGACTGAAAATGTTTAAGCGAAGGGGATTCCCCTGTTGCTAAGGTGGCAAACCTGGTGATACATCTTCCAGAGTTAAAACCAAAACTAAGGAATCGTAAGGAGTGAGCAACCAAACAACTTTTGATGTGAAAGAACTAGGTTCATCCTCGATAGAATATAAGGATTAAATGATGGAGGATTCACATGCTAAAATAGAGGAGGATATAAACAGTGAAGATGATTTGGAAGAGGAGGATACTGAGGAAAATAATCAAGTAAAGAAATAGAAATGGGGCATTGATAAAGTTAATTTTTAGTACAAATAAATATTTAAGTTTTAATTATTAGTCTTTGGAATATATTACTTATTATACTTGTTATATTTATTTATTTATTTCTCTTTTTTTTTTTTTATCAATTGAAAAAAAAGGAAAAAAAGAAGCTCAAGCTTCTCAGACCGAAATTGAAGAAAAGGAAAGCTAAGTGAAATTAAGATTAAAATAATAAATCTCATTAGCTTTCGCTTGGAGGAGAGAAAGATGACAAAGACAAAGAATTATGGGCACGTCAGGCAAATTGGAAGTAGTAGTCTAGTAAAGAATTAGTCTTCAATTAAAATATAGGCACTTCAGGGGTAGTTGCCCAGTAGACCGATGAAATCTTTCAGCTTTTCTTCCCTTTAAATAGAGCCGCCACACAAGAGGTTTTGCTGGGCCATTTTTCACTTTGGTTCTTCACGGCGACATCAGAGATGGAAGGAGATCGACAGAGAGCCGCCAGAGGAGAATTGCGCAAGATAGATTTTGGTTATGTTATTCGCCGTCAACAAATCAAGAGAAGAAAAAGAAGGTTATGATCTATTTTAAGAATTTGATTATTTCTTTCCCTTTAATCATGAATTAAATTTTTTTTAAAATCTTGATGAAGTCCTAACCTTATAAATTTGATTTATTTTTATTTTGAGAGATTTATTATATTATTTATGTAGCTACATATCTTAGCATGTTTCTTATTTTGATGTAATTAATTCTTTGTGATGTTCTTGTAGAATAATTATTTAGGTTAATTGGCACTTTTATCCATACTTAATTAGTATGATAAATATGTGATTTTAGCAAGTATATTGTGGATTTTAGAATTTAATAGTTCATGCTAATTTTACATGATTTTTGTCATAGAATTGAATAAGTCATGCTAATAGTGAGATGAGTTATGTCATGCATGTAAGTACAATATATTTCTTTAGTCAATCGAAGCTTGTAGCCTAGATCACCACATAAAGGTCTAATATTTTCTCCTAAATAAAATTAAATTATTGTTATATAGGTTAGTGATGGATTCAAGGTTCTAAATCATCTTTGTTGGTAAAACTCTTGTTATTTTTAATTTGGTTAATTTTATTTAATAGTTTAATTAATTTAGGATTAATACTTTTAGATAAAAAAATCAATTCTTTTAATAAAATTAATTTAAGAAGATAATAATTTAGTGGTTAAGCCTTTCTCTGTGGTTCGATACCATTTTATTTGCCGTTTACATTGATCTTCTGCGCTTGTGAATATTGAGTTTAAAACTTTGCTAAAAAATCTCGACCCGATGTGTAGAGATGACATGTATAGTGAAAATAATTTTGTGGTAAGTCTTAGCGTCTGCTTGTATTTTTGTTGTTATTTGCTTGTAATGCGTTTTCTAGTAATAATTCCATTGTAATATGATCACTTGCACAGATGAACTAATATAATCACTTGCATTGATCCTTAGATGCACTACACTAATATGATCACTTGTACTGAGGCACCAATACGATCATTTCCTCTGATGCACTATAGAATGTTCCTTGTTTTAATGATATAACAATGCCAATGTAATTGAGTGCATGTGCATTCAATGTTTAAAATCACTTTCACATAAGCACTCGTTCAAAAAGTCTATTATTGTGTATAAGTTGAAGACGTTACTATACAAATTAGTAAAAATTTGATTAAAATAATATATTAGCAGTATGAGTTATTTCACATTTTTACATAGGCAAAGTTCTAAAATAGGTGTTCGCCAAAGGTCCCATATGATATAATGAGAAAGCTGAATTAGGAACAATGTGAAGATGTGAGAGAAATAGGTTTTGAAGTACTTTTCAAGATCAAGCCATTTAATCTTCTATATGAAATGTTTTCATTGTTTTTAGATAGATTTGACCTAAGGGAAAAGTGTTTGAAAGTTCATGGAACTTATACACGTACAGGGACGGAACCACGTTGAGGCCCAGCCCACCCAGGATTTTTTTTTTTTTTTTTTAAAAATTTTATATTTTTTGCATTTAAGCCCCCTCAAAATTTTTTTTTTCTGTTTAGCCCCCACAAAATGTAAGGACTGATTTATAAAAAAAAAATAGCTTCTCCAGCAAAAAGCCCCAAATCAATTTCATTTTTTTGCTTCTTCTCTCTCCCCGTCTCCGATCTCCGCGTCCCGACTCCCGCTCCCGCACCTCACCGGCGCCGCGCAGCCCAGCCCAGCACAGCAGCAGCCCAGCCCAGCCCCCCCCTCCCCCGCCCCGCCCGCTCGCTCCGCTCGCTGTCCGCTCCCCCTCCCTCCCTCTGCGTGCGGCGACTCGGCTCTGAAGATTCCGTCCCACAGTCGCGGCAGCGGCGGCGCCACCACCGGCGACAAGCGGCGAAGCAAAGCAACGCGGCGGGGAAGAAGAAACGGTCGGCGGCAAGCGGTGTTTTAGCTTCACAACAATCTTGAACAAAAAAAAAGTAAGTTTTCGGGAAAAGTTCCATTTCTATGATTTTTGATTTTGAGTGCTAAATTTTTTTTTGTAAATAGATTTTTTGAGTGCTAAAATTTTTTATGTTGTTATTTTATAGTGAAAAAATTGTCTAGGGTTTGTTTGGTAAAAATATGATTATTATGTAATTTATAGACTAATTAATTATTATGTTATACATGAAATGTGTTGAATTGTGAATTTAAAATATTTGAATATTATATAGGATTTTACTATGGAGAAATTTATTGGAAAATGGAAGAAGGGTCCTAAACCGGTTGAAGAAAAATCAGCTAATAAGGGAAATGTTAATATTGAAGATCGTGGGAAAAAGCCTCGGGTAGAGTTTTCGGATTTTGAAATTATTGGTGATCAAGGATTGCGTAAACCAATTGATAGTTATCCTTATGAAGTTAGAGATGAATTAAGGAGACTCTATTTTAAATCATTTTTCAGTAGTCATTTCTTTTTCATTCTTTGCATTGGGATGAATGTTATTTGTTTTTATATTAATCTTCTAATGTTCTAAATCAATTGCAGGTCATATTGGATTTTGTCTTCTGATCGTGTTTATCTCATTTGTTATCTCAAGATTCTGATCAAGATTCCCAGCTTTGATAGAGGTATTTATCTCGTGAGTGATGGGTAATCATTCCTCGTGAGTGATGGGTGATCACTCCTCATTGGTAATGGGCGATTACCTATTCTTTTGTTTTATTATATGTAGTATTAGAATTTGTAATGTTTATCCCGTGAGTGATGGGTGATCACTCCTCATTGGTAATGGGCGATTACCTATTCTTTTGCTATATTATATGTGAATTTGGAATTGTTTGAGTTTTTTTTGTAATGTATCATTTTATAGACGAAATTCTGGCAAAATTTTTTTTCCTCCAGCCCCCCAATCATATTGTTCTGGTTCCGTTCCTGTACACGTATAATCGAGAGTGATGTTCATCGTATCCTAGGTCTGCCTAAAAAGGGAATAGACATACATAAACTGGTTCATAAAGGGGCATAAGATCTTTAATTGGAGAGGAAATTGAAAATTACTGTCGAGAAGGATAAGATGATAGAAATGCCAACTTTAAAGAAAAGTTTGCTAGATATTAAGTTAGATGACTTGGAGTTCAGGGTGAAGTTTATCTTATATATTATGTGCACGTTTTTTAGCCCCACAATGAAATATGCAATTTAGAGGGATTGGGTTACAACATTTGCAAATATAGAATAGGTGAAGAACATGAATTTGTGTAAGCATGCTACTGACGTGTTACTATATAGGATTAAAGTAAGGAACTGTTCTTGTCGCGATGGCACATTAGGATGCATAGCTTTGCATGCAGTGGTAAGTCAACACTTAGTTTTATTTTAAGTTCATTTTCAATGTTCAATTGCACTAAATATTAATTAAAATAGCATTACATTTTTTGTAGGTTATATACTTTGAAAGGTTATCACTGGTTGGAGAGAAAGTTATTCCGTACGAGAAACATGTTGTCCCACCGATTGGTGATTGTGTTACGGCCAATATAAGAAGAAGAGTGAATTCTTTAAAAAAGTTGGGCTATTCACACGGAAAGAGATTCCCGTAGTAGATGCAATCAGCCAAAAAGGAAATGAAACCATTCACACATCTTAGTTTTCTATGACGATGGAAGTGAGATGAAAATGGAGATAAGAAACATTCGTGATTGTGTTTGTAAAATTGCTAGCAATAATGAGACCAACCAAAAGCCGATGATGGAAGGGGTTTAAAGATTAATTTCTTCTATGATGCTACCAAGAGAATTAGCACCGAGGTTGCAAGAGAAACAGGACAGAATGTAGGTTGATGACATAAGTGTTCCTACTGTCTCTCATGACTTGGGGCAGGAAAGGACATATGCTAATCTAAATGGAGAAAATGAGAAAAGTAACTTTAAGGAGAAAATGTAATATGAATCTCATGAAGATGAAATGAGAGAGGAGGAAAATGCCATTAGTGAGAGAGAGAGTTGAAAACTGCAAGAGGGATGACTGGTAAAACAATCATCAAGAAGAAGGGCGACAAACTGTGATGCACTGTCTACTTTACACCATGGTAAAGCAAAAGTTGCATCCCGACAGTATACAAGGTAGAATATATAATGTTATAGTGGTAATATGAGCTATGTTTTAATATTGTATAAGTTCCCATTCAAAATTAACATTGATAGGCTTATTTATTTGTTTAATCAAGGAATACATGTGGAAATGAGAGTTTTCTGATGAGGATGACAAACCAGCCTTGTCAACGAAGGTGATGTACTCTAAAATACTTTTTAATTAAGATATAATTAATTACATAAAATAATTCTCTAACCTTTTGAAATTGTTAGGTATTGAAGAAGTTGAACATGTCGGACATTGATAAGGCAAGCATTATTAAGGATATGCAGAAACTTCATCTTCCACATACTATGCCACTCGTAAAGATGAAGACTCATGTGGTTAATAGAACGTCCATCCAGTCTCTTAAAGCCAGGGGTTTGGATAAGCTCGGAGGTCATTAGCTTCTTTTGTAAGTTAATGGCATACCATTCAAGAAAGAATATAACCAAACTAAGAAATAAAAGTTTGGTACCTCAGGGCTTGGTCTCATGTAGACACAGGTATTTGTTTTCCTCGTCTTTTCTGTATGATAATTACTTCCTTGTTCATGATAATTGGTCATTTGGTAGCAGCAAAGTGCTAGGCCTTTGACAAATTTTCAGAAAAAGTTTTTAAACGCTACATGACTAAAGCTAACTATAGAGATGATACAAATGAATGTGAGAAGGTAAAGTATTTGACAAATTCATACCTGTAAAGTATTTCTATGTAGAAGAGACTCATGTGATCTCCTGAAACTATTATAAGTGCTGAAATTGTGCTCTTGGCATAGTATTTGACAAATTCATACTCTTGAAATTTGCTGGAGAGGTAGTATTACTCTATGTCTTGAAACTGCTACAGTAAATTATGAATAGCTGTAACTTTGCATCATGAAATCTATAAACTTCCGTAAAATTCAGCCAAGCTTAATGACGTTTCCCCCTTTTGAATAGATACGTGTACATACTTTGTTGTGCAAGCATTTGTTTCTTTTTGCTGTAGACATGGTTAAACAGAAGATCCTTATTTTGGATTCCACGCACACCGAAAAAGATTTACCCAAGAAGAGAGCTCTTGTCAATGACTTGGTAAGTTGATGTTGTTATCACTATTTGATTTTGTTATCAATATGAATGGCTTACTAATGTTTGATCTTTCAATTGATTTTTTCAAGAATAACGTGTTTCACTTTATGAGGCACTAAAAGTGGGTTTACCATATACTTACAAAGTACAAATAAATAGCTTTCCTATGAGCATGTAAGCTGGTGTCCTCAACAACTGAACAAGTAAATATGAATTATAATTTTCCTTCACATGCAATTACATGGTATTAGTTTAACATGATGGCTGATTTTATTACATTACTTTCATATCTAATTGGACAGTTTTGACTGCGGGTTATACTTGATCAAGTCCATTGAACATGTGCACGACTTGAAATCTCTTAAATGCATGAAAGGGGAAAAATGGATCATTTTTTTTAATCAGAATTTAACTGAGCAGTTTCATTTTTTTAGTTTTATATTGGTCTTATATGCTTATACTCATAACTTGACTAATTTGGTGTAGTTAAAGTCATCAAATAGCGAGAGTCAAAACATTGGAATCAGACTACTGCCTGATAAGATAAACGAGGTTTGAGCCGAAGCATTAGCGTCTATGGGTTACATAGTTTAGAGACATTAATAGCTTTGGTTTTGGAGAAGTTTGGGTTAGAATGACATTTTGGACCTACTAATTTGCTAATTGTAACTAAAAAAAAAACTTCATTTTGGGCATTGTTGTATCTATTAGGACAGTATCTATTATAGTGTAGTACTTTTAATTTTGCATAGGAGTTCTTTTAATATTAGGGAAGTATCTAATTGTGAATATCTGTTAATTTTTCTTTGGTTTATGTAAGTGATGATGTACTTTTAAAATGTAATTATGAATAGCCATTATGCACTTGGAACACAACTATTAATGCACTATTAGTACTTTTAATTGCCTTCGCTACACATTATTACAAATATAGCTATACATCTAGTTTCTTGGTATTTGTCATTTGAGAATTCGTACTTGTGTTGAGATAGTAAATTGCAAGCCAGGTTATCAAAAGAAGGATCAATAAAATTCTTTCCCTCTTACGGCCCCGAAAAATAGCTGCATCATTTGCCTCCAACTTGTGAAGTAACCCAAGAAGAACTCTATCACATCTACTACACACTGTCTGATCAATCCATGAGAAGAATCTGTACCCACTTCCAATCTAAAATGAAGAATTAGTATTAACAATGAAGTAATTTTGAATGTAATTGTTAAGTGTATAAAAATAAAGTGATAAACTTGTGAATTTGTTGGGGGTCCAAGATGTGCGAGTAACAGCTCTAGCACCACGATAGCATGTTTCCTCCATTTCTTCTTACTGGGAAAGAATTTGTTGAGTGGTTGGTTTATCCTTTGCTTGGTAAACAAAACAAAGTAGACTATTTGAAATGGGTACTTAAATAAGAGAATGGTGTATACTTTTATTTTGATTTTTTTACCAACTGTTGTGCATCGACTATAATTTTAAACAATATAAAATTCACCTCAATTACTGGGCTGATTGGGCTTATTTTATTTTATCTTTTTCAAGGTTTTCTTTATGGGCATCTATTAGGGCTATATGGGATTTTTTCAAAAAATATGGGCTGATTGGGCTTCCTTTTTTGGATTGGTTATTTTTTCCTGGACTTTGTTCTTTTGGTCAATAAATTTGCTATTTTAGAGTTTGGGCTTCCTTTTTAGGGTTCCTTTTTATTTCTTTATAAAAACATACATTTGGCTTCTTTTTGGACTGATTGTAAATATTTATGACCGATTTTTAATTTGATGAATTGAGCAAGTTTTCTAGAATAGTTTGTGCTTCTTCCATTTGCTTTGTACTTGTAGAAATTATTTTGCAAAAAACATCAACAAAGCTGCCGAGACACATAAATTTAAAGGAAATTTCACTAATTCTTGCAATTACAATTGACCTACTGAATTGACACTTCCATGACACCTTTCTATGATGGACCAATTTCAAACCAGTCATGGGTCTAAAACTAACACAATTTTAAACACGAAAAAAAATCTAGAAATCAAGAACAAACACAAGACAAAAGCATGTTCTTGAAAATTAATATTGCAGGCATTCAAAAACAAGTCACCACTCCCACTTCTACTCTAAAATGATGGAGAGTGAAAGCAAGGAGAAGCACTTGGAATACCAGTTGGGAAACCAGGTGGGGTTGTTGCCACAGATGGTGAAGCAATGTGAATGGGAATGCTATACTTGCGGTTGGCACACTTTGAGATGCAGAAGAATGGGCAACCCCAGCAATGAATGAAGCATGACGAAGCCAGGAAACGTGAAAACGATAAAAGGAATCAGCTAGGGCTATGTCAGTCACCTCAATATCTTACTGAGCAAAAAGTCACCTCAAGATCTCAAGGATTGTAGAAGATATATGTCTTCATGCGAGAGCAATCCATTGAATTCACTTCCATCCTTTCATTCATGATGTACCCAATGCCAAGGAAAATTGAAGAGATTATCTTTTCATTGTGAGTGTAGCCAGTAACAACCCAAACATTTGGGCGATATACACTATGAAGGTTGGGCATTTCATCATTTATTTCCTTCATAATTACACTCTTAATACTCCATAGAGCAACAATGAAACTTAGTGAAGAAGAAAGAAATAGAAGATCATCTTCCTTCTAGTTCAAGATGGATAGAAGGCTAGAAATGTTAGTTTCATGATCTCTAACAACTAGATAGTAGTAAGACGGTGAAACGGTGTGAAGTATGGTAAATTCGATGAAAGGCAAGGGTTAGGTGCTCCACCAGCCATTCAACTTGAATCACATCGAGTTGCCCTGCAATCTTGTGTTCAAATACAGAAATTTTAGACAAATGAAACCTATGGACCCTATCAAATGAACGGTCTTTGTGTGAGAGGGAAGCCATAGATAAACAAGTGAAGATGTGTTTGAGAAGCTTGAAGATTGAACATGCAAATAAAGTTTCAATTGAAGGAAATGGTTAAGACCCACTCCTCTTAAATAAACATAGCTGCAAAAAATGTATGGAGTGAAAATGAAATTAAAATATAGAAGGACAAAACTTTGGAAACTTCTTATTCTAACCCCAATAATTTCGCAAGAAGAGGCATACAAAGGAAGTTAAAAAAAGAACGAAGGAAGAAAAAAATGGGGAAAAGGTAAGGGTGCATGCATGTGCAGCTTCGCTTGCCATACCAGGGAACTTGGCTACTATTATGCCCTTAACTAGCGGACTCCCTTCATGAATTCCACCATCCGCAAGAATTAAAAAAAAAAAAAAAAGACAATTTTAAAAAGATTTTTTGGTTCAAAACCAATGGATTTTTTTTCACTGATTTACCTATGTAAAAAATGGTAGCAAAAATTGTACCCTTGATGCCACATTCGATGCTGGGGTGAATGTATTTAATGGGAGTTGAGCAGGACAAAACTTTACCCAGTCATATTTAAGGGCTTGCAATACACGTACTGGAGGGAAAGATTTGGGAGGGTTTGATGAGATTTTGGACGGTTTAGATTGAAGGATGCAATTGAGATTGGACAACCCACTACTGATACGTGGCCTGTGGCAGAGATATGGCTGGATTTTGTTGGTCAAAAGGCTCAATTTATGAGGAAAGTTCTCGCCAGTGGATAGAACATTAATCTATTTTTTTTCAAATTGCAAAATTCAAATTACACTAAATTATAGGCTTTCCTTTAGCTGATTGTTCAACTCATTAAATTAATTTGTTTTTTAGAAATCTCATTAAACTAAGTTATGGGAATTTTCTTTTAGTTAATATCTGAAATCTCAATTTTATTTTGTTTTGCAAACTGCACTAATTATCTGAAATCTCAATCCTGATGGTAAATGATTTTTAAATCTTTAAAATTACACTAAGTTATGAGAATTATGATAATTAGTAATATCTCAAATATTAATTTAATAGGCAGGTTTCAAATTACACTAATCGTTTGAAATCTCGATGGTGAATGCTTTTCAAATCTTAAAAATTACACTAAGTTATTGGAATTTTTCTTTAGGTAATATCTCAAATCTTAATTTTGTTTTGTTTTTTAAATTACACTAATCTTCTCAAATTTTGATGTAAATGGTTTTCAAATCTTTAATATTACACTATGTTATGGAAAATTTTCTTCAGGTATTATCTTTCTCTAAACGGTTTTCAAATCTAAGCACACAATCAACTAACTTATGAGAATGTCGCTTTAGTTAATTTCTGAATCCTAAATTTATCTATATAATAGTGAAAAAAGAACTAGCAAATTTTTATCTTGTTTGATTTTACACTTTACCCAACAAAATGTCGTTTTCATTTTAGCACAAATCAACAAATTTAATAGACATCATAGTGGATTGCTTTTTGGGTATGGCCCCGCAGGTGTAGGTTTGGCCAAATTGCGTTACTAATTGTTGCGTCTTGTGTGTTTGTTATCCATTGCTTTTCTCATTGTGTAAAACACTACTGCTGACACAACAAAATTAGTCACACTACATGAATTACCTAAGTACACATTAAAAATGGCAAAAGTCTGTTATCTATCCTCTTTTCATTTGCAAACCCCTTGTACTCAAAGTCCTTGATCTTTAACATCGCTTCATGACTTTGAAAGTGATGATTCAGGGAAGCTTGAGATTAAGCAGCATGGGAGACAGAGGCTTTAGACTTTGTTTTCTCAGGTAAAGTGGGTGAAGTCTGTAGACGATGGGAAGCCCTTGTTCTTTTCCTTCCTTTCCTTATCAGATTAGGGACAGCATTACAAGTAGCACTAGTGATTTCAACATTAAACTCATGAGATTGAGCCACATCTTCGTTAGGGATCTGACCTTCTATTTCTTCATCCATTGAGACAACATAAGCAATTTCCCCATGCAGAGGCAGTAACACAGCAATAAGAGTAAAGATATTAGGAAAATGATGCATAGGATGAGCATCATGCGGCAAAAACTTCTAAATTCAAATTAATGACAACAAGCAAAGGATGTGTACATATAACAAAAAGTAACGAGGAACATGAGCATGTATCATTACTCAAAAATAAAATAGATGAGTAATAGAAATTTATAAGAGACTCATAACAGGAAAAGCCCTAGCTCTGGCCATTCTCAAATGGCTCAGCAGCAAAAAGAGATCTCTATTGCTAAGATAGCTTCCAAGCGTAAGACAGGTAGATAGTACCAGAGGAGTTGTAGTTGCAGCTAATGATGTTGCTATAGACGTGGCTGTACTGTAGGAGAACCAGGCGATGCATAAGCCAAAACTGGTGGTGGAGCATTGTTAGAATGTCCGACCGAGAGACAGCAACTGCTGAGAGGTTGTTCGCCAGCCATGTAGAGAATAGAGATAATATGCTTGCGGGAAAGATTGAGTTTTTCTTTTGATGTTTACTGAAGAAGTCATTCTTCAGAATAAGAAAACCCTAAGAACTCCTTGGGAGCTCATTGAGTTGTTATTCTCAGAATTCAAATTGATTAGATTGATAAGAATTTGGAAGGTACGTAAATAACTTGATTGACGAGAGAGAGAAAGTCCATATTTAAGGCATGAGTTCCAATACCAAGATGGACACGATTTTTTTCCCGTCAATTACAAAGAAGTTGTGTTGTGTTAGAGATAGTTGTTGACGCACCATGATTTAGCCAGTCTTGTCAGAAGAGAATACTAGAAATAAATGTGAAGATCCAAAATGCCAGAATACAAAAGAACTACCCATAGTAATAAAATTCAGAGCCCATGTGACATTTTCCTATTTTTTCACACACAACAAACACATAAATTACACAAAAACAGGAAGTATATAGAACATGTTTGGAGAACACAAATTCCCAAGGCCTGTCGAAGTCCTTCAAACCTCACAGCATCCAAGGGTTTTGTCAGAATGTCTATCTACTTCTGTTGGCACATATTCCAGCTCAACAACACCTCGTTCTACCAACTCTCTGATGAAGTGGTGTCTTATATCAATGTGTTTGGTCTTACTATGTTGAACTAGATTTTTGGTGATGTTGATAACACTCGTGTTATCATAGTATATGATGAGCTATTTTTGTGTTATGCCATAATCGTTCAATATCTATCTCATCCAAAATAGTTGTGTGCAATAGCTATTGAGAACAATATATTCGACTTCAGCTATAGAGAGTGAGATGAAGTTTTCCTTCTTATTGTTCCGTGATACCACGTTGTTTCCTACATAAAAGCAACCTCCAGAACTACTCTTCCTGTCATCAGAAATTCCCGCCTAGTCTGCATCACTGCATCTAACCAAGTGTGTCGTGCTATCTTTGCTATAGAACATCCTATGGTGTGTAGTCCTATTGATATACCTCAAGACATGTTTGACAGTATTCTTGTGAGACTCCTTAGGATCAACTTGATATCTTGCACATACTCCTTCACCGAAAGCGATGTCTGCTCGACTGGCTGTCAAGTACAATAGACCACCTATCATGCTTTTGTACTCATGTTGATCAACACTTGCCCCTTTCTCATCTTTAGTGATCTTGAATGTTGAACTCATAGGTGTTCTTGCCACTTTACCATGTTCTAAGCCAAACTTCTTTACCAGATTGTGAGCATACGTGGCTTGAGATAGGAAAATCCCTTCTTTCATCTGTTTGACTTGTAAACCAAGAAAGAAAGTTAGTTCTCCAACCATACTCATCTCAACTTCAATCTACATGGACCTGGTGAACTCCTTTGCGAGTTTGTGTGATGTTGAGCCAAACTATGTCATCAACATAGATTTGTGCAATCAACGCATGATGAGTTATCTTTCTTATAAACATAGTATTGTCGACACCACCTCTCTTATAGCCTTTGTTTAAAAAGTAGCTAGTTAGTCTTTCATACTATGTCCTTTGGGCTTGCTTCAACCCATATAGAGCCATTTTCAACTTGTAAACCTAATTGGGGTGTTTAGGGTCAACAAATCCCTTTTGTTGCTCAACTTATTCTTCTTCTTGTAGCATGCCATTTAAGAATTTACTCTTGACATCCATTTGTTTCAACATGGAAGTTTTTTGCACAGGCAAGGTAACTAACAATCTCCCTAATTTAATATGCTAACAGGGGCAAATGTTTCTTTGAAATCATTGCCCCTACTTGTGTTTATCCTTAAGCAATTAGTCTAGCTGTATCTCTTGTAATGTTACCATTCTCATCTGTCTTATTTTTGAAGATCCACTTCGTTACTCCTTCAGGTCTAGGCTTAAGTTCCCAAACATCATTTCTTTCACACTTATGAAGTTTCTCTTGCATGCTTTAATCCAGTACTCATCCAGAATAGTTTTCTTAATGTTATTTAGTTCTAGAGTAGAGGTGTAACATTCTAGACCAATCATTCCTGCCATTTCACTGTAATCAACACATATCTTATCTCTTATCTCTTATTTTCCTTCCTTCTGAAATACCACCAATGATTTCCTTTGAAGGATAATTCTTCTTATGTCTGGATTTAGCCATTTTTTATCCAGCAACCTTCTGAGTCTTTGTGTTTTCTAGTTTTAAGTAATCATTCTTACTAGTTTGATTGTCACATACTAAAGTTGCAGTGCCGGCAAGCTACCATCATGCTCAATGTTTATCATATTAGTATCCTCAACAGTAACATTCATAAATGCCATCACAACACCATTTCGTTTATTAAACATACGATAAGCATGACTGTTTGGGGAATATCCCAAAACCAATTCTTTTTCACTTCCTACATCAAACTTCTTGAGATATTCCCTGTTATTCAATATATAACACCTGCTGCCAAAGACATGAAAGTAACTTAACCTGGGTTTTCTTCCTCTACAGATCTCATATGGAGTTTTCTCTGTAAGTGGTTTGAGATAAACTCTGTTGATGATATGTACTGTTGTATTGGCTATTTCTTCCCATCAACTGTGTGCCACATTTTTCACATTTAACATCACTCTAATCATTTCTTGGATTGTTCTGTTCTTTCTTTCAACAATCTTATTTTGCCGAGGTCCCTCGATGCTGAGAATTCATGTTTGATGCCATCGCCCTCACATAAATTTGATAATAAATTGTTCTAAAACTCTTTAACATGATCACTCCTTAGTCGCTTGAGAATTGACCCTTTTTCCGTTTGAATACTCAAGCATATTCTCCAATGCATACTTTTTTCCTCCACTTTTAATTTGTGTTGGACCAAAATAGATCAGTGTGCATGAGCTCCAAGGCCTGTGTTGTAGTAATGTCCTTTATCTGTGAGTGGGGAACCTAGGTAGGCTTTCCTATCTTACAATCACCACATATAACTTTATTCTGCTTACCAAACATAGGTATGCCTTCGACTATTGTCTTGCTTCCAAGTTGCTTTAGCAACTTATAGTTGACATGACCAAGTCTTTTGTGCCATAGCTCCATATCATGCAACTTTACCTTTAAGCACACCAATTCTATCACAATGTCTATCTTATAGCACTGGTTTGAAGTTCTTTTCCCTATTATGATGCATTCTCCATTATCTCTTACGACATAACATCGTCATTTATTAAACTGTACATCTAGATCATCATCACACAACTGACTAATAATGGTCAGATTTGTTTTCATTCCTTCAACATGTATAACCTTCTTCAGTTTTGGCATTCTTTCAACATTCAATGTGCCATATCCCACATCCTTGTTTTTTACACCATCTCCAAAAGTAATAATTCCTGATTTTCTTTCGACGTAGTCTGTGAGATACTCCTTTTTCCCTATCATGTGTCTAGAACACCCACTGTGCAATACCATATACAACTTATGTTGACAGACAGAGATAAACATGCAACATATCCCTTCAATTCATCATTCTTAATCCAGATCCACCGTGTAAGCTTTTCACCTTTATTATAACTAGGAACAAAAGTTTGTAACTTTCTACCGTGTCAGAGGTCCTTGTTCTACGGTTACATTGATGCCAAACATAACCAATCATGTAGCAATACTCTCACACAATGGGTGGTCTTCTTGGTTTGTACTTATTTTGTAATCTTCTTTTCTTAGTATTAGTTAAGTTTTCTTTCTGAAAAGTTCCTTCAACATTGCCTGTTGTCCAAGTTGTGTTGACATTTGATCTCTCGATCGTACTTCTCATAGTGTGTCCTAAGGTGTGATTTTTAGTAACATATACTAGACCAGTTTTTAGACCAGTAGGCCTTCCTGCTTGGAGTATCTAATCCAGTTTTGCTTTCCCTATATTTATCCGGGCAATTCCAAACTGAGCATTTTACAATCTTTCAGTAACATCTTTGACTTGAGCTATAAGTTCATAATTTCTTTGTTCAAGAACTTCCTTCTGCTTCAGGGTGTCATGCAGATCCTTCTTCAGTTTGTGCTTATCGCAACCAAGTTAACCCACTTGGCGTACATCAGATTGTACTTCTCTTGAAGCTCCTCATAGGATATTTCTTCATCACTATAAAGTGAGTCATTATCACTGACACAGTCTTCAATATGAAGAGAAGTGCCTTTCAAGTCTATTAACCAATTGAATGCCACTGTATCTCTAGATTCGTTGTTATGCTCATCATCATAATCAATCTACACCTTCTTATCCTCATCACTCAGAGTAGTGTTGAGTAATTTTTTCTTTTTCAATGTGTTGGCGCATTCAACTTGTATGTACCCAAATCCTTCACACTCTCTGCATTGAATTCCTTTTCTATTTAGTGTTGAATCATGCATCTTCTTATCACTAAGAATTTCAGTTTTTTGTCTAATGACATTCTTCCTGTCTCTATTATTGCTTCTGTATACACCTTGAGTTCTCGGATTCTTGCCAAATTTTTGAAGAAACTTTCTAAAATCTCGTGTAAGCATCATAATCTGATTCTCAGAGTAAACAATATTTTTTTGTGCACTGACTCCAACTTTTA
The DNA here is from genome assembly GCA_028651295.1 of Catharanthus roseus. Classification (NCBI taxonomy): domain Eukaryota; kingdom Viridiplantae; phylum Streptophyta; class Magnoliopsida; order Gentianales; family Apocynaceae; genus Catharanthus; species Catharanthus roseus. The sequence continues at coordinate 3,552,287 of JAPQWS010000140.1, read as the reverse complement.
AGGTCAGCCCTTTCTCTTTTGACTATGTGGTCATGTTCATCTCATAAGTTGTCAATAACCCAAAAAGATCATCGAACGTTAACTTGGTTACATCCTTTGCCTTCTCTGTGGCTATTATTTTTGCATGAAATCTAGTAGCAGTGACCTCAAGGCTTTGCGAACAAGTTTCTTTTCTGGATATTCTTCTCCTAGCTGAAAGGCTTTGTTCGCAATATCTCTCAATTTTTTACTGAACATGGCAATGGTGTCATCCTCTTGCATTCTTAGTTCCTCGAGCTGTGTGGTCAGCATATGTAATTTGGAGATTCTTACTTTACTTGTCCCTTTATGCACCGTTTGTAGAGTATCCCACGCTTTCTTAGCAGAGATGCATGCGGAAATCAGCTTGAACTATTCCACATCTACACTAGAAAATATGATGGTCAATGCTTTTGCATTGGCTTGAGCTATCTTTCTTTCAGCATCACTCCATTCAACTCTTGGTTCCAGCACTTCCTTAGTTGTCCTTGTTGTATTACCTTCAATAATCTTAATTGGTTCTTTCCATTCAGTCTCAATGGCATCCATGCAGTTCCATCCAAGAACTGAATGAAAATCCTTGTCTTCATCTTCTAGTAAGCATAATTTGTGCCCTCAAGGAGAGGAGGACGTGTTATTGATCTGCCTTCTTTAGTTGTCATGATAGCCTAAGTCCCAACTTTCCACGATCTCACTTGCTAAATAAATAGCCCAACAAGTAGGTGCTATGCTCTGATACCACTTCTAAGTTGGTGATTAGGCCTATTTAAAAGCAGTTACTGTGTTGTGTTAAGTAATATGTGCTGGAAAAAACATAAATCAAAATAACATAAGGATTGATAACACAATTCGGGTAAAGCCTATATTTGCAGAGCCACACCCAAAAAGAGATTCCACTAAAACTGATAATACAGTACAAGAAAACACCTAACTCATTAACACATCTAGTGTTTTCCCTAGTAGAAAAATGCAATCTCCCTTTGTACACAACATAGTTGATCTTCCTTCAACTCTTTAAGGCTCTCCTTTAGAATATGACTGCATAAACTTGAACTCCCTTTAACCCTTCAACTACGTTGAACAGCAGTTAGGTTTCTTTCTCAAGTAGCAAGATAGATCTTTGATGTAAGGCCCAATGTTAAATGTTGCTGACACATTCTTTTAAAATATGAAAAGAATGGTGTACACAAGAATTACAAAGTCCATGAATGTCTCAATATGAATAAACTGGAACTTCAAGTATTACCGTCAAAGCTTAGTTCTATGAACTTTGATTGCATGAAAAACGTCTAACCCTAAACTGTCTTCATAGTGTCTTTAAATAATTAGGGTTATTCTTTTAAATAAGGAATCCAAATCCTTTCCCTTGGTGAACATATCTAATTTTCAAGAGATTTAATTCCTTACTTAGTTTAGCTTTCTAAACATGTCTTGAATCATTTATGGGTTCAGTTTCCTAAACCGTGTGTAATACATATAGGGAAGTTAGGATTTTCTCAATCTCTAAAGATCCCAACTTTATAATCCAGATCTTTAAACAATGCCAACATAATTCCACTAGACTTCAAGTGGGCCAATATTGTGTTCCATATTGCCCTATCTCAACAAACTTACTCAGACAACACAACATGGTCTAAGGCAGAATCCTTAACATTTCTTACCAACTTCTCATAAATAATTACCTACCTCACATTTAATATTTTTTCACATTTAATTTTTTTTTATTTCTATAATTGAAGCCGATTTTAACCAGAGAATCCTCTCCCCTCGCATCTCAACAAATCTCCTTGATTCTAACAATGACAGGTGGCAAGTTTTTATTGAGCCCAAACAACTTTCTTCTATCCAGAGAAAGTTAGCGTTATTCACCATAGATTTTTCCCTCATATCTCTATCTCTATATCTATTATACTAAAAGTCTCTAAGTAGATTCTTAAGATGACCTTTAGTTAGATGAATTATTAATTTTGAATGTATTAGAGAATATTACCATTAATTTTAATGACTTTCTGTATACCTAAATTAATAAAAGTAGTCAATAAGTTAAATCGAGAGTATTAGCACAATTAAATTAGATAGAGTAAAATTACTAGATTTTCTAAAGCTCTAGCAAACTCCAAACACAACCCTCCAATGGTTTGTTTTACTTACAAAATTTTAACATTTCTTTCAAACCTAAAGAAGATGAAGATATATGGGTACTCTCCAAGACGAAAACCTAACCTAGCTTTCAATATTCTTGTGGAATTTGGACTAAATAGTTATATGCACTTGCTCTTCAATACTCTTCTCTTCAAGATTTACTTGCTTTGAACTCTCTATTTCTTTTCACTCTACACCTTTCTTCTTATCTTCAAATAGTGGAGTACCTTTTGCATTATACCTAATACGAGAAAGGTAAATGGGTAAGGTGAAAATTATGAATAAAATAGCTTTTACCCTTGGCTAGATTTAAATTCCTTAGTTGTACTATTTTTCGAGAAACATTTGGATAACTTCTCAACATTTGTCCCATATTTTAACCTTCATTAAATGTTAATTAATGCTCAGAAAAGAACTTGCACAATAAAAGGAAATCCAGCTATGTTTTCTTTAGCCATAAAAAGAGATAATATCATCTTTATATATAGCAGAAAAGGTGAAAGAGACAACGTGGAACAAAAAAGATAGAATTAGTCTCACAGTCTGTCAAGCTGATAGCACTGACATTCTTGTCAACTAAGCTGACATGCACAAAAGAGAGATGGCACATCATGTCAATTTGCTGGTCAATTCTTCTTTTTACCTACTTACGTAATGTTTTTTCTTATAATATTTTCCACGTATGAGATTAGCTTGAGAACTCTCTATATATCAACCAAAACTAATTCGATAAGTTTAAACTTTATGATTTTAACTTCAACTTTGTGGCCACTTGACAAAAACATTAAATCTAACAACCAATAATATTTTGTTAATTATCAAAAAAATCGGAAAGATTATACCCTATACCCTTGGGTCAACCACACACACAAACAGAAAGTTTTCCTGCATAACTAAATTGCAATTGCATTAACAGTTATCCAATAGTGTGTTATCAGATAGATTCACAGTTTCAGTGGAAGGGTAGGTCTAGCATGTTTGATAAGAGCCAATTAGGATAGCCAAAGGATGATGCCTAAAAGCCAATCTAAGATAACCTTAACATAGCCTCTTGAGAAAACCTCGAATAGTGGATTTAGGCAAGTCCTCATTGGCTAACGAAATGACTCTTTATCTTCATACAAGACCACTCTTCCTTTTTGTTTCCCTTCACAGTACTGTTTGTTTTTTGTTGATAGAAGTGGCTATATATAGGAAATATGGTGTATTCTCATGCCAAATGTGCTTTACAAATGGACACAAAGTTGAGATAATGAAACCGGCTGATGAAGGAACTGTTGAATTTTCCACTGGTGGAGGGAACATATCCCCCTCATAAGGAATCAACTATATCCATTATAGACCATCGGAGGTGATGGTTAAACGATTCTAAACTTACTCTCATGTGATTTATAAAGTTGAGATTATGTATTTGAATCCTGAGCGTTGTTATCAATTTTTGTAATTGTATTTGTCTTTTAGTAGTACTATTCTGATGTGGTTTGTGCTTACCCCATCTTATTGTTAGGTTGATTTGATGTGAAATTGAATGAAAAAAGGTGGTGAATTATATATCCACAAGTGAAGGGAAATATATGACCCTTAAAATTTGGAACCAGTCATATCTGTTGATATCCAATTTGCAAATTCCTACAACTTTGAAGTTCTTCAAATGTCAATGTTGACCCTAACAAGGGATGATCAATGGGAAAAAGAATAGAAAGAATAGATTGAAGAACTACAAACATATAATGGGGTCAATATTCCATCATGCACTCACTATTTCTCTTTGCATCTAGGTTCTTAAAGGGTCCATACAAATTCCTTAGACTTTCACAAATACCGTTAATTAATGCCCTTATCTCCCAAGAAAAAAAAAAAAAAAGGCTCTTATATATTACTCTCTATTTTTTTACTTGTCACATTTTGAACATCACATTATTTAAGAAATACGAAATTTTAGATATTTTTCTCTTGTGTAGACTAGAATGCCCTTCACAGTTTTCTCTCTCCTCATTATTATTTTTACTAGTTTCCATTTTAGAAGAATAAAAAGAAGTTAGAATTTGTTATTAATGGAAGGATATTATAGGAAAAAATTGGTTAAAAATATTACTTTAGAATCACAACGTGACAATTAAAAAAAATACAGGAATTCAAACAAAATGACAAGCAAAAAAGAAAAAACAAAACGGAGGGAGTACATAATTAATTCCTAACCTGTAAATTTCAGCATTACAACACTTAATACATGTTATAAATGTGAAGGATTATGTTTCTCAATTTCTTTAGAATTACTATTCCAGTCAAGAATATAAGATTTTTTGGACTTTGCACAAGAATTAAGGGTGAAGAAAACTGTTGAGAATCCCACATCGGCTAATTAAAAAAAATAATTACTCCTTATGAAGACTTGGGCAGTCTTCCCCTCTTGAGGTACCTTTTGAGGTGAGTTAGGCCCAAACCCAAATTTTAACATGGTATCAGAGCTAGTTATCCACTTGCTTGAGGCAGATGATTAGTTTAATGGGAAGTTTTATAATTGTCCATCAAAATATAATATATTACATTGCGCAGTTAGAACTATCAACTAGGCTTAATTAGTCTTGATTCAAGTTCGAGCCGAAATTTAGATTAGATTGATCTGAAAAATAATATGTGGTTTAAAAACAATTTAAAATGAAAAAAATTGAAAGATAATAAAAGAATTTTCATTTTAAAATATTTTTATTATTTAAATATGTTTTATTATATATTTATAAAATTACATATTCAAATAATTAATGCTAATATATATATAAAGAATATATACACAAATATATATACATATATATATACATATATATATACATACATACACGTGCAAAGTTGTTACAAAGAGAAAAAAACATACACGTGCAAAGTTGTTACAAAGGGAAAAAAACGTTCTTTCAAATTAATCAAAATTTTATTCTTTATTAATATTCATGAGATTATTTCTTAAGTTTTATTAGATAATTATAATATATATAATATAACATAGTATAATATAATAAAAGATTATAAATAGTAATGTATATGAGCGGGCCGAGTTGGCCTAAATCCCTCGAAATCAAATTATTTTCGAGCCTAAAAAACAGGCCTAAATCTGGAAAAATGGACCGAGCAAACTGGGCATCAAGTCAGTCCAAACCCATTGACAGTCTTAAATGCAGTGTTTGTAATTAATGTAAACCTAAAAAAATCACATTCTAGATGTTTAATCTTTTAGAGTTGCGAATGTAGTCATCGATTGATGAAACCACATTTTTGTAGATTTAGAAGTGTGAATGTACTTGATGAGTGACAGAACCATAATTGTTTTGATGTTTTATTTTTTTCTCACATTTTATATGTTGCTTAGGGATATCAAGGGTATGATTTTTCTTTAATCCTGGTAAGTAATTACTGATTATATGACTGACGATGAATCCGTTATGATTTGATAGTTCCTAAACTTGACTGATATGTTTTGGTAAAGGTAATGTTACTGATGAAAAAATGTTATATATATTGCATATTTTTTTATATTGTATTGTGAATGTACACAATGCATAGAATTCTAAAATGTATTAAATATATAAATTCAATACAATATAAAAAAATATGATATATATACGAGAGAGAGAGAGAGAGAGAGAGAGAGAGAGAGAGAGAGAGAGAGAGAGAGAGAGAGAGAGAGAGACCAAAATGCCCATGAACAATTTACACTTTTCTCTTTTTACTTATAAACAATTATTTGTTTAATTTCTACTCAAATACAATTTTATTTTTCTTTTTTTACTCATAAACAATTATTTGTTTAATTTCTACCCAAATACAATTTTTGAAAATTGTTTTTAATTACAAATTATGATTTATGGTGTGGTTTTGTTAATGTGTATTATCAACAACTCGAAAATAGTATTTGGGCAGAAACTAAACAAATAATTATTTATGGATAAAAAGAGAAAAGTAAAATTGTGTTTAGGTAAAAATTAAACAAATAATTATTTATGGGTAAAAAGAGAAGTACAAATTGTTTATGAGTATTTTGGGTGATTTTCTCTCTTTTTTTTTATATATTGTATTGAATTTATATATTTTTAACACATTTTAGAATTTGTTTTCTTTCAATTGAATTTTTCTTTTTCTTGTTTTTTAAATAATAGAAATATAATTTTTGATTCTTTAAAAATCTTGTTCTATTATTTTTGACTGAATCCTATTAAAAATTAAAAATTTTAATTTTTAAAAAATTTAATCAATTATCAATTAACCGACAATTTCAATATTAATAAAAATGAAATTACCAATTAATAATTGATTTGAAATCAATAAGATAATTTTTAATCGATAAACAATCAGATTTCGTATCCCTACTATTCTAATGATGCTTCTTTAATCTGTCTCGAAAAATAAATTTAACTTCTAAATTTCTTTTTTCAAAAGAAAAGTTACTTTTTACTTGTACTAAAATTAGAAAGGAGATGTGCACACAATAAAATTTTGATTAACTTAAATAAAATAAATATATTTAGTCTTGGTTAGTTCAATTAAAATTTTTTTGAACCATTTAATTGGGTTGAATTTGAAATCATTTAAATAATCTAAATCCATTTTAAATAAAGTTCCATAAATATGAGAATTATGTAATTAGACCCCAATAAAATTGAGCACAAATCGACTTTACATTAAATATATTAAATGATGGATTAAATTCTTTGGACCTCATCAAAAAAAAAAAAAAAAGGGTCAGTCCAACACCGAAGATGTTTATTTGCAACCTTTGATGGAAGAGTTAAATCAGTTGTGGGATATTAGGACCCTTACTTATGATATTTTGAAGAAACAAAATTTCCAAATAAGGGTCGCACTTCTTGGACAGTTAGTGATTTCCCGGTATACGGTATGTTAAGCAGTTGGAGTGCAGCAGGAGTGTTGGCTTGTTCGTATTGTATGGAAAAGACACAGTCCTTTCAGTTGCAATATGGTGGAAAACAATCTTGATTTGATTTCCATTGATATTTCTTGCCACCGGATCATCACTTCAGACGAGATTCGAGGTCTTTTAGGAAAACGTAAAAGTGAGGACCGCTTGTTACCTCCACTACGACTTTCAAGAGAGCTCATATGAGCTATGGTCTAGGATTTTCCAAAAATTACTAAAATAGGAAAGGAATTGGACAATGAAGATGGTAGGGGAAAGGGTCACAACTGGACAAGAAGGATTATGTTTTGGGATCTTCCTTATTGTCGTACCCTCTTAGTCCACCATAGCATTGACGTGATGCACAACGAGAAGAATGTATTTGATAATGTATTCAACATTGTGATAGATATGAAAGGGACGTCTAAGGATAATATCAAGGGTAGACAAGACGTACGTTTGTAACCGGACTTGTTGATGAAAGAGAGCGGCTGGGGTAAGTTTTCCAAGCCAACAACCTGTTACATCTTAACTAAAGAACAAATGAAAATAGTGTTTGATTGGGTTAAAAAGTTATAATTGCTAGACTGATATGCATTTAAGTTGGCACGATGTGTTGATTATAAAGAAATGAAGATGATCGGCATGAAAAGCCATGATTGTCATATATTCATGGAACGACTGATGCCTAGCACCTTTACGGAGCTCCTTCCGGTGAAGATGTGGAGTTGCTTAACCAAGTTGAGTCTATTTTATCGAGACTTGTGTGCGTCAAAGATAAGTGCGTCACATTCCTATTTTGACGTGTAAGTTAGAATGCACCTTCCCTCCCAATTTCTTTGATGTAATGTAACATTTGATGATTCATTTACCGTACGAGGCTAGGGTATGCGATCCTATCCAATACAAATAGATGTACCCATTCAAGAGGTAACCTACGTAACCATTCATTTATAATTCAATCCAAACTTGGATTTAATTAAATTATATAACTCATTTATTTATACTTTCATTTAACATAACTTAGGTAATTCACCATATAAAAAAGACAATTAAAAATAATGCAAGAGTTGAGGGATCCATTTGCAATGCTTAATTTAGGAAGTTGCGATATTCTTCAGTTACTACTTTGAGGATAGCATTCTCACAATCCATAAAAGAGATAGACGAAATGATGATGTCGGGAATCCTCTTCATATGGGTGAGGTTCTGTCAATATGCAATCAACAAGGAAGAAAGTTAGGTCAAATGGGAAAAAAGATACTTGGAGAGTCAAAAAATCAATGCAATACATAACCATATCCTCCTTAATTACGAGGAAGTGGAACCTTACCTTCAGTAAGTAAACAGACGTTCTTTACTTAATACACTTTATATAATATACATATATATTTAATAAGCTTTATATTAATGAAATGCAGGAAATACAAATTGGAATTACGAAATAACAATTCGAATATAATGGCTAATGAAATTCAAGAGAAAATAACTAAGGGATTCGTAAAGTGGTTTAGAAATTAAGTTAGTTCTATGAAATTATTCAAATCTAAATCGCATTGTAAGGTAACAAATTTAATGAACAAAGCTGTTTTAGTGTATACAGATGCACGATCCTACCAAACAATGTAGTGAACTCTTGAGGAATCTATTTAGGTCCCTAATAATAAAGTCAAGACATATACCAGTTATATTGTTAATAGGCTTCGGTTTCATACAAGAAATGGGGATGCAGAGGGAGAAACTTGTAACGGCAATGTCTGTGTGAAACTGAATTATTACAGTATTTTAAAAGAAATAATTGAAGTCGAGATGGCTAGAATACCAATTCAAAGGGTCGTATTGTTTCACTGTGACTGGTTTAATTCTTCGGATCGAGGAATGAAGATTCATCCTCAATATAAAATTGTTGATATGCACAAAGACTGAAGATTTGGAGGATACGATCCTTTTGTATTAGCTCATCAAGCAAAGTATGTTTCATTTCTTTCGTACCTTGGCTCTAAAAGACCAATGACAGATTAGGTTAGTTTAATGAAATCTCAACTGCGAGTAAGGGATATTCTGGTCCAAGATGATGCTTTCCAAGAGAACGTGCACATTGGTGAGGGTTCGACAATAGATGCGCTTATTGAAGATGTTGGACCGCTCATCCATGATTCTCGTTCGTCAAAAGAGTTAGACATTGACGTCAAAACATATTTCTAGTACAAAATAATGAAACTGAAAATGAATGGGATCCCAATGAATATTCCAAGCATTGTGCCGACGAAGATACTGATGAGGATTCCATTAATGAAAACGATGAGGATTCCGACACATAGAACATTGTATGTTTAGGATTTACACTTATATATGTTTATAACACTTATCTATGTTTATTACACTTATATATATTTACACTCATATCTGTTTACAACACTTATATATATATTTATTACACTTATATATGTTTACACCTATATATATATATTTATAACACTTATATATGTTTATTACACAGAACAAAATGTTTACACTTATATATTTATAGTACTTTTAACTAATTCATCCATGTTCCTTATATTGCAGGTACAATAGCTCGAGGACGGAAAAGAGCGTTAGGTGATGATGCTAGCCCGTCGACGGGTACACAGTCGATTCATACACTAGCTCCACCGATGACGCCAGCCCCACTGACACTTGCTAGCATAGGAGGTCCTCTTTCTCTGCCGTCCCCCATTCAGCCGATTCCATCATTGGCACCACCGATGATGCAGGACCCACCGACACTTGCTAGCACGGGAGGTCCTCCTCCTCTGCCATTCCCTACTCAGCCACCCATCCCCTACCTCATAGCGGTCTGCTTCACAATCGACACAGTTGGTTCAAGATATTGGTCCTTCGATTTCGAGGTCTCCTCCCACAGATTCTCAGGAATTATTATATTTGCATGTAACCAATAAGAATTCATATATATATATATATACACAATAATATTTATATTGTAATATAAATGTGTACTAATAAAATTTGTGTAACAAACTACAGCCCTCTTCGAGAGCCACCACCCACATCACAGCTGTCTTCCAAGAGTGGTTCGACAGGCCTTACCATACTTGGTCTGAGATCCCACATCCGGTCCGAGATATATGGTGGGGAGAGTTTCACGTAATATAATAAAACAAATGATAAAAGCCTTGTTATTAAAATGAATATTTTTAACCCTAAAGCAAACGAATATTCAAAATTTAGAAGAGATTCTAGTTCTTCCCCTCCCCCCCTCCCCCCTTCCCCTAATCATGCTCCCGGAGCCACCTCTCCTTTACCCGACCCCACGATAGTGCTCTCCTATCCTGTAGAGATGCTACACAGGCTATACTTTGATGTATGTTTATGCCTTTTTACATTTGATGGATGTTTATGTTTTTTTTTTGTTTGATGGATGTTTATGTTTTTAATGTTTCATGGATGTTTTGATTGGTTTATGGATTATATATTTAGTTTACAAAATTTTTTAGCTATCATGAATGTTTTATGTATGGTGAATATTGAGTTTTTTGTATTTCACAGAGTTTTGGCCTTGTTTCCAAATAATATTTAAATGAAAACGTTACTGATGACACACCGACGGACCTACAAAAAATATTTTAAAATTTATTTTTTAAAAAATTTTGTTAGCGATAAAAGGGTCGTCGGTACCAGTCATTGGTAAATGTTAGTGACAACTTATTGACTCATCAATGTTTCGTCCGTAATAGTTACTGACGACAACCTTTCGTCGAAAAATATCAAAAAAATTTGCCCTAAATTCCCGTCGATAAATTGGTCAGTAAATCTTGTTACTGATGATGAATGGCCGTCCGTAATTCTTGTTACCGACAAAATTTGACCGATGGAGTCATTGGCATCGATATACTATTAGTAACATAGGAACACCGATGGCTGACTGACAAGATCTTCCGTTGGTAATTATGTCGATTTTTATAGTATACTTTTATGAATAGAAAACAAAAAATCCAAAGTAACCATAAAAAATCCAAAATATCCAGCATGAGACCTAACAAGAATAACATGCACCGACATTACCAGAAGCAAAAACTACCTCTTAATTCAGTAAATCTCCCTAACTTCATTCTTTCCCTTTTTTGGAACATGCATTAGAAATGCCCTAAACAAATAAATGAAATAAAAGGAGTAAAACATAATATATATATATATATATAATATGAATATTTAATTTGGAAAAAGAAATTATTGGCGTGAAAGATAAAATTCTCCCGAAGTAACAAGAGAGGACATTACTAATGATTCATGCATAACTAATTTGCATTTATACTTAAAGTACATATATATATATATATATGTGCCGATTTCGGCACGAGTTCTCATGGAAGGGAAGGCCTAGCATGATTGATAAGAGCCAAATAGGATAGCCAAAGGATGACGCCTAAAAGCCATGTTAAGCTTACCCCTTCCACTTTCATTGTGTTTGAGAAATAATCATTGTGGTGGATGTAGGCAAGTCATCCTTGGCTACCAAAATGACCCTTTATCTTCATACAAGACCTTTCTTCCTTTGATCATTCCCCATCTCAATACTATATGTTCTCGCATAAAACTACTTATATATAGACAATGCCAATATATTCTCTTATATAAGGCCACAATGTCCTTCGCCAATGGAAAAAAGTTTCTCTGTGTTTGATAATGAAATTGGATAACAAAAAGGTGCTCAATTATTCGCCTGTAGAGGAGGAATATATTATCTTTAGTATAAGGAACATATTCATTTTGACATCCTATTTTTCATGAGGAGTGAACAAATAAATGTTATTTTTTAAAACTATAACATGAAGAGAAATACTAACTATCTTGGACCAATATTAAAGTCTTAATCCCTTCAAAATAGACTTGAGTCTTAATTAAAAGCTTCAAAAGTGGCGTTTGAGCAGCTTTCTCTTACTGATCATTCAAACGGTCGTCGCTATTTAGTTATCAATGGAAGTAACCGTCGGCAATTTACGACAAAGGATCAAGCCGACCAAAATTCGTATAATGACGGTAACACTGTCAATAAAATTATCAATGGAAATTACATTAGTAATCGTAATTACCGATCAAATCTAACGGACGAACAAAATTTTAAATTTCGGTAAGGACTACATATCCATGGGATACAAACAAAAATTGCCGTCGGTATTTGAGTTTTCTTTTTTTCGTATTTATTTTTTACTTTTTTTCTCAATTGATATTTAAACTGTCCCTTTAAATTACTATTTCGATAGAATATAAGTCAATTTTTTAATCAATTTCTCTTCTTAAATTTGATCACACTTCCCCCTGAAAAAAAAAAAATTAATCACACTTTTCTTCAAGTTTTTTATTGATAAATGGACAGATGAAGACGATAAATATTTAAAGTTTATATACCTATTTGAGGATCAATAATACAAATATTCGACATTAATTTGAGATGCAAGAGTCAACTTCTTCTGAGTTTGAAATTCTTCTTCAAATGTCAACATGATATAGACCTGAAGAAGGAATTATGAAAAGAATAAATTGAAGAATTGTTAGAACTATGACTTAATTAGAATGACTAGAAACGTTACTTTCCTCCATAATGCAAAAAAGTCAACATACCATTTCCACTGCATTATTCTTTGCCATGTACTATTTCTTCCAAGTATCAGTATGGATTCTCAAGAATTTCTATCTCAAGTTGACTAGCAAGGTCAAAAATTGCTCATATATAGACACTTATTCAATGACAAAGACATAAATGTTGCATTATAATGGTGATATGCGTAATGTTTATGCTCTTTGATGACTATTGGTGTTTTAGGTTAAGGATAAAAGAGATATTGTGAAGAGAGAAAGTTGTAGAATTGTTTTTCAAACTCTCTTAAAGATTACGTAGCTTTTGAAGCTCAATTTACAGATCTCTAAAAATGAAAATTTGAGAGTTTTTGGTGGGAAAATAATAGTTGTTTTTTCTTGTTGTATTGATAAGATGAAACAACAATATATATACAATTTTCCTACGCACTCCAATTGGTTACAAAAAGGAAACTATACAAATCTAAGTAAATCAAAATACAACAAATTGGGGATTACAAGTGATATGGAAATATCCTAAAAGATCCAAAAGATCGCCGAAAATACTCCCTCGCAAGTGGAGCATGACAATCCAAAATGCTCAACTTGCGAGAGAGATAGTGAAGTGAATCTTCATTTCATTGGAGATTTGATTCAACACCTTCCCAAGATCACCTCCTTGATGAAGAATCTCTATTGAGGATTTTGTAATTTCAACACTCCAATGGAAAACCTATGAGGATCTAAGCCTCATAAACCCAACATTGAGAGGCAAAACTCTTTCCTAATTTGATAAGAAGAACCCTGAAGAAACTAAGGACTCAAAACCCCAACTACACAAACTAGAAGACCTAAGATCAAGTGAATCAAAGAACAAGAACTCTAAGACCCAATCAATGAAAGGAATTAGAATGATCAATTGAATTCCGTAGATTCCTCAACCTAATTAATTGTTCACAATCAAGGACATTAACCCTAGCAAACTAATTGAGGAAGGGTGAAGAACCCTAGAGACAAAGAGAATCCTCTCTCAAGAATTTCAGCAAATTCATCTAAGTTACAAATGAACTTATAATGAGATATTTATAGACTAAGGTCTAAACCTAGCCTATCTAGTGATTAATGGCTTAAAATACCCATTAAACTCTTGATTAAAAGCTAGAAAATAAGTTCAAACAATAAAATCTCGCCAAAAGATTACAAAAGCCATTTCATTCCCGAACCCTACAGGCAACGGTAGGTTGCATCCTACTGGACGTGGTAGGGTGCGACCTTCAAAGATTATCCCGTCCAAAAACCTACTGGCGACGATAGGTGCAGGGCCTACCATCGACATAGGTCCACTCTTCACAAGTTGTCCATTTTCTTCAATCAAAACAACCATTCCTTAGTCAAGCTTCATCAAATGCCTTGCTCTTCTAGTCCTTGCTCTAGTTGGATTAAATTATCAGTCAACTCATTAGCTTGTGGATATCCCAGTTCACATCATCTGCCTTCTTTTGAAAAGATTTGTTCTTGATCTTCGTCTACATCAAACAAAGACATATCAAAGATTAAAGGTAGCAATGACATGAAATTCAACCGGAAGATCAATATAAGCACTAAAGCATTCAAGAATTAGCAAAGGCTCTTTGCCACGGGTATCAAGCTTAACTTATGTTGAAAAATGACATTGTTTGAATCTAAGGTGAACCCAAACCCAACTTCCGAGATCAAAGATGAATCCTATCTTTCCAAATTTCTTGTTGTTGTACTTAATAAAGTCAAGATTTTTGGAATGGAAAGGATTGACAAACTCTGTTTTAGTCTTGCCTTCCAAGTTTAAAGTATGATCTATAGATAAAGAAATCATATCAAAAGGAATTAGAAAATTGTAACCATAATCAACATCAAAAGGAGAATAAAGAGTAAGAGAATGATGAACTTGATTGGAAGCAAACTCAAAAAGAAATAAACAAATTTTCCAAATAAATCTGATTATTTTCTTGGGTACACCCATCAAAAGGCTAGCAATGGGGTGAAGGTCCTTGATGAATTTCTTATAAAATCTTTGGAAACCATGGAAGCTTCTCCCTTCAAATGCACTCTTGGAAACTAACCAATCTTGGATTGCTTGCACCATATTTGCACCCACTTGGAAACCTTAGTAACTCACTACATGACCTAGGTAAATATCATTTTCTATACAAAACTCATAATTCCTGAGGTTAGCATATAGTTTCGCATTCCTCAAAATAGACAAAACTCGATTAAAATGATGTAAATGATATGCATAAGTTTTGCTATCAATCAAGATCTCATCAACATAAGCTATAACAAATAGAGAAACCATGCCTTTAAGAACCTCAATTAGTTCAAATATAAATTCCATAGATATGTCCACACAAGATTCTCTAGGCACATTCAAAGAAATATAATGTCCATGTGGCAAAGATGTAGAGTTAGCTCTTTTATACTCTAAGCAATTAACTTAAACCTTTCTACATCTTGTTTCATACAAAACCAAAAGAAATGCTCATGTAAAATCACATAAGTTTTGGAAATATCAAAATAATCCATCAAACCACCACTATGAGCTTCTTTAGCTAACAATAATCTAGATAAACAAGAAGGAAAGCACAATTTACCCTCATGGAAAAAAACACCATCATGTAAAAGGTACTTAGCATATACACAACCAAACATGCTTCAAATATGTTCTTGAATTCATTATAACTAGCATGTACTTCATTAGGCATATCAAAACCAAACAATTGAGCTTGTAAAGTAAAAAATAGAATGTACCTTTTTGACAAAGCATTAACTACAATATTTTCTTTACCTCTCTTGTACCAAATGACATTTGGAAATGCCTCTATGAATTCCATCTATCTTGTATACCTCTTGTTGAACTTTTGTTGTCTATTAACAAATAATGCATAAAGCTCCTTCCAAATAAACACAAATGCATTTGGAAAGAAAGAATAGCATTGATGAGTCTCACATTTCATCAAAATTTCAAAAATCCCAACATTGTCTACATTCCTCTTTGAAAACCATTCTATCAAAGAACCCTTTAAAAAGTAGATGATAAAACAATGATGCTTCAAATTCATATTTCAACATTAATGCACAAGAGTTCTTTTGAAAGCTAGCACATGAAATGAACAATTTTGTATACCAATCCTTGAAAGGTTTATGGTAATAAAGACGCTCAACAACAAAATATTTGCAAATTCATTCAAAGGCTTCTTTTACCAAAATAAAATTTTCAAACGCAAAAGGATTAACTTTGAACAACTCAAAATTGGCTCCCATTCGATTTTTAAAATCTTTCAATAAGAAATCTTTAAAATGTAAATGATAGAATTTGAAACCAAATGTGTTTTGAAACAAAGTTTCAAAAGTTGTCACCACTATTGAAAGCTCATGTTTACCACTAACAGATGCTATTTGCTTGCTCAAAAATATCACATGTTGGATAAAAAGAATAAAACCATTGATAATCCTCATAAAAACACCAAGGATGGGTAAAACATACTCAAGTTGCTCAACATACTTTCCTATAGATTCATCATGAAGAACATCAATTAAAGCACATTTAAGCTTCAAACCAACAATGTTTGGATCAACAATGGAAGTATCATCTAACATACCAAAACCATAACAAGAAGGATCAAATTTAACATCACTACTCATTAATGGATCCTTAAGAGAAACATGAGAAGAAAGACATTTAGAAAGGTACAACAAGAAAGAGAAAACCATCAAAAGAAATAGCACAAAAATCTCATATATTCTCGCATGAGAAAGATAAGACTCTAAAAACAATTCTAATTCTACAAGAGAAACTTCATATCACTTGAGAGAAGGGTCAACGGATAGACTTATGTGTAAATCTTTAAGAAAATTGCAAAGCTTTTTCTCGGTGTTCCTTCCTTTGTCTTCAATTCCTAGCATATAAGAAACATAATTAGCAATATTGAAATGACATTCATTAACTCTAGGAATTGCACAAGAAATGGAATTAAACTCTACGAATTGTTTCTTTTCTATTAAAGTTCCAAGAGAGTTGAGAAAGTAAAATTGATATCTATTTTCCATAAAAACAAGTGAGAACAACTTAATTTCCTTAACATAAATCTCAATGCTCATGTAGGAATTGGAGGGAAAGAAGCTTATGGTCTTGATGGACTTGTAGGCAAGCTTTCCTTCTTCATCCTTGCTTGAATCTTCAAAATTCTGCACACATAAGCATTCACTAGCAAAGAAAGAGTTAGTTTCATTAGCATAGAAATTCACTTCCTGACTCTTTTCAAGTACAACTATATCTTTTTCTCTTTGCTCTTACTTTTCACTCTTGTTTTTCAGTGAAGCACTTATTTTCGTTTACTCTCTCACTTTTCTCAAGCTCACTTTCTTTCTCTTTTGAACACTCAAAATGTTCGATCTCTTTTGAAAAGATAGAGATGGAATCTAAGATACATAATCTCTCTTTTTCCTCCACTCTTTCTTTTTCTTTAAACTCATGCACTCTTCTTTTCCAATGCTCTTCTCATTCATGTTATCACAACAATCCTCATTAGATGTCTTTCATGAATTTTAACTTTCTTCAACTACCTCTTGAGCTTGTGGAAGCTTATTTACTTTTGAAATTCTTTAATCATTGATAGTTTCAAGGTTTCTACATTTGCAACTCCTTAAGGTAAGAAAAATTGTTTGTCCTCACATCTTTTAGCCTTCATGAGGTTCTTTTCCTTTTTCTCTTGATCAAATATTCTTACCCTTTCTTTCAACTTCTTTTGCTCTTCAAAAATTTCGTGAGGTGCCAAAGAATTTAGAATAAATCTCTTTCCAACTTTGGTGAAGTTGTAAGAATTCTTGTCCCAATTGTATATATATTTCTTATCATTTATCCAAGGACTTCCAAACAATAAATAACCCGCTTGCATGGGTGCTATATCACATAACATATCATCTTTATATATTCCTTTAGAGATAGCCACCCACACTTGCTTAGTGACTTTGATCTCATCATTTTCATTTGACCAATGGCGTATGTAAGGTTAGGATGTTCAAGAAGAGGCAAATTCAACATTTCCACAAGGTAAATACTAGCCACATTAGCACAACTACTACCATCAACAAAAAGATTAGCAACTTTGTCTTCCACATGGCATTTGAGATGGACCATCTGCTTACTTTCGCTCTTCCTCTCATAGACATGTTCATCATATAAGCTCTCAAAGTAAACTTCTACACCATAATTATGTTGATACTTTTCATAACAATTATAAGGACTATGCTCATAATTATCAAATGTATTATTAACTCTTCCATAACCCCCATAATCATCATAAGAAATATGCTCAAAAGATTTAGCATAAGAATAGAAGTTACTAACTCCATTATATCTTTTAGGAGTGAAGTTTCCGTTTCTATGGTTGTTTCCACAATAAGCATTAACTCCATTGCCACAACCATGATGGAAATTATGCATATCTTTTGCAAGCTTAGATTGACGATCCTCTTGTTTGCTCTTTACTTCCATCCTATTCCATGATGGATTAGACCAAGTGTACTCCAGTTATTTATTGTCTATTCCTACATATTAAACAAAGAAAACAAAACGAAGGACGTCCCAATCACTCCCTAAGTATTTGCCCTCTTTTTATGATCACTCAATTCACTCGTGTTTAGTACTCTTTAATGGGTTTTATCAAGATAAGCTCACCCTCTTGCCTCTTCTAATCATTCAGCACTCATGTCTCTATAGATCCGTCAAACTTCTTAACCAACTCAAACCAAGAGCAACAATCCCAAGCAAGAAAATCAATCAAAGCACTTAGTTGGATAAGGTTCAAAGAGGCAAAGTTTCAAACACTTGAGGTGTAAGAATTTCAAAGAATGTAATATATGGAAAAGAGACAACAAACATCATTGATCATCAACGAAAGATTAGAAACACACAAGGAAAAAATTAGAAGTAAAAAACAAAGCAATTCAAAACAATTAGGCTAAACAAAGAACACAAGAGTACTAAGAAATTTTTTCCATGAAATAGGGGATGATGATACTCTAACACTAAAACGGCAATAAATACCCATATATGAATCCAAATCAAGTGAAACCAATTCAACTTACTCGACGAGAATGAATTTAAGCACAAATTTCATTTGAATTGAATCAGTATAACATAAGATATGTTCGACTTAATCCATAATTTTTCTACAGTCGAGGTTCCAAAACACATTCCACAATTCAATCAAATTGAGCAATCAATTGAACTCCAAATTGAATAAACGTTATTTCAATTGAACCCTAACTCAAAGGAGAACATCTCCATCACAAAATATCATTCAATTTCAAAATAATTCTTTTGATTTTTAATTGATTTTCGGATTGGTTTTTCTGTACTTGATATTACATGATCTTCATAGAATTTTCATAGATCATCAAGCACTTCTTTTTCTTTTTTTGATTTTCAGAGAAATTTAAACATTTACGACACAAATTGACTTTCATTTGGAGGTTACTCTGATACCACTTTGATGTGAATCTTTAATTGATAGGAGATTTGATTCAACATCTTCCCAAGATCACCTCCTTGATAAAGAACCTCTATTGAGGATTTTGAAGTTTCAACACTCCAATGAAAAACCTGTGAGGACCTAAGCTTCATAAACCCAACATTGAGAGGCAAAATTCTATCCTAATTTGATAGGATGAACCTTGAGGAAACTAAGGCCTCAAAACCCCAACTACATAAACTAGAAGACCTAAGACAAATTTAATCAAAGAACAAGAACTCTAAGACTCAATCAACAAAAGAAATTAGAATGATCAAATGAATTCCATAGATTCCTCAACCTAAGGCAATCAATTGTTCACAACCAATGACATTAAGCCCTAGCAAGCTAATTAAGGAAGGGTGAAGAGCCCTAGAGACAAAGAGAATCCTCTCTCACAAATTTCAACAAATTCATCTAAGTTACAAATGAGCTTATAATGGGTATTTATAGACTAAGGTCTAAACCAAACCTATATAGTGATTAATGGCTTAAAATACCCATTAAGCCCTTGATTAAAAGCTAGAAAATTAGTTCAAACAATAAAATCCGGACAAAAGATTACAAAAGTCATTTCATTCTCGAACCCTAGCATCGATGGTAAGGTGCAACCCTATGCGTCAAGGTGCAACCTTAAAGATTGTCCTGTCCATAAAATATCGGCGACGATACATGCAGGGCCTACTATCTGTGGTAAGTCCACTCTTCACAAGTTGTCCATTTTCTTCAATCAAAACAACCATTCCTTAGTCAAGCTTCATTAAATGCCTTGCTCTTCTTGTCCTTGCTCTAGTTGGATTAAATCATCAGTCAACTCATTAGCTTGTGGACATCCCGATTCACATCAGGTAGTGAAAATGAGCAGGATAAAGAGCTTTTGTGGGAATGTTGATAAGGCGTAGCTCATTGAGAACATACTGCGGGGAGATAAAACTAGCTTGAAAGGCATCTCAAACAAAGTGACAGTCGATTTTGATATACTTGGTGCGTTGTCCACAAACGGGATTGGTGGCCATGTGAAATGCAACCTGATTATCACAATGCAAGAGAATCGGACAAGTGATCTTGAAACAAAGATCATGAAGTAAACGAGATATCCATTTCAACTCGCACAAAGTCACAGCCATAGAGCGATACTCAACCTCAGCAAAAGAGCAAGAAATAGTGTGTTTCTTTTTCGTCTTCCAGGAAATAGGAAGGAATGGCAAGTGATAGGACAACTAGCCTAATAAGAGTCACAATAAGCTGTTCAATATGAGAGGAGAATCTAATCGTAGCAAAATACCTTGGCCTGGATAACTATTAAGATATCGTCCAACACGAAGGGCCGCCTCCCAATACTCTTTCCGGGGAGTATGCATGAACTAAGTCAGGATATAAACATCATAGGCTAGCTGGGGATGAGTGAAGGTGAGATAAATCAGCCTCCCAATCAACCAGTGATAACGATCCAATTGGCCAAAAAGCGGTCCAAAAGCTTTAGCCAACTGATGATTCGGTTAAAGGGGAGTGGAAGCTGGTTTGGCCCCCATCAGACCAATCTCTGAAATGGTCTCCAAAGTGTACTTTCGTTGATATAAATACAATCCAAAAGAATTTCGAGCAACCTCTATACCTAAAAAATACTTGAGAGGACCCAAGTCTTTCATGTGAAAACACAAACTCAGCTAGGCCTTAAACTTGGTAATGACAGATAAGGAATTTCCAGTTATTAGCAAATCATCCACATAAATGAGGACGCATAAGAAAATATCATGTTGATAATATGTAAAAAGAAAATAATCGATGTAAGACTGAGTAAAGCCACACTTACACAATGATGCAGTAAGTTTGGAGAACCAACAACGAGGACATTGGCAAAGCCGTACATAGATTTTTTCAAACGACATACTTGACCACAAAATATAGGACGGAATCCAGGTAATGGGCGTATATATATTTCCTCTACTAGGTCGCCATGGAGATCGGCATTATGGACATCCATCTTATGTACAAACCAATTTCGAGCAGAAGAAATAGAACAATAATGTTTGAACAGTTCCCATTATAGCGACTGGAGCAAAGGTCTCTATGAAATTAATGCCCTCTGTTTAGATATTTCCAAGAATCAGCAACCATGCCTTATATCTTTCAATAGTCCCATCTGCTCTATATTTGATTTAGTAAACCCACTTACTTCCAAGTGCACGTTTGCCAGGGGTAAATAAGTCAAAGAGCAATTACCATTCTTCTCCAAGGCATCAATCTCTTCTTTCATAGCATTCCGCCATTTAGGAATAAAGACTGCTATAGTAACAGATGCTAGAAAATTTAGGCATGAAGAAGAAAATTTGTCATAAACCACAAAAAAGGGGTTATAGAATATGAGGACTTACCTGATAAGTCCGAAGAAGTAGGATGAGCAAAGATGGAAAATGCAATATTGAAGATGACTTCCACATGGAAATGCATTCGTAATCTCGTAATCATGCAGGAGCTTGTTTATTTATAATGTTCATCGTGGTAGCAATCTGATTGGGAACAGAATCCAATGTCATAATTTGTTGGTCCAAAATAGGAGCTGAAACATCCTGATCCAATATGCAACCTGAAGGTCCATCATCATGGCCTGAAGAAGTCACTGGGTTGCACACTTGGGCCTATGGCGCAGCGTGCCCGCTCTCATGAGGATCAAAATCCAGGGCCTCCTCAGATGGGCCACTTGCTTCCATTGGGCTGGTGTGCAAATCTGCACCTTCAAGACCCCCGGATGGACTGTGAA
This sequence comes from Catharanthus roseus, assembly GCA_028651295.1. NCBI lineage: Eukaryota > Viridiplantae > Streptophyta > Magnoliopsida > Gentianales > Apocynaceae > Catharanthus > Catharanthus roseus. The sequence continues at coordinate 3,530,335 of JAPQWS010000140.1, read as the reverse complement.
CCAAAGATCTATAGGAGCCCGCAATACAACTGTTCGAAATTGGCTGTTTGTGGGGTGGAAGTGATCCGCGACCCACTTAAAGGAAAACTCCCCCTGTCCCGTGAGCCGTTGAAGGGTTCTTGAGAGCCCAAAATATTTTCTCCAAATTGTAGAACTTTGCATTCCAAAGGAGCTTCTTGAACATCATGCAACTCATATACATATGGAAATTTTGTCTTATCAAACACTACATCACTTTACACAATAAATTTTTATTTTTCATATCATAAAATCTCCAACCTTTCTTATAATGGATAACTAAGAAACACACAAAAACGACTTCGGGCGTGGAAGTTATCCTTTGGGAAGTCATGATCACGAACATATGCAAGACAACTAAAACTTCTAAGATGAAAATAAGAAGGAAGTTTTCCATGAAGCAATTCGTAGGGAGCTTTGCCATGCAATAATAAGGACGAAGTTTGATTTATAAGATAGCCTGCCGTTAAAACACACTATCTCCGAAAATTTTTAGGCAAGTTTCCTTGGAAACACAAGGTATGCACCATATATAGAATTTTGGCCATGCTTGCATTCCACCCTTCCATTCTGTTGTAAGGTCTCAGCAATAGTCGTTTGGTGTAAAATATCTTAATCAAAAAAATATGATTTAAGGCAAATAAATTCCGTCCCGTTATTCGAATCACTTTAACATTTTTATGAAATTTTTTCTGCAAAATATTCTTTTAAAACTGAAGCAACCTTACTTTTGTCAGCAATTCAATATATCCAGAAAGCTCTAGAATAATTATCCATTATAGTAAGAAAATAAGATGCACCAAAAGTAGAGAGTTTTTTTTAGGCCCCACAAATCAAAGTGAATCAACTCAAAAATCCTAGAAGCATTGCTTTTGTTTAATGGAAAAGAATCACATGTTTTCTTTGCACGTAAACAAATGGTGCAAGGATTATCACTAGAATTCTTAGAAACATTTAAAGATGACTTCCCCAAAAACTTATTCACCACGAAATGGATGCCCCAAGTAGATATGCCATAATTTATTCAAATAAAAAATAACACTAGAACACGCAAACAAGACAATTGCAAAGGCTTGTTGAAAAATATTGATAGAGTTGATTTTTAGTACAAATAAACACCTTAAGTTTTAATTATTAGCTTCTAAAAATATTTTATTTGTTAAACATAATTATTATATTTAACTTATTTTATTTTGGTGATAGAGGAAAAGAAGCCAATTAAAAGAGAGCAACTCACAAATTGAAGAAAAAAAAAAGGAGCCCATCACAAAGAAGCCCAATAAAACGGCAGCCATGGGAGAAAAGGAAAAAAAGAAAGAAGCCCACGGTAGAGAGGAATTAGGAAACAGAAAAGGTGAAGTTCAATAGAATGAGGAAAAGAAAACCAGAGTTATAATTGGAATAGAAGAAGAAGAGAGTGGAGACAATTTTAAAAGGGAAGCTACAACGAGAGACAAAAGATATATATATATAGAGAGAGAGAGAGAGAGAGAGAGAGAGAGAGAGAGAGAGAGAGAGAACTAGAGAGCTGGGGAGAAAAGAGAACAAAAAAAATTAAAAAGAGAGTTGAGGGAGAGCCGTGGGAAGAAAAAGAAAAAAAAGAGCGAGCGAGGCATAAGCGAGCTTTCAGTCGCAGACACGAGCGAAACCCAGAGCAAAGTGCGCAACAACTAAAGGCGACCCCGCAATTTAAAGCAGCCGTTCGGCACACAGCAGAAGCAGAAATTGAAGCTGAAATTGGAGAGGAAATTTTGCAGCAGCTGAAGCAGAGTGCTGCGTGTTCAACAGAAATTTTACAGTAGCTGCAAAGAATCTGCAAAAATCAAAAACAGCTAAAGCTAAAGCAGATAGCAGAAAAATTCCAGCAGCAGAAGAATTCCAACAGCAGCAGAAAAATTCTAGCGAGCAGAAGCTGCAGAATTTCAGCTTTGGTTGAGGAAAAAGGCCATGATCTACTATAAACTGTTTTCTTCTTTTCTTTAGCCATGAACTAAATTTATTTTTAGAATCTTGATGAAACCCTAGTTATGTGACTTTGGTTTATTTTATTTTTGGAGATTTATTGTATTATTTATGTGACTGCATATTTTTAGAATTTTCTTGGTGTGATGCAATTAATTCTCTGTGATTGTTCTTGTAGAATAATTATTTGGGTTAATTGATATTTTTATCCATGCTTGATTCTTGTAGTCTTGAGTATGAGAGCTATGTGATTTTTACAAGTATATTGTGGATTTTAGAATTGAGTAGTTCTTGCTAATTTTAGATGATTTATGTCATGGAATTGAATAGGTCATGCTAATGGTTAGATGGATTATGTCATGCATTTAAGTACAATATATTTCTTTACTAAATCGAAGCTTGTAGCCTAGATCACTACATAAAGGTTTAATCTTTTCTCCTAAATAAAATTAAATCATTGTTATATAGGTTAGTGGTGGATTCAAGATTCTAAATCATCTCTTTTGGTTAAGCTCTCGTTATTTTAGTTATTTTATTTATTAGTTTGATTTAATTTAGTAATAATTTTTAGATAATAAACTTTGATTCTTTTTATAGAATTAAAAGATAGTAATTTAAATAATTAGGTCTTTCTCTGTGATTCGATACCCTGATACTTCCATATTACATTGATCTTGTGCACTTGCAAGTATTGGGTTAAAACTTTGGTATGAAAAATCCCGATCAAGTTTTTTGTGCCGTTGCCGGGGAAAGGTTAAATTAATTGTTTTTGTTATAGTCTCCTAAATTTGTTAATTTTTTTATTATTTTTCTTTTATTTTTTTATTTGTTCTTGAATTTTTTTTCTTTTTTTAGTATCCTTCAACTTTTTTTTATTATTATTTTTTATTTCATTATTTGATAGTTTATTCTTCATTATTATTCATAGTAATTTTTTTTTCTATTTCTTGAATTTATTAATGCATGGTCGTCGTTCGCTCTCTGTTTATTTAAAAGAATTTGATCCTGAGATAGAGCGTATACTTAAGGCACTTTGAGCACAAGGAATAATCACTAGCACTTGTGAAGTTAAGATGGCTGAAAATCCACGAGCATTAAGAGAGTATTTTACTCCCAATACTTATAACTCACCAATAGGTAATAGGCTACTCGTAATTGAGGCTAATCATTTTGAAATCAAAGCTTCTACTATTCAAATGTTACCATCTTTTTATGGACTTGATTCCGAAAATCCTTATAAACATATTGATGAGTTTTAGGAATTTGCTCTACTTTTAAATTGCCTAATGTTAGTGATGATGCTACTAGATTGTGCCTCTTTTCTTTTTCTTTGAAGGATAAGGCTAAACATTGGTTATATACACGTGAGAGAATAGGTACATGGGCTGAGATGTTTAGGGAATTTCTAAAAAAATATTTTCCTATAGGTAACTTACAAGGTTAAGGAGAGAAATCACTACTTTTTCCCAACAAAATAATGAACAATTTCACGAGAGTTGGTAGATATTTAAAGAACTTCTTCGTAGTTGCCCTCACCATGAAGTCCCTAAATGACAGCAAATCCAAAGTTTTTATTCAGGACTAGATAAGAGAAATCGCCAAATGGTTGATTCCTCTTGTGGTGTTACCTTTCTTCATAAAACTGCAGATGAGGCGTGGGATTTATTTGAAAATTTGAGTGATAATTCACAACAACATGCCACATCCTCACATGTAGGCACATCTAGGCAAATAGGAAATAAAGAAATGTATGAAGTTTCTCAAAATATTGATCTTTCTGTGAAAGTTGATGCTTTATTTAAAAAGTTTGATCAATTATTAGCTTTGAATACAATGCCTGCTAATTCTCCTAATGTACAAGGTGTTTGTGCAATTTGCTCTAATCCTTCTCATGTTATCTATGACTGTCGTAGTACTTCACTATTTCCAGAATTTGTGCAGGAACAAGTCAATTCAGCTCAAGGATTTCACAGGAAAAACGACCTATATTCAAACACGTACAATCCAGGAGGCAACAAGGAGGGGAAGGTTAATTAGGCCAACAACAATATCAACAAAACAAACAATGTGGTATGACTGCTCCCCCTAGTTTTCAATCTCAAAGGTATGCACCTCCTCACCCTCCTCAAAGTGAAAATTCTATTTTTGAAGAAAAAGTATTATCTGCTTTGAAAAGCTTGGAAGTGAATACACAAATTCTAGACTCACACTCTCAATCTATTGCTAAGTTAGAAAGTCAAATAAGACAACTAGCTAATGCAATAAGTAGAAGAGATGAGGGTAAGCTTCCTAGTCATCCAATAGAGAACCCTAGAGCTAATTATCATGAGCAAGCTAAAGTTGTCATTACTCTTAGGAATGGGAAGTTGGCAGATAATAACGTAGGAGAACCTATTAAAGATAGTAATTCAAATGAAAACGAAACTGAGGGGATTGATATGGAGACTAAAATTGAAAAGGAGATAGAAAAGGAACTAATTTCTTCCTCTAATTCTAAAACTCTAGAATCATCTCCTACAGCTTCATATAAGCCAAAGGTTCCTTATCCTCAAGCTTTATTACCATCTCCACATCTTAGAAAGAACAATAAAATGGAAGACAAAATAGAAACTTTCAAAGAAGTTAAAATCAACCTTCCACTTTTAGATGCCATTAAGCAAGTCTCGGCCTATGCAAAATTTCTTAAAGACATGTGCACTTTCAAAAGAAAATCTAAAAGTAATGTTTCTAAGAAAATCTTCTTAACTGAACAGGTGAGCTCTATTTTGCAACATAACACTCCACCTAAATATAAAGATCTTGGTGTTCATACTATTTCTTGTCTTATTTGTGATCATAAAATAAATAGGGCAATCTTAGATTTAGGTTCTAGTATTAATTTGATTCCTTACACTGTTTATGAAGAATTGGGATTAGGGGAACTGCAATCAACTGATATGACTTTACAGTTAGCTGATAGATGAATCAAGGTACCTAGGGGGAAGATAGATGATGTTCTTGTTCAAATTGATAAGGGTGTCTTCTCTGTAGACTTTGTAGTCTTAGATATGGAACCTGGTAGATCTTCTAATAATCATATCCCTGTTATTCTAGGCCGTCCTTTCTTAGCTACTGCAAATGCTACTATTAATTGTAAAACTGAGGTAATGGATGTCTCTGTGATGAATATGAGGATTAGATTGAATATTTTAAAAGATTTTTCACAACCATTTATGGAAGATGATTATGATTATTATTTGGTAGATATAATTGATGAATTAATTGAAGAAACTCTACCTATAATGTGTTCTGAAGAACCTGCTTCTATTGAGAATGAGAATATTATGTGCATGGATAATGTAAATTCCATTTTTCCTTATATTGCACCACTAGAAAATTCTTTCGTGTTGCCTGTGCTTGCAAAATCCCCTACTGTATCTTCTCTTGTGTGCCCACCACAGCTTGAATTGAAAACCCTTCCTTCTAAACTTAAATATGTTTTCTTAGGTGAAAATAAAACTTTGCCTGTGATAATTTCATCTGAGTTAAAATCTGACCAAGAAAGGGATTCAATTAAAGTTCTTTCTAATCATAAGGGGCCCATAGGGTGGTCCATAGGTGATTTAAAGGGAATAGACCCATCTGTATGCATGCTTAGAATACATCTAACATAAATTGTGCAACCTTCTAGGGAATTGCAAGGAAGGCTAAACCCTAACATGAAAGAAATAGTAAAAAATAAGGTAGTAAAACTCTTAGATTCTGGTATCTGTTATCCTATCTCTAATAGTCTATGGGTTAGTCCTATACAAGTTCTACCAAATAAGGCACGAGTGTCCGTAGTTGAGAATGAGGAAGGAGAGTTAGTTCCTACCAGAGAGGTTACTGGGTGGAGAATGTGTGTGGACTATAGAAAACTAAATGCTGCAACTAGAAAAGACCATTTCCCTCTACCTTTTATTGATCAAATTCTTGAAAAATTAGCTGGTCAAAGTTTTTATTGCTTTTTAGATGGTTACTCAGGATACTACCAAATTCTAGTGTACCCCGAAGACCAAGAGAAAACCACTTTTACATACTCTTTTGGTACTTTTGCTTTTCATATAATGCCTTTTGGATTATGTAATGGGCTTGCCACCTTTCAAAGATGTATGCTTGCTCTCTTTAGTAATATGGTTGATAAGTTTCTTGAGGTTTTTATGGATGATTTTTTAGTTTTTGGACCTACCTTTGAAGATTGCCTTAATAACTTGTCTGATGTTTTAGAAAGATGTGAAGAAGCTAATTTAGTCCTAAGTTGGGAAAAGAGTTATTTCATGGTAACAGAAGGAATAGTTTTGTGACATAAAGTGTCTAAAGAAGGAATTGAAGTAGATAAAGCTAAAATTGATTTAATTGCTAATCTTCCTCCACCTAAATCTGTCAAGCAAATTGGATCATTTTTGGGGCATGCAGGATGTTATAGAAGATTTATAAAAGACTTTAGCATGATTGCTAAACCTTTAACTAATCTCTTAAACAAAGATGTTGCATTCAATTTTGATGAATCTTTTATGAAAGCTTTTGAAAAACTTTGTTCTCTTCTTATATCTACACCTATAGTTCAACCTCCTAATTTTTCTTTACCTTTTGAAATCATGTGTTATGCTTCTGATTTTGCTGTAGGAGCTATTTTGGGGCAAAAGATTGAAAAGAAACCTCATGTCATTTACTATGCTAGTAGAACTCTTACTGATGCTCAAAGAAATTATACCACAACGGAAAAAGAGTTATTGGCTATAGTTTTTGCACTTGAGAAATTTTGTTCTTATCTTTTACATTCCAAAGTGATTATTTATTCTGATTATTCTGCTTTAAAATACTTATTGTCTAAGAAAGAGACTAAGCCAAGATTGATTAGATGGATATTACTTTTGCAAGAATTTGATACTGAAATCAGAGATAAGAAAGGTTCAGAAAATTTAGTAGCTGATCATTTATCTAGACTGTCGAATATAATCATGATGAATCAGTTGCTTTGAAAGATACTTTTCCTGATGAGCAATTATTTTCTTTATCACATTCTCCTGTCCCTTGGTTTGCACCTATTGTTAACTAATCTCTCTGTAAGTAAAATTCCAACATATTAGAATGAACAAGATAGGGATAAATTCTTTGCAATGGTTAAGTATTATTATTGGGATGATCCCTACCTATTTAAACATTGTCCTGATCAACTAATTCGTATTGCATACCTAAATATGAATTTCATAGTATTTTAACTTTTTGTCATTCATATGCATGTGGTGGACATTTTGGAGGTCTTAAAGCTGCTGCTAAAGTTCTTCAAAGTGGTTTTTATTGGCCCAGTGTATTCAAAGATGTTCATAATTTTTATTTGGCATGTGAAAGGTGTCAACGTATTGGTTCTATTTCTAAACGTAATATGATGCCTTTATAACCTATTTTAATTGTTGAGCTTTTTGATGTTTGGGGAATTGATTTTATGGGACCTTTTTCCATCTTCTTTCGGTTATCATTAAATATTGGTAGTAGTGAATTACGTATCTAAATGGGTGGAAGCTATAGCTACAAGAACAAATGATCATAAGGTAGTTGTTCAATTTGTTAAAAATTATATTTTCTGTAGATTAGGTACCCTTAGAGCTATTATTAGTGATGGAGGAAGTCATTTTTGTAACCGTTCTTTTGAAGCACTTCTTAGGAAATATTCTATAACTCATAAGGTGGCTACCCCTTATCACCCCCAAACAAGTGGTTAAATAGAAGTGTCTAATAGAGAGATTAAATCCATTCTTGAGAAAACTGTTAGACCGGATAGAAAAGATTGGTCTTGAAGATTAAATGATGCACTTTAGGCTTATCGCACAACTTACAAGACTCCTACAGGAATGTCCCCTTTTAGACTCCTTTTTGGGAAAGCATGTCACTTGCCAGTAGAATTAAAACATAGAGCTTATTGGGCTATTAAAACTCTTAATTTTGATTTGAAGAAAGCTGGTTCTAATAGAAAATTGCAATTAAATGAACTTGATGAATTACGAAATGAGGCATACGAGAATTCTAAAATTGACAAAGCTAAAACTAAAGCTTTTCAAGATAAGATCTCTAGAAAATCACTTGAACCCAACCAAAAAGTTTGGCTTTTTAATTCTAAATTACGCCTCTTTCCTGGTAAGTTGAGATCTCATTGGGATGGACCTTTTATTGTCAAACTAGTTTTTCCCTCAGGTGTTGTTCAGATTGAAGATCTTAAAAATAACCGAATCTTGATTGTTAATAGACAACGGTTAAAGCCTGCTATTACCAATGACATTGGAGAAGGTAAAATTGAATCTACTATGCTAGTAGATCCTACATATCAGGACTAGTTGGTGATAGAGTTTGGCTGAAGACTTTAAATTTAGCGCTTTTGGGAGGCAACTAAAATTTCATTTTGTTTATTTATTTAATTGTTTATTTATTTATTTTATTATTTGTTTTTTTAATTCACTTGATTGGTAGAAAGGTACAAGTGTTTGTTTTGTAGGGGAATCAGACGACATATCAGTACCATGGAGATTACAGAGATGGCCTACTCTTCTAAACATGCACTAATACTACCTTTTGTATCAGGTTGTGTTGTTTTTTTCTTTATCTCTTTTCTACTCCTGGCATTCTTTTATTATATTGTAGACAATGTAAGGTCTAAATGTGGAGGAGAAGATGTTTTTATTTTGGTGTCAATTATTTTTATTATTTATTTATTTCGTTTTTCTCGTCTTTTCTGTTAAATTTTTGTTGAATTTTTTGTTATTTTATTTTATTTATTTTTCTACATTATTTTGAAAAAAAAATCCCAAAATATGATTTCACTTGAAGACCAATTCTTTTTGAGTTCCTTTAAAAATGTCTTGAATAAGTTGAGAAAAGTACTTGTTTTCTGGTTTTTAATTAGGGTGATGGACTTATGTTCTATATCTATTATAACTTTTGCATGACTTACACTTGAGCACATGGGTTATTGTTAGTGTTTAATAAATCCTTTACATTATTTTTAAACTACATAAAGTTGATAAATCTCTTTCGTACATTCTAGAACTTACTTGAGTACCTCTTGAGGCGAAATAGAAAGGTTTTCCTGATTTGACTCAGAGACGACGGTCATAGGCCTTCTTTGAATCGTTTGTGCCTTTCAAGCTTACCAAATTTCTTGATTTTTTTCCTTAGTACCCTTTTGAGCCTTAAATGTTATTTCTTTCTTTAAACCACTTAAATATTAACCCTTAATCTTGTAGAGAGCTTAATGCAAACTTCCAACTTGTGCATCAATAATGGTTGTTATTTTTGTGGAAAGAGGATATTTTATTTTGACAAAAGGGAGAAGAAAAAGAAAAAATATATATGACGTGTTGTGTTGAAAAAGAAAAGAGAGAAAAAAAAATGTATTGAGCTTGAAAAAAATAAGAAAAAGAAAGAAAAGTTGATACATGATTGTTACAAGTCATAAGGTGCAAAGAAAAAAAAGTATATATTCAAAGAGGCCCGAATCTGTGAATGTAAGAAAAAGAATGGCCTTAAATGATGACTTTTTGAGAAAAAGAATATGGTAGCTGGTGAATGAGGAAAAAAAAAGTTAGAAAGTTTGCCAAAATTTTAAAATATCCATATGCTTTGTAAGCTCTCTTTTCTTTGAATTTGAATTCCTTACCTTCGTTTAATAACCAACACTCTAACCTTACATTACAAGCTTTAAAGTCTTACCTGATCTGAGTTGAGTTTGAGAATCCTTAATTAGTGGAGAGATGGTGCAAAGGGTGAGCTTATGGAATGAACTCTTGTTGAGATTTGTTTTCTATGTGTAGTTTGGAAATTTTGTTTAGTATTTATTTTATATTCTCTTATGACCACGATCACACATTACACAAGTCTTGCATTAGTTATGGGAGATAATTGAATATTTTCTTGAGTTTGAAAATAAGAGGAAGAGTACTTGTCTTGATAAATTTGAGATATTGATGAAGGATATTTAATATGGGTTATTCTCTATATTTTCTAAAGTTTGTTGTTCATTTGACTTTGTGGGTACGTCGTCTGCAAACCCTCACGAGACCGTACTTATCCAATAGGGGTAACATAGGAGTTTAAAGGGCTTGTTGCACATGCAAAATACAATTGTGAGTCCTACGAAAATGGCTGATTAGTTTTTCTTTTTGTTTATTTATTTTTTTGCTTGAAGACTAGCAAAACTTAGGTGTGAGGGAGTTGATAGAGTTGATTTTTAGTACAAATAAATATCTTAAATTTTAATTATTAGCTTCTAAAAATATTTTATTTATTAAACATAATTATTATATTTAATTTATTTTATTTTGGTGATAGAGAAAAAGAAGCAAATTAAAAGAGAGCAACTCACAAATTGAAGAGAAAAAGAAGGAGCCCATCACAAAGAAGCCCAATAAAAGGGCAGCCCATGGGAGAAAAGAAAAAAAAGAAAAGAAGCCCATGGTAGAGAGGAATTAGGAAAAAGAGAAGGCGAAGTCCAATAGAATGAGCAAAAGAAAACCAGAGTTATAATTGGAATAGAAGAAGAAGAAGAGAGCCGAGATAATTCTAAAAGGGAAGCTGCAGCGAGAGATAGAAAAGATATAGAGGGAGAGAACTAGAGAGCTGGGGAGAAAAGAGAACAGAAAAAAAATTAAAAAGAAAGTTGAGGGAGAGATGCGGGAAGAAAAAGAAAAAAAAAAAAAAAAAAGAGCAGTAGGCATAAGCAGCTTTAGCCGCAGCACAGGCAGAAACCAAAGCAGCTACGCAGCAGCTAAGGCAGCCGCAATTTGAAGCAGCTGTTCGGCGCACAGCAGAAGCAGAAATCGAAGCTGAAATTGGAGCAGAAATTTTGCAGCAGCTGAAGCAGAGTGCTGCGTGTTCAGCAGAAATTTTACAGCTGCTGCGAAGAAGCAGCAGAAATCAAAAGCAGCTGAAGTGAAGCAGATAGCAGAAAAACTCCAACAGCAATAGAAATTCCAGCAACAGCAGAAGAATTCCAGCAGCAGCAGAAAAATTCCAGCAAGCAGAAACTGTAGAATTTCAGCTTTGGTTGAGGAAAAGGGCCATCTACTATAAATTGGTTTCTTCTTTCCTTTAGCCATGAACTAAATTTATTTTTAGAATCTAGATGAAACCCTAGCTATGTGACTTTGGTTTATTTTATTTTTGGAGATTTATTATATTATTTATGTGATTGCATATCTTTGAAATTTTCTTGGTGTGATGCAATTAAATCTTTGTAATTGTTCTTGTAGAATAATTATTTGGGTTAATTTGATATTTTTATCCATGCTTGATTCTTGTAGTCTTGAGTATAAGAGATATGTGATTTTTGCAAGTATATTGTGGGTTTTTGAATTGAATAGTTAATGCTAATTTTAGATGATTATGTCATAGAATTGAATAGGTCATCCTAATAGTTAGATGGATTATGTCATGCATCTAAACACAATATATTTCTTTAGTGAATCGAAGCTTGTAGCCTAGATCACCACATAAATGTTTAATCTTTTCTCCTAAATAAAATTAAATCATTGTTATATATGTTAGTGGTGGACTCAAGGTTCTAAATCATCCCTTTGTTTAAGCTCTCGTTATTTTAGTTATTTTATTTATTAGCTTTATTTAATTTAATAATAATTTTTAGATAATAAACTTTGGTTCTTCTTATAGAATTAATTTAGAAAGATAGTAATTTAAATAATTAAGCCTTTTTCTATGGCTCGATACCCTGATACTTCTATATTACATTGATCTTGTGCACTTGCAAGTATTTAGGTTAAAACTTTGGCATGAAAAATCCCGATCAAATATCCCATCTCTCTGCTCACCTATTCCAATCGGCCTCACGAGGTACGGTCTTGTATAACAAAAAAATCATTAGCCATAGTGACAAAAAATTTCCTATCTCTAGTCGACTAGGCCAAAGAAATCAAATTGCACTTAAGCCTAGGCATAAACACGATATTATGTAGTTTAAGGTTTGGATTTAAATGAACATCTCCCTCTTGCAAGTCCACTATTTTAGCACATTATATAGTGCAATTGTGTAAGGATAAATGGAATTTACTTTTTGTAAAAAAAAAAAAAATCACTTTTACTAGTCATATGGTGAGAACAACTCGAGTCTAAAATCAAAGAATTTACCATACCAAAAAGTTTATCCAAGTGAGTGGAATTTTGATTGTTGAAGAGAGTCAACAATTTTGACCAGTTGATCGTTGGACAATCCTGGAAAGTTAGTGGGAAATTCACAGAGTTGCCACTACCTTTCTTGTTGTTGCTTTATCCGATGTCGGCGGCTGAGTAGGCCTAACTGCCATCGTTTGGTTGCTGTTGTTGCTGGTTTCGACGTTCAAGTAGAAGAGATCTCTCTTGCCTCCATTCGCAACTACAGGAATTTGCATCGGCGCCACGCCTGCTACGTGACCAAGAGAGTTGTTGTAGTTGCTCATCGTGTTCTTGGGCCACCATTCAGGATATTCCACAAGTTGGAAATAATTTCAAATCTCGTGGCCATTCCTGTTGCAGTGAGTGCACACCAAGCTTGAATTCGAAGAAAGAGATAAAGATTGCCGCAAGAGTTTCGCTACTGTAAAAGCCATGTCGGAGCTGCTTCATTCCTCCGCCATCGAGCTAAGTTTCGATGCTGCTCTTCCTTGCATATACGGGCAAGAACACTCTTTACTTTGGTACCGGTTCTTGCAAAAGCTAAGTTTCGATGCTGCTCTTCCTTGCATATACGGCAAGAACACTCTTTACTTTGGTACCGGTTCTTGCAGAATGATATTAGATCTCACTATAGCATAAATTGTGTCATTCAATCCTATGAGGAATTGAAAAACTTTTTCTTTCTCCCTTTCCTTTGTGACAAGGGAAGAAATTTCAACATCAACAGCAGTTTGTAATTACGTATAATTGTCCAATTCGTCTTAAATTTTCTTCAAACGTGAGTAATACACGTATCGAATCTTTCCTTCACTTGTAATTTGCTAGGCAACCTTCAATTCATACTTTCTTGGCCCGTTTCCAACAAAGAATATTTCCTTTAAATCCACCCGTAGTTCATCAGCCCTTTCAGAATTGTTCACAGAATATCTGAGTGAGGGTTTGTATTAAGAATCCACGAGTTAACGAGTGTGTTAATCTCCCAACATTCCTCTTCTTTCTCTAGATCGTTTTTTGGTTTTGGGATCAATTCGTCAATAAATCCCAACTTCTTCTTTGATCGCATAGGCAGGCACATGGTTTTCGCCCATTCAGCATAATTATTATCTTTATTATTTTCTTTCGATTGGACTGTTGCTATGATCAGTCCCGAACCATCGAAAGATGCTACATAGTAGCATCCTTGTTAACTTTTTTGATATGGCTTTTGTCTACCAGATCATCAACAACATTACCCGTATCCTCCTTGTCTTTACTCCTCGTGATAAATAATACAGAGGCTCTGACACCATGAAAGTTTGAGAGTTTTCATTGGGGAAAACAATCATTGCTTTTCCTTGTTTTATTTATAAGATAAAGCAAAAATATAGACAATTTCCTACACATTCTAATTAGTTACAAAAAGAAAACAATACACATCTAAGTAAATCAAAATACAACAAATCATGGATTACAATGATATGGAAATATTCTAAAAGATCCAAAGGATCCAAAAGATCTGCCAATAAAAATTTACATAGTTTAATGCATGACTCTTTGGTAAAATAAACTCAATAATGACTTCTTGAAATTAGAGAGACACTTCATATTTCTAAACAACTATGAGTTAAACTAGTCAAATAGTTGAATGGCTTCACATATCCCTAAACATGACTGTACATTTTTCTAACATATTCCTACTTAATGTATTGCTTCTTGAACTCCAAACTTCTCTCTAAAGTAATTAAACCCTTTTTCTTGGAAGTGATTTACTAAAAATGTTAGCAACTTGCTCTTCACTTTTGCAAATTGCATCTCAACTTCACCATGCTCAATTGATTCTCTAATGAAATGGTGCTTGATGGTAATATAGTGAGTTCTATTATGATAAACTGGATTTTTGGCAATGTCAATGGATGATTTACTATCACAAAACATCACGGTAGCATCCTCTTGCTTTTTACCAATATCTTCAAGAATTATCCTAACTCAAATGACTTCTAAAGTTGCCAAACAAGGAGATACATATTTAGCTCTACTGAGGATTGTGCCACAGTTTGTTGCTTCTTTGATACCTAAGAAAATATTCCTGATTCAAGACTAAAACAATAACCGGAAGTGCTTGTGAAATCATCTCGACATCCCTTCCAGTCACGGTCACATTAACCAAATAATTTAGTGACAACTCGTGTAATGAATTTGGTTCCATAGTTGATTGTTCCTTTGATATATCTCAACACTCTCTTGGTAAATCCAATATGCACTTTGCTAGGATCATGCATAATTCTTAACAATAAATTTGAAGCAAACATAATATCTAGCACTCCAGTCATGGTCACATTAACCAAATAATTCAGTGCCCACTCCTTTAATGAATTTGATTCCATAGTTGATTGTTCCTTTGATATATCTCAACACTCTCTTGGTAACTCCAAATTGCACGTTGCTAGGATCAGGCATAAATCTTAACAATAAATTTGAAGCAAACATAATATCTGGTCTTGTTGCTGTTAGATATAATAAATTCCAACCAACCTTCTATACAAAGTAGAATTAATTTTACCCTCTCCATCTTTTTTTACAAGCTTTTCATTCGCAACAAGTGGTTGGTCTATCCACAGGTTTTCAATCAGACATTGCAAACTTCATCAAGACATTATTACTATATTTCTTTTGGTAAATAAAAGCTCCATCAGGTTGTTGATCAATCTCCATACCAAGAAAGTGATGTAAAAGACCTATATCATTAATCTTATATCTTCTCATCATGTTTCTCTTAAATTCCACTATCATTTTCTCATTGTTCCTGGTGTAAAACAATTCATCAACATATAAAGCAATAATGAGAATGATCACATACAAAGTTGGTTCACTCTTGCTCTTCTCAAATCCTTTGTTCATGGAATAAGATTCAATTTGACTGTACCAAGCTCTTAGTGCTTGCTTCAACTACTAAAGTGATTTCTTTAACTTATATACTTTGTCCTCTTTTTCTTTATTCTTTGATAAAGCCTTGAGGTTGTGCTACATAAACCTCTTCCTTGAGTAGAAGAGCTCGGTGACCCTAAACTAAAAAACGGTAAGTTCGTGACCTCGCACTATCAAAACATATGCAATTGACCCTTAAACTTTATACCACAATTTCAACTGTTAATTGCTAACGAAGTAAGGGTATTTTCATCTTTTTCAAATTTTCTTCTACTTTTTCCTAGGATCAAATGCTAGTTTTCTCTTCCACAAACCAGCTACCTACCATGTTCACAACACCATATACTAGCCGGCTACCAACCCTCAAAATGCACCACCGTCCACCTCCATCACTTCCCAAAATGCCTTCACTTCTAGGGATGGCAGCGGTATGGTTTTTCCCGATTCCAAATGGTAACCAACCGATTATATAACTACTTATGTGACCGACATTAATTTTTAATGGATCTGGTATTTACTATGGTCGACCGACACCGCTAGGTTTTGGTAAAAGAGTGATACCAATAGAAAATACCGATACCGATTATATATATAATTTAATGAAGAAAATTTAAAAAAAAAAATCCTAAACCACGATTTAACAAAAGTAATGACCTATGACTAATTTATTAAAAACAAGAAGGACCAATAACTAAATACTCCAAACTCCTAACAAAACAAAAAGTAAACCCTATCCATTCTCTCTTCACTCTTCTATTTCTATTAGAGAATCTGCACCCGCCTCCCTTGTCCTTCTCTCCCATCCTCTCTCGGTCCAAGACTCCGACAATTTCCATTCTCACCTCTCAAATTTCTCACTCCATTTCTTCGGATGCCATTTGGATGGCCTTACTCAACTTCCTTAAGCCCTCTGCCTCTGTTGAGCACTCTAATACCAGAGTAGATATCTTGCCACCCAAAGACTTGTTACCAAGCCAGTCTAGAAAAGTTAATGTTCAAACTTTGACTCTAGCATCTAGTTCGAATGTGAGTTGTTATTTTTTGAATTTGTTATGGTTTTATCTGTAACGCCCTACCCCATAAGCACCTAGTATGACTTCAAAATTACGGACGTAATGAAAATAAAGTTTGGATATATATTGGTGGAATATAGTGTTTTTGACACTTAGTGGTATTTTGGGATACTTAGGAATAAGAATAAAATTTTATTATATTGAGGTTTTATTTGGGATGCTTAGGAATAAGAATAAAATTTTATTATATTGAGGTTTTATTATTAAGATTTATAAGTGCCTTTAAGTGGATTTTATTTTTAAAACTTAGTGTGTGTATTTTAGAAATTTAAATACTTAACATTTTCATATAAGGATTTCAAAAAAAAAAAAAACTTAGCAATTAAGAATTTGCCGCCACCTCCTACACCTACCTGTCACCACCACAATTCATTTCCTTCTCTTTTCTTTTCTTTTTTCAGCCCTTAGCCGCCTTTAACATATATATATATATATATTTATATATCATGAGTTTTCTTTTTTTTTTTTCCCCTTACTTTTCTCGGCATCTCTATATACCTATATTAGGAGTTTTGTTTTTTTTTTTCTTTTCTCAAGTTTGGAGCAGCCATTAACATTAAGGTTAGTTTTGTGTATATATATATATATATTTTTTTTTTCCTCTTTACTTTGTATTTTCAGTATAATATATATAGTTTAAGTGTATTGTTTTCTTTCTAGGCTTTAGCATATAGTGAGATCTATTTCTAGTTAGATTATATATATGTTTATATTAAGTTAAACATTTATTTTAGGTTTTAAATATTTTAAATACATTTTTAGAATGTAGTATATAGTTAATTATAGTTTCTTGGGAGAGTATATATATATTTTTTAAGAGTATAGGATTTTCGATCTTTTCAAATCATTATTATATATAGCATGATATAGGTATATGTATATATATTTCCTAAATTTATTTCGTAAGATTTCGATATCATTTAAGGTATAGGGCTATTTAATTGGTAACCTGGTATTAAGTATTTTCGAATTATTATTTTGTAGAATCTTAGCACCAGATCTACATCCAGGTGAGTCCAGAAACTCCATTTTATTATGTTATTTCAAATATTACGAGACGTATAAATATATTTTTCCGAACCATCATAAAATGTTGCTATTTTTGTAATGATATCACTCAGTGTGTTTTTGGAGATGTTCTCCACAAAGTGTTACGTGTTCTCTAGAAAAATGCATAGGAGCGGTGCTCTATATAGGTGTTTCTTTTAAAACAAATTATTACGGTGGTGAATAAGAAGTTTGTCGTACGCAAGTTTTTCTGAAAATATTTATATGCTCGAAAGTATTTTAGCTTGAGAAGTTACGTGTTTCGACAAGCATGAATATAGATCTGGCATTGGCATAGTTGTGAAATTTGCATAAGCATGTGATGACTGGTGGATGAGGATTTTTACTACTCTGTAAGGTTTATGACTTGAATCTATTCTGACGGTTGGGCAATTGGCCCTTCGGTTTGTAAATACATATGAAAACCTCATTCCGACCAGGGTTAAAGTTTGGTAAAAATCAAGTGAACAGACGCATTAGCGGATTGCACTGTACGTGGCTAGTGCCCCGTACTCGGGCCTCCTCCGATGATGTGCACAGGTTTTTGACTCTGAGGGTGGATCCACTTAAAGAGGGGTGTAGTACCTTGAGGGCGTGGCCCAACCGGTATTTACGTGGAGATCGTATCATGCTTTGCGGTGGAACGGTCGCCTAGTGGAGAGTCAGGAGGGGCTCGAAACTGAGGTTGGCCCCAGGGCAGACCTATTAGGTGCCCCAGGAATCTGTAACCTGTTTTGACCAATGATATGGGAGTGCGGTTATTTGTAATTGAGTGCTCGTATGATGCTTCGCTGGTATTTACTACGAGATGTCGGAACTTGGTTCCGATGGCCTCGTTTTGGGGATCTGGACTTTGTCCGTGGAGCCCCTACATGTTCTTTTAAATTTGGGTGTTGAAGTTGCGCTGATGTGTCTTGATTCGCTCAGACTTCCCAGCTGCGCTCGAAACCCTCATGTAGGTTCAAGCATCAGTTTTGATAGAAGAAAATGTTTTCTTATAACATTGCATGAACTGTTTTGTGAAACGACATCATCATTGTTTTAAAGAAATCACTACAGCACACACACGTGGACTCTCTGAGCGTTCGCACTCACGTTCTTCCATATCATGTTTTCTTCTCAGATTAGCTCAGGACTGTCAGGGGCCCAACAAGCGCAATCAAGTATTTAAAGGAAAGTGGTCCTAAGCACCCGCATCCTCGCATCCTCCTCAATCCTTGATTCTAGTAGACTTGCTTGAAGGGGGATCTCCCGGACAGCTTTATCTGATCAAAGGCCGTTTCATACGTTGGAATTGAAATTGAATTCCTTTTTTATTGAGTCGTTCTCACTCACGGAACACTTGTCTATATGGCTGACAGCTTGCTTGCCTAACGCAAATTCTATTTGGTAAGGCTGAGTCGTCTTACTTCAAACTGAATTTTTAGGCCAGGAGTTTTTGGATCAAATCTCCCCAGAGGGGCATATGTCTATATTTTATCTTTCATAGATTCAAACCGGTTGTAAAGTTTTTTCTTTTTATTCTATCGTGTAAAGTTGTTGATGTAAGATACTTTTGTTTTTATATTGAAACGATCATGAGAAGTTTTTTTTTTAAATCTTGTGTTCTGAGCGCACTAGTAGTATCTAATGCACTTAAGTTTTCTGCGTACTTTGTGTGTATACATGTTGGTATTGTTCTAGGGTTGTGTTTTATTGTGAAACTTATAGTTTAGTACTGAGAGGTATGCAGATGCCCTACTCAGTGGCAGTTGACCTAGTGGCAGGGTTGGGGGTATCCTATTATCCATTAGATGAGAATTTTTAGGTTTAGAGTTTCCTAATTTTAACTTCAAATTTCAGTTTTAGTTTTGGGCTCTGTTTGTTTTGTGCGTTTTGTTATTTATCACAAAGTTGGGAATTAGGTATATAACGCTCTACCCCATAAGCACCTATCACGATTTTAAAATTACGGACGTAATGAGAAAATAGTTTTGATCTATATTGGTGAGATATAGTGTTTTTGGCACTTAGTGGTATTTGGGGATATTTAGGAATAGGAATAAAATTTTATTATATTGAGGTTTTATTATTAAGGTTTATAAGTTCCTTTAAGTGGATTTTTATTTTTAATACCTAGTGTATTTATTTTAAAATTTTAAATACTTGACATTTTCATATAGGGATTTAAAAAAAAATTAACAATTAAGCAACCCGCCGCCACTTACCTAGCCACCCGTCACCCTACCAATTTCTGCCGTCTTCTTTTCTTTTCTTTCTATTTCCCCCACTAACCGCCACAATATAGTATATATAGAGAATTTGCATGCCGTTTTGTTTTGGCAAGGGAAAAAAAAAAAAAAAAAGAAGGGGAAAAGAGAAAGTAAACTTCAGGTTAGTGATTTTCTTTTTCTTTTTTTTCTTTTCTTTTATTTCCATTCCCATGAAGGTTATATAAGTAAATAGGTATATATATATATATATATTAAATTGGTTACTTGTTTTAGGATTTAAATGTTTTAAATGGATTTTTAGTATATAGTATATAGTTAATTATGGTTTCTTGG
This sequence comes from Catharanthus roseus, assembly GCA_028651295.1. Lineage (NCBI taxonomy): Eukaryota > Viridiplantae > Streptophyta > Magnoliopsida > Gentianales > Apocynaceae > Catharanthus > Catharanthus roseus. Next base: position 3,510,609 of record JAPQWS010000140.1, on the reverse strand, counting down.
AAGAGTATATTTTTTTAAGAGTATAGGAATTTTTGATCTTCTTAAAGAATTATTATGAGTATATATATAAGTATATATATATATATATATATCTCCTAAGCTCATTTGGTAGGATCTCGATATTATTTAAGGAATAGGGTTATTTGATCGGTACCCAAGTATTAAGCATTTTTGCAATATTATTTTGTAGGATCTTAGCACCAGATCTGCATCCAGGTGAGTCCACAAACTCCATTTTTATTTCAAATGTTACAAGACGTATATATATCTTTTTCTTCAAACCATTACAAAATATTGCTATTTTTGGAACGATATCTCTCAGCGTGTTTTTGGAGATGTTCTCCACAATGTGATACGTGTTTCCTACAAAAATGCATAGGAGCGATGCACCATGTAGGTGTTTCTTTTAAAGCAGACTATTACGGTGGTGCATAAAAAGATTGTTGAACGCAGGTTTTTCGGAAATATTTATATATTGGAAAATGTTCTAACTTGAAAAGTTACGTATTTTGACATGCATGAATATAGATCTGGCATTGGCATAATTGTGAAATTTGCATAAGCTTGTGATAACTGGCGGATGAGGATTTTTATTACTCTGTAATGTTTATGACTTGAATCGGTTCCGGCGGCCAGGCAAATGGCTCTTTGGTTTGTAAATACATATGAAAACCTCATTCCGACCATGGTTAAAGTTTGTCGAAAATCAAGTGAACGGACGCGTTAGCGGATTGCACTGTACGTGGCTAGCACCCCGTATTAGGACATCTTCCGATGACGTGGACGAGTTTTTGACTTTGAGGGTGAATCCACTTGAAGAGGGGCGTAGTACCTTGAGGGCGTGGCCCAACCAGTATTTACGTGGACATCACATCATACTCTGCGGTGGGACGGTCGCGTAGTGGAGAGTCAGGGGGGCTCGAAACTGAGGTTGTCCCAGGGCAGACCTGGTAGGTGCCCCAAGAGTCTGTAGCCTGTTTTGACCAGTGATATAAGAATGCAGTTGTTTGTAATTGAGCGCTCGTATGGTGTTTGGCTGGTATTGACTACAAGATGCCGGAACTTGGTTCCGATGGACTCGTTTTGGGGATCCGAACTTTCTCCTAGAGCCCCACTATTGCATTGCATGTTCTTTTAAATTTGGGGCGTAAAAGCGGCGCTGATGTGTCTTAATTCGCTCAGACTTCCCGACTGCGCTCGAAACCCTCATGTTGGTTCAAGCATCAGTTTTGTTAAAATAATAAAAGAAATATTTTTCTTATAGCATTGCATGAACTGTTTTGTGAAACAGCATCGTCATTGTTTTAAAGAAATCAGTACCGCACACACACACACATGGACTCACTGAGCGTTCGCGCTCACGTGTTTTCATATCATGTTTTCTTTTCAGATTAGCTCGGAACGGTCAGGGGCCCAGCAAGCCACTGAAGTTTTAAGCCAGGAGTTTTTGGATCAAATCTCCCTAGAAGGGCATATGTTTATGTTTTATTTTTTTAGACTCGAACCGTCTGTAAAGTTTCTTTTTATGTTGTCGTGTACGTTGTTGAAGTAAGATACTTTTGTGTTTATAATAAAACGAAAATGAGAATTGTTTTTTCTTTTTTTAAAGATCCTGTGTTCTGAGCGCACTGGTAGTACCTAGTTTACTTAAGTTTTCCGCGTACTTTGTGTGTATACCTGTTAGTATTGTTCTAGGGTTGTGTTTTATTGTGGAACTTATAATTTAGTACCGAGAGGCACGCAAATGCCCTACTCAGCCGCAGTTGACCTAGTAGAAGGGTTGGGGACATCACAGGTCGTATTAGAGCCTTTAGGTTGGATACTAGGTTTGAAACGTTGGATTTTAGACAAGCTATAAGAGTCAACTGTTTAAATTTTAAAGTTAACCATGTGATTTATTGGCTGGTACTGACCCTAAGATTTTGTTTTGTAGGTACTAAATGGCACATCCTTATCATAGATGAACATATAGGGAGGGCACCCTCGTAGATGAGCCTATCAGGACTACGTCATCATCATCATCATCCTCATATTCCCTTATGGAGATCGTCCCAGAAAGGGAACCAATTCCTGTGATTAACCTTTCCGATGATGAGTCAGTAGAAGGACCAGAGATGGCATCAGTGGCACCGGGAATAGGGCTTGGAATATCAATAAAAGAGGACCCTAGTGAGCCAACGTCAGACTCAGAGATGACGCCCGAACCAGAGAGACTGGAACCGGCGTTCACTGGGGATATGGGTACCTTTGTAGCAAATAGTTTGCCAGTAGCAGCATCCCCTACCTCTATTCCACCCGTGGAGTCTGTATTTTCTTTTCCAGCACTACCATCATTACTTCGGGGTGGGGTCAGGGAGCATGAAATTTGTGGCTATTGTTTGTGGCGCGAGCAGCGGGTTAAGGCCACTGGACAGCAGATTATGGAGCTAATTAACGAGGGGGACTGGCTTAGGCAGTTTATTGCCCAGTTCCTTGGTACTACTAGAGATTTAGTGGATAGACCACGTGATGAGCTGGAGTCCCGATGAAGATGTTCTAGTAGCCAGTGCCCTCAGGCGAAGTAGGTGTTGGATAGAGTACAAGTAGGTGTGCATATTTGGTCACTTGAATAGGTGCGAGTAGTGTTTTGTCGGTACTTGATGTAGTAGGTTTAGGGTCGTAGGTATGAGGTCCTCGGGTTTTGGATATGCATAGCAACCTGGCCATATATTTTTGAGTGGTAGGACCAGGATGATTTGACTGTATCTTGACACTACTTGTACTAAAAATCCTTATTTTGAGTTATATATATATAGGTGTGTTTATATGTACGTATTGATGTTGGTGCCTGGGATAAATTCATGTTTACTTGTCATAGAGTATCTATAACCTTAGATGTTTATTAGTGTTGGAACTTTTTGGTTTTTAGAAACATGTCAGGTTCACAATCTCCCAACCATGCAGGCGAGGCTGTGTCAGAAAGTTCTCAAAACAGACAGTCTGAACCTATGAGGGAGGCCACACCTCATCCAGAACAAGCCACACACAAGGTAATTGAGAATTTTATGATCAAAATGACAGAATTGTTCGAAACTTCAATGACCACAAGAAGAAACGAACGAGTACCGGCCACTAGAGCAGATGAAGCACTAGAACGATTTCTTAAGTTTCGACCCCCGGAGTTCTATGGAGATGTTGAGCAAGAAATTAAAGCTGAACTTTTCCTTGAGCAGTTGAATGATATCTATGATACCCTTAAGTACGAGGATGTCCTGAGGGTGACGTTCGGAGCTTTTAGACTACGAGGAATGGAAAATGATTGGTGGCTTAGAGCTTCCAAAGCTCAGACACTTAAGAACCAACCATGGACCTGGAACGATTTTCAAGAAGAATTCAAAAAAGAATATATACCTCGTTGGGTTCTTGAACAACGAGATGATGAGTTTCAACAATTGAGACAGGGTAACCTGATAGTTGCTCAGTATACGACAAAGTTCAATAGGTTGGCTAAGTATTGCTTAAGGTTAATAGATACTGATGAAAATAAGACGCGACAATTTGTGAAAGTATTAAGGGTTGAATTGCAACGAGCATTGGCTCCCTTGCCACCGATAGGATTCACGGCCGCAGTTGAAGCCGCCACGCGAACAGAGATGGCTGATCAAGCAGTTATACAGAGGAAAACAGCTATTGGTTCAGCAGCGACTCCATATAAACGTCCTGGAGAAGGACCATGGAAACCTAGAGATTTCAAGAGATCCCGTGGTGAACAAAGGACTGGAAACGAAGGCTGACCAACCCTAACCCCTGGAGGAGCCCACGGAGTATGTACATACTGTGGACGAAGTGAGCATGTGGCTGAAATGTGTTATTGGAAGTTAAGGTTATGTTTCAAGTATGGAAAACCAGGACATACCAAGGACCAGTGCCTTGAGATGCAACAAGTACCTCCGGAGACGTCTAGAAAAGCAGGCCGACCCCCGGTTATGAGAGGAGCAATGGAAGGAAGGAATAATAAGCCACAAGTAAATGTATGTACTAGATGGATTGACCGTAGATACTGAAGCAGAAGTATTTGAAGGTATGATACAAATCTTTTCTCAACCAACAAGAGTACTCATTGACCCTGGAGCTACACATTCTTTTGTGAGTTTGCATTTCATAAAACATATTCCTATACCTTCTGTTAACATGCATTACCAGTTGATAGTTAGCACTCCTATGGGCGTGAATAAGATAACTGAGGTAAAGTACCCTGATTGTGACATATGTGTCAAGAGTGTGGTTTTATCTGGAGATTTAATTGCCTTACCATTGGAAGGATATGATGTGATACTCGGGATGGACTGGTTGTCTAAACATTACGCCCAAGTAGATTATCATGGAAGTTGGTTAAGTTTAACCGACCGAGCATGCCAATCTTGGTGTTCCAAGGAAAGAGAACAAAACGGGAGAATCTCTTTTTGTCTGGTATGAAAGCGAGAAAGTTGCTATGGAAAAGATGTCAAGGGTACTTAGCATATTTACTTAACAAGCCTAAGAAGGAGGTAAAATTAGACACAGTACCTGTAGTGAGGGAGTTTGTGGATGTTTTTCTTGAGGAGTTGACGACGCTACCCCCAGATTGAGCAGTGGAGTTCGGCGTAGAATTGGTACCTGTACTAAACCAATATCTCGAACTCCATATCGGATGGCACAGGAGGAACTAAAAGAGTTGAAAAAGCAACTACAAGAACTGTTGCAGCAAGGATACATTTATCCAAGTACATCTCCTTGGGGTGCGCCAGTTTTGTTTGTAAAGAAGAAGGATGGAACCCTCAGGATGTGTATAGATTACAGAGGATTGAATAGTGTGACAGTCAAGAATAAATGCCCACTACCTTTTATTGATGAGTTATTTGACCAATTCCGAGGAGCGGGATGTTTTTCCAAATTGGACTTGAGACAGGGGTATTATCAAGTCAGGATAAGAGAAAAGGATATTCCAATGACAGCATTCAACACACGATATGGGTATTACGAGTTTGTGGTCATGCTGTTTGGACTAACTAATGCACCTGCGACATTTATGGACTTGATGCATAGAGTCTTTAGTCCTTACCTGGATAAGTTTGTGGTGATTTTCATTGATGATATTCTTGTTTATTCACCCAACCCTGAAGCTCATGAACAACATCTTCAAAAAGTGTTGCAAACCCCACAGGAGCATAAGCTGTATGCTAAGTTTAGTAAATGTGAGTTCTGGATGAGTCAAGTTACTTTCCTAGGACATGTTATCACCCACGAAGGAATCTTGGTGGATCTGGCGAAAGTAGAAGCAGTGACCCATTGGACACAACCCCAAACACCAACCGAAGTATATAGTTTCTTGGGTATGACGGGAAACTATCAGAGATTCATAAAAGACTTTTCAAGGATTGCTGGACCTCTAACACAATTAACCAGAAAAGCAACCAAGTTTGAATGGACGGAGAAGTGCGAGAGGAGTTTTCATGAATTGAAGAACCGACTACGACGGCACCAGTGTTAACGTTACCTGATCCGAACAAGGAATTTTCATTGTATACAGATGCTTCAGGGGAAGGTCTAGGAGCTATGTTGATGTAAGACAGGAAGGTTGTCGCATATATTTCAAGAAAGTTGAAGGATCATGAATGGAATTATCCGACACACGATTTGGAATTAGCAGCCATCGTGTTTGCACTTAAAAAGTGGCGACACTACTTGTATAGGGCTAAGTATGAGATATTCACTGATCATAAGAGCTTAAAGTATCTGTTTTCTCAGAAGGACTTGAACATGAGACAACGACGATGGATGGAACTGCTACAAGAATATCGACGCCCGATTAACTATCATCCAGGAAAGGTGAATGTGGTGGCCGATGCATTGAGTAGAAAAGCAAAGATATCAAGTCTTAGCTTAACATCCACTCTACAACAGGATATTAGGAGTGTCCAAAAGAATAATAAGGAGTTCCAGGAGTTCAAAAACCGTGTGGAAGCTAAGAAATTGGAAGATTTTCGAACATTAGAAGCTGATGGGAGGCTGTACTTTCGGAATCGGTTATGTGTACCCAATGATACTGAACTTAAGCGTAAGATTCTAGAGGAAGCCCACCGAAATAAGTATTCAATGCATCTTGGAGAGAATAAGATGTATAAAGACTTAAAGCAAAAATTTTGGTGGAATGGAATGAAGAGAGAAACTGCGGAGTATGTAGCAGCCTATCTTACATGTCAAAGAGTTAAGGCAAAACATCAAAAGTTAGTAGGACTACTACAACCGCTACCTATTCCCGAATGGAAATGGGATCATGTGACAATGGACTTTGTCACAGGATTGCCCCGGACCAAGGGATATAAGGATGCTATTTGGGTAATCGTTGATCATTTAACAAAAGTGGCTCATTTTATTGCCATTAATATGACGCACCTTTTGGACAAGTTGGCATAGATTTATGTAGATGAGATTGTTCGACTTCATCGGGTCACCATTGTTATTGTATCCTATAGAGACCCAAGGTTTACCTCAAGGTTTTGGCCTAAGTTCCAGGCAACTATGGGGACCAATCTAAGTTATAGCACCACAGCACATCCCCAAACCGATGGACAGTCTGAACGAACAATTCAAACCCTAGAGGATATGTTAAGAGCTTGCGCCTTAGACTTTAGAAATAAGTGGGTTGACAATCTTACTTGTGCCGAGTTTGCTTATAATAATAGCTACCACTCTTCGATAGGAATGGCACCGTTTGAAGATGATATGGTAGGAGATGCAGAACACCTTTGTACTAGGATGAAGTCAGAATTCGATTCCATTGGAGACAGAGAAACTTGATGCCAGAATTGGAGGAGATGCAGAAACAAGTTAAGATAATTCAAGATTGGCTTCGGATAGCTAAAAGTAGACAGAAGAGCTATACCGACAATCGAAGAAGGGATCTGGAGTTTAGTGTGGGAGATCAAGTTTTCTTAAAACTTACACCACATCGCGGGAAGTTGGAATATCCGAGGAGAGGAAAGTTAAGCCCCCGATATATCGGACCGTTTGAAATTATTGACAAGATTGGTAAAGTAGCATACCGGCTCGCCTTGCCAAATAAACTGATGGGTATACATGGTGTGTTCCATGTATCACAAGTAAAGAGGTATCATCCTGCACCTGATCATGTTCTCAATGATGACCAATTGAAATTACAAGCCGATCTGTCATATGAACAAAAACCAACTGAGACTACAGAACAAAGCATAAAAGAGTTACACGGGAGACAGATTCTAATGTGTAAAGTGGTACGGAGACATCATGGTATCGAAGAGGCAACCTGGGAAACTGAGGAGTACTTGAAGAAAAAGTATCCAGCGCTTATAGGTACGTAACTATTCAATTTCGAGGATGAAATTTTTTTAAGGAGGGTAGAATGTAACGCTATACCCCATAAGCACCTAGCATGATTTTAAAATTACGGACGTAATGAAAAAAGAGTTTTGATCTATATTGGTGGGATATAGTGTTTTTGGCACTTAGTGGTATTTTGGGGATATTTAGGAATATGAATAAAATTTTATTATATTGAGGTTTTATTATTAGGGCATATAAGTGCCTTTAAGTGGATTTTATTTTTAATACCTAGTGTATTTATTTTAAAATTTTAAATACTTGACTTCATATAGAGATTTCAAAAAAAAAAAAAAACTTAACAATTAAGAAACCCGCCACCACCTACCTAGCCACACGTCACCCTACCAATTTCTTCCGTCTTCTTTTCTTTTCTTTCTATTTCCCCCACTAACCGCCACAATATAGTATATATAGAGAATTTGCATGCCATTTTGCTTTGGCAAGGAAAAAAAAAAAAAAAAGAAGGAGAAAAGAGAAAGTAAACTTCAAGTTAGTGATTTTCTTTTTTTTTCTTTTCGTTTATTTCCATTCCCATGAAGGTTATATAAGTAAATAGGTATATATATATATTTAAATTGATTACTTGTTTTAGGATTTAAATGTTTTAAATGGATTTTTAGTATATAGTATATAGTTAATTATGGTTTCTTGGGAGAGTATATTTTTTTTAAGAGTATAGGATTTTCGATCTTCTTAAAAAATTATTATGAGTATATATATAAGTATATATATCTCCTAAGCTCATTTGGTAGGATCTCGATATTATTTAAGGAATATGGCTATTTGATCGGTACCCAAGTATTAAGCATTTTTGCAATATTATTTTGTAGGATCTTAGCACCAGATCTGCATCCAGGTGAGTCCACAAACTCCATTTTTATTTCAAATATTACAAGACGTATATATATGTTTTTTTTCGAACCATTACAAAATATTGTTATTTTTGGAATGATATCTCTCAGCGTGTTTTTGGAGATGTTCTCCACAATGTGTTACGTGTTTCCTACAAAAATGCATAGGAGCGATGCACCATGTAGGTGTTTCTTTTAAAGCAGACTATTACGGTGGTGCATAAGAAGTTTGTTGTACGCAGGTTTTTCGGAAATATTTATATATTGGAAAATGTTCTAACTTGAAAAGTTACATATTTTGACATGCATGAATATAGATCTAGCATTGGCATAACTATGAAATTTGCATAAGCATGTGATAACTGGCGGATGAGGATTTTTACTACTCTGTAATGTTTATGACTTGAATCGGTTCCGGCGGCCGGGCAAATGGCCCTTTGGTTTGTAAATACATATGAAAACCTCATTCCGACCACGGTTAAAGTATGTTGAAAATCAAGTGAACGGACGCGTTAGCGAAATGCACTGTACGTGGCTAGTCCCCCGTACTAGGGCCTCTTCCGATGACGTGGACGGGTTTTTGACTTTGAGGGTGGATCCACTTGAAGAAGGGCGTAGTACCTTGAAGGCATGGCCTAACCGGTATTTAAGTGGACATTGCATCATGCTCTGCAGTTGGACGGTCGCCTAGTGGAGAGTCAGGGGGGCTCGAAACTGAGGTTGCCCCAGGGCAGACCTGGTAAGTGTCCCAAGAGTCTGTAGCCTGTTTTGACCAATGATATAGGAGTGCGGTTGTTTATAATCGAGCGCTCGTATGGTGTTTGGCTGGTATTGACTACGAGATGCCGGAACTTGGTTCCGATGGCCTCGTTTTGGGGATCCGGACTTTGTCCGTAGAGCCCCACTGTTGTATTGCATGTTCTTTTAAATTTGGGGCGTAAAAGCGGCGCTGAGATGTCTTGATTCGCTCACACTTCCCGGCTGCGCTTGAAACCCTCATGTAGGTTCAAGCATCCGTTTTGTTAAAATAATAAAAGAAATATTTTTCTTATAACATTGCATGAACTGTTTTGTGAAACGGCATCGTCAATGTTTTAAAGAAATCAGTACCGCACACACACACGTAGAATCACTGAGCGTTCGCACTCACATTTTTTCATATCATGTTTTCTTCTCAAATTAGCTCGGAACGGTTAGGGCCCAGCAAGCCACTGAAGTTTTAGGCCAAGAGTTTTTGGATCAAATCTCCCTAGAAGGGCATATGTTTATGTTTTATCTTTTTAGACTCGAACCGTCTGTAAAGTTTCTTTTTATGTTGTCGTGTAAGTTGTTGATGTAGGACACTTTTGTGTTTATAATAAAACAAAAATGAGAAGTTGTTTTTTTTTTTTTTTTAAAGATCATGTGTTCTGAGCGCACTAGTAGTATCTATTTTACTTAAGTTTTCTGCGTACTTTGTGTGTATACTTGTTAGTGTTGTTCTAGGGTTGTGCTTTATTGTGGAACTTATAATTTAGTACTGAGAGGCACGCAGATGCGCTACTCAGATGCAGTTGACCTAGTGGCAGGGTTAGGGGCATCACAAGGTATGTATCTTATAGCCATGTTTTTTATCAGTGATTTATTGAACTTGCTAAACCATCTTATAATTTTTTTTTTAAATAATTTTATTCATAACAATTTTTCCAGCATTGTTATAACTTATATATAATTATTATGTATTCTGAGAGGTTTTTATCATGCTATCCTGGTTAATTTCTTGAAGTATTTAGTTAGGATATGATGTTTATATTAAGTGTTAATTTCTTAAAGTGTTTGTTAGGATATGATGTTTCTGTTGTTAAGTGTTAATTACTTGATGTGTTTAGTTAGGATATGATTTTTCTGTTAAGTGTTAATTTACTAGAACTTTTCTGGTTTGATTGTGATATTGGACAGTGAGTTTTTGGTGGGACTTTTCTTGCCAAAAAAATATTTAAAATGTTGAGTTTTTAGATTGGACAGTGAAACTGTGTTCTTCTTTGTTGGTATTCTTTAGTCATAATTTTCTTTTTTTTCTTGACATTGATAATAATTTATATTTTTCAGATTTTTGAACATTTTATTGATTGATGTATGAAAGACATGTCCTCTCAATAATTTGCGAGTCATGACGAGTGTGGGAGTGGAACACCTAATTGCTCCATCAATTTTTCAACTTCTAACTCTAATGCTCCCTCAAAACCAAATACTCCACAGCCAACAGATTCTAGTCTAACTAAACCTTTTAACTCGATATATGTTAGAGCATAAGTACAACCTTCTAGGAAAAGAAAATTGACTAGTTTTGTTTGGAATCATATGGAAAAGAAGATGAAAGATGGTGTTGAAGGTGCAATATTTCAATATTGCAAAAAGGAATTGAAAGGTAATAGTAAAAATGAAACTATAGGATTGAAAAATCACTTAGATAAATATCCAGCAAGAAAGTGTCAAAGTATTGATGAGTCTTGTGAACGTGTAAAACAAAAACAAGTACAAGTTGAGAAGCTTTTTGATGGAAAAGTACCAGTGAGAAACTTTACATTTGATCCTGAAGTTTCAAGAAAAGAACTTGCACTTGCTATTGTTTTGCATGAATATCCCCTCTCTATCGTTGAACATGTTGGCTTTAGGAGGTTTGTTTCTAGCCTTCAAATTCTATTCCATATGGTTTCTCATAATACTATAAAGAAGGATATCATGAATATTTATGACATTGAAAAAGATAAGATGAGAAGTCTTTTGCAATCGAATGGGAGTCGTATTGTAATCACTACTAACATTGGGACTTCTAACCAAATGAAGGGGTATATGAGTATGATAACACATTTTATTGATAACAATTAGATTCTACAAAGTCTCATTTTGAGGTATTACTTTCCTTCTTAAATATATACGACTTGTTTATTCATACTTTTTTGTTACTTTAATTTATATTTATGTGTCTAAAGCTTTTCCCTTTCTTTCTTGATATAGGTTTGTTTATGTTCATATATGTCATACAATGGATGTGCTTGCTGAAGCTTTGATTAGTGGGCTAACCTCATGGAATTTGGAGATCAAGTTGTCTACTATCACTGTTGATAATTGCTCAACGAATGATAGTATGGTAAATATTATTGTTGAGAAATTATTTGCAGATTGTTTGCTTGATGGAAAGGTTGTCCATATGCGGTCTTGTGCACATATTTCGAATCTTATTGTGAAGGATGCGTTGTCTATAATTGAAAAAGAAATTGAGCATATTCGTAAAAGTGTCGCATATTGGTCTAGTACTCCTCTACAATTGAGAAATTCGAAGAAAATGGCACGTCAAATGAAAATTAATTGTTGTAAGAAGTTGAGTCTTGACGGTAAAACTAGATGGAACTCTACCTTTTTTATGCTTCTAGTAGCTTTGAATATAAAGATGTTTTCCTTATAATGGAACTTAGGGAAAAAAATTATTCTTGTGTGCCATCAGATGTAGAGTGGGATTTGTCTAAGAGAATTTGTGTGAAACTTAGACTTTTTTTCAATTTGATAGAGTTATTTTCAGGCACTAAATATCTAACTTCAAATGTTTACTTTGTCAAAATTTGTAAGATTAGAGATGCTTTGTGTAAATGAAGGATATATGGAGATAAATAACTGTTGCAATGTCAAACAAAAATTTTGGTAAGTTTGAGAAATATTGGAGTGTGGTGCATATTGTCATGGCTATTTCAGTTGTTTTGGATCCTAGATACAAGATGAAGGTGGTAGAGTTTTACTTTCCATCTATTTATGGTGACCTTGCAAATTATGAGATTCAAAATGTTAAGAATACTTGTTATGAGTTACTACATAAGCATCAGTCTACTTATATGCTTGACATGTCTACTTAATCTAGTTTGGGAGATTTATCTAGTATTAAGGAGGAAGGAGAAAACATGTCTAGGTTGGTTCAATTTCTTAGTAATAGATCTACTAATGTTCATATTAAGTCAGAGTTGGATCATTATTTAGAAGAGCTTGTCTTGCCATGAGTCAAGATTTTGATATTCTTAATTGGTGCAAAACAAATGTTATCAAGTATCCAACTTTACAATTGATTGCTAAAGACTTTCTAGCGATTCCAATATCTACAGTTGCATCTGAATCAACCTTTAGTATTAGGGGAACAGTTGTTAGCTTGCATGGGAGTAAGCTACATCCTGATACACTTGAAGCATTAATGTGTTCACAAAACTATTTATGGAATGAAATATCAGGTATTTATTTTCAATTCTGCACTTTTAGCTTTTAGAATTTATTTTGTGATGTGCTCTTACTAATATTTTATTTACTATTCATATTATCTAGGCTCAAATTCAGTACCATAATCTTGAAATATTTCATATGTTGAAGATGATGTGAATTTAGGTAATTAAAACTGTGATACCCCGCACCCCTCCACTAGGTCAACTGCAGCTGGGTAAGGTATCTGCGTGCTTCTCGGCACTGGACTTACAAAAACATAAAGCTAGGATACATCAGGGAGGAACTAGAACGTGTCCCTCTAAACTAAACAGCGAAAGAAGAAAGAAAAATATAAATATAACTGTATAATAAAAACTTCTCAAAACTTATACATAGGTTGAAAGCTGTGAGGGCCAAGATCTTCATGGATAAAAACCTTATAGCTAGAGGTGGAAGACCCCAATATTACTGAATCCAGTGGACCCACATTGGCTCAACTAACCGGATCTGGCTACTGAGTCATCTAAAAAAAGGGAGAAAACATTTGAAAGATATGAGCGATAGACGCGCAGTGAGTTCACGTGTACGTGTGTTTTTAGTGAGTTTCCCACAAGGGTAAAATACTCTTTATAAAATGGGCTGACATGCCAGAAAAGAAATGCTTTCATAAAAATATCTTCTATGCAAGTTATAAACTTTCTAAAGAGTTCGGGTGCGGCTAGAAAATCTGAGCGAATCAAGACACATCATCTGCCGCGACATCCAACTTTCAAAACCATGCATGCACCATGATAGGCTCAACGACCAGAGTCCAGAACCTTAAACGGGATCATCAGACACAAATTCGGGCATCCCATAGAAAATACCAACTTGAAATCCAAAGCACATTGTAAGAACGTTCGATTTTTTCATAAACCACCTCACACACTATTTAAACACAAATAAGTAACGAGCCTTGGGGTACCTACCAGGCTGCCCTGTGCTACCCTAGCCAGTGAGACCCTCCTGACCTAACCTGCTAGAAAGTAACCCCTACCGCAGAGCATGATACAGGATCAAACCTAATACCCCTATGGGCCTAACCGTCCAATGGTACTACGCCCTTTGTCAACTGGATCTAGATCAAGAGTAAACCTACCAAACATGTCGTTCGGAAGAGGCCCTCATATGGGGGACTAGCCACGCAAAATGCAATCCTCTCGACATGTTGATAATATATATATATATATATATATAGCAAGCCCCTTTTGGTCGGATTAGGGTTTTAATTCATTTTTGTAAAATCATAAGCCATCTCTCGGCCACACAGTCTCTTTATGTATCGAAAATCCCTATTCGCTGGGCAAAACCATAAACTCGTAGCCATAACAGATGTATCATAAATATAATTCAAATCATGTCTTTGTAAAAACTAATAAAAACATTTGTTTTTCTCAAAACATTTGCCTTTCAAAATCATGTTCACCATGAAAGTATGCATATGTGACTTTGGAATGTAAGCTTTCAACATATTATCGAGTATAAAATAAGTTATGTCAATATGCTTTCCAAAAATCATGATAAATATTTCTCAAAAGGAAATTATTAAATGCCGCAAAAATTTAAAGTAATATATGAATAAAATTGTAGGGAAATATTCTTTAAAAAGAAATAGAAAATATTTTTGAAATCACAGTATAAGAATATTTTTTAAAATAAAAGTATTATAAAAATATTTTAATAATCCAAAGCCTTATAAAAATATTTAAAATATTTAAAGTGTTATTTCATAAAGAAATAATAAATATTTTAAAGATAATTTTAAATCTCAAAACATTATAAGAATATTTAGAATATTTAAAATATTATTTCCAAAGGAAATAATAATTATTTTAAAAATAATTGTTTTCCAATAATTTTAAATCTCAAAACCTTTTTAAAATATTTAAAATATTATTTCAAAAAAAAAAAAATATTTTAAAATAATTTCTCAAAATAATTTAAAACTCAAAAACTAAAATAGAAGTATTACAAAAATATTTAAAATGAAAGTATTATGAAAATATGTTACTAACTCAGACATATTTCAAAGCCTTAAAAAAATTTTAAAACAAAAATATTTTAATAACTCGAAACATATTTAGCATAACCCATAATATACCACACTTAAATATTTTGTGCATCTTGTCAAGAACCAACGACAGAGAAATATGTTTTTCAAGAAAATAATTAAATCTCTTTCAAAAAAAAATTGTTGGTGAACTCACCTAGAGTCGCGAAGCAAGTCAATCCTACAAATAACAATTCAAACTTAATTAAATAACACCATAAAAATATAAACTTAATCCCAAGATGACTCTAGGGTTCACCGAAATTTATTTAAACGCAAAAGAATTCTAAATCTAACTCCAAAATAATTCATAATAACTCTTCAAGAATTATGGGCTCCCAAAATAAATCCATAATAATCCCTACACTTTTCTATCATTTTAAAAGAATATATCCTTATCATAAGATTTCTCCTAAAATAGAGGAATAATGATAATAATAATAATAATAATAATAATAATAATAATAATAATAATAATAATAATAACAAAAGAAATCTTACCTGAAGAGAAGGAGAGAAAAAAAACTAAGAGAAATAAGAAAGAAAAGAAAAAGAAGGTGAAAGTGTGGAGAGAGAGAGAGAGGAGAAAAATCTGGGGGAAAATTAGAGACAAGGAGAGAAAAATAAGGGAGAGAGAGAGGTGAGAAATTGGGGAGAAATTGGAGAGATGTTGGGCGTTTTTCAGCCAACTTGAGCCTCCGTACATAGCCCTCCATGCATAGTTTTGCCTCCCATGCATGAGACAGATAGCACTTACCAGCCATGTGTCCTTCACCTTCTACTCCACATGTCTCTACCATCTATGTGTCCATCAATCTCTACTCCACATGTCACAACCAGCCATGTCACCACCAGCCCATGATATATATAGTCCCTAAACTTTCTAAATTTTCTACGTTGGCCCCAAATCTTAAGATTGATTAAAAATCTATTTTAAACTTAAAATCTCAATTTCTAACTTAAAGTGTTGAACACTAATAAACCTAAAATATGCCTCAAAAGGTTTTCAACGAAAAATTCTTCCTTAAATTTTCTAAAAATTACCAAATGTCCCAAAACTTTCTATTCTTTATAAAATAACCCCAAAACTTTTGTTTGAACTTATCGCGACTTATGTTAATTTTGATGTGCCTAGTTGGGATGTTACAAAAACATTATACTTTGTTTTACCGTTTTTGTTGTAGTTTATTTATGAATAATTATGTAATTAACAATATTTTTTATTTTTTCACATTTTTTTCAAGTGATATTTGTGGAGATATGTGGAGGTGTTAGTAATGAGATGTTTTATTTCATTATCATTATATTGTAATAAACTACATTCGAATTTTGATTATTTTTTATTAGAATTCATGCATTTTCATTCAAATTTTGATTATTATTTGTGTACTTTTCTTTGGATTTTTTCTTTGGTTATTTACAAATTAGATGTAATTTATGAAATTTAGATTTTTTGTGGTATTTTTTAAGGTTAATTTTATTTTTAAATAATAAAAAATAAAAAATTCTAATGATTTCACTAGGTAATAAAAGAAAGTTATCAATCGATGATCTGTTCTAACGGTTTCACTATTGATAAAAAAAAAAAAGTTACCGATTGATATCAGCAAATAAAAGAAAGTAATTGACATAGTAATTGATAATAAAAGAAAGTAATTGACATAGTAATTCGGAATGGGTATCAATATCAGCTAACAGTACAGGTTCCGCTCCTATTCGCTTCTTCTCTCATATCTTCCTCCTTCTGTTAATTTCTACAACTCCAAAATGAATTTCTTCCTCGTCTATTTTTGTTTTAGCAAGCCAGAATTTCTTCCTTCTAAAGTCACTCAACATCCACAAAAGAACTTAGTTTGTCCCATGCCAACCATTGGATGACCACCCAAGAAAAAACCTCAGATAATACACTAAAGAAATCTACATCTACAGCCACACAATGCGAAGACAAAGGCTCCATTCGTGCCACACTGTAGATATGAACATCACCTGCAAGTCATGGCACAGAGGATCTTCAAGCTAGAAAATTGGATGCTTTAGCTTCTTGAAAGTGCAGAAGGACTAATCCCTTTCTGATCTTTTTTACTTTGAGTTGAAGCCTTAGATGAATTAGCTTGGAAAACCATTTGGATCAACTCCAATAGTGAGGGATTTTTCTCAACTTCAACCCAAAGCCACCACCTCCTAAAATCTTGAAGTTGAAAATTAAAATCCACAAATTTCCCAGGATAGCACTAGACACTAGGAATTCACGACAGAGTCTTCATCGGCGTAAACGGAGCCGTAATTAATTTGGGCTCTGTTCTTTTATCCAAAACAAGGGAGGAGCCTTTTGAACCAAGGGAATGCCAAGTGCAAGGAAATTCGTTTCAAATTGTTATGGAATATGGAATATGGACATTTATATATATAGATGTTCTACATATTTATAAATATTTCCATAACTTACAAATGCTAAGCTTTGTTTACTTTGAGTACTTTCCTAATTGTTACATAATTTCCACTATTAATAGATAGACTGCTAGACTAGAAGATTTGTAAACAACTATATAATGTAATTATTTTTACATAATAATATAGAAAACATGGATTGTTTTCCCCACTGAAAACTTTCATGGTATCAGGGCAAGATCTTTTGAGCTCTCAAAATGAGTAGCAATAAAGAAGATCTCTTATGATCTTGTTAATAACTAATCAGACTTCAATTAAAATTTCCGACAGTCGGAATTTTTAATATGAAAAATTCTTGGATTTTGGATTATAGGTGTTCCCATCATATGACTGGTAGGCAGGAAATTTTGTAAAATATGAAACATATTCATCCTTATATCATTGGCTTGCCTAATAGTGTTGAGGCTGTTGTTTTGCAAGAGGGTAGTGCTCGTTTAGATCCCGAATTTACTCTTGATAATATGCTATTCATTTATGAGCTTAAGTGAAATTTAATTTCCTTAGCTCAATTGTTACGAGATACTAATTGCTTGATTACTCTATGAAAATTTGTGTGTTATACATGACCGAACTTCGATGAGACCGATTGGAATAGGTGAGGAGAGGAATATAATCTTCTTCTGTAGACCACTGCAGCTATCTTCTGTTTTAACGGGTTCGACTGTTATTTTTTATTCCGATGACTTATGGCATGTTCGATTGGGGCATCCATCGAATGGTGTGGTGAATAAAATTTTAGGACATTTGTCTTTGGGTATTTATAAAAAATCTAGTCATAAACCTTGCTCAAATTGTTTGCATGCTAAATAGACAAGAGATATCTTTCATTTAAGTTCGAATAATGCTTGTGCCTTTTGATTTATGGGGACCTTATAAAACTATTTCTACATGTCGGGCCTCGTATTCTCTTACCATTTTAGATGACAATTCGAGAGCTATTTGGGTCTATATGGTAGCTAAGAAAATAGAAGTTTCTAAATTCTTAAAAGATTCTTTTGCTATGGTGCAAACTCAATTTAGTAAAAAGATTAAAGTACTTCGTACGAGACTTAATATATTTGCTTGAAATCCATTTTTTTTACAAGGTATTTTGTATCAAACAATGACTGTCGAGACCCCCCCAACAAAATGGGCGAGTAGAGTGAAAGTATTGACATATCCTTAATGTGGCTCGTGCTTTAAGAATTCAAAGAAATTTACCTAAAACGTTTTTAGGGAGAATATGTACTCACTACCGGATATCTCATAAACATAGCCCCTTCTTCTTTCTTAAAAGGCAAAACTTCTTTTGAATTACTCCATGACAAATCACACCCTTTTACTCACATCTTAGGAGTTTGGATGGTTGGATTTTATTCATGATCATACCTTACCAAAAGATAAATTCCATTCCCGTAGTCAGATTTGTGTCTTTCTTGGATATACGTTTGACAAGAAGCGTTGACATTTTTATGATTTGGAAAACAAACAGATTATTTGTTCCGTGACATTGTGTTTGATGAATCACAATTCCATTTGCAACTAAATTAAGTGAATTGACGAACTGAACTTTGACCACTGCATTCTCCAAATTATATAGTTTTGGTCACATAGCAATTGGACATGCTGATAAATTTAACAAGCCCATCTACTAGCCCAATCATAAAAGGCCCTGAATATTTATTAAGTAAAATTGGGCCAAGCTTACTCACATCTTAGGAGTTTTGGATGCTTGGCCATTATTCATGATCATAACTTATCAAAAGATAAGTTCCATTCCTGTAGTCAGATTTGTGTCTTTCTTGGATATTCGTTCAACAAGAAGGGTTGCCATTCTTACTATTTAGAAAACAAAAAGATTATTTTGTTCCGCGACGTTGCGTTTGATGAATCACAGTTCCATTTGCAAATGAATTAAGTGAACCACTAGACCAATCTTTGACTACTACCTTCTCTAAATTATATAATTTAGGTGACATAGCAATTAGACATACTATACATTCACAAGCCCATCTACTGGCCCAATCATAAAAGAGCCCTAGGTATTTATTAAGTAAATTGGGCCAAGCTATTTAATTAAATAAGAACCCCAAAGGCTTTATTACATATTGGGTTGGCAGTTATAGGGTTTTTAATTAATTCATTTAATTAAAAGAAACCTAAAAATAAATAGACCAAATAGATAGGACCGAGCTTGTTTTGAGTTGGATCGAAAAGCCTAAGTCCCAGAATGGAGCCCATGGTCGAAATTCTAAGGACATTCCAGCCATATAGGTGGCAACCACAATATGGGATAATTGGCTCCTTAGAGTCTTAGTTAGAAAAGAGAGAATTTAGAAGGTGATTGTGATCACTTATGAGTTGGAACCGGTCCAGAACTCATAGAAGTGGATCCAAACAACAATGACCTCCTGTAAAAAAAAATGTTGTGAAATTTGCAAGTGCACAAATATCAAGCAAGTAATAAAGTGATGAGTAGAGATCATCCCACGAAGATTGATATCTAACTGATGAACTTTCCTACCTCTAACCAAACTTATACCAAAAAAAAAAAAAAAAC
The DNA here is from genome assembly GCA_028651295.1 of Catharanthus roseus. Lineage (NCBI taxonomy): Eukaryota > Viridiplantae > Streptophyta > Magnoliopsida > Gentianales > Apocynaceae > Catharanthus > Catharanthus roseus. The sequence goes on along the minus strand of JAPQWS010000140.1, from coordinate 3,491,081 downwards.
AAAATTGATTGATTAAACTAAACTAAATTAAAGTTAATGAAAACGAATAATTAAACTAATGATTACTAAACCCTTCCTATGAAAAGTTTTATGATAAAGAACGGACTAAGGCACCCCTAATCCAGTCTACTCGTTTTATTCCTGTGGTTGATTTTTTCTTGAATAATTCTTGATATGGTTGAAAATAGAATTCCTATGAATAAGTTAGATTCACTCTCGTGCAGTAAAGCTCCTAACATCACTAATAAACCAGTCATATCTCTACTTGATTTTAAGCATCGAGACCACAAACACCTCTGTAGACATTCCCTAACTTTTGCTTCCTACTTATTAGAAACCGCACAAAGAAACCGAATCCATCTCTAGTTAGTTTTTACAATGTGTTGTTATTACCTTAATCCAATTAAACCTTAGTACCTCTCGGTCACTAAGATGCAATCTATGAACACGCAATAGTTGATCAGAAAATTGCAAGCATTAAGAATACGTAATAACAATTAACCAAGATCAAGATGAAAGATAAAATCTTTTAAATAAGAACAACCATATTTATAAAATTTTTAACCTTAAAAGGAAAGCCTTAGTCACAAAAGACTTAGTTACTAAAACTCATGTTTGATAAGTCTAACTTTTACCCTTTTAAGGCTTGTCATTTTATCGGCTTTTATGTTTAAGTGTTTATAAAATAGGGTTATTGATTTGTTTCTTCTCTTATTGATTGTAGGTACTTTCAGAATGAACATATGTTGAAAGTAAGCCAAAATGAATGACTTAGGAGCGAAAAATGAAGAAAAACATAAAATCAAGAGAAGTTGAAAAAATGCACAATCTAGATCCCGATAGGCACTTTCTGTATCTGGAAAGTGTGGCTGAGTTTCAAGTAATATTTCCAGAGATCTTTCGGGTCCGGAAAGCTCATCTTTCCTGATCTGGATAGTCGCGTAAAGGGTTGTTTAGCAATTTTAGATGTTTTTCTTTTTGTACTCTAATTTTATTCCCTATTGTATTTTGATTCTAAACCCTTTTTGAAAAGGTTTGGGTAATTTAGAGTAGGATTTAGAGAATTTTTTCTCCTATTTAAACCTCACTAAACACAATAATTCAATAGCTTAGGTCTTAGTTTCAGTTTTATATTCTTGTAAGAAGACTCAATTCGAGATTGTATTCAAGTAAAATAAGAAGACGAGCTTGAGCAATCGTAGAGGTCGTGCATCTTCAATCTTTTCTCCTAAGTTCCCAAAACTTATTCTTTTATATGGATTTGTCTACGAATTTATGTTTCAAAATAATGTTTACCGGCTAATTCATTATGTTTGAATGTGGAAGATTCCATTATTAGTTAATATCTTATATGAATTTCTTGTTTTAATTATCTAATTCTTGTTTGGTTGTTATTCAATTGTTATGATTGTGTACCAGTTTAAGTGTGATTGGTAATTTCGCAAGGTTAATAGGAATTGGAAAGAGGATGGTTAACCTAGGGCATAAATTGAATAATAGTAATTGGCAATTGAGTAGGGATACTAATTATGGCTCTTAGATCATTAATCAATATTCATTCATAATCGGGTTAGGGTGAGAAGAAATTCTGATCTAAACGGCTAGGTTGAATATGAGGATTTTCGCCTAGGAATAAGGTTTATTCGATGTTTGGGTGAGATTCAACTAACGAGTTTTAATAATTAATTATAATGATTTTTGAAATAAAATTAACTTAAGGTTCTAAGGGGATTCTACCATTTAAACACTCTTTTCTAAATTCGTTTTAAAAACCTTTAATTGTTTTTACATTATTTCTTAGTTTAAATATCTTTTCAACCCGTTTTATGTAATTAAACAGTAGATACGTAGTATGTACTAGTACTTGTTCATCCGAGAGTTAAAAAATCCCAGGACTTTTCTTACCATATTACATTGATAGGTGCACTTGCCTAAAATGAAATTTTAATAGGATAGTAACCACACATCAACGTTTAAAATCATGAACAAATTCGTAAAATAACAAAAGACTAGAGTTTAGAAAGAGCCCGAAAAGCCGTCCTAATACGTCTTCCAAATCTTCCGTACAAGATGTGTAAAGAGATACTCTTTCTAAGTCCTTACATATTTCAACACCTCTATTTAAATAGAGGTTTCCAAACTAAAGAGGAAACTTCTAAAATTGGAAAAAGAAACTACTAAAACTAAAACTTTAGAATTTCTCGCTTAAATTCTAATAAAATAGGAAAAGTTGAGCCCACAATGGATTTGGTCAACCCGGCGCCGATTCTATTTAGCACAACATCTTTGTACAAACCTGGTATAATGTTGATGTCGTGGAATCCTTCGGAGAGAGAGTTTTACATAATTCTGATGCCAGTTTTAGAAATCCGCCGCTGGGTTTATTTAGCACAAAACCTGCCCCAATATTGCCGTCCTGAAAGTCCTCTGGAAGGGGAAATATATAAATCTGGCACTGATTTTTACAAATCCAGCGTCGATTCTCCATCTTCTTGAAAATATTTGGAAAAACTTTGAAAAAATTGCATTTAAGTCCTTCAAATTCCAACTGATCTTTGCTTTGGCCCTAAAAAATCATAAAAATGCAAACAAAAACAATATGTCTAATCAAGCAAAACTTACACAAGATTTTTCCTAAAATTATCAATAAAAATACCCTAAAACTAATGTAAAACACTACCTATCAACTCCCTACACTTAACATCTTGCTTGTCCTGAATCAAATTCACCCAAAAATAGAAAATTTACAGATCAAGCTCCCCTCATCAACTTCCCAAAATCATAAGACCAAATTAATATTTAACCACATTAATTCTAAACAAGATTTGCCAAAACATGTAGTCTGTTATCTCCCATGACAAAAAAAAATGACTTGTGTAAAGTGTAACATGGGCATATGAAAGCGTAAAGCAAATACTAAACAAGAGTTACAAATCACTCAACGAGAACATGATTACAGCACCTACATCCCATAAACTCACTTTCATACCTTCTCTCCACTAATCGAGGTTCCCCAAAACTCAACTGAAATCAGGTAGGACTTTAAAAGTTGTGATGTAAGGCTAGGGACATATTTTGGTATCTAATGAAGGTAAAGGAAAAACAAGAAGAATGAGAGTACGAGCTAATGCAACCGAAAAGGGAAAAAAATTAAAGGTATTCCTTTTGGGTCGTTTTCAATCAAACCTCACAAACACTTTACCTCACTCAAAACCCAAAAAAATCCCATAGGACAATTTTATCTTTCAACAATCACTCAACTCGAGGACGTATATGAGAAAAGTGCACAAAAGGCTAACATATATAAGAGAGAATAAGAGACATGATTTACTTTTCTTTTATGAACTTTCTCTCTTTTTCTTTTTTTGTCCAATTTTTTTTTCTTTCCTCAACAATAGATTGATATCAAACAAACTTTTTCATAAGTGTTTTACTTTCTCAATATTTTTCTTAGAAGAATACATCACTGTCTCAATTGAATACTTTCTTGCAAAAGTTCCCATAATACCCCTTTCAAAAATTTCTTTTCTCACTCTTTTTCCCCAACACTTATCTTTTGATGTTCACTCAAAAGACTTAAAGGTTAAGATTTAGTTCATTGATTGAGAGTTTAATATTTAAATGTGAGGTTAAAAGATGAAGAAAAGAAGGAAGTGAATCCCTCGGCATGAAGCTCAACAAGGGAACCAGGGATTTAACGTAGGATTGGCTCGAAAGGCTTAATCTGGTCACGAAGGCCTAACACCATCATCTCTAAGTTAAAATAATGGAGAACCTTCTATTTCGCCTCATGGAATAATCAAGTGAGTTCTCGCATGTATGTGAGCAATTAGTTAAGTTTATGCAATAACAACAATTGTGAAGGATTTGTTAAACACAACCGCGGCCAAGTGTGCGCAACTGAAAGCCGTGTAAGAGTTATGAAAGATATGGACACATATTTCAAATAGCAAGTCTTAAACCTCAGTAACTAACACTTTGTCTTAGTTATTCGAGAAATCTTTGAAAAGAAAACTTGATAAGAACCTTCTCACATTGAAAAATCATCTTTTTCAAATGTTTTTAGAATTTTCATGGAATTTTTCTAACAAAATGTTTTTGGATATTTTTTTTAAATAAAACAACAACAAAAAAAATAAAACAAACGTAATTTAAAACACAAAACTCAAAACTAATTAAAACCAAAACAAGAAAACATCAAAGGAACCTCTCTTAAACTAAGGTTGTCCTCATGAAAAGATATAAATAACGAGAAAAGGAAGCAAAACGAACAATACTTCCATGTTTGTCAATGTAGAGGAGGTGGTGGATCTCTCAATCACCGTTGCCTCCATTATCGTTATCCCCCGCCTCATCATCAGCATCCTCCTTCTTCTCAGCACTCGATGAACTCGGCTGCTCACCAAGAAAGGTATGTTGGTAAATTTGGGTGAGCATCCGCCCCTGCCACTGAACCTCAGAATATATAAGCTATAAATATTGCATGGTAAGGTCTGTAGAAAAGGGGGAAGGATACGAAAAGCTTTGAGAAGAGGATGGTCGGGAAGACGAGGGCTGTGAAGCTGAGGGGGCTGCAGGTTGTAGAATATGAGGGACGAAGGAGCTATAAAGGTAACGTAAGAACAGGGTGTGCTGTCCTTGGTAAGAGTAAACCCCTGTAAGTGAACGATTGTACCCTAAGTTAGTGATAGAAGCTTCATCAAGAATGTCGGCATTAGTTATAAGGGTTTGGTCCTCTTTGGTAAAAGCAACTCCTAAAATTTCAAAGACTCGAGATAAAAGACAGGGAAAATAGATAGCCTTTGTGGCGGAGTTAGATCAGGCAGCAGATAAAATCTCTTAAAGAATAAGGCTACCTATCGGGATAGGCTTATACTTAGCCTCATCAAGCACAAGTTTGTACAACAGGTAAATATCACAATTCATGACCTCATTGAGGCTACTAGCTCAGTGCAAAAAATTAAAACTCAGTAGATATGCTATCAACCTATGACGCAAGCAAAATGTCTATGCATGAATATCATAGCGGTCAAGATTGTTTTCCCTAGGGGTAGACGGACACCAAGCTGTCTAAGCACAGTATTGAAACAAAAATCCCTATCAAAATGGACTGAATCTACCCCAAAATTGACCTTATTCTCAATATCAGAAAACTCGAAATGTTGAGCCAGAAAGGCTCTATCAAAGACAATAGGTACCCTCTTTACTACCGACCTAATGGGTGTGGTTCATTGTCTATTATCAACTATGTTCACATAGAACACGGACTAGAATTGGGTAGTAATGGGCGGGGAGTTAAAGAATAGGCTCCCAATGATGATGCCTAAAGGTGGCGTGAAGACTAAAGATGTTGTCAACCATAGGGTCAACTATTTTTTCAATGATAATTTTGCAACTTTTTTGTTTTCCAAACCAGTCTTGACGAGAAGGCTCACAGAACCTATTAATTGGTGGAGGAGGCTGTGATTAAGAGGAAGAAAGGGCATTGGAAGAAGGACCAATAGTTTTTTAGCCCCGCAATTGGTGGTCTTCAGATAAGAACCAAGGGCACTAGCCATGAAGAAGGGTGGAAAAACATAAGACTCTGGAGGCAAACTAAGAGAGAAAGGGAAAAAATGAGACAAAAACTAGACAAAAACGCAACAGACAACAACAACACTTACAACTCACCAATTGGAAAAACAAGATAATTATAGAAACACAACAAAATCAATAGCTAAGAACAACGATACCACAACAGCAGAAAGGTGATAGAAAGAGCGGCAAGCTCTGTGAATATGAAATAGTCAAGTAATCAAGCAAGAGCGGCAGCTCTGTGAATCTGAAATAGTGAATAGTAGGCACAAGCGGCAAGCTCTTTGAAAAGGCAAACACAGAAAATAAAGCTTATAAACGATTACAAGAGCGTCAAGCTATGTGCATAAAATTAAAGTAACAGCAAATAGTTCAACTTGTATACTTAAAAAACCGAGCGAAAAAATAGTTAGAAATCCAAAATAAGCAAAAAGACAGTGTAATAGTAATGGCAACAATGCAGCTTTCCACAACTTTTGGTAAGGAAGTTAATAATTTATAAGAGAAAATGTGAGCAAAAATTTACACAAAGCTAAGTACTTGTGCAAGAGACAATTTTAAAATTTCAATAGACAGGGGCGGAACTAAGGGTGGCTCAGGTGCGCTTGAGCCCCCCGAAAAATTTTATAAAACTTTAAAAATTATAGATTTTTTTACATTCAAGCCCCCTAGAATTTTTTTTTTCAATAGAGCCCCAAAACTTTGGCTGCTGACTTTCAATTAAAAAAAAAAAAAAAACTTAAAACACTGTCTTTTATGTGACAGCAGAAGAAAACAAAGAAATCCTCCCTCCCTCTCGACTCTCTGTCTACCTCCTCCTCCTCCCTCCTCCCTCACGACTCTCTCGGTCTCGCTCCTCCCTTCCTCTTCTCAGTGGTCGGCGGTGACCAGCGGAGCATGGCGAGACAGACAGACAGGCGACAACGACAGTGACCACTGCTCTGCTTCTTCTTGCTTCTTGCGGCTGCTGTTCTTCAAATTTTAAGAAAAATTAAGCTTTTTTAACTAATCTATGTTGAAATATTTTTTATTTTAAAGATTATATTATAACATTTCTTGCAGGTTGCTGCTGCTGTGTTGTTCTTCAAAAAATTTCTAGAATTTTTTGGTAAAAATATGATTATTATGTAATTTATGTTCTAATTAATTATTATGTCATAAGTGAAATGTGTTGAATTTAATTATTATGTCATCTTGTAGCGGTTTTAGAATATAAAAACTCGAAGAATAAAATTACGGTTTCAGATAGAGGTATTTATCTCGTAAGTGATAGGTGATCACTCCTCATTGGTAACGGGCGATTACCTATATTTTGCTATTTTATTTGTAAATTTAAAATTGTAATGCTTATCCCGTGAATGATGGGTAATCATTCCTCGTGAGTGATGGGTGATCACTCCTCATTAGTGATGGGCGATTACCTATTTTTTTGCTATTTTATTTGTAAATTTAGAATTTTTTGAATAGTTTTGTACTTGGAATGCATCTATTTTATAGACGAAATTCTAGTAAAATTTTTATTGTTCTTCAACCCTCCCCCCAACCTTTTTATTCTGGTTCTGCCACGGTCAGCAGATGTAGGGGAATGTTTAGCAAAACAAAAGTCTCAAGAAAAAAAAAAAAGAAGAAAAGTGCATAAAAGCCCACTTTAAACAGCAAAGCAACGGAAAATTTTCAGAAAGAGTTATCCCTTTTATTTTTCTATCGTGAAGCTACTACCGGAGTGTCGCCTCGAGTTTTGTAGAGTTTGTGCTCCTTGAAAGTGTGCAAATCTTCGCCGTTCTGGAGACACCAAAAGAGGATCTTTGCTAGTCGGTAGGTTGATTGTCCTTGGACGAGCTGCAATGGAGGATGAGAGAGTGACGGGAGAGAGAGAAAGAAAGACAGTTGAAAGGGAGAGAAATTGAGAGAGAGAGAGAGAGAGAGAGAGAGAAGAGAAGAAAAGAGATGAGAAGAAAGAGAAACGAGGCAGGGGAAGAAGTTAGAAAAAATGAAGAGGGAGGTGGGAGGTGGCAGACGGTGAGGGGAGTTCGGGTTTGAAAGTTGAGAGAATCAAGAGAAAAGGAAAGGAAGATGGAAAAATTAGGGAAGAAGGGAAAATGAGAGAGCTGGCGCAATTTTTTGTAATTTAAGATAGAAAAAGGGGCGTCGAAGTTTACTAAATACAACACCGGGTTCGCAACGTGTCGGGTCAAGAAGGATCCGCATATTTGGAAAATGGGTTGGAAGATCCAGTGCAAGAAATTAGGAAACTGGTACCAAGTATATTGAGTACGAAACAAGGGCAAGGTTCTAAAGAACCACGCCGGTTTTTTTTAAATAACAAGAAAGAACAAGTTTTTTTGGCATTTTAATAAAAAATTTTTAAAATGCAAAACCGGGAATTAAAGAAAAAAACTTAAAGGGAAGTGGTTCTCATTTTAAGTCTCAAGCTTGACTTCCTTGAACGTTCAATGAGAAGTTTGAGTGTCGTCGAGAAGCAACGCCACTTCCAATTGTAGTATTTCTACTCCAAAAATTTTCTTTAATCTCTGACCATTGACGATAAGTGTCTTTCTCAGGATGTGTGACATGATTGCTCCACTTAGATGAACTTTGGTGACCTCAAACGGTCTCAGACAAGAGTTATAAAGTAAAGCCTTGTCACCAATATGAAAAGTTCTAACCACAATATACTTATCATGTGCTGTTTTAGTTCGTTCTTTGTAAAGTTAGCATTTTCATAAGCATGAAAACGAAGTTCATCTAAAGCATTTAATTGAAGCACTCGTTTGTCCCCAATAGCTTCTATGTCAAAGTTCAGAAATTTAGTTGTCCAATATGCTTTATGCTCAAGTTCGATAGGAAGATGACAAGATTTACTATAGACCAAACAATAGGGAGTCATACCAATGGGAGTTTTAAAAGTGGTCCTATAAGCCCACGAAGCATCGTCAAGTTTTAAAGACCAATCTTTTCCAGAAACACTAACAATTCTTTCTAAAATCTTTTTTAATTCCCTGTTAGAGACTTCAACCTGCCCACTAGTCTGTGGATGATAAGGAGTAGCTACTTTATGAGGCACGCTATATTTTTGTTATAAGTTTTCTAGTTGTTTATTATAGAAATGGGTGTCGCCATCACTGATTAAGGCTCTAAGGGTGCCAAATCTAGAGAAAATATTTTTTTAAAAAAACTTTATAACCACTTTAGCATCGTTAGTCGGACTAGCAATAGCTTTAACCCACTTTGAAACATAATCTACAACAACTAGAATGTACTTGTTACTATGCAAAGGCGGAAAGGGTCCCATAAAATCAATACCCCAAACATCAAATAATTCACATTCAAGAATATTTTATAAGGCCCGCTCATGCTTCCTAGAGATATTTCCACTTCTTTAGCATGCATTACAATGTTTCACATACTCAAAAGCATCTTTAAAAAGATTTGGCCAATATAAACTACATTCAAGCACTTTTTGAGCAGTCTTACTTGGTCCAAAATGGCCTCCTACTTCCTTATCATTGCAATAAGATAGAACATTATGTATTTCTCATCCAGTGCATCTTCGAATAATATTATTAGCATAAATCTTAAACAATTAAGGGTCATCCCAGAAAATACCTCAGGTCATGGAAGAACTTTTTCTTTTGTTGATAGGTGAATTTAGGAGGGAGATACTCACAAGACACGTAATTCACAAAAGGTGCATACCAGGGTTCTTGAAATCGGTCCTTTTTGCTTATCTCTGAAACTGCATTCACAAGTTGATAATTTTTAGGTATATCAGTTTTAGGGGTGAAATCACAAATTGATTTACAAGACTCAGTTATTCTCATAAATTTTTCGGCTTCAGATTCCTCGTTGATTTCCCCTTCATTGTTCTCCCATTTGATTTCGATCCATCGTAGTCTTGAGAGGTGGTCAGCAAATATGTTTTCGGATCCCTTTTTAGCTTTGATTATGATGTCGAATTCATGAAGAAGGAGAATCCATCTCATCAGTCTTGGCTTGCTTTCTTTTTTCCCCAATAGGTACTTGAGGGCTGCATGGTCAATGTAAACAGTTACTTTAGCACCTATTAAATATGAGCAAAATTTATCAAAAGCAAAACAATAGCCAAGAGTTTTTTTTCTATAGTGGCATAGTTCAATTGAGCAGGGTATAGGGTGCGACTGGCATAGTTCAATTGAGCAGGGTATAGGGTGCGACTGGCATAGTAGATAGACTGGAAGATTTTCACCTTTTGCTGCCCCCAAACAAGCACCCACAGTAGTATCGCTAGCATCACACATTAATTCGAAGGGTATAGACCAATCTAGAGAGATCAAGATAGGTGCCGAAATCATTTCTCACTTCAAAATATTAAAGGTTGTCCTACAATCATCAGAGAAATCAAAAAAAGCAGATCTTTTAATAAAAGAGAAATTAAGGGTTTAGCGATTCTAGAAAAATCTTTAACAAAACGCCTATAAAACCCAGCATTTTGAGGAATCCTCTCAACATTTCAAATTTGACAGAAGTGGAAATGTTGCAATTTTATCCACTTTTGCTTTATCAACCTCGATGCCTTGGTGATAAACTTTGTGTCCTAAAGCAATGCCTTTATGTACCATAAAGTGACACTTTTCCCAATTTAAGTAAAGGTTAGATGTTTCACAATGTTCCAAGACTTTATTGAGATTAGATAAACAATCATTAAAAGAATTGCCATACATAGAAAAATCATCCATAAATATCTCCATGCAGAACTCAACCAAATCATGAAAAATATATGTCCTGCATTTTTTAAAAGTGGTTGGACCATTACATAGTCCAAACAACATTCTTCTATAAGCAAAAGTATCATAGGGACAAGTAAATGTTATTTTTTCTAGGTCCTTAGGTTCAATAGCTATTTGGAAACACCCAGAGTACCCATCAAGAAAGCAATAATATGCATGACCACTCAAACATTCAAGAATTTGATCAACAAAGGGGAGAGGAAAGTGGTCTTTACGATTGACTCTATTCAATTTATGATAGTCAATGCAAACACGCCATCATGTAATTAACCTTGTAGGATGTAGCTCATGATTATCATTCTCATCAATAGTAAAACTTCCCTTTTTAGGTACTACTTGGATCGTACTTACCCATGTACCATCAGCGATATGATAGATAATATCTATATCGAGTAGTTTAGTGACCTCTTTGTTTACCACTTCTATTATTGGATTGAGTCACCTTTGTAGTTATCTTGATGGTGTATGATCTTCCTCTAAAAGGATTTTGTGCATACAAATCAAGGGACTAATGGCCTTTAGATCAGATAATTGCTATCCAAAAGCTCTTTTATGAGCCTGCAACATCTTAAGGAGGTTCTCTTCTTGAAGACCTATCAAAGATGAAGAAATAATGAGTGGGCATCTATTGTTAGTCTCGAGAAAAACATATTTAAGATAAGCAGGTAGGGGTTTTGTTTCCAAATCTGTTGGAGGCTCCTCAATGCTTGATTTTGGGCGATTCCTTTTTACTTCCAATTCCTCCAACTTGAATTTCCCTCTTGGGGTGCAGATTTCATTAGCTTCTTATGTAGAAACACATTCCATAATTTTCCTCCTTGTTGTGATGTTCCGCAGTAGCATCTTTGAGACTCCCTAAGTGGTCATTAGAGACATTAAACATTAAATCCTCATGTGCCATAGTTTCAAAAGTATCAATTTATCAGGCATGTGTTTCATAGAATAAAAAACATTAAATGTAATTTGTTTATCACCAGCACTTAAAATCAATTCCCCTTTTTTAACATAAATAAAGTTCTGCGAACACTTAGAAAAGTTCTACCCAGAATTAAAGGTATGTTATAATCATTACTCATGTCCAAAAAACTAGCAAAATCCACAGGAAAAGAGAGTTTGTTAACTTTAACAAGAACATCTTCTACTACGCCTCTAGGATACTTAATTGATCTTTCAGCCATTTGTAGGGACATAGAAGTGTTTTTAATGTCAGTTAAACCTAATTTTTGGCAAACTGAAAAAGGCATAAGGTTAATACTAGCCCCCTAATTACATAAAACATTCATAAAAAATATATCACTAATATAACAAGGGATTTGAAAACTCCCTAGATCTTTAAGCTTAGGTGACAATTTTTTTCTAGAATCACCAAACACTCTTCATTCAAACAAATTTGTTCAAATTCCGTTTAGCTTCTTTTTGCATGCCAAGATGTCCTTCAGGTATTTTGCATAAGTCGGCATATGTGTTAGTTCTTCTAAAAAGGAATGTTAATTTCTAATTTCTCGAAAACTTCAAGAAATTTTTTAAAGTGTGAATCCATGATTTGGCATTTAGCCGTATTAGTAAAAGAGAAGGGAATGAATATCAATATTATCATTATTGTGTTCAAACTTACCCTTCTTACCCTTTCCTTACGCAGAATTCTTTATGGCTATTTGATTCTGAACCTCCATTTTATTGTCAGAATTAACTTCCTCTAGATCTAGCTTTGGAGTATCCTCTACTTTTTCCAAAGTCTTCCCACTCCTTAAGTTAACCGCCTTAAGTTCTCTAGGATTCCTCTTTGTATCACTTGGTAAGGTTCTTGGAGATCAATTTAGCATGGCAGTTGAGAGCTGCCCCACCTGCACCTCAAGATTCTTTACAGAAGCCTTCATATTTTACCTATCTACCTCTACAGCTTTAAAATTTTTTTCTTGGTTTGCAAAAAAAGTGGAGGTTTATTCCATGAATTTATGCAATAATTCCTCCAAGTTAGGCTTCTTTTCTTGGGAAGGTGGTGGTGGTTGGTGATATGTGGTTTTTAATCTTAACAAAATTTCACTTTTAGGCAAGCGTACCTATCAGTGTAATAAGGTGAGGAAAGTCCCAGGATTGTCGAACTCTCTCGGGATGGCCAAGTACTAGTACTACCTACGTCTCTGCTGTCTAATTAAATAAAACTTATAAAAAGGTTTTGACAAAATAAAGAAACTGTTGGCTCAAGGAATCAATAGCTTGATTAGTTTTGATGAGTAACAAAATTAGCTTTACAATTCATATTCTCTCTTGTTAAGCTAACCATAAAATAAGATTGATTTTTGGAGCTACTGTGTGCTGAATCATGAGAAGAAGTACATAACCTTAGCTGGAGATATAGGGGACCAGCAAATATCTCTCAATTCTTTGCAGCTATTCAGATGCTAGATTGAAGTATTTGTTAATAAAGAGAATATTCTGAAATGGTTAATAAAGAAAAAGCAATATTATGTGGTCCACTCTTTTGTATTTGTTTTGTTCCCATTTCAGGAAATTTGTTACAAATGTAGATGTTTGTTGGCAAAATGAAAAGCATAAGAAGTGGGATATGAAAAAGTAGCTGCAGTAGTGTAGAGGATAAGGAGTGAGAGAGAACTTGATTTCTAACAAATATAAAAAGCCAGAAAAAACTCAAAGAGAAGTGTGCATTTTCATCAGAATTTCCAAGTATTGTTCAAGACCTTTAAGGAGAGAGCACCTGTTAAGTAGAAGATAAAGAGTTCTGAGTTTATGAGTAGGATAACTTTTCTTCTTTGATGTTCAAAGAGTGATTTTTCTAATTCTTCTTCATTGTTTGATTTTTCAAGTTCTTTAACAAAACTTGATGTTGGGTTGCAAGGTCCATATCAAAACTTGTAGATGAGTTTTCTTTGGGATAAGAAAACGATTAGTTGCTAGACTAAAGAAAATCTAGTGTTTGTAAGGTCTAATCTCACCCTAATGGAGATTAGTTGTGTTAGTGGAATCTTCAAGAGAGTGATCTTGAAGAAAGTGGATGTAGGCAATCAGTCAAAACACTATAAATTTATTTGTGTTCTTTAATTTCTTTCTTTTGTATTTCTGCAATTATTTTCTGATTACTTTTTCTCTCAAACTGATCTGAATCAATCTTCTGAAGTCAAGCTAATGGCATTCAAGAAGAATGAATTTAATAATCTAACAGTTGCTAAGTTAGTGAGCTAGTTGTTTTAGAATATCAATATAAAAACTTTACAGTCAATATTTGTAGTTTTAAATTTTCTTATTAGTCCGATTCATCCTCACCCACCCACCCACCCACCCACCCCCCTCTTGGACACTTTAGGGACTTATACTTGGTACCAGAGCAGTCTCTCTCAAGAATTTGAGTTTAACAACTCGAGAAAGGATCCATGGCTAGCTCAATCAACCTAACAGAGGGACAGTCCATATCCCGACCTCGATTATTTAATGGAACTAACTATTTATATTGGAAAACTAGGATGAAAATTTTCATTCAATCTTGTCGTGTGGAATGTTGGAAGGTCATTATTAATGGTCCTTTATTTCTAAACAAAATAGTAGACAATATTGAAGTTGATAAGAATGAAAGTGACTTTGATGGCAATAATTGGAAGAATTTCTCTATCAATGCCAAAGCTCTAAAATCTCCTTCATTGTGCACTTGATGTGAATGAATATAATAATGTTTCAAGTGAAAGAAACTATAGTCAATGATTACTATAGTCAATGAAAGAAACTATATAATGTTTCATAAGTAACCTCTTTAAGCTAATGATTACAAACTTGAGTTTACTTATGAAGGAACTAATCAAGTGAAAGAAACTATAGTCAATATTTCGTTTAGTGACTATGAGTTATTCCAAATGAATGCTGATGAATCTATCACTGACTTGAATAAAAGGTTTACTGATATTGTTAATCGACTGAAAGCTCTTGGGAAGGACATTAATGAAGAAGAAATGGTAAAAAAATTCTTAAGATCATTTACAGATGAATGGGAAACAAAAGTCACTGTTTTAGGTGATACTAAAGATCTTGCCAAATTTCCATATGATGATCTGATTGGTTCTTTTTTCTCTCATGAGTTAATGATGGATAAAGGAAAGAATACCGCTTAGGAGAAAAAGAAGAGAATTTCCTTAAAAGTTGAAGAAGATGAGAAGAAAAATATGGAGGAAAAGATGAACTTGGTTGCCAGAAAAATGAAAAGATTTTATAAAACTTTTAGAAAATACAAGAAGGACAATCAAACGAAGGAAGATGGAAAGAAGAAGGAAAGTACTTAGATTGTTTGTTATGACTGCAAAGAACCTGGACATATTCGAACATATTGTCCAAAGCTAAAAAGAAAGAAGAAGGACAGAGCAATGGTGACAGGAACATGGAATAACTCAGAGATTAGCTCGAGTAAGGATAAAATGACAAAGAGAGTGAAGATAATGAGAAAGAAGCAAAAAAGGGTCGTGTGCTCAATGGCAGTTGATGAGAGCAAGAGCAACAAAGGAAGCAAAGAAGAATCCACAGAGGTAATTATTCTTGATAAATCTTATGAAGAATTACATGACGCTTTTGAAGATTTATTTCTTGAATACAAAAATCTTGCTAAAAAATATGAAGTACAACAGAATATAATCAAGTTAAATAATTTTGGGAAATATGTGTTAGGAGATGAAAAAGAAAATTTTGAACTAAATCATTTGAAAACTGCCTTGAAATCTTCAGAAGAGAGAAACTTAAATCTTTTGAAAAAAAATGTGAAACTAAAAGATGAGAATCGGAAATTAAGTCTAGACTTGGAAAAATTTACACAAGGAAAGGAAAACTTAAACAAACTGTTAGGAAATCAGAGGTCCTCGTGTGATAAATTTGGGTTAGGCTTTGTGCATGAATTTGAAAGAAAAGTTAAAGAGAAAAAGGAGACTAATGAAAAAGTTCATGTGGAAATTACAACAGATAGTATTGAAAAAGCTTTAGAAAGAGTGCTTAAAATTGACAAATTCTCTGAGAATTGTCAAACATGTTGTCAAAATCATGTTGTCAAAAAAGAGCACAAGAAAACAAAATTTTTATCAAAATAGATATACACATCTTCAGAAAAATGAGTTTGCTACACAGTGATGCTAAAACCCAAGTTTTATGATGGCAGGAGAAATAATTTTCAGAAAAGGAGATTTGTTATTGTGTGTTATAATTGTTCAAAATAAGGTCATGTGGCAAGAAATTGTTTTCAGAACTTTAACCACTTTGGAAAGGAACATTATATACATTCATCTTCAGATTGGAAGTCTCACCATCAAGGACCCAACTATGTTTGGGTACCTAAGAAAAACTAATTTTGTTTTGATGATGTATCTTAAGAGCAAAGGAGCTGAAAATTTGTGGTATATCGATAGTGGATACTCAAGATACATGACAGGTGACAAAAATTTGTTCACCAAACTAGAGGAAAAGGAAAGTGGAGAACTGTTTTTAGAGATAATGGTAAGGAAAAATTGTTGGTAAAGGAACCATTGGGACAGATCCAAAAATTGAAAATGTTTCACTTGTAAAAGGACTCAAATTCAATTTGATTAGTGTGAGTCAGTTGTGTGACAAGGGATTGGATGTGAACTTCAAGAAAAAAGAATGCAATATATTGAAAGATGATAAAGCAGTTCTAAAGGCAAAACGAGTTGTGAATGTGTATATTTTGGAAACTACTAAGCTGGATGGAGGTAATGCAGTTTGTTTAGCTTCTGTTGTCAATGAGAGCTTTGAGAATGTGTATATTTTGGAAACTACCAAGCTGGATCGAGGTAATGCAGTTTGTTTAGCTTCTGTTGTGACATACGAGACTAGGACATGCAAGTATAGGTATCTTAGATAAACTCATTAAAAAAAGATTAGTGAATGCTTTACCAAAAATTAAGTTTGAAAGAGATAGAGTTTGTAATGCATGTCAAGTTGGGAAATAAATAAGAATATCCTTCAAAGCAAAAGGAGTTGTATCAACTACAAAACCACTTGAGTTGATACACTTTGATTTGTTTGGTCCAATCTCACCACAAAGCTTAGGAAGAAAGACTTGTTGCTTTGTGATTGTTGATAATTACTCAAGATTTACTTGGGCACTTTTTCTATCGCATAAAGATGAAGCATTTGAAAAGTTCTTGATGTTTTGAAAGAAAGCTCAGAATGCGAAAGGATATGGTATCAAGGCTATCAGAAGTGATCATGGGAAGGAATTTGAAAATCGAAAGTTCCAAGTATACTGTGAATAAAATGGAATTGAGCACGAGTTTTCAACTCCAAGAACTCCACAACAGAATGGAGTAGTCGAAAGGAAGATAGGACACTTCAAGAAATGGCTCGAACTATGATTGCTAAAAGAGCACTTTCAAAGTATTTCTGGGCAGAAGCTATTAATACACCAAGCTACATTCTGAATAGAGCACTTGTGAGATTAATTCTCAAGAAAACTCCTTATGAGTTGTGGAAAGGAAGAAAGTCAAATATAGGACATCTAAGAGTGTTTGGATGCAAATGTTTTGTTCTAAATGATAAAGATCAGCTAAGAAAGTTTGATGAAAAGTCTGATGAGGCTATATTCTTAGGATACTCAGAAGCAAGAAAAGCATATCGAGTGTTCAACAAGAGAAATCAGACTATTGAGGAATCAATTTATGTGGTGTTTAGTGAAAACTTAGAGACAGAAGCTGGAAAAGGAGATGAAGAAGAAGGAAGTTCAGGTAAGCAAGGACCGATTTCAAGCCAGGAACGTAATAATGGAATGAGTAAAGCTAGTATGGAACCAGCTAAGACTTAAGCTACTACAAATATTGAGATTGTTCTACCAAAGGAATGGAGATAGCATATGGATCATTCAAAGGAAGACATGTTAACAGATCTATCAGAAAGGGTGACAACACGAAATGGATTTAGAAAAGTGATTGGAAATGTCACGTTTGCATCACAAGTTGAACCCATAGTGTTTGAGGAAGCACAAGAAGATGAGAATTGGATGTTGGCAATTCAAGAGGAGTTGAATCTGTTTGAAAGGAATAATGTGTGAAAGCTTGTACCAAGACCAACAACCCAATCAGTTATTGGAACTAAATGGGTATTTAGAAACAAGCTGGATGAACAAGGAAATGTTGTTAGAAATCAAGCAAGATTGGTAGCTCAAAGATATAATCAAGAAGAAGAATTTATTTTGATGAGACTTTTGCACCTGTAGCTCGACTAGAGTCTATTCGCATGTTATGTGCATTTGCATGTTTTAAAGGCTTTGAGATATTTCAAATGGATGTGAAAAGTGATTTTTTAAACGATCTTTTAAAAGAAGACGTTTATGTGGAACAACCACCACGATTTGAATGTTTTGAAAAACCAAATCATGTTTTTAAGCTTATCAAAGCTTTGTATGGCATTAAACAAGCTCCAAGAGCTTGGTATGAAAGATTGAGTAAATTCTTACTGGAAAATGGTTTTTCAAGAGGTGGTGTTAATAAACTCTTTTTGCAAAAACCTTTTCACAGCACATCTTAATCGTGCAAGTGTATGTAGACGATATTATCTTTGGAGCTACAAATACTAATCTTTGTCAAGATTTTTCTAGGTTAATGCAAGGAGAGTTTGAGATGAGTATAATGGGAGAGCTGAATTTATTTTTGGGACTTCAGATTAAGCAACTGAAAGAAGGAATAGTTATCAGTTAGACTAAGTAGATCAAGAAAATGTTAAAGAAGTATGGAACGACTGAAGCTAAACCTGTTAAAACACCCCTTAGCACTTTAAGCTAGATAAAGATGAGAAAGGTGAAGCTACTAATCAAAAAGAATATAGAGGTATGATTGGATCTCTCTTATATCTTACTGCTAGTAGACCAGACATTTAATTCAGTGTGTATCTTTGTGCAAGATTTCAAGCTAATCCCAAAAAGATACATCTCACTGCTGTGAAGAGAATATTTACATATCTTGCAGGAATAATAGAGCTAGTATTATGGTATCCAAAGGAAGGCACAATTGAGCTAAAAATTTACTGTGATGCTGATTTTGCAGGAAGTAGAGTGGATAGGCAGAGTACTTCAGGAACTTGTGAATTTTTTGGAGAATGTCTTGTTTCATGGTATAGCGAAAAGCAAGCATCAGTTAGCTTGTCCATAGCCAAGGCAGAATACATCTCAGCTGGAAGCTGTCTTGCTCAACTATTATGGATAAAACATCAATTCTCTGATTTTGGCATAATCTACAACAAAACTCCTATCTACTGTGACAATGCAAATGTCATTAATTTGACTAAGAATCCAGCTCA
Organism: Catharanthus roseus; assembly: GCA_028651295.1. Lineage (NCBI taxonomy): Eukaryota > Viridiplantae > Streptophyta > Magnoliopsida > Gentianales > Apocynaceae > Catharanthus > Catharanthus roseus. The sequence continues at coordinate 3,472,446 of JAPQWS010000140.1, read as the reverse complement.
ACACTAAAGAACAAAGCACATTGAGATCAGACATCAGTTCATAAGAGAACATGTGAAGGAAGGTACAGTTGAGCTCATTTTTATTCCTTCAGACAAACAACTTGTAGATATTTTTACAAAACCCTTTTGTAAAGAATTTTTTGCTAGAATTAGATGTGAACTCGGTTTAATTTGTCTTTAAGCTACTTTGTTTTTATGCATAATAAAAGTCTTCTCCTTACAAATAAATTGTGATCTATCTTATTATGCCTATAGTACTATTAGCTCTATAAGAAAATTTTTACTAGCTTGACAAATTTGTTAGTCTAACTTATGGAGAATCAAGTTCTATGTGTTCTTCAATCCTCTATCAGATCAGTCTTATTTTTTTTATCTTCACATGAGTTTTACTTTAAGCTAACTGAATTTCTTTTGAACTAAAATTTTTTGCATTAAATATAACTTTAATAAGTGATAGTTTTGATTGGACAAATACATGGAACAGTGTTTTGCAGCCTTTTTTATTTCCTCTAGAGTTTATTGCATCTGTGAAAAGGTATGATAGAACCGATTATCTAGGTGTCAGTATCTTGAGAAGGTACATAGCATTAGGAAAGTGTGTAACCTTTCCTCTTCTCAAAAGATATCCAATCATCCTCCATATCTTCAAATCACAAATCGATACAAAGAAGAGGCCTAGTATAAAGAGGGCATTTGCAGTTCAAGTATTTTTTATCTTTTCAACTCTTTTCTGCTTGAACAATCCTTTCTTGTCTCTCTTAGTCTTTCATTTGTTCTCTCATGGCTCCCAAAGCTTCAAAGAAAAAATCTTCTCAACCCAAAAATCCTTCATCATCTCAGCCAAAGAAAATTCTTCCTCAAAAGAGAAAGGTAGATGACGTCAAAAGGAAGTTTCAACAACTCCAAAAGAAGTGAAAATAAGTGGAAAGGGGAGACTAGGAAATACAATCATAAAATCTGGAGCTATTGACTGGGAGTATTTTAGGGCACCAAATCATCCCTATAAAGGTTGGTTTGATACTCATGTATGGTTAGGTTTTTTACGAATAAAACAAGCTGAGTATAGTGATCGTGTGAGAGATTTTTATTCAACCTTGGAAGAAGTAGATGAAGAATCTTTTTCTGTTGAAATAAAATGATGAGTATCTGATAACTCTGGACACTCTAGCTAAAGCTTATGGAATTCCGAATTCTGGTGCTAAAGTTTCTAAAAGGAGTGATTTGTCAAGTGTTAAAGAATACAATGAGTGGGCTTTTAAGAGGGAGTTTCTAGGAAATTTTAAAGTAAAGGAGAATGTGAAGGTTATCTCTTCTGAAATAAAACTGCACAGTCGAGTTCTGTGCAAGCTTATTACAAGCTATATTTCTCCTAAAAATGGAAGCTATCAGTATGTAAATGCAGTTGAGTTATGCATCATCTTGCATATACAAAAGCAAAGAGATTTGAATCTTTGCTTCTTACTGATGGAGAATATGAAAGAAGTAAAAAAGGGAGAGAATAAGGCTTTACCTTATGGAATGATCTTTACTTAGTTGTTGGGTTTTTGGGAGTTGAGTTGAGTCAGGAAGTGTATACAAATGTGAGTGAGAAATGATTGATTGATGAGAGTTTTATAAGTAGGACTTTGTTGGGAAAAGAGATGAAGAAATAATCAAATGGGAAAAAGAAGAAAAGTTTGAGAAGGGAAAGAAAAAGTTTTAAAAAGTACACAAAGAAAAAGAAAGTGAGGAAAGGTCTGATGAAACTGAGAGTGACAAGACAAATACTATAGAAGAAGAAGAGAAAATAGATGAGAGCAAAAAAGAAAATGAGAGCAAAGAAACAGAAAAAGAAGAAGAGAATGAGTCTGAAGAGAGTGAGTCAAGTAAAATTGATGAGAAAAAGGGAGAAAAAGTTCCTGTTGTTGAGAAGGAAAACAAGAAAGGGAAAAGAAAATAAGCATGCAAGGAAAGGAAGCTCAGTTGAAAGAAACTGGGATATGTATGAAGTAATCATAGAAAGGGTTGATGATCTAGGACAATCCTTTTATGAATTTGGTGAAAGGTTGAAAGAAGTTTTTGGGAAAAATGAGGACCAAGACAGCAGAGAAAAGCCTTCAGAATCAACTAGTCATGAAAATCATACTGAAGCAAAGGAAGCAGCTGAGGACAACAATCCATCTGGTTCAAATCCTAACTCTTCTCCTCTTATGTTTGATCGTTACATGAACACTCTTTCTACACCTTTTTTCTTTTTATGGTCAATCACCTCCTTCATCTTAGTGTCTCTTTTCTTGAGCATGTGTTGTTTAGGCAATAATTCTCTTTTGCTATGCCTCTTTCTACCAACGAATGTGGTATCAAGCCCAAGTCTAGTGGTGCATTAAACTATCCCCAATTTAGCTTGACATCTGCTACATATGTTTCCTTGTTTTTTACTTTGATCAAGGCATTATGCCTTGAACTTATGTTGATTACAGTACTTTCAGAACAATGATTTTTTGTTGGTTTTTTGAAGTAGGATTTATGTTTTCTAAGTTTGTTTTTAGTCCTATCCCTCTTTTATGTGTGACAAAAGGGGGGAGAAGTATTTCTATATTTTGTTGAGATATTCTGTGTGGATTGAATTTGGACTGAATCTTTTTGTTGAATCTTTCTCTTTGGAATTATCCTATTTCATCTTATCTCTATTTTCTTTCGATAAGTTGAATCTGACTATTTCATCTTATCATCTGAAACGGAAAATACTTTTGAAGTATTTTATTCTTGTCTTCATTTGATCCTATATTTCTGTCTCCATTTGTTAGCACTTCAGATTTCTTAAGTAAGTAATTTTTTTGGTTCTTCTAGTATATAGACATTACTAAGATGATCGCTTATTAAGAGGGAAATTTTTTTTGCTTAGGGGGAGCTTAAATTTGTTATTTTCTATTATGTCTTATGCTCGGGGGGGAGCTTTTCCTGGGTTTTATATTTAAAATAAAAAAAGGGTTTTGTCACTCATCAAACAGGGGGAGAATGTTAGCTCAAGGATTCAATAGCTTGGTTGGTTTTGATGAGTAACAAAATGAGCTTTACAATTCATATTATCTCTTGTTAAGCTAACTATGAAATAGGATTGATCTGTAGAACTACTGTGTGCTGAATCATGAGAAGAAGTACGGAAGCTTAGTTGGAGATATGGGAGGACCAGCAAATATCTCTCAATTCTTTGTAGCTGTTCAGATGCCAGATGGAAGTAAATGAGTGGACTAAATTAAAGAAAATATTTTGAAATGGTTAGTAAAGAAAAAAGTGATATTATCTGGTCCGTTCTTTTGTATTTATCTTGTTCCCATTTCAGGAAATTTGTTACAAATGCAGATGTTTGTTGGAAAAATAGAAAGCAGAAGAAGTAGGATATGAAAAAGTAGTTGCAGCAGTGTACAGGACAAGCAGTGAGAGAGAACTTGATTTCTAACAAGTATAAAAAGCTAGAAAAACTCAAAGAGAAGTGTGCATTTTCATCAAAATTTCCAAGTATTACTCAAGACTATCAAGGAGAATGCACCTGCAAAGTAAAAGAGAAAGAGTTCTGAGTTTATGAGTGGAATAGCTTTTGTTCTTTGATGTTCAAATAGTGATTTTTCTAATTCTTCTTCATTTTTGTTTGGTTTTTCAAGTTCCTTAACAAAACTTGATGTTAGGTTGCAAGGTCCATATTAAAACTTGTAGATGAGTTTTCTTTGGGATAAGAAAACGATTAGTTCCTAGACTAAAGAAAATCTAGTGTTTGTAAGGGTTTAATCTCTTCCTGATCTAGATTGTTTGTGTTAGTAGAATCTTCAAGAGTGATCTTGAAGAAAGTAGATATAGACAATTAACCGAACCACCATAAATTTGTTTGTGTTCTTTAATTTCTGTCTTTACATTTCTGCAATTGTCTCTGACTACTTTTTCTCTCAATCTGATCTGAATCAATCTTTTGAAGTCAAGCTAATGGTAAGTTAGTGAGCTAGTTCTTTGAGAAAATCAATCTAAAAACTTTACAATCAATATTTGTAGTTTTAAATTTTCTTCTTATTCCAATTCATCCCCCCTTCCCCCCCAACCCCCACTCCCCTCCCTCTTAAACACTTTAGGGACTTACAAAAACAACTAAAAGACAATAAAACTAAGAAAGCAAATAAGAAGATTTTAAAAACAAATTTGGAAAGGAGTGTTTGAAAGGTAGAATCCCTCTAGACTCTTAAGTTAGTTTCATTTAGAAAATTATTGTAATTAATTATTAAAAACTTGTTGATTGTATCTCATTCTATGTCAGATAAACCTTATTCCTAGGAAAAGATCCTCCTATTTAACTTAACCATTTAGAGAAGAATTCCTTCTAATCCTAACCCGATTAAGAACGAATTATAGATTATTGTGATTTTAGTAATCTAAGAACTATAATTAGTAGTCCTACTCAATTACTAATTCTTATTATTCAATTAAGACCTATGTTAAACTACCTTTTTTCAATTTCAATTGACCTTGCTAAATTACCAGTCCGCGAAAACCGGTAAACAAACACAACAATTAAATAACATCCAAATAAGAATTAAATAATCAAAACAAGAAATTCATATAAAATAATAACCAAGTATTCTAGGGTTCATCCCCATTTAAACACAAACAAAATTAGCTGCTAAATATTATTGTAAAATATAAACTCATAGAAAATTTCATAAAATAGAATAAGTTTAGGGAGAAGAATGTTAAAGAGTCCACGGTCCTGGTGATTGTCCAAGCTCATCTTCCGAGTCACTTGAAGAAACTCTCGAATTGCACCCAACCCAAATTGGGTCTTCTAATATTCTTACAAAAATATGGAATAACTTAACTAGAACCTAAGCTCATTAATATAGAATTTTATAGCAAATTTCACCCTAATCTTTTCCTCAAAAGGTTTGGAACCAAATTACAAAAGGAAAAGTAATAAGTGTCTAAATAGAAAACACAAAAAATTACTTTTTAGTCCCTCTGCATGACTTTCTTGATCAGGAAAGATTCTTTTTGGATCCAGAAAACCACTACCCAAAAAATATGTTGCTTTGTTCTGCTGTTCGGATCAAGTAAGTATGTTGCACTTGTTGAGTATTTTTGAGCCCTTTAATGGAAGATTCAGGTCTTGGAATCTCATATAATTTGTATATAACTCTCTTAGATTTCCAAAGCATCTTTAATAATATTGATTGGAGTTGTATATCCAAGTTATGATTGTTTTACCGAAAGGTGTCAAACTGAAACATTATCTGAGAAAGCAAATTTCTGCACTATACTTTGAATGACCAAATGAACTCCTATTAAGACAAAATTTAGCTCTATGGAAACCTCAAGAAGTCCTCTAAAATATTCAAGAAGGACACATCTTCAATTGAGGTGATCATAGAGGCCAGCTAGAAACAGCTTTACTCGGCCGTAGATACTTTTTTTGGCAGCTTGTTATTTCTTCTCCATTTTTCTTATTTTTTGCACCAAAGGCCTTCGTTTTGACTTATTTTCAACATATCTTCATTTTGAAGTTAACTATAACAATAAGCGGAGAAAAGGGGTTCAATTTTTCCATTTTATATGCAATTAATCTAAAAATTGATGAAAACAATAACACTCAAAGAGGTTAAAAATACACATATCAATTGGGGTTGCATCTGGGCCCGATTATTCTGTCACCATCCAAAGTTGGGATTGTTTCTCCACTCCCGAATATAGATAGGAGCATATGAATCATTCCTTCTGTTATTATGTCCAACAAAGTTAACATCATTAGCTTCGAAATTAGAATTGACCATATTACCTTGCTCGCATTGATTGGTTGGGTTAATTCTGTTGCAGAGGTCGCACTGATAGCTTATGGTGCCCACTAGTAAAGTGTCTAGACTTCTATGAATTGCCTCAAATTGGGACCTCATATTATTTCAATTGTGATTTCTTTCCAACATACTAACCACCTCTTTTGTAGCGAGTTCCCTTGGATTATACCATTGAGAGCTATTAAGGACCATCTCCTCTATTAAATTCCATGCATCATTCTCATCTTTTGATCTAATTGCTCCTCCACTTGCATCATCTAGAGATGATCAGACCTCCGAGCTACATCTGTTATAGAATGTTTGTGCTTGCATCTAGAGATGCATTCCATGATATGGGCACATTCTAAGGTATTCCTTAAAATGCTCCCCAAGGATTATATAATGATTCTGTGGATTCCTACACAAAATTGAAAATTTTATATCACGTTTGGATAGTCTTAATAGGAGGAAAAATTTATTGAAAAAGGCTTCTTGAAATTTAGCCCAAGAATCAATAGAATTAGCAAAGAGAGAGAGCTTAGACATGCTCGGACTTTATCCCTTAAGGAAAAGGGAAAAGCTTTAGCCTTTTTGCATCCTCACAGACTCCATGATTTGAAAAGTCTGACAAATTGCCAAGAAATTCTCAATGGAGCTTGCGAATCATCGTGTGTTAGTCCATGGAATGGGTTATTCAGGACCATCTAAATGTAGGCTAGTTCAATCTTAAATGTCACAGCAGTAATTGCTGGGCAGTTTATCGCAGGATTGACCCCTTCCATCTTTGGCTTCATGTAATCCTTTAAGGTTATTGGCAACGCCATTTTTGGAGTGTTACTCTCCGATTCGGAAGTAAAATCCTTTTCAGATGATTCAGTCATCTCATAGATAGCCTCATTCTTACATTTCCTATGAGAATGAGCAAAGGCCTAAATTTCATATAAACTTTAATGCTTCTTTATTTGAAAATTTTCGTGTTTACATAAAACAAAAAGAAATGACTGTTTTTTTTTTTTGGATTTTCTAAAATATGACATAAAAATAAAAAAGGTTTAAACTCAGGTTTGGTATTAAAATTCCACACTAGGTAAAAACAATCCCCAGCAAGTGCACAAATATCAAGCAAGTAATAAAGTGATGAGTAGAGATCATCCCATGAAGATTGCTATCTAACTGGTGAACTTGCCCACTTCTAACCAAACTTATGCCCAAAAAAAAAAAAAAAAACAAAGTTGATTGATTAAACTAAACTAAACTAAACTAAAGTGAATTCAAACGAATAATTAAACTAATGATTACTAAAAATCTTCTTATGAAAAATTTGAAAATAAAGAATGGACTAAGGGCCCCTAACCTAGTCTACTCCTTTTATTCCTATGGTTGACTTATTCTTGATTAATTCTTGATCTGGTTAACAGTAGAAATCTCGTGAATAAGCTAGAGTCGCTCTCATGCCGTAAAGCTCCTAGTCTCGCTAACAAACCAAGCGTATCTCTATGTGATTTTAAGAATCGAGACCGCAAACACTTGTGTGGACCTGATGTGGGTTTAAAAATAAAAGGGGATGTGATCCTAATTACTACAAGGCAAGGCAACTAGACCTAATAAAGTAGAGATGAGTTTCAACCCGAGTGCCGAATCTCTCAGGGATGGACGAAGGTTCAACTACTAATCGTGTTTCTAATATCTAGTCCAAAAGAAAGATAACATCGTTGATAAAAAAGAATATAAAACAAGTAAAACGATTAAAAGAAAGAAATAAAAATGATTTTAAAAGAATTATAAAGACGAGTTTGGGTTGATGGAATCCCCTAATCCTTGTTGCTAATTCAATTGGAAAAACTTTAATGAAAACGATGTTGAATTAATTAAATTGGATTTGTTAGTTATATGCCCTAAACTAGTTAACTTACATTTATATTGGTCATTTATGAGGCATGTATTTTGAATTGTATTTTTTGCTCTTGGTCATCATGTGACTTTATAGTAAAACCCTTCTTGCTAATAAAATACTATTTTTGTTTGTCCTTAGTTTTATCACATCTTGTATTATTTTAAACTAATATGAAGTTGATTGATGATCAAGTTTTACTGATCATGAATATGAGATATAAAATCAATTTATAAATATATATTAAGAATATTTTATTGGACATGACACAAAGTAAAGAAGAAATATTGGGTTTAAGTCATAAGTATTTCTTCTCAGTTTTGTGTTTAGTTCCTTTGACCTAACGTTTCTAATGCTTCTTGCATGGGGAGAAAAATATATTTTGACATAGCCAAACATCACTTTTAATCAGGTGATTATTATGACTATTGATTGGATTGTTTTCTTGTCATGGCTTGAATATTAGAGATAGTGAAAATGATTTGTCTCTCTCTTATTAGAGAGAGATATCCATGGGCCCCTGATAAGGAAGACTGAAAAATACGCATAGTCATGCTCAAATAAGTATTAATAAGGTGTTATTAATATTATTTGTTAGAACAATCTACCTGGTGATCAAGTAAATGGTTAATTAAGTTTTATAAGGATGACTCGGTCCTTGCCTTATAGTTAATTAGGATATCGTGTAACAAAAGGACTAAATATCAAAACTGATGTTGGGTAAGCATAATGTCTTGCTAAAAGCTACTTATGTTTTGTGGATAAATGTCTAGGACATTTATTTTCACTTCCAACGCTAAGTGAACCTACACGGTCACACGCATAGACGATCTTGTGAGCACGATGTCCACATGCAATAGATCTAGATCGTGTCCAGATTCGTTGAACGTATACAAAAAGGGATCATATTATGTGTTGTATATATTTGGTAAGTTAAAATAAGTAACCAAATTATTTTATCAAATAAATGAAATTAATTACTTAATAGTATGCATCCAACCGTTGGATGATTATAGGAATAGAGGACGAATTAAATTATCATTAAATGACAATTCGGGTTTTGATGTGGACAGCTATAAAAGGTTACGTTAACTTTTTTTGCAGTTGTCTTTCTCTGATAAAAGAAAACCTTTAACTCTAGAACGGTGAGAATTATGTCTTGCCTCTCTCTCTCTCTCTCTCTCTCTCTCTCTCTCTCTCTCTCTCTCTCTCTCTCTCTCTCTAAAATTCCAAAGTAGTATCAAATAGTTAGTGTTCGTTCTAAATAGTTTTCAGAACGTCGAGGGGCTAGTATCCCGTTCGCTTACAGCGAAGGTTGTCGCGTGGATACCGGTAGAGGGCGAACGTAAACAGCAGTGCCTCCACACCTAGTGGCATCGAAAACATTGAGGTAGTTTTCTTCCAATCGATTTTTCTGGTATGTGCGGATCCTGTTGGTGGTTTTCATAGTTTTTTTTTTTATTATTTTTTTGACTATGAATTCCAACAGGGTCATCACTCAAAATCGGACAATCCCTATCTCTAGGGAAAGCCATCCTACTCACTAACCCTTAGAGGAAAATCCCTTTTCTTCCTAACAAATTATTAATGCAATAAACTTAGGTGATTTAAAAAAAAAAAACCTAAAAGTGCAAAATCATATCTCTATTCAATTGTCCCAATTAACCCCCAATTGGTTGCCCTAGATTGTTCATCCTTTTTTAATTCGAAACAACCTTGCGAATAATCTAATCTCATGACAATTAATTACAAATAAACGCAATCGTAGAACAACTTAAATAAAACAAACATTGAAATCAAGAATTAAATCAAGAATTTCATAATCAGGAATTTGCATTCAACCCCAATCCAAACAAGAAAAACTACTCACTAGTCATTATAATAAAAATTGAAATTATTAATAAAATTTAAAAACAAGAAAAGTAAAAGAAAGCTTAGGATTGAATCCTTGAAGCTGCAATTGAAGTTTCGAACGTCTCCTAAGATCGTCTCTCGAGTCACCAAGTTGAAGATTGAAATCTTGAATCAAAAGTCTTCAATTCTTGAAAGCAAGAAAGTAAATCTTGAACAAATCTTGAAATTCTATAACTAAAGAAAATATAAAAGCTGGAAATTTGAAGACTTTTAATCCTAATTAATCTACGCCTAATCTAAAATCTAAAATCTAATATAAAATCTAACTATTCTAATCTATGCTAATCTATGTTGAACTCTATTCTAGTTGTCTAAAAAGTATGTTACAATGGATGCATAAAAAGCCCTTTATATAGAGGTAAAAATACAAGAAAACTAAGCTAGATTTGGAGTAAAAATCAAGAAAAATTGAGTTGGAGTAGAATTCCAACCACCTTTGCAGCACCCTTAGCACCGACGATAGGGTAGAGCCTATTATCCACTGTAGGTCTTTGTTTCCTTGGCCCTTCAGTTCTCGGCACCTACCGGTGAAGGTATGGCAACCTGCCATACATGGTAGGTGTTGATTTTCTTATCGATGGCTCTGTTTTTGTCGTTTTTACTCCGTTTTCATCCAGTTTTTTATTCCTATTGTTTTCACCTCTAGAAGGGCACCTAAGACAAAAATAAGAGATATTTAGCTAAAATATATACTTTTACATATTAAATACACAAAAATGATGATATTAACATATAGAAAATATAGATAAATATGCATTTATCAAGACCTTTCCTAACTTTTGTTTCCTACTTAGTAGAAACCATCCAAAGAAATCAAATCTATCTCCAGTCAGTTTTACGTTGTGTTGTTATTACATTGATCCAATTAAACTTAGTACCTCTCAATCACTAGATACAATCTATGAACATGCAATAGTTGATCAAAAAATTGCAAGCATTAAGAACACGTAACAACAATCAACCAAGATCCAGATGAAATATAAAATCTAACAAATAATAACAACCATATTTATAAAAGTTTCGACCTTCAAAGAAAGCCTTTGTCACAAAAGACTTAGCTACTAAAATTCATATTCGAAATCATAAACAAACTAATAAAATAATAAAAGACTAGAGTTTAGAAAGAGCCTAAAAAGCCGTCCTAATACGTCTTCCAAATCTTCCGTACAATATATGTAAATAGATGCTTTTTCTAAGTCCTAAACACATCTATTTAAATAGAAGTTTACAAACTAAAGAGGAAAGTTCTAAAATCAGAAAAAGAAACTACTAAAAGCAAAACTTTAAATTTACTTTAAACGAAAATTCTCATTTAAATTCTAATAAAATAAGAAAAGTTGAGGCCGCAACGGATCTGGCAACGGGTTTACATATCTGGTGTCAGATCTATTGAGCACAACATCTTTATCCAAAACTGGTACAATCTTGATGTCGCGGAATCTTTCTAGAGAGGGATTTATATAATTCCGATGCTAGTTTTATTGATCTGCCGCCGGCTTTATTTAGCACGACACGTGCCGCTGTATTGCCATCCTAGAAGTTCCTGGAAGAGGAAATATATAAATCCGGCGTCAGTTTTTTACAAATCCGGTGCTGGTTCGTCTTCTTGAAAATCTTTGGAAAAACTTCAGAAAATTGCATTTAAGTCCTTCAAATTTCAGTTGATCTTCGCTTTGGTCATGAAAGTTCATAAAGGTGCAAACATAAGTAATATGGTCCAAATAAAGCCAAACTTACACTAGAATTTGCCAAAAATTATCAATAAAAATACCCTAAAACTATTCTAAAATGCCATCTTCAAAACTATTGAGAAAAGAAGAAAACAAAAGGTTCTTCAAGTTTTCTCAAAAATAATTCAACAATTCTTCTCTTCTATTTCTTTGTTTCTCTTTCACTGGAAACTCTTGCAAGTTTCGAGAATACTCCAGAAGGACTTAGAAGCCTATGAGAAAAGTAAGAGATTGTATGTAAAGATTGTAGAAAAAAACCACACTAAAAAGGACAAAAACTTATCAACGGAAGCAAAACTGGCAACTATGCAATTTCTGGACAATAATCGTTTAAAAACACTCTCCAAAGTTATCATCTATTTAGGTGATGAATTACTTGTAGCCTCCTGTAGCTGGTGTAGTCTTAGACTACATACATGGATATGACATTGTATTTCCTTGGACCTTTATGCTTTATGGGTGAATGCCCTATTAGACATTTTTCTCACAGAAGTTATTGTTTGAGTCTATATTGACTAGCTAATTCCAACTACCCAACGTACAAGGATTGTTGATCCCACAGCTAAAAGTCTCACCTATAGCACATCTAAGCAAAAAGAGATAAGTAAGACCACCAACTCGTACTCTGACCATAGTCTCTTCCATGCCATAATTATGATAGACTAGGTTTCTTTTCCTTTATAGCACTTTCTAGAAAACCTCTATCACGGGGTCCAGTTCTATATGCTCCGAGCATACTTGTATAATAGTCATAAGAAGACCAAGCATTGACCTAAGGTACAATCACCCATAAAGGATATTATCATACAATGACCTTTAATTCAAGGCATGCCCAACTCTATTTATCTACCAATAACAAGACTACTTATACTTTTAGTAACAGCAATATGCACCTTACTGTGAAGTAGGACCCAACATATAGATTGCCTACTTAAAGTACGTGGACCTTATGTGTCTATAGTAAAGGTAAATGCTCTTTTCACTTAACTCCTTTCCTTTATGCCTTGAATTTTCTTTTAAGGAATTGAAACTGTTCTTAAATGCTTATGCCACTCATGAGATTATGCTTGGGAATTTATTGTCTATTCCTCTTTCGTGTGACCTATCTCTCTTTGTTGTGTGCATTTTTAAGTTCTTACATTTTCATGCTACCCATCTTGAGAATAAATTGTTGCTTGGTGGCACCCAACTTGAACAATTTTGTGTTGATCATATGATCCTAAATGTTATTGAATCTATGAGAAATTTGTTACACGATGACATTGATGATAAAGAGTGTAGCTCAGAATATCAACATTTCGTCCTATCTTCGCTTCAGGGACGGAACTAAGGGGCGGCTCAGGTAGGCTCGAGCCCCCCGAAAAAATTTTGAAAACTTTAGAATTTTTAGGTATTTTACCTTCAAGCCCCCCTAGTTTTTTTTTTTCTTTTTCAATAACCTCAAAACTTGCTATTTTATTTGTAAATTTGGAATTGTTTGAATAGTTTTGTACTTGGAATGCATCTATAAAATACACGAAATGCTAGCAAAATTTTTATTGTTCTTCAGCCCCCAACCTTTTCGTCCTGGTTCCGTACCTGCTTCGCTTCTATCTTTTATGATGAGGTTCCATGAGAATTTACATTTGTTGAAAAGACTTGGGATTCTTAAAAGTGTCTACAGTTTTAGGCACAACAATTCCTCCTTGAACTCTTTTCGAAAAACAAACTTGGAGTAAAATATCAATGAAATTTGGTTTTACCATTTTCCTTTTAAGGAGTTTTTGTGGAAGTTGCTTTGTGACAAAAGGTTAAATAAAAGGTTTTTAATGGTTAAGTCAAGCCATTGGAATCATGTGAAGAATTTTTTGTGGAATGACCCTTGTGAACAATCTTTAAAAGCTTACATTGAGAAACATTTGTCTTGATCATCTTACCTTTCAAAGAACTATCTTGCCCAAAATGATGTTTTAAAGGGAATGGTTAGAAATTTAAAAAGGTTTTGAGGATAACTCTTGTATGTTAAAGCATGCCTTTCTCGCTAACTGTCTTTTTTATCTCAAAAATCTTGGTTTCAAAGAATCTTCGAATATTCCATATCAGTGAGAGATTGGAAGCTTAAAGTCTTACTTCTTTTTGAATGGCCTTCGAAGTATTTTGAGAATGAAAGCTAGAACTATCATCCCCATTTATGAATTTTGTTTTGAAGCTTCTTTTCCTTGTGAGACTTTTATCTCTTTAAAGAAACATTGCATACAACTTTTCTTTTCTCATTCTTTTTATGAGTACTTCCTTGATTGGATCTCTGATTGCCAATACCCCTTGAAATTGTGGAATCTTGATAGCTCTTTTTCCTACTCCTTTTTCTTGAGCTTCTCTGGAAATAATAGCATATCTATAGTTCCCTTGAACTTATTGTTTGCTTTGTAATTGAAGGTGATGATTCATGGACAAATCAACTTTAAGAAGTGGGAAATGATAGGAATCAAACTAAAGAAGGAATAAGGGCAAGGATTGTTTTAGTCGTGTCTTAAAGTTTGGCCATGATCAGATAATGATCTCATGGAATTGACCACTAAATTAGTGGAGTGGACATGATTTTTGTAAAGGTGGTTTAAGGCACATGTTTTTACCATCACTCTTGTATGATTATCTCTTCTCCTTTACTTCCTTTACTTCATGAAGTGGCCTTTTTTTTTTTGTCATATGGGTAGTTTTGTTATCTATAAATAATCATTTGTAGAGAGGTGAATGTTGTGAGAGGATTTTGTGACGCCATTTGTGTTGTGGTCTTTTGAGAGACTTTAGAGCGCCATTTGTATTATTGATTTTTGATAGAGTGAGTTGAGAGCCATTGGTGATGTTGGCTTTTGTGAGATTTTGCTCACTTTTGTTATCTCTTTTCATTTAGTAAAGTTCTTTTATCTTCTCCTGTGGATATAGGCTTTAAACCGAACCACATAAACTTTTTAGTTTATATTTTTCTCTCTTTAATCTTTAATCTTCTTTGTTATACACTTGCTTAATTCATTTAGGCAGGGCTTGTATGAAAAGTAAATGCACAAGCTTCTTAAGAGCAAAAGAATGTAATTGTGCATTTCTTGACAATCTACACTTTGCTTCAAATATATTTTGGACAATCTTCCTTTTAAAGAAAAAATAAGCTTCCTTCATAAACTTTGTGGAAGATTTTTTAAGGTTTCTGTAATGGTGATGTATATTAAAATCCAAATTCGTTTTGTACTCGAAATTGCTATTGCAACTAGGCATGCATATTTGCATCATGTTGCAATTTTGGGCAGTAAATGGGCCATTACTTGAGAAATACTTATCCCAATAGGTGATTCTAGTTGTTACGCAAAGCTAAGAGAAATATCAAACCCTTTCATGAAGACAACCTCAAATTTTCTATTATGATGTGTAATTAAGGAAATAAAAACCCCTAAAAGAGGTAGCTAGCTTAGGGTTGTTGTTAGGGTTGAAAACCTATTTATACACTCTTTCTCAAGAGTATTGGACAAATTTGGTATATTGAATGAAAAAACTCATGCGTGGAGAGGTTTTCTCCTTTCTTCAAGAATCTTCTTAGGATTTAGTCCATGTTGAATATATCTCTAAAATTTTTGAATAATCATTCTATTCTCTAAAGGAGGTTCTAATTTCTTGCCATCTCAAGGTTCTTTCTAAAAGTGTTATTGATCGGCTTTTGTTTCTATTTAGGAGTTCATGCTCTTCAGCTATTCTTGGATTCTTAGGCTGAAATTGAAGTAGAAATTGGCTATTACTTCAATGGTTCTTCTTGCTTTGTTGCTCAAGGGTTGTAGGGTATAGTTAATTTATTGTTTCTATACTTAGGATTGATTTTACCAATCTCTAGAAATTCTTTTCTATTCCATTTTGTGTGATGCTTGAGTGACTCTTAAAGGATCCGGGCAGCGACCTGATCGTGGCCAAATTCCTTCCATTGTTTGCATCATCACTCCTCTTTTTGCCAAAAATCATAATGGGTTTCATTAAATGTGGGTTTATTTATTTTTCAAGACTTGGCAACATTTTTTTATTCGATTTTTTATAGATTGAGAGTTTTTTAATCTTCTTTTAGAAGAAATTTTTTCTGAACTAGATCTAGACCCTTTCTTAGTTTTCAACTTCTTTCCGAATCGATTTGTAAGATGGTTGATACACCTATGGTCTTTTGCGCTATTGTTTATGGGACATGTTGAAGCTAAGTTTTCTTTGTTGCTGTGATTCAAGAACAGGAAAGTAAGCGTTGGAAAAAAGAATATTGTGTTTTTTTTTAATTTTACTATTAGTATATTCTGTACACTTAGAATTTCTTAACTGTGAGTTTTTATGTGTTGACAAGATTCTAATATCATTATGTAATTTTTTTTTTTTTTGTATTTCTCTTTATGAGCTTAAAAATTGTTTTGGTTATAATATCCCAATCTTTTTAGGAATATATATATATATATATACATATTATATATTATCCTACTTTTGTTTGTGTTTAGATAAAAGGAAAAGAGCATGAAATGGATACGCCTATCTCTTTAAACCTCAAATTCAATACTTTTTGCGAGTAGACTATTTTTGAGCAGTGAGTTTCCATTCTCTTTAGCAAGCAACTCATGGACAAAGGTCCAACGCCAACAAATAATTTAACGAACAATGAACGAAAAACTCGAGCAAGATCTGGGGAAACGTCTCTATGTCTGCCCTCCCTTTGTCCTCGTGTAGGAGTCGTATGGTCTCATGAGCTTCAGATTCCACATTTCCGCAATATAGTATTAGTCCACAAATCATATTTTACACTTAAAAAAGCTGTCTTGAATCTTTACCAAAACAACAAATCAAGATATCCAACTCACATTTCAGCAGTTCCCCAAACAACTCCACCATTCAACTCCCTCTGTGTTTGTCCTTCACTCTCACTCTCCTTTCTTGATAGTATTAGTACTGAGAGTGGAGCAACAAATGCAGTTAATACCTTACTCACCTAACACTTTCTGCTCTTTCACAAGTCTGTTCTCCGTCCTTTTCATTCCTCTGTCACATATTGTTCCATTACTTCCCCTGCATTATTGAGGGAGACTCCAAGTCTTGGATAAGCCTTTGAGGGATTTTTCTATTGATGCTTTTTGTGGGTGTTCATCAACAGCATTGTATAATTAAGTATTCTTCTTTTCTGGGTATTTTTTTTCCATAAGAGATAGATCCAGTTTTTAGCCAATTAAACCACATTTTGCAATTCTTACTGTCATTCAAGATGTAGGGTCTAATCTAATTATAGCAGTTGTCTTCTCATTTGTCTTTTAATTGGTCACAACTATGTCTGATTTTACCTATCAAAAGTATATCTCCTTTTAACTTTCGCAAATTGGGGTTTTGTCTTTTTTGGGTTTTCGCGTATGCGGTCTTTGGTTCGCTGAGTTTGCTTAACTTTCTTCAATTTGTGAGGATACTGGCTGCATTCTAGTTCTTCCATTCCCTGTAGTTATGTTTTGCCCCATACTGTGCATTAGCCCCTGCTTGGAATGGTCTCCTTGCTTTTACACATGGTAGAAAATCATCTGACTTTGCTGGTTTTGGATTAAGGGAATTGAAGTTGAGAAATGCCGTTCACTTGTTGTATAGTAGTGTTACTGCTAATCAAACTTGCTGTAGGAAATTCAGATATAGATGCACTTTTGGAGCTGAAAAAGGGTATTCAAGACCCTTCTGGGAAAGTTCTTCCTTCTTGGGATACTAATTCCTTGGCATCTGATGGTTGCCCCAAGGATTGGTACGGTATCAGTTGCACTGAAGGGTCTGTTACTTCATTTACTTTAAATGATATGGGCTTAGTTGGAGTGTTCAATTTCCCTGCTATTTCCCAGCTCAAAATGCTTCACAACTTATCAATCACAAATAACCAGTTCAGCGGCAGTATTACTGGGGAACTTGGCATGGTAACTGCATTGGCATATTTGGATCTCTCGCGAAATCTTTTCAACGGGACGGTTCCGTCTGAGCTGATAGGATTGAAAAGCTTGGTGGTTCTTAATCTTTCAATGAATCGCATAGAAGGCAAAATTCCTTCTGGTTTTACAGCTCTAAAGCAGTTGAAATATCTAGATATTCACTCTAATGGTTTTTCAGGTGATGTTATGCAACTTTTAGGCCAATTAGGTAGTGTGGAATATGTTGATCTCAGCAGCAATACTTTTTCTGGACCCTTAGATTTAGGACTAGGAAGTTCCCATTTCATTTCTTCACTAGTGTACCTGAATATTAGTCATAATGAATTGATTGGGGAGCTTTTTGCGCATGATGGAATGCCATATTTTGACAATCTTGAGGTCTTTGATGCGACAAATAATCATTTTATTGGCAATGTTCCTTCCTTCAATTTCATTGTGTCACTTCGTGTTCTTAAACTTGGAAGCAATCAGTTAACTGGAGCCTTACCAGAAGCTCTTTTGCTAGAGAGTTCAATGGTCTTGTCTGAATTGGACCTCAGCCATAATCTGCTTGAAGGTACTCCAATTTTTTCTGCATCTATAATATGGTTTTGAGCCTCTGCCATCTTGAGCAAATAGGACATACTTTGTGCACTCTCTCATGCTTTAGCATTTATAGTAAGATAGGCTTCTTTAGTACATTACAAAATCAATAAGACATTTGCCAAGATAACCTTCATCTAAGATAGCATTTTGTACCTATAAATAATAACTCTGGAAGTGGATTTTGCTATTAAGGTAAGAATCCAAAGCTGTAAAGGAGAAGAAACGAAAAAGGAAATAGGTCTGCTATTCCCTCTCCATCCGTTCATGATGCATTTCCAGTGCCAAATACCCTTGGTTTAGAAGTTTGAGGCATTAGTATGTGAGCTCCCATAAAATCATTTTTCTTTTCTCTTGTTTGCTAAAGGAATTGTTATATTGTATGGTTAATATTGATATGTATACTTTTATCATGCACTCTCAAAGTTGAGAGACGTGGTTTTCATCTCATAGATAGGACCATAAAGCCTTTTGTTTATGTATTCAAGTAATTCCTTATCATTCATCAGTTCTTCTTCCAACTGTACATTTGAATTAAAAATATTAGCTTCATGTAACATCTTGTGGCTATCATCCATCTGCTTCTGAATGAGGATCTTTCTCTAGTTCAATTTTCTGTTATTTATAGAGAAATTTCCATGAAGTTCTTGATTCTGCATGACAATCTTTCTCTGGTTCTATTCCATGTTGCCATTCCTTGCTTGCTACAAATAAAAACTTTCTTGGTTACAGGTCCTGTAGGAAGTATCAGCTCTGTGGCTTTGAAGAATCTTAATCTTTCTTCCAACAGGCTGTCAGGCCCCTTGCCTGCCAAAGTGGGACATTGTGCAGTCATAGATTTGAGTAACAATTTGCTCTCTGGGAATTTGTCCAGAATACAGAGTTGGGGCAATTATGTTGAAATAATTGATTTGAGCTCAAACTCATTGAATGGAAACTTGCCAGATCAAACTAGTCAATTCTTGAGGCTTTCTTCGTTGCGTATTTCCAATAACTCATTGGAAGGTTCTCTTCCCCCAATTTTGAGCACTTATCCAGAATTAGAAATAATCGATTTTAGCTTAAACCACTTCAGTGGTTCACTGCTTCCCAGCCTTTTTAACTCAACTAGACTGACTGATGTCAACATGTCTTTCAACAAATTCACTGGTAATATAAGCATTGAGACACTGGCTGGTCGAAATGTTAGTCTGGTATCTCTTGATTTGTCGCATAATGCACTAACTGGTCTTTTGCCTCTGGAGCTGAGTGAGTTCCGAAATTTGGAGTATCTTGACCTGTCTAATAACTATTTTGAAGGTGATATCCCTAGTGATCTTCCAGATGAACTGGTTGGGTTCAATGTATCAAACAATAATCTCTCTGGATCAGTACCTAAAAACTTGGAACACTTCCCTCTTTCATCCTTTCGTCCTGGAAATTCCTTTCTCATAATACAATCTGAGTCTTCTTCATCCGCAAGTAGTTCAAATCTGAACATTCGGAATCACGGTTCTCATATGAAATCAACTATAAAGAGTGCCCTCATTGCAAGTGTAGTTGGTGGTGCTTGTACCGTTACTTTGTTAACTATCATGCTCTATTGCAAATTCCATCACAAGGAGGAAAAGCAGAGTTCCAAAGGAAATATTGAAAAGAAAGGTAATCAGTTGGGGTTTTCTTCTGAGCTTGATACATCTAAGGTTGGTTTAAGTGTGAAAGTTTTGTCATAACTTTTGTGACTTTTTCTTTCAGCTTCAGATCCTTTATCAATATCAAGAATAGAGTGTGGTCATGAGCCTGGTAATTCTTCGTCAGTTGTCCTGGGACAGAAGGATCTTCACCATCCAGAACCGAGGGAGAAAAATGAATTCATAGCATTCCCTTGGTCTATGAAGTCATCTTCTACTACCTCACCTTCTAGGCATCAGGATCTACCCGATTATCCTAGCCCTTTAAAGGTTTGTTCGCCAGATAAACTTGCGGGGGATCTTCATATATTTGACAGCTCACTGAAATTCACTGCAGACGAATTATCATGTGCTCCTGCAGAAATTGTTGGAACCAGTTGTCATGGAAAACTTTACAAAGCGGTACTAAGTTCCGGGCATGTACTCGCTGTGAAATGGCTGAAGGAAGGAATAGCCAAAGGAAGAAAAGAGTTTGCTAGGGAAGCAAGGAAACTAGGGAACATTAGACATCCAAATTTGGTGTCCCTTCAGGGTTACTACTGGGGCCCCAAGGATCATGAGAAGCTGCTCATTTCAAACTACATCTATGCTCCTTCTCTGGCTGTCTATCTTTACGGTATTATATTGGTGTTTTCCATTTTTGCAACTACTGATTTCATCTTACTAGAGGACGGATGAACTTTGGCCCATTATCATACCGAATTTCCTTTTCTGAATGTAACGATAATCAATCATCCAGAAATGTGATTTCATATGCCTTCTTTTACTGTCTTGTGCAGATAAAGATTCCAGAAAACTTCCTCCCTTGTCTCTTGGCGAACGTCTCAAAATTTCATTGGATGTGGCACGCTGTCTGAATTTCCTTCATAATGAGAGCTCAATACCTCATGGAAACCTGAAATCAACAAATATCATGATTGAAACTTGTAACTTAAATGCACTTGTAACTGACTATAGTCTCCATCGGATAATGACATCAGCTGGCACGGCAGAGCAAGTGCTTAATGCAGGTGCCCTTGGCTACAGACCACCTGAATTTGCAAGTACAAGTAGACCTTGCCCATCATTGAAAAGTGATGTATATGCTTTCGGGGTTATTTTACTGGAGATTCTAACAGGAAGAAATTCAGCTGAAATTGTTCCAGAGAAGAATGAAGTGGTGGATCTAACAGAATGGGTGAGAATGTTGGCTGTAGATAATCGCTCGACTGAATGTTTCGATAGACTTATTTTTAGCAAACAGGAGCGACCACTTAAAGTTCTTGATAGCATGCTTAGAGTTGCACTTAGATGTATTCTTCCAGCAGACGAGAGGCCTGACATAAAAATGGTTTTTGAAGATCTTTCCTTGATAGTTTCAGAACACATCTTAAGGTAACTCAAAGCAGAATTCGATATTTTCTGCTACGCTTCCTCTAATTCAATTTTAATTGTTTCCTGCAATTCTTTAGAGCATTAAATAGAGCATTGTTAGGCTTGAGGAATGATATATAAGGCTTCTTCTTGTACATGTTCAATTTATTCATTTGAAACGCTTTTCTTATGCAAGATCGTCTTCTAATCTAATTTCCATGATTTCTTATGCTCGTAAAAAAGTTTTAAAATGATTTGTACATTATTATTTATTCTGTTTCTTTACAAATGGCAGAGCTTATAATATTGAAAACCATAGTGTAGTTAGAAACCTAAAGAATGCCTTCTTCAGATAGAAACCTAACAACTTTGTTGTTGATTATGCAGTTTAATAGAGAACCAAAAGCCATATTCCATAGAATAATATAATGGATAATCTGGGAGAGAAGGAAATTTAGGTATTAGAATAGAAGAACAAAATGCATGCTCATTCTATACTATAGCTGGAAAAACTCTGCTGCACATTCTCTGTACCTTACTTGTCTCCTTGGCCTTCATAAAAATCACATCCACAAGGAAATCATAATTTTTCTAACACAAGTATTTTCTCCTAGTTTGTACTCACTATATTTAATTAGTACCTGACTTCATTAAAAATGACACTCTTTTCCTATTTACAGTCACTATGTTGATTAATGTTAGCCAATTTACTTCTTAAACTTTATGCTCTTATATTCCTTAAATAATTTATAGAAGTTTAATAAAATCTTTTTACCGTTAAGCACTTAACTTTTGTTTTAAAAAATAAATAAATAAAAATTACACGAGCTATTCACATGTGGTAATCTAAAATGTAAAATAGGTATTATAAACTATTTTTTTCCTTCAAAAGAAACACACACAAAATGCGATTTTAGGAGAGAGAGTAGCTTTTATTTCCCTCAAACTAGGCCTTGGATGTCTTTCGCGTAAGGTGAATAACTTATACTGCCTATTTTACAATTCAGATTACCTCCCATGAGTAGCTCATGTTATTTTTTTAATAAAAGTTAAATGTTTGATGAAACATGTTCTTATTGAATTGTTATAAACTGTTTAAGAATCAAAATACTAAAAAACAAACTTTCAGGACCATATCATTTCAAGATCTAAGCATTTTCTAGACAAAATAAGCTATTTTCTCTAACTAATAGAAGGTTCATGTAATGTGTGTAACATATTTCTTGTACATATTAATATATCATACATAGAATTTAAGCTTAATAAATCTTATAAACTCTACAATCCTATACAAAATTGTTGAAACTTAGAGAAACAAGAATTTAAATTAAAAAGTCAATTTATGTTAATATATGTTCTAATAAGGTGAAAAATTAAAAATATCTTGCTATATAAAGTATTGTTTGAATTGGCAAGAGTTGAGAATTTCAACTATAAAGTTAAAAATTCCAACTTTATTTGATATATTATTTACCATATTTAATGTAATTTCTATTCAATGTGGGGCGTGGAACTCTTGCTTGGTATATTATTTACCCTCCTTGATGTAATTTCTACTCAATATGGCCCAAATACGAGCTCATGGTTTCAATTAGGGTTGTAAACGGGACGGGTCTTACCTGTACCTGCACTGGTTTATACCCGTTTTTAGTAGGTAAGGTTTAAATTTTATACCTGCGGACCCATGCCCGTATTTATATTGTTATATGAGTCTGGGCAGGGTATGGTGATGTCCAGACCCGTATACTTGTAGACCGTATTAATAAAATAATAATATATATTATATATTATACTAGATGGAAGGTGTTAAAAGTATATAGAGAGGTTTGGTCCAGTAGTTAAGGAGGGGAGGTTAAATACTTATTTGCTTGGCAGTGTACGTTTGAATCCTACTATTGCTGATTTTTTTTTTTTTTTCCCTCCTTTTCTCTTCATTTTCTTTTAGTCCTTTTCTCTTCCTTTTCTTTTCAGTCCTTTTTTCTTTTTTTTCTTTTCAGTCCTTTTCTCTTCTTTTTCTTTTTAGTCCTTCTCTCTTTTTTTTTTCTCATTTTCAGTCATTTTCTCTTTTTTTCTTTTCAGTCATTTTCCCTTCTTTTTCTTTTCAGTCATTTTCTCTTTTTTTTCTCCTTTTCAGTCTTTTTCTCCTTTTTTTTTTCTCCTTTTCAGTTTTAAATAGAGTCTCTCTATTTGATAGATTTGGCCCAACTAACCTCTTTCAAATTATTTATTTATTTATTTTCAACTTTATTTCAAATGCCATTTCACAAATAATTTATTTTTATTAAATATAAAAATATATTCTTTCATCCTGTGTAAAAGCAATTTATGACAGTAATATTTTTGCCTTATTTTTTATTTCATATAACTGCTTAAAATATGGATCATGACAAAAAGGACAATCTTTTTCTTTATTTTTCTTTTCGTTCTCTATCTTATATGCTACTATTTGACTTATCTATTAGGCGACACTATATTATTACATATACTCTTTGCTCGGAGGTTGTCCAGGAATTTGGATTACAAACTGAAATTAATATAGTTAAAGGGGTCTATATCCCTATTCATTTATGTATATGTTAAATGATTGTATTTGTTGAAAGAAATGTTGAGAAGATTATGTTAATCATGTTAAAATTTTTATTTTAGGATTATACATTGTTATATATTTTTGTTTAATAGGGAAAAAATAGAAAAATATCATACGGGTATGGGCTACCTTGGACCCTGGAGGGTTAGGTCTGGGTCCAAAATTTTATACCCTGGAGGGTATGGGTCCGGGTTTGGATTCAAGTTTAACTATAAGGGTACAGGTCTGGGTCTGGGGGTACCCTGAAGGTTTGGACCGTTTACAGCCCTAGTTTCAATGTGCATCCTCTCCAATCTCAATAGATGGTTTTCAACTACAACCTCCTCCCTCCTCAATACAAGGACAATAAAGTCTTAAGTCAACTTTTGTTTTTTCTTTTTTTTTTCCTTACTTCTTGAGTTCTGTTTTCTTTTTTTCTTTTTTTGGAAGTTTAATTTTGAGCATATATTACCTATGCTCCACTATCTAACCCTCAACCCACTAACCACTCTTGAGAAGCCCTAATACTCACAATATAAAAACAAACACGGATGCAACTTTTAGTGAAATTTGTTTGGGTAATGGGATTTTAGCTCGGAATTCTCTTGACATTTCCTCAAATGGTAAAATCTATATTAAACAAGAATAGTTTATTGTATGCATGAATTACGGTGAACTCCTGGTAATAAGAAAAGATACAATATAGTTAGATCTTTTGAAATTACAACACATTAATTTTGAAAAGTAATTCTCTTTGTGTGATCAACAAGTTGAAAGTCAATGAAGATCTCTAACTTGATTGTTTGCTCTCTTCCTTTTTTATTTAGTATAGATCTTTCTTTTTTGTCTTTCTTGCATATTGGTAGACTAGGAAATAAACCAACTCATCTTCTTCTTGCAAAGATGGGCATTAATCTAAATTCCTCTTTGAAATGAACTAGTAACATTTCTCTAAAGGTAACTTTGATTCTAAAAGCCCATCTTTATTAGCATATGTTGGAGAAAACCCCCTAATCACTATTACAAATACTATTATAATTTCAACAATAAAAATTACAGCGGAAAGAAAAATAAACAGAAAGATTTTATCTTTCTGAAGAACAGAAATCACTCTAAGAACAATCTGCAAAACAACACCCAATTAGTACCAAATAACCCAATTTAAATAAAGAACGGTTTTTGCTCACCATTGCCGACAAGCCGGCCAACAGAAAATCAAAGAGATGACCAAGGAGCACAAAACTAAGGGGTTACCAAACCAGAAACAGTCGCCGAGCAGCGAGGTAGCCGCGTCGAGGCGATGGCGGTAGAGAAAGGTGATGATCGGGATTATAACCCTCAGAAAAGAGCCTCAACCGGGAAGAATCACCGGCAATCAAGCAACCTCTATTTCTCTCTCTCTTTTCTTTCCTCACGGCTATCTCTCTAAACTCACCAACAAATAAATAATGGTGACAGAAGACAAGGCTGTTAGACAGCATAAACAGAGAGATCAGCAATGGCAGAGCCGAATGGAGAAGGAGAAGAAAAGCTGGAGTCTTGAAGACTCCAAGAGACACCAGGAGAGAATGAAACGGCTGAGAGAGGGAATCGAGAGAGACTGTGCAATAACCGAGGAGACGTCATCAATAAGAAGAGCAAGCCGAATGGTCACAAGCGGGTCACCAGCAAACGACTCGGGTGGCCAGCCCAGGCCACGGACATCTTGCGGGACTCGGCCAAGAGGCGGCCCAAGAAACAGCCAGCAAGAAGACGGCCCAAGGGGCAGCCTAAGAAGAAAAACAAGGGCAGCCTATTCAATCAGGTTGAGGCCCAAACATCACTGAGTTAATGGGGAAGACAATTGGGCTGAAAAAAGAAAAAAATTGGGAGATAAAAGGGCTGTAAAGCCTACAATCTCTACCTCGAACAATATTTTTCCATCTCTGAACGATGACTCAATTTGAGTCAAACTGCTTGCACATGAAGAAAGTCCTTGCAAAACCTAAATTTATCAGTGTTTACAATTTTAGTACTAAAATCAGCAGGATTATTATCAGTACTAATCTTATCTATGTCAACAATACCACTGGAGACCTTTTCTCTAATAAAGTGGTACTTGATATCAATATGTTTTGTCCATTCGTGATAGACCGGATTTTTACATAAATTTAAACAACTTTCACTGACAGTGTAAATAATAACTTTGGAATTTAAAAGATTCAATTCACTCAATAACCCTTGAAGCCAAATGGCTTCTTTGATTGCCTCTGTTGCTGCGATATATTCAGCCTCAGTAGTTGACAAAGCAACTACAGGCTATAGTTGGGACTTCTACGAAATGCAATTACCCGCAAGGGTAAAGAAGTATAAGGTAGTAGACTTTCTACCATCCTTGTCACTTGAAAAATCAGAGTCAACAAATCCAATTAATTCAAAGTCAGACCAATTATGGTAATGTAAATCCCGATCTACTGTTCCGTTTAGGTAACGTAATAGCCACTTGAGAGCAGCCCAATGATCTCTTCCAGGATTCGACATAAATCTGCTAAGAAGGCTTATTGAAAAAGCAATGTCTGGACAGGTAGATATCATTGAGTACATGATAGAGCCTATGGCCATTCTGTATGGGATATTGGCCATATCTCTCTTTTCACTTTCAGTTTTAGGACAAGTTTTGTCGGTAAGTTTAAAGTGGCTAGCGAGAGGAGTAGTAACGGGTTTACAAAGTTGCATAGAGAATTTGGATACTATTTTCTGAAGGAAATGCTTTTGAGATATGAAGAGAGAATGATCAGGTCTATCTCTAGAAATATTCATCCCAAGGATTTTGGATGCAACACCCAAATCCTTCATATCAAACTCGGATTTTAGCAGCGACTTTAGTTCATCAATCTTAGCTTTGTGACGACAAGCTATCAGCATATCATCCACATACAGCAACAGATAAATAGCAAAATCCACATTATTACCAGAAAAGTAAAAACAACTATCATAATTACTTTTCGAAAAACCAAGTTTGTACATAAAAGAATCAAACCTCTTGTACCATTGTCTTGGTGAGTGTTTAAGTCCATATAAGGACTTTTTTAGAAGACATGCCATATGTTCCTTACCTTTTACTTCAAAACTAGGTGGTTGACATATATAAATGGTTTCCTCAAAGTCACCATGTAAAAAAGCAGTTTTCACACCAAGCTGTTCAAGATTAAGATCATAGAAAGCAACAAGAGCAAGAACAATCCGAATTGTTTTGTATTTAACAACAGGAGAAAAAATTTTACTGAAATCAATGCCCTCAATTTGTGAAAAACCTTTTGCAACAAGTCTAGCCTTGAACCTAGGAGGTTCATTAGAAGACTCAAACTCCTTTATTTTGAAAACCCATTTGCAATCAATAAGTTTTTGTTTTGAAGGTTTTGGAACAAGAATCCAGGTTTTGTTTTTGTTTAAACAAAACATTTCTTCTTCCATAGCATGTAACCATAAAACGCAATTGGGACTTTTAAAAACCTCAGAAAAACATAAGGGTTCTTTTTCTTCAACATAAGAAGCAACAGCAAAAGCACATGATACAATGTAGGAGTAACCATACAGAGGATGATCCTAAGGTACTCTACGGACTCAATCCCTAGCGAGTTGATAATCCCTAAGAGTTTGGGTTTGAGCCTCAGGATGTTCCTCTTCCTCATCAGAACCATCTAGAATAGGATCAAAAGCTTCAGGAACGAGAGAGCTACTAGAAGGAGCAGAAGGCTCAGAATTTGTTTCAGGTTCCTAAGGCGGCTCTAGAGTGGGTTCGGAGATAGTCTCCACCTCTACCGGAATGCTACTAGGAGAAGGATCACAAGAAGGATTATTGGTGACGGTGTTATCTTTAAGACAGGACATTTCTAACTCATTGAAGATGACATCCCTGCTAATGATAATCCTCACCCCTGATTCACCCTTCAACCATATTATATAACCCTTTACCCCACTAGGATATCCTATAAACACTCCCTTCCTAGATCTTGGATCTAGTTTCCCCTCTTTTTTATGAGTGAAGGCTGCACAACCGAATACCCTCAAGTTGGAAAAATTGGGAGGTTTCCCAGACCTGAGTTCTATAGGAGTCCTAAAGTTTATAGCTGTGGATGGAGACCCATTGATGAGGTATACAGTTGTACTAACAGCTTCACCCCAAAATGCTTTTGGAATACCAGAAGACACTAACAAACAACAGACCTTATCCATAATAGGATGGTTCATCCTTTCAGCAATTCCGTTTTGTTGTGGATTATGTGTAACCGTTCTATGGTGTAAAATGCCATGTGATGCACATAAGTCAGAAAACTTTCGGTTACAAAATTCAAGACCGTTATCAGTCCTGATAATTTTTAGTTTGTTTCGAGAATGATTTTCGGCAAAATGTTTCCATTCACAAAATTTCTCAAACGTTTGATCTTTGGTTTTTAAAAGAAAAACCCATACATACCTCGTAAAATCATCAACAATAGAAAGGAAATAAACGTTACCACCATAAGTTGGAACCTTTTCAGGCCCCCACAGATCACAATGCACATAATCAATAGGTACAGATGATTTTTGTGTGCTGGTAGAAAAACTGATTTTGTGTTGTTTTTCCAAAACACAGTGATCACAAAAATCCAAGGAATCAATTTTATCACTACACAAAAGTTTTTGTTTTTGCAAATGATAAAGCCCCTTTTCACTAATGTGGCCAATCCTCCGATGCCACAACATAGTTTTCTCTAGGACAGTTTTTGAAACCAAGGCAGTAGAGTTGCAAACAGTTTTACCAAGAAGGATATATAAAGTTTCCTTTTTAAAACCTTTTAGCATGACTAGGTTTCCTTTGCAAACACGTAAAATACCATTTTTAGATTTAAAAGAGAGACCCAAAGAGTCTAAATAACTGAGAGAAATAAGATTCCGACGTAAGTCAGGAACATATCTCACCTCAATAAGTTTTCTAGTCACGCCATCGTGCATTTTTATAAAAATACAGCCAATGCCTTTTATATCACAAACCTAATTATTTCCCATGAAAAATTTTCCTTGGTTTAAAGTTTTGAAATCCGAAAACCAGTATTTATTAGGTGACATGTGAAATGAACAACCAGAATCAAGCACCCAATGATCAACAACATCAGTACATGAAAGAGAAAGAGAAACACACAGAACTTCAGAAAACATAGAGTTACCATCTGAGTCAAAACCGTGGGTTTTATCGACTTTATTCCCTCCTTTACCATGTTTACGCTGTTTCTCGTCTTTGATTCGTTTAAAAACACTTATTTTTCATATGCCCTTCTTTCCCACAGTAAAAACATTTTACCTTACTTTTCTTTCGTGAGTTGGAACGACTTTTAAAACGATGTCTAGGAGTTTCTCTCCGGTCAATCCTTCCTCTTACAAGAAGATTTTCACCATGAGACTTGTTCTCTTTTTGTAAATCCAAATCTTTTGATTTTAAAGCATTTTTAATATCAGAAAGGGAAAGATCATCTCTACCATATTTAATGGCAGATTTGACATCATTAAAAGAATCAGGTAAAGCATTTAGTAAAATGATTGCAACATTTTCGTCAGAGATTTTCTCTCCGACGTTTTGTTACTCAAAAATGATTTCATTTAAATCATCGATATTTTCAGAGAGTGATTTTGTTCCACTCATTTTGAAACCAAAAAGCTGTTCTTTTAAATAGATTTTGTTTGAAAGAGATTTTTCCAAATACAACTTTTCCAGTTTTGTCCAGATTTCAAAAGCATTGTCTTTTTCATCAATTTCCCGTAAAACGTTATCAGTCAAATGCAAGGTGAGACAACTATAAGCATCACCTAATTTTTCTTTAAGAATTTTGCACTTCCAAGATTCTGGATACTCTTCAGGGCTACAAATAGCAGGAGCAATTTTGTTTTGTACCAAAACTGCTTTCATTTTCCTCCGCCACATTACAAAATCAGATTTGCCATCAAACCTGTCAGTTTCAATTTTTGGAACTGACATGTTTTAAGGGCAAATAAGTGTAATTTGGTGGTTTCAGAAAGATGAAAGATTTGAAAAAAAAGTTTTAACTAAAAAATTGTCCGAATTTTCCTTTTAAAACAGAGGAAAGATCTCCCAAAGAAAAACGGCATTGTTTGTTTTAATTTTGTTTGATTAGGTTTGGTTTTGATTACAAAACAGTGTAGCACAAACGGCACAGAAAAATCAAATCAAAGCAGTAACAACAAACAGAATAACAGAAGAAACAGGAACAACTAAAAACGACAGAAAGAGACAGAGAATAAAAACTTTTGAAATCAACAATGAAAACCGTCAAGTCACAGATACTTGAAATCTCTTGGATTCAAGCTAGGCTTGGGTTTTGGTTTTTGAAAATAAAACAAAAACAACAATAAACTGGAAGTAATAAAAGAACAGAAGCAAAATAACTGTAAAGCAATAATAAAGCAGTAATAGTAATCAACACAGCGGCAAGCCGTCACAACAGCAATCAACAGAAAACCGAACCGGCGGCAAGCCGAAACAGAGATAATATCAGAAACGGCTACAAGCCGAAAACAATAAACCAGATAAAGCTGGCGGCAAGCTGATAAACAGTAAACAGAAAAACGGCAGCAAGCCGAAGAAACAAAAAGAAGAAAAACTGTAAAACAGAGAGAAGGAGAAGAATTTCAATGGCCGGATTATGAGATACTTCTCAGATCCGATGATTGCAGCCGTATGCCGAAACCAGAGAGTCGGAAACCGTGGCTCTGATACCAATTGTTGGAGAAAACCCCCTAATTACTATTACAAATACTATTACTATTATAATTTCAACAACAAAAATTACAGCGGAAAGAAAAATACACAGAAAGATTTGATCTTTCTGAAGAACAGAAATCACTCTAAGAACAATCTGCAAAACAACACCCAATTAGTACCAAATAACCCAATATAAATAAAGAACAGTTCTTGCTCACCACTGCCGGCAAGCCGACCAATAGAAAATCAAAGAGATGACTGAGGAGCACAAAACCGAGGGGTTACCGAACTAGAAACAGTCGCCAAGCAGCGTCGTAGCCGCGTCGAGGCGATGGCGGTAGAGAAAGGTGATGATCGGGATTATAACCTTCAAAAAAGAGCCTCAACTGGGAAGAGTCACGGCAATCAAACAGCCTCTATTTCTCTCTCTCTTTTCTTTCCTCACGGCTATCTCTCTAAACTCACCAACAAATAAACAATGATGACAGAAGACAAGGCTGTTAGACAGCATAAACAGAGAGATCAGCAATGGCATAGCCGAATGGAGAAGGAGAAGAAAAGCTGGAGTCTTGAAGACTCCAAGTGACACCAGGAGAGAATGAAACGGCTGAGAGAGGGAATTGAGAGAGACTGTGCAATAACCGAGGAGACGCCATCAATAAGAAGAGCAAGCCGAACGGTCACACGCGAGTCACCAGCAAACGAATCGGGTGGCCAGCCCAGGCCGCGGGCATCTCGCGGGACTTGGTCAAGAGGCGGCCCAAGAGGCAGACAGCAAGAAGACTCGGTCAAGAGGCGGCCCAAGAAACAACCAGCAAGAAGACGGCCCAAGGGGCAGCCCAAGAAGAAAAACAAAAGCAGCCTATTCAATCAGGTTGAAGCCCAAACATCGCTGGGTTAATGGGGAAGACAATTGGGCTGAAAAAAAAATTTTGGGAGATAAAAAGGTTGTAAAGCCTACAGTATAGCTCTTCTTCCCTAATAGAAAAATTATGTTCAATTTATATAATCTTTGTTTTTTCTTTTCTTTAATATTATGCATCTTCACAGCTTATAAATCTTCCTTCAAGATTCAAAATAAACCAATTAAAGCAAGAGATTTATGCCAGCAGAGGACCTCTTAATTCTTGGCATCAGTAGACAAAGGACTAAAAAGGAGCTATCAGTATTCAAATCCCTACAAAGAAAACAATACAAATTGATAACTTTTAATGAATTTAATTTGCTAAATATAAAACAAGATTGATATTTTGACAAATAATATTCAACAATATCTTAATACTTTGATTAAAAAATGTATAATTTTTAAAATAAATAAATTCTTGAATGGTTAATAAAATCCATTTGGCTTCCAGAAAAATAAAAGTAAAATCCATTTGGCTGTCATGAGGACATGGTCCAATCTGAACCAAACTAAACCTTCATGAGTACATCACCTCCAAAATGGTAGGCCGGACATATCGTAGGAAATTAATATATCCACAGTAGGAATTTATTTATTCTTTAATAATTTTGGAGAATGTTTCTTTTCTTTTTGGGTAGGGGGGGGGGGGGGGGGGGGGGGGGGGGGGGGGGGGGGGGGGGGGGGGGGGCGGTAACGGAGAGGAAGATGCATGTGGATGTGGTGTGGAGTGTGGGGAGTGTCGGTATTTTACCGTCGGATCATTTACTCTCTTTTTATATACTATCTTTTGTTTTATTTTTAATTTATTATACTTTATTAATAAAATTTAATTTGTTGTTTTAGGGAAAAAATATAATAGAAAATAGTCTAAAGACACCACTGAAAATCCTCTAGGAGAAGCAACTGGTCCACGTGCCTCTCAAATCCTGTAGGAGAGTCTCAATTCCAAGGAAATGGGCACATACTTTTTTTTTTTGGGATAAAATGGGCACTTAATTAGAGACTATTTGCTCAGACTGCCACTATTTCTCTGTGTCTTGATAAGATTGATGCGAAGGATTCTAAGACTATTTTTTTTTTTAGGAAAGAAATGCATTAAAAATTAAGTTCATCACTACAAATAAGTCGGGTAGTTAGTGCCACGAATATTATTGATCAATAATTGACTCAAGAAAAAGAATCAAAAAGATAAAAGAGCTCCTCCAAATTTTACTAGGGCGTGTATGCTAGAAACGTAAATGCGTTTAAACTCTCTGGATATTTTTAAATTCAGATTCAAATCTTTATAGTGAAATATAAATTTAGATTCAGACTTAAATATTTTAGGTATAAAATTTATGGACCTATGCCCAATTTTCCAAGGTCTAAGGTAGGGTATGGATATATCCGTACTTATATGATATTTTTTTATTTTTTCCCTGTTAAACAAAAATATGTATAAAACAATGTATAACCTTAAAATAAAAATTATAACATGATTAACATAATTTCGTCAACATTTCTTTCAACAAATACAATCATTTAACATCTCTAATTCAAATAATTAAAAGTTCACGTACACACAAAATCCTCACCAATACATTAATTCAATAAAAGTTCTAATTCAATACAATATATTGATCAGACCTACTTTTTTTTTTTTTTGAAAGCGTAATCCAATCTGCGTTTACACCCCTACCTGCTTCGCATTACATTATCTTCCTACTTTTTCTGTCAATTTCTCACCATTTTCGCTTTTTTTTTTCTTGGAGAAAACAAATCCCAGATGTCCTCCTCTCTTCCAACTACTGATTTCTTCATTATTTTCTTCCTCTAAAGAAGTTCAGTCAAGCCACAAAAGTGTTCTATTCATGGAGAGGCAGAGAGTGTAGAGAGAGTTTGGAATTGGAGGAGGTTTCGGAAGAGAGGGAGAAGCATCCGGCGGCAGCGACCAGATCCAGAACGAGATGAGAGAAGAGAGCCGATGGGAACAAATTCCGCCGCTAAAAACATCCAAATTTTTCTGATTCCATTGTTAGAAATGCTTTACTAATCTCCCAAAAAAACTCAATGCACCTGCTGTCGTTGCCATTTGTGGCTTGGTTAAAAAAATTATTAAAAAGTGCTCTATCAACTTTGTTCTGTAACTTTAAAAAAAAAAAACTTTGTACAGCAGCGAACTAAAAGATTGAGTGTGGAAATAATATCATAAATGTATAAATTATATATTGATAAAAAAAAATATAATATATATAAATATGTATCATTATTTTACTATAATGGGTATACGGGTCTAGGTATCATCATAACCTCCTCATACACTTTAAATAGAATCTATACGGGTATGGGCACGGTCTGCGGGTATAAAGTTTTAACCTTACCCGCTATAAATGGATATAGACCCACTCGGGTACAGGTAAGACCCGCCCCATTTACAGCCCTAGTCTGCACATATATTTACCTCTCAGTAGATATAATTCTAATCTCGGCAAATACAGTCATCATCCACCTGCAATAAGACAGAATAGAAAAAAATGGGTGTATACCAGATAGATCTTGGTTCAACAAATTTGTAACTAAAGTAGCATCAGTTTCAATCTTTAATTTTTCAACACCCGAGGATCAAGGGACGAAAAAGCCATCCCGGAGACCCCATAATTCAGCCGTCATGTTTGTTGCTTCCCCAAGTTCCAAGCATATCTTTTCAACCAGTTGCCATGGTTATCTCTGAGAACACCGCCAACTACAGCTGCACCCAAATTTCCTTTTGATGACCCGTCAGTGTTTAATTTCGTCTAGCCAAGTAAGGGAAGCGTCCAACCAATGTCCTTTGGAACTCTATTGTTTCTCTTGTGCTGACCGAGACCTAGGACTGCAAATTTTCTTGCACGTTGTACTGCATCCTTTGCTAGCAAAGGTCTCGATTTCCCCAGTTCAAAGATGTATCCATTCCAATGTCACCATGGGATCCAGCACGTGAACGAAAAAAGAGTACCCCAATTTATACCAAATTTGCTGGATTGTCGTTCTGACGTGCTTCCTGCTTTCAACCATTGATCAAAGGTGTTTGCCTGTAGGTATGGTAGGTTGAAATTAATAGCAAGATTATCCCATATTTCTCTAGCAATCGGGCAATGGTAGAGGGTGTGTTCAATTGTCTCCTCACGACCATTACAGTAGTAGCATGAACTATTTTATGCGATGTGGCATTGAAAAAGTAGACATTTGGTTGGTAATTGTTCTCTTGCTGCAAGCCAGAGAAAATGTCTGACTCTTTGGTTTGCTTTAACCTTCCAGATCCAACTATAATTTATGGAAGTTGAGGAGAACTCTCCTCTCTCAATATATCTTTATATGCTAGTTGATTGGAGAAGTTACCATCAGAGGTTCCACTTCATCGTGGAGTATCCTCATATGTTGAAGACGATGATCTGGAGATACTTGCTATGAGTCTTTGGATGCTATCGTGAATGATAAAGGAAATGGAATCAAAGGCCCAAGTCTCATTAAGGCCAAAGAGGTCTTTAACTAAAAGGGAGTCTTCACCTTGCTTAAGTGGGTTGTGAATGAGCCCTCTAAGAGGACCTAGGCCAGTCCAGTTGTTAGCCTATGTGCGCGCAGTGGCTCCGTTGACAGGAGTCCAAACAATATTTCTGTTATACAAATACACTCCCTTTTGTAAGGCTGATTTATTAGCAGAGCCAAAGGATTTTTTAAAGATGAGTTTCCTTTGGGCGAGTGATTGATCCCTCTACTCATATCTTTGGACACTTCATGCCCACAATTGGTCCTTTTCACGTCGAAATCTCCAATTCAATTTGGGATCCAAGAAAGGACGTCCTTTAGGTGTTTTCTGCAAAATAGAAACAAGGGATACCAAGATAAGCTGAAAGGACAAAATTGTCCTTCTAATCAAAGGTTGAACAAAAAAGGACAAAAATACTCTTTAGTCGATATTCCTTCTCATTTTATAATGGATAAAAAGTGCCACAGATGCCTTAACTTTTTCGGTTTTCTCCATTTTGGTACTCGAACTAAAATATTTTCGATTTTAACACTCAAACTTGAAAATATTATCTAACTTAGCATTTCCGTCCCTAAGAATGTTAATTGATAACAGGAGATGGTCACGTTATATTTCATGTGATATTTTTTAAGGGTATTCTTATGAAGAACAATAGATGTCATAGAAAGGGATTGCAGGTGGGAAGGAAAATAGCCAGCATCGTCGTTAACCATCGCGACAAGCTCTCTACGTCGCTTATCTCCATATGAATTTTATTTCACAATTTCACTTCACCACCATTCTTTAGCCACCACCACTAGTTAGTTAACAACAGATAATAAAAAAATTTTAAAAAACAACCGCCTCCAGCCTTCGTCATCATCTTCAATTGCTCTAGATTCATCTTCAGGAGATGAAATATTCTTTCATCGCCTCTTAAAAGGGCAAGCTTAGTCATTTTTGGGGGGATTTAAGTTTGAGGAGAAAACATGATTGTGGAAGAAGGAAAGGTGAATTCCCATGATGAATTTGCTTAAAAATTAATCTCCACATAACACATCTTCTCATTGTAAAGGAGCAAACTACAACTGAAAAAACTCCTGATGGTTAACAAATACATTAGCTACTAGTGTAGATATATTAATATTTCTATTTCTTCTTTAGAAAGTGAAATTGTAAACCCCTTTTCTTCTCCTTCTTCTTCTTCTCAACCTCCAACTTATCTGCGGGGTTCTCCCACAAATGGGAAGGCATTCTCTCTCTTGCGAGCAACTCCTCCATTCTCTCCTACCTTATGGTTGTAAGCTTTCTTCTTCTTTTCTCTAACCCTGCTCTGTCGTTTGTCATTTGTCGTCGTTGGAAAAGAAGGGATAGGTACACAAAGGGCTAAAGAAAAAAAGGAAAGGAGGCGGCCACGAAAGAGGAGAAAGATAGGTAGAGATTGAAAATGAAAGGAAAAAATATATATAAATAATTAAGAACGAAATTTCTTCTCTTTTATTTGACAAAAATACCCTTAGTCTGTTAGTATTTAGCGATGATATTTGACGGAAGTGCTAAATTAGATAATTTTTTAATGTTTCGGTACTAATATAGACAGTTTTTTAGTTCGAATGCTAAAATGGAAAAAATAAAAAATTCATGTGTGTGTAGCACTTTTTACCATTTTTAATCTGTGGCCACTACTAGCAGAATTAATTGCGGGTTATGTAAGGTATCGTTTCTTTTACCGATTTCGATAAGTAATTGTCTCCATTAGATGATGGGTGATTTATTTATTAAAATTTAATATTCCCTTTGTTTCTTTTACTTGTTATATTATGTGAATTCTCTTTTTTTTTTTTTACTTGTCACATTGTGCTCCAAGGCAAAATTAAATGAACTTTTTCCTATAATACCCTCCTATTAATAACAATTTCTAACATCTTTTTATTCTTCTAACATAGAGACAAGTAGAAATAATAATAAGGAGAGAGAAAACTATGAAGGGCATTCTTCTAGTCTACAGAAGAAAAAATCTAAAATTTCGTATTTTCTTAAATAGTGTGCTATCTAAAATATGACACGTTAAAAAAATGAGGGAGAAATTTTAAGATTGTTCGTTACCAAAATCGATATGTGTAATAAAAGAGTTTTATCGATGAAAAAATTTGATATCGTTCACGCTATATATATTTCATATTTTCTTAATGTTAACGTTATATGCATAACACATTTAAAATTTGTGTACTTTCAATAAGATTTTTTTATTCAGATAATTAGAATGCAATTTGTGATCTTTTAAATATTTTTTCTTTTTTTGCTTAATTATATAAAAAATTAATTTGTAACCTTTTAAGGAGTAATTGGATCGATAATTAGTTATCATTTACTGGTTAATCAATAATTTTGTATTGAAAAAAAATTAAGATTAATAATCAGTTCAAAATCGATAAAGTATATTACTACTATAATATGTATTAAATTCGAAAAGGATTAATTGATTAGATACAAGTACCATGTAAGTCCTTGAATAGTCCAAGATGGGGTGAATTGGACTATAAAAGAAAAAAGCACTTTAAAGTTTTTTTGTTATTTTCTAGTTGTTAGCTCAAACAGTAAAATTAGCTTAACTCAAAAAAGATGATTAGTGGATATTATAAGCCATTAGCTTGACTCCAAGATCCTGATCATATCAGTTAAAACAAGAACAACTGAAACTGATTAAAGAAAAGTGCCCCACACTTAAACTTTCACATTTTCTTTATTTTAACACTCAAACTAGACTTAAAGACTTTAACTTATAAAAATTATCTAATTTGACACTTTCATAAAAAAAGATGTTAACTCTTAATAGAAAATGGTTATATTGTTGTCATATGACCACTTTTTTAAGGGTATTTTTGGGAAGAACAATAAAGAAAATTAAAAAAATAGATTAAATGTTTCTTTTTTATATTTTTGTATTTTTTTTCTTACATTTCTCCCCAAATCAATACCCGAATTCTCGGCCAGCATTCCCTCTCGTCTCCCAATTAAACCGATACAAATCCGATGTCCAGTGTAGTTACTACTCACAAATCATAATTGAAAATGCCATCACACCAAGAGCTTCATGCTCAAGAAGAAACTGGCGAGAAAGTAGAGAAAAATATCACCGAAAGTAGTGGCATTTTTTGTCCTAAAGTAAACAATCCTCAAAGATGTGAACATTTTACAGTTTCTTCAAGCCACCAGTAGAACTACCTATTCCATATTCTCAGTCTTTCAAACCTTTTAATCCTTATCTTAAAACCTTGCTCTTTACCTCCCAAATTTTCACATTATTTCTAATTACTAAAACCCCTAAAAATTTTAAGAAAAAATGCAAGAATCAAAGCCCTCGTACCAAACTTGTCCAAACAGAACCAAATCCAGTTGCCCATTTTGAAACATCCTTCATCGTGATTCCCACTCAGATTCTTAGCCATAACAAAGGAGTGTCTATTGAAGTTGTTGGTATATTTAAATATTCAATTTACGCACATGTACAATGTTTAATGCAGTTATATGAATTTAGTAGTTATGTCTTTATGTACATACTTGAACTTAATAATAAATTTGAAGATGATTGAAGACTTATAAATCTTCTTAAGGATTTTGAGCCTATATATATACATATATGTATTGTTTACCAGTTTTTGAGGCACCCGTGTTTTATCATAACATTTTCATATGAATCATATCATATTCATATATGCATACAGTGAGAAAGAATTTTAGTTGAAGAAAAGGTATTCTTCAGGTAGAGTTTGAGATTGAGTGATTTATACAGAATTATTACAAGCTACACAAGGAGATTGTTGGGTTGTTGTATATTGGAGTAGACGAGTAAGAAATTTATTCTTTGCTGCATAGGTTAGAGAGTTTCTATCTACCGAACAAGGCTCAAATATCCTTAAAAAGAGAGAGACATCCGCACCTTAACCTTGTAATCTTGTATTTTTATGCATTATCTATTATTCTTCTTTTACTTATAAGTTTAATCTATATGTTTCATCACATATTGCTCTAACAAAGCAGCCTGAGCAAGTCCTCCGGCTTGATGATGCCAGAAAACTATACTAGAAGCTGGATTTCCTCGCGGCCGCAATGTCTTGAAAAACTATTGGATGAATTGTTACTTGAAGAACGCAAAATTATCGATGGATTGGAAATTGATAGAGTAACGTTGTTAGGGAAATTATTGATGATCTCTGCAAATAAGAGGATTCCACTAAGTACAACTTATGAATGTTTCCAGTGGGAAAAATAATCTAATGTTTTTTGTCTATTATTGCAAAATAACTTACATTATATAATTGTCGAGTATTGACAATTCCTAAATCAATTATAACCAGGAAACTAAACATACATGGATTAGGATTTATAAGAATAAGGATCCTAAATAAACAGAATAATAATAATCCTAACCATATAATTTAATCATTAATCCTTAATACTCCCCCTTAAGTTGGAGCATGAGGGTCTGAAATGCCCAACTTGGAAGCTAAATGATGAAAATGAGTAGGATGAAGAGCCTTAGTGAGAACATTGGCCGGTTGAAGTTCACTACGAATATAATGAGGAGAATAAATCCGTCTTGAAAGGCATCTGGGACAAAGTGACAATCAATTTCAATATGTTAAGTACGTTCATGGAAAACAGGATTTTTTGCAATGTGAAGAGCAGCTTGATTATTAAAATGTAACGGAATGGGTTGCGTGATAGGCAGAAGATCACGAAGGAGGCGAGATAACCATTTTAATTCACATAAAGTCAACGCCATGGAGCGATATTCAACTTCAGCAGAAGAGCGAGAAACAATATGTTGTTTCTTTGTTTTCCAAGAAATTGGAGAACCACCAAGTAAAATAAAGTAACCAGTAACAGAACACCGAGTAATAGGACAAGTGGCCCAACCAGAGTCACAATATACTATCAGTAAAATAGGAGAATTAGATTGAAGAAGAATACCACAGCCAGGAATACCCTTAAGATATCGAACGACCCTGATAGCCGCGTCCCAATGAACACGGCGAGGAGCGTGCATAAACTGAGCGAGCATATGAACAGAGTAAGCTAGCTCAGGTCGAGTAAGAGTAAGATAGATTAGCTTGCCAATGAGTCTGTGGTATCATTCTGGGTTATCAAAATAAGGGCCAGTAGCTTTAGCCAACTGATGATTTGGCTCAATAGGAGTAGAAACTGGTTTGGCCCCTAATTAGCCAGTCTCAGAGACAATTTTCAAAGTGTACTTTCGTTGGCACAAAAATAAACCCGAAGGATTTCTTGCAATTTCAATGCCCAAAAAAGTATTTAAGAGGTCCTAAATCCTTCATGTAAAAGCAAGTATTCAAGGAAGCTTTGAACGCATTTATAGAGGGTAGTGAATTTCTAATAAGTAATAAATCGTCCACACAAATGAGAACATACAAAAAAATATTATCCCTTGAGTATGTAAAGAGCGAATAATCTGCATAAGACTAGGAAAAACTACACTTACGAAGAGCGGCAGTCAGCTTAGAAAACCAATACCGATGAGCTTGTTGAAGGCCGTACAAAGATTTCTTCAGAAGACAAACTTGTCTGCGAAAAGAAGGACGAAAACCAGGTGGGGGACGCATATAGACTTTCTTCCTGTAAATCTCCATGTAGAAACGCATTATGGACATCCATTTGATGAATAGGCCAGTTTCAAGCCGTAGCAACAGAAAATAAGGTTCAAACAGTAACCATTTTAGAGACAAGGATAAACGTGCCTGTAAACTCAATGCCTGCCATTTGTGTGTTGTCCAAAATCACCAAGCATGCCTTGTATCACTCTATAGTACCATCCACTTTATATTTAATGCGATACACCCATTTATTTCCAAAGGCACGTTTGCCAAGGGGCAATGCCTGCCATTTGTGTGTTGCCCAAAATCACCAAGCGTGCCTTGTATCACTCTATAGTACCATCCACTTTATATTTAATGCGATACACCCATTTATTTCCAAAGGCACGTTTGCCAGGGGCAAGGATGTCAAAGTCCACGTGTCATTCTTTTCTAGGGCATCGACTTCTTGTTGCATTACAGTGCGCCATTTAGAATTAGAGACAGCCTTAGAGTATGTGGTAGGTTTTGTTTCTGTGGCAACAGATGCTAAAAAATAGCTATGCGAGGGAGAAAATTTGTTAAAGTCCACAAAGTATGTTATAGGATAAAGAGACGTAGTTGTGAGGTCCAAAGAGAGCGAGCGAGTAGAGAAGGAATGGGGTATTGAAGACTTCCATATGACATTACAATCATAATCCCGGAGCCAAGCAGGAATCGTTTGAAAGCGGGTGCTTTTCCGAATTCCAGCAGTGGTGGGCTGAATTTCTTTAGCATTTGGTCTTGTTTCTGTTGGATCATTTAGAGGGCCTCGGGCAGTTGTTAACAAATGTGGGCCGCATAGTATTGGGCTAGACCCACAAGAAGAGGCTACTTCTGTTTCTTGGGAGACTACGGTTGAACTGGATGGTTTATGTAGACCGGACTAACCGGCGTTAGCATCTGCACACGGTGCTTCGGTTGTAGCGGAATAGGCGCCTCGGATGTTGAGCCTTGTGTCTGGGGCCTGCTAGAGTTATTGGAGAAAGCTACTGCTGAAACGTTTTTTGGGCCGAGCAGTTTGGGCCCGCTACTGAAGGGAGCTGCGTTTAGTTCAGTGTTGGTCTGGGATGCGGGCGCTAGGCCTGGTATTGTTGATCTACTGGATGGCTCACGATATGAAGCTGAGTTTCTGTTGGGAGAAATTGGGCCAGAAGGGGCTGGCCCTCTACTAGCTGGGCTGCTGGAGACAGGCGCCATGTCTGTAAATTCTGGTGATTGGGATGTAGTAGAAGAACTCAGAATTTGTTCCCCAATATTATAATATTTGGAAAAATCTTTAGTATGTTCCGAAGTATCCGACTTGTCTTTTTAAGGAAACCTTGTCTCATAAAAAATCACATCCCTGGATAGAATAAATTTCTTGTTTTGCAAATCATAGAATCGCCAGCCTTTCTTGTGGAAGGGATAACCAAGAAAAACACAAATTTGGTTTCATGCCCGAAACTTATCTCTTGGTAAGTCATGATCATGGACATAGGCTAAACATCCAAAACTTTTAATCTGAGAATATGATGGGAGTTTTCCATATAACAATTCATATAGTGTTTTTCCATTCAATAATGAAGATGGGTTACGGTTGATGAGATATCCGGCCGTCAAAACACATTCTCCCCAAACTTTTGTAGGTAGGTGAGCTTGAAATCGTAAGGCTCGAACCACGTTTAGGATATGACAATGTTTTTGTTCCACTCGTCCATTTTGTTGAGGGGTGCCGGTAATAGTGGTTTGATATATCATACCTTGCTCTGCAAAATATGATTTTAGACAAACAAATTATGTTCCGTTGTCACTTCAAATGACTTCAACTGTTTTATGAAAATGGGTTCTGATTATAGCAAGGTATTCTTTTAAAATTGAGGCAACTTCACTTTTCTCAAAAATTAAATATATCCATACTGCCCTTAAATAGTCATCTAATATAGTAAGAAAATATGAAGCTCCTATAGTGGAAACAATTTTGTATAGGACCCATGAGTCACAATGAATTAAATCAAAAATTGCTGCTGCTTTATTTATACTTAAAAGGAAAGTATCACGTGTTTGTTTTGCAACCAAACAATATTGCACGGAACATTCTTATTCCTAGAATTTCCCAAGAATTTGTCTACCACAAAGTGTGATTGATGACCCAACTGTATATTCGATAATGTGCTTGAGTCCAA
The DNA here is from genome assembly GCA_028651295.1 of Catharanthus roseus. Lineage (NCBI taxonomy): Eukaryota > Viridiplantae > Streptophyta > Magnoliopsida > Gentianales > Apocynaceae > Catharanthus > Catharanthus roseus. The sequence goes on along the minus strand of JAPQWS010000140.1, from coordinate 3,430,087 downwards.
AACAATACTGGAAAAGAAAAACATAGATGATAACTCCAAATGTTTGTAGAAAAATATCTCATTCCGCTGCTCACCCAGTCCAATCGGCCTCATTGAGATGCGGTCTTGTATCACAAGAAATTATCAGACAAAGTGATAAACCACTTTGAGTCACGTGCCAGTTGAGCTAAAGAAATCAAATTGCATTTAAGCTCAGGAATATAAAACACACTAAGGAGTTTAAGGCGAGGATTTAAAGAAGCCATTCCTATGTGTATTGAAATTATCTTGTTACCATTAGGCAGACCAATAGTAAAAGGATCGATAGGATTTAAATTTGTAAAAAATTCCTTTATACCAGTCATGTGATGAGAACATCCTGAATCAAAATCCATAAATTTTCCATACCAGATAACTTATCAGTTTGACCAGGATTTGAATTGTTTATCATGGTCAAGAGGGTGGACTATTGTTCATTATTGAGATGAGGGAAGGCTACCTTGGTCACGTCTCTGTCATGGAGGTTACCCGTCGGAACTCTACCACTGATTCGGCTCGTTGACGCTCGTTCACCCAGCTAGAGCTGGCGCCTCCAGCTTGCAATTGTCTGGCACTCAGACGGCTTCCGCGACCTCGTCCGTAACTCTCCCTGCCTCGGAGTCCTGTTCCTCCCACTGCTACGCCCTGTATTATTTTTGGTAAGCAAGCCGCTGCTTCCTCCTTGGTTTCTGTTGTTCCTGTTTAGTTTTAGCCACCAATAAGTGGAAGCAGCCGTCAATATTGTGACCATTCCGATTGCAGTGAATGTGCTCTCGGCAGGAAAGAAGGTCTTGCAGCGACAGCGGCGGTTAGTTGGTTGCGGCCCAGTTTTCTAGCTGTGAAGGCGACGCCATCGCTGCTGCGTTCCTCCGTTCGTGCTAGATTTCGATGTTCTTTTTTATAGATCTGAGCTAGAACCATTTTTACTTTCGGCATTAGTTCTTGTCGAATTAAATGAGAACAAATAGTTACATAAATTGTATTATTTTCTTTCATTTATAATTAATGTCAAAAGTTCTGTATCTATACTGGAAGGAAGTTGAGAGTAGTTTTCTAACTCATCCCATAAATTTTTCAAATGTGAGTAATACATGTTAATCGAATTTTCACCTTGTTTACAGTTTACTAAGGCAGCTTTTAATTCATATTTTCACAGTCCGTTGCCGACTAAAAATCTTTCCTTTAAATGTGACCATAATTCATCGGCCCTCTCAGAGTAATTTATTGAAGATTTGAGTGAGAGCTCTATAGTATTGAGGATCCATGAATTCACCAAGGTGTTAATTTCCCACCATTATTCTTCTTTGTCTGGATCATCTTCAGGAATGGGAATTCTTCCATCTACAAATCCCAATTTTTTCTTTGATCGTAAGGCTAGGCGTATAGCCTTAGCCATTCAGCATAATTTTTATCTTTGTCGTTTTCTTTTAATTGGACTGTCATGATGATCAGCCCCGGACCGTATGAGGATGCCACAAAGTAGGCATCTTTTTTATTTTACGGCATGGCTTTCTTCAACCACGTCATTGTCGATATGGTCGGTTTCTCCTTGGTCAAAACTCATATGAGAAGCTAGACTAGGATAGCTCTGATACCATGAAAGTTTCCAGTGGGAAAAACAATCTAATATTTTGTCTATTATTGCAAAATAACTTACATTATATAATTGTCAAGTGTTGACAAATCCTAAATCAATTATAACTAGGAAACTAAATATACATGGATTAGGATTTATAAGAATAAGAATCCTAAATAAACAGAATGGAAAAACCTTAGAGGGGGAGTGAATAAGGTTTTTGGCTAATTATCGAAAAACCTTTGTTAATTAAAGGGTAAACCTCCAATTTTGTTTGAAAGACAATTCTAAAACTCTTTTAATAAAATTCCAAACCAAACAAAATTTTGTGGTTGAGACAAATAAGTAATAAGCTTAGAAAGAAAAAGCACAAGAATTTATAGTGGTTCACTCCCTCAAAGAGTTACATCCACTACCTTGAGTTAACACCCAAGGATTTTCCAAATCCACTATAAACACAAAATTACACCAACTACAAATATGAGGATCACCCTCAAGGGTTTTGCACACAACCTCAATTCACAACACAATATAAATCAAAGGATTACCCAAAGGATTTTTCAACACAAACCTTTGATATCAATAAGAGAGAAAGATAGGTTTAAGAACAATGTTACCAATTTGAGCTTGAGAAATAATAGGTACAACTCAATGAAATGTTTCTACAAGCTCTTCCTTTCTTCTTCTTTGATGATGATCAATAATGAAGCTCAAGAAGATTTTTGTTTGGGATTAAAAGTGTTTGCAATAAATGTACTTTTTGAAGCTCTTTAAACGTTTTAAATGATCTCAATGAATATTTCACCAAACTTGTCTATTTTATGGCTGATCAAAAAGTCTATATATACTTTCTTAAAAAAGTAACTGTTGAACTCTGTGTAACGGTAATAATTTTTTACAGTAAATGTGAAAATCGGACGACCGGTTCTTAAACAGAAAGATTCGGACTTGTCCAGCTAGAAATCGGACTACCGATTTTTTAAGTGTAGAAAAAATCGGATGACCGGACGACCGATTCTTGAACAGAAAGATTTGGACTTGTCCATTTAAAAAACGGACTGTCGATTTTTTTGATTTAGAAAAAATCGGACGACCGGTTCTAAAACCGGACAACCGAATTTTTTATTTTTTCAGCCAAGTTTTTAAGACAAAAGCTTTCTTTATTGTTTCAAAAACATGTATTCTTGATCATCATTTTAGAGATAAGAAGAACCTTTCAAAAGCATCACAACTTCAATCAAGAATACTTAGATTTTAACAAAAGTTTATATTGAGAAAATCGTGAAAGGAGCTTCATATATGATCAATAACCAAAGAGTAAGATTAGGGAGTTTTACAAAGAAATACCTTATTACACTCTAACATAGACAAGGTCTTCAATGTTTTCAATGTCTCCAATGATTTGATCTTGGAATGGCTTGGTCTTTTCTCTTTCATTTTGCCCTCATCAACAAGATCTTTTATTTTTAGAGAGTGTAGACTTGAGACCTCAAAAGTGCTTCTTTTGTTCTATGAAAGGCTAGCTAAAATACTCACACAAGTATATGTCAATCATAATCAAAATCATAAGTAATAATGCCCTTAGGGCTAACAAGAATAATAATAATCCTAACTATATAATTTAATCTTTAATCCTTAATACTTATTATAACAGGCTTTTGTTTGGTATACCAAAGGATTTTAGAAATAGACTAGTAAAGTTCCTTGAGTACTTTAAGGTGGTTGTTGAAGACAATGAAGAACGAATTCTTGAGCTTGTAAAATTAGGATCCTTCATTGTAAGCTTGGTTTTGAATGGAGGTTTGGCTGTGATTTCAAAAGGTCAGTAGCCAACAGTAGGAGAAGGAAAAAGATAAATGTGTGAATTAGGGTTTGATTTGGGGAAAAAGAGAAAAGAAAAGGTATGATATAAAAAAATAAGAGCTAATTCTTTTGTTTTCTATTTGGCATAATTACCCTTCATTTGTTTGAATATTGTGTCAAACTAGATAACTTTTGTTGGTTAAAGTGCTAAAATAGACAGTTTTTTAGTTCGAGTCTTAAAATAGAGAAAACAGAAAAGTTCACGTGTCTGTGACACTTTTTCCCCTTAAAGAAAATACATAAAGAAGACTAGAAATAAAAGGGCACAAGACTTTTTGTAGTGGTTCGATTAAAAATTTACATCCACTTTCCCTCAAGAACAATGTCTTAAGGATTCCGATAAAACATCAAACTCGTTCAAGGTGAGTTAACATGTACGAAAGAATACTCACTAGTTTTTCCTAGTTTTAGTGACTAACAGCTTTCTCTATCCCGGGAAAAGCTAAAAACAAGTTTCATTTTGGAACTTGCAAACCAATCACAATTTTTTCAGCCGAAAGTTATAAACTAAAATAAAAAATTTTCGCCAGAACTTGCAAACCAAAAACATAAATAAAGATCAAATAAATACAACACAAGAACTATTCTGCACACTCAAAAGCTATCTATTCAAAACCTTTCATACTCTCAAATATGTTTCTAAACTATCATTCTATCTTACTTCTAAAAACTCTCTATTTCTCTCTTTATTTTTCTGAAATGAATATTCCCTAACTCTCTTATATCTTGTAGAGCACTTTCTTCTATTATTTGAGCACTTTGTTCTGGTAAGTTTTCTTTAATGGTACTGCTAAACTTTTATTTGTGCCTCAACTTCTCGTTTTATAATTATTCTTCAAATGCCACCTCATCAGTCATACTCTCTATGCTCATAATTTTCTGTAATTATTCTTCAAATGCCACCTCATCAGTCATACTCTCTATGCTCATAATTTTCTGTTTAGCCATAAAAGGAAATAGCTAAAAGTAAGGACAATGGACTACAAGGTACCATAAAGAAATGTATGAAGGATGTGGGAGTCTTGTAGACAAATTAATACAGTTGGTCCATTTTGGATGTTACACATGTCAAGTCATAATCAAAGACAACTATCAAGAATATTTTTGTTAAAAAATAAAATAATATTCTTGGTCCCCAGTAGGACTGTAAACGAGGCGGGTCTTACCTGTACTCGAATGGGTCTATACCAGTTTATAACGGGCAAGGTTAAAATTTTATACCCACGAAGCCGGACTCGTACCCGTATCCGTATAGATTCTATTAAATGGGTTTGGACCCTTTTATCTATATACCCGTCATAATAAAATAATATATATCATATTATTTTTATATTTCTTATTAATGCATAATTTATACATTTATCATATTTGTGTGTACTTGAACTTTTAATCATTTGAATTAGAGATGTTAAAGGATTGTATTTATTGAAAGAGACGTTGAGGAAATTATGTTAATCATGTTATAATTTTTATTTTAGGATTATACATTGTTTTATATATATTTTTGTTTAACAGGAAAAAAATAGAAAAATAGAATACGGGTATGGATATACCCAAACCCCTACCCGAGACCCTAGAAGGTCGAGTCTAGGTCCATAAATTTTATATCCAAAAGATATGGGTTTGGGTCTATGTTTCACTTAAGAGTCTAGGTCTGATACAGGGAGTACCATACTCGTCTGAACACGTTTATATTCTAGTCCCCACAAATCTTCACGATAAACATTCATTATGCTCATCTCATTAGCTCAATCTTCGTGTGTAAACTTTAATTCAACTCTTTTCTATGTTAACAAAATAAATAGAATTAGCAAAATACAAGAAAGAAATATACTGATTCCTAAGCCAACATACCACTTCATTTATAGTATTGCCAACATGTTATTGAGACTCTCAATATCACATTTCCGCGGCAAACTCAGCGCCAGCTGCTGCTTGATTTCCTTTTTTATTCTATTTATTTATTTTTCCAGAAAGCTTGATTTCCTATTACTCTCTCTTTAAAATGCATAATAAAATAAAACATGTTTGATAAACGCATCTCTTGACTCCTTCTTTGTGTCTCGATACTAAAAAATGAACTGTATTTTTTCTTCTTTTTTTTTTTTTGTGAAATATTAGCTAATTGGGGTTTTAAAATTTTGAATTTAGAAACCCCTAGTTTTGATCCCATCAGCTCTCTATAGATGTAATAATATTGGTGTTTTCCAACTCTCTCTCTCTCTCTCTCTCTCTCTCTCTCTCTCTCTCTCTCTCTCTCTCTCTCTCTCTCTCTCTCTCTCTCTCTCTCTCTCTCTCTCTCATCAAGAAAGCTCAAATTTCTGTCCCTTGATCAAATATCTCTCAAGAACAAACCCAAAGGGAAGAAGAATTAAGAATCAAGAATAGCTCAAAGCCACAGGGGTGACCTTTTGATCATCTTATCAAAAGAGTGCCTGTTCAAGAGTTGAGGTAAATATTGAGCTTCTATTCATTTTATTTTTATTTTTTTCTTTTATCTGATTTGAATAGCATCTTATTAAGAAACTCAATACAAATTTATTATCTGAATCTAATTTTTCCTTTCACAAATAATTCAAATTTTACGAAACTTAATACAAAAATTTCAAAATTAATCGACAAGACGATATTTAAATTATTGGGATTGTGTCTCAATTTTCACTGATATATATATATATATTCTTTTTTTAAAACGATTTATTTATTATCTCAAAAAACGAGATATATATATGTGTTAGTATTTTTGCATACCATATAAATGTTAGTTGGGATTAGTTTAATATGGTTGCAAGGACTTGGAAATGGTATTTGAGGGATTTCCATCGTTTTCCAATAGTTTTTCTGAAAAAAATCATTTTCAAAGTTTAGGTAGTGAAGATAGTGTAAGCATGGTATTTAGTCATTTTTGTCGAGTCCTAACATAAGCATCCTTGAACTTTTATAATTTGAATAGTGCTCTTTTGTTGAATCTCTTATGTAAAACTAAACTAGTGCATAAAGAAACAATTAAATTGAGTGGAATTAAGAGTTTCGGAGAGGGTAGTAATAAATGGTATTTAGCCTTCTCTAGGCGCTCTTCTAAATTCTACTTTAAGCCGTATGATATTTCTAAAATCAATATTAATAATATTAAATAAAATATCTTTGTTTTTTTTTAATATATTGGGAATAAAATCTTTGTTGTTTTAAGCAAGGAAGTATAAAATTCATAATTTAAGATTTAGAGAGAAATAACTAGCACTTATTAATTAATTCACCCTTTATATTCAAAATATAGTTTTATAAACCATTTAATTCAAAATTTAAACAATTCACACTCCAATTTTATTAAACGAGTTTTTAATGCCATTTTCTTCCTTCTCTAGATTTTTAATAATTTTTTTAAAATAAGAGAAATAATAAAAGAAAAAAAGGCTTATTTTTCTTTCTTTTTTTCCGGAAAACAGAAAAGGCTTGCTTATTTGTCTTGTAATAATATACACTTGGATTAGTCTTATTGATAGATAAGATAAAAGTCCAATATTTTTGTCTTAAATAGTTAAGTATGTTCTTTCCTCTCAAAATATATATTTTTTTAGCACTCAAAATCATTTAATACATCTTTTAATACAATAAGATTTATACATCTTTTAGAGTTCTTATATCTTGTAGGATTTATGTTAATACAATTAATATAAAAATAATGTAAGAGAATGTACTATAAAATGTATTAGACAATCCCAATCATTTTTTAGGGATCTCAAAAATATATGCTCTAGTCTCCTTTTTGATTGGGTTCAAAATATTTCTCCTCTTTTTTTTATTTTTTATTTTTTTATTAATGAAGGTTTTATGTATTATCCTTTTTCTATTATTTAACATTGTTTCTAACTTGTACTCAAAAAAATAAATAAAAAAATCTCTCTAACTAACTACTCTCTTAGTTCAAAATATAAGCAATCTGATTTTTTTGCAAAAAAATCTAAAAACTTTTAAAAACATTTCATACCCCTAGTAAGTAATCAATGAGTTCTTGCCAAAAAATAATAATAATAATCAATGAGTAGAGAAATAGATTGAGAAAGAAGGAGAGAAATGAATAAAATTAGAAAATTATATGGACATTTTCTGAAATATGTAAATGAATTTATACTACAAAACAAATCACTATTATTCTCAAAAGTACTTACAATTTTTAAGTAAATGAAGTATTTCAATACTTTTGTTTTCCAATTGACCATTCAAACAAAGTATTACTTCACTTCCTCAAAAAAAAAATAATAATAAATACTTCACAAAACTCTATTCGAGATCTTTGATAACATTTTTTTTGGGTTTTTTTTTTTTTTTGTTTACTTTGAACATCTTTGGATAATTCCCTTAAAACAAATAACATTGGATAATTATAAACCCCAAACAAATACTTTTTTGGTCTTTTTTACTTGTTATATTCTACTAATTTTTATATTTTTTTACTTGTCATATTGTGATTTCAAAGTAATATTTAATAAACTTTTTTCCATTATACCATCACATTAATAATAATTTTCAACTTATTTTTATATTTCTAGTTTGGAAACTAATATAAATAATAATGAGGAGAGAGAAATATTCGAAGGGAATCATAGTTTACATAAGAAAAAATATATAAAATTTTATTTTTTTAAAATAATGTAATATTCGAAATATGACAAGTAAAAAAAAAAGTAAAAAAAAATTGAAGAGTGTATTAAACGTGATGTTTGAGATTAGATGCACAAAAACTGTACATAAATGAAAAAAAAATCAGAAAAAGGAAAAATAGAAAACATTTAAGAAAGAGAAACAGAAAGAGTGTATGGGTGGTATGTGTACGTAAACAACTGGCAGTCACAGTCACAGTCTCATCTCACACGCGGCGCGGCTACTCAGTTATGTTATCGCACACACCACACCAAACCACACGGTCTCTCCTCACAAACACGTCTATACTCACAAATATATACTCACCCAAACGCCTTCATATTCCTCTCTCTCTCTCTCTCTCTCTCTCTCTCTGAAGCATTCAAATTTGTGTTCATCACTCACATTGACATTTTCACTCTCCAGCTTCCTTAAGAGAAGACCATTTCATTTCCTACATCACACTATGATGGCTGCCGAAAGAGTTCACCCGACTTCTCAGCCTGACATCGATTCACCTGTTCGATCAGCTAGCAGAAGGACGACGTCGTCGAATGACTCCTTCGATCGAGGAATACCGCCGCTTCATAAACCAGGGCCAACGCCTCCTCCTCCCGGAACATACGTTATTCAGTTACCTAAAGATCAAATATTCAATTATCCACCTCCGGAGAATGAAAACAAGTTCCGTCATCTCAGCAACAAAAAGCCTCGCCGGAGCTGCTGCCGTCTTTTCCTCTGCTATACCATCGCCTTCATCCTTATCTTTATTCTAGCTCTCGCCATTGCCGCCGGCGTTCTCTACCTCGTGTTCAGGCCGGAAGCTCCAAAATATACTGTCTCGGGAATCGCCATTCGCGGAATGAATCTGACCTCATCTTACCCAATTTCACCGGAATTTGACGTCAACATCGGAGCAGATAACAAAAATAAGAAGCTAGGCATATATTATCAATCCGGCAGCGAGATTGAGGTATTTTACAACGACGTCATTTTAAGTAACGGTGTTTTGCCAGTGTTTTACCAACCGTCGAAGAATGTAACGGTTTTTAGGACGGTGTTAAAGGGATCCAACGTGGTTCTGGGTAACGCCGTCAGATCAAAGCTGGTGAATGAACAGAAGCAAGGGAAGGTGCCGTTTCGTTTGAACGTTAAAGCGCCGGTTAAGATCAAGGTCGGAGCCGTTAAGACTTGGGAGATAACCGTTAAAGTTAAATGCGACATTAACGTGGACGCCGTTAATGAAAAATCCAGAATTACTTCTAGAAATTGTGATTACAGTGTGAAATTATGGTAAAATTATATTGTAGAGATACGTACGTAGTAGTACTTTTTTAGTATTCCCAATATACAGATGATTTGTATTTTTTCTCTGAGGTAAAAAGGTGATTTGTATGTGATGATTCAATAATTCAATTCTTTGGTTTTTGGTACAACAAAGGATTTTATTCGGAGATGTTAATGAAGATTACAAGGTGCAAAAAATAGTTTATAAAGAAAATTACAAGATACCAGTAGCAGAAGTAATATAGTGTGATACTTCTACATTATCCCCACAAACTTTTCTGGGATAGTAATCAAAAAGTCTTCAAAATTCTTTATTGAGTTGCTGCTCTCTCTATTCTTATTGGGATAGTACAAATAGGTATATCCTTTCTAGTGATCTCATAAATGGCCTTACTTTTTTTTTTTCCTTCCATCCTAAATTATAGATGTTTTTTTCCTTATGAATTGTAGTTAACTTTTTAGTTTCTTTTTATGCCCTTCATTATTATACATTACTATTTTGATAACTTCATATTTATATTATAAAGTTTCAAAAAAAATCAAATTTAATATTAATGAAGGATATAAAAAGAAAATTTAAATAAAATTTATTGATTCTAAGTTTCTTAAAAGTATGTACAAATAGGAATGGCACCATCCTACAGGACTACTACATATGAGTGTGTTAGAATCCCAAGGATGGACCAAGCAGAAATCAATCGTGCTCTTAGATGGAATTTGACTTTAAAATTTTTTATATTAAATTTCATAAAAGAAAATGTGTATCACAAAATTAAAATTTGAAATCCTATCAAATTCCACCGTAAGTGCACATCCACTGTTTCAGTCTCAGAAAAGATCATGCAACTACTGAAACCCCCCCCAGAAAAAAAAACTATAGAAGGAACAAAAGGGAAAAATTACAGCCCAAAGAAAGAAGAAATACTAGTACTCCAAAGAGACCAAAGGATTCTGACCAATCACTTCCCTAAAATATACATACTGGCACTCAATTTTGACTCTTCATCCCCAATTCTTTTAAGCCCTATTTTTCATCATTTAAAATTAATAATTTTTAATTGATTTTAATTTCATAAATTATTTTCAAATTATCTTTAATTGTTTATTATATTTTCTTTTAGCTTAAAAAATTTTAAAAAAATTATTTTTAAAAAGTATTATGAATATAATTTTTAAAATTATCTTTATTTATCAGTATTGTTAAAAATAAAATTATTTTATTAATTTATTTAAAATAATTTTTTTGTAAATATTTATTTTTAATTACTTAAAAAAATATAAAATAATGAAGATCATGACCTAAATTCATATTTCTCTCAACATATACATTATACAACAGTGTGTTGAGCTCCTTTATTCTACACCTAAATAAAATATATTGAAAGAAGAAGCTCAAATAAATTCACCCTTTTTATGTCCAAATAAAAAATTTTATCTTTTCTCCTTTCCATTCTTTCATGGCCGAATTTGAATTCTGTAACTTTGTCGGTAACACTGAGAATTATTTTTCTTGAGACTTCAAGAGTTGATAACTGCTCTTTGCTTTCTCAATTTCCTTTTGGAGATCTGTAAACATGGTGACAGAGAAGTCCGCAAAATGACTGAGTTGACAGAGGAAGCCTGCCAAGCTTATGCGGAATTGATCAAGACCTGCTGCTGGCCTCTGCTGCTGCTCCTCTGAACCTTCATTTCTCAGCAGATTCATACCTTTCTCAACATCTTTTCCTGAAGTTCCATGCTTTCCTTGGTTCTTCTCTTGCCGAGGTAAGAAATGAGAAACCTCAGCTGCTAAGCTCTTGATAGAATCTGTAACGGCTTTAGTAGGTAATGTATCCAACTTGTCCAACCAGACACCACATGTGACGTATATTGGTGGGCCGTAATTTCTGAGGGGAGGAGGCTGCAGCAACCTCCTTTTTTTCTTGGAAGATTTCTGTGGCAGAAAGCACTTATACAGCCATTTGTTTATAGCTTCGATATATGCCTTCTGAGCACCAATCCACTTAGTAAAGCTATAAGATAGAGAATTGAGTTCGTTTTCGAGCTCCATGGTGATCTGCCGGCGTGAGTCTGATTGAATGGAGATCTTTATGTTTGTTGGTGTGTATGCCACTGATATAACATGAAACTGAAGCTTATGACAATCTAACATCACTTCCCACATTCTCCTTAATCTGTCAAACACCAGAAAAAAGATCAACCAACCAACTAGCAAAACAGCAGCAGCAGCTAAAGATATTTTTGCAGGCACAAAATAGTTACTCATGCGGATCCACCAAGAATCAACACGGAACTCACTCCATTTCACACACAATAACAGGTTTCTAGTTAAAGGAAAAATATATTGTTTCGGAAAACCATCAAACATTCACATAATTTGTTCAAGATCTCAAACTTTTCATGCAAAATTGAAGGTCCATATGCTGTTTCAGTTTGCCAACAAGTGAGGCTGCATGATATCAAGGTGAGACTTGGAAGATACAAAGTAAGAACAATTACTTGGAACCATTCTCAAATTTTATTTATTCGTAACAGCAGAACAAGAGACGGAAAAGGAGAACACAATTCCATTCTGTTTTAACTTAGCACCCTGGGAATTATCAGAAAACCAACTTCCAATCTCTCAAGACTACGTAAAGTATGGTCTCTGCAGAGATTTATACATACATATGTGCATAATACAGAATACATATGACAATTATATTCATCTCGATAGTGATATATCTATTTAATCACGGTATTATTGCATTTTAGGTAGTAATTAATTTTAGACAACATACTGTGGATGAGAAATTAGACAAATAACAGAGCAGGCAAACATACTTTATTTTGTTTCTGCAGATAATGCTTCACATGCATGGGAGTTACCATCAGAATAAGATACAAGGGGAAACGACTATACTTGCCCTTCAACTACTCTCAAGTTGCTCAAAGTCCGTAAACTTTGTATTCATTTTTATATATACACTATCTATTTTCATTTCTCAAAATGTATCTTCACACGGTGGTTTCCAGTAATTATGATACATGTGGATGCTCTAGATGAAAGGCACGTGTATGTTTCTCAGCAGAAACTGCTGTCTGCAGTGCGTGGTGGGGTAGATTTAGAGAAATAAAATAGATTTTGAGTATATAAAGAAACAAAAACGAAGTTTTCAGATATTTTGCGTAGTTTCAAAATAGTTGAAGGATAACTATAGACATTTTCCTCAGATATATCAAAAGCATCCTACAAATTAATATCTTAAACAACATCCGAGGGACCTGAGGAGTGCATACCCTTCAATCAATTCCTCTAATTGTGGCTGGAGCTCTGTGTCTCTTAGATCCTCAATTTTCTTGGATACTGAGTCAATCCTATGAATAGCCACTCGGATTCTTGAGTGTAAATCTTTGACAGCAGCACGTGTTTTCTCAATCCTCGAATGATTTTCTCCCTTTGATTCTTGTTGCCTGAGAAGTCTGCACATGCTATCATATTTCTTTCTTACCTTTTGACTAGCCTGAAACCCATGAAGTTGCATAGGTTATACAAGTCATTCAGGAACATGTAAGACATATATATAATGAAAACCATTGACAGTAAACATAACAATTGAATCAAAACAACAACACAGCCTACCTAATGCAAATATCAATACATTTCTGCACATACAGCACAAATGTAAAAGTTTTGAAAATAAATACAGAAAAAAATAAAGATACGAGATCTGATTTTTTTTTTAAAAAAATCAAAAACAAAAAAAACAAAAACGTAAGCACAAGAAATCAATAATATCTCCTAGGCTAGAAAAAGTAAACAAAAAAACCTCAGCATGTTTTTGACGTTTGCTACATAAATAACTCGTAACTGCATAGAAGTAAGGACACACTCTTGAAAATTACTACCTGTTAATTAGATTCATGTCAGTGACTTAAATGTAAAACAAAAAGTAGGCTATCTGATATGGTTATGATTATCTCAATGTAGAAAGACTGCTATGGAGAGGCAACATAAAGAGGCAACATGAGGTGAAATTTGTAGATTCTTAAACTAGATATGAAGCACCATTATCTCCAAACAGAAAGATAAAATAAAAAACAAATATCAACATTTTTGGTAAGATAAATCCATGGTCATGCATTGCTAGGAATTTGTGATCAAGAAAAAGGAGTAGTTGAAGAACAAACTGACCATAAAGTTAGTGGTATCACAGAGAACATAAAGGCAGAAGTGAAGACTCAACTCAACAATGTAAACAACTCAAAGAAATGAAGGCAAAAATTAAAAGGCAATATCTACATACACAATGGCAGAATTGAACACCGGTTTCAAATTATTCCAGACTATAGAACCCCTTGTATCACGCGTAAGTAGCAAGTATGACCAATGCTAAATATTTTTCATGTAAATAAAGCTGATTTTGGCTTGATTAATATTTTTCCTAAAAAAAAACCTAAAATTCAGATGCCACTCCTAGTTTCAACTACTTTATACTTAAATTAAGCCCGCAAATATGATAGTACGAGGAATTCTGCCAGGAAGAATTACTAAAATTACAGTCCAGGTAAATTGATAAATGTCCATGACCACTGCAAAAAAACATGTTGGATGCAGGAAAACCATTACTCAGTCAGACTCTTGAATGGCAAATACGGTCAGCATCCAGAGTTTGAGAACTCTTATTGGTTAGCCATTAATTCCCTCTAGTTATCAATATAAACCGATTAATATCTTTGATATTGAGAGACAAAGTCACTAACGTATTTAATTATCACCACAAAGACAATTATCAACTTAGAATAAGAAAAGTTATATCCATTTGTTTTTCCCGGTGTGAGTGAGCATGGGAGGGAGAAAGATTGATAAAAGCACATCTCGTGTAAAAAATAAAATCAAGTTAGATAAAATAATTTAACGGGCAAAATCACTTACTTGAGAACATATTTCAGATATTACCCTTTTGCTGTATTTTGATGGAAAATAATAAATTAGTGTATCGATTAAAGAAAGTGACTAAATACTTCCTTCTAATTAAGATACAGCAATATAATTAAATCCCCACGCAAAGCCTCCCAAAAATAATAGAAATATCCAATCGTACCTTGACTTCATCATAAAGTTTCTTCTCCCAGGCATATAAACGATCAAGGGTTGAGGCATGAGTTCTAGAGACCATAGAGAGACTATCCAAGAGGTTTTTCGTAAGGTCCTCAATTTCATCCGTTGGATTTGCACCTAGAAGATTCCTCGATGAGGCAGATCGTGATGAAGTAGTACGATGCCAAGTTAGGTACTTGACAGAAGTTTCGGGAGGCTCTGAGCCTAAAGTGCAAAGAATAAGATCATTTGAATCACTGCTTCAAGGGAAACAGGGCTATAGAAGGCGGCAATTACATGTTGAAAATGTATACAACTAAATAAACTACATATAGCACAAAGAAAAGAACCTATATCACAAGCTATCAAAATTTCAAGACTTTAGATTTTAGAAGAACATGCATGCAAAAGCCGGTTTGTTTTGGGGCGTGCATATCTTTCACTTGTTTCGTTTTGCAGATACTCTACACTATTACCCAGAACTGCCTAAGGTGATAGTACAAAGTTGTTACCAAAGTATAATATTGACAAAAGATATAGAAAGAAAGCAAAACATTCGTAGAAGCCAAGAACAATAAAATTGGCAAAAGATACAGAAAATTAAGCAAAACATGCATAGAATCCAAGCACTAACAAAATCCTTATACGACATATCTCTAAGAACCAACAAATTCAAACAAAACAGGTCTATATTTTCATATTTGAAGAATAAGATATCAATCATCCAAAGGAAACTAAAAGAGACATTTTTATAAATACAAGAGATATTTTGCATGTTATACAAGGAGCAGCCAAATGCACGAGTATAGGTTGAAAAACAACTTCTAAATTTAATTTTAGTATCTTTTAACTATGTCGATTCTGTAGTTTCTCTTGTAATATTTCATTAACTGAATACAGAGGACGGTTAATGAAGGCTAAAAGACAAGGTAAATAGAGATATTATCTTAATAATGTAGAGTGGAACTGCAGATGAACTCTTTCAGGTTCTAATTTGTACCTTGCAACATCGAGCACATTGTCAAATAACATTATATGAGATAATCATGTTGAGCACTAATGAAACTAAATTCTCTGCAGATTCAGAGAGCCACCATTCATTAATGCATAACATATAAGAGGGAATGATTCTACCTTCCTGGTGCTGGCTTGGATCTTCACCACAAGAAAAGCAGGATTTCAACAATGAAGAAGTCATTGACCCACCTAAAAGAAGAATTCCCAATCAATGGCTTTCACCAGATAATTACAAAGCCTAGCTATTTTTAAAAAAGGAAGAACTTAATCAAATAAAAAGGGTTTGCTTAAGCTTAAAAATGGTAACTAGGGCCAGGAACTCATTTCTTACAATGAGAATCACATAACACCCCAGTTACTTAGGCATGTAAAATGACATTCAACCCTGTGCAGAGTTATCATCAGGAATTTGCGTACCGCAACTTTGAAAATTGCAACAATAAAATCCAAGTCAATAGACCATAATGAAATAGACAGACAAGGTAAAAGTCACAACAAACTAGAAGACAAAAAGAGAATATGTACTTCACTCATGACAAATTAATGTTCAAAGACAAGGCCTGCTTCGAAATTAGCTCAAACCAGGAAAATTTTAACTAAAAAGAAATCAATTTTCTAAAGATGCATATATTATATAAGCATCTAAAATTGCTTAACCAACAAAGTGAAAGCAAGAAATGACAGAAAGGAGATGGAGGTTACTTTCTTTCCCAGGGAAAATAGGCCGAAAATGAAACTTGTTTGCCTCGAGCATCCTGGGGACTTCTTTTCCAGACTCAGAAGCTTTACCAAAGAGATATTCTATATGTTTCATGCTTGAAAAGAAGTCCTTTGGTGCAATTTTATTTTCTACTTCATTTTCTTCTATTGTTGCCTTTACATCATTGGCAACTGGTGCTCCAGAAGATGTCTCTCTTAATGGTGTTAAGTCTGGGGATCTGTTTTCTCCATTCAACACCTTAGATTCAGATGCAATGCTTTCTGTAGAAGGCATAGCAGGCAAATCGGTAGCGGCAACATTCTCTTCCCCCCTATTCACATTTTCAAACCTTCGAACAAGCATATCTGTAGAAGGCTCATCGAATTCATCTTCTGATTCCAGTGACTCTTCCCTTCCATAGGTGGAAAGCTTCTCCTCTTCACCTTTTAATTCAGAAATTTCCTCATCTTCTCTAAGCTGTCTTAACTCATTTGCATATTCAGAATTCAGGTTAACTTCCATCTGATCTTGTGTAGAATAATGATTGTCAACTGGATGAAAAAGACCAAAGTAGTCCCAAGGTGGAGTTTCAGGTTGAATATCAGGAGTTTCAAACACTTGTGTTTCAGGTCTTCCGGTTGACCTAGGAGTGGTGCTTTGAGGAGTACCAGAGGCAACTGAAACTGTCTGCGGTACAGAAGGTTTTTCTTCAACTTTCCTTGAGAATGTGCCTCTGAATTTCATATGATTTGCCTGATAGCGCCTAGTACTTGGAGGTGAAGAGGATGGAGAAATATTCCCATTTCCATGTGAAAAAGATGGAGAGGAGAACGAAGCCTGGGAAACAGTCCTATCGGTCAATGCCAGTGCCTCTGGTGTCGCACTGGTGGATGTATAGATTGAAGAGTCCACAGGACCTTCAGGTTCAACAAATCTCCTCAAAGCTATTCCTGTAAGTTTCAGACCCTCAATATAAGTAATATGTGTGGCTGCTAGATTACACCTTCCGTCAAGTGCTTGCCCAATAAACTTCTTTCTCTCACGACAAAGCAGCAGAGCCTTATCTTCTTCCACCATTCTAGAGTTTGTAGCCCCCATTTTATAAGGAGACTCAAGGATTGCTCTGAGTGAATATTGTTTCTTTACAGAAGAAACAAAATGGGGATTCTCCCTGAATTTTGAAACATTACAGAGGAATATTAGTCAACAAGTCCAAAAGTAGAACTTACAAAATAAAAAATGTCACATATACAGTGAATTAAAACCTTTTATCATCTTCCAATAGAATTATTCAACTGTTTATATGTCTTTACTTTATTTCTGTTTCCTTTTCCTTTACTGTGGAAATTCTAAGAGAATGCGGAGGAGCAGCAAGAGCATACTTACCCCTTAAAACTAGAAGTAGCCTTAGAGGATGAAGTAGTGGAGTTTTACTCGACCATCATGGACCAGATTAAAAAAGAAAAAGAAAAAATTATATGGATTTGTGACCTCCCAGCCCCAAAATAAATGCTTTCTCTGTATTGTGGGTTAAAATTAACAACAGATTCCGTAAATGCATTGTGAAGCACAGTCTGCCCTAATCCTAGACTAAACATTAACCGAAATAGAGAATCACCAACTGCAGCATTCTGGTTAATTCTTCTTTTAAGTTGTTTGTATCTAATTCAGTCTAGCCAATGAGGACACATTATGTATATTCCATCAGATTCCGTAAATGCATTGTGAAGCACAGGCTGCCCTAATCCTAAACTAAACATTAACCGAAATAGAGAATCACCAACTGCAGCATTCTGCTTCATTCTTCTTTTAAGTTGTTTGTATCTAATTCAATCTAGTCAATGAGGACACATTATGTACATTCCATCAGTTATTCCAGTAATTCACTTAAAATTATGTATGATAATTGAGAACACGAAGCCAGAGAGCAAAGAGGACCAAAGGCAAAAGGATCCACAAGTTGGCAAAAGAAGCTATTCTCACAGTATGATAAGGAAAGAGAATCATCAAGAAAAAAAAAAAAAAAAAACTCTAATATCAGCTGGACTGCAGAAAGCTCATCACATACAGGAAACAACCCCATCCCTAGTTTCCCTACATTACCAATGTAACCCCGAAATTCTACTAAAATAAAGAAATCTAAACCCAAAAAGCTGCCATCAATAGTAAGTTATCTCCGATCAAGAATTAAAAATAAAAATCCAAACTTAAGTTCCCCACCCCTAAAATATTATTTAAAAAAAAAAACAAAAACCATAGGCAAGGCGACCCTATATGCTGAAGAGAACAAAAAGCAGTTAGAAAAGCTTCAGTTTTGGGACTAAAGGCTACCCCAAAGTCAGGGAAGGGAAGGTTAAAACCTCAATCCATATCGTAGGCCTTAAAAGATGAATTTGATGAACGATTAAAAAGAATCACCGACAAAGTGAATCACAGAAGAATAACATATAACAGCCTCACCGACAAAAGAATTGAGCAAACAGAGAAATTCAAACCCCAAATTTCATCAAATTGAAATCCAATTCGACCATCAAAACTACTGATAACTAATCGAAAGACTCATACTTGAAACATATAAGTCCATAAGATTCAATAAGGATAATACTGAGCACCAGAACATTGAAATTCAACTAATTCTTATCAATTCCCAAATCAGAATAGACCATTAAACAATCAGCAATTCCCACAGCAACTTCAACTAAAATCAAGAGTCAAGTTACAGTTAAACAAGACTGAACAAATTCTATCAAATTCATTCATGGGATCTCTCTGTACCTGTTACAGCAAGCAAGAGAATTCAATAGGGCCTTGTTTCAATAAAAATCTCGAAATCCGAACCAGACCCACTTGAGGAAATCAAGAGAACATTCCAAAAGGGCCAAAAGAAAGAAACTTTACAGAGAAATGAATGTACAGTGAGAGGCAAATAAGGCAGAGGAGGAAGAAAAAAGAAAGGATATGAGAGAAGAAATTGAGTAGTACAGTTGTACTATTGTTGTGTATCCATGCAGAAAAGGAAAGCAAAAAGGAGAAAAGGTTTCATCATAAACATAAGAAGAAGCAGACACAAGGGGACAACAAGAGAAGGAGAAGGAGGTGGTGAGGTGATGTTGTGGGACTGACTATGGAGCCCACTTCAGCAAACTTCCATTTTTGCAACTGCAGAGCTCTGCATTTTGCATTTATATTTTTGTATTTCTCGTAGTAATATTCCAATCCTCCAAGCAAATCAGCAGGTTGTTACCTCCAAAAAAAAAAAAAAAAAAAGCAGTTTTTTCCGATTCCGCTTTTCCTTAATTGGAGAAGGGGTGGGGGACTGTGTGCGTTAGTTTGACGCGGTGTACCAAGGGAAGTTAGTGCATTCGCTGCTCATGTGCGAGTGCTTAAGGTATAAGTAGATTGTGTTGAAGGATAATTGAGTTCGATTTACTCTTGATGATTATGGTTGGATTTGGATAAGAATGGAATGGTCTAATTTTTTTTTTTTTTTTTTGAAAATAACCTATTTAATTTTTAAAATTTAAGTTTTGACTTGGCATAATTCTTAAAGTTTCATTTTTGAATAGAAATTTAATTTGAGTTTGGTTCATTTTTTTTATAAATTTCACTTTACAAAGTGTGCTCCATGTGTTGAAACGGCGTCATCCTATTTAAAAGGATAATTATTAAGACTTCTCATCCACGCGCCTTCTCATCTGCAGCGTTCTCTCCCTCTTCTCTTTTTTCTTTTCTTTGTTCTTCATTTCTCCATGATAGGATTCTTCAGAAAACTCTAATCAAACCACCATAGTCTTTTTTTTTTTTTTCAAAAGAACGATTTGTAATTGTGGTAGTAGCGGCTTTCTAATGGTGACAACGGTTAGTTCAAATGGCTGTAGCAGCTTTATTTTCATATTTGCCAATTTTTTTAACCTTATTTAGTGTATTATGTAAAGTAAATCTTATAGAAAATTATGGAAAATCGTTATTAGAGAAGATTAGGAGGAAGAATTTTTTTTTTTCCATTATAATTGATATTTTCCTGGTTATTAAAGTACCATGTCACTAGAGCTCTGAAGTTCCATATTCCAATTGCTAATGTTACATGGGAACATACTCTAGTTTCATGATTTAATTTCTAACGTTTCATACGAATATAACCATTTGTTTTCATATTATTAATAATTTTTATCTTATTCAATATATCATGTAAGGTAAATCTATAGGAATCATGAGACAATCGTTATTGGAGAATATAAGGAGGAAAATTATTCTTTGCTATGTAATTGATGTTTTTTCTAGTTGTTAATGCTATATATCACCGGAGTTATAGAGTTCCTTATTTCAATGGCTAATGTTCAATGGAAATATAAATGTCTATTTTTATATTATTTGATATTTTTTATCTTATTCATTGTGTTGTTTAAGGTAAATATATGGAGAATCATGGAAAAATCGTTATTGGAGAAGATGAGGAGGAAGAATTGGTTTTCTGTGTAATTGATATTTTTTCTGGTTGTTAAAGTTATATGTCACCAGAGTTATAGAGTTCCATATTTCAATTGCTAATGTTCGTTTGAAATATAATTGTAGTTCTATAATTCATTTGTTAATCTTCCATGGGAATATAACTGCAGTTTTATAATTACATAAGTAACTGTCTATAACATGTTAAGTCATGGGTGATAAAGTTATATGTTACTGGTTCCACCTAACACATAATACATAGATATTAATATAAAAAAGCAAACGTAGCACAAAACTTATGGAGAACCGCATACAACTGATGCAACATACAATATATTCTCATGAAACATTAACACCTAACCAATGGAACATTAATACTATTTTTATGGAACATTCACACAAACCCATGGAACATTTACATTCTCATGAAATATTAACATATAAACTATTGGACATCAATATTTCCATGTATCTCTAACAAAGAATATGGAAACATTAATTACTTTTTCATGAAACTTCATCACAACAAAACATGGTATTCTCATGGAATATTAACACATGACTCATGAAACATGCATTATATTCCCATGGAACATCAATACTTTTTTTTTTTTTTTTGAAACCAAGAACAATTCCCATTGCAAAGTCAAACATTATATATCCATGAGAATATAATGTATGTTTCATAAAAAAAAAATATTGGAATCCAGAACGAAAAAATAGGAAAAACCTATGGAATATGCATACTATTTCCATAGAACTTCTATAATATTTCCATGGAATATTAATACATTATGGAGCATGCATACTGTTGTTGCGGCCTATTAATCTTCCCTAATATAGTGTCTGTTTTTTTTTTGTTCCGTTGGATGTTTTTTTGGTTGGATTTGCACTGCAGCTGCACTGCTTTTTCATGTTTCTGGATAACACATTGGATAAAGCTAGAATAATGTAGAATTATAAGAATATATTTTGTGGAAGTTTGCAATAATAAGGATAGTGACATAAAAGGATGTAAGTAGGACAAACAGCCATGAGCTATTAGTTATACTTCTATGGGACATAAATCATTCTTTCATACAACAATAAGATATAAAAATTGGGAAATCACAACAAAAAAATTTTTTTTTAAATTGCGGGGGAAAACAATGGAAAAAATAAATAAATAAAATGAACACAGCACAAAAACAGTGGAACATCAGTTACTACTATATAGAATAATAACACAACTTATGGAATAGGAATCTTAACTAATGAAACAGAACAAAGAGTGGTGGAAACAAAATCCATAGAATATCAATTACGAATTTATTGACTAATAACATCTAACGTTTTGAATATTAGAGAAAGTACATGGAACATTATATTTATCACAACAACACAAAATGCAAATGTAATACACAACATGGTGGTATATATTATATTTTTGTATGGAATTAAAGTTATATTTAAAAAAAAATTAGATATCACTTATAACACCATAAAACATGAGAAATACTTGTTATACATCAAGTAAATAGCAAATATTGTTTATTTGTTAGTAATTTTTGTTCCAATACAGTATAATGTGAAAAAAATTTTACAAAAAAATAATTATTCTATGAAAAATGAGTATTTTACAGAAGAGTTGGTATTTACATGTTTATATTATCCACAAATCGTCAATGCTTGCTACAACCGAATCTTGTGTTTTGGTAGTCTTCATCATAGTTAAAAGTTGCCGAAAATAGAGGTTTTTGAACAAAATTTGGCAGAAAGCCCTAAGAAAGAGAGAGAGAGAGAGAGAGAGAGAGAGAGAGAGAGAAGAATGAAAGTGAAAGCTTTGTGTATGAAGAATGGAATTGACAGTCGAAAAGATGGAAGCATACTTGGAGGGAAAGGAGGAAAGCACGTACACTAGACGCGGCATATTTGCGACCGAGCATCGTTTTTCGCACGTTAATCATTCAGTGGGACGGTGTTGTTTGATAGGTGCACTCGAGTCTGAGGTATAATGATTGTATATGGGAAATTTTACTATGGTCAATGAGCAATTTATGTTCATCGCATAAGTTACACATGAACCAATGATATTCCCTCCGTTTTTTTACTTGTTACATCTTGGGCATCACACTGTTTAAGAAATACATGATTTTAGATGTTTTTTTCTTGTGTAGACTAGACTTTCCTTCAAACTTTTTTCTCACCTCATTATTATTCCACTAATTTCTATGTTTGAATAATAAAAAGATGCTGAAATTTGTTATTAATGGGAGGGTATAATATGAAAAAAATTATTAAATATTGCTTTGGAACCATGATGTGACAAGTAAAAAATGAAAATTCCCACAATATGGCAAGTAAAAAAAATATAGAGAGTATTAAAATACATGAATAAAATAAGTGTAATGGGTCCTAGTTGCTAATTGTATTTCTAAATAACATGGCATTTTTTTCTCCATAGTTGTATTATCATTGGTTCATGTATAACTTATGTGATGAACATAAGTTACTCATTGACCATAATACCTTTGGTTAGAAATATAAGTCTTTCTAAGGTGTTTCGGGACGGTCAACAACATAAGTTCTTTTACACTTTTTATAAGCATTAGTTATATTTTTTCCATCCTTACCCATCACTTTTTTTTAAAGCAAATCTTTACCCATCACTTTATTCATTTATTCTATCCTTATTTCTCCTCAAGTCTTGTCTCAAAACTAATTTAAATTTCACAAAATGTAAGAAAAACCACACCAAACTCAAACTAAACCTCTATCAAGTAGAGCCTTATTTTGTTGTTATGGTTCCTAAATAATTTAGGACAATGCAATAAGATTTTTGTCCTAAAACACTTAATTTCGTCAAAAAGCCACACGAACATACTCACGTGTCATAATCTGAAAGTAAAATAAACATTATAAGTCATTCTCTAAAAAAGAAGTACATGTGAGTAGTGACAGACCCAGGATTTAAAGACAAAAATCGGTTAAACAATTCCAAATTTAACAAAAATACTATATATTGATTATTCTCCAACATTCTTTAATTAATAAAAAATATTTGCAAGCAAATAACCAAAAATAAATAAAAAAGTAATCTCCCATTACCAACAAGGAGGATCACCCATCACTTAGGAGGAGTGATTACACATCACTCAAGAGACAAGTACCTCAATCAAAGCCGAAGATACAATACGAATGCAACAGCCGTTAGCAACCAATCGTGCAGGATCAAAAGAAGACCTCCAATATGAACTGCAAATTAAATATGTTTGATTAGTATAGAATGATCTGACATTAATATAAAAATAAAAAACACTGATATAAAGACTTGAATAATGTAAAATTGTAAAATACGAATTCTATTAAAGATCAATCTTATCAAATGTAGCCTTACATCTAAAGGGAATCATTAACATGTCAATTTTATTCTTCGACTTTTCATATTCTAAAACTGCTGCAAGATGGCTTCATCTTTAAAACTTAAAAAACTCTTGCTCAACATAACACAACAAATAATCTGTGAGAAACTAAACTCCCGTCTTATTGTGTCACTCATTCCTAACTATATTCATCACAGAAAAAGATCTTTTAACGATAGCTATCGCAACAGGCAACACTAATGCCAACTCAATGAGTCAATAAACTAAATTAAAAAAACTTGTGACTCTCTGTCTCAACCATCTTCTTTACGAGATCTCCAATATCATTAAGTCCGGAGAAAGCTGTTGCACCATCAGTGAAAGAAATGTATGTATCGAGTTTTGCCTTTAACTCAACCATATCAGTGAAAAAAACCCATCTGAATATAACTCGATAAACCAGAGTAACCATTATTGATCAAAATTAACGAATGAATCTCTAGGATCAAGGCATGATATGCACTAAGTAGCTAAGAATTTGACTCTGTGAAACAACCATCCACTTCTTTGACTGTAAGATCAAGAACCTAATATACGAGGAACAATTAATAATTTGTAATATAAAAATGATTTAATATTTGTTAATATGGTATGAAAAGAAAATAATTGCCGCAAAAAATATGTCTCGACGAAGAAAATGGTAATAAGTCTTTGCTTACCCATCTAGTCTCCTGTTGATATGTAGCTCGATCTGGTATAGCATATTCCATATTAGGCTAAAAATGTCTCTTTCGGTACAAAATGTAGTACACACAATAACTTCTCCCAACCATCATCCCTGTATTTCTTCAATTTAGCTTTCACTACTTTAATCATCCTTAAATGAGCAATGAATATAAATTTATCTTACAGTATCGGCCATGTTTTGATTCTTTTGTTGTAGACACAGTGAAAGTGCATTTGTTTTTGTCAATAGATTCACCATTAAATGAGCAATGAATACAAATTCACTCTTTAACATTTTCTCAATCAAGCTATGCAGTGCCTCGACTACTTGTTTTGGTAGCTTCATGAATATATAGACGAAATCACATCAATCATTGCCTTCCACATATTCAAAAGTAGGGATATCGTTTTAAAGTGAGAACCCCAACGAGTATCACCGGTCGAGCTAAACTTGTTTCTTGATTCTTTCTTTTTCCTGTATCAATTTTTCCACTTTCTAGACATTAACAAGTTCATCATAATGTTTTTGCTAAAAAGTATCTTTCTTTTACATGAAGCTCCAGCAACCTTCACAATCATGGCAATTAGGGCTGTAAACGGGGCGGGTCTTACCCGTACCCGCACGGGTCTGTACCCGTTTTTAGCGGGTAAGGTTTAAATTTTATACCCGCGGACCCGTACCCGTACCCGTACCTGTATTTATACTGCTATATGGGTCCGGGTAAGGTATGGTGATACCCAGACCCGTATACCCGTATACCCGTATTAATAAAATAATAATATATTTTATATATTATATTATATTATATTAATATATAACTTATAATTTTTTTAACATATTATTTTACTCTTATCTTTAACCCTAACCTTCTACCTCTACTCTACCTACCAACCAACTACACTCACATCACACTCACACTATGACGATTTTGTGTATATTTGAACTTTTAATTATGTGAATTAGAGATGTTAAATGATTTTATTTGTTGAAAGAAATGTTAAGGAGATTATGTTAATCATGTTAAAATTTTTATTTTTTGAATTATACATTGTTTTACATATTTTTGTTTAACAGGGAAATAAAATAGAAAAATGTCATACGGGTACGGGACCCGTACCCTACCCTGGACCCTGGAGGGTCGGGTCTGGGTCCAGAATTTTATACCCTGGAGGGTACGGGTCCGGGTCCAAGTTTCACTATAAGGGTACGGGTCCGGGTCTGGGGATACCCTGAGGGTCTGGACCCGTTTACAGCCCTAATGGCAATATGATAAAGAAAAAAAAAAACAAAACTACTCACAAATCTATAATTCTTTAAAGTAGCCACAATAATTAATTGAAGTTGGTGAGCAAATCAATGAATATAATATGCTTTCTTATATTCATCTAAATTTTTTATTTCAGTTTATTAAGCTCGTCATGCATATTAGATACCCCATCATAACTTTGACCTCTAAGGCGTGACAGTGATAATCCATATTTTGCAAAAAAAATCATGAATACTATTTTTCAAAGACTGTGCAGAAGTGTCACTAATATGTACTACTCCAAGAAAACGTTTTATCACTTCTCCTTTATTATTGACAAATCTCAAAACCACAGACATTTGATCCTTTACTGAACTATCTCGAACCTCATCAACAAAAAGAGAAATGAACTTGTCTCCAATCTCATTAACAATAGCCTTTCTCATTTCATTTATACATGCATGAACAATACCTTTTTGAATTTTAAGAGAAGTTAATTGATTATTCCCCAGAACATTTGGTTCATTACTTTGTCTGCTTCTTCGTTGTACTCATAATGCCAATTCAAAAATTCAAGAAAATTACCTCGTTGAATTTTTTTATTAGCTATTTTGGATGGAATTGATTTGGGGGTATTGATATTCTGCTTCTTCTTCCTTGCTGTGCGATGGCTGTCCTATGTTGGGAATGAAAAAACACAATGTAGAAGACCAGAAAAATAATAGAAGCAAGAACAAAATAGCAGCAGCAGCTATTCATCGCCTCGCCCATCAAGAATTCAAGATAATCAAGTAGAGCCCCCTAGTAGTAGAAGA
This sequence comes from Catharanthus roseus, assembly GCA_028651295.1. Lineage (NCBI taxonomy): Eukaryota > Viridiplantae > Streptophyta > Magnoliopsida > Gentianales > Apocynaceae > Catharanthus > Catharanthus roseus. The sequence continues at coordinate 3,403,330 of JAPQWS010000140.1, read as the reverse complement.
AGAAGAGAGAACTAGCTCAAAGCCCTCCCCCCTCCTCTCCTCCCCCTCCCCCCAATCACCGGTACTTTACCAAACCGCCAGCCGGAGGGGCTTAAGCCCATCTAAGCCCTTGAATAGGTCTGTCCCTACACTTGAGGTACGAAATTGTGAAGGGAACAAACTTTTATTTCCTCTTAAATAAACCAGGAATCAATTGTGTTTGACTTACTTAGAATGTCTTTTTTTTTTTACTATTCAAGATACCTCACATGAGCAGAACGTGTGATTTTTTTACAGAAGTTAAGTGTTTAATGATAAAAGGATTTATTTAATTATTGTAAATTTTTTAGGGACCATAATGGTATAAAATATATTTTGTAGAGATCATATCATTTTAAGGCTTGAATTTTTTTAGACTAAATAAGCTATTTACTTTTTTTTTTTTGGGACATGGAATTTAAAATATTTCGTAGAAAACTTTTCATTCAAGTAAGTCATGATATTCTTGTAGAAGTGTGGCCTTCATGACCACGCAAAGTTGTAAATACCATATAATAACATAAAATGACTACTACATGAGTTATGGAAATAAAGAGTTTAGGGGCTGCAACTAAAGTTGTAACATCCACTTTTATGACCACTAACCTCACTAAAGCCATAAACATGAAGTTTATGAGATGATAAATTATGTGAGTTACATATGTTACAAAGGGAGAACAAAAAGTGCTCTCTAATTTAATGACCTAAGATATGAGGGTCACTGTATGTCTATAAATAGGCCTCTTGGTCCCTTTCTCTACTTATCTATCTAGCTGTGTATCCTATACACCAACATGCTGAAGAGAGTAAATGGAGAGAAGATCAAGTAGCTCACCCTAGGTCATATAAAAAAATCAAGATAGTTCATTCTTGATCATAAGAAATGTTACTCCAGGGATATTTATATAGATAATATGTTATGCTTTGTATTTATGAGGCATAACTGAAGATCATTCTGCTCTGTTGGTAGATTATTGTGTTAGCACGATCATGTTACAAGTAATATATTATGTTTTTGTGTTTATGAGGCATTGCTAAAGATCATTCAATTTCTGCTTACTGTAATCTTGTTTTAACACAATCATGTTATCTAACATGTAGTATGAGAGCTTAGTTAAAGCTATGTCTTATAAGCCATTTTTTAGCAAGGAAGTTTTAATATATATATATATATATATGAATATATATTTCTATATTTTTTACTATATTCTTGTTGTGCTTCATCATATAGTTGTTTACTGATGCCTCACAAACAAAAATAAATAAATTTTGATAGTCACTATGAGAAGCACAAAAGGATGACATTTACTTGTTAAAACTTTACAAATAAAAGGATTTGATAGTCACCATAATGAATTCATGGTATAATATTTTATCTTTCTTGTTGTTTTTCTATGTTATTGATGTGCTTCATTTTTCTTTTGTTGGTGACCAATATATATACAAAACAATTTTATTTTCTAATTACCACTAGAAGCACATATCTTAAGTTTACATTCATATGAAAATGATCTTTTTTATATAGATATATGAAAAATGATCTTACTTATAAGGTTTTGATCTCCTTAACTTTTGTAGGATATCAAAATTTTATCTCAAGAAAGTCTCTCTGTTTGGATGTGTTATAGGTGATTCATCTTGCCACGAGGTCAATAATCCGTGTACGCTGGGTAGTTGGAATTAGTTAGTCAAGAAGGACTCGTAATAACTTTTATGGGATCACTCCTTGTAATTTTTCGAGATAATCTGCAAGATTTAGGGCCTTGGAAATGTCTCCGGATGTTTGTTTTATGGTAGCTTATTGAGATAAGTAAGTCCTAAAAAGTCATTGATTATCGAACTAGATATCTAAGGATAATAGATATCGTTGAGAAAGGAGTTAGTACACTCAACTTATACTCGATGGGAGTTATGTTGGTGGATATTCTCGTCATGACACTTGTGGCTTGAAGACCTATTTACATAGTATTGTTCTAGGGTTTAATATCTCCTTGGAGTAGCTCATAAAAAACTGTGTGACTTAATTGTCACAACATGAGAATATCAGGACTAGAGAAGAAATAAGAGTTATTTAATTAATAGGTCCCTGGACTTTTATTAATTAAATTGGGCCAAACTATATTGTAAGCCCTAAGGGTGACAATTCATGTTTTAATTAGTGACAAACATTGATGTGTGCTAATTGTTCTATCTTTGACATGATAGGATTTTTGAATTGGAAGATGAAGTCTTCACATAAGAGTTGAAGTGTCAAAAGTAAGCAGATTCAATGATGGATTCAAGCATATGCGTCCGAGGCTTCAACAAAAAGTTTCTTCCTTTATGAACTTCAGATGTCAAAATCCTAGTTCCGGACGTCTGCACTTGCACTTAAACACCAAAAACCATTTTTGAAGTCTAAACCAAACAATCAACTCTAAGTGTTTTGACTACTCATTTATGGACTTTCCACATTGAAGATTAAAAATGAACCTTCGATAAAAATTATCCAATCATGAAATACTTCAACACATAAAAATTAACCATTCAATCCAAACATCTTAAAACATTTTGGCTCAAAATAAACCTTTTTTGTAAAATATGTTTGACTTGAAAATCAAAGTAAAGGTTTTGAAAAAAACTTTCTCCTTTTTTAAAATCATTTTAAGCTTGAGCTTTATCAATACATATCAAAATAAACAGACTTAAGATAAGGGTTTACAAGGTATGCTATATATTAGGGTTTGAGTTTGTAAGCTATATCTTCTAAACCTTATCTTAGTTTTGTTTACTTTAATATGCATTGATAAAACTCAGTCTTAAAATCATTTTAAAAAAAAGGAGGAAGTATTTTTCAAAACCTTTACTTTGATTTTCATGTCAAACAACAAAAAAAAGAAGTGTTGTTTTGAGCCAAATGTTTTAAGATGTTTGGATTGAATGATTAATTTTAGGTGTTGAAGTATTTAATGATTGGATGAAGGTTTTAGTTCTGTTAATCTTCAATTTGGAAAGTTCATCAATGAGTATTCAACACACTTAGAGTTCGATTGTTTGATTTAGACTTAAAAAATGGTTTTTAAGTTTATGTTCAGAAGTACGAAACTAAGGTTCAGACATCCGAATTTCATAAGGGAAGAAAATTTTTGTTGAAGCTATGGGCGCGAGGGTTAGACTTCGGATGTCCGAAGTTGAGTTTTTTTATGGGCCAAGTTTAGAGGTCCAAATGACAAATTCGAATGAAAACTTGAAGGTTGATCTGAATGTCCGTGCCTGTCGGGACGAAGTCAAAACTAGTTGTTTTCTGAACATTTAAATATTTTCTGTAAAGTCATTGACGTCTATTTTGAAAAGGAATCACTCAGCATTCATGCCTAAACATTTCTTAGGGAAAGAGTCAAATCATTCATATTTTGAGCTTTATTAATATTTATTAAGTAAAAGAATGATAAGAGATATTGATAATTCATTTGGTTGTAATCCATCACATTTAGTGTGATTCTTTCATCTCTTATTCTCTCATATCAGTTTGTACAAGGTTGTGAGTGGCAAAACCCGAGTTTACAGGGTGATCCTTGTGATTAATTAAGTGGTTGAGGTATAAACCCTATTTGGGGTGAGCCACTTTTGTATGATTGGTTTTCATTACCATCATTGATTTGAGAAGAGAGTTAGTGTGAGGTAATGAAATCCTTGGGTGAGGTTCATGGTAGTGGATGTACATCTTTGGGAAGGTCAAACCATTATAAATAAGCCTGAAAATGGGTCTAAATGGGTTTGGAACAAGGTGTTCAAGACCAAAATTTGATTATGTACAGGGAGTACTAGATCTGTATAGATCCATGTCTTTTCCCAACAAATCCGGATCCAAATCTAGGTAGACCTATTTTGTACACACTATAATTTTCTCATATTAATTAAATACTTTTTAATAGCAATACGTTAATTAAATATACCAAATTTTGTAAATATTAATTCAAATTACATAATCCATTACACGATACATATTTTAATAAAGATCTACGTGAGAATCATCTCCATGGTAAAAAAATCTAATGGGTTTTAGGAAACACTAGAGAAACTTAGGAAGATAATAGAGAAGTAAATATTAACACAAGTACAAAAATAAACTATATAAGTATAAATATATAATATTATATATATACATACATATATATATATAAACCAGGATAGAACATAGGGGGCATACCTCTCGATATTATTAAGAAAAAAGAGAAAGGTACATGGGCAGTGCATAAAATTTACCCCGAACTAACAGGACTGGAAAATCCATAAAAATATGAAGGAAAGAAAAACAAAACGAAACTAAGAAACATAACGCAAATAAGGAGTACTCTGTCTATCTAGGGCACAAAGACCCTTGATACGAGAAGGTAACTTTAGAAGAGTTAGGAAATAACAATCAACGAGGTTATCACATCCAAGATTGCTTAAAGAGTCAACAACCATATTAGCTTCTCTGTAGATATGAAGAATGTTGCAGCGGAGTTTCTGAAGGTAATAAGAAATCTCTTGTATCAATCGATCTAATGCCAGGGAGATTTACCTTCATTGAGAGCATAGAAACAAGCATAAGTGAATCATATTGTATCTGAAATTCAAAGACCAAGGGAGTCAACTAATTTAAGATCCCTGGAGAAGCCTAAGAGATTCTGTGAGATTATCAGAGCCATGAGAACCTAGAAAAACTGAGAAACAACAATGAAATCCCCAGCCGAGGACCTAAGGAGGCCGCTGATAGCAACATATCTCAGATTACCCCTGGGGCACCATTAATATTAAGCATAATTGAGAAAGATCCATATTGACCAATCTAGCTAACAGAAAGGTGAGGGGATTTTCTTAGAGCCAGAAAATCCTTGTGAAGGGCAAAAGGAGAGCTAAACTCTTTAGCAATGCCTAACTCATAAAGGAGCTTCACGAGAAAAGGAAAAGTAGCCTCTATCGAAGAAGAGATTCTATCAAAATAGAATTGGCACCTATCCGACCATAGGCACTATCAAATGATGATAAGAAATAATTTGTTGATGAGAAATCTCTTATCTTTCCCAAAAACCACCAAAATGAGAGACAATCCTTAATAGATTGGAAGGTCTCCTGCAGAATACTATAAAAACCAAAGTACATCGAAACTTTCCTCCAAAGGTCCTAGGCTAAAGGATAGTGCAAGAGCATATGATCAAAAGAATCGGAGCCTTCTAAGCGATGAAAATGGGAAGCAAGATGGAAACCCAAACTTTGTCTATTACTGTCAACAACCAGAAAATTGTTAGAGAGGTTCCACATAAAAATAGAAAATTTGAAAGGAGTATCAAAGTGCCAAATCATATCACAATAAAAAGAAGAAGTGTATCAGGAGAGAAAATGGAAGTTGCAGTGGTGATGGTGAACTTCCCTGCGGGATCCATCATCCAACTGAAAAAATTAATTCCTGTAGAAAAACAGGGGGAGAAGGTAACAAGCTGAATGTCAGTAGAGGAGATGAGGGACAGAAGGGCATAGGTGTTCCAGGAGTCTTGATATGTGACATCTTCGATCGAAAGAGAGTGATTCGTGATAAAATTGAATTTTAGGGCGTGAGTTGTAAGTTTTCCCTCTAATGTCTAGTTGTCCCACCAAAAGGAAGAATTTCAGAATGAATGCGGAATATGAGGCTCAAAGCCATCCATAACAATTATTATCCGAGTCCAAGTGTAAGAATCAGTAATACGAGGCACAAGAGTAGTATGAGAGAGGATGCGATTCAGATCACCGTATCTGGAACGCATGAAAGAAGTACAAAGAGAAGTTTTATTACAAAAAGTCCACCAAACTTACTAGGAAAAGCTTTGGAAAGATGCTGAGGATAAATAATACCGAGCCAAGTAGAGCAAATAGGTGCGCCGGTATATGCGACGCCAAGATATCCAGTTTCTCTAATCAGACCCCTCATGGGAACCCCATAAAAGCTTAGCAAAGAAAGACTCAATATATATAAATTTTTTTTAAGGTTGAAAAATAGGCTCACACAACTTTAATAAGTGTTAGGAACCTTAGAAAACTTTTCAAAAATTTTGTATGTGTTGTGTGAGATGATAAAGTTGTGTCAATAACAGTGTAAAAGAAGACAAATGTAAAACAAAGAGTTGTTAACACAGTTCGGCAATAAAGTTTAATCTGCGGGGCCATAGTCAATGAATCAATCCACTAAATCAGGAGAAATACAAAGTTACAGTTGTACAACCCTGTACCAGCAACTGACACAGATTGCTTAAACTAGAAACATTGCGTATTAGACTAGACGCATGATAGAGTAATAAAAGTCTACTTTTATTATAGTGTTTTGGTTATAGTTTTTCTTTTCTATTTAAAGAAATTAATGAATTTTACTACTTTTTTTTTTTTTTTTGCTAGGAATAAATTGTGGAGATTTGAATGATTTGAACTTACAAGGGACTATTTTGGAATATGTTTAGAGAAAGAGATCTTATTTCAGAAGGTTAAGAAGAAGACATTTACTTGATGGATTTTACCAAAGTAATTGTTGAAGACCAAGTCAATTCATCTACTATAGTAGACAGAAAGTCAAAGTAGACATTGTAGTTTTTTTTTTATCTGATTTTTGGGAGTTTTAAATAAGTTAACTTTCTAGGTATGTTTTATTTTAAGTTGTTAAGAGGGAGTAAATCATGCGATTTGAATCTCTCAATTGAAACTTTGTTAGGAAAAAAAAAACCACTATAAATAGGTGGGAGAGAGAGGAAGAAAAGAAAAGAAGAAGAAAGAAGTCTTCCATTAGATTAGTTAGCTCAGATTATTCCAAAGTTATGTTTATCACCGTAAGTGACTAAGTTTCTTATTCTGATTTAAGGATTTATTTCAACTACATTTTTGTGTGGCTATGAGCTTATATTTATTTTCTTACTTTTAATTCAAGTACTTGTTGATTTATTGCTTTTTTATGAAAGTGAATGTTTGATGTGTCTGACAAATTAATTAAACATTTTCTTTCTACTACTACCATTAGTTCTTGATCCATAATTGTCAAGAACTCTTGGCACTAAGTAGCACTTAGGATGATTATGTATATTAGTGAGACATTTGGATATGCATAATTAGCCTAAATATGGAAATCAACAAGACAAAACTAAATAATTGTAGCTATGTAGATTATTTGAGTTTTTGGTTCAACTACATTTTCACTATGTTTATTACTATCACAATTTAATATGGAATGCTATCGTCCCCAATTGAATTGTGGTTAGTATTGATTGAATGCTTGATTTAATCAATGAATTTAGGAAAATATAAGATTTATTATGGCTATCCGAATAAATCTAAGGTACAGTGCTTGAACAAGTAAGATTACTATTTTAGCCGATGATCAATAATTTAGTTGAATAGAGGTGACCCCTTAAATCAGAATTTTCATAATATTTTGTTATTCTCTAGTAATTTATTATTTTATTCACAAGAAAATCTCCCCATTTTACTACTTTTTTCTTAAGTTAATTAAATTATTAGTTTCATTGGGATTCGACCTAGTTCCACTACTACTACAAGTTTATCTTGGTCTGACAGGAATTCAGATTAATTTTGAGGGTCTCGACAAACTTGTCAACGCACTCAATCTAATACCCACGGCAACAATACAAAATATCCAGAAGCAAAGTACACCCCAATCCCACTAATTATTACCATGATATAATGAAAATAGTATGGTGTTGGGTGAACAGCAGTAACACAACACTGGGCGGTTGATAAGAAGACTCCCTGCGAATTTTCCCCTTGAAAATTCTTGAACTCCCTCACGGTACTCCTGTGTGTATGCTCTCTCAATTTACATAAAAAATAAGGCCATACTACTCTATATAAATAGCAGCCAAGGAAAACTAATTTGAGAAAATCTTCAACTCGTGGTAGAACTCTTCAATACCAGCCACACTATTCCAAGACTTATCTTCCAGCTTCCTTTGATAATCTTCAATAATCTTAAGCTATCTTGGAGAGATATTGGAGATAAATAAGTAAAGATAGAACTCCTTCTAAGATAAATCCAAACTATGCCAATACACTTCTAACATAAATAGGAAACTAATTTCCTAACACACACATTTTATATATGGCTAAACCATTTTGATGATCCCTGAGAATTGTTTATATGTATATAAGAGAAGCACCTTTAAATCATATTTTATATATACCCAACTAATCTCTCTTCCAATAAGGTAGGAACAATAAGAATGATAAAATTCCATCACAAGACACACTAAATTATAAGAAACTCTAAATTATAAAATTTGTGGTTCTATTGAATATTATGATTGGTGTAATAAATCTTCTTGCTCTTGACAGAATGGTTGTAGAATTAGAATTAGGATATGATCAATATCTTGATGCGTATTATTGGAGAGATCACATTGACCTAATGTTTTAGGTGGATTCATTTGATGAGTGATGTGTTGAAAATGTGTAAGACTGTTGAGAGAAGAAACTAAGTTGACATATTTGTAGTATATCATTTTCAATGCCAAGAAATATAGCTCGTATGCATATTCTCCAAATAGTTTAACACCTCTACAAATTGAATGGGAAGGGAATGAAAATAAGGTTGGTGGTTCAAGGGATGTTAGAAAGGAACAAGTGACTCTAAAAGTCAATACTGGTGGTAGGTTGAAACATTTAGGTAGGTTTAGGCCAAGAAAGAAAAAAATATAAGAGAATAGAATAATATTGCCAAATATTCAAAGACAAAGGGAAGATTATTTGAGAAGGTTGAGGAATTTTTTGAAGGGTAAGAATTTCAAATGCTTGTGCTGAGTTTTTTGAAGATGATGTACAAGCCTTTGAGAGAAATATAAAATAATTTGTGAAAATGTTAATAAGACACGGATCTAAACATGCTATTTTCTATAAATGTTAAGAACCCTTCAACTGAATAAAAAGAAATCCAGGAGGGGGAGTGGGGGAGAGGAGACAATAGATGGTGAAGCAGAAATACTTGTGATCCAATGGAAAAGAAATTGATGCATGTGTATATTCTTTTGCATGTTCCTTCCCATAAAAAAAAATGATCCAGAAGCTTGTCAGATTTACAAGTCAACTATATAATATATAATATACCCTTTCAAAAAAAACTATATAATATTCTTTCCAACAAAATAAAGACTATATTATATTAAAATTGCTTCGAAAGTATCATTTAAAATGATATTTATAGCAAAAGCGTCTTTTAGCAAATGTCTCAAAGTACCCAAGTTTATGGTTTGTCGATTCTTTTTTCCATAAATTAATAAAAACAAAAAGGAGAAAAGATGAAGCTGAGATAGAACTCAGAGATCCCAAAGGGCACATGAATTGGAATTGTTAAGAATTATTTAAAGGGATCAATAATCTTTTGTTTCTTTTCTCATAAGAAATTAAATTTATTTGATAAATTTGTAAATAAATAAAGAGTATCCAAAGAAGCATCTAATAGATTTTTTGAAAAAGTAATTAATAATAAAGATTATAAAATAGTTGTTCTTTACAGTTTTCATGCATACTCACTCACATGGACCTTTGACATTCGTCTTTGAGCTTTTGCAAAGGTAAAACTTTATCTAGGTTGTTGAGAAGTTGCATTCTTATATATATATATATATATATAATCACGGAAATATGGTTTGGAGTCAGCCCCTGCACATTTGTCGAAAAACCCCGATAATTTCACGTTATTGTGCTTGTCGGAATGGGCGGCAGCGAGGCAGGAAAGGGCGGCAAAGGCATAGGAGCTGCAACAAAGGTTTAGGGGAAGGGAAGGTCGAAGAAGATGAAGATTGAAGAGGGTTTAAAGGTTTTTGGATTTTTTTTTAATTTCATTAGATCAAAATGTCGTTTTGATCAAAACGACGTCCTTCCAATTAATAATTTTTTTATTGAAAAATTCTTACAGTTATTTTGTTTTTTTAAACCCCATAACATTCTCTTTTCAAAGTTAAGGATTAGAAACAAACCAAATTTTAAACCAAAAAGATAAATATGCCTCCTAACCACTAGACATAAACAAGTTTTGCCCCCTCCCCTCCCCAATCCCTTCTCTTCTTCTCCCTCTCTCCTGGACTACAACAGCTCTCCACCAACAAGCAGCACTGCAGCAGCCCCAGCTCTCTCTAGCCTAGGTAGCGTCCCCCATCAACCACCAGTGCCCAGTCGTCCACGTCCGCCGCTCGCCGCTGTCCACCACCTTTCACCGCTCTCCGTCCGGCTGGCGGTAATCTCTTTTTTTTAAAAAAAAAAATTTATAATTTTTACCTTGAAATTTTGATCTATGATTAGATATTCTACATTTATGATAGAAATTAGTTATAATTAATATTTTACAAATATTTGAAGTGATTTAGGGTTAAAAAAGTAAATTAAAATATTTTTCTTTGATGTTTGATATTTGAGAAGGTTTAAACTTTTTTTTATAATTTGATTTGAGGTGCTTGAAAGAAATAAATAGGATTTTTCCATTGAGAATTGAGGTGTTGTGAACTTGTGATTTGTATAATTTGTTGTGATTTGAATATGTTTTTCTTTGATGTTTGATATTTGAGAATGTTTAAACTTTTTTTTATAATTTGATTTGAGGTGCTTAAAAGAAATCAATAGGCTTTTTTATTAAGAATTGAGATGTTGTGATTTGAATATGTTTTTCCTTGATGTTTGTTGTTTGATAAATAGTTGTATAATTTGTTATGATTTGAATTTAGGTATTTCACAATGTCTAAGCGACCTATGGATAAATATGTTATTAAATTAAACAAACCGAGTCCATCTACATCAAATAACGTTGTTCATAATGTTAGAGAAAATGTCAATAGTAAAAGACCCTGAATAGAAAAAGAATTATCGGATGATGACATTATTGGTAATTCAGAATTGCGTAAACCAATTAATAGTTTTCCCCCAGACATTAGAGATGAAATAAGAATACGATACTTAGCCAAAGGTCCCTATCAACCACGTAAACATAAATTCCTACAAACTATATTTAGTGGATCAGGTATGAGAAAGTTTAATTAGGAATGGTTTGAAAATATGAATGGCTAGAATATAGTGTACAAAAAGATGATGCATTTTGTTTATGGTGTTACTCGTTTAATAGTGGAAAGAAATCAAGCAGAGATGATGCTTTCATCACAGTTGGTTTTAAAAATTGGAAAAGAGACACAGAAAAACTCAACAAACATCAAGGAGAATTAACTAGTGCACACCATTATTCTACAATTCAGGTTTCGGCATATAGAAATCAAAGAAAAAATGTAGATTATATGTTATTAAAAAAAAGTAAGGCAATGGAGATTGATTACCGCGTTCGATTAACGGCAGTTGCGGATGTAGTTCAATATCTTTTGGAGTAGGGTATGGCTTTTCGTGGAGATGATGAATTAGAGGAGTCAGTGCGCTGAGGTAATTTTCTTGAATTGATCGATTAGTATTAAAATCCTTGTGAAGAAATAAATAAGGTAATGAACTCAAATGTTCTGGGAAACAATCAATTGACTTCTCATAAAATTCAAAAGGAAATTATAAATGCTTGTGCAACAGAGTTGAGAAATGTTATTATCAGTGAGATTGGAGATAAGTTCTTTTCTCTTTTAGTTGATGAAGCTCGAGGTACTTCAATAAAAGAACAAATGTCTGTGGTTTTGAGATTTGTGAACGATCGGGGAGAAGTGATCGAGTGGTTTCTTGGAATAGTCCATGTTAGTGACACTTCTGCAAAATTTTTGAAAAGTACTATTGATGATTTCTTTGCAAAAATTGGATTATCACTAGGCTTAGAGGCCAAGGTTATCACGGGGCTTTTAATATGAGTGACGAGTTTAATGGTCAAGGTTATCACGGGGCTTTTAATATGAGTGACGAGTTTAATGGTCTTAAAGCACTCATTTTAAATAAAAATAAGCACCCATAATATATTATGTTCATCGTTTCTCTCACCGTCTTCAGTTAGTAGTTGGTGCTTCTTCAAAGCATAATCGACTCATACTTGACTTTTTTGATAAACTTAAAGTGATTGTGAATATTGTTGGAGTTTCATGTAAAAGAAAGGATGCCATTCGACAAAATCACCATGATGATTTTATGAAACGTATAGATAGAGATAAAATTGTTACAAGAAAAGACAAGAATTAAGAAACAAGTTTAGCTCGGCCAGGCGATACTCGTTGGGGTTCTCAATATAAAACAATAACCCACCCATATATTAGATATGTGGGATGTAATAGATGTTCTTAAATCTATAAATGAGGATGGCACTGAACTAAGAAGTCAAAATACTACTTCGAGCTTGATTGATAAAATGCTTAGTTTCGAGCTTGTTCTCATTGCTCATTTGATGGTGAGATTGTTGGCAAAAGCAAGTGCACTGTCTGCGGCATTGCAACAAAAGAATCAAAACATTGCCAATGCTATAGTGTTGACTACACCGGCGAAAGATGAGTTGAAGAAATTCAGGGATGATGATGGTTGGGAGGATTTATTGGGTGTAACCACTTTAAAAATAAAAATAAAAATAAAAAAAGCCATTTATGTGCGCAATATGGAAGATGCTATGCTAGGTTGAGCTAGAGCTCAAAGAAAAGTTGATGGCCAACAAAAGACTTATTTTCAACATTTTTGACGAAATATTTTTTTCTAGGTACTCGTCTAACTTGATTCCATATTAACAAATATTAAATTCTTTATCAATATTATATTCATTAGTTTTTTCCTTATTATGCTAGGTTATTGATCATATCATACAAGAAATGTACAATCATTTTGCTGTGTCAAGTTCGGAGTTTCTAAAGTGCATGACATGCCTTGACCCTAGAGATTCAATTGCTAGTTTTGATATTCAACGGTTACTCCGTCTTGCTGAGTTTTATCCTGATGATTTTCATGATCAGTTTAAATTAACTGAAGAACTTAACCAGTACATTTCAACATTCAAAACAAGTGGACATAATTTTTCTCCGGCCTTCAGAGTATTGGAGATCTTGCAAAGAGGATAGTTGAGAGGAAATGGCATACTACTTTGAAGATAGTGTATCAACTTATTAAGTTGCCATTAGTTTTGCCCATTGTGACAGCTTCAGTTGAAAGATCCTTCTTTGCAATGAAGTTTATCAAAAACGATTTGCGCAACAAAATTGGAGATAATTTTCTCACAGATACCTTGGTGTGTTACATTGAGATAGAGATTTTCAAAAAATTTAAAGTAAAGCTATTTTGCAGCGGTTTCAGAATATGAGCAGTCAAAAATTACATTTGCCATCTGTCACCATACTCATTAAATGTATAATTTTTTAAAAATAGTCTTTTGGTATCTCTTGCATTGCATAAAGTCATTTTTTTATTATTTACAAATTTCAAAATCATTTTTCCTTTCTCTAAGTATATGAAAAAATGTTATTTCTTTTTATATTACTCTTCTGATCGTTATAAATTAATCAAACATATTAAATTTATAGGCTACAACTCATGGAGGTCGCCTTCGAATCGTGCTCGGTTATCTCAACGGTTTTTCTATTAGTAACTTCGACGTTTATTGAGGTATTTATCCTGTGAGTGATGGGGTGATCATTCCACGTTGATAATGGGCGCTAACCTATCGTTTCGCTATTTGTTTACAAATGCGTATAATTAGTTTAAAAAATGGTGAAAATGATTGATATATACTATTTTTTGTTAAATTTAAAATTATTTAAGCAGTCTTTATGCTTAAAAAGTATCCATTCTATAAACAAAATTCTGGGAAAAGTTTTAATGTCATTTCACCTCATCTTACAAATTCTAGTTCTATCCCTATAAATATATATATATATATATGAATAAAATCTGAAATTGGCAAACTCACTCATATTTGGTTATCTAATACGAGTCAGATGGAAATTTTGTTCTAAAAGGCATAGTAGATCAATATTTTTTTTTTAGAAAAAAATACTTTTAGAATTGAAAATTAAGACTTTAAGACTAAATTAAAATAAAATGAATTAAGTTTAAAAACATTTTTGTGCGTTTCTCTTTATTTTTATACCCAGTGCAAAGAAAAGACTTTAATCTTGAAGGAAAGGAATATTATTATTAGGATTAATTCCAAAATGCCCTTCAAGTTGAGGTCGGTATCACTTTAGTTCATAAATTAAAATATTACATTTAGTCCAAAATTATGATAAAATACCACCATGAAAAGGTACTACCATTTCACCATTTCAGTAAAAAATACAAAAATAATCATTTTATTTCCAACAACTAAATAGAATTTAATAAAAAAGATGTAATTCTTCATAAATATACAACTATTCTATTACCCTAGATAACAATATTAAGGGTAATAAACTTCTTAATTTTTAATAACAATATTATCTTTTTCTTCAAAAGTAAAAGAAAAAAAATTAAAAAGTGCTAGACATAATAGTTATGTTACAACAATCGAGAAAATTTAAAAATTACCATCACAATAATCGTAAAAATTTAAAACGTATCATCATAATATCAAAGGAGAGCTATTGTTTGTCTGGAAAGCCATCATCACTTACCTTTATGCAACTACTGTCAGTCATTATTTTCTCTATATCGACCAATGATACAATCACAAAAAAAAACAAATAGTACGTTTATTAATATTATTTTCTCTGTTATGGTACGATGATAGTTTTAAAATTTTTACGATTAATACTGTGGAATAGTTATTGTGTTGGGTTTTTTTTTTTTTTTTGAAAAAATAATACTGTTATTAAAGTTTAAAAGTTTACCAAGTTAAAAGGTATTAGAGTAATTAGATTAATTTATAGATAATGACATCATCTTTTAGTAAACTCTACTTAATTATTGGGGATAAAATAGTTATTCTTTTAACATTATGTACTAAAATAGTAATTCTTCAATAACTTTGAATCAAATGTGTATTTTGTTTAACTCATGGACTAAAAGTCTACTAACCCATAATTTTAGGGAGTATTTTGAAATGAAAAATTAATTATAAATAATCATGAACTATTTTAATTTTTCTGTTTATAACAATGAACTTTTATTTTATCTTTTTCTAATTAACCATAAATTATTTTATATCTTCGGTTTATAGCACAAACTTTGATTTTATTTTTTTTTCTCGCCATGAACAATTTTTTTTTCTGAAATAACCATAATTAAACAATTAGAACAAAAATCTTCATGATTAGAAAAAGATAAAATAAAAATTTATGATTATAAATAGAAGAACAGAATAGTTCATGGTTAGAAAAAGATATAAAATAAAAGTTCATGATTATAAATAAAAAATTAAAATAATTAATTGTTATTTATAGTTAATCTCTTTTGAAATTAACCCTTATTATTGTGTAGCTGACAATAATAAATACACCAATTTTCACGGTGCTATAAAAGTTACTAGTTGGCTTTTGCTGAATGTGAGATCTTTATATGAATAATCAAGAGTCACAAAATATGTATAAACTCAGCCACAAGTGCTTGGGGGTGAGGGCACACTAACAAAATATGTCCTAAGAAAATCTAACTTAGTATAAATGGCTAAGTCCTCATGTTGCTCAGAAAGAATTCTATCGTTACACCATTTTAAAATCCAGTACTAAGACGGAATCAGAAGCGCTCTACTTGGCTAAATTACTAATCCTTTAAAAACATTTTTGTATTTTAACTATAGGAATTTTATTAATGAATTTAAAAGAAAAATAATAAAAGATTTATGAAAGGAACTTACGTGGAGAAGTCTCAACCATTATTTCACTTTTAATTGATACAACTTGCGGTGGCTTTGTCAAATCTTGGCCATTAATTATGAAACTTTACTAGTCAAAGAAGAATAATAATGTCCAGCTGTAAAATATTGCCTTCATACAGTTTTATAATTGCTGCAACACAATAAACCTTATTGGATCCAGGTTAATACAATTGCTTTAATTAAAGTAAAATGTAAATAGATAGATTTCTCCCTAAAAAAAAAAAAAAAAAATGGAGAGATAAAGGTGAATTATGGAACACTCATCCTATTTATTGATAGAAAGAACTTTGTAGATTTTGATTTGTTTTAATAATTCTTCATATCTAAGACGCTAATCACCATCCCATATATTGGGAGGGGGAAGAGGGGTTGCTCACCTTTTGAATCAAACAAAGTAAATAATAAAAATTTCATAGCCACTTGACAAGAGGTGTGTGGTTAGTCCGATGACAACACCAAGATTTCTTTATCTAATATGTCAAATGAGAAGTTCTTGGTGCGTGTCAACTTTACACTATTGTTCGGAAGTCTTGTGTCTTCCGATTCCTCCTAATTAATGATTCATGAATACCGAATCATCAAAAAAAATAAATATATATTTTCTTTCTGCTATTTGTACAAATATTTTCTTTGTCAGATAATACTTCTACCTATATTTGATCCTATTAATTGTATTTATTGTGATCCTCATAGCATCACAGTTGCCAAAAAAAGGAAAAAAATGGGCAAACAAAGTTTTGCAACTTTCAAATCACGGGTGTATCTGAATACAAAAAAGAATTTAAAAAATTTTCAATTGGCCGCATACCTTCTTTCACATAATCAAAAACCTCGAGAAGAATAAAACTCATTTCTTTTAAGTCAAAACCCAATCTGAGTACTTTTTTTTTTTTTTTTTTTTTACAATTTCTAAATTTCATAATAAAATTACAAAATTCTATGAAAAATCTCATTCCAATCAAACACCTCTCTATCTACTCTTTTTCTCTCTAACTTCTCTCTAAATGAACTTTGAAGATTATTGAAGATTTTTGAAAATTTTGACGTTTAAAATGGATTAATTTTAAAGATTTTGTGCTAGAAAACATCAATTTTGAAGTAAAAAGATTCCAAAAAGCGATGAAAAATGGAACAGAAGCAGTTGGCACACCATACCAGCTGATGCGCCAACCATTGGTGCATGAACAACTCCATGTGCCGGTGGCTGGTACACCAACTGGTATGGTGCGCCAGCTGCTTCTGTGAATCATTTTTCAGTATTTTTTTAATATGTAAAGGTTAATTTTGTATTATATTAATTTTTTTTCATATGATTAAATTTTTTACATTCATTTTTCATATTTAATATGATTATATTATTAACTATGTTAATTATTTATGTTAAAGTTAGTGTTTACTTTTTTATATTATAATTAATTGTTTAATTGTGATTATAATTAATATGTTTTAATTATTTAATTTTTATTATAATTAATATGTTTAATTTCACATCATGTTTATTTTTTATGTTCTTAATTAATAAGTTACTATGTTAATGAAGTTATAAATATGTTGTTACATTACTTAGTTTTATTTTTATTTAAAATATGAGTTGTTTATCTTTTTTATCTTCTAATATTGTGTAGAAAGATAATGAATTAGATTCTGAACAATTTGAGAATATTTTACAAATAGAGGATTTCGTAGACCATAATTATTTATTTCAAACGGATCGTGAATTTAATTCGAAATATTTGGTTGATTGGGTAAAAAACGAGCAAAGACAGTTAATGCATATGTAACGACTACACATTGTTTTTACAAAAAAGGGTTTAGGATTTATGTTGTACGTTTATAATAGTTGCCATCAAGGGAAGGCAAAAAAAAAGTAAGGCAATACAGAATGATGAAGAAATAGAACAAGTTCCTGTAAAACGTAGGGGTTTATATAGAACAAAGAAATATAATTGTCCATTTAAATTAAAAGGCGAGGAAGATTTTAACGGAGTACATTGGAAATTATATGTAATAGATGGAAGGCACAATCATCAAATTGGTGACTATCTCAAGGTCACTAGCAGGCAGCAAGGCTTGCGAAGGAGGAGTTCAAGCTGACCGATCAATTGAGTAGGTGTCAGATTCACCTCGTTTTATAATGGTAAATTTGCGAGAAAATAATTTGGATACTGCTGCAAGGTATGTTATAGTATTGTTATGCTGCATACTTTAACTTAATTCTCTTACACCGAATATGATATTATATATGTTTTTTTAATTTAATAATCAATTTATATAATTTTTTGTTTTTCTCGAACAATATATAATGTTCGGGCAAAGATTAAGAAGGATAGGATGCAATGACACAACATAGTAGAAGAGGTGCTGCACATGTGTTCCAATCTTGGATACACGTGCTTTTGGATGAATTTTGATGAGAGCACAGTGCTTAGCGATATAGTTGTTGCACATCCGACATCCATTCAGATGTTAAAGACATGGTCTTATGTATATGTACTTGTACTAGACACAACCTACAAAACGAACAAGTTGCTATAAAATTAAAATGTTGAGCATATGTTATATGTTATTCAAAATTAAAATGAATTAGTTAAGTTTTATTAGTATTTTAGCTAAGGGAATTATCATATTTTGATTTATTTATTTTTGTTAAGTTCAAAATTTATTATTTTACTTAGGTACAATATGCTATTACTTGAGGCAGTCGGGATGACACCTATTTGAAAGAATTTCTGTATAGCTACTACGTTCATGCGTAATGAACAAGCTACTACTTATCAATGGGTGCTACAATAGCTTCAAAAATTATATTTCAATGTTCTCGAACCGGCTGTGGTAATTACCGATAATGAAACAGGTTTGATGCCTAAAAAAATTACAAACATTTATGTATGCATAAAAGTCATGAAATAGTACATAATAGGATAGTAAAAAATACATGTTCACGCCATATAACTGCAGCAACATGTCCTTTGTATAATGGGATCATGTCCAACTCCTGTGGACCTCCAAGGGAGGGTCCGGTCTGCTGCCAAATAGTCTCAAACTTCTTCAACCTCTTCTTTCTACCACCAACTCCTGAAGGCCCTGGAGTCTTAGCAGATACATCCGCAGATGGTCGGCTCTCTGGAATCTGTAAAGACTTGCCTCCCGTCATTAATCGTCTCCGGTTAACAATCTCCACTGTTCTCTTTGCACGCTCAATAAGCCCACTTACTCTCGCTGTACACCCTGAAGACGATACAGGTGTAGCTACTCTATCCTCAGAACCCTTCTCCTCCTCCTCCTCCTCCTCCTCCTCCTCCTCCTCACCCTCAATATCCCTACCCTCATCAACATCACCACGCTCACCATCTCTCACCATCTCTCACTCCCTGAACTGTTATCTCATCACCATCACCACCTTGATACTGACCAAAATGCTGTCCAAACCTAGGTGCATAAAAAGACATCTGCTCTGATTGTCATAATAATCCTACCGATACATTGGGGAGTCTCCCGAATCTCCTACAAACAATTCATTGATGAACAAAGAGGGATAGTTCGAACCCGGTGACATAGGAAGTGGACGCTGATGAATGTTGTACATGTAACTAGCATCAAGATCGTGCCCCAAAGAAGATGATGCATCGGGGTGAGACTGATACAGTGCTACTGAGAAATATTGAAGGGTACGAGAGTATGCAGGTCGTGCGGCATCCGAACCCTAGTGGAAATAGGTGGAGGCGGAACCGATGACCTAGATTCATCCAACCCATGAAACATCCCATAGGGAGGTATGAGAGGTACATAAGATGT
Source organism: Catharanthus roseus (assembly GCA_028651295.1). NCBI lineage: Eukaryota > Viridiplantae > Streptophyta > Magnoliopsida > Gentianales > Apocynaceae > Catharanthus > Catharanthus roseus. Next base: position 3,383,784 of record JAPQWS010000140.1, on the reverse strand, counting down.
GTTGTACCTAGCTCTAAGGCCCCCTAGAAGAGGCTGTCACCATAGGGCCGTGAGTCCAACCATTCCTGTCTGTTACCGGACCTAAACATGTATCTCTGTATCTAGGCTGCTCCGGATCCATCTAAACGAATTTCAAATTTTTTTTTAAATTAATTTGTATGTAGAAGTCCGAGTATTTAATCATTAATTAATGACTATTCAACAATGAAATTAATTCTTATTATTATTCATCGTAGAATATTAAATTAGCTTTCATTAATATATTTTTTTAATTACTTATTAAAATATGAAATTATTACGCTAATTGATTATTTAATAAATTTTAATTATAATATAATGATTTAATTCTCATTTATTTGTTATGAAATAAATTATTATCATTAAACCATTATGAAATTAATTATTTAAATATTTAAATTAGACTATGATTGAATTATGAAAATAGTAATTATTAAACTAACTAACTAATTTAACTCAAGTTACTAATTAAAAACCCTTAAAATACTTATAATTATTTAATCTCTTTATTCCCCAATAAACAGCTTTAAATCTACTTATTATTTAAATTAATACATATCTTAATTAAGATTAACGTAGTATAACATGAAGGCATAAATTAACACATAGTTATCATTAATTATTTTTAAAAACAATATAACAATTAACTAGATCATAAATAAATATACTACACGAAAAAGTAATAATTCATAATTATGACATGAAAAAACATATTAATATATAAAAAAATTCATAATTATGACATTAAAAACATACTAATATATAAAATTAACTAATAAAAGCTAATATAATGGACTAATATATATTAAGAAGAATTAATATAACAACATATACAATATATTAATTTTTAAAAAAATTAAAATCAGAAAAAGGGGGTGAGTGGCGCACCACTCTAGTCCATGCGCCAGTAGGTAGTGCACCACCCAGGTCATGTGCTAGTGGGTCACGCACCACTCCCACTGGTACACCAGTTGGGTGCACAACCCCCTTCAGATTCGACCGTGTTTTTTTTTTTTTTTTTTTTTTTCATTCAAAATGTAAATAAACGAGTATAGAATAATGTACTAACATTTTTTTTTTTTTTTTTGCGTTTCAACGGTTGAATTTTTCTAAATCTTCGTTGGAAGTTAAAAAGACTTTGAGAGAAAAAGAAAGTAGAGTGAGAGAAGTGTTTGATTGAAATGAGAACTTTTATAAAATTTTCGTAATTTTATCATGAAATTTATAAGGGGACCGATAAATTTAACTCGGGAATGTGAATGTATAGCGCGAAAAAAATCATTATTTTCCCTCATCTTTCTCTCTCTACACAATTTCTCTCTAACTTCTCTCTACTCCTTCTCCACTCTAAAACTAAAATCTTTTAACATTGAACTTGAATTGGAGATAGATATAGATCATTATGAAGAATTTGTAGAAGAAAATATCAATTTAGATATAAGAAAAGTTTAAAAAAAATTTCAAAACTGGGCTCGGATAGCCCGGACGGGTGACCTGAACATGGGCAGATCGCCCAGATGGGCGACCAGCACACATCCGGGTCACTGGCCCGGGCGACTGGCTCACGTCCGGGTCGCCAGCTCGGGCGATCTGAGGTTTTTAAGGAAGAAAGAATTTTTGTAGGTATTTGGAAAACTTGAAACATGAATAAATCTGCGATCGGATGTCCGTTTCACGCGTGTGACCACTCATTTTGATGGTTCTCATAAAGAGGAATGCAACGGCATTGTCGAAAAAGTGATCCGGACACGTTTCGAGACAAAAAAATCGTTTCGTATAGTCGAAAACTTTGACGGGGCATAACTTTGAGCTCGGACGTCCGATTGAGGCGATTCTTGTGGGCATTTCGGGTATTTTTTCGAGATCTACGCGTCAGAAACATCCTTAAGGAGGTTTCCACCAACCGTTCCCACAAAAACATCCTATTTTCCTTTTAATTTACGTTTTTGTAATTTTCTAATACTTTCTCTCTTGTTAACTAAAAAATTACGCCACCAATTTGAAAATTAAATAGAGGAGCAGTCTTCTTTTTTCTGTAATTAAAAATTTAAATGATTGAAGTTGGTAAATATTGGAATTTTTTTGCACGTAATTTTTTTACCCCGAAATGCGTCCGGATCACTTTTTCGACAATGCCGTTGCGTTCCTCTTTACGAGAACCATCAAAACGAGTGGTCATACGCGTGAAACGGACATCCGATCGCAGAGTTATTTATGTTTCAAGTTTTCCAAATACCTACAAAAATTCTTTCTTCCTTAAAAACTCGGATCGCCCGGGCCGACGACCAGGATGTGTGTTGGTCGCCCATCTGGGCGATCCGTCCATGTTCGGGTCGTCCGTCCGGGCGATCCGAGCCCAGTTTTGAAAAAAAAAATTTTTAACTTTTCTTACATCTAATCTAATTTGATATTTTCTTCTACAAATTCTTCATAATGATGTGTATCTACCTCCAATTCAAGTTCAATGTTAAAGATTTTAGTTTTAGAGTGGAGAAGGAATAGAGAGAAGTTAGAGAGAAACTGTGTAGAGAGAGAAAAATGAGGAAAAGTAATGATTTTTCGCGCTATACATTCATATTCCCGAGTTAGATTTATCGGCCCCATTTATAAATACCCTTTTTCTCGAGAATGATTTCGGCTTTAATTAAAATTATCAAATTATTTTGTACAATGACCCCATCCTATCAATTACTACATAATCCAGCCGGTAACCATTGTAACTCAGCCCAATTGTCGTTTTCTTTTATCTTTTTGAAACCGCCAGTTTAAATAAAGCCCAGTTCATAAGCTGAATACAGTGAATACCCAATCCAATTTTCATAGACCAACGCTACATGTGGGGTTTTTCTAAAACTTGTCCTGTTTTGAAAATATTGGCCACCTTTGGCCCTATTTTAAAAAAGCTGGCCACATTAAATTAATTTATCTTTTAAAATAAATTAATTAAGTGTGTTTGATAATAAATAATTTTTAAGTACTTGATATTCTAGGTACATTTGATAACAATTTTTGCAAATCATAGTTGTAATTATAAATTTTAAGTGAAATTTTTTTAGTTAATTCTAAACTCTAAAATTTGAAAATATATATTGTTTGCAAAATTATAACACTTTTTTATATATAAAATATATTAGCATCTATAACTAATTCAGCATTTAGATCAAATTTTAGTTTTCACATTCAGTATTCAGACTTAAAAATAATAATTCAGAACTTAAACAATTCACATTTCAAACTTCAGTTTTCAGTTTTATCAAACGAGGCCTTATTCTTATTTTGTGTGGACTGTCCTCCAATCGCCAAGAACCACGGTAATCATGTGCTTCAGCGACGCAGTAAGGCCATCTTTGTTAAATTAAGTTATATCTTAAAATTAATTAATTAAGAGTTTATTAAATTAAGTGTGTTTCATAACTGGAATTGTTAAGCGCTTAATATTTAAGTGCGTTTGATAACAATGTTTTCAAATTACTTAATTGTTTAAGATGTGCTTAATTGTAATTATATATTTTAGGTAAAAATTTTTGCTTAACTCTGGAGTCTGAAATCCAAATATGTATATTGTTTGTCAAATTATTACATTTTTTTTTATATAATTATCACTTATTAATTAATTCAGCATTTAGATTCACACTTCAGTTTTTGGATTCAACTTTTAGACTTAAAATTTAGAATTCAAAACTTAAACAATTCAGATTTCAAAATTCAATTTCAGTTTTATAAAGAGGGCCTAAGGCTTTATTTGATAAATTAATTTACCTCTTAAAATTAAACTAATTAAGAACTTATTGAATTAAGTGTGTTTAATAATAGATAAGTTTTAACTGCTTAATATTTTAAGTGCATTTGATGACAATCTTTACAAATCACTGAATTATTTAATATGTACTTAATTGTAGTTATCACTTAAAATTAATTAGTTATGAAATTATTGAATTAAATGTGTTTGATAACATATATTATTAAGTACTTAATATTTAAGTTCATTTGATAAAAAAATTTTAAAATCTCTTAATTGTTTGAGATGTGTTTAATTCTAGTTATAAATTTTACGTGAAAGTTTTTAACTTAACTATGAAGTATGAAATCTGAATATATGAATTTTTTGTCAAATAATTATATTTTTTTCATATAATTATCACTTATTAATTAATTCAACATTTAAATTCTGACTTCAGTTCTTAGATCTAGCATTTAGACTTAAGATTCAAAATTCAGAGCTTAACTAATTCAAACTTCAGACTTTAGTTTCAGTTTTTAGATTCAGTATTTAGACTTAAGATTCAAAATTCAGAGCTTAACTAATTCAGACTCCAGACTTCAGTTTTAGTTTTATCAAATAAAGCCTAACTATAAAATTTAAAATCTGAATATAAATATTTTTTGCAAAATTATTATATTTATTTTAAATTTTTTTACCATTCATTAATGAATTCAATATTAAAATTCAGTGTTCAAATTTAAAATACATAATTCAAAACTTAGACAATTCAAACATTCAATTTTATCAAACGAGGTCTAATTTTCATGTGTTTTTTTCCGTTTAATTATCCATTCAATTCATCATATTGTCCAAGGTAGCAGTGGCCATGATTCAAATACTATGTGCGGTGAAATATCTAACATAATTGCCTGAAGAATCGTGTTTCTTTCTCTATACTATACCCATTCTCTTTATTGGTTCAAAGGTCAATATATTTCTTATATTTTGATGATTAACAAAAATGAGTTATGTGTAATGTTAATTCATTTTGTTTTGTTAAGACAAACAAGAGTAAAATTGTTTTTTACAAGAAGAGAAACAATTTTTTATGAGTCATTTTTTATTTAACCAAAATAGGAAAAAGTTAAAATAAGATCAATAGATCACATTGGACCACAAAGAAATGTATAACGGATGTGGGAATTTTGTAGACAAAGAAATACATCTGGTGCACTTTGGTTGTTACCCTTGTAAAGTGATAATTAAATAGAATTATCAGTTCATTTGTTTAGCTCGAATTTTCGTATGTAGACTTTAACTTTACTCTTTTATGTTCTAACAAAACAAAGTGAATAAATATCACACATAACTCATTTTGTTAATCATCAAACACAATAAATATATTAACCTTTGAACCAACATAATCAAATTTATTTTATTTATTTTTTAATTTATTAATATTATTAAAATTTAAATTAATACAATTATTTAATTATATTTCTTAAAGTTTAGATATTAGTGTTTTAAATAGATAATTAATTTTTTAGTTGATAATAAATTGTTTGTAGTTGTTAATATTGACTTTAATTATGTAAAATAATACGTTTGTAAATTTAAATATATCTCTATCAGTAAAAACTAAGGAAATATAATTATCCAATTTATTTTAGTTTTTTAATTTAAATCTTTATAAAAATTTTATTAAGAAAATGATTCAAAATATTTTTTTCAGAGGAAATGATCTAATATCTTTATGGAGTTTTGTTAAAATATATAAAAATAAAAATAAATTAAAAAAACGAAGAAGTTAGCAATCGGTGGTCACATCTGAAATGGTTGGGCGAAATGTTTGGGAGAATTTCGCCAAAGTTTGGTTATGCTGTGCGAAATTCTTTCAAAATTTCGCTGGGTTTATACAAAAGTTGTTCAGTTTTGATTTTTTTTTTTTTTTGGTTAGTTGGGAATGTTTTTATCCATAAATTAATATTTTCTTCCGTAGAATCTTCAAAATTACTCAAGTATAATTCTCTATGACCTTCAAAGTCAAAAAATTAAAAATTTTGTAGAAAGAAAATAAAAAGAAGATAGAGAATGAAAGAAAAAATAAATTTTTTCGCGTTGAATTTTTACCTTCCCACTTAATTTTACTGGCCCCTTTTTAATACCATCCCTATTGAGATTGCATCGCCTCTTAGTCGGGAACGGCTGATAACCCGCCCTCCAACTCAAGGAGATATGCCATCGTTTTAAATATCTTTTCATAATTGGATAACCATTTTTCTTTGCATCTCACAAATAATGTTACCCAAATGCAACATGTGAAGACTTTTGACACCAAACTTGTGCGCTCGAAATCTCTTTAAAGATTTACTTTTCGAGGAGGGAGTAAGGAATATATTCCAGTTCAATTAAAGAAGAGATCAAATATCAATGACCGATCTACCTAGCAGCTCAAAATAATCAGAGAAATAAAATTATTTCCTGTTAGGCATTATTATTCTCACATTTTGCAATTTAGCTGCAACATCTAAAAGTTAAATTACTTTTATACTCTCAAGTTTTTAAGTATACTTAGAAAAAATAATTTCCTTCTGGAAACAACTCGTATGACTACTTCCAAGAACAACTCATTTAACCACTTCCGAGAACAACATGTATCTTTACGAGAACAATCTGTACCTTCCGAAAACAATCAATATCTTTATGGGAACAACATGTATTATCACTTAAAGAGGATTCGTATTGTGACTTCTTCACGACTTTTACTGCTCACATACTTAAATCTTAGTTATGTCAAAATTTAATATTTTGATCCTTGAATTATGTTCTAATACATAGTTTTATTTTTTAAAGAAATTTACAGAAATTGACATAATTTCATATATATGAATATTTGATGAAATGTAACATTCCACTCCTAACAAAATCTTTTGAAGTCTCACCCAAAAATTTTTAAGTGTCACAGAAGAAGTATCTAACTTACCTTGAATTTTGCCGCTCTATAAATAAGGGAAACGTGGTACCTACTCGGAATTTTTGGTCTTAGTCTTAGGTGGTCCGAATTATAAGGTCAAAAGATTTCACTATTTTCCAAAGGCAAAAAAGCTAAGATAGAAAGAAATCAAAGAAATTGAGTTTAATGGGTTTACCAGTTAACCATATGTCAAAACTTTGTATACCAATTAAGGACTCTAATATCAATATGGAAATGGTATTTGTGAAAGTTTGAGAAAAAAAATGCTGACGCCGGTTTTACTTTTAATTCTAAAGTTTAGAGTAATATTTAACGAACTAATTCGGAAAATATAAAGTAAAATAAGATATTATTATAAATGTTGGCCTTTTACAGTTAATGCACGTAATTGAGTTATGTAGGACTTTAGGTGCTATTAGTTAGCTTAAAACCAATTGGTGTTAAGGAAAGTATATACCTTAGTATTATATTGTATTCAACACATATAAACACTCATGACATTCGACTGTGACTTGACCCCACTAACCTCCCCGTGACCTTGGTTTGGTACCACTTGTAGGACCTCAGGCGCTATTGGTGTTAGAGAAGGCACATACCTTAGCCTTATATTGCATTCAACATACACAAGCATTAACGACATTCGATTGTGACTTGACTCCACTAACCTCCGCCATAAAATAATTTATGTACACCAACAGGTTAAACTTGTGTTCATATCTGTCAGCTCCCTTCGTTGATACTATTAGCAGTTATCTTTTAACTAAATTCTATTTCACTTACTGATTCCTTTGTTGGACTCTCCTTTAGTTGTTGCTTTAATTAAGGACTGTTATTAGTGTTGCTCCTATTGTTAAGGAGTTTTGTTAATATTGCTCCTACTGTTAAGGAGTCCATTCGCATGTTTACTGTATTTAAGCTTTGAGCAATAATTCAATAAAATAAGTTTTGGCTATCTTTTTATGGTATTAGAACCTCACAAACTCTTACGAGTCTGATCCATTCTCTGCTTCTCCTGCAGCAGCGCATCTTCCTCATTCAACAAAATTCACAATGACTAACGCACAATGGCCTCCACTTATCAATGTTGATAACACAAGAACAAACCAACAAGTTGTGCAATCCAATCCCACATCTCAATTACCCATCAAACTCCAAAGAAGCTCTAACTTTTCTACTTGGTAGACTCAATAATTATTACTTCTGGAAGGACATGAACTTGCTAGGCACCTTGACGGTTCAACACCTACTCCAATCTCAAACAATCAACCGACTTGGCAAAACTGAAATCAACCCAGCATACCCTATCTAGATTCGTCAAGACCGACTCATTCATCAGGCCATGATGCCCTTGGTTGATAGCATTATCGTTTCCACTATTGCAAGTGCATCAAAAGCGGAAAACGCATGGACTCTTCTTCACACCACCTATGCCAACGCAAGTCGCACAAGAATCTACAGCTGACGCGATCAACTCAGTCGAATCAACAAAGACGAAAAGAGTGCGACTGAATATCTTCACCAAATTCTCATCATCGTAGATGAGTTAGCTGCTGCAGGTTTCCCCAATTAATGAAGTTGAATTGACTATCAAAATCCTCAACGGGCTTGGTCCTGATTTTCGCCAAGTATCAGCAGCTATTCGCAATCGAATATCCTGAGCTTTATGAAAAGCTTCTAGATCATGAAATCTTTCTTAAACATCAAGGACACCAACTTTCATCTCCAATAACAGCTGCTATAGCTAACCGGACCAAACACTGTACAACACAGCATGGCGTTCAAACTGCAGGGGCGCCCACAACAATCTAACACCTACAACAATGTTGTTCAATGTCAACTTTGCAATCCTATTGGCCAAATAGCCTCTGTCTGCTGCTCCAAATCTCATAATCATCTTGATGCCAAAGCAAATTTTGTTATTGGTCTTCAGTCCTCAGCATTACCAGTGATCACCCATAACTCACGGGAGGTATTGATTTAGAACTATTAGAATATCACCTATAACTTAATATAAAAACAAATAACATTCATATTCATTTCACCTATGACATAATAATCAATTAGGGCATAAATTACATAATAATCATATTTTTACAAAAAAAACCTTAGAAATTTTTTCATTTCCAAAATTAAAATTTTAGCAGAGCTTGTTTTTTCTCTTTGAAGAAAAGCTGAAACTTGGAATTGGAAGCCGACGTCACCTGCCGCCGAATTGAGAGAGAAGAGTGTTTTTTTTTTTCTGTTTTCAATTGCTGGCTGCGCGAGGGTATTCAGTTTTTTTTTTAAGTATGCACTAAGTTTTGGGAGGGGGCTATATTGAAAAAAATTGAAAGACTTGAACCGTAAAATTCCCGCTGGCTCTGTCCCTGCTCGACATGGGTGCCACACATCATATTACAACAAGAGACGGTAACAAAATTCCTATTACTCACAGTGGTTCTACTTCATTACATTACATGTATCTAACTCAGTTTTTCATCTGTCTAATACTCTATGTGCTCCTCAAATCAAATGCAACTTAATTTCTGTTTCCACTTTTTGTAACAATAATCTAACTTTTGTAGAATTTTTTCCCTCTGATTTTCTTATAAAGGATCTTGCAGCAAAGACACCCTGGATTGGATTGTACGAGTAGCCAACTATCCGTCCATCACCTACTCCTAAAGCTCACACTACCTCCACAACTACTTCTATTGAAACCTGGCACCGCAAACTCAGCCGTCCTCATGCTAAAATTTTGAATCTTTTTTTGCATAATTTTCCTAATCCTATTTCTGTACCAGACAATTTTTCATTTTGGAATTCTTGTTTGTCTAATAAATCTCATCAGCAACCATTTTCTCGTCTAACTTTATGTAGTTCCAAACCCCACTTCACACTGTTTTTAGCAATTTATGGGGACCATCTCCTGTTATGTCAATTGATAAAAAATTATATTATTGCATATTTGTTGATCAATACACAAAATACACCTGGATTTACACACTACAAAACAAGAGTGAAGTCAAAACAATCTTTCAAAAATTTCACCCGCTAATGGAAAAACATTTCAATTAAAAAATATTGTCTTTCTACACTGATGGTTTCAGTGGTGGTGAATTTCAAAGCCTCAGTTCCTATCTTAGCTCCAATGGCATCTAAAACCTTATTTCCCCTCCATACACTCCACAATGTGTTGCTCTTGTTGAACGCCAACACAATCACATACTCAAAACAGTACGCAAACTACTCTATCAAGCCTCTTTACCATTTTTTTTTTTGACCTTTGCCTATTACCATGCTATATACCTCATTAATCGACTCCCAACCCCTACACTAAACCGTCATTTACTTTATGAAATATTATTCTAATCCACGCCGGATTACAAAGCATTAGAAGTCTTCGGTTGCCTATGCTACCTATGGCTCCAACCTTATTCCCACAACAAACTTCAACCAACCCACACCATGCATTTACTTAGGCTTCTCTCTCACTCGCCATTGTCATCAATGTTTTGACCCCATTAAATAAAAAATTTACTTGTCTCGCGGTGTAGTTTTTATAGAAAATGAATTTCCCTTCCAAACAATGTTTGCTTATATTTCTCATTCATTTAATCATCTTGCCTATGATACTTTGCCTACAATGAACTACACTTCTGAATACTCGCCATCACCTCTTTCAATCAACCCAATTTCAAATTTGCCCAATCCCGTTCCTATTCCCAACTCCAATACAGATGTCGAACGCACGAGGAGATTCTGATCCTTCTCCAACTAAGACATCAAACCCTCATCCTTCTACTTCAGCAACACTGCATCGTATTGTGACCCGTTCTCAAAACAATATCTACAAATCGCAAAGAATATTTGATGACACTGCCCACGTTACATCCGAAATTCCTCCACAAATATTCAAACAAGCAGACAAGCTTCCAAGATGGAAACAAGCTATAAAAATAGAGTTTGATACTTTAATGAAAAACCAAACATGGGTACTTGTTCCTCCTAACCAATCTAACAATGTTGTCTCTCGTCGGTGGTTGTACATGATAAATAAATAAGAAAATTAAAAATAAAATTAAAAAAAAAAAAAAGCCAGATCTTTCCCTTGATAGTTACAAGGCTAGGCTGGTTGCCAAGGGATTCACACAATAATCAGGCATTGATTATAACTCAACATTTAGTCAAATTGGGAAATTCGACACTTGATGTCAATAATGCTTTCCTTCAAGGATATTTGGATGAAGATGTCTATATAACTCAGCCACCAGGTTTTGAAAATCCCTTTTATCCTTCTCACATTTGTAAACTACAAAAGGCCATTTATGGCTTAAAACAAGCCCCTCTGCCTGGTATAATGAACTTAACAATCATATGCTTTCCATGGGATTCTTCAAATCTGAGTTTGATAGCTCTCTATTTATCGTTAAAAATTCGGTTGTCAGTATTTTTCTTGGGCTGCAATACTGACATAATACAACAAATTATTTCCTCACTTGCCACTCGTTTTTCTATTAAAGATCTTGGTCATCTTCGCTACTTTCTTGGAGTTGAAGTATTACGTAATTCTGATTGTCTTTACTTATCCCAATCTAGGTATATTGCCATATTCTTCAAGCAGAAAACATGTCCAATTAGAATTCAGCAAAAACACGTGTGAGCTCCTCTGAAGTATATTTTGTTCTTGATAGAAATCCACCTGCAGATGCTACAAAGTATAGACAAGTTGTTGGTAAACTTCAACATCTAAGTTTCACAAGGCCGGACATCTCATATTCTGTGAACAAGCTTTCATAATTTATGCACTCTCTGTCTAAACTACACTCGAAACATGTTAATAGAGTTCTCAAATATCTTAAGGGAACTATCTCTCATGGTCTTTGTTTACAGAAAAGTCCATAAATGAATCTCGTCATGTATACCGATGCGGATTGGGCAGGTGATTTCAATGATAGAATTTCTACTACTGGTTATCTACAATATCTTTGACTTAATCCAATTAGCTGGTCATCTAAGAAACAAACAACAATTGCAAGGTTATCCACAGAGGCATAATATCGAAGCGTTGCAAGTGCACTCACTGAAACAACTTGGGTTAAAAATTTTCTGTTTGAACTTGGCATTGTTTCTACAAAAACTCCTATAATCTACTGTGACAACATTGGAGTTACATATCTCTGTGCAAACCCAGTTTTTCATAGTCGTGTGAAGCACATAGCAGTTGATTTTCATTATGTAAGAGACTAAGTTTAACACAAGCTGGTAACTATTGCTCATATTCATGCTACTGATCAACTAGCTGACTCTCTCACCAAAGCTTTATCCAAGCCTGCCTTTGATTCTCATCTACACAAGTTAGTCTGTTCATCTCCATTTAACTGGAGGGGGCACATTAGCATCTATCTTTTAGCTAAATTCTGTTTCACTTGAATAATTCCTTTGTTGACCTATTTTTAGTTGTTGCTTTAATTAAGGACTGTATTAGTGTTCTCCTACTGTTAAGGAGTTTTATTAATATTGGTCCTACTGATAAGGAGTCCATTTAGCATGTTTACTGTATTTAAACTTTGAGCAATAATTCAATAAAATCAGTTTTGGCTTTTGATCTCTTTAGATACTTCCCACCAAAATTAAAATGTAAAGGCACACAAGCCACAAATATTATAAAGGATTAGTTGATACCGCACACAAGCCACAAATATTTCAATTTTGGACAGGGTTTTGTAGGAATGTTATGCAGGATTTGGATTAGTTGATACTACACACAAGGCACAAATATTTTAATTTTGGATAAGGTTTTATTTCGAAAGCACCAACAAATTCTCTCACAAACAATAATAATATTTACGAAACCCGAGAAAATTTTTTTATAATCAAACTCTATCCAAATACACATGTTTCATGCCTATAGATTTAGTTGATCCTTTCTTGTCATTGCGGGCAGGATCGTCTAATACATTTTCTATTACACTATTTTTATTAAAATAAATCCTATATAAAAAAGATAAATTCTTAAACTTTAAAAGATAAATCTTAAAGAAAAAGTGACTACTCTAAGGAAATGTTATTAATAAAAGAAGTGTACTAGAGAATAGAAGATATATTTAGACAATACTGAGTGTTGTCATTGTATTAAATTTTTACAAATATGTCACTTAAACCAGCTAATACATCAACTAATATATTTTATTTATATCATATAAAATTTTTTGTTAATATATCTTACATAATAAATGATAAATCTTAAAATTCTAAACGACATACTACAAGCAAAAAAAACTATACAAGGAAATAGAAAATAGAAAATATATTATAAGATATATTAGATGATACACGGGATAGATCTTCCCACCAAGACAAATAGTTTGCTCTTGTTTCAGTTAAAAATGCACTTGAGCAAAACAATACCCAAAATACCCAAAAGGTACCCCAAAATAGGTAAAATTGCCCAAACTTATAAAGATTTCATTATTTTTCAGCAACTTACCAATGTTGGATTTTCAACACACCCCTCACAGGATATCTAGACTTGAATATGACTAAGTATGCCATTTTGTACTACGTTTACATATGTTATTTTAGCCGTTTTACGATGTTTATTAATATATAAAATGTGTAATTTACACAATTTACCTCCATTATTATCTTAGGTGCTTCCCGATGAAGAAGACGAAGAATAAAAGTAAAAAGGAGTAAAAACGAAGCGAGTACATAGAAAACGAACCCACAGGCACCAAGTAAGGAGACTTACCACCGATGGTGGGCCAACCTACCACACGTGGTAGGTCCAAGGGCCACAAGAAGATTGCCAACAGAAGCCTACCGCAGATAGTAGATTAAACCTACAACACGCGTAGGTCCCGACAACTTAAGCAATTTTGGAAAAGAACCCTACCGTGGACGGTAGGGTTCAATATACGGGATGCGGTAGGTCTCATCAGTAGCACAGTAATACATTTTTATGTGTATTTAAATAAGTTTTTCCCCTTCTTTAAGGAAGAACAGTTTTAGGTTTAGAGAGGAGGAATTAGAGACGATTTTGGGCAAGAAAAACCCCCCTCAATTTCTCTTCAATTAGGTAGATTCTCTGTAATTAACACTAAATTGAAGCTCTTGGGGGAAGATTGAAGAGATTTTGTGGAGTAATTTCGGGTTTCATCAAGCGAATCAAGAGACGAACTCGGGTGGCATTGGGTACCGTGGATTCAACCCCTTTTCAACCCAAGTTTTCTTTTCTTTTGTTAATTATGGCTTCTATTATTGAATTTATTATCGTTATATGTTTACTAGCTAAATTTCTATTGTTTGACTTGAGGCTTGAACTCTAGCTTTGGATGATATGATTTTTTTATTGAGTTTTATTATATTGATGTTTGTTTACGTGATGGTTGTTGTTCAATTTTGTTTTCTTGATAATTGATTTGAGCATAATTGATTATTTTACGAGATTGATTGAAATTGAAAAAAGAAGATCAATCTAGAGCAACTAATTGGACAATAAGAGTTGGCAATTAAATAGAGATATTAATTTCACTTTTAGGTTATTAGATCACCCAAGTTGTATATTGCATTCATAATCGGTTAGGGAGAGAAGAGATTCTCCTCTAAAGGTTAAGTGAGTAGAGTGGCCGTTACCTAAAGATATGGATAGCCCAACTTTCGTGTGATAACTCAACATTTGTTTTCAAACATCGTTTTATGAGTTTTCAATTGGAATAATTAACAAAAGATAGGGGGATCCTTCATTCAAACTCTTTTTCTAAAATTTTATATCTTTAATTGTTGCTTTCATTTAATTATTTTAGTAATTTTCTCAATTTGTTAATTAATTTCTTAAAACCCAATTTTTTATACTAAACATTAGGTAAATTGGTGACTATTTGAGCCTTTATCGTTCCCTGAGTTCAACAACTAGGGTGTATCTCTAATACTACACTGATAGGTACACTTGCCTATTGCATTTGTTTTAGTTATACCCCATTTTTAACATCACTAGGTAACTCTAATACCATGTTAAAAATAAACTTGGACTTAACTTCACCCCCAAAAGAGAAAGAGAGAATTGCCCAAACTTATAAAGAGTTCATTTTTTTACTAACTAGTCATGATTAGAGCTAGAAATCTAGATTAAAGCGTAACGTTTCTTAAAGTCTTACGTACTATTGTGTCTTGTGACAGTCAAAATGTAATACGTTTTACTAAACATTAAATGTATCATGAGAGAACTCAAACATAGATGATGTGAGGTACCTCTTCATTCGAGAAATTATATATAAAGGATCTATAGATGTAAAGATTATTTCTACCATAGAGAATCCATCAAATATAATGACTAAACGTGTGACACTTTCCAAGTTCAAACACAGCCCAAGAAAGCAACAAACTTCACCAAATTACAAAAGAGAAGAGGAAGGGGCTAGAAATCACCAAAAATACAGCTTTCTGTTCGAAGCAGATATCTAGCAATCCGACTGTCAAAACACGATCTCAACCATTCAGATTGAAGACCAGTATCTCCTTTAGCACTAGTCAAAATTTCAGCTCCTTCGGAGAAGAAATGACTACCAATTGTTAGTTGAAGATGACAGCAATACTTGGAGAATAACAGAAAAATTCTGCACTCTTCTTCTCTCTCTCTCTCTCTCTCTCTCTCTCTCTCACAGTCGCTCTCTCTCTGAATTTTCTCACGTGTACAATGGCTGGAAAGAAGGGGTTTTCAATCCTTAATGGGCCAATCCATGGATTTCAAGAATTTGGCCTTTTAAAGGGAGCACAACCCAACAACCACATCTACTCATATGATAATCACTTCTCCCTCACTTCTACTACTTCATGAAGTGGCCTTCTTTTTTGGTCTCACATGATTAGTTTTGTTGTCTATAAATAATCATTTGTATAGTAGCAAAAGAGGAGAGGGTGAAGAGCCATTGATCTAGTTGGCTTTTATGAGGTTGTGATCACTTTGTAATACTCTTCCATATGCTAAAGTTCCTTTCGTCTTCGCCTGTGGTTGTAAGCTTTTACCAAGGCCACGTAAATCCTTTTGTCCATAATTTTTTCTCTCTTTTATCTTTAATCATCTTTGTTATATACTTGCTAATTTCATTGAAGTAGGATTTGACCCGAAAAGATGTGAAGGATTTTGTCTTCCCTCTATTAGTAATTTACATTTGTTCCTTCTTTATTTTGGAGAAAGACTTTTAAAAATGCATATTTATCCCTCACAACATCCGCATGCGTGAACTATTTGCCTAAGTCCATCGTTTTCTTTCAAAAAAGTAGCGATTGTGACAAAAAAATAAAAATATATAGTTTGGGACTATAAAAATTAAAAATAAAGAATCATGCCTATGTTTTCCAATTCCTTACAAGTAGCTATTTTTTACACGTCATCACTATTCACTTAGGTTTTGAGAATTACATATGAAACAGCCATCCTCAACAGTGCCAAAATATAAATAAATGCTCATAAAAAGGTAAATTAAAGTATATTATTAAAAATCATAATGAGAAAATTATTAGTGGATACAAAATATGTATATATATATATATAGTCAATATTTCATGTTGTTTTTAACTTCTTCCAATTCTCAAAGAAGAATCAACTGATGATCCTTTGGAAATACCAGCAGCCAAGAGCTTAGCAATCTCCAATTGAGTGTTGGCAATAATTTGTGTCCTTTTGAGATCAATTTCTCCTCTTTTGGCTTCTGTTTCTGCTCTCATTCTTTCTAAGTCTTTCATAGTTTCCATACGAGCTTCTTCTGACCTCACTACTACTTCTGCTAACCATCGTATGCTTTCTGCTATTACGCATGAACTTTCCCTTCTTTGCTTCGATTTCTTCTCTACTACTGATGATGATCTTACCTTTAAGTTCTTCAACGATGTCGTTTTCAGCTTCTCTTTATCGCTGTAGATGCCCGGTGTGCTACTATCCGTTTCCACGGCAGCTGCATTCTTGTCAGATTCGTGATCGGATATTTTGGTGCCTACAGCTACTCCATCTTCATTAATATCCTGAAAATTTTAGATCCCATGTATACATATATATTTAGGAAGGAATAAAACGATTTTTAAAATAGGAAAAAATTAACTAAATCATTGAGAAAATTGAATTAGAAAAAAATTAACTAAATTGAAAAAAAATAAATTAATTCCTAGGTGCATGTTTAAATTTTATGAAACAAAAGTAAAACCACGATGAAAAAAGTGAAAATCATGTTAGATTTAAAAATAATCCAAATACATCCTAAAGTATATGAAGCTAGCTAAGAAACATGAATACTTATAAAAAATTTATAAATATATATCATGAGTGTATATATATATATATATATATATCCTTTTGATTCTATCCTTGAAAGGACTGGCTTGACACTTGTCGAGATCATGAGTTAAACTTTTAGATTCATAAGAATAATACAACAGGTATTTGCCTAAATTTTTGTAGTGTATTATATATGCAAAATTATTATTTTTTAAATCTTTCTTTGCTTTTCTCTACATAGATGGCTATAAGGTTAACATTTATAAGTAACTTATGTAGACATGTTAAAAAAAGTCAAGGTTGAATTTAAATAATAGTTTATTTTGAATTTTGTATGTATTTTTTAAGTGTATAAAAAGAATAAATTATTTGTAAGAAAATATGTGAATTCTAAAATTAAGAATTGAGAAAAAAAATTGAAAACATACTTCAATTCCAATTGAGCCTAAATTTAACCAACATTAATAAGGAAAAAACAAATATTGATGATTTTACTCTTGCTTGATGAGTCACGTGAGTAATACACGTAAGATTTCATTGCATAATAAGTGATAGAGACCGTTATTATGACCAAAAAAATTAAAATAAAGATTATATATAGAAATTAAAATAGTGTTAGAAGTAAGATAGAGAAAAAAATTGAGTATATTGCTTCATAATTCTTTCTTCTTAAATTCAATAGACAGCCAAGTTATTTAAGAATATATGATCTGACTAACTTCTACCTACTAATTTGCAAAGTAATATTATATATAATGTTTGCAAAAAGAATCTTAAGTTTGAAATAATGTATACTGTCTTCTTTTCATATTATTTATCACTTTATATAAGAATTAAAAAATTATTGAGTTGTTTCATTAATAGTTTTAAAGAATTTTTAGTTAATTGTTTAATTGTAATAATTAATGTTATATATAAAAAAATATAATTTAATATTATCTTAATTTACTAAAGTTAAAATGAAAAAATAATGCGATAATATGAAAGGAAAATAGTAGGAGGATAAACTAACCTTAGGGAGACGATCAAAAGCATTGGAAGCACGAGAATTTTGTCCAACATTAATATTTCCATGTGGTAGAGCTGTTACTAGTTGATGATGCACTACTAATGGCTGTTGTGACACAAGTATATGAGGGCTAGCAGCAGAAGGTGGTGGTGGTGGTGGTGGAGGAGGAGGAGGAGATGAAACCACCGTAGCCGGAACCGCCAGAGCATTTCCACGTAGCAAAAGATCAAGACGAGGATAAAGAGGCCAAGATGAAGCATCAGCAGTAGCAGATTCAGACCTATACCTTTTCTTCATTGACTCAATCTTATTCTTACATTGTGTTTGAGTCTTTGAAGATTTTGTTGAATTCGCACGTGCCGAGACGTGTTTTGCAACATCTTCCCAATCTTGACCTTTGAGTTTTGCACGGTTTCTGAGTATCCATTTTGCTTCATATGCTTCAAGAAGACTGGACACTGCTCCTTCACTCCATTCATCTCTTTTTAGTCTGTCACTATTTCCTCCTCCTCCTCCACCACCACCGCCACCGCCCCCTCCACCACCAATAACAGATTGTGATTGTGGTGGTGGAGGTGGTGGTGGTGGTAGTTTTCTAGACGACGAGCCGTCTCTGTTATAGTTATTGATGTTATTATTGTTATTACTATTGGAGAGGAGAGATGGGGTGTCTGAATTAGCTTCTCTATGATCCATCTCTCCTCATACTTAAAACAACTTTACTTTTGTTTAGCTGCTAACATGAAATAAGACCTCAAGAAGTTAAGTTAAAGATTGTGGTATAAGAAAGAATATTTCAAGTGAACGAAAAAGGGAAGAGACAATAGAGAGAGCCACTAGCATTTAGAGGGAGAAACCCAACTTCACAATAGGATCATCTGTACACCAACAATAATATTAATCTTTTTCTTTTTTTTTTTTTTTTTTGGGGGGGGGGGGGAATAACAATAATATTAATCCATCACCCAGAGGTTCTACTCTCGCATTAATTTTATAAAATAAAATTTGAGTTGCACGAATTACCTTTCCAACATTTAAATATCTATCACACCAAGTTTTACTCTTATATTAATTTTGTAAAATAAAATTCTGAGTTGCATAATAACTTCAATTTTTTTGAAAAAGTTTCTTTGGTAACTCATAAAATTAAGTAAATATGCTTGATTTTAAATAAAAATCTAGTTGAATTCACATTTTAATATCACATTCTCTCAACATTATAATCAAATATAATTTTAAAATCTTCGTAATTTTAATTTAAAAATAAATTTAAAAATAAATTTGAAACCACTTAATTAACCATCTCTCTTCGCTGTATATTTTAGTCTTTCTCTACATTATAAAAGATAGACGCAGCTTCCGGCCCCATACCATATAAGCCAATTAGGTGCCTTACTAGATAGAGGCATATAGCATATATGTGCGTGTGAAAAAAGAGAAAAGCCAGTAGCATTATGTTGACAAATAAGGAATAAAGGACACAGAAAAATAGCACTTCAAATCCACTGCAAAGTTTTTCAATAATATTTCTTTTATTTTTAAGGTTTTTAGTAAGATTATTTTTAAGGTTTTCAAATATAATAATTTAGATTTTCTTTCTGTAACTTAATATTAAAAATATGAAAAATAGTGTTCAATTATTTAAAACTCTTGTAATAGCTACAATCTTTACCGAGCAAAAAAATAGCTTAGATTGTTATTTTATTTTTTTATATGTATTAAAATATTTTTATTCATCTTTGTATAAACAACCACTACTCACAATAATAGTTTTCAGAAAAATGAGATACATACGATAATTGTAACCTTTTTTACATACATAAATTTCTCTGAACAAATTAATTCTTACAAACATAAATAAAAGAGCAAAGTTATGAAGTAAATTTCATATTCAATACTTATAAATTGAGTTTTATTTTGAGAGAGTATTCGGACAAATTCATGCGTGAAAAAAAAATACAAATATTCGTGTAAAAATCATCGTTACAAGTGGTAACAAGTTATTATAATTTAAAGAATGAATGAATATAACAAAGTTATTATTTTTTAAAATAATGTTTTTTATCATTTTTTAAAAAAAATTATAATAAAAATCTTATAAAAATCGAAAATACAAATATCATTCATATTTTCACTCAATGCATTTAGAAAAAATCAATAAATAGCTGTTGGATTTTGAGTGGGCCCAAATGAGCCAATTAGTGGGCTTAATAGATAGATTGAGGGTGTGGGTGGATTCGGAAGCATCTATACTATTTTTGTATATTATTTTTTTATCACTTTTATTTATACTCTTATTTATAATATATTTTTTAAAATTTATTCTTTAAAAATAATTTATTATTTATCAATAAATACATCAAAATAAATTAACTAATAAATAATACATAAAATGATTCAGGCGAGCGTACGTGTGCCTTTAACAGATAGAGAAAGAGGGAAGAAGGAAAAAGGCACGCTAGGAAATTAGGGGTGAGAAGGGACCAATAAGAAGGAGATAATAAGGAGGATAGTGGGAAAACGAAGAACACTTTTTTTTAACTTTTGTTCAAGGGGCTCAATCATCATAGTAAGCTAACTTTTGAAAATACTTTATGGGTGGTGTTATCTTTTTGTGTGCTGTGTGGGTGTGGGGGTGTTGAGTGAGGTGAGGGGGGGTATTATGCCTATATTCTTTGGTTTGAGAGTATTTTGGCTGTTAGCGTTGATATAAAGCCAACCATGACATTGCTCCACCGACGATGGTGGTCAAGTCACGTGGAGCTGTCACCCACTCTCTCCCATTCCATGTCACCTCCACCAGCCACCACCACTACGTCCTCCACCATACCATAACCATAGTAGCAATGAATGAATCGCGTCTTTCATTTATCCACCCGGTTATGCCACTCACAATGTTTTTGTCAGTGAGGCTCCTTTGAACGAACTTTGATTGCCAAATGGGTTAGGAAAAGTGTCAAAACTCGGTTCCATCCTAATTTCTCTTATTAAATAAAATAATGAGAGCAAGATTAATTAAGTTTATAAAAAAATTCTATTTATTTCTTAATTAAAACGATGTAAGGTTCTATTTTGTAAATTTTTCTATTTGGTTTATGTGATAAAAAATAATTTTATGTCTAACATCTGAACAAATAAAAGCAGTCTTAGGAAAATAATTTTATGCCTTTATCGATACCCTTAAATCTCATTAAGACGTGATATAGTGATTCATTTTCCTAACATTCTAGCCATAAAGGACACCTTTTCGAAAAGAAAAAAATCCATAAAGGACAAATTTTAATTTGATCCCTCAAAATATGACTTATTTCAATTAAAGCATTTAATTTACCAAGTTCTACAAAAAGTCCCTCAAATTGTAAAATTGCGCCAATCAAACCCTTGCTCTCTTTTGTTCAAATTCGAAGGCCAAGACAAAATCAAAATCAGGCGCTGAGATGATTAACCAAATAATTCGGAACCTAAATGAAAAATAAAACTCTTTCCACTCATTCCCAAACAAACAACTCACAACTCTGCCTCCTCATCTTCTAATACATCGTCTAATATATTATCTTTTATCTTTGTTAGTAATTAAGATGTATTAGACGATCCTAACTGTTACTCCACCCCCTTCTCTTCTTCCCCCTCTTTTTCTTCTACCCTTTCTTCCCCTCCTCCTTTCCCATCACAACCCTTCTACCCTGTTGCAGTTGCACCGCTGCTTCTGCTATTGAGCCGGCACCTCTAGCGCTTCTTGCCATAGCCTCTGCCGCTTCCAAGAATAAAACATTCAAGTTTTCTAACTTACAAAACACTAAAGCAGAGGGATAAATAAAGATGGAAGGAGTATATTGCACAGCCCCTCCCCACCGTCACCACAGTTATAAAGATCATAGAAATATAACAAAGCTAAAGATTACTGTGTATACATACACACAAGCTTAGATGATGAGTGATGACAACAAATTATGCTCAAACAAAGAGTTACAACACTTTCCATCATCCATAACCAATTGTATTTTTTTTTCCCTTCTCCTCATAGTATATATAACTTAAAGTGCTACACTACTAGATACAACTTCTACAAAACAAAGAGTTTCCTGTGATGGTTTCCAGTTGAACCCAGATTTCCATCATGATCATGATGATCGTGGAAAATGAGAGTTAAAACTCCCACTAAACATAAAACTGAACCTACAAGGAGTTTGTCATAGCGTTCCACCCAATGAAACTTTAACTGACTGGCACCATAGAATGATAGTGCCACCAGTGAGGTCATAACAGTTATGGTACTGCAAATTCAATAAACTCAGGTTAAATCAAGTAATAAGTTCTTGAAATGATCCATCAAATTCACGGATCACGATAAATTTGACAAATAAATGAAGGGATTTGGATAAAAATGCCAATGACACTGTCCAAATTCTTAAGTTTAATTCGACATGATCCATCTTTTGGCTAAACGATAATCTAGTGCAAAGAAAGAAAAAACAAAATCAGTACATAAAGGAAATATTGCGGTTTGGTAGGAAATGATACCTGAATAGCAGAACAATTATAGCAAGAATCATCATGGAGGATGAATTTCCAACAGCAAGAAAAACTGGAAGGGTTGTCGCACAAGGAGAGAGTGCTGGTACTAGGACAAGTCCAGCAACAGCCATTTTTTCCATGGGTTGGTTGTGAGAATGGCTATGGCCACCCTTACCAGTCAGAAACAATATGACATAGCTACCACCTAGAAATACCAGCAAAAGCGAAGCCAGTTTGTGAACAGTCTCTTCTCCTGCAATAGTGTTTGTTATAGTGACTGCTGTTATGCCCAGAAGCGAAGTGGAGATAACATGCAAAACTGCTCCAAATGCAGCTGCATTCAAAATTAGTATGATATTGGTAAGAATTGCAAATACAGAACTTACATAAGCAGCACTTCCATAGTATGTGAAATAATTTCGAGCTAAAATTGCCATTTCAAGATAAGAAGTTACATCCTTCTGCATAAACAAATCAGTGGACATGCAAAAACCATGACACTGTACAGAAAAAGTATCCAGAACGATAAAGTTCTGAAGAACATATCAGATAAGCGATATCAAGCAATAATCTCAAAGCAAAAGAAGATGCACAAAGTACTTAATGTACTGAGTTAAAGGTTAAAGATGCATTGTGTTAGAATCGGATATCCATCTTCCAAGAGAGAAGCCTATCAGCCTCCGGTTAACTTAAATCATACTTCATGAATTAATATAAAAAAGGTATATATTTTAGTTGTAGTGCAAAATGAAGGATCCACAGACCAAGCATCAGTGAAATGAAAAACTATTTAAAAACCTTTTATTGTAGGGCCTCATAATGCTAGATTAAGAATTCTAGTGTTGTATTCTCTTCTATTCTCCTTTAATCCAAAATGGTCAGTTTCATACATTTCGAGGCTGTGTTAGAATAAAATGTAAGAACATCATTTAACTTTCGAGAAATATTTCATCCCTTCTCCATTCACTGCTTTATATACCTTTCTTTCAATCTTGTTAATTAAAAAAGAGAAAAAAAGGTTGAACTGGGTAAACAACATCCTTCTAACAGTTTTCATATTCTCAATTTTATTCTTGGAACTGCTGAGTCAATGAAGCTGAGTCATAAGTTTATTTCTGCCATCATCACTTTTCATTCTTGTCTGAAACTGAAGAGGAAAAACAAACTACTTCAGTTATTTCCACAAATGCAAACTTACTGTGCCCATCACTTCATTTTCTTCCCAGCCATGATATTTTATTTTCCAAAAATGGGAATAGATTCTCACTTCTACTTCTAATTTCATAAATTCCAAGCAATTTTTGTCTACTGAATTTCACAAGTGCACTTGGAGGCAAGACTTCTCTATGTCTTAATAACGATACACAATTGTAAATACCCACAAAAGATACCATGCATCCTAATTATGCTCAATGATTGCAGCTAAGATGATACCTGAATATTGATCAATTTTTCATTTCTTCACTATGTATCTTTACTATTTCGATTCCTCCCTCAACATCGAGTGCTCTCTTATGAGTATAATAAAATCTAAAGAAGACCATCCTAGCATGAATAAACCAAACTGACCTTGCAGTCAAATTCTAATTTACTCCTAAGTGACATTGCTGATCATGCACTATAGAAAAATGTTTAATTTGTATTCAAATCTTATTTTCAAAGTTTGATTAAAGTAGTGGGTAATAATTTCCTGAGAGATAGCGAGAAAGCTGAAATCTTTAAAACTGAACGTATGCAGCTGCGATAGAAAAGTATGGGTATAAACATACCAAGAATGTAGAGTAAAAAATTTTTAGATTTGGGATTAAGGATTAACGACTGGGAGGATTGATAATTTAACTACAACCTACCTAGCAAACCAATGTTAAAAGTGGCAAAGAACACATTAATTTCTCAGCTAGATTAGAAGATAATGAATCATTCTTACATCCTCTATGGACTCCTTTCAGGAATTCATCAGATGAAGCAATTAACTGTTACTTAAGCAGTGTTTTCTTTCAGAGAAGGCAATGTAGTTTCTGATGCATTAGCTTCTTGGCTGTTTTTCACCTCATTTGTTGTATTTTAAGACTTCCTATAAGCTAACACACCATTACTATGGTCATTGTACTCTGAATAGGAATCAAACTGGCAATTGTGACCATGCGAGGATCTGTTCAACCTCCCAGGCAGTACAGTCTCATGTCCTCCCCCACCCCCCCCCCCCAACCCCCCACCAAAAAAAAATAAATAAATAAATAAAGAAGAAGATCAAAGTTCAACCGAAGACAAGATTTTCTTAAGAGCTTTATGTAGACATATTGACTGGCACCTAGTAAAACTCAGAAAGACACAGATCTTTGAAACAGATAGTATCGTACAAGGAGAAAACTTATAGGCCTAAACCTCCAACAGTAGGGCATAAATCATCAGAGAATCGCATACAGATACAAACAAGTCCGTTTTTCCTTCACATTTACAAATGGATTCTAGTGAAAAATAACAGTGACAGAATCCAACATTGTAGAAAATACAAATGTTCTTGAGGAAACATCCCTCAAACAATATTAATATACTTCATATTGATTTAAGCCACAAAAGATAGTTATGTTAACCTTCATGCAGTATGATAAAAAAAAAACTTGCTAAAAAGGTGCAAAAACGGAAAGTGAAGATTATTTTCAAGTTAGGTGAGAGTTAAACCAATTAATATCACAAGGACAACCTAATTTTGACTTACCTCTAATTCCACTTACAAAAAATGGGTACCTGTTGTTCTTTTGGGGCTTACAAATAGGGACATTCAGCACTCCAATTTGTACAGATAGATAGTCAAATAAACAAATTATCTTTCATGGGTTCACATTATTGTACAGACACATCCAAAATACAAACTAAGGCAACCCAACTCTACTGTGTCTCCGATTTCGCAAATACAAGCTCAAAGGATCTAAAAGAACAACTTAAAAACCTACAGATTCAGCTATTGTTGTTTTAGCCACAAGATTCTAAACACTGTACAGTTCCCAGCAAGGATTAGATAGTTTCTTTTAATAAATTTTGATCAATCATAAATTCTTCTCATGTGAAAACATGTACAAAATTCTATTTCATCTAAAACCATGGATTTCAAATTTGAACAAGTAGATCAATATACATGGAACATAAATCCATACGTAGAGCTAGAGGAAACTAGACCAAGTTAGCGCCAGTACGTGCACTTTAAGCTCTATCGAATCTAGGAGTTCATTCTTTTTGGGGCTAAGCGCTAAGGAGAGGGAGCATTTCTTTCTGTCTTGATGAAAGAACTCCCAATAAAGAAACTACATGTTCCACCTCTCAATTTCTTCTTCTTCAAATCCTAAATCAGTTTTGGCAAAATGAAGTAAACCATTTTTTATTAAAGCAGTAAAAGACATGCCCTATTGATGTTCAGTGACACTAAATTTTTTTTTCTCCAAGTTCTTCAGAACAACACCATTTATAAATTTAAGTTTACATATCTAATCAGTTGCCCAGCCAAAAAGCAAAATTCGAGAAGTCACAATGCCACCGAAAAACTCGCCAAGAATAATTTTTAAAAACTCAGATTTTAATTATGGAAATTATGGAATAATTATTTCGCAAATCAATTATGGAAATTAAAATCTCCACTCCCCACCCTACACCACACCTCAAAGAACCCATTCAAGAAACGAAAATCACCTAAAGAAAAGAGTATTAATCATAAACTTTTGAGAACAAATCTCTCAAAAATGAGAACTTCAACATTTCCCAAAACTTAAAATCAGAGTTCAAGAAACAACTTTAAATAAGATCTACACATAATGTACACAGATGCAAGCACTCACTAACGAGAAGGGTACGGGAGAGGGTCCATTTCTGCGCTCGGCCAACAATGGAGAAAGGGAGCCAATGGGTTGGAATAAAAGAATGCAATAATGAAACTGTAGCTATCCCTCCAATTGTTGACAGATCTTCTGCACTGATCCCACCTGCTTCCATTTCCCTTTTCTTTCTTTCTTCAGTTTTGTAGATTTATGCCCTTCAATTTTATTTTCTTTTGTTGTTCAATAAATCTTTTGCCTGAATTCTGTTGCGGTTCAGAAATAATGCTGAGGGGAAGCTTTGATTAGAGAGAAGTTTGCTGTTCTATGTTACTGAAAGTAGAAACCATGTGATGCAAGGAAGGGCAAGAGGAAATGTGGGAAAGGCGGAAGAGTTGATGGTGAGGCTCGGAAATCGGAATGAATATGTCAAAAGTTATGGAGGGCAGATATGTCCGAACACCAGTGTAGTGGTAAGGATCTTTAGCAATTAGGGAACTTTTACCACTACACTAGTGATTGTGCAGTGGTAAATGTCATATTTAACCTTAATAGAGTACTGGAGTACTGGAGTCGGGAGCATCAATAGACGGAAGGGGAGTAAAGAAAGATCAAACCGGCATCTTAGGAGCGGGGACCTCCGACTCTGTAACTGGTGCAGTTGATGAAGATGTCGAGGGAACAGCAACCATAACAGCTCTAACGAGTTCCATCATCAGTGAAAGAAGAGTGTACACCAAATATGCTTGGAAAATCACATATGTGCTCATCAAAGGTAGTGGAGATGCTGAAAAGAGCAGCCTCCACCGTCTGTATCATCCTTTTCTCGGTATTCGCACAACATGGTACCAATCCTCTATAAGGTGTGACTCAACTGTTGTCGTCTAAACCTCCGAAGTAGCTCAATATAAACGCCTGAGGCTCATGCCACCAGCTGCTATGACCATCAGGTGGAGATCATTAGGCATAGTAGTACCCGTGGCACAGCTTTCCTTTCAGCCTTCTTCCATATCTAGTGACATTTCTCCTACAATATAAAATGCTCGTCGAATAATAATAAATTATAAAATATTACATAAACTTTAAAGTTATAAGTTATATATAAACATTATATAAACTTAAGTTATAAGTTATAAAACATTATATAAACTTAACCTATAAGTTCACTAAACTTACCCAGAATTTTGCGAAGATAAAATCCACATACTACTCCTTCTTCTCCTCCTTTTGATGTTTGTGAAGCTCCTCCAAGTACTCGTTCTTCGAGAACCTCTCTGATAAATCATTTTGCTCCAAAACAATAATACAATTTTTTTGTTATATTTAATTAATAGAATGAAGTAATAGTAAATAAAATTTTTACAATCTTCGTGAGAGTCTCGGTGAAGGAGATGGAGCCACCCGGCTCCCGTCTCCCCGTTCCTCAGTCTATTTTTCTTATTCTATTTCGAGTCGGGCTTTGTACTTGGGGCTATTCCAATGCTTCCACAAGTCCTACTAGAATCTCTTCTAAATCCACGGCGTCCTCTTCTTCGCCGCCTGAGCATTAGCAAATCCCTCAACGGAGTGCTACTCTTGGACTCCCATGCCTGCTTGATCTTGGCAATGAGTAATGCTGAGTCCCATAAACATCTTTTCTACATTCAATGAAAATTCATAAGATTAGAATCGAATATAAAGTAAAATAATAATAATAATAATAATAAAGACATGTAAAAAAAACTACAATATTAGATTTTTTTACCTGAAACTCACCCCACCACATGTCTCGGACCTCTGGCGAGACCTGAATCCAACTGTGGCAAGCCTCGTAAACACTCCTAGATGGCAACTGAGATGGTTCTCTGGCACTCTAAGAGAGATGTAATCTGTGTAAGGGGCAGATATAGTGGGAGACTCTGAAGGAGCTGTCCACTTTGTTGTGAGAAAAGTGGGTGACTAAGACGGCTGTGTACCAACGATAGGGGCTGAGGATCTATCAGGGAGTAGGCGTTAGGGGAGCCGATATCCTTGTCGACTCTCCCGATGTGCTCCTCAGCATATTATATCTTCCTTCCTCGAGCCATCGATCCTGCGATATAAGGAGCATGAATGAATTAGTTAAGTTATATAAGTATACTAAATATATGTATAATCATATAACTATAATAAACATAAGTATAATCATATAAGTATAATAAACATAAGTATAATAACATAAGTACAATAAAAGCTAATTATACAATGTTCTATGTGTCGAAATCTTAATGGAATCATCATCGGCATCTTCATTGGAATCTTCCTCGAAATCCTATTATATCTCATTTTCAACATTTTGTAATTACTCGAAATATATTTCGATATCGATATCAACCTCTTCCGACGAATGAGACTCATAGACAAGAGGTCCTACGTCTTTAATAATCACATTTATTGTCGAAGCCACGTAAATATCCATGTTTTCTTGGAATGTGTCATCTTGGACCTAAATATCTGTTACTTGGGGTCGAGATTTCATTACACTAATCCAATCAGTTATCGGTCTTTTAAGAGCCAGGATATGGGAGGAATGACATTTGTGTTAGTATATGCCCTAAGACCAATTGACTCACATTTATGATTTATGAAGCATGTATTTTTGAATTGTATTTTATGCTCTTGGTCATCAAGTATGTGACTTGATAGTAAAACCCTTATAGCTAATAAAATACTATACTTATTTGTCCCTAGTTTATTACATCTTGTAAACTAGTGTGAAGTTGATTGATGGTCAAGTTTTACTGATCATGAATATGAGATATAAAATCAATTCATAAATACATATTGAGAATATTGTATTGGACATGACCCAAAGTGAAGAAGAAATATTGCATGGGTTTAAGTTATAAGTATTTCTTCTCAGTTTTATACTTGGTGTCCTTCGACCTAATGTTTCTAATGTTTCTTGCATGGGGAGAAAAATATGTTTTGACATAGTCAAACATCACTTTTAATTAGGTGATCATTATGATTATTGGTTGGCTTATTTTCTCGTCATGGCTTGAATATTGGAGATAGTGAAAGGGATTTGTCCCTCTCTTTTTAGAGAGAGATATCCATAGGCCCCTTGATAAGGAAGACTGGAAAATATGCATGGCCATGCTCAAATAAGTATTAATAAGGTGTTATTAATATTATTTGTTGGAACAGTCTGCCTGGTGATCAAGTAAATGGTTAATTAAGTTTTATAAGGATGACTTGATCCATGCCTTATACTTAATTAGGATATCGTGTGACAAAAGGACTAAATATTAAATCTGATGCTAGGTTATTATTACATTTACTTAACTTGGGTAAGCATAATGTCTTGCTAGAGGCCGCTTATGTTTTGTGAATAAATGTCTAGGACATTTTTCATTCACTGCCAACGTTAAGTGAACCTACAAGGTCACACGCATAGACGATCTTGTGAGCATAATGTCCACGTTCAATGAATCTAGATTGTGTCCAGATTCGTTGAACGTATACAAAAGGGGAATCAGATTCCATATTGTATTTTCTGGTAAGTTAATAAGTAATTAATTTTATTTAATCGAATAAATGAAATTAATTACTTAATATTACTCATCCAACCGTTGGATGATTATAGGAATAGACAGACGAGATTAAACTGTCATTAGATGACAGTTAGGGTTTTGATATTGACAGCTATAAAAGGTTATGTTAACCTTTTCTTGGTGGCCGTCCTTTATCTGATTAAAGAAAAAACAAAACCCTAAACCCTAGAACGGCGATATAGTATCTAGCCTCCTCTCTCCGAAATACGACCACTTACCAGATAGTTAGGATCAGTTTTGAACAGTTTTCAGAACACAGAAGGGGCTAGCATCCCGATCGCTTGCAGAGGAGTTCGTCGCGTGGATACCAGTAGAGGGCGAAGCGTACAAAGCAGCGCCTCCACAACGAACAATCAAAAACATTGAGGTAATTTCTATCCAATCGGTTTTTTTAGTATGTGCAGATCCTGTTGGTGGATTTCCGTAGTTTTATTTTACTTTGTTTTTGCCTACGGATTCCAACAATTTGCTCTGCTTGATGAGCTAAAACAAAAGGATCGTATACTCAATATTTCCGGTCTTTGTGCAACTACACAATTTTATATTAAGGATGAATCCTCAGTTCCTCACTCCTCGATCAGAATAATCAAACCAATCATAATTGAACATCACGGCATTTTGGATTGGTGTTCCAAGAAGCTTTACCTCAACTATTTCTTTTAAAACACTATGATAATTTGGTTTTACACACACATACCATTATTATAAGTTTCTCGCTCTTCACCCCTATCTCTTGTGTGAAACTGAACCCATTGACAATGTAATCGGTGTACATCTTAACCTTTTTAAAAGGACCCCAAGATAGATTTTTAAGGAGTAGACTATATTGTTTTCATAAGATTGTGCATATGTATACACCAAAACACATTTGACAAGGTTAATAAGGTTATGTAACAATCTTCGTTAATTGAATTTGAACTTATTTAAAGAGGTTAACTTACTTTAATTCTAAACCACTTAGTGAATCCCTCACTTATTTTCTTTTGAATTTTATCCTCCATTGTATTCGAATTAATATTTCTCAGTTCCAATTCTTATTTCCTGCATTTTATAAATTTAACGCTTCAATATATATAAATATATGTATGTGTGTATATATGTATATATGTGCGTGTGTAAGCATTATGTATTGATTCCTTGATTCTTTCCTTATTTTTATTGTCTTCTTTATATGGTGCAAGTACTTAATATATTGCAAGTATAAAATGAATGAGTTATATAATTTAATTAAAATGATGTTTGATAGCTAAATATAAGTAAAATTACGTAGGTTACCTCTCGAATGGGTAGATCCACTTATACTGGACGGGACTGCATACCCTTACCTCTACGGTAAATGAATCATCAAATGCTCCATGACATCGAAAAATCTCAGAGGGAATTTGCATTCTAACTTGCATATCAATTCGGGAATGCTTTCCTCTAATTCACGTATATGAGACTCACTTATCTTCGGTGCTAACAAGTCTCGGTAGAAGAGATTCAACTCGGCCAAGCAACTCTACAACTTCATCGGAAGGAGCTCTTTAGAAGCGATAGGCATAAGTCGTTCCATGAATATGTGACAATCATAACTTTTTATGCCGGTCATCTTCATGTCTTTATAATCAACACACTTGGCCAAGTTAGATATATATCCATCTAGCAGTTGCAACTCTTTAACCCAATCAATCACAATTTTCTTTTGTTTCTTAGTCAAGTTGTAATATATCATTGGCTTCGAACACTTAAATCCACTGCTCTCTTCCATCAACAAGTCCGATCGGTTACAGCATAAACATAGATCTTGTCTAGCCTTGATATTATTTTTTGACTTCCCTTTCACACCCATCATAGTGTTGAAGACATTACCAAACACATTCTTCTCATTGTGCATGCCATCAATATTATGACGGATTAAAAGTGTACTCTAATAAGGAAGATTCCAAAATATACACTTCTTGTCAAGTTGTGATCATTCCCTTACCATCTTCCTTGCCCAATTCATTTCCTGTTTTGGTAATTCTTTGGAAAGTCCCGAACCCTTTTTCATATCCCTTCTCTAGAAAGTCGTGCTGGCGACAATGACCGGTCTTTACCTCTACCTTGTTGAAAGACCTCAAATCTCGTCTAAATTGATGACTCGATGACAATAAACATTGATCACAATCGAACCAAGAATGTTTTCCCCCAATTTCAATCAAAAGGATTATATCTATTCTATGTAATATGGACAAGCCAAGGCTCCCGGTGTACTCTAGCCGCTCAACATAACGTATGTCAGAAGTCACTAACCGCATTTGGAAGTTGTGTCTCTTCGATATGTCATACGTAAGGGTTTCAACATCACACAACTGATTTAATTATTCTATAAATGGTTGCAAATAAACATCCAAGTTAGTTTTCAAAGTTTTGGACCCAGGATCATAACCGTCAAGAACGTTACCTCCTTTTTCATACACATATAAAACGGCAAGTTATACGCGGTTACCAATACTGGCTACAAATAGTATGTATTTCCCTCCATTCCGAAAGGTGAAAAAACTCATCCTTACACAAGCCAAGTCTCACGTTCCTTGTTTCTGCCCAAAAATAAGAGTAAATCCTATCAAAATGCTTCCAAACTTCCTCATCTCTAGAATGACTCATCAAATCTAGATGTTGTAAACTTTCAGAATGTCATCTCATGTGTTCGGTAGTTATTTTAGATGCATACAATCTTTGCAATCTAAAGAGTTAACGGAAAATAAAATATCGACTTAATCTTTCTCTTCGGCGGCATTTTCTTCTTCTTCCCTCTCTATATTGGGGGTTTAAAAATCTCGGTGAAAATAAAGATAGTTTACTAATTGCAGCAATTTAAAAATAGTTTAAAAATCTCGTGCAAGTAAATATTGTTTACATTTTTGAAAAACCTTAGAGGGGGGGTGAATAAGGTTTTTTTTTAATAATTTTCAAAAAACCTTTGTTAATTAAAGGATAAACCTCCAATTTTGTTTGAAAGAGAATTCTAAAACTCTTTTTAATAAAATTCCAAACCAAACAAAATCTTGTGGTTAAGACAAATAAGTAATAAGCTTAGAAAAAAAAAAGCACAAAGATTTATAGTGGTTCACTCTCTCAAAGAGTTACATCCACTACCTTGAGTCAACACCCAAGGATTTTCCAAATCTACTATAAACACAAATTACACCAACTACAAATATGAGGATCACCCTACAAGGGTTTTGCACACAACATCAATTCACAACACAATGTAAATCAAAGGATTACCCAAGGGGTTTTTCAACACAAACCTTTGATATCAATAAGAGAGAAATATAGGTTTAAGAACAACGTTACCAAATTGAGCTTGAGAAAGAGTAGGTACAACTCAATGGAATGTTTCTACAAGTTCCTCATTTCTTCTTCTTTGATGATGATCAATAATGAAGCTCAAGAAGATTTTTTGTTTTTGGGATTGAAAGTGTTTGCAATAAATGTGCTTTAAAGCTCTTTAAAAGTCTTAAATGATCTCAAAAGAATATTTCACCAAACTTCTTCCTGTATGGCTGATAAAAAAAAAAGTCTATATATATTTTCTTGAAAAAGTGACCGTTGCACTCTGTGTAACGGTAATAATTTTTTTACAATAAAAGAGAAAATTTGATGACCGGTTCCTAAAATCGGACAATCAGTTCTTAAACAAAAAGATTCGGACTTGTCCGGCTAGAAATCGGACTGCCGATTTTTTTTAGTGTAGAAAAAATTGGACGATCGGTTCTAAAACCGGATGACGGAATTTTTGAGTTTTTACAGCCAGTTTTTTTTTAAGACAAAAGCTTTCCTCATTGTTTCAAAAACATTTATTCTTGATAATCATTTTAGAGATAAGAAGAACCTTTCAAAAGCATCAAAACCTCAATCAAGAATACTTAGATTTTAAGAAAAGTTTATATTGAGAAAATCGTAAAAGGAGCTTCATATATGATCAATAACCAAGGAGTAAGATTAGGGAGTTTTACAAAGAAATACCTTATGACACTCTAACATAGACAAGGTCTTCAATGTCTTCAATGACTTGATCTTGGAATGGCTTGGTCTTTTCTCCTTCATTTTGCCCTCATCACCAAGATCTTTTGCTTGTAGACTTGAGGCTTCAAAAGTGCTTCTTTTGTTCTATGAAAAGTTAGCTAAAATACTCACACAAGCATATGTTAATCATAATCAAAATCATAAGTAATAATGTCCTTAAGGCTAACAATCTCTCCCTTTTTTATTATGACAAACACATATGCAAGAAGAACAAAAGAGCAAGAGTAAAAGTATAGTGATGCTTAAAAAAGGATCAATAATAAGAACAAAGCACAACAATCACCATAAGAGAGAGATAACTCTCCCTAAAAACATGTTTTATATCAAATATGGCTAAAGATGATCACAAGTCCAAACTAAGCCAAATAGCCCATAGCAACACCACAAAGTATAAGAAATACTAAGGCACCAACAAGTCATAAGCATCAATATATAACAACATATTAAAAACAAAGATTTCTCCCCCTTACATCTTGCACTATTTTCTCCCCCTTTTGTCATAAATCAAAAAAGGATCTTAGGAGAGAAATTTCAAGGGATCATAGAAGAGGTAGCCATTGGACTTTCAA
This sequence comes from Catharanthus roseus, assembly GCA_028651295.1. Classification (NCBI taxonomy): domain Eukaryota; kingdom Viridiplantae; phylum Streptophyta; class Magnoliopsida; order Gentianales; family Apocynaceae; genus Catharanthus; species Catharanthus roseus. The sequence goes on along the minus strand of JAPQWS010000140.1, from coordinate 3,349,310 downwards.
CATTAGGATATCATCATGAAGTCCATAACAAAAGAGTCCAAGCAACAAATGGATTACTTAGCATAACAAAAGTAGATTAAGATAACATTAAGAGAAAGAAACCACAAGGAGTTTAAAAAAATTCATAGACAAAACAAGGGAAAAAGAGAAGGTTTTATAAAAGAAATCTCAATCATCTCTATCTCTCCTCCTTGCTCGAGTCTCATAACCCGTTCTTGTGTGTCGGTCATTTTTTGATCCAATGCATCAAGCCTTTCTTGAATGTTGGAGACTTTCCCATCCAAAACCTCAAAGCGACCGTCGAATGCATCAAACCGAGTGTTTATTGACGTTTGTAGAGAGGCTATCATATCCATTAGATGACTCATGTTCCCCGAAGATGAGTCTTCCTCTGTTCTTTCTTGTCACTTCTTTTGCCTTGTTTATCTTCTTTGGACTTCAACCTCCGTTTCTTCGTCACTTTCCTTTTCTTCCACATCCATATCCTCTTGATCTTCATCATCATCTTCCTCATCATCGTCATCATCATCTTGTCCACCTCGGATGAATGTCCCATCTTCATTTTTCCCAAACCCCATTCTTTTTAAGGTTTGTTGAGTCTAGATCTTGCCATGTCCAATGTGATCACCAATGCCAACCAAATTGATCACAAAGTGTTGGAGGATTTTTGTGATAAAGCAACCATACGGCAAGCATTTTGTTGAGGAGGATTGTGTAGCTAGCATATGTTCTATAGCCATATATCCAAAATTCATCCTCTATGTTCATGTAAGGCTAGCATCACAAATGTGTGCATGTTGGTGATAGATGATTTATGCCCAACATTTGGAATAATGATGTTAGAGATCATGTGATGGAGCAATCTCCCATAAGCATCAAGCTTGTTAACATTCCTATCATCATGTCTCTTTAAAATCTCTCCCCTAGTGAAAATTTCCTCAAACCGTCTTTCACTGTATAAGTTAGGATCAAAGCAATTTTTGTTCTTGGTATAAAATCTTATACCATCTTAAGGAGTATCCAAAATTTCATTTAACAGTCTATCATCAAATGCAATATCCCTTCCCCCAATTCTAGTCAAAACCCATTGGTGTGGGATATTATCCACTCTTTCAATTCTTCCCTTGTGGAGATTTACATAAAACTCATATATCATATCCACATAATAGAGTTCATTCACAATTAGCAGTGGTATCCAACCAATTAGTTCAAACAGGTGAGGGATAGCCTCCATACCTTGCATATCATGTAAGTCCACCCGATGACTTGGAGCAATTTTCCGTCGATTTCTAGTCCATTCTTCAAACCTGGTAGCCTCCTTCATTGAAATAAACCTCTCTGAAGCCCTAGTTGTGGAAACCCCAGTTCCAGAAGGTACCCTCTTTCCCTTTCCTTTCCCTCTACTAGTGCCTCCTTCTTCAGGATTTTGGCCTTGACCAACTTGAGCATTCTTTGTTTTAACCATTTTGGAGAAATACTTGGGTAAGGTTTGAGAGGAGATTAAGAGTTTGAGATTGGTAGATTGTAGCAAACAAAACAGAGAGAAAAATAGCTTCTTTGCTGTGTTGAGAGATGAATTTGAGGAAAAAGAAGAAGATTGAAAATCGGAACAAGAAATCGGATGGGTCTTGTGAGGAAGGGGGTTTTCGGTCGAGAAAGTTAAGAGAAAAGTGTGAAATGTTGAAGAAAAATCTGATTTTAAAACACAGACCCGACCCTTTTTTCAGAACTCGGTCGACCGGTTTTAAAAGTCAGTCGTCCAGTATTTTGTAATTTGAAACAATCGAACGTCCGAGTTTTTGTGAAGGCGTCTGGTTTTATCATCCGAATATCTCTGGAATTTTTGAAGAGAAAACTTTGAGTCCGGTTTTAAAACCGGACGTCCCATTTTTAAAAGTGGCGTCCGAATTTTTTTTGGGAAAATTTTCAGCAAGAAAATAGAAACAGAAGTAAGGGAAAAACAGATACAAGCAACACACATTACTCATTAAATTTGCCGATACCAAGTAATTTTCTTAAATAGCAAAAGCGATCTTCCGAAAGAGGTTTTGTAAAAATATCGGCAATTTGATCCTCTGTGCAAATATATTCTAAAAATACATCACCTTTAGCAACATGATCTCTAATAAAGTGATGTTTGATTTCAATATGTTTTGTTTCTGAATGTTGCACAGGGTTTATGGAAATGTTTATGGCACTAGTGTTATCACACATAATAGGTATGCACTTAAAAGAAACACCAAAATCAATCAATGTATGTTTCATCCAAAGTACCTGAGCACAGCAACAACCGGCTGCGATGTATTCCGCTTCGGCGGTTGATAGGGACACGTACGATTGTTTCTTGATGTACCAAGATGCTAAGCATCCTCCCAAGAATGGGCAATTTCCACTTGTACTCTTCCTTTCTACTTTACATCCGGCATAGTCCACATCGGTGTAGGCAATAAGATCAAAGCAAGATTGTTTAGAGTACCACAAGACATAATCATATGATGAAATTAAGTATCTCAAAATACGTTTTACAGCTATTAAATGAGATTCCTTGTGGCAAGCTTGGAATCTAGCACACAAACATACGGCAAACATGATATCCGGCCTACTAGCCGTTAAATAAAGTAAACTACCGATCATACCTCTGTATGTCTTTTCATCAACTGTTTTACCTTTTTCATCTTTGTCAAGCTTTAATGACGAGCTCATAGGAGTGCCAATACCTTTTGCATTGCTCATCCCAAATCTCTTGAGAAGTTCCTTGGTGTACTTCTCTTGATTGATGAAGATTCCTTCTTTCGTTTGCTTGATTTCTAGGCCGAGGAAGTATGTCAATTCTCCCATCATGCTCATTTCGAATTCTTTTTGCATAAGTGAGGTAAATTCTTCACATAAAGAGACATTAGTAGCACCAAAAATAATGTCATCAACATATATTTGGACAAGAAGAAGATCATTGTTATAAGAGGTTTTTGTAAAAAAAGTAGTGTCCACCACACCCCTTGAAAAGTTATTTGAAAGAAGAAAACTACTTAACTTTTCATACCAAGCCCTTGGAGCTTGTTTTAAACCATAGAGTGCTTTTGAGAGTTTGTAAACATAATTTGGAAATTTTTCTATTACAAAATCGGGAGGTTGTTCAACATAAACTTCCTCCTCAATATCACCATTTAGAAATGCACTCTTAACATCCATTTGAAAAAGCTTGAATCCTTTAAAACAAGCAAAAGCTAAAAGCATCCTAATGGATTCAAGTCTAGCAACCGGAGCAAAGGTTTCGTCAAAATCTATGCCCTCTTCTTGATTGAATCCTTGGGCAACAAGTCTAGCTTTGTTTCTAATGACTTCTCCGGATTCATTTAGTTTATTTCGAAAAACCCATTTTGTGCCAATGGTGGGGTGATCATGGGGTCTTGGGACTAAAGTCCAAACCTTGTTTCTTTCAAATTGGTTTAATTCCTCTTGCATAGCAATAATCCGAAACTCATCACATAAAGCATCATCGATAAATTTTGGCTCAAATTGAGATAATAAAGCAAAGTTATCTATGAAGTACTTTCTTGTTCTTACCCCTTGTGATACATCGCCAATGATTTTATCCTTTGAGTGCCCTTTGGGATATATCACATCTTGAGGAATGTTTTGAGTTTGTTGATCCTCTTTTAGTATATCTTTAATTTCCTTTTCTTCTTTAGAATGATTTTCCCAAGCTTGAGTGGGGATAGGTTCATGGCTCAAGGAGTTATCTATGTCATCATCATTCTTCTTTTCAAAGAGGTCAGTTTCATCAAAGTTCACATGAATGGACTCTTCAACACATAAAGTTCTTTTGTTGAAAATTCTAAAAGCTTTCTTGTTTGAAGAGTATCCAATAAAAATTCCCTCATCGGATTTTCTATCAAATTTTTTCCAAGATTATCCTTGGTGTTCAAGATAAAGCACTTGCATCCAAAAACTTTGAAGTAGCCAATGGAGGGAGTTTTATTAAAAATGAGTTCAAAAGGAGTTTTGTTTAAAAGAGGTCTCAAGAGAACACGATTCATCATGTAGCAAGCGGTGTTCACGGCTTCAGCCCAAAAGTATTTAGGGAGGGAGTTTTCACAAAGCATTGATCTTGCCATTTCTTGTAAAGTACGATTTTTCCTTTCCACAACACCATTTTGTTGTGGGGTTTTAGCGGCCGAAAAATTGTGTGTTATGCCAAAGTCATCACAAAGTTTTGTAAAATCTTGATTGTTTTATTCTTTCCCATTATCACTTCTCATAGAGATCAATTTACAATCAAGGAAGGTTTGAACTCTTTTGAAAAGTTTAAGAAATTCATGAAAAGCTTCATCTTTTTTACTTAAAAACAATGTCCAAGTAAATCTAGAGAAATCATCCACAATAACAAAAGCATACCTCTTACCACCAAGACTAGTGGTTCTCATAGGTCCAAATAAATCCATATGGATGAGTTCTAAAGGTTTTGAAGTTGAAATAGTTTTCTTTGGTTTAAAAGAGGATTTTATTTGTTTTCCAAATTGGCAAGCATCACAAAGTTTGGTTTTCTCAAAAGTAAGTTTTGGCAATCCTCTAACAAGTTCTTTAGAAGAAAGTTGGTTTAACAAATCCATACTAACATGGCCAAGCCTTCTATGCCATTAGGAATGCATCATCATCATGAACCGAGAGACATTTTAGCTTTTGTGAGATAAGATCTTCAAGATAAAAGACATAGACATTTCCAACCCTTTTTGCAACAAAAATAGTTTTGTTCTCAAACTTGTTTATGATAGAAGAAGAGTTACTTTCAAAAACTACTTTGCATTCATTATCACATAATTGGCTAATACTAAGTAAATTGAACTTCAAACCATCAATTAAAAGAACTTCCTTAATTAAAGGAGATGAACCATAACCAATGTTACCTATACCGATGATCTTCTCTTTCTTCTTATCACCAAAGGTAACAAAGCCACCTTCGGTTTCTCTTAGCTTATTCATGAGGGATGCATTTCCGGTCATGTGTCTTGAGCATCCACTATCTAGGTACCACTTGGAGCTTGATTTATATTCCTACAGTATGAGAAGAAGAGATGACTTTTGGTACCAATATTCTTTTGGGTCCATAAATGTTACTGGTTTTTACTCTCCAAATAGTTTTAATTCCCATTTCAACCTTTCTTTTCACAAAGCATCTAGTGGCCTTATGTCCACTTTTACCATAATAAGTACAACAAGGAAGGGAAAATGATGAAGAAGCTTTAACAAAATATGTTTGCTTTGAAGGGGCATTAGAGTGGTTGTATTCAATGCCATGTTTATCATAGGGTGATCTTTGTGAACCGAGAAGTTTTTCAAAATTATCTCTTCCTTGAGTAAATTTTTCAATGCACAATGTGAGATCATTTACCTTTTTCTTCAAGACTTCATAATCAACCAAACATGATTCAAGAGAGGTAACATTTTCACAAAGCTTCTTGTTTCCTAAAACAAGTTTTTGAAAATTATTGTTTGAACAATCTTTTTCATTTTTCAAGTTTTCTAAAGACTCAAGAAGAGATTTATTTTCACAAATAAGTTTTGAATTTTCATCAAGTAAGACTTGAGTTTTTTTTTTTTTCAAATCTTTGTTTCTTTTGAAAACCTTTTTGCACTCACTATACATTTCAATAAGCATAGTTCTAGGATCATCATCACAAATATCATCAATTGAACTAAAAAAGTTAGAGGGTGAAGATTGTACCTCATCCTCCATTGCCATAAAGCACATGTTTGCTTTCTCATCACTTTCACTTCCACTTGTATCTTGGTCCCATGCACCAATAAGTCCCTTGCCTTTCTTCATTTTCTTTAGTGCTTCAATCTTGGCTTCTAATGCTTCCTTTTCTTTTTCAATAGCCTTTGGACAATAGGCTACAAGGTGCTCCATGCTATTGCATTCAAAGCATCTTGCTCTGAATAATGAAGAGTTTCGTCCTCCTTTCTTGAATGAAGGTTTCTTTCCCCTTTTGTTAAAACCTTTCTTGTAGAATTTTTTGAATTTTCTCGTAACTAAGGCTATATCTTCATCATCATCATGATCATCTTCATCATTGGAAGAACTAGCTTGTTCTTCCTCATTCACTTTGAGAGCTATGCTTCTTTTTCCCTTTTCTTCTTCTTCCATTTCATTTAGCCTTTTTACTTTCAACTCATAGGTGAGAAGAGAGCCTATGAGCTCTTCAATTGGGAGAGTTCTCAAATCCTTTGATTCTTCTATTGCAAGACATTTTGGTTGCCATGCCTCAGGGAGTGCATCTAGAACTTTTCTATTTGCTTCTCCTCTTGAGTATTCCTTTCCATAAGCCTTGAGTCCATTTGAGATGTTTGTAAATCTAGTGCACATTTCACTAATACTCTCATTTTGCTTCATCACAAAGAGTTCATAATCTCTTACTAACAAGGCCAACTTCGATTCTTTGACTTGGTTGGTTCCTTCATGAGTGACTTCCAATAGCCTCCACATGTCATGGGCCGAGTGACATCTGCTTACTCGATTATATTCATTGACATCCAATGCACAACTTAGGATGTTCATGGCTTGGTAGTTCAAGGTCATCCTTCTTGAATCATATTCATCAAATTCTTCTATTTTTTTTATTCTTCATTCCTTTTGAGGGATAAAAGGATATTTCTCTACAATACTCCAAAGATCAAAGTTAATAGAACAAATATATATTTTGATTCTAGATTTCCAAAACGTATAGTTTTGTACCATTAAAAAGAGGAGGTCTATTTGTAGAAGAGCCTTCTACATATGGTAAATTAAAAATATTAGCCATAGTAAAATAAAGAACTTTTGCTTCAAGGGTGTTAGTCCTTTTTTAGAGAAGCCCTGCTCTGATACCAATTGAAAAACCTTAGAGGGGGTGAATAAGGTTTTTTTTAATAATTTTCGAAAAACCTTTGTTAATTAAAGGATAAACCTCCAATTTTGTTTGAAAGAGAATTCTAAAACCCTTTTTAATAAAATTCCAAACCAAACAAAATCTTGTGATTAAGACAAATAAGCAATAAGCTTAGAAAGAAAAGCACAAAGATTTATAGTGGTTCACACTCTCAAAGAGTTACATCCACTACCTTGAGTCAATACCCATGGATTTTCCAAATCCACTATAAACACAAATTACACCAACTACAAATATGAGGATCACCCTACAAGGGTTTTGCACACAACCTCAATTCACAACACAATGTAAATCAAAGGATTACCCAAGGGGTTTTTCAACACAAACCTTTGATATCAATAAGAGAGAAAGATAGGTTTAAGAACAATGTTACCAAATTGAGCTTGAGAAATAGTAGGTACAACTCAATGGAATGTTTCTACAAGCTCCTCCTTTCTTCTTCTTTGATGATGATCAATAATGAAGCTCAAGAAGAATTTACTTTTTTGGGATTGAAAGTGTTTGCAATAAATGTGCTTTAAAGCTCTTTAAAAGTCTTAAATGATCTCAAAAGAATATTTCACCAAACTTCTTCCTGTATGGCTGATAAAAAAAAAGTCTATATATATTTTCTTGAAAAAGTGACCGTTGCACTCTGTGTAACGGTAATAATTTTTTTACAGTAAAAGAGAAAATCGGACGACCGGTTCTTAAACAGAAAGATTCGGACTTGTCTTGCTAGAAATCGGACTGCCGATTTTTTTTAGTGTAGAAAAAATCGGACGACCAGTTCTAAAACCGGATGACCAAATTTTTGAGTTTTTACAGCCAGTTTTTTTTTAAGACAAAAGTTTTCCTCATTGTTTCAAAAACATGTATTCTTGATAATCATTTTAGAGATAAGAAGAACCTTTCAAAAGCATCAAAACCTCAATCAAGAATACTTAGATTTTAAGAAAAGTTTATATTGAGAAAATCGTAAAAGAAGCTTCATATATGATCAATAACCAAGGAGTAATATTAGGGAGTTTTACAAAGAAATACCTTATGGCACTCTAGCATAGACAAGGTCTTCAATGTCTTCAATGACTTGATTTTGGAATGGCTTGGTCTTTTCTCCTTCATTTTGCCCTCATCACCAAGATCTTTTGCTTGTAGACTTGAGACTTCAAAAGTGCTTCTTTTGTTCTATGAAAGGTTAGCTAAAATACTCACATAATCATATGTTAATCATAATCAAAATCATAAGTAATAATGCCCTTAGGGCTAATAATTTTATTAAAATATAATAAATATTGCGGGGATAAGAGGTTAAAACCTACCGCAACAATAAAGATAGTTTACTTTTTAATCATTATAGGAAAACAAGTCCATTGTCTTGTATAGCGGAGGTTGGCCGCCGTAAAGAAATTGCCTCAATTGGCAAAAGTTTTTAAAAAGATCGCACAATCGTTTAGTAGTATTGATATATGCAGCGGTTTACCAAACCATCGGTAAATCGTTTTGCAAGGGTTAAAAACCGCTGTCAAATCCAATATCGTTGGAATTTACAATATTTTTTTTTTTTTGTAATGAAACACATTATTTTTGTGGGTATTTGAGACATTTGATAATTTGTCTATTTCCCTTTTAAAAAATTTGGGTGGAACCTTAAATTGGGTACTTTATTATCAAAATCAAAAGTATAAGTATCTAATTGACAATTGGTTAAAACTACATGGATGTTTTTTAAATTAACCCTTAGATTAATTATGTTCAGCACTGCAAATTAACCACTAACTTAATTAACTAATCTAACTATAATGTGTGTATTGAATTAATAGTTACATTGTAAAACAAACATAAGACATCACCAATGTCAAATCACATACAATAATGAGCTTCAATCATATGATATTTGAATTATACAATTCTCTATTGGTTTAATCAAATCTAAGTTGTAACATTTTCAAATCAATAGTCAATACTAACAGATAATTAATTATCAAATTAATAAATTGTAGCGGTTTAATTATGTAAACTACCAATCTGATTTAATTCAACATAATCAATAAGAAAAAATATATGAAATTGCATAAATACTCATAATTAATGAAAGATAATCAAAGAATGAATCTTTAATATAAAATATCTCAAATCCAATAATATATATGTATAAATCCATGACCTTATTAACTAAAAAAGTTTAGTCTCTAAATATAGTAAAAACTAAGAAAGATCGTGTTCAAAGAGAAAAACTCAAGATTTCCAAGCGTAATCTTGATATTCTTTCATTATTTTGTATTTTGGTTATGCCAAAAACTCTAAATTTTGGTGCCCAAGATGTCCTCTATGTTTCTCTTAAGTCCCTTTTAAATATGTCTAAAAACCTAATTCACACTGAGAATTATAAGTTTTGCTGACTTGGACACCTTATTGGACAGGTGTATAACATCATGTATTTCATACATTCAAATATTCATTCTAGAAATTTTGGGCAACTTTTTCACAAGGTTTACCATCTCCCGTGCAAATCTCAAATTTGGAACTTCTTTATTTTCCACATTTTAAACCATGGCCTCCAATCATTTATACTCTAAGCACCTAAAAAACACCAAAAAATGAATAGAGTCCACATTGATATAACATAAAGTGCACTATAAAACTAAGTATTAGGGATATAATATAAGATTTTCACACTTAACGACTAACTAGTCTTACTATTACATATTATTGATTTAACGATGATACTTATACAACTAACCAGTCTTACTATATATTACATATAATTGATTTAACGATGATAAATACACACAATATATAATTTTTTTTTAATGAGAAATATGCATAGTATATAGAATATACATAATCCCTAAAAAAAATATAGAATATACATAATATATAAATATTTCTAGTTGAAATTCTAATTGAGTAAATTGATAATTGCGTCCAGAATTCATTGTAACTTATCTGATACATTTTTTTTATTGTAACTTATTTTGTTTATAGATAATATTCATTCTGGGATCTGAATAAAAGGGTATATGCTTTATCATACATTAGGTGTTTTTGAGTTGGGTTCGCCTAAGTTTTTCTGAATACAATAGGTGTTACTTTGGTGGAGAATACACAATAGTATAAGTCTTAAACAAAGCCCTAATAAGGGATTCAGATTGTCTATGACATCTTGTATAACATTCCTAACTTGGTACATTTGATTAATAAAACCTATAAAATAAAAGATATTGGGGAACGGATAAAACGAAATGTTAGAGATGTTACTATGAAATGTTACAGATGATCCTTGGTGTAACATTTCTTGTTACATCTCTTGAAACATTTATTTTTATAATATATTTTTCCTTAAAGTTTATCTTCTGTTTAGTAGATTTTATTAATAAAATATACCAAATTAGAAATATTACAGAGAGTGTTACAAGAAATTGAAAAACCTTAGAGGGGTGAATAAGGTTTTTGGCTAATTTTTTAAAAAACTATTGTGTGATTAAGATAAACCTCTAATTTTGTTTGAGAAAGAATTCTAAAACTCTTTTCAATAAAATTCTCAACCAAACAAAATCTTATAGTTAAGACAATCAAGCAAAAAACATAGAGTAAAGAGGCTCAACAATTTATAGTGACTCACTCTCTCAAAGAGCTACATCCACTACCTTGAGTCAACACCCAAGTATTTTTCAAATCCACTATAAACTAAGTATACAACAATCACAATTTTGAAGATCACCCGCTAAGGGTTTTGTAAGTAACCTCAATTTCCAACACATGCAATCAAAGGATAATCCAAGAGGTTTTTTCAACACAAACCTTTGATATTAATAAAAGAGAGATGAGTAAAGAACACTATTACCAAGTGAGCTTGAGAAGGAAAGATACAACTGAATGCTTCAACAAGCTCCTTTTTACTTCTCCTTTGATGGATGATCACAAATGAAGCGCAACAAGATGTTTTTGTGAGATAAAAAATGTTTGAAGGAATGTACTTTTTGGCTCTTTAAAGTTCTTAAATGATCTTAATAAATATTTCACCAAACTTCTACTCTTTCAGCTGATCAAAAAATCAATATATATAGGAAAGAGAAAAAGTAGTTGGTTTTTCACAGTAAAAAGGAAAACCGGACGTCTGATTTCCTTATACAAGAAAATCGGATGAGCCCTTTTCTGAAATAGGACGACTGATTTTGAAACAGAAAAATTCGGACGCATCCTACAAAAATCGGACAACCGATTTTTCTAAAACTAAAAAAATAGGACGACAGGTTTTAAAACCGGATGATCGGTTTTTGAAAGGATTTTACTGCCAGTATTTTACAAGAAAAGAGCTTTCCTTCATATTTCAAAAACATGTATTCTTGATACTCTTTTAGAGATTAGAAAACTTTCAAAGGTGTCAAAAACTCTATAAAAAATACTTGGATTTCAATGAAGGTTTATAGAAAGAAATTCATGGAGCTTCATACATGATCAACAATCAAAGATGAGAGTTAGGGAGTTTTACAAAGAAATACCTTAGCACATCCCTAACTAAGATACAAGTCTTCAAGGTCTTCAATGGCTTGATCTTTTCTCCTTCATTTTGCCTTGATCACAAAGATCTTTTGCTTCTAAGAGTGTAGCCTTGATACTTCAAATATGCTTCTTTTGTTCTATAGAAACTATTCTTAATACTCACACAAATATATGTTAATCATAATGAAAAACATATGCAATAATGCCCTTAGGGCTAACAATCTCCCCCTTTTTTATTATGACAAATACATATGCAAGAAGAACAAAATAACAAGTATAAAACACATGGTGATGCTTCAAGGAAATCATCAATAGGAGCAAAGCATACCAAACACCATAAGGGAGATAACTCCCCCTATGAATTTGAAAACATGCCAACGTTTTGAAACATAATTTAGAAAAATAAGCTCCCCTTAAAAGCATGCTTCACAACAAGAATATCATCAAACAATCATCAAGGTAACTCCAAGCATATTACTCATAAGATATGTAGCCAACCAAAAGAAAGCATGAAACTTAAAAGCAACAATAAGCATCTTGCAATTTCTCCCCCTTAGTTCTTGCACATATTTCTCCCATTTTGTCATAAATCAAAAAGATACTTGAGAGAGTTTTTAAGGGATCATAGAAAAGGAAGCTACAATTGGACTTTTAACACTAAGGTATCATCATAAAGTCCATAAAAATAAAGCATCAAGATAACACAACATTAATATGAAGAACAAAACACAGCATATATCAAGTCATAAAAAAAATCACAAGAGAGCCATACGTGAGTTTGATAAAGAGCTAAAGAAAAACAATGGAAGAGGAAGGAGTTTTCGGTCTGTTGTGAGTCCACTAACTCATCTTTCGAATTAAAAATTCGGTCTATTGTAAATAAATATTCATGGTTAATATATTCTTCCTGTTCTAAAAATTCTTCAAACATATTTGGATCTTCATTACCCTGTTAATGTAAAACAAAAACATTAGCAATGCAAAAAAAAAAAAAAAAATTAAAAAAATTATGAATATCCTAAATCGAATTTTTTTTTTAAAAATAATTCTGGAGCACTTTTGCCTAGACGGGCGAAAAATCCAAGTAACTTTCGCTAATCTGGGCCGAAGGTATTAGTGCAGTTTCACCTAGATGGGCGAAAGTTGCTTGGATTTTTCGCCTGTTTGAGCAAAAGTGCTCCAGAATTTTAAAAAAAATTTAATCGATTTTCTTACCTCAAAACTAACTGTAAACAATCTTCAAAGGGATCCATATGTTCTTCTAAGTTTGGTTTAATATTGAAAGTTGGTGTTTTTTTAGAGAGAGGTTAGAGAGAAAATTTGTAGAGAGAAAGTGCAATGTTTAAAATGATATTTTTTCAAATTATCCTTATAGATTTTTAAATTGCATTTATTGACCCATTTATAGTGACGAAATTAGGATTAATCCACTTTTAGAGGATAAAATTGATAAAAGTGTAATTTACTTAAAAATTCAGAAAAGCAATGGAATTCAAATATTAAAAAGAAAAGACGAAACAATGAAATTCCTCATTTTCTATCGCGGGAAAAATGAATAAAAGAATAGGAAAGAAAAAACCCAAAATCTCGATCCCATACTGCCAAACTCCCCTGACCCGATATCCCCAGATTTCCATCTCTCTATCTCACAACCTAGGGTTTTCCTCCACCACCACCGATTCCGATGGCAGAGGTAGTAAGCGCCCCAGTGGAAAACCTCGACCGCCGTCGCGAACGCAATGACGGCAATAACAACAACGAGAACGAGAATACCAGCAACAAAGACGAGACAAACCCCAGTAAATCCGCGGAAGGTTCTTCGCCACCTCCTCCCGCGCCACCAGCCGGTAGGAGGGGACGGGAAAGGGAGAGGGACTCAAGGGAACGGCGAGATGACAGGGAGTTCGATCGTCGTGGACGGGATTACTACGACCGGAACCGCTCTCCACCTCCCCCTCTACTTAGGGAGCGTGACTATAAGCGAGGTAGGCCTAGTCCTAGTCCTCCTCCCCCGCCTTACCGTGACCGTCGTGGAGGACACTCCCCGCCCTGTCGGCGCTCACCTCCGTTGCCACCGTATAAAAGGTCCAGGAGAGATGATTACGATGGAAGGCGTGGTAGCCCTAGAGGTGGCTATGGACCTGGAGATCGAAGGTTAATTTCTTACTTTGTTGGTTGTCACTTCATTTTGTACACAAACGAATGTAGGAGAAATACTTACCCGGATGGAAGTCAGTCATTGGGGCTTTGCTAAATTTAATTAACCCTTTCTGGATTTATAGATATGTTTGATGGACATTTCTGCATTCAAGTTATTTGAGATTCTCTCAACCCAATTATACTCATTTGGCTTGCAGTTGAGATTTTTTCTATTCTATTATGTTCAATTAGAACATTAAACACACTTAAGTTATAAGCTGTTATGAACTGTTGATTTCTTGTTTACTTTTATTTTAGCTTAAAGTAGCTGAAAAGCTGATTTGAGAAGTTGTTTTCCGGAACTGATTTAGCTTAATGCTCTCGAAAATAAGAACGGTATATTAGTTTTTTAAGATAGTTTTCTTAAACACTTAAGAATAAGCTTCAGGGGACAGAACAGGGCCAAAGCTGACTTGTACTTTTGCGAAAATATGGTGGTATCTCATGAAGACTTACTATTTATCTCACCTGATTCTTCAAAAGACATTACTTGGGACATAAGCCTGGAACAAATCGAAATGTTTAATCTAAGAGGCAAGCACTACCTTTAGTTTATGTTGCCACTAAGAAGATAAAGTTTCTCAGAAGGTGACTTTGTCTTTGAAAGATATATTCCAGTGTTTGAATTCTGTACCAATAGTGGAGCTAGAACTCTAATAAGACTCCCGTTGGTAGAATATAACTAATTTTCTTCCCTGGAATACATATTCAGTTATTTGGTTACCTAGTAAATGATGGTCTCTTTGTCAGATAACTTCTTGACATGAGAGTCTATATCTGCCTGGGTTCTAAGTCCTGCCCCATTTACTTAAATTTGTCCGTTGTGACAGATCTAGTTACCATTAGCTATCTTTATTGTTTAATTCTCTTCTTTATTTGTTTGGTGAGTCATTAATTTTGAAGAAAAATGGAAATGCAGAACTCTTCATTATGAGTATATAGTTAATTTTTTTAAGTTACTACTTTTGTGATGAAGATATTATAAATGAATAGAGACCATAGGGTTGATTGATGACTAGAAGCCTTATACACAAGCGTTGATGTTAGTAGCAACCTATAGGTAGTGCTGATGGCAAAATCATTGATTTAGCTATTGACTACTTTGAAATGTTCCTGGAGGCTGTTCTCTCCTCTGACCTTCCATGACTTGTTTTCATGTTTTTTTCAGCCTTCTACGTGCTTTATGTTGTCCTTTTATTATCTTTTGACACTGCAAGTGGTTTTGAAGTCTTTGGTGTGGAATGGATTTTCTTGTAGAGCATAAAAGGAGCTTTTATTGCTTGAATATTATATTTTCCATTTGCTTGAACTTAAGCATCTATCTTCTATATGCTCCCCCATTTGAATAATATAAATCGGCTTATTATTTCAAAGCCTTTTATAGTTAACTTGAAGATGCTTTTATGTGGGCTTTTGTTTTTTGGTCTTGGTGAACTTGAGCCTTTTTGTACCTTGAGTTTTTGGGTTGAGAATTCCTTTATTTGGATTTCTTCAGTATAAATCATAACTTTCTGTGTGGTTCTTCTTTTCTTAGTGGAAGAGTCTATTGAGCATTCTTGTTATGGGAAAAATACTGCTCCTTGCATGGTATTGAAGGTAAAGATTGGTGCGTTCAGAAATTCATGATCAGTGAATTATCGCAAACTGGATTATACAATGTTGACTTCAGAAGGCTTATAATTTGAGATTACAGCTGCTAAAATTCAAGGGATTTTTGTCTATTTATAAAGCCAAACTCATGTGCGTTTTGGATTATGGTTTGAGTTGAAAAAAGTGAGTTTTTTTTTGTTTGGGAGTTCGTGAAAATTCAAATTTTTGTGAGAGGAGTGTGGGGTCCAAAAGGGAAATAGGTTTTGTTTGAACTTTAATCCAAATATACACTTAATATGTTCTATTGAAAGTTAATCATCTCAGAGAGATGCTCTTGGGATGCCAAAAGAAAACTTATGTTAGTTTTATTTATTGCCGCATTCTCTGATCTTTTTGTGTCTTGAACTTATTTCCACTAGTTTCTTCTTAGGGTGCTGAATTATAATTTAGCACTCTTGACAAACTTAGATACTCGACTTTTTCTAAACTTAGTCCTCTATATTTCATAGAATGCTACATTGAACTGAAGCAAAATTATATTCATCAATCAACAACAGAAGACTGATCAAATATTTACTATTGGGTAAATATTTGTGCCAAAAAGTGAATATTGGGAAGGTACTCAATATTGGGAACATAAATATTTCACAGAAGACTAAGTTTAGAAATAGTTCTTCAGATATCAATAGTTGTTGAAATATACCAGAGGAACGTACTCAGGAGTGTTTTTTCCCTAGTCTTTCTTATTGTGGTGGTCCTACAGGACGGTCTATTCTAGTTTTGCACTTCTAGAAAGTTGAAATATTGTTTGTCATGAATTTTTCTTCTTTTTTCTCTTCATTTCTTCTGTGTTGGAGGTTCATTTGGGAGAGCATAAATTTGAGTAGCATGCACAATAGTAAATATTTGGTTTCCTATGCATTTCTTACTCCTTGAAAATTTATGATTTCTAGTTGCAAGACTTATGTTTGAGATTTAAAGAAATTACTGCAATGAGGCACCATTAATCTTCTCTCCACATTTTTTTCTAATTGTCATTTTGCTGAAGTTTCAGTGTTTAATTTATTTGTTTTTCATTAATTTAGGTTTTATGATCATCCAAGTGGATATGACCGTGATTTGGGTGCCAGGCTTAGTTATCCTGATGAGAGGCCTCACGGTAGATTTGGGGGACGCTCAGCTGGTGGATTCCAAGGTGAGATCTATTGAAACTCTGAAACTCTTTTCTACGTACTGGCATGCATCAATTTCAGTCTGACGTTTTTTCATAATTCTTCTTCCCTGAAGAAGCTTAAATCCTAAAAGAGAGCTTAAAATTTCACTTAATTTTTTATTTTATATTGAGTAAAACCTGCATGTTGTACTTACTTTTCAGGAGAACTGGAATATCTTAATAGGAATTGTTATTGAACAGTTAAACACAAAAAGAAAAGTACTGCAGTTGCTCTGTTCCATGCTTTTAGAATAGGTATAATCTGCTGTAGGATTCAAATATTTTGTATCACCTAAAGCAGAATTCTGTGAGGTACATGTGTCTTTCAAAGATATTTCAGGAGATGATTTGTGGTCGTCTGTATGCATTAATGTGTGTATGTTCTTGGCAGTATTATGAGCATGAAATTTGAGGCTTGGATTTTCTTTCACAAATTAAAATGGGACCAGAGAGATTTTTCTCTGAAAGGATTGGGGCCTCATGATATTCGCTCTATGGAGATTTTTAGCAAATCCCGTGCCCCTTACCACTGTAATTTGGAAGTGGGAAGAATGCTATGTTTATTTGAGAAACTAGAAAGACTTCCAATCCAATCTTATGAGACCAACAAAATCACATTATAATCCTGTTTTAGTTTAATTTAAAAAATTTTATGCACACACATGCACCAGCACCACTTGACACAAACTCAAACTCACATTTATCGATTCTGTTATTAAAAGCAAAATGTGGATTGTGAGACAAATAGCACCTCAAATTTTAAGGGTTTATTAATTATATACAAATATTCCTCTTCCCATCGCTACTCTATGTCAACCAAACAATACACTACATAGCATGCCCCCTCCACCGTTATCTTTTTTGTTGTGCAACCATCTGTGGTGCACCACAATATTAAATATTTAACAGTGTTATACGAGAAGTTAGCATTTGTATATAATTCTGCGAGAAGACTTTTGTATGTAATATCTCTGAAGTGCATTGCATGCGGTTGACACCTCTCTCTGTAGCCAAAGAAGAAAACAAAGAAGGAAAAGCAAATACTTTTCTTGCGTGGATATATATTCCTCATTTTAGTGATTGGTCCCCTGTAATTGTCTGCTACCCTTTGGTTATATTTCCAAGAATAACCAATTGATTAACAAATGACAGTTCTCTGGAACTAGATTTATTTCTTTGCACTTTTGGTACAGCTGTTGAATACCTTTTATTGTTCCGTGACTTGTGTATGTCTTGCAGATTGGGATTCTGGCCGTGCTGGTTTGACCGATGGTTTTGGTTCAGGGAGCATTCAAAGGTATCCTTCTTTTCCTTCATTTGGGAAATTCGTTTAAATGGTTTATGTAATTCAAGAATATTACTCCCACTTGTTGAAACACAAAAGCTCTTGCTGGACAAATAAAAGGATCCCACACATTCTGTTTATCTAGGAATTGTAGATAAACGGAATGTAGTTCTTAAACAACAAACTGGTATTCTTCTGCCTCTTACTGAACAAAGGGCAGCTTTATGATCTAAATATGGTGCCCATGATTGCGGGAACTACGTTACGTGTTGTGATCGGAAAAATGGACATGGATGTTTAACATGTTCATTTTACTATTAATTTGATTAGATGGATGTGACACAATGAATCCATTTTGTAGGGAAGGATTGATGTCTTATAAGCAGTTCATTCAGGAGCTTGAAGATGATATCTTACCTGCTGAGGCTGAGCGCAGGTCAGAACGTGAATGTGGTCGTTCTTGAAACTGTTCTTACACAATAAGCAATATCTTGCTGTTTTAGTTCCCCACTCCTTTTTCTTCCCATTTTTCACACTTTAGACTAACAGCACTTCAATTCTTGTCTTAAAATAGGTATCAAGAATACCGTTCGGAGTATATAGCCACGCAGAAAAGAACTTATTTTGAAGCACACAAAGATGAAGAATGGTGAATATATCTTAGCTTTTGCTTCCCAATATATATTTTGTACCAATTACTAGTCACTGCTTTCTGACAAGGTAAGATCATTTTTGTAGGTTAAAAGACAAATATCATCCGACAAATCTAGTTTCTGTTATAGAAAGGTAAGCTCAATCCTATATTGTTTGCATTTGTCGTAAAAAGGCTTTACCTTCTCTTACATATTTTGTTGTTGTGTTTCTCTGCTAAATTTTTGTACCATCATCTCTATGATCTCAGGAGAAATGAGGCAGCACGGAAGTTGGCAAAAGACTTTCTTGTTGATTTGCAGAGTGGAACATTGGATTTGTAAGATATATTGCTTATTTTTGCTTTGAACAATGTTTCTCCACTTCCCTTTTTTTGAGCTTATTAATGTGTATGTAAAACAGAGGTCCTGCGGTCAATGCTTCATCTTCTAATAAGCCAGGGCAGTCTAGTAATCCTAATTCTGATGATGAAGTAGATGCTGGCGGAAAAAGGAGACGACATGGAAGGGGAGTAGCTAAAGAGAGTGACATTCTTTCAGTTGCTCCTAAAGCTCATCCAGTCAGTTCTGAGCCCAGGAGAATACAGATTGATATTGAGCAATCTCAGGCTCTTGTAAGAAAGCTCGACTCGGAAAAAGGAATCGAGGACAATTTGTTATGTCGTGCTGATAATGACAGAATGAACAGAGAGAAGTCTCATGTTGGTTCCACGGGACCAGTCATCATCATACGCGGTTTAACTTCTGTTAAAGGTTTGGAAGGAGTTGAGCTACTCGATACTCTTCTTACGTATCTCTGGCGCATCCATGGGGTGGATTATTATGGATTGATTGAAACCAGCGAAGCTAAGGGTCTCCGACATGTTAGACTGGATGGCAAGAATGCTGATGCAGCAAGTAATGGGGCTGAATGGGAAAAGAAGCTAGACTTGCGGTGGCAGGAGAGGCTAAAGGGTCAAGATCCTCTTGAAATAATGACGGGGAAGGAGAAGATAGATGCTGCTGCTGTTGAAGCTCTAGATCCTTATGTTCGAAAAATTAGAGATGAGAAGTATGGATGGAAGTATGGTTGTGGTGCCAAGGGTTGTACAAAGCTTTTCCATGCTGCAGAATTTGTACATAAACACTTAAAGTTGAAACACCCAGAACTTGCAGTGGAACTGACTACTAAAGTACGAGAAGATCTGTACTTCCGAAACTATATGAGGTAAGGGAAATTTCTTGACAATGCTATGGGTCCTGTTGACGTAATAAGGTTATGAAGTCGTTGACTTTGGTATTTTGCAGTGATGAGAATGCTCCAGGTGGGACGCCCATTATGCAACCATCTATTCCGGTAAATACATGGCTCTTTTTTATGTTGCCTGTTGTTTTACTACTTGTTTCAAGAAGTGCCAGTGAAGTGGTTGGGCATCTAATGACGTCCAGATGTTTAAAGCTAAGCACTTTAGGGGGTGTTATGTTACAAGATGATTTAATTTGTATCAGCTTCCAGATTTAATTACTAGTTTCAGTGACCTGAGAATCGGATGAAGTGAAAAGATTTTTGACTGATTTATGATGCATGTACTTGGTTCTGCAGCTCTTTGGCAGAAACTTAAGGTTATATTACAGTATGATACCTGTTAAAAAGATTTGACGGGATTTATATCTGATCCTTGAACTTGCATATTTATACAGTATGGTTCATGAAATGCTGATGGATGCAAAACGGAATTCCATGTTCCATAGTTGTCTACTTGCTGGCCTTTGTCCTTTTGCTATTACTTAAAACTGTTAAAATGGCTAACCCTCCTTTTCCCAGAACCCCCCTGCCTTGCAACTTGAGAAGGAAAGTACGTTATCTTCTGTTTTGGCATAAAGCATTGAGTGCTATTACTCTGTTTCACTTACGAATAGGAGGCAGTAAGCATGCACTGCTGCCCTCCTAGCCGGCAACAACCCCCCCCAACAATTCTTCCTGGAAAGCAATTCTGTTTAGCAAGTTATGATCCTCGTCCTTAAGTTGGCATCTCATTTCTTATCTCAAGTATTAGTGATGTCTAGCATCTCATTGTCTAAATAAGATGCTACACAGACAAATGCAGATAATGTGTGAGTAAATATATGCCTCTATATCTGGGTGCCTCTGCCAATGCCTCTTGTCTATTTCTGGCATGTGTTGTTTTGGGCATATTCGCCCTCCTTTGTCTTAATAGTCTTAACATTTGCAGAAGGAGAAGCCTTTGCGGCGTCGGCCTGGTTTAGATGGTCGATTGAGAGATGAAAGAGGTGGTCGCCGAGATCGTGAAAATCGAGCCAATGTTGATAGATTTGACAGATCTGATAACCCTCAGTCAGGTGATTTCCAGGCAAACAACGATGGTACATCAGGTGGTAATCCTGACGAAGCAATGTTTGATAGTTTTGGTGGGCAAGGAATACCAGTTGCATCTTTTCCATCGGATATAGCACCTCCCCCTGTACTGATGCCTGTCCCTGGCGCTGGGTTAGTAATTTTGGCAATTCTGGATTAATCTGGAAAGAGGCTTATGACCTGCCTGCCTTTAATTTTTTTGACTATTAGTGTTCACCTTCCACTTTTTGCTGTTATTGCAGTCCTTTGGGGCCTTTTGTCCCTGCTCCTCCTGAAGTTGCAATGCAGATGTTGAGGGAGCAGGGGGGTCCTCCTTTTGAAGGTGGTAGAAACGGGAGGTCTGGTCCCCAACTATCTGGGCCAGCTCCAATAATTGCTATGCCTCCAGCATTTAGACAGGATCCTCGACGTTTGCGAAGGCAAGTTGTTCAATGTTACTGTTTGCAACTGTTCTTTGGTTAACTATTACTAAAGGCTACATTATGAAGGCGAATTGTTCAATGCTACTGATTCTAATTCCTGATTGGTTAGCTTTAATTAGAAACTACAAATGCCTAAATTTTCTACAACTTGCATGCTCTGGAATGACGAATTGTGTTGTTATGCAGTGTGTATAATCACAGTGGGACTTAACCTGCCTTGTTAATTATTATGGCATCTAGTAGCAACTATGATATCTTGTCTTTAGAATCTGAATGCATGCCGTTGGTGTCTCTAGTTTATGTTTTAACCAGCCCTTATTTATAGATTGTCATTTTGTTGGTTCTTTTATGCATTGTCTCCCTGAATATAGCTTGGGACACATGGTCCAGTGAGAAGTTCCCCTGAAGGTTCTAACAATGTATTGTTGTTCTGAAGAATTATACATTATGATTGGATGTAGTGAAAGGGACAATCAGGGTGCATTAGAATCGTGTATCATTCTGATATTCAACGCAAAATTTTATATCTGATCCACCTCTTCTCTCACAGATGAGTAGCTCTTTCAAAAAGGACATACTAACTGAAACCCAATTCGATAAAATCTTCGTGATGAATAAAATTTATGAATGCATGCTGGAAAACTCAGGAAGTGTTAATTTGTCCAATGAGACAGTCAGAACTTCTTTGCATTTTTCTTTTTCAAGTTGGATTTTGTTAAAGGTTATGTTGTGCCGAATTTTATAAATCTAAATATGGGAGGTTTCACCTAATTGGAGGAAAGTTGTCATTGTGTATTATTTGACATTGGGTTAAGTCCAAAAAAGCCTCTTGAAGGTTGGGGTTGTTTGTCAACTGACAAATTTTTTTTTTTTGGAGACAAGAAACCCCCTAAAATTGAGGTAGTTTATTAACTTGAGGACAAATACTTTGTTTTGATGAAAACCCCTTGAAGTTGGATAGGTTTATCAGTTGAGGATATGGACATTCTTTGGGAAAAGATTATACTATTAATAAAATTTAAAAGTGACGTAGGGGACGTATGAACTAATCTCAATCCAATTCGGTACCTTCTCTTTCTATTTCCCTTTCGAATCTATTTCTTTTCTAGTTTCCTTCATCATTCTCTTCTCACTATAAAATGACAAAATATGCCCTACGTACTACATCTCCACTGTCATTTTCTGCATTTTTCCATTCTCAGATTTTTTTTCTTCCAAAAGTTCACCATCTTCTCATCATAGTATCTTCCTGATCTCAAATGCCGTCTTCATTATTAAAGCAACGATTACACTTATATGCAATGCTCTTAAAATGATAGAAACCAGAATTAAAGTAAACACGTAACCTCAATTGGCAAAGTTTTCTCAGTTTAGGAAGTTTTTTTGTTCCAAAAAGGTTCATAACCTCAGCTGACAAACAATTGCAACTTCAGGAGGCTAACCCCCCACCCCCCAACAACAACCACACCCAGCCACCCACCCACCAGAAAAAAGAAAAATCATGCCCATTAATGACAACTACCTTTACTTGAAGTTTTATTTTTTGGGGCTTAACCCCTTAAAATTTGATGAGCTTTAATCATTCTTTTATATGTAATATCTTAATGCAAATCTTCCTGTTTTGACGTTTCCATGGAGACAGTAACATAACTTGACAAAATGCTCAAAGGAAAATGTTTGAGGGAGTGTTGCACTGTATTCCTGTGAGAAATGATCTGGAAAGCTACTTATGTTAGATTACACTGTTTACGCTCATTGATTTCGCTTTGGTGATAAGGAATGAAAATCTAACATGATTAGCCAATATGATCTCTTCAATATTAGTGCTTAAACTGTATACATGTAAGGGATGATACCAGCTACTACTGTTAGGATTTTCTTATATACTGATGCAAAATTGTTCTCAAGAATCAACCTTTTCTTTAGGGTGTAGTGACTTGTCAGCTCTGGTATAGCCGCTGTTTCTTGGAGATGATACTTTGCATGTAGCTTATGTCTCAGTTTATGACAATATCTGAAGTACCTTATATCTCTGTTAATATTTTGCGTTGGTAGTGACTGATAATGCATGTACACTACTAGAAGAAAACATTCTGTTTTTCTTCTTCATCTCAAAGTCTAACCTAATGGACTATTCTTGGATTTATGCAGCTACCAAGACCTTGATGCACCTGAAGATGAAGTCACTGTCATAGATTACCGGAGTTTATAGGTCTAAAATGGGTTAGTGATGAAGAATATGTTTGTTTTCTTTTCTGAAGAGTGGACCGTAGTCTGCAACCCTGTCTTAGAAGCTGGGGCTGTACTGGATCCATTTTGTGGCGCTTTCTTGGTTTCTGCTCAATTCCCTTTGATGGGTGTTAATAAAGTTGCCTTTTCATTTTCCAGGCGTCAAAAAGCTGTTGAAATCACGGGTGCCCACAATGCTTGTATGAAGAAGAGTGAGAGTTTTAGGTTAGGAACATTTACCGCTGTATAATTTAATTTTTGGACACTCCTTTTATGTGCTTATTTATTTGTTTTTCATCAGATGGCCTAAAGGTCAGATAAATTTTATATTTATGAATGTTCAAATTGATACCAAAATTTTCTTTTCTTGACAGTGGGGATACTATGATGTTTGTTAAGTTAGTAGCTAAAATGCATTATTGAATTTGGGTTTGGCTATATGGTTGTCCATTGGTGTTTATTTATTGTCTAATTACAGATGAATTTTTTAGCTCTTTGGCTGTTCTTCAGTTCATGATGTGCATAGCCAGACTTGAACTTGAGAATTACAACTAACTATATTCTTATCTCTTAGGCTCTTCGTAAGAGAACTAGAAATATGGGAAGAGGAGAAATGCATTCTATCTCCTCTATTGTGTCTTTCTTATAGAGCCAAAATCCAATGGAGCTAAAACCTGGTGCGTATGGAGTATTTTCTTTGTCTAATCTTGAGTGAGGTGTACTGTTTGTCAAATATTATTGTGTTTAAAAATGCTTTCCTTTAAAAGGTCAAAAACCCATATGGAGCCAAAACCTTGGTGCACGTCGAGTATTCTCTTTGTTTACTTACGAGGTTGTCAAATATTGTTCTGTTTTCTGCTGTTCTGTATGTACTGATCTCAATTCATTTTTTTTTTCCCACTGTGGGTCTATATATCCTCCCATAAATTATTTGATTTACTAAATCCTAAAACAAAAGAACTTCAAACTAAAAACCAATTCAATAGATTAAAGAATCGCATTTCCTTTTTGTCTTGAAGAATACATTGGAAGATCGAATAATCAATTCTAGCAAAAACTAATATGGCGTCCCTACTAAACACTGATTTTCTGTTATATTTTCTATACTATTTTTTGTTTATTTTTTTATAATATATATTTTTTTCTTAAAGTCTATATTTTATTTGATGAATTTTATTAATAAACTATATCAAATTTAAAAATTTTAATTTGTTTTTATTTGATAAATTTTATTGATAAATTATACCAAATTAATAATGAGATAGTACAAAAATGTGACGGACGATCCTTATTCTGCTAAAAGCCGGGAACTCCCCTTGTGGATAAGAGCAAATGTGAGATTGATAATTATTAGCAATTGAAATTAAAGAATTTCTGCATTTTCAACAATGGCAAATAGCGCACTCAGCTCTAATGTCTTTTACGATTTGTTTTGGTCCTGAATTGTATCAAAGAAAACAGTTCCATTAAGTTTATTACGGTTGTCCCACATATTGTCATCAACACTCAAAATTTGATGACAACATCCATAATGGCTGCTAATTTTTTTACTACCAAAAGAATCCCAAGTATGTTCTCCAATGGCTGCTAAGTAGGCTAATTACTCAAGAGAACAGCACAATCAACAAGAATGTGAACACTGAGATAATAATGTTAGACTAGTTTAGTCATAATACAAAAGGAGTCTGCCATGCAAAATCTTCTCATCTACAAGCATTAAAAAGTAATACCTGTCCATGGCGGAAAATTCATCCCTTGGATTTTATGAGTATTATAAGTTACATGTACAACTATGCAAGCACAGTATCTTACATTGAAACGTATCCCAAACTACTCTAAAAGTAGAAGACAGCTACAAGCATCCCAGACTCAGGTTAGCCTGGGGTATATATATATATATATATATAAACATTCAGTCAATGACACCCTTTCTAATCTACAAATTTTTATACATTCACACACCTGGTTGTGCAATAGGAACCAGTAGCACTTTTATTTCCGTTGCTTCTTAGAATGTATTTGCTGTTGCGGATCAACCTGTCAGAGTAGAATCACCTGTTATCTACTGTCAAATGCAAAAGCATCGCCTCGTAACATGCCTAGAAGAAAAAGAGTGGGCGAGTCTAACATGGAATTTAGATCCCTCTTTCTTTCAGAGAATGGGGCTGTATATTATCCTTTTGTTGCATCTTGAACATGATTTTACACATTTTATGCATAGATCAGTAAATTATCCCAGAAAGAAGACAAGAAATAGATCATGTAATCAGATACAAGAAACAGATTTCACCGGGATCCCGAAAATGTATGATTGAGACCTAGGAGACAGATTACAATAAAAAATTCCAACAGAACATTTCCCCACCCTGCCCACCTTCCTCGGAAAAGGACAAAAGGAAAAAAAATATAGAGTAGTAATTTGAGTTATCTGAAGCTCTGTAGATTACCGAAACTCTACAAAATATCCACTGCAGATAGATAGGGCATGGGAGAACTTTAAAAACTCTCTAAATCTCACTATTTAATACCCGTAGCCTACATCAAAATTATGATCTTCCTTTCTGTATGTTGCAGTCCCAAAAGTTGAGACAGCCAAACAGCAGACCCATATCTCACTCCCACACTGAATAGCCCAAGACCAGTAGGCAACCACCATTGATCCCCTTCTCCTGGAAAATATTTGCTCTATTATCTTCTTGGTTTTTTTTGGGGTGGGAAGAAGACACTATGGAATCCCAAGATTGGATGGATAATTCACTTTGAATTTAAATTCTAGTAAAGCAGCAAAAGCAAAAAAGAGAACAAGTTCTTTTCGATGACCCTAATGAACCACCATAATCAAGCATATAATTGTACCAACCCCCTGCCCTTCTGTAGAAAAAATGGGAAAGGCGAATAAATTAGATCAAATTGGATTTTTTTATTAGAATTATCAGCTTTGTACTTAAAGAGGATCAACAAAAAACCTCGGGCCTTATCATTCCTACATGCTCCACTGGGAACAGTCCCTCAAGATGTTACTACATATTCTTACTTGATTGGAAATTAACGGGGATATTCTTAGTGAATCAATAATGTTCGATCAGAATCCCCCAATTTTTTATTTGCACCCGACTTCACTATACTATTATGAGGAATACTGGGTTTTGGTAACTTACCACCTCTTGGTTCTGGAATCCACTATATGGTTCTAAATCATATTTTTACAAACTAGTCTCGTGACCTATACTTAGCTATAGATTTGTATTTGATGATAGCAATATTACTGATAAATCAAAAAATTAAAAAATTTATTTTGAAATTATAAATTTTCTCGTAATTTAAAAGATCATTAAATATATTTATATTAAAATTAATTCATCACACTTCTCTATAAGTTATTATATTTTTTTTTGTGGAATTTCAAAATTTTTTTAATTGCAAAATATCGACACGTTTTTTAGATACGTATCCCAAAGAGATTCATTAACATATGTAACTACAGTGTATAAATATATTGACTGCAGTATATAACTATTAAGTGTATGTTAACAGCTATGTACTAATAATATACATAGAAAATATATAACTATAGTTATTCACAATAATTTTTTCTTTTGAGGGAATTATTTACTATAGTTGATACTAGGAATCCATAGTTAGTTTATAACTGTAGTAATATGCTATATTCTATAACTATAGGTATATACCATAGTAATAATACCTACCATAGTAATATAATATAATATATAACTATTGGTGTATACCTATAATATAAGATATTTTCTATATATATAGTATAAGTAAATGCACATCATAATGAATTATAATCTATAACTATAATTGGAGAGTTCCTGAAAAAGAAAATCATTGGACTTGGTAACTTGAGGATGAATTCATCACCCAAAGTTGAGGATGACTCTTCTTAGTTTTGTCTAGGTGGCAAGTGGAACTCCCAATTCTTCCTCTCCAACTCTCACATATATATGTGTGTGAGTGTATGTATATGTATATATACATATATACACATATATATACATATATATACATATATATATATATATATAAAGAAACTGAAAAAGAAGTGATGCAAAGATCTCTACTAGTTCTACTATCATGAACCTGCCTTTCTGTTTGCACTACTCCTTTCAATTGTCAGATACCTCTCCTTGTTTATGTCTCTTATTTAGGTATGGAGTTATTTGATACTGATCATCACCATGGGTTTGGTTTTGCTTAATCCTTGGGAGAACTATTTAAGCTCTTACATACTTCAAACATATATGCACTCAAACACCAGCTCTGAAACTTGGGCTTTCTGAGATCAGATAATCAGCCACTCATATATGAGATAAGCATTTTATAGCCAACTATTCTTAGTGAATCATATATATCGCAATTTATTCACTTGATCAAATTCTTAGTGGTATTTCAAAACTTATATCATATGCATTCTTTTAATATTACCAATGAATTTCAACATGTCCAAAAAAGAAATAAACATAAGAAAATTTCTATTCCCAGGCCAGGTCTTGTCCTGTGAAGAAAGTCATTTCAGGTTACTTGGATATAACAAAAAAATTTCATCTATATGTTAAAATGCACTTTAAAAATAATTATTTTTAAATGAATTATTTCTCCATATAAGCCTCTATGTAGCCTCCCAAATAACATATTTTCTTCATTCTCTACGTTAAATTTATTATATAAATAATTCTCCCGACTTATTATTTTCTTTATATAATTTTTATTATCCTCTATATAATTATTAACTCCCAAATAAAATAATTTTTTACTTCTCTATTTAAAAGCCCTTAAGCAAAATTTTCCCAAATTAATATTTTTTCATATAATTCTTATCTTCCTCTAACAATAGTTACTTTAATTAATTATTAGTTATTTCTTATCCCAAATTTTACTTGAATAATATTCTTTAATTTATGTTTTGCAAATAAAATATTTTATCTCTCCAAAATTCATTATTTCTTTCACTTACAAACTTTGTGTAATTTTTATTATCCTCTTATCTAACTATATTTACTTCATGTAATTTTTATTATCTTCTACGTAATTTTAAAATAGCATTCTGATAACCAAAAACCCTCCAACTCCTCCATGTATTAAGTTCACATTATTAAACTCTTAATTTAGTTTTAAATACTCTCCATTTAACTTCTCGATTACTATTATTTTAACTTACATATACCAAACGCCATTAAAATGACAATATTCCAGTATACTCAAAATTAAGAATAATCTAACAAAGGCTCATTATATGTAGTTCAAAAGTGTAAATTACCCATGACCCTTTTTGTCACTTATATATATTATAGATAGATGTAGAATAAATATAAATATAAATATAAATATGAATGTATATATAATAAATATAATATAATATAAAGATAAAGATAGAAAGATAAGCTCCAAGGTCTTTTTCAGGTTAGAGAAAGTCCATGTTCTGTGTACTTCTGCAATGAAGCTTGTTTTGTACCCAAAGGCGAAAAGGAATATTATTTCCTATGGCCTCATTATGAATTCTCCATTTCTTTGGTACAAGTCATTTATACTGACAAGGCATCCTATATGGTTAGTGTAACTGACTCTTAATCATTTACTACACTGAAACATGCACGTACTTCGTTGGACTATTCTTCAAAGAAGACATTCTCAACAGAAACCACCCACTCCAAATGTGAGGAGAGGTAGAAGAGTAATTATCATATTTAGTCCATAACAAATTTATGATTCCATGATAAAGTTCCCAACATTTAATTTAAACTTTTAAAATTCTCAACTAATTTATAAACTGTTTAAAGTCATTTTTAACACATTCCTTTGAACTTTTAAGTATTTGAAACGGGTAAACTCTGAATATCTCCTTAAGGGATAAAAAAAAAAAAGAAGGTACTAAGGTATCTTTTATTTGTTCTTGAACTTTTATCGTTTTCATGTCGACCTGGAGAACAGAGGGAGATAGAGAAGGTTGAACTCAAAGAAATAAACCATGAACATCTCTTTAAGGACAAAGTGAGATGGCCTTTTTTCTCCACCCACTCGGGCTCGCCTGATAGAGAAGCAATGTTGTGCTGTTGAAGTTGCATTAGTGTTAAAAAACTTGGGGGCCTTTTTCTCATTCTGCAAACCTTCTCAGAATAACAGAAAAAGTGAAGGAACAGGGTAGGGCTTAAGTTGTGTCAGTAGAAGAGAAAGAAGATAAAATTAGGATTGCAAGGAGGGATAAAAAAGAATTTTTATTTTCTGCAAAAAAAATTGGAAGGTGTTTGTACTGAATGAATCCTTTCTTTCAGATCAGCCAAAATCGAAGAAGAAGAGGAAGCTAAGGAAGAAGATGGCTGATGTGGCTTCAAGCTAGTAGATGCCAAATCCTTTAATGAAGGTTCTATTCAGTGTGTGACATGTCATTATAATAAGCCACATGGGTAAGCCACAAATTTAGTGTTCCATATAATTATTGGTATTTTGTGTTACACCAACACACTTATTGACTTCATAATCCATTAACACCAACATTGACTTCCATTAAATTTGACCTTAAACGGAGTGCGTAAATTAGTTGAGGATTTTAAAAATTGGAATTAAATGTTGGGGACCCTTATCCTAGAATCGTAAATTTGTTGAGGACTCTATACGATAATTACTCAGAAGTAGAATTTACAAAATTTAGGCCTTAATGCTTTTCTACTACCACAAATTCTCTTAAGGCACATTTCATACTCTAGCAACTGCATAGCACATGCTGGTTGTACATATTTGTTTCACTTTCTCCACATTGAATTCAACTTATATATGTATTTCCTCTTTCTAGAAGTGTCAAAAGTCAGCTAACAGATTATAACATGTGAAAGAAAGCTAATCTTCCGGGAACATTTAAGTTTTAATTTAAAATGTCACTGACGGTAAAAATGGCAGAACAAAAAATTTGTCTCCAACTGTCAGCTTGGAAAAAGAGTACTGTTTCTTTAGACAAGCGGAAATAAGACTATCACTAGGGCTCATATAAACGATAAGCATAGAAGAAGTCCACATAGGAACAAAAATGGTCATCTTTTTTTTATGTAGTAACATTTCTGGGCATTCACTGGCTGGATAAAACATACAAACTTAATTCATACAGGCATAAAGTGCTTACCGGAATTGAAAGCTGCTCGCGGATATATGCCATTGATCTCAACATAGCACCTAACGTGTCTCTTGAAACTTGAAATTTCACCTCAGATTCTCCTGAGGTTGCTTCAGTATCTTGAAGCTGAAGAAAATGATTGACATGTTTCGATCAATACATTGATAACAGAAGCAAATGCATTGTCAAAGTAGACCAGAGAATAAAGAACACTTTCTTTAAGAAGGCTTTCTGATCCCAAGACAAATATCAAAGGTGATTGATTAATAAGGCTTATGATTTCTTGCATGAGAAATTTCCAACTGATCAATTTTGTTCCAGTTGAAGTGTTTAAGGGTATTAGTAGTTAGCTATGTGTATTGATTTGCTGCAAAATCAGTAGAATTATCTGTATTCCATATCCCAGATTGACAACTTCTGTTGAAAGAATACCATGACATTCAAATTTAGAAAAGTGGGGCATGAATATCTTGAAAGCATATTCTTCAACCCAATTCCTAGAGGGCTGGTTTGAATCTCTGTGTCCTCAGGCATTAGCAAATCAGACAACCTTTAGCAAACCAGATAGAACTTTCAAAGCCGACAACGGAAAGCAATGCATGCTAGCGCCTATAAGGAAGAACTAGTCCATTGGAAGTTAGGTACAGCACTTTTGTGTCTGGAATTGGCTTTCTACCGGACTTCTAAAGCTTTTCAATGGAATTAACTCCGATGATCTCTACTAATTAATCTTTACAGTACCCTAGTTCACCTACCAATTGCTACCTCCCTCCCTTACGCCACTCTCTGGACAAAAGCTTAAGCTCCCAGACTGCCTCTAAACATACACGATGGAGGTTCATTTTGCTTTCTTTGAAGCATTTTGAGTAATCTCTCAGGATGAACATGTGAAATTTTGAAAGGAGAGAAATATGTTCTGCAGGAAACGGAGAGGTATATGTCGTAAATAATAGATTGAGTACCAAGATCTGAATATATAAGATAGAGATCTGCATATCATGCCATTTAAAGTCACAGATAGCCAACTATAACAGGACCTCCAGTTTATAATACCTTTTATTTCTCCATCATGTGTGTCCAAATCCAATCTAACCTATTTCCCACCTATGTTCGCCTAACAGTTGGTTTCTTATTCAGATCTAGTGAGGTAGACATATTTCAGAACAATATTTCGACGTTATGAATCCTAGTGTGGGGGGAAAAAAGGCCAAAATGTCACATTTTAGTGCATCCCATTTAATTCTTTTCTTCATCCTAAACTTTCTCAACTCTTTCCCAGAGGATGGGATCTGAATTTTTAAAAAGAAAAGAAAAGAAACAGAAAAGGGAAGGATGTAATAAAATAACAAACAAAGAAAATAATTAAGTGCATTGTAAGATGAGTAAGTGCTGTTACATATGTCAAAGCATAGATGGGATGCAATCAACTGATGAATTCATACACACCTTTAGATTGATTACAGCAACCCTGTTAGCTGGAGTAGAAAGCTGCTCGCTGATGAATGCCATAGATCTCAACATGGGTTCTAGAGTCACCTTTGAGAGATGAAACTTTACCTCAGATTCTCCTGATGGGTTCCTGCTATAGTCTTGCAACTACAAGCAAAAATGTTAAGTCAGACTTTAGGTCAATTGTATTGATAAAGAACATCAACAGCAAGGATTTATTATTTCATTAAGAGCTTTAAACTCATGTAAAGGAGTTCATTTGTATGTCTGATATACTGCATATTGTAATGCAGTAATTTTTCCAGAGCAATAAAAAATACTTATCAAACTAGGAAATGAAAGAAAGAAGAAAACAAGTTAGCACAAAATCTGAAAACGAACCTTCAGATTGATTACAGCAACTCTATTTGCTGGTGTAGAATTTTTGTTCTCCATCACCCAAGTCATTGACTTTAGACAAGGGAGAATTAACTATTGATAAAAGCAGAACAACCAGAATTACATAACTTAGATATCTTTAACTCAAAAAGGAACATATCTTTGAAAATAAGAGCTCAACAAAGAATTGTATGTACCATGTTATCAGAGGCACCATCACCACGCTGAACAGAAGTAGGTGCCATTCGGGGAAGATTCATGTCACCAGATTGAGTTGAAGCACCAACATCATTAAGATTGAAGCGTTTTATCATTTCGTCTTGTCGTGGCCACAATAAAGGTGTCGTATCTGGTGCATATATCAATGTCCTATGATCATCATAACCAACTCCATGTAAGCTAGGAGGCACAGCTTTGGCGACATTTTTCTTCACAGCAGCTATTTTCTTCCCAGCTTCTTTAAGAGCACTGAGCACTATATCATATGTCTCTGGAGTAATAGCCCCTTCTTCTGCATATCTGATGGCCTCCCTACATAGACTGTTGTATCTTGTAGTCAATGATTCATGGCAATGTACCTCCCCACAATCTTCAGATCCAAACCCAGTTCGTGCGTGTCTAGTCCACCGCTTCAAAATATAATGAGATGGCAAAGTGAGTACATTTGTAACTGTAAAAACTGTTAAAACATGTCTACAGAGAATGCCAGAAAATTCAAACATCTGGCAACTACAGCTTGCTTTCATGTCTGCAACATTTAATGATACAATATAGGCTTTCTGATCATCCTCAAACTTAGCAACCCTGAAAGTGCTAATAACCCCATCTCCATCAATCCTGTTTGCTGTATACACAAATGTCTCCACTAACTCTTCTTGAAACTTCGAAAAGATTCTCCTTGTATAGAAACTTGCCGCTTGCTTCTCCATAGGTGATGGCGTCTTCAGAACTGGAGAGGTGCGCGTAGTATCACTATCAGCTTCTACTTCTTTCTCAAAAGAACTTTCTATAGCTCTTTCGTACTGTCTAAAGAACAATGGTAAGGTGGTTTGTTGGTTTACATAACCATCAAAAAATGAGCTCTCAAATCCCTGATTGGGAGATATAGCAGCAAAGAAAGAGTCATGAAAGTAAACAGGAATCCATTGTCGGCGAATGTTATATATGGACTGAAGCCAATCATTTCTCTTTAGGTCATATTTATTAATGATAGAATCCCAAGATGATTCAAATTCTTCAACTGTCTGAGTCAAGTTAATGCAATTATACAGTTCTACTTGGAAACTTGGATGCACATGACACACATGAGCCATCCTTTCTTGGCCTTCTCTTAGTACATCCCACTTATTAATACAGTGGCGGGCTTCTGGAAACACCTGAGCAGCTGACATCTGTATTGCTTTGTCCTTATCAGTGGTAATAGAGACAGGGGCGCGGTCATTCATGGCAGCAAGAAATGTCTTGAACAGCCACAAGAATGTGGCCTCTGACTCATCTAGAAGCAATGCGCAAGCAAATAAAATAGTCTGACCGTGATGGTTGACTCCAGTAAATGGAGTAAAGGGTACTTTATACTGGTTCACTCTATACCTTGTGTCCAGTGTAACTGCATCACCAAAATGACTATAAGCAGTTCTTGACCTCGCATCCGCCCAGAATACATTGGCCATGTGATTATCCTCGTCAAGTTGTATGGCATAGTAAAATCCAGGGTTCTCAGCCTGCATTTTCTTAAAATAATCAAGAAGATTCTGAGCATCCCTTCCCAGTGTCCTTTTCCGACCAGTTTGTCGAGAGCTACAAGAAGATACAGGTGCCAAACTCCTAACTGTATGGTTTGGTTCCACAGAACTACTTTTTGCTCTACGGTTTGTGTCTGCAGGAATGCAGTTCCCATCCATTGACACGTACATGACACCACTAGGAACAGTTCCTGTCCCAGAGTAAGTTTCAGCATTATGCTTCACTGCGCCGGCAAAATGCCTGCGTGGCCTGAGAGATTGCACTTTACCAGGATTCACGGTAGAGTGACTATGTTCCTTCACAAACCTCGTCACAACCCATTTACCATGGCCTCTCAATTCTATCCTAAGCAAAGCATCACAGCTGTCACCAGCTCTTCTTTTTAATCCATCTCTGCTACACAAGAATTCCCTTGCAGTAACCATCCCACTCGATCTACTATAGTGGCCAACACGTGTGCTAAAGCCCACCCGCCTAGCATACTCATCATAAAAGCTTTTAGCAGAATCCTCAGAATCAAATTCCATGCCAACATGTGGTTCAACGAGGCCATCCTCATTTAACTCTCCAATTTCATGGGGATCGTCGTCCCCATCATCTGTAATGCTGCCGCGTTGCCCCATATTCCCATCTTCTGAGTCGATAACTTCAACATCCATACTGAATCCACTTTGGCAAATTTAAGTGCAGATCATCTACCCTTATTATGACAACCAAAATATCCTCCCCATCTTTCCAACGTAATGACACTTGCAATACCGACAATCTGCATAAAACTTGCAAATCTTTAGTACAATTGTCGAGAAATTCATCCTGCTCTTTTGTTATGGTTTTTCCACTTCTCCTTATACTTCACTCCTTATCTTGTCCCTTCACCTTTCCATTCTTGCACATATCACAAAAAATGTAAAGTTTCCAGCAAAAGGACTAAAATTATTTCATAACTCAATAGCATATCATAGTAACAATAGAAATACATGCAAACAAAGAAATATCCTCCCAATGGAATTCCTAAAAGATTCTTTTCACTCCACTAACTATTACTTCCTCAACAATTAGAAAATTTCATCTCCAACAATTATTCCTCACGCATAGAACCAAAAGAAAAGCAAAAACCCTTACAAAAAATAATCATGCCAATTCAGTACATGAAACTAACAGTACTTTTCCTTCATTCTTATAAGGATTACACAGAAATGTCAGCTTTACCACCTAAGAATCAACAAAATTCAGAGAACTTTCTCTCTCCAACAGAAATTCCTAAACCTCAACAGTATACATACATGCATGTACATAAAAGCACGTAAACAAACACACTCCACATTGAAACCAGCACAGAATCACATATTCATAGAAACAGAAACTTCATCTCTGACGGATCCAAACAGAGAGAACTAACAGAAGAGATCCTACCACATGAGCTGAGTAGAAACCTCAAATTTCCATAGCTGAAGAGTGAGAATTGAGAACTATCTCAGAGAGGGTTCCAAGAGAGAAACGACGACGTATCCAAGGGGAGTGAGAATCGGCAACTCTGCAGAGGAGAGGAGGACGAAGAAGCAGAAGAGAGAGAGAGAGAGAGGGAGAGAGTGAGTGGGTGTCGCATAGATTCCAAATGACCTAGAGACCACGTGGATTTTGGACCGTCAGATGTATATCGGACGGTGGATGATGGTTCGGAACTAACCCACTTTGCCACTTGTACGCTAGGAAAGGTTCTATCGTATGAGACGTTGTGTGGAACCCAGCTGATGGTATGCGCTATTGCGCTTTGGTGTGTTTTCTTGGGATTTATATCCAAACACCCACAAGTTACTCAAAAAAAAAAAAGAAAAAAGAAAAAGAAGGGAGTCAATAAATCTAACTCGAAAATATGAACGTATAGCGCGAAAAAAATAATTATTTTTCTTACTCTTTTTCTCTCTACATAATTTCTGTCTAACTTCTCTCTACTCCTTCTCCACTCTATCATTGAACTTGAATTGGAGGTAGATATAGATCATTATGAATAATTTATAGAAGAAAATACCAATTTAGATGTAAGAAAAGTTGAAATAAAATTTTTTTCAAAACTGGGCTCGGATCGCTCGAACGGGTGACCGGCTCACATCCGGGTCGCCGGTCCGGGCGACCCGAGCCCCTTCTTTTTTTTTTAAGGAACAAAGAATTTTTGTAGGTATTTGGAAAACTTGAAACATGAATAACTCGGCGATCGAGGTACGTTTCACACGTATGACCACTCGTTTTGATGGTTCTCGTAAAGATAAACGCAACGACATTGTCAAAAAAGTAATCCAAACGCGTTTCAGGGCAAAAAAATTGTCCCGTATAGTTGAAAACTTTAACAGGGCATAACTCCGATTGAGGCGATTCTTGTGGGCATTTCGTGTATTTTCTTGAGATCTACGCGTCGGAAACAGCTGAAGGCGGTTTCCACCAACCGTTCTCACAAAACGTCCTATTTTCGTTTTTATAATTTTTTTAATACTTTCTCTCTTATTAACTAAAAAATTACGATACAAATTTGAAAATGAAATAGAGGAGCAGTCTTCTTTTTGCTCTAATTAAAAATGCAAATAATTAAAGTTGGTAAATATTGGAATTCTTTTTGCACGCAAATTTTTTGCCCCGAAACGCGTCCGAATCACTTTTTCGACGATGCCATTGTGTTTATCTTTACGAGAACCATCAAAACGAGTGGTCATACGTGTGAAACGGACCTCCGATCGCAGAGTTATTCATGTTTCAAGTTTTCCAAATACCTACAAAAATTCTTTCTTTCTAAAATTAAAAAGAAGGGCTCGGGTCGCCCGAACTTGCGATCCAGACATTAGCCGGTCGCCCGCCAGCGACCGGGACATGTGCTGGTCGCCCATCTGGGTGATCCGCTCATGTCCGAGTCGCCCGTTCTGTCGATCCTAGCCTAGTTTTGAAAAATAAATTATTTCAACTTTTCTTACATCTAAATTGATATTTTTTTCTACAAATTCTTCATAATGATCTATATCTACCTCTAATACAAGTTTAATGTTAAAGATTTTAGTTTTAGAGTGGAGAAGGAGTAGAGAGAGTTAGAGAAAAATTGTGTAGAGAGAGAAAGAGTACGGAAGAGGAGGGAAAATAATGATTTTTTTGCACTATACATTCATATTCCCGAGTTAGATTTATCGACAAAAAAAAATATTTCTATTACTCAAATTACTCAATTACTTTTTCTATTTTTAAGCGGAAAATGTCGTAGTTTATTAAGTATAAGGTTTATTCGTCAATATAGTTAGATTTACAAAAATCTAATATTTATTAAGTAGAAGATTTATTTGTCAATATGGTTAGATTTACAAAATCTTGTGTCTTTCCCTTTCAAATTAGGAATTTAGAGATATCATAAGCATAATTAGCTAAAAAAATGTGTCACAATATTGATATTCTTGCTAACATAGTTAATTTGTGTTTAAAAAAAAGCTAATCTGAACCAAGGGCAATGGATCAACCACAACCTTATACTCTCAACCAGGTACCCAAGTGGTGATATTTCCTTCTATCCTTGATGATTTTCCTGACTATAAGAGCACAAGCATATAGTTTGTTATGTATAACTCTTGGACTAATAGAATACCTTTCCATATGGCCATTAGTTCTTCATGTGTTGGTTGAGTAACACCTTATAAGTTGCATGCCATTGGAGCTATCTCATCCCCAACATAGTCTCTTATCACCAACCCCACCCCAGCGTTCTCTTTCTTGTAAGCTCCATCAACAAAGATTTTAAGCTTACCCTTTTTTAACGCCATCGAAATCTCCCCTTGCTGCCTAACTCCCGCTCCTCCCTTCATGACTACTTGGGTGGCTCTAAATTCTAGTTGTCGGCACTATATCCTCGGGTGTGGATAGAAGGTTCTCAAAGATAAAAATTTTTCTAGCTGTCCAAATCCCATAAAGAATAATGAAGAATTATCCCAACTTGTGCTCATCCCATATCTCCCTCCTCAGCGCATTTCACACTACTTCATGGCACAACCTAATTTCATTCGCTAGACCTTTACGATGTTCTCCCCATATTTGCCAAACTCGTCTTGCCCATGGACAGAGAAAGAGCATACAAATGCGTCCTCCTCATGTCCCCAACACTGCAGACAGACCACTTCCACAACCATCTTCCTCTGCCCCTGATTAACTCTTGTAGGCAAAATATTGCAGTAAACTTTCCATTCTGAGAGTTTTACATTAGGAGGTATCTTGGCTTCCATAACAAAGCTCTACATAGATCTAGACTCCCTATTAGAAGAGCTGGGGATATCTCTGTCTAGAGTCGGTCTTGACATGAAACTCATTACCATAACGGTAGGCTGATCGTACTGAAAAAGACCTAATTTTTCATAATGTCATACTAGAAATCTAAAGAAGCCACTAGGCATATAGGGACTTTCCTTATATCTAACCAGAAATAGCTGCTCTAATAAGTCCTCTCTCCAAGTGTGAGAAATAGGCTTAATAAGATCACTTACTTTCATATTGTAAGCAAAAAAGGAATAAAGATTCTTGGATAGAACCTTGAAATTATATGGAGTGTGCAACCAAGCATCTTTTAACTCTTACTTGCTCCCTAGATCTGATTCTCCACCTCACCCCATGATTCAGCATTGCTTTTGCCTCTAGAATGCTTCGCCAAACAAATGGCATCCCATTATGGTTCTTGGGTTCTAAGAAATTTGAATGAGGATAATATCGTCCCTTTAACACTCTGTGTTGTGTTTTAGGTCAATTGTGATAACTGTGTAATTTAACAGTGTGTTGTGTTAGGTTTCCAATGTTACAACACGTAAATAACATAAACAAATACAACACTTAAATAACATAAACAAATCAACACACAGGAACAATAACATAGTTCGGCTTAACGAGCCTATATTTGTGGGGCCACACTGGAAAGAAATTTCACTATAATTAATAACACAGTACAAGAAAAAAACTTAGCTCTTTAACACATCTAATGTTTTTCTTAATGAATGGTGCAAACTCCCATGCACATAGCACGACTAACCTCCCTTCAACCTTTTCAAGGATCTCCCTTGGCAAAACACTACTTTGCTGAACTTCCTTCAACAAGTTGTACGCAACGACATAACACAACTGAACTCCCTTCAACCTCTTTAAGGATCTCCCTTGGTAAAACGTTGCTTTTGTTGAACACCCTTCAACCTATAACCAATTGTACGTAGCAACACTCCTTTCCAAATGAGCAAAAGGCTCAAAGAAGAACCAATGTTGAGAAATTGATGACTCAACAGTCCAACACTAAAAGAAAACTGTTTATGCAAGAATGATGAACTCCATAATTATGATTTTGCATAAACTCAACCATAGAATAATGGATGAAGTACTTTGAAAAGTCTGTGCAAAATGTATTATTCGGCCAACCCTAATTATTTAGATGTGTGTCACTTAAATACTTATGGTAAACTCTTATAGGAATCCTAATCCTTTTGGATCTTCAGATTCTCCTTTGATTCTTCAAGGATATAGTTTCCTAACACAACTAAGTGTTCTTCAACATTAGATACTTTAGGATTGGTATCTTTTACAAGTGTAGACTAATAAGAAAATTTAGATTTTCCTTGATCTTCAAAGATGTGGAACGTGTCTTCTTGACTCCAAAATAATGCCAACTATCTTTGAATGATTTCTAGTGGGTCTCATGTTGAGTCGCTGTATGTACTCCAGATGACACAACACAATGTAAACATGACAACATATATATCACGAATAAGAAAACTTAATTTTGCTCAATCTTCAAAGATATGATTAAATTCAGATTCTTCTTTGATTTCCCAAAGACTTAGACCCCCAATCCAACTAAATTTTCTATAACATGAGATACTCTAGGATTTCGAAGATGTTATTCAGCAAGGTATCTCTAATAGTGTCGTCAAATTACAAAACTTAGATCGTGCACAATCTTGAAAGATTTGTATGATCTCTTTGATGCAAAAACAATGCCAACCAATTTAGAGTAATATTCCACGAAACTCGTGTTAGGTCAGCGTGTGTACTTCATGCAACATGACACAACAACGACATACAACATACGGTGAAGTCAATATCTAACACTCTCTGCTAGAGATTCTGGTTGTGTAAGAAGCCTATAACCTTGCTTTGCAATCAATGAAAAGTTGAAGGCTTCAACTCTCAAAACCCCATTCGCTCATTAGATTTCAGAATGCACATATGATTTCATTTCTTCGCAAAATACCTCTGCTTTGATCACATTTTTCCCGCCAAAACCACTAGACCATTCTCTTAATCTCATCACAAACACCCTCGGGAATTTAAAAGCATTGCACCGCATACGTGGGAATGGCTTGAAGAACTGATTTAATCAAACTTCTTTTCCAGCTTGAGAAAGAAAATTTTCTTTCTACCCTTTCACCTTCTTCCATATTATATCTTTAATATATTGAAATATTTGTTTTTTAGATCTTCCAATCAAGTATGATAGTTTGAAATATTTTCCATCCCCCTTTCATTTTTACATACCCATAATATTGATAATCTACCTCTCCTCTCCTTATTCGTGCCTCTTTTCAAAGAGTCTAGAAGGCTTTTGTATTCCCCAACACCTCTTTAATGTTTTTACTGCTTCTTCTGTTGCCTCAAAAAATAATAGACTATCATTTACAAAATGTAAGTGGGTCGTTTTTGGAGCCAAGCCTCCTTTTCACAACTCTTTCAGGATCTACTTGCCACCTCCTTCCGGATAAGTGTCGATAATCCTTCAGAACAAATAATGAAGAGAAAAAAGTAGAGAGGATCTCTTGGCGAAGTCCTCTCTCCGGCCTAAAACTCTCGGTTGAAATTTCATTGATAAGCACTTGAAAAGTAATAGGGAGCTAAAGTGAGATGGAAACTAGAGCTGTGTAAGTATCAGTCTAAAGAATCCCACTCCACTTTGTCATACGCCTTGCTCATGTCTCATTTTGTGTAATTTTAGTGATGAAATGTATTAGGTAATTAGGTTAGGTACTATGGGAAATTAGATTTCAGCTCTCGTTCTCTCTTGTATAGAAGTAAGAAAGTTAATTAGCCTTGATATGATAGTGTTTTAATATTCAATTATAGAGCCAAGCGGTTGATGCTTTCTAATTTGATTCATTCTAGAATCCAATGTCACATCCAAGACATCGAGATATTCATATTCATAGGAGTAATAGCCTGCGGAGCAGCTTGCCCAAGAAATGGACAGGAAGCATTACGATGTCCATACTGTCCACAGTGGAAAACAGGTAATAGGAAAGTCTTTACACTCAACACGTTGCACTCGTCCCATGAGACGACTACATGGAATTAAAGGTTTGTTTAGATCAATCTCAACACAAATATGTTCAAACCTTCCAGAAGAACAGTTGCAGAGACATCATCAACTTTTTTAGCTTCTCAAAATTGATTTTCCATTCTCATCAACACTTCTTTATTAAAAAATTCATTAGGCATTTCTAAAACCTTACCCAAAAAAGGGTGGATCATATAGTCGCCTAAGAGTGACAGAAATTTGGCTTCCAAGTAGTCACCTTCAGATAACGACCAGGACAATAGAGTGTCCTTGTGTAAGGACTTTCATATAGTCATCCTTGAATAAAATCGAACCACTGCAATCCATGCTTAAATCAATCATCTCCCACTGTAGGGGTAATTTTCATAGGTCCTTTAGGCATTGTTCCAGAACACATAAGGTAATGTTCCGACCAA
Source organism: Catharanthus roseus (assembly GCA_028651295.1). NCBI lineage: Eukaryota > Viridiplantae > Streptophyta > Magnoliopsida > Gentianales > Apocynaceae > Catharanthus > Catharanthus roseus. Next base: position 3,307,519 of record JAPQWS010000140.1, on the reverse strand, counting down.
GGATTTTAATGAGTAAAGCATGACGGTAAGGCTTCCACCACACCGGGTACTCTGGGTAGTTGACCCACAACATAGGGGATGTATTTCAGTAGTGATACACTAATCCTCGACATGTAACATTTTCATGTCCTACTTATCCTCTGACCTAGTATAGATGGCTGGCTTACCCTCCTCAGTCAAGGTTTTAACGAACGATTATTGGGCCTAAGCAGATCCGAATGTTGGCAGGGAAACATCAGCAATAGCAGATTCACATTATGGGTATCAAAAGTAAAATCAGGGGATAGCCATGATACGCCACCAATCTATGTTTAATTTTCTTGATACTACAACCAAACAAGTCAGTTTCCTCGATAACAAGTCAGTTTCCTCGATTGTTAGAAGAGGGTGGCCGCACCGCGCCTTGACTAAAACCACCATGCATGGAAAGAGAACTCACTCACATAACTATAAACCTCCATAATAATTTTAAGGGTTAAAAGCTCCAACGCCCCATGAATTTTCTCAAATTTTAACTTTTGACTCTGAACTTCAAAATGACTAATTTTGGACCTTGAACTATAAAAACGGATAAAAATCGACTCTTCTGTAAAATGCAACCGTTAACTCATTAACAGTCAAACAAGTCAAATAGTATCTTTAGAACCTCACTTATTTAACTTCTTTTTTAATCCTTTAGAATCTAAGGAAATTCAATTAGATCCCTACATTTCAATTATTAAATTTTTAAGTATCTAATAGTAATTTAGATAAATATTATAAAGGCCCTAATCTATTATCTTCTTCTCCCTCATCTAACTCCTCCATCTTCCCACATGCTGCTACTGTCGTTGGACCTTCGTCTCCACCTTCTCCTTCTTCTTCTCTTTTTTTCCTCAAATACAGACAAAGAAGCTTGGAAATGTACTACATTTCGCGACCATGACCACCGCAGACAGTTCCTTTAAAAAAATTGCAAGCCCCTGATAGAACATAGAACTAAACCCTTTACTTTAATCAAAATAGTATTCCACTAAATTCAAACTAGAATCAAACAAAGAATATTTTCTATTTTAGAAGCTTGAACAATTTCAGATTTATGCAAGGCTAGGTCATCTCTCAAATTCACCCATCCTTCCATTAACTTGAATTTTCTTTTCTCCCATCCCCACCTAAAAAACATGAAGTAAAGGAAAAAATCCTGAGCTTTCTCACCTTGAAATTTAAAGACAATAGAAATGATTAATCTGCCGATAAAAAAAAAAAGAAGAGGGAAACAGTTATGAAAAAAAATCATTCTAGAAAGGAATTAGAAAATTTAAAAACAAAATTCGATACAATCTATATATACAAACGTTTTGGTATCTTTTATCATTTGGATTATACCTTGATTCAAGCATTTCCAACCCAGCCCACCGCGGTTCCTTCAATGCCTGTGCAGGAGGGTTGAATGAGAGAGGGAATTTAGTGAAAGCAGAAACGTAAATTTTATAGCTTCTTCGTCTCTGTTTGACAGAGAGAGAAGAGAAGAAGAAGGAGAAGGTACAGCAGAGGTCCGGGGACGGCGATAGTCGGGAAGTTGGAGGAATTAGACAAGGAAGAAGAAGACAATAGGTTTTTTAATATTTATCTAAATTAGCATTAGATCCTATAATAAAGCTAACTCAGAGATCTAAAAAGGCAGGGCAAAAAAATTTTAAAAATTTAATTTCTTACAAACATTTTTCTCTCTCTAGAAGTTTTCTCTATACCTTTTCTTTAAAGCCCACGGATTCAATCTCAGATCTAGGAAGATCCGACCGTTAAAAAAAAAGGTTAATACATCGATTTATACTCATTTATTTATAAATTTATCGGTTTAAAATTCAAAAAAATACACCGGATCGAAAAAATCTGGCCGAATTTGGACTGTATTTTGCCCAAACTGGCAAAAAGACTTTTCGTGCGATTGATGACTTTACCGTAGGACTTCCTCGATGTTGGAGCTGCGGAAATTTTCCAGATAAGTTTGCCTGATCAAGCGGAACTTCTTGGTCAACTTCGCCAGGTTGGGCGGAATCTAGCCTAGATTTTCGCCAGCCTGGGCGTTTGAGCTCTTTATTTAATTTTTTTATTTCTGTATATTTGTTTATATTATTTAGTTTTGTATTTATAAATATTTATTATTATGTTTATTTGTTTATGTTATTTAATTTAGTATTTACAAATATTTAATTTTATATTTATTCGGCATGTTATTTATATAATATATGCAATTAGTTGTTTAAATGGTTTATTTTATAATTACTTGTTTAATATAATTATGAATTATGTTTACATGAATAATTTGAGTTTAAATATTCATTAATTATTTTGTTAGGGTTAGTGTTACAATTATTCATGATATTTTAAATTAATTTATATGTTTATGTTGATTAAGTTTATTTATGAAGTTTATGGTTGAGAAAAGAAATGGTGATGGTAAATTAGTATTTTGGTTAGTTAAGTACATTATGTAGTAAATAATAAATTGATATAATAGTAAACATTATTTAATACAAAAATATGAAGTAATTAAGTTTAAAAGATTAATGAATAATTTAAACTTAATAATAATTAAAATAATGATATTTAAATAATAATGTGAATAATAATAATTTAAAAGTTATTTGAATTAATAATAATTAATAATATATAAAGAATAATGATAATAATTTAAAGAATATGATCTAACCCTTTTTAAATAGTAATTTAAATAATAAATAATTACACTATTCACATAATAACTATTATTATTAATGATAAAAAATATTAATTTAAACTTAATAATAATTAAAATAATGATATTTAAATAATAATGTGAATAATAATAATTTAAAAGTTATTTGAATTAATAATAATTAATAATATATAAAGAATAATGATAATAATTTAAAGAATATGATCTAACCCTTTTTAAATAGTAATTTAAATAATAAATAATTACACTATTCACATAATAACTATTATTATTAATGATAAAAAATATTAAAATAATATAAATAAAATAATAAACTTATTTAAAAAAATAAATAATAAAATAATGAAAAAAATATAAATTATAGAAGTAAATATTGTTTAAAACTTAATAATAGTAATTAACAATACATAATGAATAATACAATAATTTCAAGAATAAGGTTCATCTCCGTTTAAATAGTAATTTAAATTAAATTAATTATACTATTCACATAATAACTGTAAGCCCTAAGGGCATATTTGTAATGTTTTGATTATGATTAAATTAAGTTTTGTGATAATTAGAAATAGCTTTATATAAAAGAACAAAAGATGCACAAGAGAAGCCTCAAGGGTAATCTGCAAAGAAGCAAAAGATCACTCAAGACTACAAGATTTTGTGAAGATGAAATGATCAAGCTGAAAACCTTGAAGACAAGAAGAATGGTTAGAAGTAGCTTATAAGATATTTATGTAAACTCCCTAACTTGTTTTTTTTATTCTTGATCGATTATGTTAGCTCCTTAGAAGAAATATTTTAGACAAAATTATTCTTAAAAAAACTAAGTGCTCTTAATAAAGCTTTCATGATTTAAAAAGTATTACACTTCTTTAAAGTTGTATCAAGAATCCATGTTTAAATGTGAAGGAAAATCTATGTTTTACAGGAAAACGGTTGTCTAATTTTTTATCTATGTCTAAAAATCGGTCATCTGATTTTCTACTTTTTAGAAAATCGGACGTCCGAATTTTAAGGTTTCAAAATGAAAACCGGTCATCCGATTAGAAAATCGGACATCTGAATTTTAAGGTTTCAAAATGAAAATCAGTCATTTGATTTTTTTCAAGACTTTTAAAAATTGGTCTTCCTATTTTTAAAAAACGGTCATTCGATTTATGTTCATCAAGAAAACCAGACGTCCTATTTTGAAAACTGGTCGTTCGTTTTTACTTTTACTGTTAAAAAAAATGACCGATGCTGCTGACAGTATTGGATAGTTTTTTATCTTCATATATAAAAGGATTGATAATCGGCCATAAATTTTAAGAAGTTGGAGAACATTTAAGAACAATTTTTTTAGCATTAAAAAACACATTTTAAACCTTCTTTATCTTACTAAAACAAAAAGAAAAAGACTCCTTGGAGCTACATTATTGATTATCTTTCAAAGAAGGAGGAAAGGAAGCTTGTAGAAGCAAATTGCAAAAAACTGTATCTTATCTTATGAAGCTTTTTTTGGTAATACTGTTCCATCTCAACTCTTTCTTTTATAATTGTGATCAAAGGTTTTGTGAAAAACCCTTTTGGGTGATCCTTTGATATATTGTATTGTTTTATGATCTTTGAGGTTTGTGTGCAAAACCCTTAATGGATGATCCTCATTGTGGTTTCTTTGTAAAAACTTGTGTTTTAGTGAATTTGTGAAACCCTTGAGTTGAGTCTTAAGGTAGTAGATGTAGCTCTATTGAGAGAGTGAACCACTATAAATCCTTTGTCTCTCTTTTGTGGTTTGCACATTATCTTTATACTTATTGTTTAATTCTTGTTTATAAAAGAGATTTTGTTTGGCTAGGAATTTTATTAAAAAGAGTTATTAAATGCTTCTTCAATAAAATCGGAGGTTCTATTTATAATTGTACAAAAAAGTTTTTAATTAGCCAAAAACCTTATTCACCCTCTCCCTCCCCTCCCCCCTCCCCCTCAAGGTTTTTCAATAACTATTATTATTAATAATGACAAATAATAAAATAATATGAATTAAATAATACAATTATTTTAAGAATAAATAATAAAATAATATAAATTACATAATTAAGAAATATAATTTAAATAAAAGAAGATTATAAAGAACGAAGTTAGATAATACAATATTAAAAATTTATACATGTAATAGTAAAAAGATTTAAATAATATAAAACATGAATTAGGTACATAATTATTTATGATTATGTTTGAAAATTTATTTAGATGGTTCGGGATAGAGCACGTAGGGGAGATGATGATCTAGGTCCAGTGGCAGACATGACCGGTCGAGTTCAGGGGTGTACAGTCACAAATTTGTATATAACCTGTGTACTACATAAATCATATAAATCATATTATTAAACCCTAAACACAAATTTAAAACATTATAATAACCTAATAAAAGTAGTGCGATATACCTTACAGCACAATCCACATTTTGTTCGCGGAAAAATCGTAACATATTATGTGACGGTATATGACTCTTCTTAAATTATTTGGTCTGTATGAGTTGCTCCTCCGTCAATCTTGCAGCCCGAGCGTGATCGTGATGATAGACACCTATTGCTTAGTTGTACCTCCCATCTTGTACAAATAATTGCCAGTTACCACTCGTAGCCATTTGCTAGCCTTTTAATTTAAAGGGCAACCACATTTTTTAGTACCATAAGGACCCCGCCTTTTTATTGAAACTTCTTATTCTTCATCATCAACTCTTGGCTTTGTTCTTGTTTTCTTTGCACCTCTACGCTCGCAAGTCAATGTAACATACTGTCAACGGTCGAAAAGTTCTTGATCTCAAATATCGAGTGACAATCAAATATGTATTCACTTTCATAGCCGTTTCTTTTGCCCAATCCACCAATTCTATTTTCGAATTAAAAATTCGATCAGTTACGAATAAATGCCCGTGATCCACGTATTCTTCCGGTTCTAAAAATTCTTCAAATGTATTTAGATCTACGTTAGTATGTTACATTAAATATAATACAAAATAAATTAATAATTCATCTTATATAATTAAAAAAATTATAAAATGCATAAAAATAACATTTAAAAAATAAAAATAAAAAAACGTACTAACATAAATTTCTCCGAGGTGGACGAAATTCTATAAGAAATTTTGCTAACCTAGGCAAAATTACTTCAAATATTTTGCCAGGTTGGGCCAAATTTTGTCCAATCTGTGAGAAACTCGGGTCAGTTGGAAAAAATTAAAATTTCGGTGTTTTTTTACCTAAAAATCGATATTTTATTACAAGAAATCTTCAATATCATCCATATCTATCTTCAATTTGTGTTGAAAATGAAATATTTGAGTTTGGAGTTAGAGAGAGAAACTTGGTGGGAAAAAATTACTTTTTCGCGCTGCCCTTTTAGATTCCCGATCTATATTTATTAGCCCCCATCCTTAAAAAATAATTGAATTTTGTATTGGAAGTTGTAAGGACCTAATTAAATTTTGTTAGATTTTAAAGAACTAAAAAAGAAATTAAAATAATAAAGTTCCATATATACCATTTGACTTGTTTGATTAATAATGAGTTAAAGGTGAATTTGACAAAATGGTCGATTTTTATACTTTTTTTAGTTCGAGGTCCAAAAATAACCATTTTGAATTTTAAGGTCACAAATCAAAATTCGAAAATGTTTAGAAGGCCCTGGGTATTGTACCTAATTTTAAAAAAATTAAATCAAGAGTAATTCGTTTGAGATTTTTTTCATTCCCCATAGAGGTAGATTAGTAATTAGAGTAGATTTGACTATTCCATAATGGATGAAAAATACATTTAGGTTGTGTTTGGTGTCATAGAATTGGAGTCATGAGATTAGATCCAATTCTAATTCTTTTATTTCGCTGTATGATTAATTATGAAAATAGAATTTATTTAACTCTAATTCCATAAATTCCAAAAAATACTCCCACATCAACTTTACTTGATGAAAATCTGGCTCCCTCTTACTGAGGGTTTTCTCTCTAGGAAATAGGTTTCTCCTATCTTTTTAGGTTTATGCTTTTATTTCCTCGCACATCTTCTCTTTTGCAGCGGACGTCCACCCATCTTTCTTATTGATTTGCAAGCTTCAATATCTCTCTTTCTTTCTCCCAATTTTGTTACAGTGCTCATAATCCTTTGGTCATGGAAGAAGATATTGCCAAACAATTAAACTCTTTCTCTCTATATCGAAATCGAATCTCGTTATGATACTTGTGAACATAGTATATTTGTGATCATATATAGTGGTGGTTATATCAATGCACTTGGCTTCAAGACAGCCATGTCTAAGCCTTGTAATGTGTGGGTAAACCTTTTGCATTCCTTAGATGAAAATGTTTTCTATATTATTTTTCCGTCTATAGCAATTAAGTAATATGTGCTTCAAAAGGTCCTTGGAGTTTTGACAACAAGCTTATACTCATGCATCTATGGACGAAGGAATCGCTGAATCCCCTTCCAGTCTTTGACCGCACTCACTTCTGGTTCCAAATTATAATCTTCCATCTTGGTGTACACTCTAGAGATCAGTCGCCGGTTCCTCCATCATTGAGGGTAGTAGTGAACTAGAAATCTGTAACAATGCTGATGGAGTAGGACAAGTCTTTCGCATTTGGGCCCTTCTTCGTGTATAAAAACCCCTTCGTTGTTGTATTTTGATCCACATACCAGGCGAGGTTTAATCAAAGCTAAAGTGCAATAGGAGAGACTACCTGCTACGTACTGCTATTTCTGTGGCCGCATTGGGTATTGCTACCCAAAATATGAAGTAAAAAAGACTTCTGTATCAGATGCTTCCGCACTATCTCTGGAGGATTTTCCATATGCCCAAGATACAGGTCAACCAATTCTCACATTCAAAGAGATTTTAACGGGTTCTTTAATGTAGTAACTATAATTCATCACCTATCATCTCTCTCGGGAGCTAAGAAGGCTGTTTGTACATCCCAAGTGTGTAAATCCATTGGTGATTTGCAATTACCCAATCCACTGACCACGGAACAACAGAAACTGCGTTGCTTTAGCTCGCTTATTCAACGGTGAAATCAATTGATAAAGGAAAAGCTCCATTTTATTCAAAGTCCTACTGTTCAGACGACAGACAAAGGTTTCTCTCCCGTGTTAGATCTCCGGACTTACATCATGTGTACATTTACTTATATAGTATTTAGACATGTAAACATAGGTGTATTGCTTCATTATATTTATATTGGGTTAGTATTTCAAAACTATGATGGGCTACTTAGCATATAAATCTATAAATTATGGTTATGATCCTGATTGCATGTATATTTTAGATCATTGACCTCCTCTAAAAATCCCATCTCTTCGAGGAAACAATTGTGTACGTAACAATTAGAAGAACCAAACCTGACCTCCAATCTATCAATCGTCATAGATCGAGGTTCGATTCTTTATTTTAAATAATCTTTCGAGTAAGGTTTAATTCTTGAGATTTATTAGTTTTAATCTCCCTTTAAGTTTTATCAATGGTATCAAAACTATCTTACATCAAAGATTGTTTGAATTGTTTTAATTCTTCATCTGTAATTTTTTTTTTTTCCGGAACCATTTTAAATTATTTTTTTTCATTCTTCTTTTGCCTTGGGTTCTGGTCTTTTACCGATGTTTTTCCCTGTTTCGGAGATCAAGTTGGTTTTATATTGAAGTTTCGCTGTTCATATAAGGTTTGTGAAAGAAAAAAAAATTTAGAACTTTGGAGGTTCAAATTGCTTGTATGGTTTTCGGTTATGGAAATATGTAAATCCAACCCATTTTTTGGTTTTGTGTGGTTATGGATTTGAAGCTTTCATAATGAAGGATAACTAGCTCTATATATAGGTACTTGTCTCTGTTTTTTTATTTATTTTATTTTATTTTATGATCGCATGTCCCTATATGCATATGAATCCATGTTTGATTATTATTATATTGTAATGTTATGAATTTTTTGAAGCATTCATGATTTATGTTCTGCAACTTTGTTACGTTGAACTTTTTCATTTCGGATATGGACTTGATGGCCATAATTTTTATTGAAAAAGAAGACTATTTTGCAACCTTGACTTTAATTAAATTTGATAACGATTTAAGTTTTTTTTTTGTACTCGGATAATATTTGTGAAGGTTTTATTTGTTCAAGTTTTTATGTCATCATTTATATGTTGATATACATATGGTTATTTATATATTATATATGGTTCTTGTATGCGTCATAATTTATTTGTTAATCATGAATTTTTTATACATAGAAAATATGAAATAGTATGTAATTAAATTTTTTTTATTCATAACAACTTAAATGGCTCTAACGAGTATGTCTAGTAACTTTATATTGATCGGTGGAAGTGGCATCCTACCAAAATAGGCTCTTCCATAAAAATCTTTTGATAATGAAATTACTTAGATGTTGTATTTTGTATTTTTTATGCGGGTAGCAATCGGCTCAAAGGAAGATTGTTATTGTCAAGCTAAGAGTTATAAACACATATGGCGATGAACATGTAATAGTTATTAAGTATTCATAGTAAATGTTAAGTCGGTCCAAAGGAAGGCTTGATATTTGACTGGATTTTACTATTAGTGCTCGATTACTATATCAATAAAATCACTTGCAAGCTAAATCTTTGTCTAAAGACTAGACTTAGTGTTGTATTGATATTCTTGTGATGTGATGTGATGTTTTTATGAATATAGCCCATAAGTTGTTAAAGTTTTGTTTTTTATATATATGAGTGAGCTTTATGTATTTTTGTTATTGTTATCTTTGTTGCTCAATTATCTGCTAATTTGAGTAATATTCCGCCATTAAATGGTACTAACTTAAAAGTTTGGAAAGATAAGGTTGCAATTCATTTGGTTGTTTGAATTTGGACTTGGCCATTAGGGAGCCACGACTAGCTGAGCTGATAGATACTAGTACCTTTGAGCAAAGGAGGGAAATGACTCAGTGGGAACGCTCAAATATGTTAAGTCTGATAATCATGAAGAGTACAATTCCAGAGACTTTTCTTCCTAACATGGCAAATGAGAATAATACAGTTAAGTTTCTCGAACAGTTGGAACAACACTTTGTAAAATTGAAAAGGCAGAAACTATTATGCAATTGCTCAAACTCACTGCAATGAGGTACAATAGTTTAGGAAACATTAAGAAATACATTCTCGAGATGTCTCATATTATATCAAAACTTAAGATACTGAAGTTGGATATTCCTGATGATCTACTGGTGTACCTTGTTTTGATGTCTCTTCCTCTTCAATTTGACCAGTTTGAGGTGAGTTACAACTGTTAAAAGGACAAATGGACAGTCAATGAACTCATCTCACATTTAGTGTAGGAGAAAGAAAGAATGAGGCAACATAAGGTCGAGAGTGTTAATCTCACTTTCTCAAAAGCTAACAAGAAAATAAAGAGCAAAATGATTACGGATACATAGGCGAAGAAAAAACAGAAGGATCAGTCGAAAGACATAAAATGTTTTTTCTGCAAGGATCCCTCTCATGTTAAGAAGGAATGCCCCAAGTATCACGCATGGCGTGAAGAAAGATAGGCCTCTAACTTTTGTCTGTTTAGATGTTAATTTAGTTTCAGTGCCAAGATATACTAGGTGGTTAGATTCTGCTGCCACTACCTCACATAAGTATATCTACGCAGGGTTACCAGAGTTACCGCCAACCAAAGATTGATAAAAGATTCATCTATAAGGGAGATGGCAGTACGACAAAAGTTCAAGCTATAGGCATTTTTAAATTATTATTATAGACTGGCTTATTTTTATAATTAAAAGAGACATTCATTGTACCATCATTTAGACGGAATTTAGTTTCTATTCCTGTTTTGGACAAAGAAGGTTTTTTTTTTTTGTTCATTTGGTAATAAACATTGTCGTCTCTATTTTGATTCTAAATTGTTAGGAATTGGTTTTTTTATATACTTTTGATAATTTATATGAGCTTGAGACTACTTCTTTTAATGAATCCTTGCATGTAAGTAAATGTAGTACCAAACGAAAATTAACTAATGAGAACTCATATACATTATGGCACAAAAGATTAGGTTATATCTCCAAAAGGAGAATTGACAGACTTGTGTCTGAAGGAATTCTTGACACACTTGACACTTCGGAAAATACAATATGTGTCAAGTGTATTAAAGGTAAATTAACAGACGAGAAAAAGGTAGGTGTCAAGAGAGCTAAAGATGTCTTGGAACTAGTATATAGGGATATATGTGGACCATTCTCTGTGGCTTCTTGGAATGATCAACAATACTTTATAACATTCATAGACCATTACTCTCGTTATGGTTGCCAATATTTGATACATAAGAAATTAAAGGTCTTGGATAAGTTTAAAGTATTTAAAGCTGAAGTTGAAAATCAACTAGGCAAAATGATTAAATGCATCAAATCTGACTGTGGAGGTGAATATTACAGCAGAAATGATGGTTCAGGTGAACAATGTCCAGGGCCATTCGCCAAATTTCTAGAAGAGTGTGGGATTGTCCCTCAGTATACTATACCGGGGTTACCTAGCATGAATAAAGTTGCCGAGAGACGAAATAGAACCTTTAAGGACATGGTAAAAAGTATGATTTTTCATACTAATTTACCAAAATCACTACGGGGGATGTACTTAAAACTGCAATCTATATACTTAATAGAGTTCCAACTAAAGCAATAACAAAGACCCATATGAGTTATGGACAGGTAAGAAACCTGTCTCAAGACATTTAAGGGTATTGGGGTGTCCAGCTGAGGCAAGACCTTATAGGCCTAATGAGAAGAAATTGGACGAAAGAACAATTAGTTGCTATTTTGTTGGATACTCTGAATGGTCATGGGGTTACAAGTTTTATAATTCCCAAAATAGAACATTTCTTGAGACGGGAAATGCCCGGTTCTTTGAGGATATTGAGGTTGGAAGGGAAGATAAGACAAGAAACTTTATCTTTGATGAGAACTCAGTTCTCATTCCTAGGGTTATTCTTGAACATGTACAGGTTCTCGTACCTGATCTTGTTTAACAACAAATTATGTACAAGACAATGTTGTGCTTCCTTATAATATAGATCAACAGGCTCTGCCTGAAATTGATCATCCAATTGCTCATCAACCAATTGTTCTTATGGAGCAATCTCAACAACCTCAAGAACTAGTGCCCTTAAGAAGATCCATTTGAGAAAGAAGAAACACAATTTCAGATGACTATGTTGTGTATCTTAATGAGCATATGGAAATCATTGACTCGGCAGAATATGATCCAATCACCTTTGGTCAAGCCATTGAAAACTCAAATACTCGTAAATGGATAGATGCCATAAGTGAAGAACTTTATCCATGAAAGATAATGACATGTGGTATCTCGTTCCCTTGCCAGAAGGTGTGAAACCAATTGGTTGTAAATGGGTTTTAAAACCAGAAGGGATTCACAACGCAATATGGAGAGATATAAAGCGCGTCTAGTTGCTAAGGGATTCACTCAAAAGGAAGGTATTGACTACAAAGAGAGTTCCTCTCTTGTTTCTTCAAAAGACTCTTTTGGTATGAGTATGGCACTAGTGGCACAATTTGATATTGAGTTATATCAGATGGATGTCAAAACAACTTTTCTCAATGGGAACATTGATAAAACAATTTATATGGCACACCCTGAAGGTTTAGAATCCAAAATTCCAAACAATTGGTTTGTAAACTTAAGAAATCCATCTATGGGCTCAAACACGCCTCTCGTCAGTAGTACTATAAATTTCACAATGTGATATTGTCTTTTGGTTTTGAGATAAATATTATGGATGATTGTGTGTATCACAAGTTCTGTAAAAATAAGTACATTTTTCTAGTACTTTATGTGGATGACATTTTGCTTGCGTGTAAAGATGTAGGTTTAATGCATGAAATTAAGAAATTTCTCTCGAAGCAATTTGAAATGAAAGATCTTGGTGAAGCATATTTTATATTAGGAATCCAAATTCATCGAGATCGTTCTCAGAGAATATTGGATTATAACGAAAATGATACATCGAGAAGGTATTACAGCGATTTGGAATGGAAGATTGTAAACTACTTGATACTCCTGTGGCCAAAGGAGATAAGTTTCATCTCAAACAGTGTCCTAATGATGACTTTGAATCCAAGCAACTGGAAGCTATTCCTTATGCTTTAGTGTTTGGAAGCCTTATGTATACACAAGTCTGTACTCGTCTAGACCTTGCATTCATAGTTGGTATGCTAAGTAGATATTTGAGTAATCCGGCGGGTCCTGCACATTAGATAGCAGCCAAGCGGGTCATGAGGTATTTGCAGAAAATAAAACATTACATGCTCACTTATAGAAAGTCGGACAAACTTGAGATCATTGGGTATTCAGATTTCGACTTAAGTGGATGTCAAGATAGCATGGGATCTACATTATGATATATTTTTCTACTATTTGTTGGGGTGATATCATGGAAACGTGTCAAACTGACACTCATTGCTTCAACTATAGAGGCATAATTTGTAGCATATTTTGAGGCATCAAATCAAGCTATTTGGCTGCATAATTTCATTAGAGGACTGCGTGTGGTTGACAATATTAAGAGACCACTTCAATTATTTTGTGATAACAAAGCTGTAGTATACTATTTTAACAATAATAGGAACTCAATAAAATCGAAGTATATAGGCCTCAAGTTTCTAGTTGTAAAAGGGCAACTTCAGAATGGTATAATTAGTATTGAGTTTATTGGGTCAGGCTCCATGCTTGTGGATCCACTAACTGAAGCAAAAACATACTATCCATATGGATGTTGTATCTTTAGATAGTGTCTAAGTTCAGTGGGAGTCTGTAACATATATTTATGCTCATATTTTATTTATTTATTATTGTTAATATGACAATAATTTTCTACCATTTTGTATCAAGATTATGTTGTTGAGTTGTTCATTTCCTATTTATATGTTACAGTGGTCTCAATTTTGTTGGACCAGATGGAAATAGGCATGTATAGATACATTCACATGTAATTTCCATGCTACACATCCACATTCAACTCAGGTTGTTCAGTTGAATTAATGCATGTGACCAATGATGGGTTTAACTATTCTTTTAATACAATGAAAATCCATTTGATCTGTGTATTAATAAAGTTAATGGACAAAATTGGTTTAAGATGACAAATTAAAGTGCGCTAGTTACTACATTGACAATCACATAATTGTTTTGACGAGTGCATACAAGAATATTAGTCCAAGTGGGAGATAGTTAGATCTTTGGACTTAATTCATATGCACATACATTTGTATAGTATTTGGACATGTAAATGTACATGTTTTACTTAATTTAATTATGTATTTGTTATTATATATATTTTGAGACCCAATTAAGGTAATCTATATTTATATAGTTGGGTCTGTCATCTTAATAAAAATGTAGGGTCTCTTTATAAATGTGTAGAAATTTAGGGGTTGTATTGCTTAACTATGATGGGTTGTTTAGCATATACATCTATATATTAGGGTTATGATCCCTGATTATATTTATGTTTCAGATCATTAGCCTCCTCTAAAAATCCTCTTTTCTTTAAGGAAAACAGAGGTAAATGTTTCGATTCTTTAGTCTAAATAATCTTTCGAGTAAAGTTTAATTCTTGGGATTTATTTGTTGTGACTGATTCTGTCAAGAAAACTCCGGGGGCAATGAAGGGAAGTACAAAGTTTATCATAAGTCCAAAATTAATCGAGCCTGCATCATCCCTTGGTGAAAAAATCCCTATGCTGATTGATGCTTCTTCTGTTTCCCATGCACATCCGTATCATGTACTAAAGCTCTTCAATCTTCTAATTCTACCTTTCTTCTGTCCTCTTCCTCTTCTCGGTTTTCCAATGAAGTTTGCTCAATTTTCTATGTGTTTACATGACTCCTTTTACTCATGGTGTAATTTTTTTACTTTTCTCCTAATTTCTCCCTTATATAATTTGGCCCCTCTCATTTTATTTGCTGTCATCCCCTCTTTGATTCTTACATGGATTGGACTTGATTCATTGGATGATTTCTTCTTTGAGGATTCTTTTCTTGAGACTAATTGCCCATATCTCCCTTATAAAAATTCTTCATCATCTTTGGAAGATTTCACTGTAAATATTTCAATGAAGTTTTATACACTCATAATACATTGACATCCTCCCATCCATCCAATTCCTTTTCGCTAGAATTTCATATGGAATCTTCTAATCTTCCTCAAACAACAACAAACTCCCCTCTGTTCTATCCGTCATCAACTAGAAGCTCCACTACCCATCATCACGGTACCATGATCTCTGTTCCCTCTACTTCAATTTCGTCCTCTAACTTCACTGCCTGCACTCTCCTTTGTAATTCCCCTTTTCAAAACAAGTTCCTTACCTTACCTCCTCTAATTGAAGTCATGCCTGACCAGTTAATCAGCAACTGTGTGGGTTTATTGCCCCATGCTGTCGTTGTGCTTCCGCATCGTGCCGCCACTGCTAGGATTGCGCTGATACCCTCTATTTATCCTTCCACTGTCAACAACTCTTCGACCTCCTCCTCAAGCGATCATGCTAGCTACCAACCTCATTCTATTTTAGATCCCTCTTAGACCTTTCCCTACTATTTAGATTCCCCCCTCCCTGGACTGGTTAACAACCCACAACACCTTACCTAATTTTTTTCTTACGGGCCTCCCTCTAAGTCCTTTATACATGACATAACCAATCTTGGCCCAGCTGTTCCTCGTAGTGGGGATGAGTCTTTTTCAGCTTCTGGTTCACTTAATACTTTTTGTAGTCCTACATTTTTTAATAATGAGCTTTCTGAACATACTTTTGATTTTCTATTTCCTTTTAGGAATCCCTTTCCGCCTGTAGATATTATTCGTGCATTTTCTTTTTCAAATAATATTGATCAAAACCCCGGTTGATCTTGATCTTCATGTAGCTGCGTGTTGGTCTCCATATATTTGGGACTTTGTGGAATGTCAATCCTCTGATTATGAAGTTGTTTTTTATTTTTCTAACTTAACTTTGGGTGATTTATTGGAAAAGAAGTCTTCTAGTCCTACTGGAGGTACAAATACACAGCTACTGCTCCAATTTTTCAAATGCTGTCTGCCCGCCCTCTTAGTGTTGATGAGAATGCAGTAAGACAAATAAAGAAATATTCCAAGGTAAAGTAGTAAGCGCGTCCATCGGGAAACCCTACAATTGCAACTGCTCGACATCCTCTTGTCTCGATCAGCAATCTCATCCATGCGGCAGCTCCATCATCCCTTAAGAGGGATTCTACTGACACATATATTCTCTTTGAAGATTTGGAGCAGGTTTTGAAGTGAACCAAGTCCGAATCTTCATACACACCTCCTTTACCAGTAGTGGGTGGCTGGGCAACAGCCCCACCAAGATCAATGAGTCTTCTTTGTTCGAATTGCTGTGGATTGGGAAGTTCTCGAGTAATTAGAGCACTTTACGGTCTTATTTAGACTGCGAAATTGTTTATTGTTTTTCTTTTAGAAACTATATGTCTCAAAAATAAAATAAATAGTATTAGAATTTCTTTAGGTTTTGATTGTGATTTTTTTGTTGACAGAGTTAGCCTTTCTGGAGGTCTTGCTATGTTTTGGAATAAGGACACTGCTGTTACTTTGCTTGATTATTCTGTTGGTCATATAGGGATGTGTCTATTTCTTTACTTAACTCCCATTGTTTCTTCTTTACTAGCTTTTATAGTAACCCTAAAGCCAAACTTAGATGGTTCTCTTCCACCTTCATTTTCTGTCTAACTTACCTTGGTGATATCAATGAGATTCTTCTCCTTGATGAAAAAACTAGAGGAGAATTGATAGATTGATAACTTTAGGGATGTTCTCTCAGGTACTGGACTTTTTGATATAGGCTTTGGAGGCCCAAAATTCACTTGGAAGGAACCTAAAGAGGGGGATTGATTAGAGCCCGTCTTGGTAGAAAATTAATCTCTGCTTCTTTCTCCCAAAATATTCCGTTATGTAATTTATTTTCTACATCTGCTAGCCATTCTGACCATCTTGCACTTGTTATTCATTTGTCCCTCCTCCCACAAAAAGTTTAAACTTAAGCATTTTGAATCTTATTAGATTAAAGACGATGATTTCCTAGAGTTGTTTTAACAAACTCTGTCTACCTGACTCATCTCCCTCTGCAGGAATTGTTAGGAAAAATCTGAGCTCCATGCTTGATCTTCTTCTAGATTGGAGTAAGAAGAAGCATGGCAACTTCACAATTAACAAAAGGAAAATCAAGGAAAAAATTGACTCCATCCGCTCACAACCTTCTTGGTCAATTCATGAGGAGTCAAAAGTTAAAATTAAACTAGAAAAACTCCTCTCACTGGGAAGAAGATTATTGGAAAACTAGATCCAAACAGATTAGCTCATGAAAGGTGACAGAAATATATCATTCTTTCACCACAAAGCTCTCAACATCATAAGCATAACACAATCACACTTCTTAGAGATTCCAATGGGAGGGACATTTCTGATCCTAAAGAGATTGAACTTGCTAAATTCAATTATTTTCAGTCCATTTATACCACTAATAACTCTTCTTGTGTTCTGCTAGATAGAATGATAAATTAGGTTTTATCTCCTATTGAAGTGGATTCCTTGTCAAAACCATTTTCTCCAGATGATGTCCTTACAGCACTGAAACAGATTAAAGGTAGGAAAGCGTCGGGACCAGATTGTCTACAGGCTTGCTTATTGGCATGTTTTTGGAACAAAGGTAACGTACATAGTTATTGGTGTCTTAAATAATGGGGATAGCCCTCATTTTTTAATATATTTCTTTAATTTCTAAAGTCAAATCCCCTATTTTTGTCAAAGATTATAAACCCATTAGCCTTTGTAATGTTACCTACAAACTTGTTTAAAAAATCATTGTTAATAGACTCAAACCTTTTTTTATCTACTGTGGTTCATGATAGTGAAAGCACTTTTATTGAAAAAAGACTTATTACTGATAGTGTGATTGTAGCATTTGAAGCCTTCCATTCCATGCATCTTGAAAAAATCAATGGGTCCAATCACTTGCTTTGAAACTTGATCTCAATAAAGCTTTTGATAAAGTTTAATGGAATTTCCTAAAGTATGTCATGTTAGCCATGCATTTTCCCTCGAGTCTTGTTACTCTCATTATGCATTGTGTACGTTATGTTCGTTCTCTGTGCTTATCACTGGCAGCTCCTCTGATAGTTTTCTTCCCTCTAGCAGAATTTGCCAGGGAAACCCCCTCTCTCCTTATTTATTTTATGTGCAAAAGGTTTATCCTCAATGATTCGTTATTCTAAAAGACAAGGTCTTTAATCTGGGCTTTGTTTAAGTTCTTCTCGTCCTTATGTTTTTATCATTTTCTTTGCATTTTGTAAAGCCACTCTTCCACAGACTGAAGCCATCAAAAAAGTCCTTCAAGATTACACTTCCGTCTTAGGACAAGAGGTAAATTTTCAGGAGTCTGTTTTTTTCTTTGACAAGACTGTTCCTCTGTCTCTTCGGGACTCCATTACTATGGTTTTAGATATTACAAAAAATGAGACAACATAACTTATCTTGGTTTGCTGTGCCTGATTGGTAGATCAAAAAAGCAAAATTTTCAATTTGTTAAAGAGAAGGTGTGGAAGAAACTCAATAGATGGAAGGAAAAAATTCTATCCCAAGCAGGTAAAGAGATACTTATTAAAAATATGGTTCAAGCTATCCCCTCTTATACCATGTCTTGTTTTTTTTTACCTGCTAACATCATCCGTTCTTTGAATTCTATGGTCATTCATTTCTTTTGGGATGGGTTAGAAGGTAATAAAAAGCTTTGCTGAAAATCATAGGAAGATCTTTGTAAACCTAAGAATATGTTGGGATGGGTTTTAGAGATTTTGAAGGGTTTAATCTTGCATAGCTCGCAAAATAATTTTCGCATCTTATTTTCTCTCTATCATCTTTGGTGACAAAATGGCTCCAAGCAAAAGATTTCCCTTCTGGATATTTCTTGGGTGCTTCACTTGGACGTAAGCCCTTCTACCTCTGGCGAAGCCTACTTAAGAGAAGAAATTTTCTTTCCTTAGGGATTAGGTCTCGTGTTGGCAATGGTCTCTCCACTAATATTTTGTAGCATAAATGGATCCCTTCCCTTCATGGGCACACACCTTTTTTTCTTTGTAAGGGTTCATAAAATTGGTTTCTGACCTCATAGATTTCAATCAGACTTGTTGAAAAGAGGATCGGATCATGAATTTATTTCTTCATCATGAAGCCAACGCAATCCTACAGATTCCTCCCGTATGGCCTGAAGATAAGTTGATATGGTACCACACCTCTAATTGTATTTACACTATCTACTATCTAGTCAGGTTACAAGGTAGAAATAAATCACAGGTGCTTGATCAGATTGATTGATGGTCCCTCTAATCCAATCTAAGAATTCAAGTTATGGAACTCTATTCATAAACTTACAGTGTAACCAAAAATTCGAATGCTCCTCTGGCGAGCAATGTTAAATATTATCCCAACAGAAGAAAACTTTATGAAGAGGAAATTAGTAATGATCAATATTCTTTATTTGATTATGAGTTTGCTCAGAAGGTTTGAGATCCAATTCCTTTCGGTAATAAATTGCGGAATACTACAACTCTTAGCTTCAAAGATCTAATTCAAATTGTTTTTACACATTATGAAGCCGAGGAAGTCTTTATCTTTGCTATTTGTACATGGTTGATTTGGTATAAACGGAATAAACTCCCATGAAAGATAATGCTCAATTGTAAATCTTATTGCAGCACAGACCTTGCATCTTGCTGATGAATATGAACTTTTCCATAGTTTTTTTGACTCACCGGCAAGAAATAACCCTCCCTTACTGGAAAGGGCGACTTGGAAGCCTCCTGACTCAAGATATCTTAAGGTGAATACTGATACAGCTTTTTCTAATCACAAAATTGGCATTGAGATTCTTGTTCGAAATCATTTGGGAATTCCTCTCATTGCAAAAGCCCCCCATATCAAGGCAGATTTCACAGTGGATTATAGGGAGCTTATTGGTATCATTAAAAGTTATGTGCTTGGTTCTTTCGTCTCTAGTCACCTGATTATTGAATGTGATTCGCTCCTAACCATTCAAAGTCTCTCCTCGCAAGGAGGAGACTTGTCAGAACTTGATTCTTTATATTCACATTTCTTTAGTTTTTTAGACCCTAGCTCTATTAGTTTTTCCCATGTGTATAGGTCGAGTAATTGTCCGCCCCACCTTTTAGCTAAGTTAGCTTTGCATTACCTATAAATTCAAAACATTCCATTTTGTAACTCATGCTATTCAGTTAGACATTAATAAAATATAATTTCTTTTCCCCTTAAAAAAATCATAAATTCTACTAATACCAATTTCACATCAAAATATAAGAATTATAATTATAATTCTACATAATTTTCATTCATAATTTATATACATATTAATTACACAATTTATATTCTCCAATACACATTTTCTCTCTCTCTCTCTCTCTCTCTCTCTCACACACACACACACACACACATGCACACACACACACACACACACTCACTCTCTCTTACTCACACGCACTTTCTCTCTCACACACTTGTACACACTTTCCCTAGCACACACGCACCCTCACACTCACTTTCTTACACACTCACATTTATTTTGTCTTGCACACTTACACACTTTCTCTGACACATTTACACTCACTTTCTTTCTCAAACAATCATACCCTCTTTATCTCTCACACGCTCACACTCACTTTTTCTCTCATAGAGTCGCACACTTTATCTCTCATACAGTCACAAACTACACTTAATTCTCTCTTACACACTTTCACTCACTCACACACACTTTATTGCTCTCATATAATCACATTGACTTTCTCACTCACACTCTCACACTCACTTTCTCTCTCACAGACACACTTTATCTCTCTCACACACTCACACTCACTCTCTCTCACATACTTATACACACTTTTACTTTGACACACTCACCCACCTTTTCTCTCTCACACACTCACACATTCATCTTTCTCTCTCTCACTCTTATGCATATATACACATACTGAGTATATATATATTTGCATTTTGAATTCTAATTCTATAAATTTTTCTGTGTCTTCTAATTCCAATTCCAATGGTATTTAATTTTAATCAACAAGCATAAAGTAAATTTAATGTGATAAAGAAAATAATATAGAGATGAAACTTAGAGGGGACATCAAGGAGCCATGACCCCCATAATAATATTTTTATTTACTACTTATATATATATATATATTTAATGTTGATAGTAAAAAAATTTATAAAGTTCGACCATCCTAAAATACTTTTATTATTACATAAAAGAGAAAATAAAATTTGGTCCCCTTAAGATTAAAATTCAAGTTTGGCTCCTACAATAATACTTGTAGTATTCTAATTCTTAGCATAAGATATTGAATATTTTATTTCTAGCATAATTATATTTTCTGTTCCTAACGTAAGAAATTTTCTATTCCTAGCCTCATGTAATTTTGGATATGATTACTCAAATGCACGGCTTCCCATAAATAAATATTATTACGCTAATAACAAGGACAAATTCGCATAAATCTTTTGTTTATGTATATTTTTATAGGAACACGACATTAGTAGTGTTTTAAAATTTTTTTCTAAGTAATACTAGTGTTTTTAAAATTAACTGAAGAATATAAGAACAATTCAAATGAGCAAATACTCACACTTACCTGCTTTGACTTAAAAATCCAAAAGAGAAAGCGAAAGTGAAATCACTCACTTTCTGAAAACCATCTTTATCTTTCTTTGATGGCCCAAAATCTGATGAAGTTAGATGCCTCTAAAACTGGTTTAATTACGGCGTTTTCACCATCAAACGTCAGTTTCCAGCCGCCACAACCAGCAAATCTTCTACTAGGACATTGCTGCTATTACCTCTGTCATATCAAGAAGTATTCACAAAGGGGGACACGCTTGAATCTTCCTCATACTTCCCTTTTCAGGTTTTCTTGCATCTCTCTCTCTCTCTCTCTCTCTCTCTCTCTCTCTCTCTCTCTCTCTCCTTCCTCCTCCTCTGTCTTGCTTGTTGGATTGAATGTGCAATCTGTAAATCAGTATGAAACTAGTTGGACTCTTCAATATATTTGAGGGTTCTTGTTTTGGGTCTTCAATATCATTCAGCAAAAAGAAAGTTTATGCTAATCAGTTTTAGTTTCTCGCATTCAGAAGTGATTTAGGATTGATTAATGCCATTTGAAGCTTGCCTTTTTCTATTTTCTGTTTATTTATCCGTCTGCTCTGCTACTTCGACCACTTCTATGAGAAGACAAAAAATATTGGGATTTTACATTATTTTTCTTTCACATTTTGCCGTCCTAGATCTGGATGAGGTTGTTCAATTCTCACAATTGTTCCTGAACAAATAAAGCATATGGAATGCCGAGTATGGAGAAGAGGAGGATCCATTTTATGTTAAGATTTGTTGTATAAAATATGAAATTGGTCCAATCTTGTGAGCTAACAGAAGATGATACATGGTTCCATTTTTTTAATTGGGTTCAAGCTGTTGGAAGCAAGAAATGATCTGGTTTTGATTATCTGTGATTAAATAATTAATTGAGAAATCGAACCTAACTGAATATTAATGTATTTGCTGTTTAACATACTTATGGTATGGTCAACAATCTGTAGCTAATCTTTTTAATTTTTGATCACCATTGAGATTGAGACAATCTTGTAGAGTCATCAAGATTTGGTTCTGGGGCAGGACAAATGAAGAAGACAAATGCAGAGAGTTTGAAATTAGAAAGAAAATTGTTAATTTGGGCTATACATAACTATGATAATTAATGATATTCATCCTACTCATCATCAATGTCATCAAATTTGGCTATGAATCATAATAATACATAATTAATTGACCAATTTCAAAGCTGGTGGAAATTAGCATACAAAATATTGAGAGAGTACATACCGAGGATATGGAAAATAATATTTCAATTAGATATATAAATTGATTCCTTGGAACTATAGAGGACATATCTATTTCAACTATTATTTTTTTTCTTTGATGGTTTAGCCATACAAAGACCTGTTAGTTATATATATATATATATATATATCTTCCAGTGGGTTTGCTTATGTTATATTCCCTGTAAAGAGGTAACATAGCTAGAGAAAAGCTCGGCAACATCCCAAAGATTAGTGCAATGGAGATTAATGTTGAAGTTGCTCCAGTAAGGTAGATCTTTCTCTGAATTAATTTAGTCCTGGACTTCTGAAGAAGTTGTTCAAGAAATATGGAGTTATCTTTATTTTCCTCTAATCAGCTTGAAGATTAACAGGTATGCAGTCGTTACTGGAGCAAACAAGGGCATTGGTCTTGAGACTGTCCAACAGCTAGCAGCCTCAGGTGTGACTGTCGTGTTAACAGCTCGAAATGAGAAGAGAGGCATGGAGGCCACTTCTTTGCTGCATGAATCAGGTTTGTCAAATGTAATTTTCCATCAGCTTGATGTTCAAGACAAAGAAAGCATCAAATCATTGGCCGAGTTTATACAAAAAGAGTTTGGAAGACTTGACATTTTGGTAAGAAAGTATATCTATATATACATGATAATTTACCATGATATCTTCTTTTCTCCTGCAAGAAACAAGATGCAATAAGAGTTCTCCAGGAAATCTCTTTTTAATCTGCACAAAATAATGAATCCCTAACTTCTTACGTCATTTTGTATCTTGCATTTAGATTATGAGAGATGTGTGGTGGCTGCCTAGGGGGTGTTGGTTGTTTGGGGGGGGGGTGGAAGGGGTTCCAAGGTTTGGGATAGAGACGGAGGTTACTGAAAGATGTCAACCTTGTTTCTCACGTTGTATCTATTAGATGGATGGAACTTTTGACATCTAATATGCTGACTCATGTGATAATTTGTAAATTCTAGAGATTGAACTCAAATGTTTTCCAGATAGTTCACTGTAAGGAGTAAAGAATATGCTGCATTTTCCATGAAGGTAGTCTGAGAAATACCCGATTTTCATGCATAGTAGGTACATCGGTTGGATAGTGATCATACTTTCTTGTCAAATTTGATTGTTAATGTCTTAACAATCTTTCCCTGGTTATATATCTTCTAATGAAGTCCCTTCCTGCCGGGCAACTAATTGGTCCTTAACGTCTTAGGTAAATAATGCCGGTGCTTCAGGAGTGGCAGTTGACAAAGATGGACTAAGGGCCTTAAATATAGACACTGCATCTTGGGTAAGAAGAGAAATTCAATTATGAAAGGTTTCTGTTGACACCATAAAGTTGGTGATGGCTTAACTCTTCTTACTGCAGTTAGCCGGAAAGGTTGTTAATGTGGTAGCTGATGTAATCAAAACTACATATGAAAAAGCCAAAGAATGTCTGGAGACCAACTATTATGGTGTTAAGGATGTAACCGAAGCTCTTCTTCCACTGCTGCAACTTTCAACTTCAGGAGCAAGGATTGTAAACGTCTCTTCTCTAAGGAGTGAATTAAGTGTAAGAAAACTGTTATATCCACCATACTTGTCACCATTGGCTTCCTTCACTTTATACACTTGCTTGATGTTTGAATTGATCTAAATGCAGAGGATCCCTAACGAGCAAAGAAGAAAAGTACTAGCGGATATTGAGACTCTAACAGAAAACAAAATCAATGAGATTCTTCAACAGTTTTTGCATGATCTGAAGCATGATGCTTTAGAAGCAAACGGATGGCAAAAGATGTTGCCGGCCTACAGCATATCAAAAGCAACACTTAATGCTTATACAAGAATTCTTGCAAAGAAGTATCCTCATATGTGTATAAACTGTGTTCATCCGGGATATGTTAACACAGACATCAATTGGCATACAGGACCATTGCCGGTGGAAGAGGGAGCTGCCGGACCTGTTATGCTGGCTCTTCTACCAGAAGGAGGTCCTACTGGTTGCTACTTTGATCAGACAAAACTATCCGAGTTTTGAATTAGCCAAAATGGTCATCTCTTTGAATTAGCCAAAAGGATTTTGGATGATTGATTAATCCCAGTTATGTGAACTGGTGAAACTGTTGTATTCTCTTCATGACTTGAAAGATTACAAATACCAATAAATTGAGGGCTCTGAAATTGTACAGACTGATGAACTTTTCACTTATGTTTGAACTGAATCTTCCGTGTCATCTTTTTGGTTCTTTCTATGCATGTTATTGAGTCCTTGTAATTTTATGCATTTTCGGTCAGGATAGTTTAATACACCAACTCATTAACACTATTTTAGCGCTCAATTTGCACTAAAGTGATGTTTTTGATGCTGCTACAATAAAAACATCTTGAACTTAACACATTGTATTTTACACAAAAAATAATGTTCTCTTCATATTTCTTTTTATCTTTAATATTATTATTAATTTACAAATTAACCTGACGTTGATTTTCTAGCACATGTTAATTCAATATCTTACTTTTTTATTATATAAGAAATAAAAAAAATAATTACATATTCAACAATTTAGTCGACTCTTCAGATAAGCATATGAAATCAATCAACTATTTAGTACAACGGTTCAATTCACTGTTAAAATAACGATGTGAAATTAGTTGTGCTACCTTATTAGTAATATTAATGTATTTGTGTTTTATTTCTTTATTTTATGTAATTTGTTTTTATTATCACATTACTCTAAATTGCTAATTTGAAATAATTTAAATTGCCCCTAAAAAAATTATTTAAGTACATTTAATAGGACTAAATTGCAAGTTGTATAAAGTATAAGGTTCATTTTATATATTATAATTTCACAGAAAGAAGTATAATAATAATATAATTTGCACCAAATTTGTGTTGATGAACATTAAGACGCCAAATATGGCGTTATATGTTTATCCACACCAAATTGGCATGGAATTTTGTGCTCGGTTGGTGGGAAAAATTGTCACCAAATTGTCTGCTACACCTTTTATCTAAGTTTATAAACAAATCTTATAAATAAAGATAAACTCTAAACTCTAATAGATGAATTTTAAAGTAAAAATTACTATTAAAGACGACGTATTACAGGACCTAAGTGATGCATTGTTTATCAATAAGTTGGAAATATCGGTAGTTATACGTTGTACCTAGGTGCACATTACAAAGTGCGCATAGGAAAAAGGCAAAAAAATCATCTCAATCACAGTAAAAGCGAGTGATGCATACCTGTGAGATGTTCCATAATTTATTTATTAATGTTCCATTTGTGATGTGTTATTGTTTCATAAATTATTTATTAATTTTTCCATGTGTTTTTCTTATTTTTTCTTTCTGGATTCTAATGTTTTTAATGATACATGCATTATATTCCCATATAATGTTGACTCTGCAATGAGTATTGATTCGGATTTTGACCCAAAAAAAAAAGTATTGATTTTAATATAATGCATGTTCTATGTGTTTGTGTTAATGTTCCATGAAAATAGTACTAATGTTCCATCGGTGATGTGTTATTGTTCCATGAAAATGTACTATATGTTCCATCAGTTATATATAGGTTTCCATAAGTTTTATGTTAAGTTTGCTTTGTTGTAATGATATTCCACATATTATGTGTTAGGTGGAACCAGTAACATATAACTTTATCACTCACATATACTGAAAATAAAATACATCACAAATTAATATTTCATGGACGGTTACTTATGTGGTGGTGGAACTACAATTACATTTCGTATAGCAATTGAAAAATAGAATTACAGTTATATTCTCATGAAACATTAACAAATTAAAAAACCAATTACATAGGAAAACTGTCATTTATAATATGAAAATAAAGTTGCTATTGTCATTATGGAACATTAGCAATTGAAAAATGGAACTATACTTATATGAACCTGAAACATTAGCAATTGAAATATGGAACTATACTTATATGAACCTGAAACATTAGCAATTGAAATATGGAACTGCGTAACTCCGGTGACAGGGTACTAATGTTCCATGGATTATGTGTTAATGTTCCATTGGAATATAATACATACTTCAGGTTTTGCATGAGTTTTCCGCATACACATAGTATAACTTAACAATCTGAAAATCTATTAATCGCACAGAAAAAATAATTCTTCCTTCTCATTTCCTCTAAAATAACGATTGTCCCACAATTTTCCATACACAATACACTCGAATAAGATAAAAAAATATAAAATAGCTGATACTGCCATTATGGAACATTAACAATTGAAAAATTAAGCTATAAGTATATTCCAGTGTATGAAATATTAGTATTGAAATATGGAACTCTATAACTCCGATGACATATAATTTTAGCACTCAGTAAAAACATCAATTACACATGAGAAAACAGTTCTTCCTACTCATCTTCCCCAATAACGAATTTCCCATAATTCTTCCTCATCATCTCCTCCAAAATAATGCCTTTTCACAACATAATAACTATTGTCGTTGTTATCGTTGATAATAAAACATGAGAAGAGAACTATTGCTGCCTTTGAGATCTGTTGCTGTTGTAAAGATTGTTCTTGTAAAAAAGAAACGAAGAAAAGAAAAAGGAGAAGTGGTTGAAGAAAAAGGAGGAGAAGAAGGCGCGTGAGAGGAGAAATCCTATAAATTCTCTTTTTAAGTAGGCGGCAAACGATTTCATTCCTCTTTCAATTAAAACTCTGCGTTTCATCACCCAAAGTGCACCTTGCACTCAGGTGCAACGTATAATTTGCATAGAAATATGATCATATTATAGTTTTCCAGAAATGGACTAATCAGATAATAATTTTATCAGTCCCGTTTTCTTCTTTTTAATAATAGGAGAATTGTGTTATAAAACTTATGAGTACATATGGGATGTCCAAATACATTCCCTCAATATAACTATAACTCCCAAAGTCCAATTCTAATTGAACTCTGACTATCTAATGATAAAATCCATTTTTTCTCGGGTTTTACTACCTCTTGTACTTGTTGCTTATAAATAGAACATTATTGAATACATAAATAAGATTGATTTCTGAATATTTATGTTTACTCTCTATCTACTCTCTTATTCTTTTTTTTTTCTACTCCTATTTTATATTTGCATTACAAATTCGAAGCAAATCATGTATCTCAATTATCAAATTCTTAATACGTTATCAGCATGCTTGCTTGATAAACACAATTGCTATGAATTTATATCACGAACGAAGATCAAACAAAACGAGTGTTCAATGTTAATGTGAATATGTCTTGTCCACGGTGAGCAACAAAAAAAAAAAAAAAAAGGAAGGACAGAGGGGACAAGAGACCAAGGGGACCACGAAAAAGATTGA
Organism: Catharanthus roseus; assembly: GCA_028651295.1. Lineage (NCBI taxonomy): Eukaryota > Viridiplantae > Streptophyta > Magnoliopsida > Gentianales > Apocynaceae > Catharanthus > Catharanthus roseus. The sequence continues at coordinate 3,279,499 of JAPQWS010000140.1, read as the reverse complement.
GCAGAAGAAAAAAAAAAGTAGACGATTGGTTTGAGATGGAAGGCTTGACAAACCAGGTTTCATGCTCATGATCTCTTGCGCCATTCTCAAATAATGGGTTGGAGAACGAGACTCTAAAATTAAGTCTATAGCGAAAAAAGAGATTAAAAAAATTGTTAAAATTTTTTAGGTAAATAAGATTGATTCTTTTCTTAATTTATTTTAAATTATATATTGATTTTGTTATCATTAAAAGATCAAATCTTTTCTAAGTTATATATATAGTTATATATAACTTTATGTCATAAACAAATTATATCTTTTATCATAGATTCTTTAGAAATCTATTTAAGTCCTGAAGACACAATTAAAAAGAACTCACATTTGAATATTCTTTTTCATTAAATTTATGAGACATTGAAGAATGAATGTTTTATTAAAAATAGATCTTTAAAAACTAAAAGAAAGGCACAATAACCTGAAGATGGTCATTATGCCAATACTTATATTTTTATGACTATAATATTTTGAACCTATTAGTATGGAAGATTCTATAGAATCTAAAGTTTTTCTTAAATTGAAATAATATAGCTACATAATATTCTCACTTTCTTATATCTCAAATATGCTCCCGCAATAGCAATATTGAAACCAAGGTAATTGATTACCTTTTGAGACTAAATAATAATGGTGAGTTATTGTTGATGGAATATTATGATATTCCTAATAATTTTATGCATTTCTTGAAGTGAATGCAACCAGATATTTTATTCTTAATTTATAATCATGATTATAGTTTTATAATCATGCTAATATTTATGATGACTAATTGAACCTAATATTTAGATTATCACCAAAAGTGGTAAATAATAATAAGAAAAAAAAGAGGAATTTATAATTCCAAATAAATATTATTGATACAATATGTAAGAGAATTGTAGCATACTTGTAGTACGTCAATTAAAATTTTTAACCTCTAGTTTGCATCGATTAGAAAAAAAAAATAAATATGTTGGAGTTTGTTTACTTCCAACTTTATACTACTGATATTTGATGTCGATCTCAAATATTAATCATGTCTATGTTTATATAGACTTGTTGATATATCCAATTTCTTTAAATAATTAGAGGAATGAATTTGACTTTTTGTTTGTGATTAAATATGAGTTTTTGCATATATATATATATATATAAATATAGGCCCCTTGATTTATTCTATATTCAAGTTTAGTGAAAAAATTTATATTGGGAGAATTAATGAATGGTAGTATAAATTAAAACTCGACAAGAGTTAATTAATAAAAGGTTCTAAAAGAGCTAATAGATTGAAGTTAAAGCTCCAGAAGAGCTAATCAATAAACGGTTCCACAAGAGCTAATATTTTAAAATCTTCAGAAGAGCTAAGATATTTAACTAAAAAGATATATATATATATATAATATCTATAAGATATTAAACAAAAGTTCTAGAAGAGCCTATTCACTAAAGACTCAGAAGAGTTAGTTAATATTAATTTCTAAAAGAACTAATTATTTAAAGACTCTTGAAGAATAAATTGACCTAAAAGATCACATGATAATTATATAATGCATTATTCTCCTACAAGTCTCATAAACTTGTTTTATCATTGAAATATTCTCATATATTGAGACGATGGATGGGGACAATTTTTTTTATAGTCTAAACATTATTATCAAACTCATAGAATAAACGTGATTTGTATAAATTACTATTTTCTCTATATATAGTTTTATATTCACTAAGATTGATGCAATTGCAATGCATCTTGAGTAAACCTGAAGTTTACTAATTAAAAAATATTAAATGTTGGCATAACCGGTTGGACCATCCCGAATCATTAAAATACGAATTGTCATAAAAAATTTGTGACAATATTTTTATGGACCAGAAGTTCCTGATTAAACAAAGTTTATTTGTACTACGAATTTTCAAGGTAAAACAATTTTATAAACTATCAATATTTATTTAGGTTGAATGTGTTTTTCTTAGGAGAATATGTAGTCGATGCATTGACCCATGTTAACATATATTATTGTTAACTTACAAGATGAACTTTGCAAGATAACATATGAATATTCATTTTCGTTAAATTTATGAGGCCCTGAAGACTGATTTTATGAAGAAAAGATCTTTGAAAAACTAAAAGAAAGGCATAAACACATGAAGATAGTCATTATGCCAATACCTATATTTATGGCTATAATATTTTGAACCTATCAGTATGCAAGATTCTGTAGAATCTAAAGTTTTTCTTAATTGAAATAATATACCATGATATTCCTAATTATTTTACGAAATTCCCTAAAGTGAATGCAATTAGATATTCTATTCTTAATTTATAATCATGATTATAGTTTTTATAATCATGCTAATATTTATGATGACTCATTGAACCTAATATTTAGATTATCACTAGAAGTGATAAATTAATAATAAGAAAAAAAGAGGAATTTATAATTCCAAATAAATATTATTGATACAATATGGAAGAGAATATGTACCATACTTATAGTACGTCAACTAAAATTTTAAATCTCTTGTTTGCATCGATTAGAAAAAAAAAAGATAAATATGTTGGAGTTTGTTTACTTCCAACTTTATGCTACTGATATTAGATGTCGATCTCAAATATTAATCATGTCTATATTTATATAGACTTGGTGATATAGCCAATTTCTTTAAAAAATTAGAGGAATGAATTTGACTTTTTGTTTGTGATTAAATATGAGTTTTTGCATATTATATATATGCCCCTTGATTCATTATATATTCAAGTATATCAAAAAAATATATGTTGGGAGAATTAATGAATGGTAGTATAAATTAAAACTCGACAAGAGTTAATTAATAAAAGGCTCTGAAAGAGCTAATAGATTGAAGTTACAGCTTCAGAAGAGCTAATCAATACAAGGCTTCATAAGAGTTAATATTTTAAAATCTCCAGAAGAGCTAAATATCTAGAAGATATTTAACTAAGAAGATAGATATAATATCTATAAGATATTAACTTAAAACTCTAGAAGAGTCTATTTACTAAAGACTAAAAAGACTTAGTTAATATGAAGTTTTATAAGAATTAATTATTAAAGACTCTTGAAGAGTAAATTGACCTAAAAGGTCACATGATAATTATATAATGCATTATTCTCCTCTAAGTCTCATAAACTTGTTTTATCATTAAAATATTCTCATATATTGAGACGATGGATGGGGACACTTCTGTTTTTAGTCTAAATATTATTATCAAACTCATAGAATAAACGTGATTTGTATAAATTACTATTTTCTCTCTACATAGTTTTATATTCACTAGGATTGATGCAATTGTGATGCATCTTGAGTAAACCAAAAGTTTACTAATTGAAAAATATTAAATGTTGGCATGACCGGTTGGACCATCCCAGATCATTAAAATACGAATTGTTATAAAAAATTTGTGAAAATATTTTTGTGGACCAGAAGTTCCTGATTAAACAAAGTTTATTTGTACTACGAATTTTCAAGGTAAAATAATTTTATAAACCATCAATATTTATTTAGGTTGAATGTGTTTTTTTTTAGAGAATATATAGTCGAAGCATTGACCCATGGTAACATATATTACTATTAACTTGCAAGCTGAACTTTGCAAGATAACATATGAATATTCATTTTCACTAAATTTATGAGGCCTTGAAGACTGAATATTTTATGAAGAAAAGATCTTTAAAAAACTAAAAGAAAGGCACAAACACATGAAGATGGTCATTATGCCAATACCTATTGAAAAACCCTAGGGGAGGTGGGGGGTGAATAAGGTTTTTGGCTAATTTTTGAAAATCTTTTGTAAATTAAAAGATAAACCTCCAATTTTGTTTGAGAAAGAATTCTAAAACTCTTTTTAATAAAATTTCAAACCAAACAAAATCTTGTGGTTAAACAATTAAGTAAAAAGTTTAGAAAGAAATGCACAAATATTTATATTAGTTCACTCTCTCAAAGAGCTACATCCACTACCTGGAGCCAACACCCAAGGATTTACCAAATCCACTATAAACACAATACACACCAAGTACAAATTTGAGGATCACCCTACAAGGGTTTTGCATACAATCTCAATTCACAACACAATATAAATTAATGGATTACCCAAGGGGTTTTTCAACACAAACCTTTGATATCAATAAGAGAAAGAGATAAGTTTAAGAACAATGTTACCAATGTGAGCTTGAGAAATAGAAGATACAGCTCAATGGAATATTTCTACAAGCTCCCCTTTACTTCTTCTTTGACGAAGCTCAAGAAGATGTTTTTTTGAGATTGAAAGCGTTTGAAATAAATGTATTTTAAAGCTCTTTAAAAGTCTTAAATGATCTCAATAAATATTTCACCAAACTTCTTACCTTTTGGCTGATAAAAAAGCTCTATATATATTTTCTAAGAAAAATGACCATTGCTGAGTGCAACAGTAATATTTTTTTCATAGTAAACATGAAAACCGGACGACTGGTTCCTAAAATCGGACAACCGGTTTTGAAATAGAAAGATTCGGACTCATGTACAGAAAATTGGACGACCGATTTTTCTAAAACTAGAAAAATTGGATGACCGGCATTTTTACAGCCTGTTTTTTAAGACAAGAGCTTTCCTTTCTATCTCAAAGACATGTATTGTTGATACTCTTTTTAGAGATAAAAAAACTTTCAAAAGCATAAAAAATTCTATCAAGAATACTTAGATTTTAAGAAAAGTTTATATTGAGAAAATCATTAAAAGAGCTTCACATATGATCAATAATCAAAGATTAAGGTTCGGGAATTTTACAAAGAAATACTTTAGCACACCCTAACTTAGACATAAGTCTTCAATATCTTCAATGACTTGATCTTGGAATGACTTGATCTTTTCTCCTTCATTTTTCCTTAATCACCAAAATCTTTTGCTTTTTGAGAATGTAGACTTGAGACTCTAAAAGTGCTTCTTTTGTTCTACGAAAGGTTAGTTTAATACTCACACAAACATATGTTAATCATAATCAAAATCATAAGTAATAATGCCCTTAGGGCTAACAATCTCTCTCTTTTTGATTATGACAAACACATATGCAAGAAGAACAAAAGAGAAAGAGTAAAAGTATGGTGATGCTTCAAAAAGATCAATAATAAGAACAAAGCACAACAATCACCATAAGATAGAGATAGCTCTGCCTAAAAGCATGCTTCATATCAAATATGGCTAAAGAAGATAACAAGTCCAAAATAAGCCAAATAGTCCATAGGGTGCACGAATCATTATATAGCAACTCCACAAAGTATAAGAAATACTAAGGCACCAACAAGGCATAAACATATATATATATATATATGAAAAAGTTTCATCAATATGAACATCAACATATCTCATCAAACAACAATTTCTCCCCCTTACATCTTGCACTATTTTCTCCCCCTTTTGTCATAAATCAAAAAAGGACCTTAGGAGAGAAATTTCAAGGGATCATAGAAGAGGTAGCAATTAGATTTTCAACATTAAGTTATCATCATGAAGTCCATAACAAAAGAGTCAAAGCAACAAAAGGTAGCAACAAATGGATCACATAGCACACCAAAAGTAAAAAAAGCATGACGTATATTAAGTCACAAGAGAACAAAAAACATAACATTAAGAGAAAACCATAAGAAGGAGTTTGAAAAAGAAAGAGTCATAGAAAAACAAGGGAAATGGAGAGGGTTTTGTAAAAAGAAGATCTCAATCATCTCTATCTCTTCCTCCTTGCTCTAGTCTCATAACCCGTTCTTGTATGTCAGTTATCTTATTATCCAAAGCATCAAGCCTTTCTTGAATGTCAGAGACTTTCCCATCCAAAACCTCAAAGCGACCATCGAATGCATCAAACTGAGTATTCATTGAAGTTTGTAGAGAGGCTCGCATTTCCATCACTTGACTTATGCTTCTAAAAGATGACCCTTCCTCCGGTCTCTCTTGCCTCTTCTTTCTTCTACTTCTCTTCTAATCCTTTCAACCTCCGTCTCGGAGTCACGTTCTTCTTCACTTACATGCATTTTGTCTTGTTCTTCATCATCATCTTCTTCTTCACTATCACTTTGGTCTTGACCCCCTCTTATGAATCCCCCTTCATCATTTCTTTCAAATCCCATCCTCTTGAAGGTTTGTTGATTGTATATCTTTCCATGACCAATGTGACCACTAATACCAACCAAATTGATCACAAAGTATTGAAAAATTTTGGTAATGAAGCATCCATAAGGCAAGCATTTGGTTGAGGAGGATTGTGTGGCTAGCATGTGTTCTATAGTCATATACCCAAAGTTCATCCTCCTATGTTCATGTAAAGCTAGCATCACGAAAGATTGCATGTTGGTGATAGATGATTTATGCCCAACATTTGGAATAATTATGTTTGAGTTCATGTGATGGAGTAATCTCCCATATGCATCAAGTTTATTGACATTCCTATCATCATGTCTCTTCAACACTTCCCCTCTAGTGAAAATTTCTTCAAAACACCTTCCACTATATAAGTTTGGATAAAAAAATTTCCTTGTTCTTAGTGTAGAATCTTATTCCATCTTGAAGGGTTTCAAAAATGTGATTTAGTAGTCTATCATCAAAAGCAATGTCTCTATCCCCCCAATCCTAGTTAATATCCATCAATGAGGAACATTGTCAACTCTTTCAACCCTTCCCTTATGGAGATTAGCATAAAACTCATATATCATCTCAACATAATAAAGTTCATTCACAATCAACAATGGTATCCAACCAATCAGTTCAAAGAGATGAGGATAGCCTCCATACCTTGCATGTCGTTTAAATCTACTCGGTGACCCGAGGCTATTTTTCTTCGATTCCTAGTCCACTCTTCAAAACTTGCAGCCTCCTTTGCCGAAATAAATCGATTTGGAATTCTAACTTCAGGAACCCTAACTCCAGAGGGTACCCCTTTTGCCTTTCCTTTTTCTCTACTGCTACCTCCTTCTTCAAGATTTTGGCCTTGACCAACATTTGCATTCTTGGTTTTTACCATTTTTTGAGTGAAACTCGGGTAGGGTTTGAGAGGAGATGGAGGGTTTCAAATGGAGCAGATTTTGACACAAAAACAGAGAGAAGAATCGTTTCTTTGCTATGTTAAGAGATAGATTTGAAGAAAAAGAGAAGAAGAGTGAAACTCGGAGCAAGAAATCTGATGGGTCTTTTGAGGGAGGAAGTTCTCAGTCAAGAGAATGAGAGAGAGTTGAGAGAAATATGTGAAAAGTTGGAAAAAATCTGATTTTAAAAGCGCAGACCCGACGATTTTTAAAAAAATCGGTCGTCTGGTTTTTGTAAATTGATGAAATCGAACGTCTAATTTTATCGAAGTCATCCGATTTTGTCTTCCGAATATCTCGGGAATTTTTTAGAAGAAAAATCCTTAAGTCCGGTTTTGAAACCGGACGTCTGGTTTTTAAGAATGGCGTCTGATTTTATGAAAAATATCAGCAAGAACAAAAAAAAAAATGTATGAGGAAAAACTGATAACACAAACAACACATATTACTCATTAAATTTGTTGATACCAAGCAATTTTCTTAAATAGAAAAAAGCGATCTTCCGAAAGAGGTTTTGTAAAAATATCGGCAATTTGATCCTCTGTACAAATATATTCTAAAAATACATCACCTTTAGCAACATGATTTCTAATGAAGTGATGTTTGATTTCAATATGTTTTGTTTTTGAATGTTACAAAAGGTTTATGGAAATGTTTATGGCACTAGTGTTATCACAAAAGAAACACCAAAATCAATCAATGTGTGTTTCATCCAAAGTACCTGTGCACAACAACAACCGACTGCGATGTATTCCGCTTCGGCGGTTGATAGGGATACGCACGATTACTTGTTGCACCAAGATACAAAGCATCCTCCCAATAATTGGCAATTTCCACTTGTACTCTTCCTTTCTACCTTACATCCAGCATAATCCGCATCGGTGTAGGCAATAAGATCAAAACAAGATTGTTTAGAGTACCACAAGCCATAATCATATGATGAAATTAAGTATCTCAAAATACATTTTATAGCTATTAAATGAGATTCTTTGGGGCAAGCTTTGAATCTAGCACATAAACATACGACAAACATAATATCCTGCTTACTAGCAGTTAAATAAAGTAAACTACCAATCATACCTCTATATGTCTTTTTATCAACCATTTTACCTTTTTCATCTTTGTCAAGCTTCAATAATGAGCTCTTGGAGTGCCAATACCTTTTGCATTGCTCATCCTGAATGTCTTGAGAAGTTCCTTGGTGTACTTCTCTTGGTTGATAAAGATTCCTTTTTTCGTTTGCTTGATTTGTAGTCCGAGGAAGTATGTCAATTCTCCCATCATGCTCATTTCAAATTCCTTTTGCATAAGAGAGGCAAATTCTTCACATAAAGAGACATTAGTAGCACCAAAAATAATATCATCAACATAAATATGGACAAGAAGATGATCATTATTACAAAGGGTTTTTGTAAAAAGAATAGTGTCCATCACACCCCTTGAAAAGTTATTTGAAAGAAGAAAACCACTTAACTTTTCATACCAAGCTCTTGGAGCTTGTTTTAAACCATAGAGTGCTTTTGAAAGGTTGTAAACATAATTTGGAAATTTTTCATGCACAAAATCGGGAGGTTGTTCAACATAAACTTCCTCCTCAATATCACCATTTAGAAAGGCACTCTTAACATCCATTTGGAAAAGCTTGAATCCCTTAAAACAAGCAAAAGCTAAAATCATGGATTCAAGTCTAGCAACCGGAGCAAAGGTTTCATCAAAATCTATGCTCTCTTCTTGATTGAATCCTTGGGCAACAAGTGTAGCCTTGTTTCTAATGACTTCTCTGGATTCATTGAGTTTATGTCGAAAAACCTATTTTGTGCCAATAGTGGGGTGATTACGTGGTGTAGGGACTAAAGTCCAAACTTTGTTTCTTTCAAATTGATTTAACTCCTTTTGCGTAGCAATAATCCAAAACTCATCACATAAAGCATCATCAATAAACTTAGGCTCAATTTGAGATAATAGGGCAAAGTTGTCAATAAAATACCTTCTTGTTCTTACCCCTTGTGATACATCACCAATAATTTCATCCTTGGAGTGTCCCTTTGGATATATCACATCTTGAGGAAGATTTTGAGCTTCTTGATCGTTTCCTTGTTTTTCCTCAATCTCTTCTTCCTCCAAAGCATGTTCTTCCATTGCTTAAGTGTACAATGGTTGGTTACTTAGAGTGTTATCTATGTCATCATCATCAGCATTCTTGTCAAAAATGTTAGTTTCATCAAAATTAACATGAATAGACTCTTCAACACATAAGGTTCTTTTGTTGAAAATTCTAAAAGCCTTTTTGATTGAAGAATAACCAAGAAAAATTCCCTCATCGGATTTTCGCTCAAAATTCCCAAGATTGTCCGTGGTGTTTAAAATAAAGCATTTGCATCCAAAAACTTTAAAATAGCCAATTCAGGGGGTTTTGTTAAAAATGAGTTCAAAAGGAGTTTTCGTTAAAGAAGATCTCAAGATAACATGATTCATAACGTAGCATGCGGTGTGAATGGCCTCGGCCCAAAAGTATTTAGGAAGGGAGTTTTCACAAAGCATTGATCTTGCCATTTCTTGTAGAGTACTGTTTTTCCTTTCCACAACACCATTTTGTTGTTGGGTTTTAGCAGCCGAAAAGTTGTATGAAATACCTAAATCATCACAAAGTTTTGTAAAATATTGGTTGTTGAAATCTCTCCCATTATCACTTCTCATAGAAATCAATTTGCAATCAAGGGAGTTTTGAACCTTTTTGAAAAGTTTTACAAATTCTTGAAATGCCTCATCCTTTTGGCTAAAAAACAAAGTCCAAGTAAATAAAACAAAGTCCAAGTAAATCTAGTGTAGTCATCCACCATGACAAAAGCATATCTCTTACCACCAAGACTAGTGGTCCTCATTGGTCCAAATAAGTCCATGTGAATAAGTTCCAAAGGTTTTGAAGTTGAAATCATGTTCTTTGATTTAAAAGAGGTCTTAATTTGTTTTCCAAATTGGCAAGTATCACAAAGTTTAGTTTTTTCAACGTGAAGTTTTGGTAAGTCTCTAACAAGTTCCTTTGAAGAAAGTTGGTTCAATAAATCCATACTAACATGACCAAGTCTTCTATGCCACAAAAATGCATCATCATCATGAACCGAGAGACACTTGAAGTTTTGAGAAAGAACATCTTCAAGATGAAAGACATAGACATTTCCAACTCTTTTAGCAACAAAAATAGTTTTTTTTCATGGTTATCAATGATAGAAGAAGAATTACTTTAAAAAATAACATTTTTCCCACTGTCACATAATTGACTAATACTAAGCAAATTGAATTTTAAACCATCAATTAGAAGAACATCCTTAATAAGAGAAGAAGAATTGTTACCAATGATTTTTCCTTTGTTCTTATCTCCAAATGTGACAAATCCACTTTCGGTTTCTTTGAGTTCACTCATAAGCGATGAGTTCCTGGTCATGTGCCTTGAACAACTGCTATCCAAGTACCACTTAGATGACCTTGACTTGTGTTCCTACAAAAGAAAAAGTAGAGATGACTTTTGGTACCCACATCTTTTTGGGTCCATGAATGTTAGTTGGATTTTCTTTTACCTTCCAAACGGTTTTCACTCCCCTTTCAATTTATTTTTTTTTAAAAAACACTTTGTGGCTTTATGATCACTCTTTTCACAATAGGTGCAACAAAAGTGTGAGTGAGATGATGAAGCCTTTACAAACTGTGTTTGTTTAGAAAAAATATTGGAATGATTATACCCAATACCATTTTTATCAAAGGCGATCTTTGAGAGCTAAGAAGTTTTTCAAAGTTTTCTTTTCCTTTTGTGAACTTTTCAACACATATCGTGAGATCACTCACCTTTTTCTTCAAAACATCATTCCATGCATTTTTCAAGTGAGTGAATTTTTCACAAAGTTTCTTGTTTTCTAAAATAAGGTTTTGAAAATCATTGTTTGAACACTCTTTTTCATTTTTCAAGATTTCTAAAGACTCAAGGAGAGATTTGTTTTCACAAATAAGTTTTGAGTTTTCATCAAGCAAAAATTGATTTTTGTTTTTCAATTCTTTGTTTCTTTTAGAAACCTTTTCGCATTCACCATACATTTCAATAAGCATAGTACAAGGATCATCATCACAAATATCATCAATGAGACTAGAAGAGTTAGAGGGTGAAGAGTGTACCTCATTCTCTATTGCCATGAAGCATATGTTTGCCTTTTCATCACCTTCACTTTCACTTTTATCTTGATCCCATGCACCAATAAGTCCCTTGCCTTTCTTTTTTTTCTTTAAGGCTTCAAGCTTGTCTTCCAATGCTCCTTTTTCTTTTTCAATAGCCTTTGGACAATCGGCTACAAGGTGCTCCATTGCATTCAAAGCATCTTGCTTCGAATAATGAAGAGTTTTGTCCTCCTTTCTTAAATGGAGGTTTCTTTCCCCTTTTGTTAAAACTTTTCTTGTAGAATCTTTTGAATTTTCTCATAACCAAGGCTATATCTTCATCGTCATCATGATCATCTTCATCATTGGAAGAACTAGCTTGTTCTTCTTCATTTACTTTGAGAGCTATGTTTCTTTTTCCCTTCTCTTCTTCTTCCATTTCATTTAGCATTTTTACTTTCAACTCATAGGTGAGAAGAGAGCCTATGAGTTCTTCAATTGGGAGAGTTCTCAAATCCTTTGATTCCTCTATGGCAAGACATTTTGGTTGCCATGCCTTAGGGAGTGCATCTAGAACTTTTCTATTCGCTTCTCCTCTTGAGTATTCCTTTCCATAAGCCTTGAGTCCATTTGTGATGTTTGTAAATCTAGTGAACATTTCACTAATACTCTCATTTTGCTTCATCACAAAGAGTTCATAATTTCTTACTAACAAAGCCAACTTTGATTCTTTGACTTGGTTGGTTCCTTCATGAGTGACTTCCAATAGCTTCCACATGCCATGGGCCTAGTCACATCCACTTACTTGATTGTATTCATTAACATCCAATGCACAACTTAGGATGTCCATGGCTTGGTAGTTCAATGTCATCATTCTTGAGTCATATTCATCAAATTCTTCTATTTTCTTGATTCTTCCATCCTTTTGAGGGATAAAAAGTCCTTTCTTTACAATACTCCAAAGATCAAAGTTAATAGAACAAATATATCTTTTGATTCTACATTTCCAAAAAGTATAATTTGTACCATTGAAAAGAGGAGGTCTATTTGTAGAAAAGCCTTCTACATATGGTAAACTAGAAACATTAGCCATAGTAAAATAAAGATCTTTTGCTTCAAGGGTGTTAGTCCTTTTTTAGAGAAGCCCCGCTCTGATACCAATTGAAAAACCTTGGGGGGGGGGAGATGAATAAGGTTTTTGGCTATTTTTGAAAATCTTTCGTAGTTTAAAAGATAAACCTCCAATTTTGTTTGAGAAAGAATTCTCAAACTCTTTTTAATAAAATTCCAAACAAAACAAAATCTTGTGGTTAAGACAATTAAGTAAAAAGCTTAGAAAGAAATGCACAAAGATTTATAGTGATTCACTCTCTCAAAGAGCTACATCCATTACCTTGAGCCAACACCCAAGGATTTACCAAATCCACTATAAACACAATACACACCAAGTACAAATTTGAGGATCACCCTACAAGGGTTTTGCACACAACCTCAATTCACAACACAATATAAATCAAAGGATTACTCAAGGGGTTTTTCAATACAAACCTTTGATATTAATAAGAGAAAGAGATAAGTTTAAGAACAATGTTACCAATGTGAGCTTGAGAAATAGAAGATACAACTCAATGGAATGTTTTTACAAGCTCCTCTTTACTTCTTCTTTGATGAAGATCAACAATGAAGCTCAAGAAGATGTTTTTTTGAGATTGAAAGTGTTTGAAATAAATGTACTTTAAAGCTCTTTAAAAGTCTTAAATAATCTTAATAAATATTTCACCAAACTTCTTACCTTTTGGCTGATAAAAAAGCTCTATATATATTTTTTGAGAAAAATGACCGTTGCTGAATGCAACGGTAATATTTTTTTTACAGTAAACATTAAACCGGACGACCAGTTCCTAAAACCGGACGACCAGGTTTGAAACAGAAAGATTCGGACTTATCTACGAAAAACCGGACGATCGATTTTTCTAAAAGTAGAAAAATCGGACGACCGGTTTTAAAACCGGATGGCCGATTTTGGAGAATTTTTATAGCTAGTTTTTTAAGACAAGAGCTTTCCTTTCTATTTCAATGACATATATTCTTGATACTCTTTTTAGAGATAAAAAACTTTCAAAAGCATAAAAAATTCTATCAAGAATACTTAGATTTTAAGAAAAGTTATATTGAGAAAATCATTAAAAGAGCTTCACGTATGATCAATAATCAAAGATTAAGGTTAGAGAGTTTTACAAAGAAATACCTTAGCACACACTAACTTAGACATAATTCTTCAATGTCTTCAATGACTTGATCTTGGAATGGCTTGGTCTTTTCTCCTTCATTTTGCCTTCATCACCAAGATCTTTTGCTTTTTGAGAATGTAGACTTGACACTCCAAAAGTGCTTCTTTTGTTTTATGAAAGGTTAGCTTAATACTCACACATACATATGTTAATCATAATCAAAATCATAAGTAATAATGCCCTTAGGGCTAACACCTATATTTATGGCTATAATATTTTGAACCTATCAGTATGCAAGAGTCTATAGAATCTAAAGTTTTTCTTAATTGAAATAATATAGCTAGAGAATATTCTCTCTTTCTCATATCTCAAATATCTCCCACAGTAGCAATATTGAAATCAAGGTAATTGATTACCTTTTGAGACTAAAAAAATAATAGTGAGTCATTGTTGATGGAATATTATGATATTCATAATAATTTTAAATCATTCCCCGAAGTGAATGTAACTAGATATTTTATTCTTAATTTATAATCATGCTAATATTTATGATGACTCATTGAACCTAATATTTAGATTATCACTATAAGTGGTAAATTAATAATAAGAAAATAGAGGAATTTATAATTTCGAATAAATATTATTGATACAATATGGAAGAAAATATGTAGCATACTTGTAGTGCGTCAACTAAAATTTTAAATCTCTAGTTTGTATCGCTAAGGGAAAAAGAAAGAGATAAATATGTTGGAGTTTGTTTACTTCCAATTTTATGCTAATGATATTTGATGTCGATCTCAAATATTAATCATGTCTATGTTTATATAGACTTGGTGATATAGCCAATTTCTTTAAATAATTAGAGGAATGAATTTGACTTTTTGTTTGTGATTAAATATGAGTCTTTGCATATTATATATATGCCCCTTGATTTATTATATATTCAAGTAGAGCGAAGTTCTAGAAGAGTTAGTTAATATGAAAGACCCATAAGAGTTAGTTAATATGAAGTTATAGAAGAACTAATTATTTAAATACTCTTGAAGAGTAAATTGACCTAAAAGGTCACATGATAATTATATAATGCATTTATTCTCCTCTAAGTCTCATAAAATTATTTTATCATTAAAATATTCTCATATATTGAGACGATGGATAGGGACAATTTTTTTTTATAGTCTAAACATTATTATTAAATTCATAGAATAAATGTAAAGTATATAAATTACTATTTTCTCCCTATATAGTTTTATATTCACTAGGATTGATGCAATTGTAATGCATCATTGAGTAAACCTAAAGTTCAATAATTCAAAATTATTAAATGTTGACATGACCAGTTGGACCATCTGGAATCATTAAAATACGAAGTGTCTAAAAAATTTGTGACAATATTTTTATAGAACCAGAAGTTCCAAATTAAACAAAGTTTATTTGTACTATGAATTTTCAAGGTAAAATAATTTTGTAAACCATCAATATTTATTTAGGATAGAATGTGTTATAGGAGAATACATAGACGATGCATTGACCCATGGTAACATATATTATTGTTAACTTGCAAGCTGAACTTTGCAAGATAATGAGCTCATATTTTAAATTCTCCAATTAACATATTTTGTCCAAATAATATTGATGGTTTTACAATATTTGTATAAATATCGAACATTCCTGCTGAACATGTTCATTAGCTAGTAAATGGTTTTATAGAGCCATTAGTGCCTTGAGTCAATTGGTTTATATTTTGTAGTACTTATTATTATTTCGTCAACATGTTTAATTAAGTTCTTATTATAATTGGTTCAGTGGTAATGAACCAAAATTTTTTTCCATCAAATATTTATATATGCATTATACAAATATATTATTCCACCGCAATGTATTTAAGATGGATATTGAAAAGAGGAGAAATTGCATAGTCAGATAAAGAAGAAAATCATGTGTGTCTCATTTTGATCTTCATATAAATTTAATTTGAACCAGAAGTTCAAAAGATGAATAACCAGGTATATTTATTGATAAAAGAAAATCCGACATGGAATGAACCTAAATTTAACGTCCCCGAAGGATAGTCTATCACTTCTTATAATTTTGAGATACATACAAAATATGGTAGAATAAATTGGTTCCAATAAAATCCTCGCATATGTAAAGGAGCAATAATTTAAGATGATCCTATGTGGTTAAGTCAAGCAGATGAAAATTCTAGCAGAATTTTTCATGACATGCCTTTATGATTATTTCCAAAAGAAATTCAGACACTTAAAAATCGTGATAATTATGATTTATGAGATCTCATTGATAATGTCATTATATAAATATATGGAACCATAAAGTAGTACAAAACGTCAACGATATTTATGTATATGTTATTTAACAGAATGAGAATCTTGAATTAAAGTTTGCAGACTCGAGATTCTAATGTATTAGAGATATTTGGCCAAGATATATAAAAGTTCGCATGGAAATTATAAAAAGTTCGGACAATTATTAAGTACACTTGAAGTGTACATGTATTCTCTGAAGGAATTATACACCTAAAGTGCAATCTCAAAAGGATAAGTATTAATAAATAAAGTGCGAACTTGTATAAGTTATAATATAAGATTCTTCGTAAAGTCCTGGTAATATTGATGCGAAGAATAAAAGTTGTGGTGGTGGATTGAGTTTAGATAATAGCGCACTAAACTCTAAGGATTTATTTCAAGTCCTTGAAGGACTCGATAGACATGCTTGAAGCATGTAAGTGAATTGTTCTTGAAGACCATAACATCATTGTCTTAGTGATTCTATAAATTATATGAAATTAAGATCGAGTACATATATATATATATCCATAAAGTTCTCTGAAATTTTGTTATGCTTGCCTCTTATGATTCTTTATTTATTTTTAATGTTCTCCTCAATAGGGGAAAAAATTAGAATCATAAAATGCAATGTTCAATATTGAAGTATCTTAATCTATATACAAGTATTCGTGAACTAGAAGTTCTATAGGTTATTTATTTGTTTAAGTTACAAATTTACTTGATATTTTGTTAACTCTAAAAGAGTTACAAAATTGATTTTGTGGATGCTTCTATAGATATCCCAATAGGACATAAGTCTTATAACTAGTCATGTTAAATCATGCCTGAAGCGTGATCGACCTTTTATTTACAAAGGTTCTTTAATGAAATAATTAAATACTTGGAGTGTTCCTCCTGAAGATTTTATGATTGGCAAGGAAATGCTTGAAGTGTTTCAAGATTTTGTCTTGATTTACAAATTGAACATCTCGAAGATAGAAATTCTTTATCTATTCATATAAGTTTTACATGGATATATTATATTACACATTATCATCTAATTATCATTCAATTATGAATGTTGGTAAATACCACATATTTATAGATAAGAAGGTAATTGATATTTATTGGTCATGAAGTACCATAACTTTGTGCAAATAATACATATTCTTTTATATGACGTTTGGAAAAAATATTATTATCCTACAATGTTTTCCATGATAATTAATCTCAGATTATGGGAAAAATCCTAATGAGATGGATAAAACAAGTTGTTTACTTATATGATTCACAAAAGTTGCATTCTCAAAGGAAACAAGATGTGCATATGCGATATGATATTGTCATAGCGATCACAGCTTCAACTATACTGAAGTTCTAACTTTTTATATGGATTGATAAGAATGTGTGTGACCATTATTGATAATTAATTCCAAGATATTTATATGGTATCCTAAAAGGATTAGATTACAACCATATTGTTAAGTTGTAAAATTTGAGGACATATTTAGAGAAATGAAATAGAATGAATTTCACCAAATCTCTTTATAAGAAAGGTGAAATTGATGTACAATAATTTTGATCAGATGTGGTATATAATACTAAAGATTTATTCATTAAAATATATCAATGTATTAGTTTAATGATGTTTAAACAGGGGAGTATATAAAACATAAATAAATGATGTACTCTTTTTCCTTCACTAGACGTTTTTCTCCCACATGATTTTTTTCTTTAGTAAGGTTTTAATGAGGCATATTCTTTATGTTCTCGATATCCAAAGGGGAGTGTTATGAAACTAATGAATACATAGTGGATGTTCAAACACATTCTCTAGAGAGAACTATAGCTCCCAAAACCTAATTTTAATTGGGCTCTGACTCCCGATGATAAAGTCCATTTCTTCTGGGGTTTTATATCTCTTGTACTTGGTGTCTATAAATAGGACATTATGGAATACATAAATAAAATGATTGATTTCTGAATATGTATGTCTACTTTCTATCTCTCTCTTGTTTCTTTGTTCTTCTACTTTTATTTTATAGTTGTATTATTATTCTAAGCAAATCATATGTCGCAATCATCAAATTCATAAAAAATTAAATTTGTTCAAAAAAGTACTTATATTTTTCTCTTTTTAAACACAAATTTATTATTTAACTTTTCATTTACATCAAACTATTATATATTTATTGGAAACTATATATGTTAATTTCTAATGTGGTGACAAAATTCGACAATCAAATTTACATTGCAGACAGTACCACTATTTTCAATACAATATTTGTTCATTTATAATATTCTATCAATTATTTAAGGTCCAATATGTGTTGTAGGTCTCGAAACTAACCAAGAGGAGGTAATTGGGTAGTTAAAATCTTTTTCACAAAAATATAAAGTACAGAAACAAACACCTTATCCGAAAGTAAATTAGCTTGAATGAAAAGCTCAAATGGCAACATTGCAAGAATTGCGTGATTTAGCTTGACCAATTGATCCGAATCAAGCTTGATCAATCTTTAGAGCTTTTGAACTTGAATAAATTTAGGGGAGAACCAATCGTGTTTTAGTGTTTCAAGTGAAGCTAGATTTACTTTAAATTCTTGAAAAGGATTTTATCAAGCATAGTTTAAACAGAACAAAAACAAAAGTAATAACAACGCAAAGGAACTATAGTGGTTTGATTAAATGTCTACATCTACTATGTTTAGGGACTTATATTCATTAGGGTTGTCAATTGGGCTTTTTTGGGTTGGGCTTATCTTGGTTCGAGTTTGACTCGAATAATTCGTGCCTAAGAAAGAAAAACTCGAGCTCGGCTCACATTTATTTAGGTACAAGTCGAGCCGGTCAGGCCCGAATTAATTAATTTTTTTAAAAAAATTTGAACAAAAATTTGAAAAATAATGAAAGGATTTTAATTATAAAATATTTATATTATTTAAATCTATTTCAT
This sequence comes from Catharanthus roseus, assembly GCA_028651295.1. Taxonomy (NCBI): domain Eukaryota; kingdom Viridiplantae; phylum Streptophyta; class Magnoliopsida; order Gentianales; family Apocynaceae; genus Catharanthus; species Catharanthus roseus. The sequence goes on along the minus strand of JAPQWS010000140.1, from coordinate 3,260,793 downwards.
TATACATTTACAAAAGTACATATTCAAACAATAAAAAAACTTCTTTCAAATGAATCAAAATTTTATTTTATTTTAATGTTTATTTGATAATTTTTCAATTGTTAATGATAATTACAATATAGTACATAATTATAATATATAACATATTATAATATATAAAAATTACAAATAATATGTATAAAGGGGCCGAGCCTACTTAGGTCCAAGTTCGGCCCAAATTACTTTCGAGCCTAAAAGATAGGCCCAAATATTTTAAAAACAGGCCGAACGGGCTAGGCTTTGGGCCAGCACAAACCCATTGACAGTCCTAGTTTCCACTATCACAGCCTTTTTACTAGGCAGAGACAACACCTTTAAAGTGTTGATTTTCAATAGATTTCAACAATTATATTGTACCCAGTAATTTTAAATAGATCTAGCAAACTATCCTACTTCTAAAATTTCAAGTTCTAGCAACCCCGAACACAACCATTCATGGCTTATTTAACATACAAGATTTTAAAGGTTCTTGTTATCTCGCGGGTCGAAAGGTGGCGGGGTAAGGAGGAGGACACTGGGACGAATAGGGAATCTTCTTCTTCCTTCAAGGTTATGGAATTATATGCCAGTAAGGAGACTCCCAAGCATCTGAGATGCAAAAAGAAAAAGGGACCCCTCATCATGGTTTTGATTTGGGAATCCAATTCCAATCCTTTACCAACAGTATTAGCTTTTGAGCTAGACAACTCATAAATGCTTCCCCTGGTGGCTTATCGATAGCAAGACACCCCAACGAGTATATGACTTGATCGAGCAAATCGCTTTGAATAGTTATATTTGGGGGACCCAAGACTGGGAGAAAAATGGCAGGATTACATGTCATAGATACGCTAACACATTTGGAGTCAAGTTTGGCCGCCATGATAGATAAAAAATTCAAAAGATTAAATATAGGTCCACAACAAGTGATGTTTTGAGACTTTTGTAATGGGGGGTACCCAAATCATGATTACCCTAGTAAAGATGTTTCCATGGAACAAGTAGACTATATCCAAGGAAATAGGTAACGAAATAATCCTTATTCCAATACCTATAACACTGGATGGCACAACCACTAAAATTTTTCTTGGAGCAATTAAGGGTAACAAAGACCTCAAAATCCTCCTACAATGCACCTCCTTCGAATCCACCACCTAAATCCAACTTGGCGGATCTTTTGAATGCAACCGATGCTAGGATGCAAAATCAAGATGCTTTTATTCAGAACTTAGAAAATCAAATTGGGCAACTTGCCAAGATCATCTCAAAAAGACCACATGGGTCCCTTCCAAGCAACAAATCCAAGGGAACATGCTAAAGCAATAACTTTGAGAAGCAGCAAGGAATTATAAGTTCCTACTCCTATGGCGATTATAAAAGAGAAGGATTTAAAGGAGAAGGAACTCAAAAAAAGGGTGTTGAAGAAAAAGTTGAAGAAGGACGTGATTGAAAAATCGAGAAGAAGTATCAAAACAAAGTCCATCACTTTATAGACCTCCTGTGCCATACCCTCAATGCCTTTTTAAAGCAAAGCAAGACGAACAATATAGTAAGTTTTTAAATTTGTTTAAACAATTACATATTAACATTCCGTTTGTTGAAGCTTTGACACAGATGCCAAAATATGCCAAGTTTCTAAAAGACATGCTCTCCAAGAAAAAAAAGCTTGAAGATATCTCGTGGTGACTTTGAATGAGGAATGCTCGGCCATTATAATGAACAAGGACAAATTGCCAGAAAAGCTAAAGGACCCAGGGAGTTTTACTATTCCTTGTACTATTGGTACTTTATTTTTTAGTATGGCCTTAGCCAACTTAGGCGCTAGACTTAATTTATTACCTAATAAAGTTTTCAAGAAGCTAGGTCTAGGGAAACCCCACTAGGATGAGTATAAAATTGGCTAATCGAACTATTAAATATCCTAAGGGTATTATAAAAGATGTCCTCGTTCAAGTAGAAGACTTTATCTTTCCAAAAGATTTCATGGTTATGGACATGGAGGAAGATAATGAAGTCCCTCTAATTTTAGGTTGCCCTTTCCTTAATATGGCTAGAGCTATAATTAATGTTTGGGATAGACCAGGAAGGATGAGGTAGTTCTTAAACTACCCAAAGCTATGTGTCGTACTTTAGACCATGATGATACTTACTTTATGGTAAATTTTATAGATTCTTATGTATCTTGTCATGTGCGGGAACTAATAAACGACAATCTGTTGCTTACGACACTCCAAGGTAATGATAGAAAAGAGGTATACGATGAGTTGGTATAACAAGTTGTGGCACAATTGGATGAGGTAGAAAATCGAGGAGAAGGATGTAAAAAGTGAGAATTTACAAACTTTACCTTGCCCCTCATCAAAGCCATCAATAGAGGAACCTCTAGAATTTAAATTAAAGGCGTTGCCTAAGCACTTAGAGTATGCATTCTTAGGGGACAATTCTACTCTTCCTGTCATCATCTCCTCCAAGCTAAGTAGACAACAAAAACGAGAGTTACTAAGGACCTTAAAAAAACATAAAAAGGCTATAGCTTGGAAAGTAGTCGACATTCAAGGTATTAGTACCTCGTTTTGTACACACAAGATCTTGCTTGAAGAAGAGATTAACCTGTGGTTCAAACTCATAGGAGATTGAATCCCATAAGCAAGAGGTGGTGAAAAAGGAGGTAATCGAACTATTCGATGCTTGAATCATCTATCCAATTTTTGACAGCATTTGGGTTAGTCCTATCCAAGTAGTACTAAAGAAAGGAGGTATGACAACCATTCCCAGTGAAACGGAAGAATTAATTCCAATGAGAGTCACTACCAGTTAGAGGGTGTTGTTAGCCCTAAGGGCATTAATACTTATGTTTTGATTATGATTAACATATGCTTGTGTGAGTATTTTAGCTAACCCTTCATAGAACAAAAGAAGTACCTATGAAGTCTCAAAGTCTACAAGCAAAAGATCTTGTTGATGAGGACAAAATGGAGAAGAAGAGACCAAGACATTCCAAGATCAAATCATTGAAGACATTGAAGGCATTGTCTTTGGTAGAGTGAATTAGGTACTACCTTGTAAACTCCCTAGTCTTACTCTTTGATTAAGTGATCATATATGAAGCTCCCTGTATGATTTTCTAAGATATAATCTTTTGTTAAAATCTAAGTATTCTTGACTGAAGATGTTTTGGAAAGTTTTTCTTCTCTTTAAAATGATAGTCAAAGAATACATGCTTTTGAAGCAAGGAAGAAAGTTTTTGTTTAAAAAGAAACTTGGCTGAGGAAAACATGAATTCGGCAGTCCGGTTTTAGAACCGGTCGTCCGCTTTTTTCAAAGTAAAAAATTCGGCAGTCCGTTTTTTCAGAAAATCAAGTCCGAATCTTTCTGTTCAAAAACTCGGTCATCCGGTTTTAAAACCGGCAGTCCAATTTTCCTATGTATCAAAATTCGGCAATCCATTTTCTAAGTCCGAATCTTTCTGTTTTAAAGAACCGGCAGTCCGTTTTCAGGAACCGGTCGTCCGGTTTTTGGTGTTACTGTACAAATTTTACTGTTGCACAGAATGTATCTGTCATTTCTGAAAAGCAACGGCTATTGTCTAAAGGCAACGGTCTTGTGCTTCAAGACTCTATATAAACACTTGATTTTCAGCCATAAAAGAGATAAGTTTTGTGGAATATTCATTGTGAACATTTAAAACTTTCAAGAGCTTCAAAAGCACATTTATTGCAAATATTTTTCATTCCAAAAACAAAATCTTCTTGAGCTTCATTATTGATCATCATCAAAGAAGAAGAAAGGAGGAGCTTGTAGAACAATTTCATTGAGTTGTATCTTATATTCCTCAAGCTCAAAAGTGGTAACATTGTTCTTAAACTTATTCTTTTCTTTTATTGATATCAAAGGTTTGTGTTGAAAAACCCTTTGGGTAATCCTTTGATTTACATTGTGTTGTGATTTGAGGTTGTGTGCAAAACCCTTGAAGGGTGATCCTCATATTTGTAGTTGGTATATCTTTGTGTTTTAGTGGATTTGAAAAATCCTTGGGTGTTGACTCAAGGTAGTGGATGTAACTCTTTGAGAGAGTGAACCACTACAAATCCTTGTGTTCTTCTTCATATTTCTCACTTGTCTCAACCACAAAATTTCATTTGGTTTGGAATTTTATTATAAGATTTTTAGAATCCTCTTTCAAACAAAATTGAAGGTTTATCTTTTGATTAACAAAGTATTTTCGAAAATTAGCCAAAAACCTTATTCACCCCCCCTCTAAGGTTTTTCAATTGATATCAGAGCAGGGCTTCTTAAAGAAGGACTAACACCCTTGAAGCAAAAGATCTTTAATTTACTATGGCTAATTACTCTAGTTTACCGTATGTAGAAGGTTCTTCTACAAATAGACCTCCTCTTTTTAATGGAACAAACTATAGTTTTTGGAAGTCTCGAATTAAAATATATATTTGTTCTATTAACTTTGACTTGTGGAGCATTGTAGAGAAAGGTCCTTACATTCCCAAAATAAATGGAGTAGCCAAGAAGATTGAAGAATTTGATGAGTTCGACTCAAGGAAGATGACTCTAAACTTTCAAGCTATGAATATTCTTAGTTGTGCATTGGATGCAAGCGAATATAATAGAGTGAGCGGATGTGATTCGGCTCATGAAATGTGGAAGTTGCTTGAAGTTACTCACGAAGGAACAAATCAAGTAAAGGAGTCAAAATTGGCTATGTTGGTGAGAGACTATGAGCTATTCATGATGAAACAAAATGAGAGCATCAGTGACATGTTCACAAGGTTCACCAACATCACAAACGGCCTAAATGCATATGGGAAAGAGTACTCAAGAAGGGAAGCAAATAGAAAAATTCTTGATGCACTTCCAAAAGCTTGGCAACCGAAAACACTAGCTATTGAGGAATCAAAGGATTTGAGACTACTTCCTATTGAAGAACTCATAGGATCACTACTCACCTATGAAATGCAAATTAAAAGATTGAATGAAATGGAGGATGAAGAAAAGGGAAAAAGAGGCATAGCACTCAAGGCAAATGAAGATGATCAATCATACTCATCAAACAATGAAGATGAGGTTGATGATAATGAGGAAATGACATTGATAATGAGAAAATTTAAAAGATTCTATAAGAAAGGTTTCAACAATAGAGGGAAGAAACCTCCACTCAAGAAAGGAGGACAAAGCTCATCACTCTTCAAAGCTTGGTGTTTTGAATGCAATAGCACCGATCATCTTGTAGCCGATTGTCCCAAGGCCCTTGAAAAGGAAAAGGGAGCTTTAGAAGCCAAGCTTGAGGCATTAAAGAAGAAGAAGAAAGGCAAAGGTCTAATTGGAACTTGGGATCAAGACTCAAGTGAAAATGAAAAAGAAGAAAAAGTCAACATATGCTTCATGGCACTAGAAAATGAGGTACAATCTTCACTTCCTAACTCTTCTAGTATCCTTGATGATGATTGTGATGTTGATCCTAGCATAATGCTTATTGAAATGTATGATGAGTGCAAAAAGGTTACTAAACGAAACAAAGATTTAAAAAGCAAAACTCAATTTTTGTTAGATGAAAATTCAAAACTCATTTGTGAAAATAAAGCCATTCTTGAATCCTTGGAAGTTTTGAAGAAAGAAAAAGAGTGTTCAAATGATGACTTTCAAAAACTTGTTTTAGAAAACAAAAACCTTTGTGAAAGGATTGCTTTTCTTGAAAAATGTTTGATTGATTATGATGTCTTAAAGAAAAAGGTGAGTGATCTCACTCTATGTGTTGAAAAATTTACAAAAGGAAAAGAAAACTTTGAAAAACTTCTTGGTTCTCAAAGATCACCTTTTGATAAAAATGGTATTGGATATACTCATTCCAATATTCTCTCAAAACAAACACGGTTTGTAAAAGCTTCATCATCTCACTCACACCTTAGTTGCACCTATTGTGAAAAGAGTGGTCATAAAGCCACAAAGTGTTTTATAAAGAAAAAGATTGAAAGAGGAGTGAAAACTATTTGGAAAGTTAAAGAATATCAAACTAACGTCCATGGACCCAAAAAGATGTGGGTACCAAAAATCATTTCTACTTCTTCTTTTGTAGGAACACAAATCAAGGCCATCTAAGTGGTACTTGGATAGCGGATGTTCAAGACACATGACCGGGGACTCATCACTTATGAGCAATCTCAAAGAAACCGAAAGTGGCTTTGTCACCTTTGGAGATAAGAACAAAGGAAAAATCATTGGCATAGGCAATATTGGTAACGATTCTTCCTCTCTCATTAAGGATGTTCTTCTAATTGATGGTCTTAAATTCAATTTGCTTAGTATTAGTCAATTATGTGATAGTGGAAAAAAGGTTGTTTTTGAAAGTGATTCTTCCTCTATCATTGATAAGCATGAAAATAAAACTGTTTTTGTTGCTAAAAGAGTTGGAAACGTCTATGTCTTTCATCTTGAAGATTTTCTTTCCCAAAACTTGAAGTGTCTCTCGGTTCATGATGATGATGCATTTTTGTGGCATAGAAGACTTGGTCACGTTAGTATGGATTTATTAAACCAATTATCTTCAAAAGAACTTGTTAGAGGCCTACCAAAACTTCACTTTGAGAAAACTAAACTTTGTGATGCTTGTCAATTTGGAAAACAAATTAAAACCTCTTTTAAACCAAAGAAAATGATTTCAACATCAAAACCTTTGGAACTTGTTCACATGGATTTATTTGGACCGATGAGGACCACTAGTCTAGGTGGTAAGAGGTATGCTTTTGTTATTGTTGATGATTTCTCTAGATTTACTTGGACTTTGTTTTTGAGTCAAAAAAGATGAAGCTTTTCATGAGTTTGTTAAACTTTTTAAAAAGAGTTCAAACCTCCCTTGATTGTAAATTGATCTCTATGAGAAGTGATAATGGGAGAGAATTTAACAATCAAGATTTTACAAAACTTTGTGATGATTTCGGCATAACACACAATTTTTTCGGCCGCCAAAACCCCACAACAAAATGGTGTTGTGGAAAGGAAAAATCGCACTTTACAAGAAATGGCAAGATCGATGCTTTGTGAAAACTCCCTTCCTAAATATTTTTGGGCCGAGGCCGTTAACACCGCATGCTACATAATGAATCGTGTTATCTTGAGACCTTCATTAAAGAAAACTCCCTTTGAACTCATTTTTTAATAAAACCCCCTCAATTAGTTATTTTAAAGTCTTTGGATGCAAATGCTTTATTTTAAACACCAAGGACAATCTTGGAAAGTTTGATCGAAAAATCCGATGAGGGAATTTTTTCTTGGTTATTCTTCAAACAAAAAGGCTTTTAGAATTTTCAACAAAAAGAACCTTGTGTGTTGAAGAATCCATTCATGTTAATTTTGATGAAACTAACATTTTCGACAAGAAAGTTGATGATGATGATGACATAGATAACACTCAAAGTAACCAACCATTGTACACTCAAGCAATGGAAGAGCATGCCATGGAGGAAGAAGAGTATGAGGAAAAAACAAGAAAACGATCAAGAAACTCAAAGTATTCCTCAAGAGGTGATATATCCAAAGGGACACTCCAAAGATGAAATTATTGGTGATGTATCTCAAGGGGGTAAGAACAAGAAGGTATTTTATCGACAACTTTGCCCTATTATCACAAATTGAGCCTAAGTTTATTGAGGATGCTTTATGCGATGAGTTTTGGATTATTGCTATGCAAGAGGAGTTAAATCAATTTGAAAGAAACAAAGTTTGGACTTTAGTCCCTAGACCACATAATCACCCCCACAATTGGCACAAAAATGGGTTTTTCGAAATAAACTAAATGAATCCGGAGAAGTCATTAGAAACAAAGCTAGACTTGTTGCCCAAGGATTCAATCAAGAAGAGGGCATAGATTTTGATCAAACCTTTGCTCCGGTTGCTAGACTTGAATCTATTAGGATGCTTTTAGCTTTTGCTTGTTTTAAAGGATTCAAACTCTTTCAAATGGATGTTAAAAGTGCTTTTCTAAATGGTGATATTGAGGAGGAAGTTTATGTTGAACAACCTCCCGGTTTTGTACATGAAAAATTTCCAAATTATGTTTACAAACTCTCAAAAGCACTCTATGGTTTAAAACAAGCTCCAAGGGCTTGGTATGAAAAGTTAAGTGGTTTTCTTCTTTCAAATAACTTTTCAAGGGGGTGTAGTGGACACTACTCTTTTTACAAAAACCTCTTGTAACAATGATCTTCTTCTTGTCCAAATATATGTTGATGACATCATTTTTTGGTGCTACTAATATCTCTTTATGTGAAGAATTTGCCTCACTTATGCAAAAAGAATTTGAAATGAGCATGATGGGAGAATCGACGTACTTTCTCGGCCTCCAAATCAAGCAAACTAAAGAAGGAATCTTCATCAATCAAGAGAAGTACACCAAGGAACTTCTCAAAAGATTTGGGATGTGCAATGCAAAAGGTATCAGTACTCCTATGAGCTCGTCATTGAAGCTTGACAAAGATGAAAAAGGTAAAAATGTTGATGAAAAGACATATAGAGGTATGATCGGTAGTTTACTTTATTTAACGGCTAGTAGGCTGGATATCATGTTTGCCGTATGTCTATGTGCTAGATTCCAAGCTTTTCCCAAGGAATCTCATTTAATAGCTGTAAAACGTATTTTGAGATACTTAATTTCATCATATGATTATGGCTTGTGGTACTCTAAACAATCTTGTTTTGATCTTATTGCCTACACTGATGCGGACTACGCCGGATGTAAGGTAGAAAGGAAGAGTACAAGTGGAAATTGTCAATTCCTGGGAGGATGCTTAGTATCTTGGTACAGCAAGAAACAATCGTGCGTGTCCTTATCAACCGCCGAAGCGGAATACATCGCGGCCGGTTGTTGCTGTGCTCAGGTACTCTGGATGAAACATACATTAATTGATTTTGGTGTTTCCTTTGAGTGCATACCTATCATGTGTGATAACACTAGTACCATAAATATTTCCATAAATCCTGTGCAGCATTCAAAAACAAAACATATTGAAATCAAACATCACTTTATTAGAGATCATGTTGCTAAAGGTGATGTATCTTTAGAATATATTTGCACTGTAAGATCAAATTGCCGATATTTTTACAAAACCTCTTTCAGAAGATCGCTTTTGCTTTTTAAGAAAATTACTTGGCATCAGGAAACTAAATGAGTAATGTATGTTGCTTGTATTATTTGTTTTCTTCCTCATTTCTCTGCCTTGATGGTATTCTTCAAAATTCGGACGCCTGTTTTAAAATTAGGACGTCCGGTTTTAAAACCGGACTCATACTCCCCTTTCAAAAAAAAATTCCAGAGATATTCGGACTCTCAAACCGGACGCCTGCACAAAAATTCGGACGTCCGAATTCTTCAAAAATCCTGAAACCGGAAGACCGGTTTTAATAAACGGTCGACCGAATTCTTAAATTAGGTCGGGTCTGCGGTTTAAAATCAGCCTTTTTCTCACATCTCCTCACATTTTTCTCTCAACTCTCTCTCTCACTCTCGACCGAAAACCCCCTACTCACAAGACCCCGTCCAATTTCTTGTTCCGATTTTCAATTTTCTTCTTCTTTTTCTTCAAATTCATTTATTATCACAGCAAAGAAACGATTTCTCTCTCTGATTACTATCTACCAAATCTCAAAACTCTTCATCTCCTCACAAAACCCTACCCAAGAAATTCTTCAAAAATGGTTAAAACAAAGAATGCTCAAGTTGGTCAAGGGCAAAATCCTGAAGAAGGAGGTACCAGTAGAGGGAAAGGAAAGGGAAAAAGAGTACCTTCCGGAACCGGGGCTTCGCCGCTAGGGTTTCAAGGGTTTCGTAAAGGTTTATTTCAAGTAAAGGAAGCTACCAGTGTTTGAAGAATGGACTAGAAATCGACGAAAAAATTGCTCCTGGGTCATAGGGTGGACTTACATGATATGCAAGGTATGGAGGCTATTCCTCATCTTTTTGAAATGATTGGTTGGATACCTCTGTTGATTGTCAATGAACTTTATTATGTGGATATGATATATGAATTTTATGCTAATCTCCACAAAGGAAGAATTGAAAAGGTGAATAATGTCTCACATCAATGGATTGTGACTAGAATTGGGGGAAGGGATATGGCATTTGATGATAAACTGTTGAATGAAATTTTGGATACCCCTCAAGATGGCATAAGATTTTACACCAAGAACAAAAAATGCTATGATCCAAATCTATACAGTGAAAAACGATTTGCAGAAATTTTCACTAAGGGAGAGGTATTAAAAAGGCATGATGATAGAAATGTTAACAAACTGGATGCTTATGGGAGAGTGCTTCATCATATGATATCTAACATCATCATTCCAAATGTTGGGCACAAATCATCTATCACCAACATGCACGCATTTGTGATGCTAGCCTTGTATGAGCATAGGAGAATGAATTTTGGATTCATGGCTATAGAACATATGCTAGCTGCACAATCTTCCCAAATGAAATGCTTGCCGTATGGTTGCTTTATCACAAAAATCCTCCAACACTTTGTGATCAATTTGGTTGGGATGGGTAATCACATTGGACCTGGCAAGATATATACTCAGCAAACCTTCAAAAGAATGGGGTTTGAGAAAGATGAAGAAGGGACATTCATCCGAGGTGGACAAGATGTTGCTGACAGTGATGATGAGGATGATGACGATCCAGAGGACATGAATATCGAAGAAGAGGACAGTGATGAGGAAACAGAGGCTGAAATACAAAGAAGAGAAACAAGACAAAAGAAACGACAAGAAAGAACAGAGGAAGGTTCATCTTCGGGGAGCATGAGTCATCTGATGGATATGATAGCCTCTCTCCAAACATCAATGAACACCCGATTTGATGCATTCGACGGTCGCTTTGAGGCTTTGGATGGGAAAGTCTCCAACATTCAAGAAATGCTTGATACATTGGACCAAAAAATGACCGATACACAAGAACGGGTTAAGAGACTTGAGCAAGGAGGAGGAGATAGAGATGATTGAGACTTATCTTATAAAACCTTTTCTTTCTCTTTCTCGTTTTGTCCGTAACTCTTTTCAAACTCCTGATTTCATTTTCTTAATAATATGGTCTTTTCACTTGCTTATGTTTACTCATTTGTTTTTGTTATGCTAATGCTCTTCTTCTTTGATTGATTGGCCTTTATTGTTATGGACTTCATGATGATACCTTTAATGTTGAAAGTCCTACTACTACCTCTTCTATGATCCCTTGGCACTTCTCTCCCGAAACTTTTTGATTTATGACAAAAGGGGGAGAAAAATAGTGCAAGATGTAAGGGGGAGATATCTTGGTTATATGGTGCTTATATGGGGGAGATATCTTGGTTATATGGTGCTTATATGTATTATTGATGGCATTGGCATTTTTACATTGATTATTTTGCAGCTTATGCCTTGTGATATTATGGTACTAAGGGCTTTTTGGTTTTGATTGATCTTGTAATACTCTTTAGCCATATTTGTCATAGCAGCATGTGTTTAGGGGGAGTAAGTTTTTTTTGGTGATTGTTGTGCTTTGCTCTTACTATATTGATTTTTTGAAGCATCACCATACTTTACTCTTGCTCTTTTGTTCTTCTTGCATATGTGTTTGTCATAATCAAAAAGGGGGAGATTGTTAGCCCTAAGGGCATTAATACTTATGTTTTGATTATGATTAACATATGCTTGTGTGAGTATTTTAGCTAACCCTTCATAGAACAAAAGAAGTACCTATGAAGTCTCAAAGTCTACAAGCAAAAGATCTTGTTGATGAGGACAAAATGGAGAAGAAGAGACCAAGTCATTCCAAAATCAAATCATTGAAGACATTGAAGGCATTGTCTTTGGTAGAGTGAATTAGGTACTACCTTGTAAACTCCCTAGTCTTACTCTTTGATTAAGTGATCATATATGAAGCTCCCTGTATGATTTTCTAAGATATAATCTTTTGTTAAAATCTAAGTATTCTTGACTGAAGATGTTGTGGAAAGTTTTTCTTCTCTTTAAAATGATTGTCAAAGAATACATGCTTTTGAAACAAGGAAGAAAGTTTTTGTTTAAAAAGAAACTTGGCTAAGGAAAACATGAATTCGGCAGTCCGGTTTTAGAACCGGTCGTCCGTTTTTTTCAAAGTAAAAAATTCGGCAGTCCGTTTTTCAGAAAATCAAGTCCGAATCTTTCTGTTCAAAAACTCGGTCATCTGGTTTTAAAACCGGCAGTCCGATTTTCCTATATATTAAAATTCGGCAGTCCGTTTTCTAAGTCCGAATCTTTCTGTTTTAAAGAACCGGCAGTCCGTTTTCAGGAACCGGTCGTCCGATTTTTGCTGTTACTGTACAAATTTTACCGTTGCACAGAATGCATCTGTCATTTCTGAAAAGCAACGGCTATTGTCTAAAGGCAACGGTCTTGTGCTTCAAGACTCTATATAAACACTTGATTTTCAGCCATAAAAGAGATAAGTTTTGTGGAATATTCATTGTGAACATTTAAAACTTTCAAGAGCTTCAAAAGCACATTTATTGCAAATATTTTTCATTCCAAAAACAAAATCTTCTTGAGCTTCATTATTGATCATCATCAAAGAAGAAGAAAGGAGGAGCTTGTAGAACAATTTCATTGAGTTGTATCTTATATTCCTCAAGCTCAAAAGTGGTAACATTGTTCTTAAACTTATTCTTGTCTTTTATTGATATCAAAGGTTTGTGTTGAAAAACCCTTTGGGTAATCCTTTGATTTACATTGTGTTGTGATTTGAGGTTGTGTGCAAAACCCTTGTAGGGTGATCCTCATATTTGTAGTTGGTATATCTTTGTGTTTTAGTGTATTTGAAAAATCCTTGGGTGTTGACTCAAGGTAGTGGATGTAACTCTTTGAGAGAGTGAACCACTATAACTCCTTGTGTTCTTCTTCATATTTCTCACTTGTCTCAACCACAAAATTTCATTTGGTTTGGAATTTTATTATAAGATTTTTAGAACCCTCTTTCAAACAAAATTGAAGGTTTATCTTTTGATTAACAAAGTATTTTCGAAAATTAGCCAAAAACCTTATTCACCCCTCCTCTAAGGTTTTTCAGGTGTGTATTGATTACTAGAAACTAAACGATGCAACTAGGAAGGATCACCTCCCTCTACCCTTCATCGACCAAATGTTAGAAAGACTTGCGGGCCATGAATTTTATTGTTTTCTTGATAGGTTTTTAGGTTATTTTCAAATTGTTTACTTACCTTTGAAATTTTAAAGCACACATTGACTAAATCTCCTATTTTGGTGGCTCCTGATTGGTCCCTCCCTTTTGAGCTAATGTGTGATACTAGTGATTATGCCATAGGTGTCGTACTAGGTCAAAGGAAGAGTAAGCACTTTCAACCATCTACTATGCAAGCAAAACTCGTATAGATGCACAAGCCAATTACACTACAACGGAAAAAGAATTGCTCGCCATAGTGTTTGCTTTTGATAAATTCCATCTTTATCTTATTCTTTCTGAAGTTATTGTTTACACGGTTCACTCTGCACTAAATTACTTATTAGCTAAGATGCAAAACCTACACTTATTCGTTGGGTACTTTTGTTGTAGTAATTCGACTTAGAAACAAGAGATGAAAAGGGCATAGAAAACTTGGTAGCCAATCACCTTTCTCGCCTAGAAAATCCTCGCTTAGAACATTTGGAGGAAGAAAATATAAAAGACATATTCCCCGATGAACTTCTCCTTTTCTCTGATGTAATTAAAGATGATTCTCCTTAATTTACGGATATTTGTAATTATCTTGTGTCTAATGTTGTTCCAGTAGGTAAAACTAAACAACAACTCTAGAAATTCTTCATGGAACTCGAGTATTATTTCTAGGAAGATCCATACTTATTTTGTCAATGCGCTGACCAAATGCTTCGGAGATATGTAGCACTAGTGGAAATAGAGGATATTCTATGCCATTGTCATGAAGGACCCGCTGGAGGATATTACCAAGCAAATGGAATGGTCCATAAGTTACTAGAGTTCGATTTTTATTGGCCAAAAATCTTCAAGGATGCAAAAAGGGATGTCATGACTTGTGATAAATGCCAAGAACAAGTAATATCTCTAAAACGCCACGAAATGTCTCTTACCATTTTTCAAAATTGTGAGATATTTCATTGCTGAATTGACTTCATAGGACCTTTTCCATGTTCTTTTGGTAATAAATATGTCTTGGTAGTTGTTGTGTATATCTCTAGATGGATTGAGGCTCAAGCTCTATCCACTAATGATGCCAGAGTCGTTATTAAATTCTTAAAAAGATTATTTAATCGTTTTGGTATTCCTAGAGTCATTATAAGTGATAGGGGGACACACTTTTGTAATCAACTAATGGAGAAAGTTATTAAGTGTCTAGGGGTCACACATAAGATGTCTACACCTTATCACCCACAAACTAGTAGCCAAGTTGAGGTCGTTAACCGTGAGATCAAAAGAATATTAGAGAAAACTATGGAAAAAAATAGGAAAGATTGGTGCGTCAAGCTAGACGGCGCTCTTCGGGCATATAGGACCGCTTATAAACTCCAATTAGTTTTTCCCCGTTTTATGTTTTGCATGGGAAATCATATCACTTACCTGTCGAAGTAGAACATAGAGCTTATTGGGCAATGCAACTTGCAAACTTTGATTCTATTCGTGCAGGAAAGCAAAGATTACTTCAATTAAATGAGATAGACAAATGGAGATTAGAAGCATATGAAAACTCGTCCATTTACAAAGAAAAGGTAAAACGATGGCATGACAAGCATATAGTGAAGAAGGAATTCAAAAAAGGCGAGGCCCTATTTTATATAACTCTCGACTTTGGCTTTTTCCTAGAAAACTTAGATTGAGATGGTCGTGACTGTTTATTGTACACAAGGTTTTCCATCCAGCGTAGCCGAGGTAACTCATCATGAAGGGAGGACATTTAAGGTAAACGAACACCAATTGAAACCCTATTTTGGTTAAGACCCGAACAACCTTCTAAAGGTTGCGATGGTCTTTCATGAGAATAAGGGCGCCAAAACATTTTGTTGTATATATAATTATATCAGTTCAATTTTATCGTTTTCAATCACTTGTCGTTATTCTTTCTTTATTTTTGTTTTCCTACGAGTGTTTTAGAATGAGTTTGGGAGTTGGGAACTACCCCCCTCCCCCTACATGGTTAAGAGACTTCTTATTTTATATACAGGTCAAAGATGTCGATATACTAAACATACAACGCCAACAAAACAGGTAATTAAAGCCGAGATGTTCCGGAAAGCATCCCCAGTCACAAGAAGTGTTCCAGAAAGCTTCTGGAACCAGAGAGCTCCTTTCCGAAACTAAAACCTTCCCAGCAACACAAGTGTTTTTCTAGAGAGCTTCTGGAATCGGATAGTACAGCTTTCCAGATTCGAAAAGTGTCTCGAGAGTTAGTGAATTTAGTCCAGAAGGCTTTCGGATCTGGAAAGCTCCACTATCCAAATCCGTAAAGCAACAGGGCAGTTCAGGTCATGGGTTTTAGGTCGAGTCGATCGCGGGTCGACCCGGTTCTCAGCCAAATTGTGCTCAATTTCAACAAATTTCGCCTCTTCTCACTTTTATTTCCCAAAATTACTACCCTAAATCCCTACTCTCTTCTAATTGTTCTTTTCTTCCTCGTTTTCCCCTCTTCTCCAATCATCTCTCCCTCTCCACTCCAGCAAACATCACAACCAATCTTATCGTCCAACTCCCTAATTCTCTGCTCATTTTCTTCTTCATTTCCATATCCC
Organism: Catharanthus roseus; assembly: GCA_028651295.1. Lineage (NCBI taxonomy): Eukaryota > Viridiplantae > Streptophyta > Magnoliopsida > Gentianales > Apocynaceae > Catharanthus > Catharanthus roseus. The sequence goes on along the minus strand of JAPQWS010000140.1, from coordinate 3,244,998 downwards.
CTTTGTTTCTTCCTCCTCTTCACGTTTTCCCTCTCTGTTATTCCCACACCACCACCCTCTTCCTCCTCCGACCACCCATGCAACCACCGCTCTCCTCCCTCTTTTCTTCTTCTCAGTCTTTTTCCCCCTTTCTTTTACCCCTGTTCATTCTTCATTTCTCCACAACTCCTTCCTTTACCTCTCGCCTCCTCACCTTTACTGTCTTTCTTCTTGATAGGACTGTCAACGGGCCTAAATGCGCTGGCTTTGCTTGGCCTGAGCTCGGCCAGAATAATTTGAGTTTAAGAAAGATGAGCCCAAGCTCGGCTCACATTTGTTAGAGTTGAATTCGGGCTGGCCTAGCCCAAATAATTTATTTAAAAAATAAATTAAAACCGAAATTTGAAAGATAATGAAATAATTTTAATACTAAACTATTTTTATTATTTAAATTTCATTATACATTTATAAAATTACATATTTAAAGAATTAATATTATATATTTATGTAAATTTGTTACAAAATAATAAAAAAAATTCTTTCACATGAATCAAAATTTTATTTTATTTTAATATTATTAGATTATTTCTTACTTGTAATAGATAATTACAATATAATATATATTATTATAATATATAACATAGTATAATATAAAAAATAATAAATAGTAATGTATAAGTGGGTCGGACTTGAACGGGCCGACCTACTTAGGCTCAAGCTCAGCCCGAATTACTTTCAAGCTAAAAAAAATAGGCCCAGATTTGAAAAAATGGGCCGAGCAAGCTGGGGCCCGAACCCATTGACAGTCCTACTTCTCGGCATTCCGGTCATCGTGCAGCAGTACAACAGTAGTAGAAGTAGCATAATCATTACGGCGCCTCACAGAACGGCAACACTCGAGCACTCCGGCTGCGACAGTTTGTTTTAATATGAACCAAGATAAGCTTTCTTTAACCCTCTTATTTATTTATTTTTCAAACTTTTTTGTCGGGGGCGTAGCCTGAGCCTTATTTAATTGCTCTAAATTCTCTAATTTCGGGTTATTTTGTGTCTGCCAGTTTTTTATTAACTCTGTTTCGGGGACGCAGCCTATTTCGTGTTTGTTTCCACTGTAACTACGCACACACAGGCTACACTCGCTTATTTTTGTCACTGGTTCTTTGGCCTGCTTGTATTGTTGACATTATTTTGTTGGTTTTGTCCTATCTTCCCCTTACATCAGCATGTGTCGAAAAACCACAGTTTTCGCTTCTTCCAAACGGGCCCGAATAACCGACCCTAACTCTCCCGAGAATGCCCCTCCTATTCCATGTTTTCTCGCATGAATCACAGATAAGGCTAATAAAGCTTGGTACTACAAAAGGAAAAAAACAGTAGAATAGAACATGAGCAGACCATAGAGGCATTTTTCGATAGCCAATTTGAGATTTCTTCTCTTTTCATGGGTTGGGATGGGACGGGACACCATGATCCCCAAGCATAGAATTTATTACCCCAGCATGATTAGGGAGTTTTACACTAACATGACCCAAAAAGCGAACAAAAATGCCATCTCAGTTACCATCACGATAAAAGGAGTTAGGATTCACTTTGACAGGGCCCTCATCTCTGAAATTGCACACATCCCAAATTCCGGCCCTAGCATCACCTTCGGTTCTACATCTAGAATTATCTATGGGGATTATGAGTGGAACCAAAACTCTGCTTGCAATAGAGTAGGCATTTGTCATAGACCTAATTTTGGCACCACGTGCACTATTTGGAATTCCGTAGACCTAATCCCTCGTTTAAAGAATGTAACACATCTTATTGGGTCTAATCTTGCCAATAGGTCTAGGAAAAGCTTAAATGAACTTCAAGCCATCGACATTTTATCATCGATAAATTGCTCTTAGCCTCATTTTCTCTTTAGCATTGATCATTATTCATGTCATGTGTGATATCATCTCTACAAACAAGAGCGATCTCGAGCTTAGGTATCCCTTACTTATCACTAACATTTTAACGCCACTTTGAGGTAGATTTTTTAGGGGAACAAGTGGAGCGTATAGATAATGGTGACATCATATATGGATCCATTATTTCACGAGTTGGATTTGAATATGATGAAAAAGAAAAAAATGGTTGTCGATGATGGAGTTGAGGCAAAAGAAGGGTGCCAAGGAGACCTTTAGTTTTAAGAAGCAAAAACAAGCGAAGGATCCTTCGGCATGTGGAAAAAAGGTCATGGAAGAAGAGGATGAAGATGAGAATGAGGACAAGGAAAGTGATGAAGAGGATGAGGAGTCCGATCCTTCCCTTCTAGAATACCTAGCTGAACTCCAAAATGCGACCCACTACACCATTCTATCGCGGTTGGATTGACAAGACGAGATACTCGCCCAACAATAGCTCATATTATCCCAAATTTATGGGCGGCTTTCCCATGGTGAGTGGCCTAAGTAGCAGTGGAGGTGAAGAGGACGGATCGGCCCTCTAGGGAGTTTCTTTCTTTCCCTACTCATCTGTTTTTTCTATTTTTTGTTTGAAATTTTATTTTGATATGTTTTGAGTGTTTCTCTTTAGTTTTGTTTGTTCGTTTAGTTGCTTTTATTTCTTTAGTTTAGTTTTGTTCTTCCCGCATTGAGGACAATATGAATTCCCATGGTGAGTGGCCTGAGTAGCAGTGGAGGTGGAGAGGACGGATCGGCCCTCTAGGGAGTTTCTTTCTTTCCCTACTCATCTGTTTTTTCTATTTTTTGTTTGAAATTTTATTTTGATATGTTTTGAGTGTTTCTCTTTATTTTTGTTTGTTCATTTAGTTGCTTTTATTTCTTTAGTTTAGTTTTGTTCTTCCCGCATTGAGGACAATATGAATCTAAGTGTCGGGAAGAGTTTTAATTGTTTTAGCTTTTAGTTTTTACTTGTTTTTATAAAAAAAAAATACCAAAAACATCGAAAATCTCAAAAGCTCCAAAAACATTGAAAACTTTGAAAAATCTCGAAAAAATTGTTTGTTGAAAGTTAGTTTTGTTTTTATTATTCTTAAGAAAAACCCCAAAAAAAAAAAAAGATTTTCCTTTCTCTTTTTATCGCTAGAAAAGCATGAAAAGATGCGTGTCTAACATGTTGGAACTTTGAATAGGCATAATACGTAGTTAGCCTCACATCCCTCTTTTGTTGATACCTTGTGAATTGATGGTTTTTATGCACAATGCTTTGTTTTAGGTTAGAAATATGCTTTAAGAATCTTCTGAAATTGCCTTATATAATTTTTTTTTTAAAGCATCATTTTAGAACTTGTTTTTCCACACATTGAAACGAAAAGTCTAGTTTTTGTTAACTCCGGAGATGATGGTCATAGGCCTTCTTTGATCCATTTGAGCCTTTCTTGCCTACCATTTTTAACGCAAAAGCCTTAGTACCCTTTTTGAAGTTTCATGCCACGAGATTCGCTCCCTTCTTTTCTTTGTCTTTAAACTCACATTTAAATATAAACCCTCAATCGATGAGCTAATGTTCTATACCTTTGAGTCGGTTTGAGTAAGCATCACAGATAATTATGAAAGAAAAAGTGAGAAAATAAAATTTTGAGAGAAAATGGTAATTTGGAAACTTTAGTAAAAAAGCAATCAAACGAGATAAACGAGACAAAGGAGCAATTTGACGTTCAAAAAAACTTTTTAAAAAAGGAACCCTTTGAGAAAGCTTGTATTTTATTAATCACTTGTGGAAATAGAGAAAAAAATAAGGAAGATGAAGGAAAAAATAGTGAAAGGAGAAAAGAGAATGAAAAGAAAGAAAGAAAAGAAAAAGAGAAAGAAAAGAAAAAGAGAGAAAAAAGAACGAGTTCAAAAGAAAATACTTTTAGCCTTTTATCTCTTAATACCTTTTATTCCCTTCTTCTCATATTACTATTTCCTTGATTTTTGAGTGACTGATGAGAGTTATATAGTGTTATGGGGTTGTGAGCATTGAATGAAGGATAGAGATTATTTTAAGAGATTAGAGTGAAAGCGGCCTAAAGGTTATAGATAACTTTGAATTTATTCCCTTTTCGTTGCATTAGCTCATATTTTCATTTGTTTTGTTTTCCTTTCCCTTCATTAAATAACCACACATGTTCCTAGCCTAACGTCACAAGCTTGAAAATTCTACTAATTTGGGGATGACTTTAGCTAGAACTTGGAGTAGAAGAGTGTTGGAAAAGTCAAGCATATAGAGTATAGTTTAATAAAGTGAATCATATGGTTAATATCTTGAAATTCTTCTTGCATATTTTTGTAACTAAACATAAACTTTGCGTGCATGCACACACACACACACCATCTCATGTACAAAAATAGAATGTTGGATGTGTTGGTTAGTTTATGAGTTGTGCCTTGACAAGTTTTAGCGGTTCTTGTAACTTTTGATTATGTTTTGAAAGTTACATTTCTCTCTTTTTTTTATTTTTTTATTTTATGGTTTTTTGTTTTTGTAAAATTTGTTTGTTTTATAAAGTTTTAGTTTTGTTTTGTATGACTTTGTGGGTATGTCGTCTACGAACCCTCACGTGACCTTACTCGTCCTCTTTGGTAACTTAGGGGTCTAAAGGGCTTATTGCACATGCCAAGTGCAATCTTGAGACCTACAAAAGTGGCTACTTAGTTTATTTTGTTTTCTTTTTCTTGTTTGCATTAAGACCTTTGCTCGAGGATGATCAAAGCTTAAGTGTAGGGGAGTTTAATAAGTCTAACTTTTACCCTTTTAAGTGATGTCATTTTATCGATTTTTGTGCTTAATTATTTATAAAATAGAGTTTATTGATATGTTTCTTCTCTTACTGATTGTAGATAGCTTTGGAATAAAGATATATAAAAAATAAGCGAAAATGAAGGACTTAGGAACAAAAAACGAAGAAGAAACAGAAAACCAAGAAAGCTGGAAATAATGCACCATCCCGATCAGGATAAACACTTTCCAGATCCATAAAGTGTGGCCGAACTTCAAGTAAATTTCCGGAGAGCTTCGGATCCAGAACAGAAAGCTCAGCTTTCCTAATCCGGATAGTCGCAGAGGGATTTTAAGGTAATTTTTAAAAGTTTTCCTTTTTGTACTATGATTTTATTTCCTTTTGTAATTGGATTCAATACCTTTTTAGAAGGGTTTAGAGTAATTTTAGAGTAGGATTTAGAAGATTCTTCTCCTATATAAACCTCATTAAACACATTAACTCATAAGCTTAGATTGTAGTTCAATTCTATATTTTGTAAGAAGACCTAATTCGAGAATTTTCGGAGTTTATTCAAGTAACTCGGAAGATGAGCTTGGACAATCGCTGAGACCGTGGATCTTCAATTTCTTCTCTAAGCTTCCTTAAACTTATTCTTTTATATGAATTTTTCTATGAGTTTATATGTTAGAATAATGTTTACTAACTTATTCGTTTTGTGTTTAAATGGGGGATGAACCCTAGAATTCTTTGTTAAGTTTTATATGAATTTCTTTTTTGTTATTTAATTCTTATTTGGTTACTATTCAATTGTTATGATTGTTTATCGATTTTTCGAGAATTTGAAAATTCGTAAGATTAGTTGGACTCTGACGAAGGAAGATTAATCTAGGGCATTAATTGAATAATAAGAAATGGCAATTGAGTAGGAGTACTTGTTACGGTTCTTAGATCATTACAAAATCACTATAATCCATAATTCGTTCATAATTGGGTTAGGGTAAGAAGGAGTTCTTCTCTAAATCGTACAGTTGAATAGGAGGGAATTCGCTTAAGAATAGGGATTATAAGTACTGTAAAACGGGCCGAACCGGATCGCGTTTAGCCCTTACTCAAACGGTCCGGTCCGATCCAAGCTGATTTTTGGCATATCGAAATTCATATAATCTATATCCGCTCACGGATAAATGGGCCAGCCTGCGGCCTTTTTTTAAATAAAAATATTTTTAAACTTAAAAAATATTAAAAATTAATTTTATTTAAACATATGCAACTAATCATAAAAATTATACTAACTTCTAAATAAGAAACAAAATAATTACACATAAATAACACACAATTTTTTATAAAAATTATTTTTAATCTTAAAAAAATATTAAAAATTAATTTTTTTAAAAATATTCAACTAATCATAAAACTACACTAATATCTAAATATGAAACAAAATAATTACACATTAATAACACATAAATAATGCTTTAAAAAAAGGGCCAGCCCACGATCTGGACCGGGCCGAACCGCAAAACCCCCACTCAAAACGAGTCAGTTCGGTCAAGGCTAATTTTTGACGGGCCTAATTTTGGAAATCTATCTCCGTCCATTTTACAGGCGGTCCGAGCCAGTCCGCGGGTCTAGCCCGTTTTGACAGTGCTAGGGATTATCCGATTATTGATTGACATCCAACCAACGAGTTTTAATAATTAACTATAAATATTTTCTAAATAAAATTAACTTAAGGTTCTAAGGTCATTCTAACATTTAAACATTAATTTCCAAATTTTCTTTTATAATTTTTTAATTATTTTCTTTATTAGTTTAATTAACTTTTAGTTATTTCTTATTTTTAAAACCCTGTCCAAAGTTTTATTTAATTAAATAGTAGAGACTTAGTTAGTATTAGTGATTGACCGTCTCCCAAACAAAATAATTTCCATTATTGTCGATCTACTGCCAGCATCCACAGTGACCTGCTCTTGGGCCTTCTCCGCACATGGAGTGTTCTTCGGGCGAAAAAGAAGATTACAAAGCTTTTTGTGCTTTCAAAACGAAACAGAAACCTATTCTATTTCACTCGGCATTCTCGAGGAAATGTGGCTGAGTAGCTAAGTGCATACTTGGCTCTTCAAAGCTCTTCTCTTGAAGATACTCTTGCTCTGCTTCTCTCTATTTCTCTTTAATGCACTTCCTTCTTCTTAACTCCAAATTATAGAGCACCAACCATTTTATACCAAGATAAGATGGAGAGAGAAAGGTAGAATACACCATTCAAGTTTTTATCCTTTGGTTGATTTGATTTTAGGTGCTAATCTCTTAAGAAAACTCGGGTGAATCAATTTTGTTTGTTCTTTTTTCCAACTTTTATTAAATGCTCATAAATGCTCTTCTAAAAATAACAATATGCTTTTGAATAAAGACCAACTCTATTTTATAGTTAAAAGAATGCAAAATATGAAATACAACAAAAGTTACTTTTTACGCGTCAATCATATTGACAATCATGTTAATGCTCTTTTAGTTAAAAAAAATTATAGAATACTTCAAATCTAAAATTAGCTTAAGAAGTATTACTTTTCGAAAATAGTTTCAAATTCTGTTACTCAAATTTTTAGAAGTAAAAAATCTTAATCATTACACCATTCTATTAATCATCAAAATTTGGGACCATTATACCGTTCGATCAATACATATTATAGAGGTCAAAAGTTGCCCCGACAAATAACACATCTTAGTCCTTAGAGTGATTATATAATTCTAAAGAGATAAAATTAACTCCTAATTCAGTGAATGAAAAAAAAACTCCTAATTCAAAATTATTCATGTAAATGATATTACTAGATGGCGTGTATGCAATCAAACATGTTGCACTTCACTACATTGATAATTTATCAATAATAGTTTTTCGAACATAAAGTGAATTTTTAATTTTACATAATGATTATAGTTTCACTGTTTTATTTGAGTGATAATATACTGTAAGTTCCGTTTGATTGACTAGAAAAGTGAGTAAGAAAATTAATTATTTTTCAAAATTTAAATCTTAATGTTTGGTTTATTACTTATATTTTAGGGAAGGAATCATATTTTAGAAATAGAAAATAAAGGAAGAATTTTGTGATTGTGAATCCATTTCTTAAAATTCTAACAAAATAATAATAAAAATATTTTTTAAAATGAATAAAAAAGATATTTTTAAGACTCTTTTTTTCTTTTTTTTTTTTTTTTTGTTTAACATATTTATAATCTATCTTTTTCTTTATTCTTATTTATTCATTTCTCTCCTACTCAAAGTATTTTTTTCCAACTTTGTGCTGGTATATTATTAAATAAAAATATTAAATATTTTCTAAATTAATTTATAAAAGTGGTCTCTCTCTCTCTCTCTCTCTCTCTCTCTCTCTCTCTCTCTCTCTCTCTCTCTCTCTCTCTCTCTCTCTCTCTCTCTCTCTCCACTCCACACACACATACATATGTATATATATATACACACACACACCTCACAATGGAAAATATTTGTTTATTAAATTAGATGGACATTTTTTTAAAAGTAGATAAATTGAATATCAAATTATCGAAAAATAATGTATAGAAATAGAATTAAAGTTTTTTAATTTAAGAATAAAAGCATTTTTATTATGGAATCTGTCGTTTTATTTTGATTTTTCTTAAAAATAATATATTTAAATTGTATAACTTTTTTTAAGGATATTATACAAACACAAATTTATATAGATATTTATATGTAACTTGAAATAGTAATATTAAATTTTGGGTTAGATAAATACACTAGAGTTATTTTGACCAAATTGATATAAATATAAATTCATTACATTCCATGAATTTAGATTCCAAATAATCGCATGCCTCCCTCAACTCCCGCCAATCAAACGGACTAATCTTCTTATTTAACTAATAGAATTTACCAAATAAAAGATGCAATTTAACTTAAAAAGAAAAGATAAACTCTGAAATAGAATGTTACACGAAATATTACCACGTGTGAAAATATTGTGATAAAGAAGCCATGATAATTTCACTAATAACACATTAATTCTGGAGTTATATATTTATAAAAAAGAAAAGGAAAAGGACTTGAGTCAACATGTAAATTAAAAAGGGTTCTTTCTGATGGTCGGTCCTCACTCAACTTGAGGTTAACCGTATATTTCCGAATAGTTGAAATTTTTTGGTCTCAATAGAAAAGAGGTCACACAGAAGACTTGACTAGCAAATTCAAATTCTGTCAAGAAAACAGATCCTGAATATCAAGAATATCAGCAAGGACCCCTGCTGCAGTTGTATCATTTCCAGCTCCAGCGCCTTGAATCACCAATGCCTTTTCTTTGTAGCATCTGCTGTATATCTCTAACTGCAAATACAAATATAAAGGACAAACCATAATGAAACCAAATATTCAACTATATGTTCCTCTGAAAAAAACTCAAAATGATCCCAGCTATAACAGTAAAGAAGAACTAAATAAATCTATAATTTTGCTCTGCTAAGCATCTTAATTTATGTCATTAGGAAGTAGAGAATTTGCATAGATTATTTATGATAATTATGAAAAGGCAAATAAATATTCGGTTGGAAAAAATGAGCGTTATAAATCTTGAAAGTCTTGTCACCAGATTATCGCTTCCTCTTAATCTTCCTAAAGGAGAATCCTTTGGAAGTTCCTGAATACCAACTTCACACCTGCAGAAACACACAACAGCTTAGTTGACAATTTTGAATATTTCCATTGGTCAAAAACCAGGTGATACTGCACTTATGCGCACCCATGCACGTATACACTTGCACATAACATAATACTCAAACTGCTCCCTTTCTGAAGCTGATAATAAAGAAAATAATTTCCGGATAGTGTTTTAATCTAAGTATGTCTCATAATTACCAAAAAAAAATGTAAGAATTGCTGCTATATCAAAATCTAAGACTATTCTGAATTTCCATAATGCCAATGACAGGATGAATTTATGTTTTCAATTTTTGGGAATACAGAGATTGTGCAAGGTAGATTTTAACAAGGTATGTTGTATTCCAAGGGAAACTTAGGTAACGTCTACCCTCCACTAAAGGTTACGCATTTAGAACTCTTCTCCATATTCACCTTCATCCGACCAAAAAAATGGGGGCTTCGAAAATCTAAAGACAGTAATACACGAGCAAAATAATTTTCAGGAAAACTTAAACCTTCAATTGTGGAGGCTATGAAGATACACTTAAAACATCTTTACTTAAAACTTAAGAATCATTTCTGAGATGTCATAAGTAAAAAAAAAAAAACTTACGGAGTAACATGATACGGAGAAGCTATGGTGATGAAGGCAAAAAATACCATATAACATAGAGACACAATAATGGCATTTAATATTGTCTTCATAATCCAAGGATGGAAATTGAGTTAGGATTCTAATATAAAATTGTTTCTGTTGTCATGCAACTCTAGAAGTCCACAGACAAGAATATCAATTTTATCTCTCTGATCACTAATTATTACATGAAAATTCACTTCGTACATAGAGAGCTATATTTCTAAAAGGTCTGCTATGAGATAGATCACACAAGACATGGTGTAACATGAGTTGTCTATTAGAGTGTAAAACGGAAGGTAATGAAATGTACAAAGTGAACAAACAACCGAAACACAGCATGCAGTATCCTGGGTTTACAAATCACCATGACTAACATATAATGTGGCTAATTCCAACCCAAATTCCCCGATGATAATGCTAATGATCTCAAGAACAAACTGAGCATGTATACAAAAAGTTCAATTGACTGCTAGTCTGAGAATTCTTCTCTGCCCACCAAAATTCCAGGAGCTAAAAGTTGTTGTCAAGAAGATATTTAGATAAAATTAATGAAGATATTGATTCAATTTTTCCTTTTTAATGATATAGAGAATGGGACAGAAACGAAGTCAGACTACCTTGAATTTTCAATCAAACATACATAGCGTAGAACATTCCCATTTGAAGAGGCCTTTGTTATTCTATCTTCAATGTCCTTATCAAGCAATGGGAGACCATTCACCAAAAAGTCTTCCACGGACATTACATCAGGTTGCATTTCTGGAGGGTACAGACTCTCGACCTGGCAATGCTTTCTTTTGTTACCATGAACTTACCTACTGAATGGAAAATAAGAAAGTGCAAAATATTGATACAGGAACTAACCTTAATATCAACCATATCTAGACGGTATCCAAGAAGTCGAGCAAGGATTAAACCCTGTCCGAATAAACTGAAAGACACATTTAATTTATGCCATTATAGAAAATATTTACAATACTCTTATAGGATACACTGAATTCAAGATACATTGTTCACATAAATGCAAATTTGTATCTGCAGCAGCTAATGCTACTTAGCATTTTCATAGACAAACACATACATAAATGATTGCCAATTTGCATGCACAAACAGAGTTCATTATTTGACGTAAATCAAAATTTCTCGTGATCAATGACTAGACTACTCTGCCTCCTAAATAGATCGTCTTAGCTTCTTGAGGAAACAATACAACATCTTTTAGCTGTTAACCGTATAGCTCAACACTGTGATGCGGCAGATTACATGCACTCGCATAATCCCAATCTCTACAACCAAATCACCTTAGGACGAGGATAATACATGAAAGAGATTTTTGACAGCATGCGGGAAAACATATCCGTAAAGTGGTGATTCGCATACAGGAGAAATCTTACCCAAAGATCCTAGTTTTTCTGTGAAATGATTTTTTTTTAATTTTTTTTTTAAAAAGACATAAAACTAAAATTATCGTTAGAAACTTATATTCAAACCTTTCTTGCTACATCCATTCCACTGAGATCATCTCGCGGATCTGCAATTGTATTGAGATTAGAGTCAGACTCCTCTAGACATGTGAAATCAATGGACATGTTGCAACGAAAGTATATTGGATAATCCACATTTTTAAGCTCTCAGACCTTTTGATGGAAACAGAAAAAGGAAATTTCTTACATGAGCATTTTTAATTTATTGTTTAACCAAGCGGCAGCAGATTCAGTATTATCTCTTGTTCTCTTTTACTAGTTTTGTGTTTATTCTCATATACAAGTAAATAAGAAATTGTGGCAGTAAATATGTTCAGTGCCCTGACAAAGTTTGGATGACTTCAGATAAGATCTATTTCGACAGCAAGTCCCTTATCAACCAACTAGACCTCTAATTGAAAGGAACCAAACAAAAAATCTTAAATACTTGTAACCACATTAAAGGGAAGCAAATTTCAATAAGTAACAAGTCTGAAATGTGTAATAGAGGGTCATTCTAATTTCTTTGAGACTAAACCTGAAGTCCCAAGTATCAAGAACATAGAAATCATGGAGATACAGATCCGACAAAGTTCTAGAGATGGAGAAGAGAAACATAAGAAAGACTGAAGGAAAAAGACTCAGTGATTCAAGGAGTTCTAGAGATCTTCTCAAAATTTTGTTTCGAGCATCGCATTCCCAACTTCCAACAGCAAAAACTCTCAAATGTACTAGACCTCCAAATCAATTTGGATAAACTAATATCTCCACCATTTAATCTACATATGATTCTCAACATCGACATGCAAAAAAAGCTAATGATACAAAGCCAAAACATAACCTGATTAATGACCATAATTCTGTGATGGGTCTCTAGAACAAGAAACTTTCTGGGACTTAAATGTATCAATATGCAACATATTGAACTGCATTAATTAGAGTATATCAACAAGCATACACCACGTATCATGCAAAGCATTTATTGCTGGTTGGCCTAAATTTGACTTTACATTTCTAATGATCAATAGCACTCTGCTAATCTGCCCTCCAACGTTACTTAGATAACCAGTTAGCATTATTGAAAATCAGTCCTACTCAATATAACATGTGTCCAAGCACATCAAAATTTTCATTCTTTCACCTCTGAATAATACCTAGATAGTAAAATTCCATTACAAACATACACACATGTACATTTCAAAGTGCTTTTTTCATGCAGTTATATATTTCGACATTGAAAAATAAACAGGTTAAATCCTATTTCTCTGTGAAATTGGAATTGGAATATGGCACGCCGAGATCAAGAGGCTCAAGTAATATAGATGATAGGGTAAAGATTATTGCTTACAAATTTACATTGTCCACGTCATAGATGATAAGGTAAACAGATAAAATTGAACATGTGATGACAGCTGACAGTGATAATGATAGACATCATGCATATAAATCTTTTCATTTTTTCTAAACTTATATCCGCCAAACATAATTAAATTGAATGTATTGAAAATTTCAGATCATTACCTGGTTCGGTGTAACCGAGGCTTTTAGCTCCATTAACAACTTGACTAAAAGGCTTTCCTTTTTCAACCTCACTCATCACATATCCTAGTGTACCTATCGAAGGTAAACATCCATAAAATAAAAATATCAGACTCCCCAAATCATCATAATATATATGGAAAACAAGCAATATAACAATCTTGGGGGAGAGTACTACATAAAGGAGTAAATTTATTACCACTAAGACAGCCAATAATGCGATACACTGGATCTCCACTAGAAATGATACGGCTTAAAGATGCTATAACAGGGAGGCCAGCACCAACCTATAAAGACACAAAGAAATTGTCAGTATTTCACACTCAACCTTTTACTTTATAAACAGATGAACAACATTTAATAACAGATCCAAAAAGCTTAAACAACTTCAATACATAGCAAGTCTCCAGCAATGGGGAGGGATCCTAGTACTTCAAGTAACTATTATGAGCATAACAATTATTTTATCAATTAATTCCCCAGTATGAAATTCAACATGAATATCGCAACTTCCTTTCTAAAAAAATCAGGAAGAGCCAGATATACCCAGGACCAATAGCTTTCCCATGAAAAAAGAATATGTTTCGCCATATAAAAGATAGGCATGCATTTGCATATTACTTTGTCCAAGTGTTCCATAAGGCCTTATTTGACGAAGCTAAAAGTTATAATCCTGAACATGCCAAAGGAAAATGAATTACCTCTACCCTCCTGACTGCTTATGCTAAAAGAACTACTACATTTTCTGTGCTTTCATTTTGTCATATACAACAAAGAAGCTGATCTAGGAGAATTATAAATCAATTATAATGGTTTTCTGAAGCAACATGCATACAAGAAAAAGGAATAAGCATGCCAAGTTAGATACCTATAGGTTTGGAAAGCTTTTAGTCAGATATAGATATAACAAAGAGATCAAATAAAAGGTTCACACTCGTTTCTTCCTAACTAGTTATTCTGCATAGATCCTTGAATTACTTAAGAACCTTTCATATCGTAAATTCTGTTGATGAAAGAAATTTTTTCCTACATCATGGAATGAGTAAAACTTACAGTTGACTCATGTCTAATGCGACGAGGTTGTGAGACCAACTTGTCATAAACTTCCTGCAACAGAAGCATTCAATTCACGAGTCAAGTGCTGTCTGATGCTAAGAAAAATCCGTACATGTGCTGCAGTGTCCTTTTTCACTAAGAAACTTTGAACTAGTAGCATAGAAAAGCCCTAACAAGATCACTCATTACATCAATAGCAAACTCTACACCTTTTATTATCCGAATGCTAATTTTAGGTATTCTGCAAAGGTTACAATAAGATTTTGGATTCTTCAACTCTCATGTAAGGACATTAAAAAAAATTACAGGGACTGGTTATTTACAATGGAGGAAGTAAGAGGCTTCTTGTTGGCCAGCACAACACAACACCCCATATCAACCCCTGGGCTTAGGACTGCAATAGTTTCGTCACTGGCAGAGCAATCAACAAGTGCAAAACCTGTCACCAACACCCACAAAAGTCATTTGATGTTTACTTTGTGAGGCAACATTCAGCGAGTAAAAATGTTGTATTTCAGTTCAAGACTTTTTTAGGATATAACATGGAGAAAAGGCGCTGCAAGCATAATTCTTCCCTACTATGATGTATACTTAGTGTCACATTATAGCAGTTATCTGAAGTCAATAGAGAGCCAATCTACTGGTGTCCTGTATTAAAAATTTACAAAAATCAAATAAATAACGATCATTTATGAATTTGTCCATCTTCTCATGTAAGGAATCTATTGGATTGTATTTAAAATTTAAAATTCTTTTGTTTTTCAGTTTTAGACCCCACATTCTCTCTCATAAACAATCTACCTTTTCACAAAACTCGAGTAATAAATATCACTTTTTTTCATTCTTAAATCCAATCCAAGTAGAGGAATAACTTCTCGAACATTTACAGGTAAAATAAAATACAGATATTAAGTGCAAGTCAACCTGAACTAACTCTAAAGGAAGTTCAACCCCCGACTCCAGATGAGTAGAATGGTCAATAGAACAGTTCATATACGAAAATAATTTCAACACAGAAATTAACCTGTTGATTTTCCCAAGAGAGCAGCAATATCTATGGCTTTCCTTGCAATTTCTTGACTAGAAACCACTTGGCAGGCACCTACAAAAGACGGGAAATGAATACCAAGCACTAAATTTTTCTTCATCCCGAATCCTGATGAAGTAAAATCACTAAAAAGTAAACCTTAGGGGGAAAAAAACAAATTGGAATAACTTACCAAGACTACTGAGTGAAAGCAAAGAAGACCCATTTGATTTGGCCTTGCAAATTTTCGCCAGACATTCATCATCCAATTCTTCAGTGAAAACATCTGATGCCACAACCATTGATTTGCTGTCACACACTCCCACAACTCTCAACCTAACACCCTGCAAATTTCAGAAATTAATCCATGTAATATACTAAAAACTTATCAAACTATCACAAATAATTTACCAAAATAGAAGTTTTTCTTAACAAGCTTTGATGTTGCAGAATCTTTATACTTTTTTTTTTTTGATGAATGTGCTTTATATACCTGTTTGGAGTGAAGAGGTCGACAAGACACAATGTGGTGAATGAGTTTACGACCAACGCCTCCACATCCCATTAGTAGCAAAGGAATTTTCTTCATTTCAATTCCTTGGTTCTTTGATTGTCTTCCTCGGTTCTCGATTGGAATTTTTGGGGAAATTTTCCTGAGGATTTTCGAGCAGAGATTGTAAAAGAGAGGTTCTGGGTTTTGAGGAGGCTTTGCTTGGAGTTTTTTTGCTTATTTTATGGTTAATTCCAATAGGATACCCTCACTTTTCTTTTGGCTGAAAATACCCTCACATTTATTATCACTTTCATTTTAGTACCTCACGATATTTTTGTATCACTTCACATCATCAAAAGGTTGTGCACTTCGTCTTGCCTCTTCCTCTCCCTTCTGCTGCAACTTCTTCGTCTTCGTGCTCCTGCTGTCTTCTTTGGCCAAGGTTGGATTTCTCATTTGACTGAAGTTTTAACCTTAGTCGAAGAATAAGTTTTACCAAACCTTGGTCGGAGAATGTGTAGAAACCTGTCACGCAGCATGAGTGTGGTCACACTGGTTGATCACGTGACGACGCAAAGAAGCTTCAGGTTCTTAGTGGCACTATGTATTGGCATCATTTTAAGAAACTTGGGAGATGTCAAAGAATTCGCGTGATCGTGAACTGTAATATTGAAGTCCAGTTAAGGAGATTTGAAAGAATAAGGAAATGTCAAAATACTAAATAAAATAGGACTTTGAAGGAATTAAAACTAGAAGTCTTTTTGGAAACAAAGTCCTTAGTCAAAATTCATATTGAAAAATGATTGGAAATTCAAGACATACCAATCAGCCTCAAAATCTATAAATAGAGGAACACAATTGAATGTTGGGGCTAGCTGTTCTGCAATTCTTCGAAAACATTCTGCAAGAGAGAAAACGGCGGGTCATGGTGGTTGAGTTTATGCAGTCACAAACTTCAAAAACTTTGATTCACCATTGATACTTGTTGTTCATCCTTCATAATTCAATGGAGTACTTGTTTTGAATACTACAGCTTCTAGGGATAGAAGTTGTACTGCGATTCAATGGTGTTGAAGGCTTGAAGGGTTTCAAGATCAAGCAACTTGTTCCAAAGGGAGCCTTGAAGAGGTGAAGGAATTCAACTGTACAGTGTGCAAAAGGAGTTTGCACTGATTCAGCCTTGAAGAGTTGAAGGGATTCAACTGTGCAGTGTGTTAAGAGAGTTTGCACTGATTCCACTAGCGAAACACTAGATGTGTAAAAGAGGTAGGTATTTCTTGTACTGTGTTGACAGTCATTAGTAGATTGCTTTCTGGGTGTAGCCCTGCAGACGTAGGCTCGGCCGAACTGCGTTGCCAACTACTGTATCTTGTGTGTGTGTTGTTTATTGCTTTTCACATGATGTATCACAATACTTCTCACACAACAAAATCAGTCACACTATACGTATTACCTAAGTACTAACTTATAACTGGTATAAGAGATTTGGCATCGTTTGTTGTGCTATTTGTCTAGCAAGTGAAGATCGTGGGAAGTTAGTACTTGGACCATCATGTTAACCAAGGAAGCCGGATCTGTTACCAAACCTCCTCTGCTTAGAGGCACAAATTATGCCTACTAGAAGATGAAAATACAGATTTTCATTCAATTCTTACATGAAACTGCATGGGATGCCATTGAGACTGAATGGAAACATTTTACAAAGACTGAGGAAGATGACATAACTAAATTGACTAAGGTATTTGTGTAGCCTAGGCTCAAATAGACCGATGCTGAGAGAAAATCTGCTCAGGCTAATGCTAAGGCATTGAACACCATCTTTGCTAGTATGGATGAGGAACAATTCAAACTGATTTCAACTTGCGCATCTATAAAGAAGGCTTGAGAAACTTTAGAAACCATTCATGAAGGAACAAAGACTGTAAGGATTTCCAAATTACAGATGTTGACTACCTAGTTTAAAGAATTAAGGATGCAAGAGAATGAAACAATTGGTGAATTTAGTGGCAAACTCAGAAACATTGCAAATAAGGCATATCAATTGGGAAAAGAGTTTTCTGAACAGAAACTAGTGCGATGTTGAATCTTTAGCTGCACGGTTTCATCCTAAGGTTGCAGAAATTGAAAAAGCAAAGGATGTGACAAAACTTCCTTTGAATGATCTTTTAGGATCCTTGAGGACATGTGAGATGAATCTTGATGTTGAATCCAAAGGTAAAGGTATTACACTGACAGCTGCACTCAACTCATCCAATGCCACACCTTATTTTGAAGAGGTCATGATGCTAACTCGAGACTTTGGGAAGTTTCTTCGAAGAACTGGAAAAAACATCCAAACCTCAAGGGAGTTTCAAGACTAACAAAAGTGATAAGAAGGGCCAAAATAATTTTAAGTCTGAAAGAAGCACAATGAAAAGTAAGTTTGACACTGGTAAAAAAGGAAAAGGTATACAGTGCAGAGAATGTGAGGACTATGGTCACATCCAGGCAGAATGTATCAACACATTGAAAAAGAACAGATCCATGAATACTATTTTCAGTGACGATGACAAGAAAAGTGATTCTAAAGATGATAAAGAGGACACAGATTCTAATGAGACATTGGCTTTTAATGTGATAATAGATTTGGAAGATACATATATGCACCAAGATCACAAAGATGACAGCGACGGTGATTCCACCTATAGTGATGAAGAAGTGTCCTATGAGGAACTATAAGATAAGTATAGCCTTCTCTACACCAAGTGCGTTGGACTTGTGAAGTTACATCAAGATCTAAAGAACAGTCTAAAGAAGATCCAAGAATAAAAAGATACTCTTGAAGAAAGAAATAATGAGCTAATGGCTCATGTCAAGGATGCAACAGAGAGAGTCGACGTGGCTGAAAGTAAAATAGCAAGATTTGAACACTGGAAAGGCTAACCTTGATGAAATAATCTTTGTGGGAAGACTAGCTGGAATGAAATCAGGACTTGGTTACACAGGTACGCATGTCACACAATATGAGAGCAGTTACACAATGTTTTGGCAAGTTGGAAGGAGTGTTTGTCAAAGACAGCTTGAGTCAAGCTGAGAAGAGAAACTTGATCAAGAAATACAAACCAAGAAAGCCTCCACTTATGTGTGATTATTGCAAAATGATTGGACATGTGTGGCATCAATGCTACAGGAGAATTAGAGATCTGAAGCAAGGAAGAAAGCTACACACACATGCCTTGACCAAAAGAGAAGTCAAGATGCAATGGATTTAGATAAGAAGGAAGAGTTGAGAAGTAATGTAGCTCAGCTATCTCTGTCAGCAAATTTTGGGGGCATATGGTATCTTGACAGTGGGTGCTCACATCACATGATGGAAGACAAAGAATACCTTGTAGACTATATAGTGTGTCAAAAGACAGTGTGACATTCGGTGATGGTGTGAAAAACAGAGTAGTCGATGTAGGCACACTAAATGTAGCTAGAATGCCAGAATTATTAAATGTGTTACCCATTGAAGGGATGAAAGTCAATCTGATAAGTATAAGTCAGTTGTGTGATGAAAATGATCTTTTGGTGTATTTTGTCAAGAGATAATGCAATGTACTGACAACCAATGACAAGTGCATAATCGTAGGATCAAGAACAGCTGATAATTGCTAACAAATGAATACTATGAAAGAACCTGTATGTCTGACTTGACAAATTGGAGAAGTCAAACTATGGTATAAATGACTGGAGCATGTGAACTATAAGTACTTAAACAAACTTGGAAGCAAACAAATTGTCAAAGAAATTCCTCAATCTGAAAAGGAGTAAGTTACTGTGTGAAGATTGCCAAATCGGCAAACCAGTTAGAGTCATGCACATCCAAGTTGGAGATATCACCACAATATATATCTTGAATCTAATGCACATTGATTTGTTTGGACCCAGACAGGTAGAAAGTACTGGTGGAAAAAAGTATGCCTTTGTGTGTATCGATGACTTCTCAAGATACACATGGATAGACTTTCTTAGAAGTAAGTCAGATTCATTTCATGCATTTAGAAAGATATGTCTAAGTATTCAGACAGAGAAGAACACAACTCTAAAAAGGCTAAGGAGTGAACATGACAAGGAGTTTCATAACAACCAATTTTTTGAGTTCTGTGAGTCACATGGCATCAGACATGAGTTCTCAACACCTAAGACATAACAACAAAATGGTGTGGTTGATAACAGCCAATTTCATTGAACTCTGAAAAGGCTAAGGAGTGATCATGATAAAGAAGTTTGATAATAGCCAGTTTTCAGAGTTCTTTGAGTCACATGATATCAGACATGAGTTCTCAGCACCTAAGACACAACAACAAAATAGTGTGAACAGAACAATTCAAGATATGATTTGTTTGATACTTAAATTCCAAGGAACTATCATAGAGTTGGTGGGCAAAAGTAGGCAACATAGCAATTCACATTATTAATAGAGGGTTTTGAAGGCCCTTGATGAACAAGACAACATATAAAATCTGGAAAGGTAGGAAACCTAAGCTAAGTTACCTGTATGTGTTTGGAAGTAAATGGTACATCCTGAAGGATTCGAGAGCACTTACGAAAATTTGATGTTAGAAGTGATGAGGGAATATTTATGGGATACTCCACAAACAGTCACACATACTGTATGTTTAACAGATGCACAAGAGTAGTCATGGAATCAGTAAATATGACTGTTGAGGATGTTTACACCAGGAGAATACTTGTTAATGATCAGGCTGTTGACAATGAAGACAACAGACCTAGAGTGACAACGACTCAAGAAGATCAATGCAATATTAAAGATTCTTCACATTTGCTAGTCAATAGGAATGTGACCCACACTTAGGATAATGAAAAAGCAATAAGAAAAGACATAAGACTTCTTAAGGATCACCCCTCATATGCTATCATTGGTAATATCACAGAAGGTCGAAGAACTAGAAGCAAGAAAAGAGTAGACTACAATTAGGTGGCTATGATGATCAGCATGACGTGCTACACTTCTATACTTGAATCCAAGAATGTCATAGAGGCTCTCACTAATGAATACTAGATTGAAGCAATACAAGAAGAGTTGCAGCGGTTTGAGAGAAACGATGTACGGGAACTGGTCACGAGACCAGAAGGTGTGAATGTGATTGGTACCAAGTGGATATTAAGAACAAAACTAATAAGGAAGGTAATATCACCCGCAATAAGGCAGGGCTTGTTGCACAAGAGCATATTTAAGTAGAAGGACTGGATTTTGATGAAACATTTCCCCAGTCACACAACTTAAATTTGTAAGACTGTTGGTCTCCATTGCGTGTGCTAAGAACTTCACACTCCAACAGATGGATGTTAAGAGTGCTTTCTTGAATGGAATATCACAAGAAGAAGCATTTGTTGAACAACCAAAAGGATTTGTAAATCCAAAGTATCTTGATCATGTTTATAAGTTGAAAAGGGCTCTTTATGGACTAAATGAGGCTCTAAGGGCATGGTATGAAAGGCTCACTAACTATTTTTTCAACAAAGGATATATCAGAGGGAGTGTGGATAAAACTACTTTCATCAAAATATCTGCATAACATGTGCTCATAGCATAAATATGTGTTGATGACATAGTGTTCTGATCTACATCACAGGAGCTCACTAAGGAGTTTATCACATCTATGAGTACTGAATTTGAGAGGAATATGATGGATGAACTAACATTCTTTCTTGGATTGCAAGTCAAATAGATGAAAGAAGGTACATTCCTCTCTCAAGCAAAATATGCAAAAAATTTTGTGAAGAAGTTTGGTTTGGTGAATGGGAAGGCAGTAAGAACACTCATGAGTACCGCACTCAAGATCAACAAGGATGAGATGGGAATCAGTGTGGATTAGCATGAGTACAGAAGCATGATCGGTGGATTACTCTACTTAACAGCCAGTGAACTTGATATATCATATAATGTTAGAGTGTGTGCAAGATATCAAGTAGATCCTAAAGAGTCACATAAGAAAGCAATAAAACGTATCCTGAGATATGTACATGGCACAACTAAGTATGAGTTATTCTACAGTAAAGATACCACCACTCACCTTGTCAGCTATAGTGATGCAGATTGGGCTAGAAACTGTGATGATAGAAAAAAGCACATATGGAGGGTGCTTCTATGTATGAAATAATTTGGTCTCTTTGTATAGTAAGAAACAAAACTGTATCTCACTATTCACTGCAGAAGTAGAGTACATCGCAACAGGGAAGTTGTTGCACACAACTCCTCTGGATAAAATAGATGCTAAGTGCTATGGAATTACACAGAAGAAGCTGATAATGTATTATGACAACACTAGTGCAATCAACATCACCAAAAATCCTGTGTAACAAAACAGACCAAGCATATTGACATAAGACATCAGTTTATTCGAGAATTGGTCTAGCAACAGATTGTGAGCTTGGAGTATGTGAACACACAGAAACAATTGGTTGATATCCTTAATAAGTTCCTGGATGCCATGAGATTCTAAGAACTCAGACAGACATTAGGGATTTGTGTGATCAACTAGTACATGAGATGCCTGTCCAACAATGCTCTTATTTCACACCCTCATAAATGTTAGACAGGTACGAGTAGTGTCGGACTATATGAACACTCTCATCTCGCACTCAAAACACCCCTTGTCACACCATCTATATCAGCTAGCAATACAGTTCCATTCACATATAAAAGGCCTCGGAAGCATAGTCCTTTATTAAGTATGACACTAAAATGAGGGATCTACTCTTTCATCATATCAACTCAACAGACATTTCTAAGTCTTGCAAACCAGAATTGTTTGCCTCCATTCTCGGCTATTCCTTCTTTATATTTCTTAGGGTTTTCTCCTCAAGTTTTCCTTCTCCGAGACATATTCACCATCTCTGCATATTCTGACAACAACTATGACTGGTGAACAACTGATTAGACCCAGTAGGTCCCTAACTCTTGGACACAAAGATCACACACTCTTTCCCCTAACAATGACTAGATACTCCTCCCCGGGTCATCAAGCACAGAGACTTCATTTGCTACACTAGCCACTCTGATAATTAGGCCGGTAACCTCTCTATCTCTTGGACATTATTTAGGTTCTTTAGAAGAATTTTTACTCATGTGTAGGCTACAACTATCAGGCACTCATATCTCATTCATGCTGAATTCTTCGTTATTACCTGTTCTGATTTTTTCCGATTTTCGTTTGATGATACATGCACATATGCCTAGATATATTTTGGAAAATACCCTGTCTCTGCTTGTTTTTGAAAACGTGGGTGCTGAGGTTTTGTCTATTGATTCACACCCTGCGTACTATTTTATTGATGAACTGTCTCCTATTTCTATACTTCCACCTTTACTTGTCGAGAGTTCAATAAAGTCCATGGAAGATATTGATGAAGAAATTGAGGAAGGTTCTAAGAGGGAGCATAATGCCGAAGGAAAAGGAAGCTTTGGGTCAGACCTGGAGATTGTAGGGATGACCCCAAGCACTGGACTAAGTCAGAAGAGAAAAAGGACTAGAGCAGCAATTAAGGGAGCCTCATCTTCAAAAATCAGTGCTAAAAAGGCACGAGCGGCCACTTCTTCTCCCCTTACTCCTTTTAAAGCAAAAAATGCACTCAACAAACACTTTACACAAAGATTTTTGAATTAAGAATGATTAAACTGATTGAAAAACCAATTATGGCTGAGAAAAGGATTTCTCAATAGATTTTGAATTATTACAATGTGATGGAGTTGTTGCTTGGAATGGGCTGTGTGGAACTGTCTCTATTTGTTGAATAATACAATGAGAACTTAGTCAAGGAGTTCTATGCCAATCTATCTGAGGATTTTTGCAATCCTGAGAGTCCAACTTATGGTTAAGTCTATGTGAGGAGGCATGCTATTGACTTCTCACCTGCTAGTATAGCACACTACCTAAGTTGTCCACACTTTAGTGAGATTGAAGGAACTAGTCTGCAGGAGGAAGCTGATTTTGATGAGGTGAAAAAGGTCCTAACTGGAGATACAGGGGCTGTTTGGCCAGAAACTAATAGGCTCAACTCAATATAATGAAAATGCCATACAGAGTGTTGTTTGAGTATTTTGTGAAAATTGGCTGCCCAATACAGATGTCACTGTTGTTCTAAAGGAAAAAGCTCATCTCCTCCATACCTTTGCCACCAGGAAAAAGATCAACATATGCATTATTATCTTCAGAAACATCCTCAGACAGATAGACCAAAAGAAGGCCAGTAAAATTGCTCTTCCTTGTCCCTGTTTGATTTCTGAATATCTACTGGTTACATGGACCTTTCTCTGCCTTCTGACTCCTGGGTAAAGACACTACACCCTCGGGTGATGCCAAAGATTGTAGCTCCTGGTGTGTTGCCACCTTCTCCAACTCCATTCACACAAGGACACACTGATCTTAAACAGGTCTACCAAGTAGCAGTTATCTAAAAAGAAGTAGCCCAGCACCAAGATGGCCTCACCCTAATCTCCAGCTTCCATTGTTGAATCCTCAAAAGTGACCACTAGTCTAGATCTTCTAAATCAACAACTTTCCACTGTTATGGCCTCTGTTATTCAAATGCAACAAGACTTGTAAAATCTAAAGGATAAGATCCCTGAGCATTATTTCAGATCAAAAGGGAGAGTATCAAGCTACTGCAAATCTTATTTATGAAAATTCATTTTGCTTGACCTGTGTGGTCTTTGGGTGGCCGAATGTGGCCGTGAACTGAATACTTGAGTTTTGGTTTTTAATAGTTTGTATGGCCTTGGGATATTTTTTTTGGATTGCTTTATGTGGTAGCCTTTGAGCTATCTATTTTAGCCTGTGTGCCACTAAAACCAAGGATTTGAACTATTCACTTACTTTTTTGCTTATGGTTTAATATGAATTCTATAGGTTCTTATGAAGCATGAAGGCCTATGCAGCTCACTAGTATTTGATCTAAAAAAATGACAAATGGTGAGTTTGTAGAAACCTGTCACACAGCTTGAGTCTCGTCACACAGGTTAATCATGTGATGACACAAAGAAGCTCCAAGTTCTTAGCGGCACTATGTATTGGCATTATTTTTGGAAACTTGTGGTATTGAAGTCTAGTTATGGAGATTTTGATAGAATAAGGAAAGGTCAAAATCCTAAGTAAAAGAGGACTTTGAGGGAATTAAAACTAGAAGTCTTTTTGGAAACAAAGTCCTTGGTCAAAATTCATATTGAAAAAGGACTGGAAATTCAAGAACTACCAATAAGCCCCAACATCTCTAAATAGAAGAACGCAATTGAACGTCGGGGCTAGCCATTATGCAATTCTTCGAAAACATTCTGCAGCATAGAAGACAGGTTTATAGTGGTTGAGTTTGTTCAGTCACAAACTTCAAAGATTGTGATTCTCCATTGATGCTTTTTCTTCATCCTTCATAATTCATTGGAGTTCTTATTTTGAAAACTATAGCTTCTAGGGATAGAAGTTATGCTTTGATTCAACGGTGTTGAAGACATGAAGGGATTCAGGATCAAGCAGCTTGTTCTAAGGGGGAGCCTTGAAGAGTTGAAGGGATTTAACTGTGCAGTGTGCAAAGGGAGTTTACACTGATTTAGTCTTGAAGAGTTGAAGGGATTCAACTGTGCAGTGTGCAAAAGGAGTTTGCACTGATTCCACTTGGAAAACACTAGATGTGTAAAAGAGGTAGGTGTTTCTTGTACTGTGTTGACAGTTACTAGTGGATTACTTTCTGGGCATAGCCTCGCAAACATAGGCTTGGTCGAACTGCTGTGTCTTGTGTGTGTGTGTTGTTTATTGCTTTTCACGCTGTGTATCACACTACTTCTATCCCTGCAAAATCAGTCACACTATATATATTGCGTAAGTACTAACTTACAGAATGGATTTTTATTTTCTAATTTTTCTTTGTCCACAAACCATTTTCTTCTTCTTTTTTTTTTTTTTTCTCTTTGAAATGTTTTGGGTAGATCTATAACCTACAAGCATATTTTTTTCTTTAATCTCTTCAGATCTTAGTTCTTTTTTTTCTTCTTGAAGAAGATTTCTTGATACCCAATTCATATCCGGGCCCTTATTAGTTTCTCACCTATATCCTAGGGGATCCTTAAGAAAATTGATACGCTCAATCTTTTGAATTTTTTTTACAGGTTAGGTGTATACTGTTTTTGACATGTTCGTGGTGCGAAGTGTTAGTTTTGAACATGTCGGAAGAAGATTATATATGTGTTTATTTGTCTTTTATTTTATGTTTTATACCCACTCATCTATGAAGTCGGGGGGTTTTTTTTTCTATTACCATACATATTGAGAGTTCGTTTCTTATCTATCTATATAATTTTGTTTTAGTTCGTTAATACAATTACTTATTCAACAAAAAAAAAGTTGATAAGAATATGAGTCAAAACTCTTGGCATTGGTGGTAGGAAGAACAGTGGCAGTACATAAAATTATGAATGATCCCTCATTTATTCCTCCATCTCTCCATTTTGTGCATCTTATGGAAGCCACTATAGTGGAGGATATGTACTTTCTCTACTTATAATTTTTTTAGGAGCGTTAAATGAAAAAGGTCATAATCTGCCCCATCCACTTAACAAGACTTCAAAACATGGGGTGCATATTAGGTAGATGGGGAACTGATTTTCTAGGTAAGGCTATTTTAAACTATTTCTTTGTTTTTAATAAAATAATAAAAAGAAAAGAATGCTTGTGCAAAGGAGAAAACTTGTTCTAAGAGAAGAACGACACTTTGAAGTCTGGTCGTAAGAAATAACAAGTTTGACGGAGAGGCTATCCACTAGGTGGAGAAGCGAAGCTGACAAACTTGTCATATGTAGAAGACCTATATGGAAGGAGGCGGGTTGAAGGGATATTAAAAGGAGGTCCAAGCCCCTGACCGCGGGAAATCCAAGTGTGACGGACGACGAGAAATCCGAATTATGTAATACATTGCGCAGATAAAGTGACTACCAAACTCACTTGTGGAAGCCCTAATTTATAGGAGGTAGCTCGAAGGGAAAATTAGAGATAGGTGACTAGAAGCCCCACACCAAAGAACATCGATTGTCTACTATCCATGGAAAAGCTGTGGAAGTCCTAAACTGAAGAAAATCAACTTTAGAGATGTAGAAGCCCTAAACTTCGAAGAACATCAGTTCAAAGATTTGAAAGTGAACATATAGTTGCAAGAATTGCTGACAATTTTAACACCCTCCATTAATTCCAAGTAAATGCTAATGAGAATGCAGTTTCCTAACTGTAGAACACATAATTGTATACATAATCATGCACTTAGGGGTATTTTTTTAAAAAGATTTTAATCCATTACCCCTCTACTGTAACTTAGTAATTTCAAATCTTATCTGAAATAAACTTGGTCACATTAGATCAAAGCGAGTTGCATATCGAGACCTACATGATCTCATTATTTGCTGGAAATGTGTAAGTAAAGGGGATTCCCCTGTTGCCAATGGGGTTGAGCCTAGGAGAGATATTCCATAATCAAAAGGAGAAAATAAGGAATTAGAGGAAATAAGCAACCAAACAACTTGTGACGGGAATGATAATGGTTCATCCTTGATGGAGTATGCGAACAAAAATGGGAGGTTTCACATTTTGAAGATGATTTTGGAGAGTAGTGAGGAAAAAATGCAATAGAGGAAAAGGGATGCATAGAGGGATACATATATGGCGAAAAGAAGTTTGTGGTAAGTCTTATACCCTAATTATTTAAAATAATAGTGTCTGCACTAATTTTGTTGTTGTGGAAGCATTTAGTAATAATTACTTGCACAGATGCACTAATATTATATTCTGGTAGTGGCAATGTTATATTATTAGACAGATGCACCAATATAATTATTGTGTGGGTTCTAAGCTAGAAACTATAACTCTAGGTAAGTGTACCTATAATTCTAGTAAGACTAGAAAAGTACCCGGATGTCGATCTCTCGGGACAGCCAAGCACTTGTAATTAGTACTTGTTTTCTGCTTAACCAATGTGAATAAGTTTTGAAAAGAGTTTAAAACTAAATAATAAAAAAATGTAAAATTATATGAAATACTTGAACTAATGATCCATTCAAATACAATGCCAATTTAGATAAGTTTCTTGAAGGTATGCTTAAATGGAAAAATCCCCCTAGTTTCCTTTAGCTAATTCCTTGAAAAACATTGGAAAAACATTGAATTATTGATTGGGTCTCACTCGATTATTAGGATTAACCTTGTCTTTAGGTAAAAACTCACTATTCCCCTAATTGATTAGAGAACAATCTCCTCTCCCTAACTCAATTAGGAATGAGTAAAGGTGCTGAAGTAAATTAGATTGCTCTAATGGACCTAGAAACCGTAATTATTATCTCTAATCAATTACCAATTTCTAATGTTTAATTAATACCCTAGAATGTTCTTCCTTTCTTAATTCCAAACAATCTACGCGTAAAATTGATAACACAATCGAAGCAATTAAACAACAATCAACTTACAATTCAACAATTTAATTCATAGAATCCATAAAAATCAAACCAAAGTTATCTAGGATTCAACCCCATTCTAACAAAAAAATAAATGTGGTTACTCATAATCCCAATTACTATAATGAAATCCACAAGTAAAAGAGAGTAAGAAAGCTTAGGAGAGTTGATCGAAGAGTCTTCATGATTCCGAAACTAGCCCAAACGATCCTCTTGAATCGCCATTCTTCGTCTTTAAAATTTGCACCGATTAAACTCATCAAATCTTCTTCAAAATCCTTTGTAGAAACATGTCACACAGCTTGAGTGTGGCCACATAGGATGGTCGTGTGATAGCACAAACTCTAGTTTTCACTAGCACTAAGTATTGGTATTGTTTTAGGATGCTTGGAAGGTCTCGAAGATTTTGTTTGACTATTGTTTGAAGATCATGAGCTGACATATTGGAGTCCAATTAGGATATTGCCTTAAGGAGATTTTAAGAATAAGGAAAGATCAAAACCTACGGGAAATAGGACTTTGTTGGTATTAAAATTATAAGTCTTTTGGAAACAAAGTCCTTGGTCAAAATTCTAATTGAAAAATGTTAGCCCTAAGGGCATTATTGCATATGATTTTGATTATGATTTACATATGTTTGTATGATGAAATATTAAGCTTAATTTCAATAGAACAAAAGAAGCATATTTGAAGTCTCAAGGCTACACTCTTAAAAACAAAAGATCTTGGTGATCAAGGCAAAATGTAGGAGAAAAGATCAAGGCATTGAAGACCTTGAAGACTTATGTCCTAGTTAGGGATGTGCTAAGGTATTTCTTTGTAAAACTCCCTAACTCTCATATTTGATTGTTGATCATGCATGGAGCTCCATGAATGAATTTCTTTCTATAAACTATTCTTAAAAAATCCATGCATTCTTGATAGAGTTTTTGATGCCTTCGAAAGTTTCTTATCTCTAAAATAGTATCAAGAATATATGTTTTGAAGTGTTTTTGAAATGTGAAGGAAAGTTCTTTTTGTTTAAGGAAAACTAGCTTTTAAATCCTTCTCAAAATAGGGTCATCTGATTTTAAAACTGGTCATCCAATTTTTTCCAAGGGAGAAAAATCAGACATCCTATTTTAAAATTGGTCGTCCGATTTTTCTAAAGCTAGAAAAATCGGTCATCCAATTTTTAAGAGGGATCATCCGATTTTTGTAGTATACGTCCGAATCTTTTTGTTTCAAAAACTGGTCGTCCTATTTCAGAAAATGGCTCATCCGATTTTCTTGTATAAGAAAATCAGACATCCGTTTTTAGAAACCGGTCGTCCAGTTTTCCTTTTTACTGTGAAAAATATTACCGTTACACAGTGCAACCGTAACTTTCTCTCTCCTTCATATATATATATATATTTTGATCATTTGCAAAAGAAATGGAAGTTAATTGAAAATTGATTAAGATCATTTTAAAATATTTAAAGAGCTTTAAAAGTACATTCTTTCATATATCTTCATCTCATAAAAATAACTAGAAAAATCTTCTTGGAGCTTCATTGTTGATCATCCATCAAAGAAGAAGTAAAGAGGAGCTTGTAGAAGTATTCCATTGAGTTGTATCTCCTTCTTCTCAAGCTCATTTGGTAACGTTGTTCCTTACTCTTCTTATTCTTTTATTGTGATCAAAGGTTTGTGGAAAACCCTTTGGGTAATCCTTTGATAAATTTGTTGTATTGTTGTGTTGTGTAAACTTTGAGGTTTTTGTATAAAACCCTTGAAGGGTGATCCTCATTGTGTTGTTGTGTAACAAACTTTGAAGATAGTGGATTTGTGAAATCATTGGGTTGAGTCTTAAGGTAGTGGATGTAGCTCTTTGAAAGAGTGAACCACTATAAATTGTTGTTCATGTTCTTTAAAGTTTAATTCTATGCTCAGTGCTTGACTGCCAAAACTATAAGATTTTCTTTGGTGTGGATTCTTATCAAAAAGAGTTTTAGAATTCTTTCACAAATAAATTGGAGGTTTATCTTTCTAATCATACAAAAGTTTTTATTAAAATTAGCCAAAAACCTTATTCACCCCCCTCTAAGGTTTTTCAAAAGAGGATGGTAATTCAAAACCTACTATTTAGCCTCAATATCTATAAATAGAAGAACATAATTAAAGGTTGAAGAGAGCTGTTCTGCAATTCTTTAGGACATTCGACAAGAAAGAAGACGGCGGTTCATGGTGGTTGAGTTTGTGCAGTCACAAGCTTTAAACATTGTGATTCTCCATTGATGCTTGTTGTTATCCTTCATAATTCAATGGAGTTCATGTTTTGAAAACTATAGCTTCTAAGGATAGAAGTTGTGCTCTGGTTCAATGATGTTGAAGACTTGAAGGGATTCAACTGTGAAGTGTGCAAAGATAGTTTGCACTGATTCCACTAGGGAAACACTAGATGTGGAAAAGAGCTAGTTGTTTTCTTGAACTGTATTGATAGTTATTAGTGGATTGCTTTCTGGGTGTGGCACCGCAGATATAGGCTTCCCTGAACTATGTTACCAATCACTTTGTCTTGTGTGGTTGTGTTATTCATTGCTTTTCTTACAGATCATCACTCTACTCCTCACACAACAAAATCAATTACACTGGATAGATTACCTAAGTACTAACTTTCAACTAGTATCAGAGCTTTGGCACTGTTATGCTAGTTATTTAGTCGATGAAGATCATGGGAAATTAGTACTTAGGACATCATCACGACAAAAGAAGGTTGATTTGTTATCAGACCTTCTCTGATCGAAGCCACAAACTATGCCTATTGGAAGATGAAAACACAAATTTTCATTCAATCCTTGGATGAACTGCATGGGATGCTATTGAGACTGAATGGAAACCTTCTACAAAAACGAGGAAGATTCCACAACTAAATTAACTAAGGTAGTTGTGAAGATCAGAATGGATTGATGCTGAGAGAAAATCTACCCAGGCTAATGCTAAGGCATTGAACACCATCTTTGCCGGTATGGATGAGGAGTAATTCAAGTTGATCTCAACTGGAACATCTGCAAAGAAGTCTTCGGAAACTTTGTAAACCATTCATGAAGGCGATAATGCTGTGAAGATTTCCAAATTGCAGATGCTGACTACTCAGTTTGAAGAATTAAAGATGCAAGAGGATGAAACATTTGATGAGTTTAGTGGCAAGTTCAAAGACATTGCAAATAAAGCTTATCAATTGAGTGAAGAGTTCTCTGAAGAGAAACTAGTGTGAAAGGCACTAAGAGCCTTACCTGCACATTTCGTCCTAAGATTGCAGCAATTAAAGAAGCAAAGGTTGTGACAAAAATTCCTTTGAATGATCTTTTGGGATCCTTGAGGACATATGAGATGAATCTTGATGTTGAATCAAAAGATAAGAGTATTACATTGAGAGCTGAACACAACTCATCTAATGCCACACCTTATTCCAAAAAATAGGCTATGATGCTTACACGAGAATTTGGAAAGTTCCTTCGTAAAAATAGAAGAACATCCAAGTCGCAAAGAAGATTCAATACTGACAATAGGGATAGGAAATGTCCTAATAAGTTTAAGTCTAAAGGTTGTACAGTAAAAAGGAAGTTTACACTGGTTAAAGAGGAAAAGGCATACAGTGCAGAGAGTGTGAGGGATATGCTCACATCCAGGCAAAATGCACCAACACCTTAAAGAAAAAAGAGATCCATGAACACTACCCTCAGTGATGATGAAAAGAAAAGTGATACTGAAGATGATGAAGAGGACATTGATTCCAATAAGACATTGACATTCAATGTGGTCATAGATTTGGGAGATACATCTATGCACAATGATCACAAAGATGACAGGAATGATGATTCAATCTATAGTGATGAAGAAGTGTTCTATGAGGAATCGCAAGATATGTATAGCCTATTCTACACTAAGTGGGTTAGACTTGTGGAGTTACATCAAGACCTAAATGATAGCCTAAAGAAGATCCAGGAACAAAATGATGTTCTTGAAAGAAGAAACTATGAGCTAATGGCTCAGGTCAAGAATGCAACTAATAGAGCAAAGATGGCTGAAGGTAAAATAGCAAGATTAAACACTGCAAAGGCTAAAACTTGATGAAATAATCTGTATGGGAAGACCAGTTGGAATGAAATCAGGACTTGGCTACACTGGCACAAATCTCAATCACACAAAAGATACTCATGTCACATAACATAGAAGCAGGCACACAACGTATGGAAAGTTAGAAACAGTGTTTGTCAAAGACTGCTTGAACCAAGCCGAGAAGAGAAACTTGATCAGGAAATACAAACCTAGAAAGTCTCCAGTTATGTGTGAGTACTGCAAAATGATAGGGCATGTATGACATCAATACTGCAGGAGAATTAGAGACTTGAAGCAAGGAAGAAAGCTTCACACTCATGTATTGACCAAAGGAGAAGTCAAGATGCGTTGGATTTAGATCAGAAAGGATGAGCGGAGTTGTAATGTAGCTCATCTATCTCTGTTAGCAAATCTTGGGAGTGTATGGTATCTTGGCAACAGATGCTCACGCCATATGAAGGGAAATAAAGAATATCTTACAAATTATATAGTGTGTCATAAAGGTAGTGTGACATTCGGTGATGGTGTGAAAAATAAAGTAATTGGTGTGGGCACACTGAATGTAGAAGAAATGCCTAGATTATCCAATGTGCTGCACATTGAAGGAATAAAAGCTAATCTGATAAGCATAAGTCAGTCGCGTGATGATAATGATCTACTGTTGTATTTTGACAAAAGAAGATGCTATGTAGTGATGACCAATAAAAAATGCATAATTGTAGGAACAAGAACACCTGCCAATTGCTACTAGGTGAATGTAATGAAAGAATATTTATTTTTGGCTAGACAAATTGGAGAAGCTGAATTGTGGCATAAACGACTTGGCCATGTGAACTATAAGCACTTACACAAACTTGGAAGCAAACAAATTGTCAAAGGAATCCCTTAATTCAAAAAAGAGTGTAAGTTACTGTGTGAAGACTGCCAGGTTGGTAAACCAGTCAGAGCCAAGCACATTCAAGTTGGAGACATTACCACAACACATATTTTGGAATTAATGCACATTAATTTATTTAGATCCACACAGGTAGAAAGCACTGGTGGAAAAAGATATGCTTTGGTATGTTTCGATGACTTCTCAAGATAAACATGGATAGACTTTCTCAGAAACAAGTTAGATTCTTTCCATGTATTCAGAAATATATATCTAAGCACCAAAGACACCATAATAAAATGGTATGCTTAAGAGAAAGAACAGAACAATTTAAGACATGATCCATGTGATACTGAATTCCAAGGGGTTGTTGCATAGTTTATGTGTAGAGGCAGATAACTCAGCTATTCACATCATTAATAGAGTATCTCTAAGGCCCTTGATGAACAGAGACAGGAAGTATAAGCTAAGTTACCTGCATGTGTTTGAAAGTAAATGCTACATCTTGAAGGACCGAGAGCATCTAGGAAAATTCGATGCCAGAAGTGATGAGGGAATAGTACTGGGATACTCCACAAACAGTCATGCATACGGTGTGTTTAACAAACACACAGGAGTGGTCTTGGAATTAGTAAATATGATTGTTAAGGATATTGATACCAGGAAACTAGGTGTTAAAGATCAAGCTGTTAACGATGAAGACAATATACTTGAAGTGTCAATGATGCAAGAAAATCAAAGCAATGTTGAAGGTTCTTCAAACTTGCTAGTTGATGGGAGTGTGACTCACACTCAGGATAATGAAAAAGCAAGAAGAAAAGACATAATATGACTTCTAAGGAATCAACCCACATACACTGTCATTGGAAACATCACAGAAGGTCAAAGAAATAGAAAGAAGGAAGGTGTAGACTACAATAAGATGGTAGTGATAATCAGCATGACATGCTACACCTCTATACTTGAACCAAAAAATGTCAAGGAGGCTCTCACTGATGAATACTAGATTGAAGTAATGCAAGAAAAGTTGCAACAGTTTGAGGGAAATTATGTATATGAACTCAACTTGTCATAAGACCAGAAGGTGTGAATGTGATTGGTACCAAGTAGATATTCGAAACAGAACTGATAAGAAAGGAAACATCACATGTAATAATGCAAGGCTGGTTCCACAAAGGTATACTCAAGCAAAGGGATTTTGATGAAACATTCGCCCCAGTCACATGCCTTGAATCTGTAAGACTGTTGGTCTCCATTGCGTGTGCCAAAAACTTCACACTCCAACAGATGGGAGTTAAGAGTACTTTCCTAAATACAATATTACAAGAAGAACATTTGTTGACAACCAAAGTATCCTGAAAAGGCTCTTTATGGTTTAAAGCAGACTCTAAGAGCATGGTATGAAAGGTTTACAAACTATTTTCTCAACAAAGGATACATTACACGAAGTGTGGATAACTATGTTCATTAAAAGAATTGCACAATATGTGCTAATTGCACAAATATATGTTGATGACATAGTGTTCAGATCCATATTAAAGGAGCTCAATGAGGACTTCATCTCATCCATGAGAATTGAATTTGAAATAAGTATGGTGCATAAACTAACATTCTTTCTTGGATTGCAAATTAGACAAATAAAGGAAGGCATATTTCGTTCTCAAGAAAAGTATGCAAAGAATCTATTGAAGAAGTTCAGTTTGGAGAATGGAAAGACAATAAGAATACCCATTAGTACCACACTCATGATCAACAAGGATGAGATGGGAACCGGTGTGAATCTACATGAGTACATAAACATGATCAATAGATTACTCTACTTGACAGCTAGTAGACCTGATATATTATATAGTGTTAGAGTATGTGCAAAATACCAAGCAGATCCTAAAGAGTCACACAAGAAAGCAGTAAAATGCATATTGAGATATGTGCATGGCACCGCTAAGTATGGGTTGTTCTATAGAAAGAAAACCACAACTCATCCTGTTGGCTATTGTTATATGGATTGGCTGGAAACTGTGATGATAGAAAAGCAGATCTGGAGGGTGCTTCTACGTTGAAAACAATCTGGTCTCTTAGTATAGTAAAAAACAAAAATTGTATTTCTTTATCTACTGCAGAAGCAGAGTACATTGCAGTCGGGAGCTATTACACACAACGCCTTTGAATGAAACAGATGTTAAGTGATTATGGGATTGGACATAAAGAGCTAATCATGTATTGTGACAACACCAGTGCCGTTTACATCACCCAAAAACCTTGTGCAACACAGCAAGACCAAGTACATTGACATAAGATAACTCTTTATTCGTGAATTGGTTGAGCAACAAATTGTAAGCTTGGATTATGTGAGCACACAGAAATAATTGGCTGATATTCTTACTAATTCCCTTGATGCCATGATATCGAAGAACTTAGAAAGGCATTGGGGATCTATGTGATCAACTAGTATATGAGATGCCTGTCTAACAATGCTTCTTACTCTCGTAAAATGTTAGATAGGTACATGCAGTGTGAGAGCTCAACGGACAATTTATTGTGAACATTCCTTGTCACACCACAAATGTCAGCTAGCAGCACACCTCTCCACTCATGCATACAGCATCTTGGAAGTTGTGTTCATCATTAAGTCTGACACAAAAAATGAGGGATTTTCTCTCTCATAAATCAAATAATCAGACGATTCCATTTCACAAGCCATTCAAATCAGACTTGTTTTGCCTCTATTTTCAAAGTTCTCTACGTATTTCTTAGGGTTTTACTCTTTAAGTTCTTCTTCTCCGGTGCAGTATCACCATCTTTGCACAGTTTCTGACATTGAAAATCCGTGCCAATTTTCATCTATGGCCAACGAACAACCTATTCGACCTAGGAGATCACTTGTCTTGGGATACGACGATTGTACTCTCTCTCCCTTGGCAATGATGAGATACACTTCTGCCAGGTCCTCAAGTACAACAACGTCATCCGCTACTCAGTTCATTCTAGTGAACAGGCTAGTAACTTCTCTGTCCGTTGGACATTCGTAGGTACCCCAAATGAATTTCTGTTCATGTGTAGGCTGAGATTGTCAAGCACTCAAATCTCGTTTGTGCTAAATCCTCTGTTGTTGCCTGCTTTCTTTGTTTATGATTTTTATTTGATTATACATACATATGTGCCTTGATATTTTTGGAAAATAGTTTATCTCTGCCTACTGTTGAAAATTTGTGAATTGAGCTTATGATTGTTGGAGCACACCTTGAACATCATTTTATTGATGAATTTACTCCTATTGCTGAAATGCCACCTTATTTGTGGACAGTTTTATAAATCTGTCTATAAAAGATATGGATGAAGGTGTTGAGGAAGTGATGTGAATTGGGATGTCCACAAGCTAATGAGTTGAGTTATGATTTAATCTGCTAAAGCAAGGACTAGAAGAGCAAGGCATTTGATGAAGCTTGACTAAGGAATTGTTGTTTTGATTGAAGAAAATGGAGAACTTGTGAAGAGCTGGACCTACCGCCGATGGTAGGCCTTGCACCTACCATTGCTAGTAGGCTTTTGGTTGGGAATAGCTTTGAAGATCACACCCTACCACGTCCGGTAAGTTGCACCCTACCGTCACCAGTAGGGTTTGGGCGGAAAATACACCTTTTTGAACTTTAGGCAGGATTTTATTATTTGAACTTATTTTTTCAACTTTTAATCAAGGGCTTAATGGGTATTTTGAGCCATTAATCACTAGATAGGTTAGGTTTAGACCTTAGCCTATAAATACCAAATTATAAACTCATTTGTAACTAACTTTGATGAATTTGCTAAAATTAGATAGAGGTTGCTCCAATTGTGATATGGAATGATCTTCAAGAGCATAAAATTTCATCCAAGAAGTGAGGGAGAGAACAAACAAAACAAGTGTAACAAGTAGAAGAGAGAAAGTGCCTTTGAAAGTACCTGAAAATGTTAAACTTCTAGCAACCTTGGATATATTAAATCCAAGACCTCAAGAAGGTTTAAACAAAATATTTTCTTCAAAGTTCAAGAAACCTAAGGTATTTTGAACCTTAGACCTCAATGAAACAAGAAGAAGACCTCAAGACTAGTTTTCTACAAGAGTGTAGTAACTAGTATGAAGGAATTTTTTAATGATCAACCTTGAAGTTCTTGAAACTTTCAACAAGTCTTCAAAGTGATTTTTCTTTCAAGGAAGTTCACCCTTGAAGAAGATAGAAAAACTAAGCTAAGAACTAAGAATACTAAGAGAAGAACCTTTGTCTTGAAAAATTTCTTGATTAGCTTCTTCAAAATGGAAGACTACATATTTATAGAGACTTGAGGGAGAAAATAGGAATTTTTCCCTCTCATATTTTCAGCCCAAAGGATAGATATAACCTATACATACACTTGATAAGACAATAGAGGTGTTTTAATTGTATTTGGACTATTCTAGAGCACTAGTCAACATATTGCCAAAAATGGGAGGCAATTTTTAATCTTGGGCAAAAGGGCTTCCAACCATTTACCAAGGTGAATTTTCAATTTCTAACTTATTCAAAAATTTAGGATATTGCCCCATAAAGTCTTGGACATCAAAATTTAAGCCCCATAATGTCTTGGACATCAAAATTTAAGCCCCATAAAGTCTTGGACATCAAAATTTAAGCATTGAAACTTCTCTTGCTCAATTTGATCCTTGTGACTCTTTAGTTGTTTAGCCTTGGCTCTTGTCACAACTCCTTGATGTTCTTGCATGTCTAACCGGTTCACATCAAATTGTCTCTAGGGTTCTTCATCCTTCTTAGTTAGCTTGCTAAGGGTTAATGTCCTTAGTTTGTGAACAATTGTTTGCCTTAGAATGTGGAATCTATGGAATCAATTGATCATTCAATTTCTTTCTTTAATTGAGTCTTAGAGTTCTTTTTCTTAGATTCAATTAATCTTAGGTCTTCTAGTTTTTGTAGTTAGGGTTTTGAGGCCTTAGTTTCCTCAAGGTTATTTCTATCAAATTGGAAATGAGTTTTGCCTCTCAATATTAGGTTTATGAGGCTTATATCCTCATAGGTTTTCTATTGGAGTGTTGAAACTACAAAATCCTTAATAGAGGTTCTTCATCAAAGGAGATGAGCTTGGGAAGGTGTTGACTTAAATCTACAATCAATTGAAGATTCACATCAAAGTGGTATCAGAGCAACCTCCAAATGAAGGTCAATTTGTGTTGTAAGTGTTTAAAATTCGTTGAAAAAAAAAAAAGAAGAAATACTTGATGATCTATGAAAATTCTATGAAGATCATGTAATATTAAGTACAAAAAAATTGATTGATGTTTTGTGATGGAGATATTCTCTTTTAAGTTAGTATTAGATTGAAATAAGATTTACTCAATTTGGAGTAAATTATTTGCTCAAATTGATTAAATTGTGAAATGTATTTTGGAATCACAACTGCAAAAAATGTGAGGATTTATCTGAACATATCTTGTGTTTTACTGATCCAATTCGAATAAAATTTATGATTAAATTCATCCTCGTCGAGTGAGGAATCTTTGTAAGTTACTTTTATCTTATTTGTATTTGTGAGTTTTCAACGTTTTAGTTATAGGGTGTTATTGTCCCCTTTTTTCCTAGAAAAATTGTTTTAGTACTCTAGTATTCTTTGTTTAACCTAATTGTTTGAATTGCTTTATTTTTTACTTCTGATTATTTTCTTATGTGTTTCTAATCCTTTGTTGATGATCAATCATGTTTGTTGGTTCTTTTCCATAAATTATATTTTGAAATTCTTATACCTCAAGTGTTTGAAACTTTGCCTCTTTTAACACTTATATCCAACTAAGTGTATTGATTGATTTACTTGCTTGGGATTTTGATCTTGGGTTGAGTTGGTTAAGAAGTTGAAGGATCTTATAGGGACTTAGGTGTTGAGTGTTGAGGATGAGATTATTGTGATAAAAGCCAATAAAGAGTGCTAAACACGAGTGAACCGAGTGATCATCAAAAGAGAGCAAACACTTAGGGAGTGATTGGAAGGTCCTTTGTTTTGTTTCCTTTGTTTAATTTGAAGGGTTAAATAATAAATAAATTGAGTACGATTGGTCTAATCCCTCATGGAAAAGGATGGAAGCAAAGGGAAATAAGAGGATTATGAATCTAAGCTTGCAAGAGATATGCATAATTTCCATCATGGTGGTGGCAATGGATTCAATGCTTATAGTGGGAACAACCATGGAAATGGAAACTTCACTTCTAGAAGACATGTTAGAGTTGGTAACTTCTCTTCTTATGCTAAATCTTTTGAGCATACTTCTTATGATGATTATGGGGGTTACGGAAGAGTTAATACTAGATATGATAATTATGAGCATAGTCCTTATGATTGTTATGAGAGGTATCATTATAGTTGTGGTAGAGGAGTTTACGTTGAGAGCTTATATGATGAAAATGTCTATGGAAAGAAAAATGAAAGTGAGTATGTAGTCCATCCCCAAATGCCATGTGGAAGACAAAGTTGCTAATCTTGTTATTGATGGGAGTAGTTGTGCTAATGTGGCTAGTAATTACCTTGTGGAAAAGTTGAATGTGCCTCTTCGTGAATATCCTAAGCCTTACATATGCCATTATTCATATGACAATTATGAGATCAAAGTCACTAAGCAAGTGTGGGTATCTATCTCTAAAAGAATATATAAAGATGATGTGTTGTGTGATGTTGCACACATGCAAGCGGGTCATTTATTGTTTGGAAGTCCTTGGATAAATGATAGGAAAGCTATATATAGTAGGGACAAGAATTCTTACAACTTCACCAAAGATGGGAAGAGATTTATTCTAAATTCTTTGATGCCTCATGAAATTTATGAAGAGCAAAAGAAGTTGAAAGAAAGGGTAAGAATATTTGATCAAGAGAAAAAGTCAAAGAGCATTATAAAGTCTAAAAGATGTGGATAAAAACAACTTTCCATGCCACCTCAAGGAGTTACAAAGGTAAAAACCTTGAAACCATCAATGATTGAAGAATTTCCAAAAGTAAATGAGCTTCCACAAGCTCAAGAGGTAGTTGAAGAATGTATTACACTACATGTTGAGGAAAGAGCATCTAAAGAGGAACCTTGTTGTATCATGAGTGGAAAGAGT
Source organism: Catharanthus roseus (assembly GCA_028651295.1). NCBI lineage: Eukaryota > Viridiplantae > Streptophyta > Magnoliopsida > Gentianales > Apocynaceae > Catharanthus > Catharanthus roseus. The sequence goes on along the minus strand of JAPQWS010000140.1, from coordinate 3,204,886 downwards.
ATTGAAAACAAAATAATAAAAAAAAAGAAAGAGTGGAAGAAAAAGAGAGATTAGTAGAGAGATTATGTATCTTTGATTCCTTCTCTATCTTTTCAAAAGAGAGTGAACATTTAGAGTGCTCAAAAGAGAAAGGAAGTGAGCTTGAGAAAAGTGAGACGAAAAAAGAAAAGGAGAGTTTCATTGAAAAACAAGTAAATGAAAAAGAAGAGCAAAGAGAAAAAGAAATAGTTGTGTTTGAAAAGAATGAGGAATTGAATTTTTATGCTAATGAAACTAACTCTTTCTTTGCTAGTGAATTCTTATGTGCGCAGAATTTTGAAGATTCAAGAAAGGATGAAGGAGAAACTTCGTTCCCTCTAATTCTTACTTGAGCTTTGAGATTTATTTTAAGGAAATTAAGTTGATCTCAATTGTTTTCATGGATCGATATCAATTTTATTTTCTCAACTCTCTTGGAACTTTAATAGAAAAGAAACAATTCATAGAGTTTAGTTCCAATTATTGTGCAATTCCTAGAGTTGATGAATGCTATTTCAATATTGTTAATTATGTTTCTTATGTGCTAGGAATTGAAGACAAAGGAAGGAACATGGAGAGAGCTTGGAACTATTCTTGAAGAATTACCAATAAGTTTATCCCTTATCATGTCTCTCATGTATTATGAAGTTTCTCTTGTGGAAATAAAATTGTTTTTAGAGTCTTATCTTTCTCATGTGAGCATATATGGAGATCTTTGTACTATTTCTTTTGGTGGCTTTCTCTTTCTTGTTGTGTCTTATGCTTTACATGCCTTTGTTCTCATGCTTTTCTTGAGGATTCCTTGTTGCATAGTGGTTCTATGTTTGATCCTTCTTGCCATGATTTTAGATTTAGGAATAATGCTTCCATTGAGTCTATAGTTGTTGATTTTGGATTAGATGGTCCTTTATTTGATATTCTACATGGTAAGTGTTTAGGAAAGTTTGTTGAGAATGTTGGCTATGTTTCTTCTTTCCTTGATACTTTTATTGAGAATCATAATGATTTCGTTTCCTTAAATCAACTTATGTCCTTTGTGAGTGGTCAAGTTGAGTTGTCTTGGAATGAACAAAAGTTTTCAAATGTCATTAACTCCTTGAACACTTTATTTGAAAACAATTTTGGGTTCCAATTTTATCATTTGCATTTCAAGGAATTCTTATCTGAAAGATTTTGAAAACTAAATGGGAACTAATCTTTAGTTGTTCAAAGTTAATTCTTTAGCATTTGAAGAATCTATTTTTGGAAATGAAGCCTTTGAACGATTTGTAAATATTTTGATGTTGAGCATCTTTATTACCACAAACCTTTCAAGGAATGGTCTTCAAACATGCTCATTTTATGTGCTAGCTTTCGAAAGAACTTTTGTGCATTCATTTTGAAACATGAATTTGAAGATACATCGTTAATTCATCTAACTTTTAAAGAGTTCTTTGACAAGTAGTTTCCAAAGAGAAATGTAGACCATCTTGGAATGTTAGAAATTTCATGTTTACATTTTCTCACCTCACTTTATGTAATACTATTAGAGAAAAGAGACATTTCTATGCTAAAGAGGTTGAGTTCATAGAAACCATTGAGAAAGATGAGTTGGTTTCACTTCTCTATTCCAAAGAGGAATTCGGTGGACTCTCTCCATTGAGGAAAATGGAACTCAAATTAGATTGGTGACTGGAGCGACATTGAGATATGCTATTCATGACAAGGAGCCCTATACATTGTCTTTTAAAGAACAACAAAAGCTCAACAAGAGGTGTACAAGAGGAATGAAATTTTTAAAGACATGTCCATATGTCATTTGGTACAAGAGAGGTAAAGTAAATATTGTAACCAATGCTTTGTTAAAAAGTACATTCTATTCTTTTTTTTACAAGTTCAATTACTTGGTTATGCAATGTTTAAGGAATTACATGTTACAGATAATGAATTTAAGGACATATTTGATGCTTGTTTGGTTGTGCATAATGATGAGTACCTTATACATGATGGTATTCTTTATCATGTTGGTAAGTTATGCATTCCTTCTTGTTACTTTAGAATGTTGTTTGATAAAGAAGCTCATTGTGATGAGTTGATGCGTCGTTTTGGTATCTCCAATACTTATGACATTTTATATGAGCACTTCGTTTGGCTTGGCATGAAAAGAGATGTAGAAAGGTTTTTTGTAAATTGCCTAGAGTATAAAAGAGCTAACTCTATATCTTTGCCACATGGACATTATATTTCTTTGAATATATCTAGAGAAACTTGTGTAGACATATCTATGGAGTTTATATTTGGACTACTTAAGTTTCCTAAAGGTATGACTTTTCAATTTACTGTGGCTTATGTTGTGAGATCTTGATTGATAGCAAAACTTATGCATATCATTTGCATCATTTTAATCGAGTTTTATCTATTTTGAGGAATGTGAAACTATATGCTAACCTTCGGAATTATGAGTTTTGTGCAGAAAATGGTACTTTCTTAGGTTATATAGTGAGTTTTCAAGGTTTCCAAGTGGGTGCAAATATGGTGCAATCAATCCAAGATTGGCTAATTTCCAAGAGTGCCTTTGAGGAGAAAAGCTTCTATGGTCTTGCAATCTTTTATAGGAAATACATCAAGGACTTTAGCACTATTGCTAATTCTGTGATGGATGCACCCGAGAAGAGACCAGATTCATTTGGCAAATTTGTTTACCTTTTCTTGAGTTTGCTTCCCATTAAACTTATCATTCTATTACTTTTAGTCCTTTTCTTGAAGTTGATTATAGTTTCAAACTTCTAATTCTTCTTGATTTGACTTCTTTTTCTATAGATTATGTGTTGAGTTTGGATCAAAAGAAGAAAAAGGAATTTGTCAAGCATATCCATTTCAGGACTCATGATGCTATTGATTTCAATAACATGAAGTTTGAATTGAAACGACTAGTCTTTGATCCTGGCAGATGGGATTGGAGTCATTTTAAAAGCAACCGCTTTCCTTCTCTGTACAAGACTAAGCTTAATGCCCATTCCGATGAGCCTTTGCAAATTCTTGGATGCTCTAATACTTTTATATTGAACTTCCGGTTGAATTTCATGTTCGTGCTACCTTCAATATTTGATATGTCTTTGTTTGATGGAGATGAAGATTCAAGGATGCATCTTTTCAATAGAGGGGCAGATGATGTGAACCAGGATGTCCACAAGCTAATTAGTTGACTTATGATTCAATCCACTAGAGCAAGGACTAGAAGAGCAAGGCATTTGATGAAGCTTGACTAACGAACAGTTGTTTTGATTGAAGAAAATGGACAACTTGTGAAGAGTTGGACCTATCGCAGATGGTAGGCCTTACACCTACTGTCGCTGGTAGGCTTATGGATGGGAAGAGCTTTGAAGGTCACACCCTACCGCATCCGATAGGTTGTACCCCACCATCGCTGGTAGGGTTCGGGTAGAAAATACACCTTTGTAATTTTAGGTGGGATTTTATCATTTAAACTTGTTTTTCCAACTTTTAATCAAGGGCTTAATGGATATTTTAAGCCATTAATTACTAGATAGGTTAGTTTTAGACTTTAGCCTATAAATACCCAATTATAAACTCATTTGTAACTAACTTTGATGAATATACTGAAATTTGAGAGAGGTTTCTCCAATTGTCTCTAGGGTTCTTCGCCCTTCTTAGTTAGCTTGCTAAGAGGTAATGTCCTTAGTTTGTGAACAATTTTTTGCCTTAGATTTTGGAATCTATAGAATCAATTGATCATCCAATTTCTTTCTTTAATTGAGTTTTAGAGTTTTTGTTCTTAGATTCAATTAATCTTAGGTCTTTAGTTCGTATAGTTGGGGTTTTGAGGCCTTAGTTTCCTCAAGGTTCCTTCTATCAAATTGGGGGGTGAGTTTTGTCTTAATATTGGGTTTATAAGGCTTACATCCTCATAGGTTTTCTATTGGAGTGTTGAAACTACAAAATCCATAATAAAGGTTCTTCATCAAAGGAGGTGATCTTGGGAAGGTGTTGAATCAAATCTACAATCAATTGAAGATTCGCGTTAGGAAGTCTCTAAGGGGGAGCACAATGCTAAGGAGAAAGGAAGCTCTGTGTTAAACCTAGAGGTAATGGTGGTGACCCCTGGCACTACATTAAGCCAGGGAAGAAAGAAGACAAGAGCAGCTCACAAGGGGCTTCATCTTCAAAATCTAGTGCTAAAAAGGCACAAGTTGCTACTCCTCCCCCTCCTCCTCTCATGGCCAAGAATGCTCTAAAGAAACATTTCAACAATGAGAATGGTGAATTGAGGATGGTTGAACTGATTGGGAAAGCAATCATGGCTGAGAAAAGAGTCAGTTAAGAGGTGTTGGAACAATAGAAAGTGATAGAGTTGTCATTAGGAATGGGCTGTGTAGAGTTAGCTCTATTTGCAAAAAAATACAATGAGAACTTAGTTAAGGAGTTCTATGCCAACTTGTCTGAAGGCTCTAGTAACATTGAGAGCCCAGCTTATGGTCAAGTTTATGTGAAGGGGCATATTATTGACTTCTTCCCTGCCAATATTGCATACTACCTAAGCTGCCCACATTTCAATGATATTGAAAAGACATGTTTGGAAGAGGAAGTTAATTTTGATAAGGTGATACAGGTTCTAACTAAAGACATAGGGGCTGTCTAGCAAAAGACTAACAGGTTCAACTCAAATCTGATAAAAATGCCATACAGGCCCTATTTAGATTATTTTGTGGAAGCTGGCTGCCCACTACTAATGTCACTGATGTCTTAAGAGAACTGGCTCATTTGCTATATGCCTTTGCCATCAGAAAGAGGATCAACTTATGCACTGTTATATTCAGGAAAATCCTCAGGCAAATAGACTAGAAGAAGGCTAGTAAGATTGCTCTTCCCTCTTCTTGTTTGATTTCTGAATACATACTTGAATGCAGGGACCTTTTTCAATCTATTGACTCCTGGGTGAAGGAACTAAACCCTTTGGTGATACAAAAGATTGTAGCTCCTGGTGTGGTGCCACCTTCTCCCACTCCATCAACACCAGGACACACTGGCCCAAGAAGGTCTACAAGACAGCAGTTATCTAAAAAGAAGCAGACAGGTGCCAAGATGGCCTCACCCTCACCTCCAGCTCCCAGTGCTAAACTTTCAGAAGCAACCACAAGCCTGGACCTTCTCAATCAACAACTCTCAACTGTAGTGGCCTCTATTCTCAAAATGCAACAAGACATCCAAAATCTCAAGGATAAACTCCCCTGAGCATTATTTCAGATTAAAAGGGGGAGTACAAGGCTACAACAGTTTTTTTTTTTTAATCTTATAAATTACCTTGGTTGGCCATTTGTGGCCTTGAATTGAATTATTTTTTGGTTTTCTTCGTGTGGTAGCCTATGAGCTATTTGTTTTGTCTTATGTGCCACTATGTTAGGACTTGAATACTTTACTCATGTTTTTCGTTTCATGCTTATAGTCTTTGAAGCATGAAGGTCTGTGCAGCTCACTGGTGCTTGATCTAAAATAATGCCAAAGAGGGAGTTTGTAGAAACATGTCACACAGCTTGAGTGTAGCCATACAAGATGGTTGTGTGACAGCACAAGCTCAAGGTTTCACTGGCACTGAGTAGTGGCATTGTTTTAGGATGCTTGGAAGATCTCAAAGATTTTGTTTGACTACTGTTTCAAGAGCATGAGCTGAAATGTTGGAGTCCAATTAGGATATTGTCTTAAGTAGATTTGAAGAATAAGGAAAGTTCAAAATCTAAGGGAAATAGAACTTTGTTGGTATTAAAATTTTAGAAGTCTTTTTGGAAATAAAGTCCTTGGTCAAAATTCTAATTGAAAAAGGATTGGTAATTCAAAACCTATTGTTCAGCCTCAACATCTATAAATAGAGGAACATAATTGAAGATTGAAGGGAGTCATTATACAATTCTTCGAAGACATTCTATAAGAGAGAAGACGGCGGTTAATGGTACTTGAGTTTTTGCTGTCACAAACTTCAAACATTGTGATTCTTCATTGATGCTTGTTATTCATCCTTCATAATTCAATAGATTTCATGTTTTGAAAACTATATCTTCTAGGGATAGAAGTTGTGCTGCTGTTCAACGGTGTTGAAGACTTCAAGGGATTCAAGATCAAGCAACTTGTTCCAAGGGGAAGCCTTGAAGAGTTGAAGAGATTTAATTATGTAGTGTACAAAGGAAAATTAGATGTGTAAAAGAGCTAGGTGTTTTTTTGTACTGTGTTGACAGTTATTAGTGGATTACTTTCTAGGCATAGCCCGCAGACGTAAGCTTGGCCAACTGCGTTACCAATCACTGTGTCTTGTATGATTGTGTTATTTCTTTCTTTTCTCAATCAGTATCACACTACTCCTCACACAGAAAAATCAGTCACACTGTACAGTTTGCCTAAATACTATCTTTTACCCTTTATCTAATCTTCAAATTATAAACTGAAAGGGAATTGTAGTGTTTCTTAGGGAGATTCCATAGAAGAAATAGCCTCAAAGTTATTCTGTAAGAACCCTAGGTCGGGATACCAAATACTACCAAGAAAAAGTCTATTTAAAGAGTCAAAATCTGAAGAAAAATAATGCATGACTATCCGAACCAGGAGAGCAGAGCTATTCAGATCCGAATGGCTTCTGCCCGAAAACTCCTTGTTTTGTGCTACTTTCTGTATCATGTAAGTATGGTTCACTTCTTGAGTAATTTGAACGCTTCTCATGTGATGTGTTGATAAAGATCTTAACTTTCCGAAACATCTTGAATCAGATCAATTGGAGATGTATATCTCGAGGTATAATCATTTTACCAAATGTTTCAAATTGAAACATATATGAGAAAGCTAATTTTTGTACTACCCTTTAGATGACCAAATGAACTCCAATAGAGAAAAAATTTAGCTTTCTGGAAACTTCATGAAGTTCTCTAAAATCTTCAAGAAGGACACTTTTAACTAAGGTCATTACAGAGGTAAAAAATCCACTGGAACCAGCCTTCCTCGACCATAGGAAGACTGTTTTGGGCAGCTTGGCATTTCTTCTCTTTTTTCATTCATTCTTACTCCGTAGATCACGTTTTGATTTTTTTTTTTACTCTTAACTCCCATGGGATGTGCCTATAAAAATAAGATAAGAATTTGAGGGTAATTAGTCTATTTTATTTAACAATGTACTTCAGAGACGATATAAAACCAATGTAATCAAAAGGACAAAATGGACATTATTGATAATTACTTGCGCATATGCACTATAGAACTTTCCTTCTGTTAGTAATATAACCAATATAATTGGTTTACATATGTAGTTTGTGTTTGTGAATCACTTGCATAGAAGCACTATTATAGCAAATTTATGAATAAATAGAATTTAAAGATGTTGTAAAGTAATTAATAAATATTGGATTGAAAAATCATCATTCTAAATGTTTTGGAACCACTTGCACAGAAGTGCGAATATTAACATTATAAGTTATTTCTCATTATTTATGTAGGCAAAGTACAAGAGTAGGTGTCCACCAAAGGGCATGAATGAGCTACTTCAAGCTGTGATAGAAATGGGTTTTGAGGGACTTTTGAAGATGAATCTATTTAATCTTCCTTATGAACTATTTTCATTTTTGGTAGATAGAGTTGAGTCAAGTGAAATGTGTTTGGAAATTCATGGAAGGTCTATGAATATAAGAGGTTTTCATCGTGTCCTAGGTCTGCCTAAGAGGAAGTAGACATAAACAAACTACTTCGTTGTAGTACAGTATATTCTAAGTTAGAGAGAAAATTGAATAATACTATTCGGGATAAGGATAAAATGATACCAATGCCATATTTAGAAAGTAGTTTCAAGGTATTAAGTTATATAGATTGGAATTTAGGGTGAGGTTTGTCCTATATGTTCTAACTAAGTCTTTGAGCCCGACCATGAAATATATAATTCAGACGTGTTGGGTTCCAGTAATTGCGAATATATAACGGGTAAAAGACATGAATTAGTGTAAGTTTGTTGTTGACATGTTAGTATATGAGATTAAGACAAGAAACAAATCAGGTCGTAAGAGAATTTTAGGATGCATGGCTTTGTTGGCGGTATGTCAAGATATAATTTTATTTTGAATTCATTTTAAATGTTCAATGCACTCAATAAGTTTCAAAATTGCATTACATCATAGATTGCGTACTAGGAGAGGTTCTTCCCGGTTGGAGAAAATTTCATGACATACGAGAAATGTGGTATCCCCCAGATAGGTGATTGGGATAAGATTACGATAAAAGAAAGGGTGAAATCTTTGAATAGGTTGGGGCTGTTCATGGGGAACAAGGTTCATGTAGTAGATCCTATGAGCTGAAAAGAAAAAGAAACAATTCACATCTCCACATTCTCTTTGAGATTGGATGAGCTTGGAAAGGATATAAGTGAGAGATGAAGGAGGAGTTAAAAAGCATTAGTGAATGTGTTTCAAAAATTGTTAGCAATATGGTGAGAAACCCAAAGTCGATGATGGAAGAGGTTAAGAGATTAATTTCATTCATGATGAATGCAAGAGAAACTACACCATCATTGCATAGGGTATGTACATCAATACCGAGACGATGGACTGACTGGATGTTGATGACACAAGCAGTTTATATGTTTGACCTGGATTTGGTGCAGGAATTAGGACTAGATTTGCGCAAGGAAAGGACAAATATTAATCCCAATAGAGATTAGAAAAGTAACCTTGAGGGAAAAATAGAACATGAATCTCATTAGAATGAGATGAGGGAGGAGAAAAATGATTGTGAGACCGACTTGAAGAATAATAGGCAGAAGACAGAATATAGAAGGTCATCAACAAGAAGAACAACAAACAATAATGCATTCTCGCGTTATTTCGTGGTAAAAGAATTTGTGTCCCAACAACAGACATCATACAATATATAATATTACGACCAGTACTATGAGCTACAAATTATTAATTTATATGTTCTCATTATTCCATATATTTGAAAGGTTTTATTATTTTGTTTAGTCAGGGATACAGGTGGAAATGAAGAGTTTCTTGTGCAGGATGACATACTGGCCTCATCAGCAAAGGTGATGTACTCCAAAATATTAGTTCATTAAGGTATATATTACTAAGCTAATGGAGTTCTATAAATTGTTATTCTGACCTGGTGTAAAACTATTAGGTTTTGAAGAAGCTGAACATCATGAACATGTCGGATGTTGATGAGGCAAATATTATAAAGAATATCTAGAGTCTTTATTCTTCGCAAACTATGGCACTTGTAAAGATAAAGCTTCATGAGGCTAATAGAATGTTTGTGCGGTCCCTTAAAGCTAGGGATTGGGTAAGCTCGAAAGTGATTATCTATTTTTGTAAGATAATGACATACCATGTAAGAAAGACTATAAAAAACCAAGGGATAAAAGGTTGGTATTTCACGACTTGGTATCAGGTAGACATGAGTCTTTGTTTTCCTCATCTTTTTTGTTATATTGTTTTCTTGCCTTATGCATGATAGTGCTTATTTGGAAGCAAAAAACTGTGGGGCCTTTGATAGAACCATCCAAGGTTTTGAATACTACTTGGCAGAGTTGGTTATGGAGGTGATATAGGTGAATACGGAAAGGTACTTTTTTTTTTTTTTGTATAATATATACGGCATTTTATGTTTCTATTATTTATTAGAAAAACCTTCATTTGATTTAATAGATATGTGTCCCTATTTTGTTGAACAAGAAGTGGTTTCTTTTTGCTATGGAATGGTTAAACACAGGATCATTATTTTGGATTCCATGTGCAATGAAAGAGATTTACCAAAGAAGAAAGCTCTTGTCAAATGACTTGGTAAGTTGAAGGTGTCCTTTAATCTTTGATCTTGATATATGTTATCATTATTTGATTTTACTAACATTGTGAAACGCCACATTTCATTCCATGAGGCATTGAAAGTGGCGTGAACAGATGGTTACAAGGCTCCAACTAAATAACTTCCTTATCAAGCATATAAGCTGGTGTTCTCAAACAACCAAACCAGTAAGTACGAAGTAGAATTTTCATTCATGTACAATTTCAATGTATTAATTTCACATGATGGTTTGAATTTGATTTCTAATTGTATAGCTTTGATTGCGGGTTATACGTGATTAGGGGCGAAGCCAGATCCAAAGATCTGAGGGTCCAAAAATCTAATAGGTCATTTAAATGGGCAAACAATGGACAAAACAAACTAAAAAGTAAGAATAATTTACCTACAAAGTAGCTTACAAACTAAAATCTAAAGTGGAGCTCTCTGCTCTTTCATGTTGTGGAATGCATCAATAATTGTATTTCTACTAAATGTCTTTGCTATTTCTCTCTCAATAAAAATTACTAACAATGCTCAAGAAAGTCATCTTCTATCTTGTTTCTTAACTAGTCTTAATAATGTTCATAGTTGAAAAGGCACGTTTAGCAATTGTTAAAACTGGCAAAACCAGCACAAGTTTGATCAATTTGAATATGAGTGGATAAACATAAGACCATCAACCATTGACACAAATAAAAAATGCTATGTAAGTTGCAAAAGTCAATAATTTTTTTATCTCCTCAAAATGACACACTGAATTCTCAATTCTTCTTTTTCACTTTCAGTAAAGTTCTTAGGATAGAATTTTTGAACAAGATAACAACTATCATCAACTCAAAATTTTTTTGTAACCATTTCTTGGATTCAAAGCACACGTGAGATCCAACAATTATGTTTCTTTCTCATCGAACCTCCTATTCAATTCTTATAGCTGAACATTGACAATAACATTAAAATATCCACACGAAAATGATGCTCTATTATGATATTATCTATTTGATGACAAGCACAACCTTGCCTTGCCATATAACTAGAGCTCATATCAAGAATATCAACGTATGACTCTCACAAATTGATTGTACGTTCAAAAATCATTAATTTAATGATTTTATAACTAAAATGAAAAAAATATGTTAGAGAGAACATAACAAGAAAGAGAGATTTAGAAAAACACTTTTATTAAAACAATAAATAAAGACAGTTAATTTTTGTACCTTTATAAGAAGAGTTCCCCATCCAATCTCTCTTAAGTCTTGTAAAAGGACTTTTGTGGTAGAAATAAGATGTAGTGCATTTTGACTATTGAGACTTGCGTTGTAAAGCTTGACAAAAAGTAAATATGTGATTCCCATTACTGCCTTCATAAAATGTAAAATAAAACAAATTCAAAAGATGACATAGTTGAACAAGCATCTCCTCCTTGAGAGGGATTGTATCCCTCTTGAACAATTCTACTAAGAACAACACACGTAGGGTTATACATCTTTATCATACTAGAACATGAACAAGGCAAAAAAAAAAAAAAATGCTCTTTCAAAAAGTGATGTTTGTCAACATATCTTAGAACAATAGCTATTTGTTCCTTTCTTGATTTATCACTAGCTTCATCAACAATAGTGCAAAATTTTTCATTGTCTATTTCCTCTCGAGTCGTCCATTTTACCTTCTCGGTTGTTACTTGTAAGATCTCTTTTTGATAGTTTGAAGAGATATACGAAGCATTCTTGAGAGCATTTTCTAAAATAAAGCTAGCATTTTCTAATCATATGAAGCCATCAATTTCAAAAGTTCAAGATAATTACCACAATTTTTGGAGTCTTTACTTTCATTGTGACCTCTCATAGCACATCGTTGGAAGGTAAGATACAAAATGACATCAATTGAAGCTTTAAGTCATAGACGGCTATTGAAAATTTGTTGTGACGTTTATTTCATCAACACTTGTGGCATATGTTGGGCTTGTTTCTTTAGATCTTCACATGCTTGTTCACAAATTTTATGAGGAGAATTTAGCTCTGCCCCTAAATGTTTCAAGAAAGGACATATTTTCCATTCTTTAACCTTTTTCAAATTTCTAAACCCATGAATTGAAAAAGCCCTTCTTCTCGGATGTCTACTTAGATTATTGAAAAGAAAACAAGGGAGGCAGGAAAAAACATCAACTTATGGGGAATATTCGAGCCATGAAGGAAATAAATTATACCACGAGGATTGAAATTGTTAACAATGAAAAGGACCGGATATTTTATATTTTGAAATTCTAGGTTGGTAGGGACCGATACTTAAATAAGTACATCGAATAATATCATGTTTCTCACTTGGATATTCCCAAATTTGTTTTCTATTTCTATAGTCACGTTCAACAGAATTAGAACTTTTATTTTCACTCTCAACTCTCAGTCTCTAAGGACATGAACTTTCTCGGATGGAAGATTAATTAAGAATATCCTTATTTTCACTTTGTTCTAAACTTGTAGAACTCTTCATTTTAAATATTAAATCAATATTTCTTTGTGCCCCGTAATAAAAATTTTTCTTTGACAAAATAATAATAATAAAAAAAATTTCTTCACTATTAAAAGTGCATAAATTAATTTCTCATTAAAATTAATGAATTTATCACAGACTACATTAACCTAAATTGATATTCCTAAATCTTGAAATTACCAAAAATTATTCAAGAGAAACCAAAAATTAAGATTTACATTATAAAAAGTCCTAGAAATAAAATGACATATTCAAACAAAATATATAAATAAAATTTATTTATTCAAATAAAACTCACGAAAAATTACACCTTCATGTAAAGAAAATATACATAAAGTTATATATTTAAACAAAATGCACAAATAAAACTTATTAAATTCAAGTAACCCACAAACAAAAATAACCAAAGAATTTATAAAAACAATATTATATGTAAATGCACGTACGAATATATATATATTAAAGTAAAATCATAATGACATTCTACTTGGCATTTAATCAGCGCCAAGTAGACATTCTTTTTTTTCCCAAACAAAAATAAAAAAAATTAAATGAAGACATGTGATTGGTGCACATAAATGGACAATAGGAATGGGAAAAAAAAATTAGGCCTTTATGAGAGGAAGTAAGCTTAATGGAATGTTTTCCCTCTAAACATTTTTAAAAAATAAATTAAATTCATAAATGTTAATTTATTTCGTTTTAATACATAAACATTTTATTCGTAGTATAATAGTAACATCATTCCATTTTAACCATTACCCATTTGTTTTTGCCGTTAAATGGGAAGCATTTTCATCCATTTACTTGTCCCAACGATTTTTTCATCCATGTACTCTCTCATTTAACTTATCTTCTCCCTCCTTCTTTTAAGACCACCCATCTCGTCACTGCCGCCGCCGCCACCACATTCGCACCGCCCCAGCCCCACCAAACTCCACCACCACCTCCTTAACCACCACCACCTTACTCTTTATCTTCATTCTCTTTCTAAAAAAAAATCCAAAACCAATAAACCCTCGTCTACCCATGTTCTCCTCTTGCTTGTTCATCTTCCTTACCAGAATCAAAATCAAGGCAAATTTCCTCTCTGTTTCTTACGTTAATCTCCTAATTTCCATTCAATTTCAAAATCCTAATGGAAGCCAAGGTCGAATCCTTACAGTGAAAGTATTCTATATGTCTTCCCCAACCTAGACCCAATTCTTTTTAGCAATGCTCATTTCTACAAGCTTTGATTCGTCATAAAAAATAAAAAGGTAAAGTATGGTAATGATTCTTAAACTTTTCTAATTTTTTTAGTTTTTGATTCCTCGAACTACTAAAACGTATAAAAATTGATATTTTTGTCAATTTTTACCCTTAGATGCCGACAGAAATTGCTCCCCCGAGTTGCCCATGACAACAAATGAGGGCATTATTGGAAACAATGAGAAAATAAAAAAGTGCAGGCATTTTATTTCTTTTGTCTTTTTCTTTTTCCAATTCTTCTTCGTTATTTTTTCCCAAAATCAACTCATCTTCTTCTCCTTCTGTGCTCCAGCCACCACCACCATTGCTACCTAAATCTACTACTCCAAGCTGGCATATTGACTAAGACTTGGGAATCTAATTGCACATCTATATAATCGTTGTTTGAAGCAATAGTCCTCCATAACAAAAGGCCAGTTTTAAAAAAAAAGAGTTCTGTAACAAATTCTAGTACTGAGATGTTGATGAGGATTTTCCAGAAGCAGCTGATAGCATCCCCATCCTTTAAAATCTCAAGAAATTTTTTGATTGAAGTAGAGTTTAGAAGTGTTAATAAGATCTTGAGTTTTTTCTAAAACCAAACCCTATTTCCTCCTGATTGTTTCCCAAATCAGTGGTGGCCTGCCACCCGCCGCCAACCAGCATCTTCACCACACCGTACGACTGCCCACCACCACCCCTTGCAACTTTCAGGTGTTAGCAATCATCAACAACTCTCTACTTCACTCTTTCCTATTCAGCCCTGCAATTGATCTCTAAAATGGTTTAGTCATGGAGGAGAGAAATGGTAGCAGAGCAGAGGTTTGAGAGCTTACACAGTTGAGAGAACAAATCCCATCAACTCCAGTAATGGGGCAAGAAACCAATCATCTACCGATCTATCAACCAAACCCAACAATTGGAGACATTAAAACCAAACCCAACCTTGACCCATTCTGTCTTTTCCCAAAGGATTTCTCCTTCCAAATCCTAAATATTTTTCATATACATAATAAAATCAGTTAAAACTATGATCTCAAAACAAAGGAGGCGACGCCTATGAGATTAGTCAAAATCGAAGGAGGCAACGCCATCGCCAATGCGTCTAGGAGGAAGAGGATCAAGGGCAGCCCGACAATCCGCACACGCTGCCCTTTGTTTACCACCACTTGTTGCTATCCAAGCCATTGGAGAGGCATCTTCAAATAATTGGAAGTCTGGAACAGCGGGTGACGACGGAAGCTTCATTCAAGAAATGGTGGCCGAGGGCGGGGGTAGGTTTGTGAAAGGATGAGGAGGAAATTAGGGTAGAGTTGTCTTAGGAAAAAGAAGAAAGAGGAAAAAGAAAAAAGATGAACAAAATAAAAAATTATAATTTACAATTTTTTTAATTGTTTCCTTATTTGATTTGATCAAATACCCTTAATAATGAGTATATGCTAGTCATGTGTATATTTTTTCTATTAGTATTTAATGGTTATAATTAACGGAAAGATAAATTTCACACGTTTTAATAATTCAAAATTACAAATGTAATATTTTTTAATTTAAGATCAAAATTTAAAATACAAAAAAATTTAAAGATCATGAAAGGTATACACCTCTGCTACTCTTACTTGATTTGCTCTTCCGAGAAGTCTTGATTCGTTATTCGGTTCCGGAGCATGGAGCTCCTACATTCCATCACCGCAGGCTTTGTCCAAAATAAAATAAAAGCTTTCCTTCCCCACTGAAGTCACCATCAACATTTTTGGGTCAAGAATGTGTAAAATTTTAGAGACATCACTTTAGCAACTTGAAAAGAAAGGTTCTAAATTACTTGATTTCTTGCTGCCATTGGTTTCTATTTTGGAGACATCACTAAGAGTTTCTTTTTATTTATTCCAAACGTTTGCCATTGAAGGAGATCATGTCAAGTTTTTATCTTAATTCGGTGGTGTTTGGGAATGATTCACCAAACGCCCTGCCTTTCGTTGGCGCTGCTGATAGGTTTTGTAGGTGGGATTTGCTTGAGAAATTAGTTTTCAGCAGGTGTTTCTAGATCTGATATTGGAGGCTAGAGGATTAAATGCGGTGGTTGAGTAAAATCTTTAGATGGACTTCGTCTTAATTGGGGGGAGATGAAGATGAGAATTGAAGAGAATAGATAACTTGGTAGCCTTGAATATGTAATGTTGCTATGCTTTTTCGAGTATTTGCTGATGGCTTCTCCAAAGGGAGAGAGAGAGAGAGAGAGAGAGAGAGAGAGAGAGAGAGAGAGAGAGAGAGAGAGACTATTCTCCAAAAGAGAGAACTTTCACGAAACCAGAAGGGCACCCAAAAATTCATTAATTTTTGGGACAGCTCCGTTTTTGGGGGCTGTATAAGGAGGAAGATGGTGGTCTTGGAGGGGATGAGCGGAAGAAGAAATAGGTGGAAGATAGGTTTAGATTATAGTATTATTTACTTTTAATCTCTTAGGTTTTTTATTTTCTTCATCTTTTAACTCTAAAATAATCCTAAAAAAATTTTATTAAAAGTTAAAAAATTTGAAAATTTTTTCTAGCACAAGAATATCTTCCACTTAATGATAAAAACCAATAATAAAACATTCTTGTATAAAAAAACAAATTAATATTTTAAATATAATGTGCTTTTGAAAAATGTTTAGGGACCATTAATTAATTAAGCTGAGGAAGTATTAAGTGACATGTCCTCTTTTTTATATTTGTGCCTACAATAATGTTAGCACAGAAACAGAAGGAGAGGTCGAAGTGCATTTCCACAAAAACCAATTAACAAGTCCAAACTCCAAAGACTTCTCCATGGAATTTTTTTCTGTAAAAAAAAAAAAAGTTTGGGACTTTGGATCACATTGTCTATTCCATCTTGTTCACCGAACGTCATTTTTAATTTGAAATAGACAGCATATATTCTCGTTAGTGATTTAGCATAGTCATGCTGAAATTTTTCTCTTTGTCTATGTTTCTTATGGCCGTCTCGACTATGATATGATTGCTCCCTCTAATCTAATAAAGCTCTACCACTCCATTATGCAAATCTCCTTGAATTTCATCTAATATAAAATCTTTCATTGTTAACATTTTTGTAGCTATTTGGCTTGTCTGTCTTGCAAGTTGCAATTTTATTAATATATTAAAAAAAATTATTAAGATATTTTGCTTAAACTTTACACTATCTTTAAAAGTATTTTAAAAAGAAGATTAATTCGTCAATATGAAATTATTCAAACCTACTATAACAAAGAAACATGTTCACTAATAATTAATATGTAAGATTTTTAATATGCGTCATCACTTCTTATATTCTTATAAAGATGTCATATCAGATATAAACTTTAATACCATATTAAAAAAGCAAACATGAATTTAAATCTACGATAAAAATGTATATTAAGAAAATGATAACTGCCCTAACCTTATAAAAGGAAAATATGTTCAATAACTAGTGATATGAGATTAAAAAAAAAAAAAAGAAAAAAGAAAAAGCTTGCTTATGTGAAATTCCCAACCAGTAGACATATCTATTTCTTTTCTTAGTCTTTTTGCATATAAACAACAATTTGCCAAATCTCATCTCTGACAAAAACCTTTTTAAAAAAAAAAGGTTATCAAATGGATCAAAGTTATCGTTTCCATATGGCCATTCTTTTACTTATTCTTCTCCTGGTAATTCAACCAAACTCTGCCTATGGAAGCTGCAACTGTGATGATTCACAAGCCAAAAATCAAGACAAAAATGGAGCTTTGGTGTACAAATTTGTGGGCATAGGTTCAATTCTTATTGCTGGTGGAATTGGAATATTCATGCCTTTATTACTTAAAAATACAAGAGCTTTCCAACCAGAGACACCAATTCATTTCCTGATAAAGTCCTTTGCTGCTGGTATTATTTTAGCAACTGGTTTCCTTCACATTCTTCCTGATGCTTTCGAAAGCTTAACTAGTCCTTGCCTTGGTGAAAATCCATGGGGAAACTTTCCATTTTCGGGTTTTATTGCTATGATGGCTGCCATTTTTACTTTGATAATGGAATCTATTGCCACTGGCTACCATACAAGGGCAGAGCTGCAAAAATCTCAGCCTCTGGATGATGATATGTTAGAAGATAACATTGCAAGTAGTACTAGTAGCACTGGACCAGCCATTTTGCTAGAAAGATCAAATTCTTCAAATCTCATTCGATCTCGTATAATATCTCAGGTAATTATAAACTGAAATTCACTATTCATAACCATAAATAATTTTGTTTTTTGATTTATACTCATTAATCTTTGTTTTATTTTTTTATACATAAATTATTTTCAATTCTATCACATAATATCTCAAGTAATTATAAAATTAAGAGGAATTGATTATTCATTCATACACGTAATACATATATATTTATTTTATATTTTATACATAAATTATTTTCAATTTTCACAAATTAGTAAGTCTCTGTGACCAAATCTGACCAATTTTTGCTGAGGCCGCGCTTGTGTAGTCATCTGTAGTGGCAAAATTTGCCCGAATCGCACGTTGAACACACTAATTTATCAAAACTGTAAGTTAAAAATAATTTGTGTAAAAAAATAGAAAAATAAAAATTTATACGTAAAAAGCGAAAAATAAAGATTGATTATGACTATGAATACTAATTTTCCTAAAATTAACATTGTTCCTGGTTAATGCACTTTTATTTAAGAATCTTATGCAGTGAGCTTTTTCTTGGAATTTCAGTACTATTTGAAAATGACACCTTAGGGGGTCCATGTTGTCCTTTTCCAATCCATATTACAATGACTAAGTCAATTATTGATAGTGCAAACTATTGACATGAGTTTTCCTTCCCATATATGTATAGGAACAGAAAAATCAATTATTGATAATGTTAATTATACAATATTGACGTGATTTTGCTCTAAAGATATTTTCTTTGATTTTAAATATCCCTAAGACTTGTTTGATATTCAAAGTATCCGATTCAGGTTAATTTGAACTAAATTTGCATAGGGCTCGTAGACTGAAGTTTGCATACCTTATTTAATAGGGTTTAACATATTTGAAATTTTGCAGGTACTAATGCATATCATCTATATTAATTAATTCACTGTTAATGTTTTAATTTAATCATTCAAATTCTTTAATACCTATCTCTATAATATTTTCTTTATATTTTTATTCATAAATTTTATAAATTTTTATGGAATAAAAGACAAATGCGAATATTAGTCCCTGTTCTTTATTGCTTATATTTTTTTAAAACAATTAAAAATAAATACTTATAAAAAAATTGTTTTAAATAAATTAATATAACAATTTTATTTTGGGGACCGATAAATTTAACTCGGGAATATGAATATATAGCGCGAAAAAAATCATTATTTTTCCTCCTATTTCTCTCTCTCTATACAGTTTTTCTCTAACTTCTCTCTACTCCTTCTCTACTCTAAAACTAAAATTTTTAACATTGAACTTGAATTGCAAATATATATAGATCATTATGAAAAATTTGTAGAAGAAAATATCAATTTAGATGTAAGAATTTGTAAAAGTTGAAAATTTTGTGTAAATTTTGTAGGTATTGGAATTGGGAATTGTCGTCCATTCTGTCATCATTGGCATATCTTTGGGTACAACTCAGAGCCTTAGAGTTATAAAACCACTGATAGCAGCTTTAAGTTTTCATCAGTTTTTTGAGGGCACGGGACTTGGAGGATGTATTGCTCAGGTAAATTAATCATTTATATATCATTCATTTTTAAAATTACTCCATTCATTTTCTTTTGTCACATTTTCACTTTTTATTTGTCATATCTTGAAAATGATATTTGCTAATTTTTTTCATTATACACACTTTTTTATAAAAAAATAAATTTTAATTCTCTTAATTCTTTTGTTATAGAAGCTTTTGGAGTTTGTTTGGCACAATAGAATGCAATAACTTTTCAATCTCTTTTTATTCATTCCAATATTTAGTATGGAAAATGTATAATAGAAAAAATCCTACCACAAGGAAAGGAGGAAAATATCTTTAACACACCAAAACTTAGTACGTTAGAAGAAAATGTTTTAACACATCAAAACTTAGCATGTTTGGTACACTGCAATAATATGGAATCGAATTCTTTACCGTTCAAATTCCTTTCTCACTCGGAATGAAATAAGAATCTTTTTTCTCTTCCCGTGTTTGGAAGGAAAAAGTGGAGCGAATGATCATTCTTTTTCTTTGTTTAGAAAAATTATTATTTAATATCGGAAGGGAATGAAATTTAAAGTAAATGACCCAAATTTCCTTATATTATATATGTTAAATATTTAAAAAATTGATATTTAGAATATAGATGTAACGGAGGCAATAGATATACAATAAAATATAAATAAAGATATAGTAAAAGATAAAAGATAATTTTTTTACATTGGTTATAAGTTAATTTCTTTTTGTGCATTAAAATTTACATAAGTATTGCATAAATTATTTTTTCTACAGATGGAATTATAATTGAATAGTAGTATTTTTTTTTATAATATATTGTGAGGGTATAATAGACACAAAATATTTATTTTCTATCCCACTTCTCATGAAAAAGCTTTTCTATAAGTTTTGGTGTGGAAATGTCTTTCTCACTTCTTCTTGGAATGAGTTTTTTAATTTTAATTTGAATATCAAACACTGGAATGGAAAAAAAAGTGTAAAAAATTATTCCATCGCAATTTATCGAATGTACTGGAGAAAGGCATTTCTAGAAGATGCTTTTTTTTTTTTTACAAAAAAACTCATGGATACTTTAAAAAAAAAAAAAAAAACTCATTAAATTTTTTTTCACAGCAAAAGATTAACTTCTTGTATGTACAAAAGATTTCTTTTTGCTTTTCTATTATTTTATTTATTTATATTTTTATTGCGTATTTATGTCTTGATTAATGTCTATATTTTAGGAAAATATTTTTACCATACATAAAAAATGAATCATTATTCTGTTCCAACTCATTCATCCAGATAATAGAATGAAAAAGCATTACCGAATTCATTATGGAGTACGAAATGATTTTAGATAGAAATACATTCCATTATATTTCATTTTTGTGTGTTAAACGTACTGTTCTAGAGATAAAAAAAAGGTGAGAAATTGATTTGAATAGTATTCTAGTCCATATAAAATAAAAAATTTAAAATTTGATTTTTTTTTGAAGTGTGTAATTTCATAAATATGACTATTATCAAAATGCATGTAGTATAAAGAAACGAAAGTTTCCCAAAAAAATAATTATTGTTGAATATTGTCAATCATATCAACTACAAAGAGTTATTTCTTAGCATTATTAATGTTGACAGGCAAACTTCAAGACTCGAGCAATGACAATAATGGTTCTATTTTTCTCTTTGACAACTCCAACGGGGATAGCCATTGGAATTGCAATATCAAAAAGCTACAATGAGTATAGCCCAAAAGCCCTTATTGTTCAGGGTTTCCTAAACTCAGCATCAGCAGGAATCTTGATTTACATGGCTTTGGTTGATCTTCTTGCTGCTGATTTCATGAACCCAAAGTTATTAAGCAATTTGAAACTCCAACTTGGAACTAATTTGGCACTTCTTTTGGGTGCTTTTTGCATGTCATCTTTGGCTAAGTGGGGTGGCTCATAATTTGGCATTTTTTACTTTTTTCCTTTAAGGCAAATTAATTGGTTTTGCTATTCCATTTTTTTAAGGTATCCTAATATTGTGAGGAAAATTTGGTATCTATATTACAATAACACATATGTCGATCAATTAAGGATCTATTCTCTATTTTTTTTTATTTTCTTTAAACAAATAAGAAAGTACTTTTAAAAAATTTTAAAAAAGTAATCTAATATTTTTAATTTTAAAAACATCAACAAGTAGAAGCACTGTCAGAAAGCACCTCTAAAGTAGTTTGTCAAAAATAAATTTTCTAAACTTATTTTAAACTAAATATAAGTATAATAAGTAATGAATAAAAACTTGTTTGAAAACCTTTAGTATTTTGAATTGAGCAAATCAGAATCTACCTTCTACCTTGTCTGTTTCCATATAACAACATACCTTATATATAAAAATGAAATTCCATGATTTATATACAAAGATGAAATCCCATGATTTCAATATCCTTTAGGAAAAGTTACATATATGCTGTATCTATAAATCTCACTAGTTATGCTGCAAGACATATGGGAATTCGTACACAGTTTTTCCCATACAAGACAAATAGAAATTGTGTCTAATGAATGCTAATGATATTCTAATATGTCCTTTCAAGTTGGAGCATAAAAGTTACAGATATCCATGAGAAAACTATGTAGAAGAGAGAGCCTTTGGTGAAGATGGTCAGCCAACAGAGAAGAAGTGGAGAAAAACTGTGGTTATATGCCACCTACTTGAATTTCATCGTGAACAAAGTGATAGTCGATCTCAATATGTTTGGTATATTTACGAAGACAGATTATAAGTAATGTGTAAGGCAGCCTGATTATCACAATAAAGATGGACTGGAAGAGAAGAGGGAATACACATACTTCTTCAAAAGATAGGATAACCATTTCACTTCTCATCATATCATACCCATGGCACGGTATTCTGCTTCCGCAGAGGACCAGAAGACAGTATGTTGTTTCTTTATTTTCCAAGAGATAGGAAAAGAAATAAGAGAAATGGAATAGCTAGTGATAGAGCGTTGAGTAAGAGGATGACTCACCCACTCTGAGTCATAGTAAGAAGAGAGTTGGAGATTGCAATTAGAGGATAAAAACAAACCTTATCAGGGCTACATTTCAAATATCAGACAACTCGTTAAGTGGCCTCCCAATGTTCGTACTGTGGTTTTTGAATAAATTGTGCAAGGATGTGAGCAGAATAAGCAAACTTTGGTCATTTAAATGTAAGATAAGTAAGACGGCCCACCAGAAGTTAATACTTTTCCAGGTCAAATAAAAGAAAACCTTTGGCCGAAGCAAGACTATTATGTACTTCCATAGGAGTGGTTGAGGGACGACTGCCCAAAAGTCTGGCCTAACATTGAAAGTATATTTCGATTAACTTATATAAATATCATTAGAATTCCGGTCGACCTCAATGGTAATAAAGTCTTTCATATGAAAACAAGCATCCAAGTGTTTCTTGAAAGAGATAATGGCAACAGGGTTATTAGCAGTGATGATGAGATCATCCACATAGACAAGAATGCTAAAATAAATAACTTTTTTTTTATTTTTTTATAGTCAAATAAGGATTAATCAACATAAGATTGTTAGAAACCACTATTTTTAAGAGCATTAGATAACTTGACAAATCAACAACGAGGAACTTGGAGAAGACTTTAAAGTGACTTAAGAAGGCCACATACTATATCGAAAGAAGGGGACTTAAAGCCCGGAGGAAGCTTATGTATACTTCCTCCCAAAAATTGCCATGAAAAAGGCATTATGAACGTCCATCTTATATGAACCTCCCAGTTTTTTGCTGCAGCAGCAACTAATAAAGTCGGAACAATCACTATCTTCACGACAGGAGACAAAGAATGCCCTCAACTTCTTTATTCCGCAAAATAACAAGGTAGGCCTTATATAGCGCAATAGTACCATTAGAGTTTTATATTTGATGCGGTAAATCCATTTGCAACCAAGAGAGACCATTTGCTAGGAGACAAGGTAGTGAGTGTCAAAGTAGTGTTTCGCTCTAAGGTATGTATTTCGTCTTTCATGGCATCCTGCCACTGAGGATCCTCAACAGCTTGGTGATAGTATTGATGTTCAAGCAAAGAATACACAACAGTCACAAAAACACGATGCTTGTTAGAAAACTTGGAGTAAGAGGATAATCTTCTAGCAGATACCAACACGTACTACGTACTTAAAGATGGCAAGTGGATACATGAACAAGAGCAGGAAGAAAAGGGGGTATATGTTGATTAGAGAGCTTCATAGTACGACATATATAATCCTTTAAATATGTAGGAGAATGGGAAATTCTACTACTACCTAGGGAAAGAAAAGTATTAGGGGCACAAATAGAAGGTAATATTTGTAGGGATTGGTAGAATATTTGGAGAATTAGAGGATTGATTAGAAGAGTTCAAAAATTCTGGATTGGACCTAGAAGAAATTCTTGTTGAACTAAAGAAGGGGCTAGCTCAGTAGAAGTATCAGTGGCTTGCATAGATGGGTGGTAGGACTCCACCGGCCCAATAGCATCGTGAGAAGATGTAGGCGTCTTCGAGGGAGTGGGCTAGCTAGACTGGGAAAAGAGCTGAGCTGCAAGGGTAGCTGGAGTTTTAGAGAGACGCCCCTTGTTAGAAATAACATGCTAGATAGATATTTTTGGTTAGAAATATGGGAGGTGTAAGAAATAGGTAATTAAGGATGTAAGTTAGTACTTAGGTATTCGATACAGTGTAACGAGATAACAATGTGATTGTTGTGTTAGTTAAATAGTATAATAACAATAAAAAACATGAAGAACACAACACAACAAATTGGTAATGTAGTTCAGCCTAAGCCTACGTCTACAGGGCCACGCTCAGAAAAAAGCAATCCATATAAATTGATAACACAATATAAAAAACACCTAGCTCGTTGACACATATAGTATTTCCCTGGTGGAAGGTGCAAACTCTCTTTGCATACTGCGTAGTTGAAATGTCTCCAACTCTTTAAGGCTCACCCTTGGAATGTGACTGCTCGGGCTTGAACTCTCTTCAACCCTTCAACGCTGTTGAACTGCAACAAAGCTTCTTTCCCAAGAAGCAAGTTATCTTTGAAAGGTTACCAATGTCCAATGTTGGTAGAACAACACTTAACACTGGATGAACATCATGATCTTTAAGGCGTATGAATGCTTAGACTTGAATCCCATGAATTTCTAACTGATTTCTTGAATAATGGAACTTGAACAATGGAATGACTAACTCTAACTCTTCAATAATGATGTATTTATATACTTAGGGTTGTTTAATCATTAAGGAATCCTAAATCCTCCATGCCAAAAAACTCCTTGATTCTTAAAGCACTTCAGTTTTTTATTTCACTTGTATTTACTTCAACACAAACACACTAGGATTTGTGTTCTTATAAAACATGTAACACATAAGAAAGTATGAGCCTTGTGATCTTCTTTGGATATACAGCGGATCTTCAAGACTTCTAAAACAATGTCAATAAAATCTTCAAGTGAACGCAATGTGCTTGTAGTCGTGTTGGCTTTAGTTCACATCATCCGGCTCACATAACACGATGATGTGACCACATCCTCGTGTGTCAATATTCTACAAAGGAAATTGGAAGAGAATTTGTAGGTAAAGAATTGGAAGGAAATGGATATTCCTATCGAAAAAGCACAATACTTCGAGAGATTAAAAATCTCCTGATTCTAAATTGTACAAATGCCATCCCTTTTTGTTGAGAAGATATCTAACAGATATACATATATGAGTCCTAGGCTGAAACTTGTCAGAAACTTTACAATGATCGAATAACAAAAGTACCCAAACTTTTGGATGTGAGAATAATTAGGAACATGACCATGTAATTCTTTTAAAGTGGATTCCTATCAAGAAGTTTCGAAGGAGTATGATTTATGAGATACCCAAAAGTAAGGATATACTCCCCTAACAAGATATTGGTAAACTGGCTTGAAATGATCTTAAGGGTCTCGCAACATTTAAAATATGGCGATATTTACGTTTTACTCGACTATTTTGTTGAGGGGTACATACAACCGAAGTTTGATTAAATTATCCCTTGTTGAGAGAACTACGTAAATAAACAAGCCAATTTAGTCCCATTGTCTATTTCACCATTTTAACCTGCCTATTGGATTGTGTAGTGTGGTGCAAAAATTGTATAAGATAGTTTTAACTTCACTTTTCTCACTAACAAGAAGATCCAAACAACACGAGAGTAATCATCTAAAATGGTTAAATAATAAAGAGCTTCACAAGAATTGGATTTCCAATATGGACCCACAACTCACAATAAATCAAGTCCCCAAAGTTTCAATAAGTTTATTTATACCAGAACAAAAGGCAACTTTAGTCTGTTTAGCTCGAAAACACACAGAGAAGCATCATGTTTATTCGAATCACAAGAAACAAAGGAAATAAATTTAACGGATTAATCTGAAGATTGCCCTTATATAGAATGCACAATATATTAGACTTTGTGACCACAACTAAGCTTGCTAAATAGCGAAGTATGATGTGAAATTTGCAAGTGAATGTTCAAGCAAGTAATAAAGTGATAAATAAAGATCATTCAAACGAGGATTGCTATCTAACTGAAAACTTCTCCTACTTATAACCCAATTAAAACCAAAATTAAGGTTGATTGATTAATTAAAACTAAAGCAAATTAAAGATAACAAATAAAATAAAGGATGCCGAAATTGTTTATGAAAAGTTTACGATGAAGGATGGACTAAGGCACCTCTAATCCAGTCAACTCCTTCTATACATATGTTTGATTTGCTCTTAATTAATTCTTGATCTGGTTAACGGTTGATTTCCCAAATATAAGCTAGAGTTAATTTATTGGTAAAAAGCTCCTAATTTCGCCAATAAACTCATCGTATCCCACATGATTTTAAGTATTAAAATCGCAAACACCTCTATGGACTTCCCTAACTTTCTTTCTTACTCACTACAAACTGCACAAAGAATTATCTCTAGTCAGTTTTATGATGAGTTGTTATTACTCTAATCCAATTAAACCCATACTATTTGTTCTAGATAAAATTTATGTATGGGCAATAATTATCCAGAAATCGACAAGCATTAAGTTATGACAATCAAGCAAGAACAATATAAAAGATCAAATCTTTAAATTAAAACAACCAATGGATAAAATTTTCAACCTTTAATCGAAGGCCTTAGTAACGAAATATTTAGCTACTCACAATCACAAACAAATTCATAAAAACTAAAAAGAAAAAGAGGGTTGAGAAGGAGCTGGATAAAGAGATGCTTAAGTCTTCTTCCAACATCCCCTCCATAATCTACTCTATACCCTAAAATCTAATAAGAGTCTTAGCTATAGAGTTTCAAAATATTAACTTAAATAGAAATTATAAAATAAAAGAAAATAAATAAACAAAAATAAAAAATTGACGAAGTTGTTCCTCTCCTGGAACTTCAAACCTGTGTCGGATACTAAAAAATTTTTGTCCACTATAATTTTCTCAATTGCAATTGCTCTATAATTCTATTAATTGCCATGGTGCAACAACTTACAAGTCACGGTGAAAAAGGTAAAATAAATGCACAATAGGCATATCTAAAAGAAGAAAAATGAGGAAGAGAAGTGTCGTAAGTAAAGAAATATTGTGATAAAGTGGTTTGGTTGATGAAGTTTTATTGGAAAATATGGGGCGCAAAACAAAGTTAGGAAGCTTGTTGTGGTTTGATATATCGATTTTTTCAAGCTCTCTCTTTCTTTGAATTAAATCCTTCATCCTTTGTTTCTTAACCCATGTTATTACCTTACATTACAAGTTTTAAAGTCCTACCTAATCTAACTGAGTTTTCGGAGCATCCATTAGTAAGAGAAGATATGCAGAGAGTATGTAATGATTAGATTTTGCAACTTAATCTTCTTTGTGTGTGTGTTAGGAATTTTAGTTCCTAAAGATATGTTAAGATATACATTGGCATTATTTGTTTCTATCTTAGCAAAGTTTATTTGAAATAGGAGTTCTATTATCTCCTCAGCTTACCCTATAGTTTTCTCCAAGGATAATCTTTGAAGACTTGAAGATTTATCTAGGGCATTTTTGAATTTGAGGGTTTGCTGGAATAAATGGTACGTACGGTGCTGAAGAGTTCTACAATGAGTTGAAGATCTTCTCAACTTAAGTTTCTTTGGCTGCTATTTATATGGAGGATTTTGGACTATATTTTCAAGCAATTGGGAGTGTATACATATATGAGAGCAGTGAGAAAGTTTGGGAATTTTTTAGAAGCCTTACTTGCTAAAAACTTAACTTGTTACTATCTTGTGTTGTGTCATTAAAATTCACCCAACACTATTCTATTTTCAGAGTTGAGCTATAATAGTAGTGGATTGGGTAGTTTAGATTGCTTCTGGAAATATTGTAGTGTTGCTCAGGGTATTAGATCGAGTGTTGCTAGTCTAATACGCAACTAGTTGTGTGTCAAACAACCTGTGTTAGTTGCTGGTGTTGGAACTGTGTTCTTGTTAGAGTTATGCAATTGTTACTTTTGTATATCTCTGATGATAGTGGATTGGGTCAATAATCACGGCTCAGCAGATGTAGGCTTTCATAGGTGAACTGCATTACCAATCTCTTTGTTTCTTTTGTTTATTTTACCTGTTGTGTTAATTGTGTTAACAACACATTTTATTTAACACAACACAGATAAACATTTTCAGAAATTGATCTAGAGTGTTTAACAACATTTAAGTGAGTTAAGCTTACTTTCAACCTTTCAAGTGGCATTAGAGCTAAGTTACCTTAGAAATTTTGCTGGTTTCAACAAGGTGAGATTCTGTGAGCAAAGTTGAACAACATTATTGATATGAGTCTGATCAGGGAAGGAGGGTCATCTGTCAGGCTACCCTTGTTAGAAGGAACTAACTATGCAAACTGAAAAGTACGAATGAGAATTTTTATTCAATCTCTTGATGATAATGCATAGGGTACTATTGAATCCGGGGGGAGAAAGCCTATAAGAGCAAATGGTGAGATAAAACCTATGTGTCATTGGTCACTTGAAGAAAAGAAAAATTCTTCAGCTAATGCGAAAGCTCTCAACACTCTTTTTGTTGGTGTTGATAGGAGCAATTTAAATTTATCTCACAATATGAAACTGCAAAGGAACCATGAGACGCTTTCCAAACTATTTATGTAGGGACTATAAAAGTAAAGATCACTAGATTACAGATGCTGACAAGTCAATTTGAAGAATTACGTATGAAGGGAGATGAGACAATTGAGTTGTTTAACAGCAAGCTACGTGATATTGTCAACCAAGCCGTTTGAGGAGGACTACAATCAAGGGAAGGTTGTTAGAAAGATGTTAAGATCTCTTTCAGAGAGATTTAGAGCTAAGATATCAGCTATAAAAGAGGCTAAGGATGTGACAACCATGAAGCTAGATGAATTGGTTAGTTCACTACAAGCTTATGAAATGACTATACCAAGTAATCAATCAGAAAAAAGGAGTTGCTTTTCAAGTCAATAACACAAAACATGATGAACCTAAAGGTAATGATAAGCTGGCTTTGGTTACTAGAAATCTCAACAAGTTGATACGACGTATCGATGACATAAGGAAGAGAGGTTATGGTAACAGTCGTGTTAACGTGTTTGATCAAAAAGGTAAATCTAATCAAGTAAAGAGAAGATTCAATGATGACAGTTCATGTGGGATTCGTTGTTTTGAATGTGGTGGTCGTGGTCATATTCAATCAGAATGTGCAAATGTTCTAAAGAAGAAAAAGTCTTACAACACTACCTTGGGAGATGACAACAACAGTAGTTCACTACTGGATAGTGATGTTGAAAAACAAGAAAATAATGTGGCTTTTCATTCACAAATTTCTTGCGGTCATCTCTTATCTTGTGTTAGCTCTATTAATTGTACTAACTATGATGATGTTGATGAATTAAATAGGAATAAGGTTACAAGTGAAAAGCTTCAAGAAATATACAATCTATTGAGTGCTAAATAGCTGAGTCTTGATGAGGAATATGCTATGTTGGTGACAACAAACAAAAGGTATTTAGAAGAAAATACAAGAATCAATGCTTACTTTTAAAAACTAGAACAAGAGTTACAATGGACAATCACAACAAAAACAAAAAATCTGTTGAAATCAAAGAAACAAAGGTGCAGTTAATGTTCAGTGTTATGACATGTTTGGAGCAAATGTTTCAAGAGACTCAAGGATTAGCAAAAAGGAAAGCATGTCACTAAGCCAAAGCCTGTTAGTGATAGGAGGTTGATCAAGTACAAACGTTTGTGGGCATTCATGTTTTATCTGGATTGATTTTCTATGAGAAAATTTTGATGCTTTTAGTTCTTTTAGAAAGTTTTGTCTCTGATTGCAGAGAGAGAAAAACATGACAATAATCAGAATAAGGAGTGATCATGATCTAGATTTTGACAATGTGTTGTTCAAAGTGTTTTGTGAGGAATTTAGCATTCAACATGAGTTCTCAACTCCTAAAACACCTCAACAGAATGGGGATTTTAAAAGAAAGAATAGAATCATTAAGGAATGACATGTGTTATGTTGAATTTTAAGGAGTTGCCTAAGTACTGGTAGGCTGAAGCTGTTAACACAGCTGTGTGAATATTAACAGAACTTATTTGAGACTACATGCAACACAAATATCATATGAGGTTTGGAGGGGTAAAAAGCCAAATTTGAGTCATTTTCATATTTTTGGTAGTAAGTGTTACATTCTGAATGACCAGGATTATCTTGGGAAGTTTCAATCAAAGAGTGATGAAGGAGTATTTTTAGGATACTCAAACAATAGCAGGGCCTACATAGTGCATACCAATTGAACCAAGGTAACTATGGAGTCCATTAACACTGTAGTTAATGGTGTTGTTGATGCTATTGCACAGGTGAAAGATTTAGATGACAAGTCTGTAGAGCAACAAAAATAGGTGAATACTTCAAAAGAACATGTCATAACATTAAGTGATAAGGAAGAATCAACAGATGAAGAGGATGATAGGGTGTCTAATCAATCTTGTGAGCCATCAAGCCGAATAAAGAAAAATCACCCAACAAACTTGATCATAAGTGATGTAAATAAAGGTAGAAAGACACGTGCAAAACCAAGAGTCAGTTATAGAGATATGATTATGTATGCTTGTTATACATCTTCAATTGAGCCTGAAAATATTGGTGAGGCTCTTCAAGATGAATTTTTTGGATTGGAGCAATGCAAGAAGAGCTCAACAGTTTGAGAGAAATGAAGTTTGGGAGCTGGTGTCAAGACCTAAAGGTGTCGATATAATAGGAACCAAGTGGATGTTCCAGGACAAAACAGATGAACTTGGGAATATTACACAGTGTGTAAGGCTGGATTAGTGGCACAAGGCTATGTCCAAGTTGAAGGTATTGACTTTGATGAGACCTTAGCACTAGTGGCTAGACTTAAGTCAATTTGGTTATTGTTAGCTCTTGTTTGTGCTAGGTTTTAATTTTCACCTAAAGAATCACATTTGAAGACAGTTAAGAGGATCTTAAAACAGGTTAGTCACACAATCAATTTGGGAATCTTTTTTAGTAAAAGTTCTGATATGCATTTAGTCGAATACTATAATGATGATTGGGCAGGAAATTGTGATGATCGAAAGAGTACTTCAGGTGAGTATTTCATTGTAGGAGACAACATGGTGTCTTGGTTAAGCACGAAACAAAATTGCATTTCCTTGTCAACAACTAAGGCAGAGTATATTTGGTATAACAAGAGATGCGCAAGAAACTATAGAGCTATTACAAGGTCCAGTCACAAGAGCCATGACTGGAAGAATGGAGGAGGAGCACTAAGGAAAGATAGCCATATTTGAAAAGATGAACTAAGACTTGGCTTGGCTAGTGATAGGAGCACAAGGAAGAGCTTGTAGAGGAACCAAAACCCTCTTATTTTCCAAGTTACAAGTAGAGGAAGCCCAAGAAACAAGTTTTGAAGATCTTGAAGCTTCAAAAACAAAGAAAGAAGAAGAAGTGAATCCTACCGGTCCATCGTAGGGTACCCCAACCAGCCACAGCAGGGCTCTGATGATAGAAGAGAAAAGAGGCCTCAGACCTACCGGCGACGGTAGGGTTCTGGATAAATGTTATTGGAAGGTTAACCTACTGTGCATGGTAGGGCAAGGCCTACCATTGACTGTAGGTCTCAAGAAGGCTGAGATTTGGGAGTTTTAAATCCCTTGACCCATCACTTTTTTGTTAAGTTCTTTTTGACTTGTAATTAAGTGGTCTAAGAGCTCATCAACTTATCTTAAGCTAGTTTAACCATTAGGGTTTGGAATTAATGACTAGGAACACTGTAAATATGTATTTTTCAGCCTTTAGCAAAATAGAATGAAGAATTAAAATATTGAATGAGACTTGAGAGATAGAACCTAGGGTTCTTGAATTTCTCTTACTTCCTTGTAAATTAGGGAAACTATTTACATTTGTATAAATGTAGGCAAGTGAGTCTTGAATTCAATTCAAGAGTTCTTGTTCTAATTCCCAAATCCTATTCTTCCTTGAGGTGCTAACTCTCTATAGTTAGTATTGCTTGGAAATTAGGTATTCCTTGTGTGTGGAGAGTAGGTGGGGTTTCTTTAAACCTTGTTGATTCTCCCTCAAAATAGGAAGGTTTATTTGTTCTTTCTTGTTTAATTTGACTGCAATTTTTCCTTGGGCTATCAGCCTCTTCAATGCAAAAGTCTCCAAAGGAAGCCTCTTGAAGGGAGTTGAATCTTGGGAGTAATTGAGCCTCATACTAGCCTAAAAGTTTCATACCATTTGGTGTCAGAGAAAAGCTTGTTTTGATTGTTAAATTTCAGTTATATAAAAGCCAATTGATAGTATGTAAAAAAGGCAAAGTAATCTGGAATTTTTGGACAGAAAATTACATGTGAAAATTTTGGGATGGTAAGCATAACAAATGAGGTTACAATTACGTGAATTTGTCCAGTTTGAAACCTTGGTGGGTTTTGGTTCTTTGGAAACAAATTTGACCTGATTTGGATTTGATTTATTTGGTCAATTGAATGCAAATGTGCACACTGTTCAGAAATCGAGACTGTTGAGAATATGTGGATTAAACTGTCTATATCTTGTGTTATAATCTCTTAAATTGAACGAAATTTGTACCTAAATTCATCCTCTTTGAGTTGTGCATCTTTCTAAACTTTTTTGAATCAATTTGGAGCTATATTCACGGAGTTATTGTGATTTTAGTGACAGAATGTCATTCTGCTCTATTTTCTGAAATTGCTTTTAGTACTCTACTAGTCTTTGATTTTGATAGCCAATTCTTTGTTTTGAATTTGCAACTTCTTTGATATATTTCTAAGTTTTTTGCTGATCTCTTTGTGGGAATTTGACTTATTCTTTGACTCAAACTCTTGAATTTGTCTTTGGAACTCTTTGCACTTTACGTGTTCGACAAAATGTCTCGTTGACTTTGTTTTTCTTATCTATTGAGAATTACTTGTTTGATTTTCTTTGGAAAATTTACTTGTAACTTGGAAGTCCTAGAAAACACCAAGAAACTCTAGTGGGTGAGGAATAGAAAAAGGCAAGAGGGTGAGATTATTATTATAAAAGCCGTAGAGGGTGAGAGTAAAAAACGAGAGTTAAGTGCTTTCTTCTTTAGTGAAATACTTAGAGAGAGTGAGGTCCTTCGTTTTTCTATTACTTATTTTCTATTTTGTACGTGTCAGTGTTACAATCATGTATAGGATGAAGAACTACCAAAAAAAATATGAAGAATACCATGAAGGCTATGATCATGGCGCCATACTCATGAAAGATATAATTTTGGTGCTTACGGCAGGAATGATTGTGATGAAAGGTGGAAGTATCTAAGGAGTATGAATGCCTTCACGGGAATGGAAGTTCTAGAAATGAATAATGGTTGAAAGAAGGTTAATGGATATTGGTGACATTGTTTTTAGAGAAATAGATAGAAAGAATGGAGATGGAGACTTGGTCTCAAAACTTGATAGATATGGAAGGACATTGGCGGTCATGAGGAATATTGATTCTCAAGGCCTTGGAGGAGTGCCTATTCATCAAAGGGAGAGATTATTCCATACACGATGTAATATTGCCAACAAAGCTTGTCATACCGTTATTGATGGAGAAAGTGGTGCAAACTTAGCTAGTGCCTACCTTGTAAGGAAATTGAGTTTACCCACCATGGAGCATCCTAAGCCCTATCGTTTAAGATGGTTAAATGGTCATGAAGATCTGTGGGTTTTGAGACAAGTATGGGTATCATTTTCCATTGGAAGATACATAGATTTTTGTGACATTATTCTAGTGCAAGTGAGCCACTTAATATTTGGGCTACCATTGATAGATACAAGACAAGCTTCCTATGATGGCATCAAGAAGATATACTCCATTTAAAGGGGTGGTCTTAAGTTACCCTTAAATCTCTCTCTCCAGCTCAAGTAAATGAAGATCTAAAGAAATTGAAGGAGAGAATGCAAGGAGCACAAGAATAACCAAAGGGTGTTGAGATGGTGATTTGTGGAGAGGAAGAAAAGATAACAACCCATGGTATTCTTAGTAATTTTTTTAAAAAAGATGAAAAGGAAGATACTTCAAAAGACAAAGGAGCTAAGGTAGGAAAGAATGAGAGATACGTGAAAAAAGTGAGCATTGAAAGAAAGAAAGTAGTTGAGAGATTGAGTCTCTTTGAGTTCATCTCGATTCTTTCAAGAGATAGTGAGAGAGATGAGTGCTCAAAAGAAAACGAGAATGATCTTGAAAAAAAATGAGAGAACAAATGAGAGAATTCAAAAGAAGACTTAGATGTATTTGAAAAAGTTGAGGAAATAAATTTCTTTGCTAACCAAACTAACTCTTCTCTTGTTAGTGAATTTCTTTGTGAAGAATTTTGGAGAACCAAGCAAGAATCAAGAGGGAAGACTTGGCTACAACTCCATCAAAACAATAAGCTTCTTTCTTCTAATTCATACTTGTGCTTTGCAATTTATTTTAAGGAAATTAAGCTGTTCTTACTTGTTTTCATAGAACATGAAGATTATTTCACTTTCCTTAACTTTCGTAGAACATATCTTGAAAGAAGATACTTCATAAGTTTAACTCCATATCTTATGCAATTCCTAAAGTTGATGATTATGATTTCAATATTGCTAATTGTATTTCTTGTGTGCTAGGAGTTGAGGATAGAAGGAGCATGAAGAAAGAGCTTGGCCCTATTCTTGAAGACTTATCAATAAGCCTATCTCTTAACCCTTCTTTATATTATGAGGATTCTCTTCAGAATTAAAGTCTTTGTTGGATTCTTATACTTTTCAAGTGAATTTAATTGGTGATATGTGTATTATTGCTTTCAAAGGGAACCTTTTCCTTCTTGTGTCATCTATGACAAATTGCCTTTCTTCTCATTTCTCTCTTGAGGATCCATTGATGAGTAGTAGTGTTATGTTTGATCTATATTTTTATGGCCTTGGTAATTTAGATGATACTTCTCTTGTTGAGCTTAACATTGTTGGTTTCGGCGCTTGAATTTGATAGAAATTCTCTCCAACATGTTTGCACCATAACATCAATGAGAGGAAGGAGACATACCATAGAGTTCGAAGGCCAAGGCGAAAATGTTGAAGGAAAACTAATCTTATGCTATGGAGATTTGACAATGAGTTTTTCTTCAAACCTATTTCTCTTTTACCTTGTGTTTTCCTTCAAAGAGTTAAAATTTTTCTTAGAATTGAATGCCTTCTATGTGATTTTTGTTGGGAATTATATGGTTAATCTTTTCACTTGTGAGCTAGTTCTTGATATTGATTATATGCTTAAGTATTCTTCTCCATGTGATTTCTTGAAAAACAACATTTGGTTAGTATTGCTAGAAGTAAACCATCTTATCATGACCTTGAGTTGTTACATGATAATCTCATCTTTGATAGACTTATTGCTAATGTCTCAACTTCTTGTGCATCTATGTGGAGTAAGATTTGTATCTTCCTTCGAACTTTTGTTGAAAATAGTTATGATGAGAGAGTTCGTTGTTTCTTTTGAACCTTATGTGGTGATTTTCATGCTAAGTTTAAAGGAGAGTTTGTTGAGGATTGTGATTATGAATCATCTTCCTTTATACTTCTAAGAAAAATTTTGATGGATTTATTTCTTCCATTAAACTCTTGTGCCTTGTGAATTATAAAAATTTGAATTTCCTCATGGAGAACAAAAGGTTTTAATTGTTGAAGAATTTCGACAACTTTGTTGTTTGGAAAGATTCATGGAATTCAATTCTACCATTTTCATTTCAAGGAATTTCTGTGGTTGCTAAAGTTTAGAAAGAAAAGGAATGGTAGTTTAAAGGTGTTTAAAGCCCATCTTTGTAATCTTGTGAAAACTACCTTTGGAAATGATGTTTTTGAACTAAACTTGAAGAATCTTATTGAGAAACATCTTGTCTATTCTATTGCCTCTATTGACTTTCTCTTCAAAGATGAAACTTTAAATGATTCAATTGTTCAAAGCACAAAGTCTTGTGTCAAGATTTAGAATCAATCTCTTGGTGCTACCTTACTTTATTCTCTAACCTTCAAGGAGTTTTTGGATAAGTTGATTTTCAAAAGAGAACTGAAAGTTCTTCAAGTTTTGATGTTAAACCAAGAATGTTCTTTGTTGAATAGTTTCTTGAAGCTCTTTTGGAAGAATTTTGCATCAAAACTTCTTATTTTACCATCTTTCTTTCAAAGAAATCTTTTGGAAACATGATTTAGCAAAAGAAAAAGTTAGCACTTCTAAAGATTTTTATGGGAGTTATTGGTGGACTAGAAGTGTTAGTCTTGAATTTCATTGTTTAGAGCTTTTGATCGAATATTGAGAAAATGTGTTGAAGATTCTTTGGAATGGAGAAGAGAAAGGATTTGGAGTTTTAACTTGCAATTTGAAGAGTTATTTTGGAAATTTGGTATTGCAAATGAAGTACAAAATGATGTTAAACCTTTCAATACCAATTCTTTGACTTCCAAAAGGAACTTTCTAGCTAATGATGTTTGTGATTTTAAGAGTCTTTGGGTTAAAACTTCTTGGATTCGTCAATATATTTCTAGAAATTTTCAAAAGCATTTATCAAGAATCCATGAAGGAACTTTGAAAAGTGTTGAGAATCTAAGTTTATATTACTATCATCCTTTTAAAGAGACCATGTTTCAAACTCTTGATCTTCTTGATTTACTCTTTGAGTTGGAAAAGGACAAAAGCTTTTATTATCATCTTTCTTTTAAAGATGTTGATGTTAACCTTTCCTTTGATTTGCAAGAATTCAACACCTTCAATTGTTCTTCTTTTGGAGAATTCTTGTAAATTTTGAGTGGCTCTTGAATAGTCATTTTTGGAGTTTCTTAGCTTTGAACTTCTTTTGTTTACACTTCCTTTTCTTATCATATACCATTTAAGGAAATATGTTACTTATGGAATTCTTATGGTGTTGAGATGTTGGTCGACAAAACTTGATGCTTTATTCGCTTATTCTCTTGTAAGTCTTGAGTGCTTAGGTAACTTTCATAGTATTGTTCCTTTTAATGCATCCATTTCTAATGTTGCTCACCTCTTGTGGTTATTTAAATGAATGGATTCGGGGACGAATCCTTTCTAAGGAAGGGTGGATGGTATGGTTATGCAGCATCTGTGGACCTGAAATCGGTTACCGACAGGTGGCCACTTCTGCTTTTGTGGGATGCGCAAGAGACCGTAAAGCTATTGCAAGGTCCAATCACAAGAGCCATGGCTAGAAGAATGGAGTAGGAGTAGCAAGGAAAGATAGCTATATTTGAAAAGATGATCTAAGACTTGGCTTGGCTAGTGATAAGAGCATAAGGAAGAGCTTGTAGAGGAACTGAGATGCTCTTATTTTCCAAGTTTCAAGTGGAGTAAACCAAAGAAACAAGTTTAGAAGATCTTGAAGCTTAAAAAACAAAGAGAGAAGAAGAAATGAACCCTACTGTAGATGGTAGGGTACCCCAACTATCCACAGTAGGGTACTCCAACTATCTACGGTAGGGCTCTGATGATAGAAGAGAAAAGAGGCATCAGACCTACTACTGACAGTAAGTCCGTTCTACCGTCGCCGGTAGGGTTCTGGAATAAATGTTAGGAGAAGGCTAACCAACCATGCACAGTAGGGCGAGGCCTACCGTCGATGGTAGGTCTTGGGAAGGCTAAAAATTGGGAGTTTTAACTCCCTTGACCCATCACTTTTTTGTTAAGTTCTTTTTGACTTGTAATTAAGTAGTCTAAAAGTCCATCAACTTATCTTAAGCTAGTTTAACCATTAGGGTTAGAAATCAATGATTAGGGACACTATAAATATGTTTTTTTAGCCTTTGGAAAAATATAATGAAGAATTGAAATATTGAATGAGACTTGAGAGAGAACCTAAGGTTCTTGGGTTTCGCTTACTTCCATATAAATTAGGGAAATTATTTCCATTGTATAAATGTAGGCAAGTGATTCTTGAATTCAATTCAAGAGTTCCTGTTCTAATTCCCAAATCCTATTGTTCTTTGAGGTGCTAACTCTCTATAGTTAGTGTTTCTTAGAAATTAGGTATTCCTTGTGTGTGGAGAATAGGTGGGGTGTCTTTAAACATTGTTAATTCTCCCTCAAAATGGGAAGGTTTATTTGTTCTTTCTTGTTTAATTTGACTACAATTAGCTCTTGGGCTATCAAGCTCTTCAATGCAAAAGTCTCGAAAGGAAGCCTCTTTAAGGGAGCTGAATCTTGGGAGCAATTGAGCCTCATACTAGCCTAAGGAGGTTCATACCAATATTACAACTGGA
The DNA here is from genome assembly GCA_028651295.1 of Catharanthus roseus. Lineage (NCBI taxonomy): Eukaryota > Viridiplantae > Streptophyta > Magnoliopsida > Gentianales > Apocynaceae > Catharanthus > Catharanthus roseus. The sequence continues at coordinate 3,166,824 of JAPQWS010000140.1, read as the reverse complement.
AGTTATTGCACACAACTCTTCTGGATGAAACAAATGTTAAAAGATTATGGAGTAACACAAAAGGGCTTGTTGTGTTGTGTGACAATCAAAGTGAAATTGACATTTCAAAGAATCTTGTACAACATTCATGGACCAAACATATTGACATTCGTCATCATTTCATCTGTGACTTGGTAGAGCAAAAGGTCATAAGTTTAGAGTATTTTTCAACTCATAAACAAGTGGCTAACATATTTTCCAAACCTTTGGATTCTTTAAGGTTTGATGAGTTGAAAAAAGTCATCGGTCTTTATACCGTGTGAAGTCATTTCTTATGTTTTCTCACAACACTAATTTGTGTATATTATTGATTTGTTTTGAGATTCTGGATTTCTGGCATTCTGTCTTTGGATTTCTTATAATTTTTTATGTTTTGTAAACATTTTTTTTTAAAAAAATTGTTAAATGTTATCCGGGTTTTTTCTTATTTGAGCTGATATATTATATGGACTTCTCTTCTTTTATTGACTTCTTTTCTTTTATTGGCTCATGGTCTTCTTATCTTATATGGATTTCCTATAAGTGCTGGTGTTAAAAAAGAAGTTATCATGAATGGGATGCTTATCAAGTTATCTAATTTGTTTGTAATTTTACTTCTCTTAGGATTCTTTAATTGGTATTATTATAAAGAGTTAATGGGTCTTAAAAATTTTCTCATTATCAATTTCTGTCTTCTTCACTGACCTCTTAGTTCCTTTACAAGCAAAACCGTTGGTCTCTCTCTCTCTCTCTCTCTCTCTCTCTCTCTCTCTCTCTCTCTCTCTCTCCCCCCCTTATCTCATAAAAGCTACCGTATTTTTCTTTCATAAATGGTAAAGCCCACAAAAAGTTTGTCAATTAGCTCAATGGAGACAACCCCAATTGATTCCACTCTAACAAACACTCAGCCACCATAATCCATTCCTGATTTGTCAAGTTCAGTTGCTGATCCTGATGCTCTGATTGAACCAGTGTTGAAGGAGGAAATGCCTGCACCTTCTGAGCATGTAGTTCTGACTCCTCAAATTGTAATAGTGTCTTCAGCTTAGAATACTTCTTCTAGTAACATTAGCATTCCTATTCTTTCTTTTATGGCTGATGTTGCTTCATGTAGTGTTGTGGGTGTTCGTTCAACACCTTTGCATGTTGATCCTATTTCTATTGGTTTGCCTAGTGATTTGCCTATGTTGGAGATAATCCTGTTGTGTTGGCACACGTCTTAGAATTATTGAAATCCCACATGTTTTACACAGTTTAAGTGGTGTTTGGGTCATCTAGTCAACAATAGGCTTTATTTATTGAGTCTCATGCAAGAGCTGTTGTTAGCACTAATTTTGAACATTCTGGTTTGTTGATTAGTGAAGGACATTCTCATAGTGGCAATGAGGATGACTAAATTAGTTGTTAAAACTGTAAAAGTAAAAGGAATGAAAAGGGTTAGAGAATTAGCTAGAGTCAAAGAGTTGTCTGAAAGTGGTAAGAAGTTTGAAATGACTAAAATAGAGGTTGGACCTATGTTGTTCACAAAGTCTTGAACGATATCTTTTATGATAGTTTCTGTGTTAAAAAGCATGTTGTTGTCAAGTCTAGGAGTATGATTGTTGCGGATTGCTTTTCTAAGGAAAGTTTGACTGAGATTGGTTTGGTTGAGTTGCATGTGTCCGCAAGATTGCTTAATTCTACCCATTTTGCTAAAGAATACTATAGGACTCTTGTTCATGAATTTTATGCTAATTTGGATGAGGATATTTCTGATGTTGGATCAAGTTTTCATGATGTTGTTTATGTAAGAAAAGAAGTTGTGGATTTTAATGTGGAAGAATTATCTGCTTTTTTGGGTGTTCCTTTTATCATGATATTGAAAGGTTTAGGTTGAAAGATGAGATTATTTGGATATGGTGACAAAAGAACTCATAGGAGGATTTAAGAATGAGTAGCTAGGAGATGGAAAGTTGACATCCTCAACTTTGACTTTGAAATACTCTGGAGTATTGAAAATATCATGTACCAATTGGATGCCAACAACAAATATGTCTATGTTATGTAGAGATAGAGCAGTGATGTTGCTTTACATTAGTGTTGGAAAACCTTTCAACATGGGGCAGATCATATATGATTACATCACATAGCTCAGCATTGTTAAGGAAGATCCTAGGTCTAAGCTTGAGTATCTTTCTAGTTGTGTGATTGCTCAAATTCTTCTAACATTATTGTTCGGATCCTGGTGAGAAGAAAGTTACAAAGAAAACTGAGGCAGACATTAGAAAAGCAAGAGAAGTTAAGTTAAAGCAAGATAGCCACGGAAACCCTCCAATGCAAAAAGTCTATTCTTGTGTTAACTTCCAATGATAATTAGCATTATGTTGACAGAGGACCATTCTAGGAGCTTCTATAGCAATTGATTGCTCTTCAGGGTCATTTGTTGCAACCTCGTGTTGAGTTTTCTATTCATAAAGAATCTCATCCTTAGCTTTGTCATTGATGGTTCCAAAAGGGAAGTAACAAATTTAGGGGGAGCTGGCTGTTAGCTCACTTAGACACTTTTATGAATATTTTTGTTCTCATGGATATTCTTGTATCTTGTTGCTGTTGAATACTTTTTTCTCTTTGGTTTTTCCCGGATTTTCTTGGTTTTTTCATTCTGTGGTATCAGAATGTTCTGACATTGGTTTATCTTATGCTTTGGATTTCTTATATTCATCTTCTTGATGACTATACGTTGTCTGGCTTGTCCTTTGATGTTTTCAGACTAATGATTATCTCAAATAATCTTTGCTTGTGTTGTTATATTATAGAAAACTTGGTTTTGAACCAAAAAATGTCAAAGGGGGACTTTGTTAGGAATTTTAGTTTCTAAAGTTACGTTAAGATATATGTTGGCATTATTTATTTCTATTTTAGCAAAGTTTATTTGAAATAGGAGTTCTTATCTCCTCAACGTTATCCCCATATTTTTCTCCAAGGATAATCTTTGAAGACTTGAAGATTTATCTAGGAGATTTTTGAATTTGAGGGTTTGCTGGAATAAAAGGTACAACTAGTGCTGAAGAGTTCTACAACAAGTTGAAGATCTTCTCAACTTAAGTTTCCTTGTCTGTTATTTATATAGAGGATTCTGGACTATATCTTCAAGAAATTGGGAGTGCATACATATATGAGAGCAGTGAGAATGTTCGAGAATTTTTCAGACGCCTTATTGCTGAAAAATTAACTTGGTATTGTCTTGTGTTTTGTCACTGAAATTCTCCCAACACTATTCTATTTTAAGTGCTGAATTATAATAGTTAGTGGGTCAGGTTGTTTAGATTGCTTATAGAAATATTGTAGTATGACTGGGGGTATTAGATCGAGTATTGCTAGTCTGATAGGCAACTAGTTGTGTTTCAAGCAACCTATGTTAGTTGTTGGTATTGGAATTCTGTTCTTGTTAGAGTTTTACAACTGTCACTTTGTATATCGTTGATGATAGTGGTTAGGTCAATAATTATGTCCCCACAGATGTAGGCTTTCATAGCTGAATTGCGTTACAAATTCTCTTTGTTTCTGTTGTTTACTTTACATGTTGTTTTAACTGTGTTGACAACACATTTTATTGCTTTAACACAAACAGACAAACAATTTCAGAAATTGATCTAGAGTGTTTAACACCATTCTAAGTGTGTTAAGCTTACTTTCAATCTTTTAGTGCATTTTGAAAATTTTGTCTAATATTTATTTTATACTTTCGAATAGCTATAATCACTTTTTACATAAAGATTGTTGAATGCTTGTTTTATTACATAATGTTTTGTGATAAGTGGATTTTGATGAGTTAAAGCAATAATATCCTATTTTGATGAGTTTGAGATTTTGATGAAAAATGCTTGATTTGAATTTTTTCTCTATCTTTTCCTAAGCTTCTTTGGTTACGGACAAGAAAACCTCTAAGTGTGAGAGAGTTTGATGTACTAATTTTTACATTAGTTTTGGGTATATTTTGGTATTTCTTTTATATAAATTCTAGTGTAGCCTGGCTTTTTGGATTTAACTGGAACATATAACTCCTTTTACACTTTAGTTATTATAATTTGGGTTTAGTTAATGAACTTTCTTAACTAAAGTTCATTAACTTTTCAAAATCCAATTTTACTACAATTGCACTATAATTCTCTCAATTGCAATTGCAATGCAATTCGATTTTGACAAGCGGTGTGTGATTCGACACCGCAATCCCCTTTACTTAGTTACATCCACCTAGCATGACAAGTGAGAGATCTTGAGTTCGAGTCACCTAGTGAGCGATTTAATGCTGCATGCCAGCCTTGTGCTACTGTTTGCGGGTCTTATGCCCTCCGATCCCTCCTGGATTAGTCGATGACTCTGGGATATTGAGTTACCAAAAAGAATGCAATTGGATTTTGAAAAGTTAATGAACTTTTGGAGTCCCACATTACTTTGTCCTCAACTTCCTTCGATTCTTTTATATATTTCTTTCTTTCTTCACTAAAGGTTTTTTTTTTTTTTGCATTAATGTCCTCAAAATTTTCTTTGTTTTCACTTGAACCTTTGCACCAAAGAAAGTATTAAAGAAGTTATTTCTTCCAATTAAATCCGAACTAAACTAGAATTTGTAGAAATGTTAGATATTAACTTCACAACATGTTGTTTCATGTCACTATTGTGTCTTGTTGCAAGAAGTACACATGCCAACCTAGTAGGGACTTCATCGAATATTACTCTAAGGTGGTTGGCATTGTTTTTGCATCAAAGAGATCATATCAAATCTTTCAAGATTATGCAAGATCTAAGTTTCTTAATTTGTCTACACTATTAGAGATACCTTGCTAGAGAAGATCTTCGAAATCCTAGAGTATCTCATGTTATAAGAAACTTAATTGGATTAGGAATCTAAGTCCTTGGGAAACCAAAGAAGAAATCTGAAGTTGATCAAATCTTTGAAGATTACGAAAATCTAAGTTTGTAGGCAATCATCATGCTGGTTGTAGTCACACTCGCATGTAGTGAGAACCAGATTATGCGAACTGAAGTCGACACACCTACATGCACTGGGGTCCACTTGAAGATTGCTCAGAAGTATTGGTATTGTTTTAGAGGTCTTGAAGATCATTAAGATTCACTGGATATGAGAAAGGTCGCGAGATCTATGCTTCCTTATGTGTTGCATGTTTAATCAGGACACAAATCATAATGCATCTTGCTGTAAAGCAAGCTTAGTTTTGTTAGGAGCCTATATCCTTGGACAATCTAAGGAGAATCTAAAGATACAAAAGGATTAGGATTCCTACAAGAATTTAACCTTAAGTATTTAAGAGACACACGACTAAATAATTAGGATTAGCCGAATAATTGATTCTGCTTAGGCATTCGAAGTTCTTCATTTATTATTCTGAGCATAAGTTTATGCACAATCAAATTATGAAATTCATGGAGTTTATTATTCTTGCATAAATAGTTTTCTTCTATTGTTGGGTTGCTCTGTGAAAGGAGTATTGCTGCGTAAAATATAGTTGTAGGTTTAAGGGAGTTCAGCCGTGTTGTGTTGCTGTGATCAATGGTGTTGAAGGGTTGGAGGGAGTTCAAGCCAAAGCAATCACATTTCAAGGAGAGCCTTGAGGAGTTTAAAATATTTAAGCTATACAATGTGCAAAGGGATTTTGCACTTTCCACTATGGAAAATACTAGATGTATTAATGAAATTGGTGTTTTCTTGTATTGTATTATTAGTGTTAGTGGATTATCATTCTAGGTGTAGCCTCGCAAATATAGGCTTGTTTGTCCAAACTGCGTTACCATTCTTGTGGGTTGATTGTTAATGTTATTTACATGCTTTAACACTGCAAACTGAACACAACACACTGTAAATAGAATACAACCCTTTGCTAAATTGCATAGTTAATGCGACAGGCCTAAAACACAAAATCACATTAAAAAAGACCAAAATATGCACAAAAACTAATGTAAAAATCATACATCAATGTAGCGATCGAAATTCATAAACCCTCTCACGTAACTTGCCCACTCCGATTAGGATCTTTGATGAACGTTCCTGTATAGCACACAATTGATCGATGAAAGAAACCATCCATGAAGTGTTCGCCAATAATTAAGAGACCGATATCAAATTATAATGCAAATTGGGCACATAAAACACATTATTTAAATAAATAAATTAACCAAAAGAAACGTTTTAAACTTTAGATGTACAAATATTCTTTCCATTAGGGAAACCGATATATTTAGGTTCAAGTTTAAATAAATCATGAAAGTATTCAATTATGCCAGTCATATATATGGAAGCACCATTATTAATAATCTAAAAATAATCATTCTTATTACCAGAAAAGTGCAAGGGCCTGGAATTATTTAAAATTGAAAGAGGTTGTTCAATTATTCCTGGGTCACCCCTGGTACGCCGCTGATTTCTTTATTTCTTTTTGTCCACTACTGTGATTTCAAGCATCCATATTAGGGACCTTCGAATATTAGCTTGAAGAGGAACTGCTAACTAGTGCCAGCTGCCCCAACTGTTGGACAAAACATCTTGTTGGGAAGAAGATGTTGAGAAATTCAAGTGATAAAACACTTGAATATTTTTATTATTTGATGGAGAGAATATATCACTCAAAATATACTCTCAATTTTTTTTGGCTCACCACAAATTCCCTCTTAATATTCACATAACTCAACCCACATTGTTCACTTTCTTTTGCTCACAAAACTACTCACATTAATTCACCTCACTCTACTGATCACTCACTCTTGTGATCACTTTTGATCACTCAATGATCATTACTTATTCGCTCATAATTTGCTCACTTACATGATTATACTACATACCCTTATTCATACTACTCCTTGCCGAACTTGAGAGTTGGTGAAGCCATTCCAAATTTCTCTAAAAAATTCTAGAACTCTCAAATTTAGTCTAATCATGAGTACTCTAAATTTTTCTAGAATGTTCAAGAAATAGAGGAGAGAAGTAGGTGACTTTTTACATTCCCCTCAGTGAATGCTTTCTCTTATTGCTCCCCTATTTTCGGAACTCTTCAAACTTTGGTCCACTGATCCCTTTGATGAAAATGTCTGCAATCTATTCTTCGGTCTTCACGTGCTTCATATTGATATCTTCACAAAATACCTTCTCTCGGATAAAATGGTAGTGGACCTCTACATGTTTCGTCTTTGCATGAAACATCGGATTTTCTATAAGATGTATCGCTAATTAGTTGTCACAATGTTGTGTTACTGGATCATTGATTATTTGATGAAGGTCTTCCAATAACTGTATCAACTGCATGCACTCTTGAGTTGCTATTGTTGCAACATAGTATTTAGCCTCGGTACTTGATAGTGAAACTGTCAGTTGTCTCTTGCTACACCGTGAGACAACTCATGATCCAAAGCTAAACATATACCTAGTAGTTGATCGACAAGTGTCATGGTCACCAGTGTAATCAACTTCGCAATATCCTTTTACTTTAACTTCATCTATTTTGTTGTATAGTAAGCCATAGTCTAAGGTTCCCTTTACATACCTCAAGGTTCTTTTCACTGCTTCCAAATGAGGCTTCTTTGGTTTATGCTTAAATTAACTTACTACTCTGACAATGTACGAGGTATCAGGCCTTGTTAGTGTAAAATAAAGTAAAATTCTCACAAGATGTCAGTACATCATCACATCTTCAAGGTCTTTCTTTTCTGTTGAGCATAATCGAGCATTTACCTCAATTAGTGTTGATATTGGCTTGCACTCGACCATTTCATATTTTCTCAGAAGATCTTAGCATAATTCTCTTGGCACAAGAATATTCAGTCATCTCGCCCTTCAATCTACAAATGAGGAAAGTGCTTCAACTCTCTAAGTTCTTTCATCTGGAAGTGGAGTGAGATGTTTGATCAGATCTGTTTAATCTCTTCTCTATTATCTCCTATGATGATCAAGTCATCCACGTACACGAGTACTATGGCTAGCTTTCCTTCTCGACTTTTGAAAAACAAGCTTGAGTCTTTACCAGGGCCATCGAATATCTATTTTATATCAGGAATTCTGCAAATTTCCAATACCAAGGTCTAGGGGCTTGCTTTAAACCATACAGTACCTTCTTGAGTTTGCACACATACTCTGGGTGTGCCTTACTCTCAAAATCCCTTTGCTGTTACATGTAAATGTCTCGATCAATCTCTCCATGTAGGAACTCATTCTTCACATTCATTTTCCATAACTTCCAAGACTTGCTTACTACTAAGGCAAACAGTACTCGTACTATGGTAATCTTGACCACTGGACTGAATGTCTCGTCATAGTCTAAGCCATATTTCTGTGAAAATCCTCGAGCCACTAATCAAGACTTATACCTTTCAATCAAGCTATCAGGTCTTGTTTTCAACTTGTACACCCATTTCCAGGAAATGGGTTGTATATTCCTCGGCCTCGGTACTAAGTCTTGTGTCTCGTTTTGCCTTAATACCTGAATTTCCTCTTCCATTGCCAATATCCATTCTTTCTTTTTGCATGCCTCTTCGTACATGTTGGGCTCTTCTTGGTGTATTCTTGATCACTGTTGTATTAACATACTTAGGGTTTGGCCTTCTTACCCTGTTCGACCGACGAAGTTGTAGCTCGGATTTCTTCATTATCTGGCTCGGTCATTGCTCTTTTGTTATCTTGTTAACTCCTGTTTTTCAAGGATTCTTTGTCTTTGATGATTTTCCTTCTTCAGCTTCTTTAGGGAGTGGAGATTCCCCCCTTACTTCACAAAACGTTGTTCAACCTCTTCTTCTTTTTCTTCAGATTCTGACAGCTTAAAGCTTTGAGCTAACCACCAGGAGGATGCCTCGTCAAACACTACTGTTTGGGATGTGTAGCAACGTCCAGTATCTAGAATGCAAAAAATCCACCTTTTTCTTCTTAGATCATATCCAACGAAGATATATCAAATCAGCTTTTTATCAAACTTACTCCACAATTAGTCTAGTACGAGGACATAGCACACACATCCAAATACTCATAAATGAGACACTGATGGTTTCATCTTGAGTAGCTTCTCATACGGTGAGATGAATCCAAGCTTTGCTTATAGTAGCCGATTAGTAACATATGTTGCTGTCTTCATATACATTCCGCCTAGAAGCGTGCTTGAACATTCTTGGTAAGAAGAATGCTTCTGAATGTCTCTGCTAATACCTGCTAATAAGTCCATTTTTACTCTCTTAAACATTGTCGTTTTTATCAGTTTTTGCATTTAAATATTTACAACATAGAGTTATTTGATCTCGTTTCTTCTCTTATTGTTATTGGTAACTTCGAGAGTGAGATTCGACATTCGAGTGAGATCCAACCAACGAGTTTTAATAATTAATTACAATGATTTTCTAATTAAAACTAACTTAAGGTTCTAGGGGATTCTACTATTTAAGCACTACTTTCCAAATTTGTTTTTAGAAACTTCTTAATTCCTTTCCTATTTAGTTTAATTGATCTTTAGTAATTTCTTAATTTAAAACATTTCCAAAAGTTTTATTTAATTAAACAGTAGAGACATAGTGATATGTGCTTAATTATCTATATTTGTATATGTTATTTTCATCGTTTTACAGTGTTTTTAATGTGTAAAAAATTATATTTTGGACTAATGCCCTTTATTCTTGTCTTAGGTGCTTTCCGAAAAAGAAAATGATGAAAGAAAATAAAAACGGACAAAAACAGAGTGAAAACGGAGTAACAACATCCACGAAACTGACCTACTGCTAGAGGTAGGCCAACCTACCACTGACGGTAGGTTTTGGAGCCACTAGCAGAGCTAGGACAGAACCCAACCAGCAATGGTAGGTTACTCCTACTGTCGACGATAGGTCACGACGGCAAAAATAGAAATGTCAGGCAAAACTGTACTGCGGACGGTAGGGCTCGACTTACCATGCACGGTAGGTCCCGGCTGGAGCAGTTTTAATCCAATTCTAACTCTATTTTGATGTAATTTTTTGCTATTAATAGGTTATTCTACTATTAGGGAAAAGGGCAGTAGTTAGTAAACAATTAGGGATTAATTTAGGTTAGACAATTCTTCAATATTTCCACTCAATTAGTTAGATAGTATTGGAGATCAACATTTGAAGATCCAATATCAAGATTTCGAGCTTCAATTGGGTGACTCAAGAGACGAGCTTGGGAGACATTTGGGATAGCGATTGCGGCTTCAATTTCTTCCTAAGCTTTCTTTTCTTTACTTGTTAATTTAATTTAATGTTTAATTTTAGTTTTATGACAATGATTAGTGAGTAATTCTTTTTGTTTGGATGAGGGTTGAATCCTAAGAGTTGTTTACAATGGATTTGGTTTAATTTATTGAATTCGATGTTTTTTTTTTAATTAAGTTGTCTTCCAATTTTACTTATTTCTAATTTAATTGTCGCGAGATTAGATTTATCGTAGGAATGTTTCAAATTAAAAAAGTAAGAGTGTTCTAGGGCAACCAATTGGGGGTTAATTGGGGCAATAATCTATTAGAGAGAAAAGATATTTTCCTCTAAGGGTTAGTGAGTAGGGTAGCTTTCGCCTAGAGATAGGGATTGCCCGACTAATAATGATGACTCATTTTAATTAATTCAACATTGTTTTCTTTAAAGTTTTCCAATTGAATTAGTAACAAGGTCTAGGAGAATTCCACCATCCAAACTCTTGCTTTTATAAATTTTTAAACCTTAATTTTATTGCTTGCTTTTTTTAGTGTTAAACTATTTTCAGTTTTTCATTTAGTTCTTTTTCAAACAACTTTTCTTTATACTAAACATTAGAGAAGTGATTAGTACTTAAGCTTTTATCGTTCTTCGGGATTTGACACTCGGGTATAACTTGTTTACTACAGTGATAGGTCCATTTGCTTGTTACTTAGTTTAGTAGTTCATCCCCTTGTTTTTAAAACGTACAAATCAAGTTTTTGGTGTCGTTGTCGGGGAACGATAACTTACGAAAAATCGATTTTATGGTGCTTTAGTCAATTTTTATTTGTTTCGTCGTTTTTGCTCTGTTCTTTATCCTTGTTGTACTTGGGTGTGAGTGGCGTGAACTTTTGGAATTCGTCTTATTACTTTTGGAACCTGTGTAGATCGTTTATCTAATTGTTTCTTTCAGGTTTTAGAGAGTAAGACACAGATACCAATGATGCCATGGAATCTCAACTCATAGCAATATTAGAATAGAAGATGGAGAACATGGCTATTACGCCTCAATATACGCATTATCAGCTAACCATGTTCCAAGGAAACTGGCAACGGTAAAACATGTATCCTAACCAGTACAGTTCGGATTGGAGGACTGAATTGAACGTTCCTTGGGGAGGCTATACTCAATATGCAACATATAATCATACTCCAACCGGTACCTCTATCACCCCCACAACCTAATCTAAAAGATCTCATTTCAAAATCTATCAAATCGGCAGATATTGGGGTGAAAAGCATGGAAGTAGTCTAGAGATGCCAAACAGCTTCCAAGCATAACATGGAGAGTCAAATCGAGCTATTGGCAAAGATGATCGCTGAAAGGCCGCTTAGTAATTTACCAAGTAATATGGAGCAAATTCCAAAGGAGCAGGCAAAGGCAGTTACCTTGCAACGTGTAAAAGAACTAGAGATGACATTTCCTATGGTTGTGGACGAAGAGGAGAAAATTGCTCGAACACTGGAGGAGACCACTTTCCCCGAGAAAGAGGAGGCTCAACAAGGAAAAATAAAAAGGATCCATGATTATGTCCCAATATTCAAAGAACCTCCTTAGACTACAAGTGTAATGGAAGAAAGTGAGAAAGATGATCATTTAACAGAAAATAAGGGCGAGTTTGAGAAAGATGAGAAAGAAAAGGAAACCAAGAGTCTCCTAGAAGTTCAAAAGAGTTATACAGAAAAGCGACAAGAACAAGAGATAGATGCCATTGAATAGAGTGAGGAAGTGAACATCCTTACCAGCGAAACTAACTATCTTCTTCATAAAGACTCTTTATGTATGCAGGAATTATGGAAGCAACCCAAGGAGAATGACAAGGAGAGGAGACATCTCATGGAGTTCGAAGGCTATTGCGAAAGCTTTAAAAGAAAACAATCTTTATGCTATGGAAAATTGCAAATGAGTTTTTCTTCAAACCTATACCTTGTTAACCTATCGTTTTCCTTTAACGAGTTGAAATTGTTCGTAATTGGTAACATCTTTCTCGAGCTTGATCTTAAGTTTTTGATATCTCTTCTTGTATGGGGTTTCAAATTCTTTCATTTTCATTACAAGGAAGTCGTAACCAGGTAACACTTTAAGCTGTACTTTAGAGAGAACGTGCGAAATTTTTAGAAGGAGTCCCTCGTTCTCCAAAATGGTTAAGAGAAACTTCTCCTGACTTATTGTTTTATGTAAATGTATCATTGTCTACTATTATATCCTCATTCTGTCAAATTCGTTGTGTTCTTGTTGTTGTTACAAGGTATTCTTGGAGAGATGATTACTTGCTTAAAGACCCACTTTAAGTGCAAAATGAGTAAATAAGCTTAGCAAGCATGAAGCGGGGTTCAAATTTGTAGAAAAGAAGAAAAATAAGAGTTCAGGCAGAACCCTATCGAAGACAGTAGGGTACCTTACCCCACGATAGGGTGAAGAGAACACAAGAATCCCATAGGTAGAGACCTACCGCATATGGTAGGTCCAACCTACCGCCAGCGGTAGGCCCATAGGTTTTTCTCGGACGGCATAGGCAGAAGCCTATCACGGACAGTAGGCCTAGACCTACTGTGTGCGGTAGGGTCCAATTTAAGCTGCGGTTCGGAAATTTTAAAGGGTAAACAGGTTGGGTCGACCCGATTGACACTAATTGCAGCCATCTTCAAAAATTTTCTACACTTTTTCCCCAATTCTCAACGCAAAAATCCCTAACTTCTCTTCCCCTTCTCTCTTCTTTTCCTTCCTACCTTTTTAAACCTCTCTCTCTCTCTCTCTCTCTCTCTCTCTCTCTCTCTCTCTCTCTCTCTCTCTCTCTCTCTCTCTCTCTCTCTCTCTCTCGACACTCTCCCTTCTCTTCAACCATTCCAGCGGCATTCTCCTCTCTGGCGGTAGCAGTGGTTTGTCTCCTTCTATCTTTGTCTTCTTCTTCTCCTCTTCTTCTACCTTGTCTGTTTCTTCCAACATTTCCTCCTCTTCTATTCTCCACCAAAATAAAAACCAAAGATTCACCTTTTCTTCACAAAACCCATTCACATACCCACCAACCAATTTTTCCACCCTTATCTCTTCTCTTTTTATTTCTTTTTCTTATTTTTCTCCTCTATTTTTTTGCCTTATTTTTTATTAATATATATTTTTGTTTTTTGTGTTCTTTAACAACATTTTGCAGAAATTTCAAAGAAATTTTTCGGCAAAATTTTTGAGCGAAATTCCGGCAACTCCGATGGACTCTGACAGCCATTCGTCCAAGGTAGAAAATGCGCGTTACTCTTGGGAATAGTTTTTTCTTTCAAACAAACTCAGGCTATTTCTTTCAATTTTGCCTCCTTTTTGTTTTAGTCTGCTTCTACGTGATTTTTGCTTTTTTGTGGGCATTATGTTGTTCTTTTAGCATCATTGGAGCATTGTTTTAGTGTTACATTTACTGCTTTACTAGTTTTATTTCTTTTAGCTTTGTAACACTTCATCACACATGGGAAAAGTTAGAACACTTAACACACACGGGCTATGTATAGTTGTTATATTTTTCTATTCGTGCGTTTTTGTGCTCTGCTCTTATTATTGTGTTGTGTTGTTGTGTTGCTGTTGTGTGTTCTCTTTGTCCTTCTCTTTTTCATTCCTTTCATTCAACTCCATGTATAGCTCCAAAGAAATCTGTCGCCTCTTCCTCTAAATCTAAAAGGATTTATATTGACGGGTCCTCGCCCGACCCCACCACCCGAGATGTTCCTTCTTTTCCAAAGCCTCTCCCTCCAGCAGCCCGAAAATAGGTAATCGACAGGGAGTCGCTCAAGATCTTTATTGAGTAGCCGTGCGATGATTTGGTCATTGAACATTTTGAGCTTGAATGTCTTTTAGGGGGGTTGGGTTGGCGCTCTCTTCTTCGCATTTTTGGCCATTTCTACCCGACCTTGTTCGTGAATTCCACACAAATATGCTCTACAAAATGGACAAGGATCTTAAAACTGTCATTTCTACTATCAAAACAGTTAGAATAATCTTGAGTAGGGAACGTCTCGCATTCATTCTTGGGATTTGGGACAAAGGGAATTCAGTCACCTTAGTCTCGAACAAAAAGACTATGGACAAGGACCCGACTTGGAGTTACGACACGGCTTGTAATCGCTTTGTTATCCGATGGATCGTCGCTGTATCCTCCACAGTAGTAATTTTCCCATTCTTCTTCCTCGTGCCCTTACTTATTTCTTCAGGCACACTCTTGTTAAAAAAGGCCAGGCCGAGTGATATTTGTATTGTTGATCTTTATATGCTTGATAAGCTTCATAATCACCCCCTTTCTCTCTCACTTCCTTGATGATACATGCAATGCGCAATACTAGGTGTGATAACACCAAAACACGCGTGTATCGTTACCCTCTTATTTCATCTAGATTTTTTTGCTTCTCTTAATGTCAATTTTGCAGGGGAACGACAATCCTCAACAAGATCACCATAGGTAATAAATTTTATCACCTTCAATAACTGCAGCTACTCTTGGGACGAGAAGAACAAACTGTGGGTACCTCCGGCAGAGGAAGATAGGCTGCAAGAACGCAGCATTGCTGGTTTTCATTCAATGAAGAAAACCACGCAAACCGGCATTAGGGCGTCCACTTCGTAGCCCGATGATGAGGAGAGCGAGGACGATGAGTCCTATGACCTCTCAAACGAGGATGCACCTCCCACAGTCCTGATGGATGTATTTCAGACAAAGATACAGACTGCTTTTAAGCAGCTCCATATCACTTAGATATCCACGGGGCCCAACTGGCAGAGATAGTAGAGTTGACTCGCCAATATGCAGACGAGTAGGCAAATCAGAGAGTATCTATTGATCACCAGGAGGTGACGCTATCCCGACTGTGCAACAGATTTATGCCCGATCAGGGTAGCAGCGGATGTGGCGGCACAAACTTTGGTCCGCAATAGGGAGTTTTTCTTTCTTTTTTTCATTCTTGTGTTTTCTTTTCCTTTTCAGTTTCCTTGTTTTACCTCATGTTTCATATTTTCTGTTGTTTAGATATTTTTGCTTGTATTTGTTTTCTTTTCTTGTTTTGTTTTTGTGTGGGGATGGCTGCGGGATTGTTTTTCATATTTTCTTTTTTTTTTTTTTTTGTTTTTGTTTCCTTGTTTTACTCACTGTATACCTGCGGGATTGCTTCCCATGTAAGTGTTTTGTTTGTTTTTTTTGTTAGTCTGACCCCCACATTGAAGACAATGTGACTTTAAGTGTGTTTGTGAGGGGAGGGGTATTTATGTCTTTTTATTTTTTGCCTTTCTTTCTCTTTTATTTTAACTTTTATTCTATTATTTGAATCCCAAAAAATCGAAAAATTTGACAATTTTAAAAAATTTTATTTCCTTTTCCTTTTTCTTATGCTTAGAAAAATCCAAGAAGATTTTTGTTTTGCAACTTTTAGTAGAGTACATAACTGCAAAAACCTCTTTCGGTTTTTCAAAAAGGTGGATTACTTAATCACTTTGAAAACCACTATTACTAATTTTCTTAAATGATCAATGGTTTTCATGCACTTGTAAATGTTGATTAGTAATAGAAGCCTAGGAATCTTAGGAAATTAGCATAATGAGAATCATTTTTGGGGTCTTTGCCTGCTTGTTTATGTTCTATGTCCTTAGAAGCGAATAGCTCTAGTCTAGGTTGGTCCTGGAAATGATGGTCTTAGGCCTTCTTGTACCGTTTGTGCCTTTATTGCCATATTCTATATGAAATCAACCCCTAGTTCCCTTTTTGTGCCTTGATCCTAACGGTTTTAATCCCTTCTTTTCCTTGTTCTTTTAGCCTCACAATACAAATAACCTCAATTTGTGGAGCTAATGGTTAGTATATCTTTTTAGCCATTTTGAGTGATAAAAACATATAAGTGTTGGGGTAAAGGCGTGAAGAAAGAAAATTTGGTTTATGAAAAAGGGTATTTTGGGAAATTTCAGTTGTTCAGTGCTTATGGCTGTTGAAAAGAGAGAAAAAGAAAAAGAAAAAGAAATTGATGCTTGAAAAAAGTGAAAAAGAGAAAAAAGTGAAAAAATTGAAAAAAATTTCAGAAAATGAAGAAAAAAATATGAGTGTTTATTTTATCATTATAGTTAAATTCTCGAAAAAAGTATCAAGAATCTCTCTTTTATACTTGCTTTTTTATGTAAATCTTAAGAAGTATGTTGTTAGATGGGGTGTGTACCAAAAGAACGGAGTAGGATGTTCAAGGGTGAGCGAGAAGAGTGAAAAAGACGGCTAGAAAGTGGTTAGTTAATTTTGTTATCTATTCTTTCAGTTACGTTAGCTCTATCTCAATTGTTTTTGTTCTCCTTTTACCTTTGTTTGTTACCCTATACATATCACAAGCCTAACATTACAAGCTGAAAAGTCCTACCTAATCTAGGAATGACCTAGAATAGGGCTTAGAATGGAGATGTGATAGAAAAATATAAGTTTATTGTGCATTGTCCTTTAAAGTATTTCATTGTGTTAATTACTTGACATTCCTTTTCTTCTGTGAAAAACAGCATAAGCAATCCATGCACGCACATACCTTTGATCTGTAATGAGTAATAGTAATTTGTGGTGGACTTGGTGATTCTTGTCGTTCATTCATTTTGATTTACCTTTGGAGTTGAGTAGTGAAGTATTCTGTTGAAGTGGTTTTTGCCCTTAGTTTTTCTTAGTTATTGTTCATTGTTATTCTTGTTTTTCTTTTGTTTATATGATTATGTCTGCTAACGTTGGTTGTGGTGATATGTGATCTTAATTGTTTTAAGTCGACTTCTTTCATTTTCATTGTATTGTCTTTCCTTATTAAAAGTTTTAAACTCCTCCATTTTGTCTGTTTAGTTTATGTTTCTTGAGGCAAGCAACAGATAAGTGTGGTATTTGATATGTGCTTAGTTGTCTATATTTATATATTTTATTTTCATTGTTTTACAGTGTTTTTAATATGTAAAATGCATATTTTAGACTAATACCCTTTATTCTTGTCTTAGGTGCTTTCCAAAAGAGAAAATGATTAAAGCAAATGAAAACGGACGAAAACAGAGCGAAAACGACAAAAACAGAGGCGACGACATCAACGACGCTGACCTACCGCCAGAGATAGGCCAACGTACCTCTAACGGTAGGTCTTGGAGCCACCAGTGGAACCAGGACAGAACCTTACCGGTGACCGTAGGCTACCCCTACCATAGATGGTAGGTCTTGACGGTAAAGATGGAAGTTTTAGGCAGAACCCTAGCGCAGACGATGGGGCCTGACCTACCGTGCGTGGTAGGTCCCAACTGGAGCAGTCTGAATCCAATTTTAACTCTATTTTGATGTAATTTTTCCCTATTAATAGGTTATTCTGCTATTACGGAAAAAGGGCAGCAGTTAGGAGTAGTTAGTAGACTTAATTTAGATTAGACAATTCCTCAATTTTTACATTTAATTAGTTCGGTAGTTATTATATTTTCAGTAAATTAGCTCTTGTAGATCAAGATTTGAAGATCCAATATCAAGATTTAGAGCCTTAATTGGGCGACTTGAGAGATAAGCTCGGGAGGCGTTGGGGACTGCAATCGTGGCTTCAATTTTCCTCTTAAGCTTTCTTTTCTTTACTTGTTATTGATTTTAATGTTTACTTTTTAGTTTTATGACAATGATTAGTGAGTAATTCTTTATGTTTGGATAAGGGTTGAACTCTATTGCAAAAGAAAGAGTGTTCTAGGGCAAACAATTAGGGTTTAATTGGGGCGATTGATTAGAGATATGATTTTTTGCTTTTAGGTCCTTTAAATCACCTAATATTACTGCACTCATACTTTTTTTAGGAAGAAAAGAGATTTTCCTCTAAGGGTTAGTGAGTATGGTGGCTTTCGCCTAGAGATAGGGATTGCTCGACTAATAGTGATGACCCAACTTAATTAATTCAATATCATTTTCTTTTAAGATTTCCAATTGAATTAGAAACAAGGATTAGGGGGATTCCACCATCCAAACTCTTGCTTTTATAAGTTTTTAAACCTTAATTTTATTGCTTGCTTTCTTTAGTGTTAAAATATTTTTAGTTTTAGTTTAATTCTTTTTCAAACGAACATTTCTTTAGACTAAACATTAGAGAAGCGATTAGTACTTAAACCTTTAGTGTTCCTCGAGATTCGACATTCGGTATAACATGTTTACTACAATGATAGGTCCACTTGCCTGTTGCTTAGTTTTGTAGTTCATCACCTTATTTTTAAAACGTATACATCACATAGTAAGTACTAGTGCTTGGCCATCCTAGGAGTTCGACAATTTGGGGACTTTCCAAACCATATTACACTGATAGGTACCCTTGCCTAAAAGTGAAATTTTTATAGGATAGTAATCACACATCAAGTTTTTTGTACCGTTGCCAGGGACGGTAAAAAAACATTAGGAACACTATTTATTTACTGATTTAATTGTTTTTATTTTTAATTTTTTCTTTTCTTTTTGTTTTTATTCCTCAATTGGATTGTGGCTTTTGTTTGGATTCTTTGCTCTTCTCTTCCTATTTTCTTAAATTCACTAATTTCGTGATATCTCTGTTGTGGGTTCTTTTCAACTAGTTTATGGCCCGTTTCTAATGGGGTGAATTAGTTGAATTTGACCTAAAAATCGAGAAAATGCTGCGGAAATGCCGCTGCATACGGTGGAGAAAACAACGTTAGTGATTTTAGACAAGGCAAAAGAGGAGGACCCAAGGGATCCACCACCTCCAATGGCGGATCGTACCATGGTAGATTATGCTAGGCCGTCTATTACTGAAATGAGGCCGAGCATAACAAGACTGGTGATGGAAACTAATAATTTTGAAATCAAGCCCAACGTCATACAAATGGTCCAAAACAATGTGCAATTCAATAGGTTACAAGATAAAGATCCCAACGTACACATCGCCAATTTCTTGGAGATGTGTGATACTTTGAAGATCAACAGAGCATCGGAGGATGCAATAACACTTCATATATTCCCATTTTCCTTAAGGGATAAGGAGAAATCATAGCTCAAATAATTACCTCTGTGTTCAATCACAATGTGGGAGTCTTTGACAGAAAAATTTCTTGGGAGGTACTTTTCCCAAAGCCGTATTGCAAGATTGAGGAATGATATCCACTCATTCCAACAAGGATGAGGAAAGTCTCTATGAAGCTTGGGAAAGATGGAAGGAATTGATAAAGAAGTGTCCACATCATGGTTTGGATTTAGGAATCTAAATACAATCATTTATCAATGGCGTTAAATTTAGAACTAGACAACTCATAGACGCTTCCATTGGAGGCTCTAGCGATGGCAAGACGCCCCATTAAGTGTATGACTTAATTGAACAAATCGCTTTAAATAGTTATACTTGGTAGGCCCAAGACCAAGGGCTAAAATGGCGAGAGTACATAGCGTAGATACGCTAATGCATTTAGAGTCAAGGTTGATCGCCATGATAGATGAAAATTTTAAAAAATTAAATATGACATCAACGGGCCCATAACAAGCGATATTTTGTGATTTTTGCAATAAGAACATCCTAATCATGAGTGTCCAAGTATGGATACTTCCATGGCGCAAGTTGGTTATATCCAAGGAAATAGACAAGAGAATAACCCTTATTCCAATACCTATAACCCTGGATGGCGAAACCAGAGAATTTTTCTTGGAGTAATCAAGGGCAACAAAGACCTCAAAATCCTCTGGGATTTCAATATCATGGACTGACACAACCGTTGCCCTATAATGCACCTCCTTCGAATCAACCATTAAAGTCTAATCTCAAAGACATGCTCATCAAATTCATGAATGTAACTGAGGCAAGAATGCAAAATCAAGATGTCTCCATCCGGAATTTGGAAACCTAAATTGGTCAAATTGCTAAGCTAGTCACTGAGAGACCTCAAGGAACTCTTCTGAGCAACACAAAAAGGTAATCTGAGAGATTATATAAATACTATCTCAGTAATAAACAATGAAAAAATTCCTAAAGAGGAGATAATGGTGGTGACTAATAAAACAAACTCCAAGGAAGAAGAGATGAGCGCACTTGATAATTCAGCATCTCAAGAAGGCCAAGAAAAGATTACTAAGGGTCCAGAAATTGAAGGATACAAGCCTAAAATCCCTTCTCTGGCGGCTGTCAATCGGGATAGAAACAAAGATGAGATAAGGAAGTTTGTTGATATCTTTAAGCAATTAAAAATTAACTTACCTGTTTGTGAATTGCTTCTACAGGTGCCCAAATATGCAAAATATCTTAAGGAGATGCTTTCAAAGACAAGGAGATTAGACAAAGCATCGACATACACTTTGGGGGAAGATAGATTGGCAATCTTAATACACAAGGACAAGTTACCAAGGAGAATTAAATGACAAAGAGAAATTTTCTTTCCCATGCATGATAGGAAGTTTTCCTATTGATAAAGCATTAGCTGACCTAGGACCCAGCATAAATGTTATGTCATATAACATGTGTAAAAAGCTAGGTCTAGGAAACCCTACACCCACTAGGATGTCCATAAGTTTAGCAGATAAAAGTACAAGGCTTCCTAGAGGGGCTATCGAGGACGTTTTGGTTAAAGTTAAAAATCTTATTTTTCCTGTAGACTTTGTGATCGTCGACATGGAAGAGGATGTCGATTTCCCTTTAATATTAGTACGACCTTTCTTATATACTTCGAAAGCCTTAATTGATATTGAGAAAGGGAAATCAAGTATGAGAATTGGAGATGATAAAGTAGTCTTTAAATTCCCGATAACTCCAACCCTTTCCTCTATGAATAACAAAACATTATTTCATATATATCATACCAATCATATGTGCCTTATATGTTGCAGGAAAATAAGTCTACACCATCCGAAAATCCTAAGAACTCAAAAGGTATGAAGAAGAATATTTCTCATAAATCAGAAAAAGGTTTAATGATGTGGGTGCCAATTCAGCGAAAGGGAAAAGGAAGAACCAAAATATCACCGGATTCTCATGATTCGGGAGGTGTCGGCGGCACCTAAGAGGGATTATTTAAAGTCTTTTGCATATTTGTACTATAATTGTAACATAGTTTAGTTTTTTCTTTGTTTCATCTTTTAATTTGTTGAGTTTTTGTTAAGTTCGTACAAGTGAGTAGGGGAGATAACCCTTTTTATTTTACGTGTAGGTCAAAAGTGATGAAACACAGGACAAAAACAGCCAAAAAGCAGAGAATTGAAGCAAAAAACAGAGCATTCCAGTCTAGTGTACAAATTTCCAGAGACTATCCGGATTCGGATAGTCCCACTATCCTGGTTCGGATAGTTGAGCAACATTCAAAATTTTTTTTCCAAAGACTATCCGGATCCAGATAGTCCGACTATCCTCGTCCTAATAGTTAGGATTCCTGGCGGGTCGGGTCAGTCTTCTACACGAATCGGCCCTCTAGGGAGTTTCTTTCCCCTACTCAGTTGTCTTTGTTTATTTTCTATTTTGAGTGTTTTCTTTTCTTTTTGTTTGTTTTTTTCTTTTCTTTTGTCTCCTTGCTTTCGTTTTGTTCTTCCCATATTGAGGACAATGTGATTTTAAGTATGGGGGGAGTTTTAGATTGTTTTAAGTTTTGTTTTATATATTGTTTACTTTTTAAAGCATTTATTTTTATAAAAATACTGAAAATATCGAAAAATCTTAAAAACTCCAAAAACGTTGAAAATTTTTGAAAAATCTCAGCACTTGTTTTCTTTTAAAGTTAGTTTTGTAAATAATTGTCTTTATCTTTCTTAAGAAAAAGAGCAAAAAGATTTTTCCTTTTTCTTTTTGTCACTAGAAAAGCACTAAAAGAGGTATATTTAACTTGTTAAAACTTGGAATTTATTGATGGTTTGTATGCTCACTGCTTTGTTTTAGGAGTAGAAATATACTTTAAGAATCTTGTGAATTTGTTTTATATGATTTATTTTTCGAAGCATCATTCTAGAACTTATTTTTCCACACCTTGAAACAAAAAGTTTAGTTTTGCTAACTACGGAGATGATAGTCTTAGGCCTTCTTTGATCCATTTGAGCCTTTTCTTGCCTACCTTTTTAAACGCTAAATCCTTAGAACCCTTATTGAGCTTCATTCCAAGGGATTCACTCCCTTCTTTTCTTTGTCTTTAAACTCACATTTAAATATAAATCTTCAATCGACGAGCTAATGATTCTATACCTATGATACTGTTTGAGTGAGCTTCACAAATAAGTGTGGAGGAAAAGTTGAGAAACAAAAATTATGAGAGATAGGGTATGTTGGAAAATCTATGTGAGAAAGAAATCAAGCGAGAAGAAAATGTATCAAGAGAATGAGATGTTTAGAAGAAAAAAGAATATGAGAAACCCTTTGTGAGAAAGCTTGTAGTCTATCAATTGTTTGTTAAAAAGAGAAAAAAATAAGGAAGAAAAGAAAATAGTGAAAGGAGAAAAGAGAATGAAAAGAAAGAAAGAAAAGAAAAGAAAAAGAGAGAGAAAAAGTATGAGTTGAAAGGAAAGATTTTTTTCTTTTTTAGACTTTTATATCTCAATATTTTATATTCCCTTCTTCTCACATATATACTTCCTTAATTTTTGAGTGATTGATAAGAGTTAAATAGTTTTATGGGATTGCAAGTGTTGAAAGAGAGGTAAAGTGTTTTGAGAGATTTGAGTGAAAACGGCTTAAAGGTTATAAATAACTTTGAGTTTATTTCCCTTTTCATTGCACTAGTTCGTATTCTCTTTCATCTTGTTTCACCTTTACCTTTGTTTGATAACTACATATGTCCCAAGCCTAACATTACAAGATTTAAAGTTCTACCTAATCCGGGGATGACTTTAGCTAGTTCTTGGATTAAAAGGGTGTTGAAAAGTCAAGTGCATAGAGTATAGCTTAATAAATTAATCATATAGTTAATTTCTTGAAATTCTTCTTGCATATTTTTGAAACTAAACATAAAGTTTGCACACACACACACACACACTGTTGATTCTCATGTGCTAAAACTGAATGTTAGATGTATTGGTTAGTTTATGAGTTGTGCCATGATAAGTTTTAGCAGTTGTTGTAACTCTTGGTTATGTTTTGAAAGTGGCGTATCTTTGTTATTTTATAGTTTTAGTTTTTGAAATGTTTGTTTTATAAAGTTTTTAGTGTTTGTTTTGTGTCATTTTGTTGGTATATCATCTGTAAACCTTCACGAGACCTTACTGGTCCTCTTTGGTAACTTAGGGGTTTAAAGGGGCTATTGGGTGTGCTAAGTGCAATCGTGAGATCTACAAAAGTGGCTAGTTAGTTTTTATTTTCTTTTCCTTGTTTGCTTTTAGCCTTTTGCTCAAGGACGATCAAAGCTTAAGTGTGGGGGAATTTGATAAGTCCATTTTTACCCTCTTAAGCATTGTTGTTTTTATCAGTTTTTGCGTTTAAATTTACACAATAGAGTTATTTGATCCCGTTTCATCTCGTATTGTTATAGATACATTCAGAATGAAAATTTGCTGAAAAAGAGCAAAAACGAAGGACTTTGGAGCTGAAAAAACGGAGAAGAACAGACAAAACCATATTTGCTAGAACACAAGCACTATCCAGATGGTAACTATCCTGGTGCGGATAGTTGGCAGTCAATCGAAGAAGAGTTTCCATAAACTATCAGGATCCAGATACTCCCACTATCCTGGTCCAGATAGTAGTGCATAGGGAATGAATTGTAATTTTTGTAACCTTTCTTTTTTGTACTCTAATTTTGTTTCCCTTGTGTAATTTGATTCAAAAATCTTTTTAGAAAGGGATTAGAGTAATTTATAATAGGATTTAGAGATTTTTCTCCTATATAAACCCCTCTAAACACATTAATTAAATAGCTTAGGCGTTAGTTTTAGTTTTATATTCTTGTAAGAAGACCCAATTCGGGAATTTATTCAAGTAAATCGGAAGACGAGCTTGGACACATTAATTAAATAGCTTAGATCGTGGATTTTCAATCTTTTCTCCTAACTCCTCTATACTCTTTCTATTTCATGAATTTGTCTATGAGTTTATATTTTAGAATTATGTTTAGTGGATAATTTATTTTTGTGTTTAAATAGGGATGAACCATAAAATTCTTGGTTAATATTTTATATGACTTGTTTTAATTATCTAATTCTTATTTGATTGTTATTCAATTATTGTGATTGTTTACCGATTTACCGGTGATTGGTAATTTTGCAAGATTAATTGGACTCTGACCAAGGAAGATTAATCTTGGACATTAATTGAATAATAGGGATTGGTAATTGAGTAGGAATACTTGGTGCAGTTTCTAGACCACATAAATCAATATAGTCCATAATTCGTTCATAATTGAGTTAGGGTGAGAAGGAATTCTTCTCTAAAAGGTTCAGTGAATCGGATGATCTTTGCCTGGGAATAGGGATTATCCTACGTTTGAGTAAGATCCAACCAATGAGTTTTAATAATTAATTACAACGATTTTCTAGTTAAAACTAACTTAAGGTCTAGGGGGATTCTACCATTTAAGCACTACTTTCCAAATTTGTTTTTAGAAACTTTTGAATTGCTTTATTATTTAGTTTGATTTATTTTAGTTATTTCTTAATTTAAAACCTTTCCAAATTCTTTTTAATTAAGTAGTAGAGACATAGTAATTACTAGTTCTTGGCCGTCTCAAGAGTTCAACCATCCAGGGACTTTCTTTGCCATATTACACCGATAAGTACGTTTGCCTAAAGTGGAGCTCAATAGGATAGTAAACACAAATTACTTGTTTTTCCTTTGTGGCGACTCCATTCTGTTGTGGAGTGTTCGGACATATCAGTTGTCGTCGTATCTTATTCTTTTTTAAGAACTCTATAAACTTATATGATGTATACTCTCCAATATTGTTTATGCGGATACACAGTATTCGGTGACTTGTTTCATTTTCTACTTTTCCTTGAAGGTCTTAAACTTCTACAATTCCTCAGATTTTTCTTTCATTAAATATATCTAGACATATCGAGAATAGTCATCGATAAATGTTTTCATGTACCGATAACTACTTACTGATGGCTGCATCCCTTGTCCAAACACATCTGAGTGTACCAGCTCCAACGACATCTTAGCTCTAAACTTTTATTCTTCATAGGGCAATTGGTGTACTTTCCGTACTGACATTCATTACATATTATGTTATCCCGAACTTCTAGTTGTGGGATCCTCCTTCACCATTGCCTTCTTCATCGTTGCCTTTAATCTGGTATAATTTACATGCTTTAGTCGTGCATGCCACAAGTCAGGTGTCTTATTTCTCCTTGTCTTGTCAACATATGTCGTTTCTGTTGACATTACGTAGAACGACTCTAGTCTATGTCCTTCCATAATTGGTTGTCTAACTTGCTTAAGATGACGATAGACCTTCACATCCTTCGGGCCATACACTACATAATTTCCTGTTGCCACCAGCTGTGCCACTGAGATAAGATTCTTTTTCATCACATTCACATATAGCACATTTTCTAATTCTACCTTGTTGAATTGAAATGAGGTACCATTATAGCCTTGTCGATATATGTAATCATCATCTCTAAATTGTTTTCTGTTATGATAACTCACCCTCGTTTTATTCTTTCATCTCCTAGAACTTCTCCTTATCTCCTTTCATGTGGTTGGACCATCGAGAATTTACTATCCAATCACTTTTGAAGTTAATAATATTGCTACTTACTGCGGCAAGTGCATGGTCTTGTACAAGTTCTAGGGATGCCTGAAATTCCCATTCATCTTCACTGCCCTCAATCTGTTTTGCATCAACAGTGTTTCCCTTGGCTTGTTTGTGCCAACAATCTCGAGCAAAGTGGCCCTTCTTTCCACTTCTTTCCACAGTTGTAGCAGACACCATAGTGA
This sequence comes from Catharanthus roseus, assembly GCA_028651295.1. NCBI lineage: Eukaryota > Viridiplantae > Streptophyta > Magnoliopsida > Gentianales > Apocynaceae > Catharanthus > Catharanthus roseus. The sequence continues at coordinate 3,140,748 of JAPQWS010000140.1, read as the reverse complement.
CATTGATTTCTTCGACTTTTGTCACTTGTGTATGCTCTCCTCATTTTTTAAGATATTTCCCAGGGCATTCTTCTGGCTTGAAGCCATGTCTTTCTTGATTTTTCTCTTCTTCAAAATTCTTCTTGCCTCTAGATGCTTGACCTTTTGTAAAGAGGTTCGTCTCCTCATTTCTTTCTAGAGTTTCAGATTTCTATTTATTTAGGGCTTCTTCATCGACCTATATATTTCCAACTCACTGAGAGTTGGTTCTTTGGCACATCCTCGTGTGGCGGCTATTATGGGATTGAACTCGTGAAGAAACTCCAGTATTATTATCCTTCACATTCTTGTCTCATCAACAGGATGAAGAGGATCTAATTTTGTAATTTTCTCAGATAACGATATTACTTTTTCGAAACACGGACTTACTATGAGATCGCCCTGAGTGAGTGTCGTAAGCTCATTTTTTCGAGCCTCTACAGCCTTGAGTCATTAACCTTCGTAAAGCACTCTGCTAATATGTCCCATGCCTCCTAGGGAGTTTGCGCATTTTTTATTTTATCCAAATTTTGGTCTGCTACTGTGAAGCGATGATGATAGAGCTTTACCAGTGTTGGCATCCTATTTCTTGTATTATGTGGTACTCTCTTGCAAGTGGCATTATCTAACTTCCATCGATCATCTCCCACAGTCCTTGTCCCCTCAAGTAAAACTGAGATGGACACTCTACTGGCTATACTTGTTGTCGTTGAGCTTTTCGATATAATTGGTGCTAATGAACTCTGCCATCGTAAATTGGTGATGCCCAGCATTCTAACCAAGTAAGCCTGGTCACTGAACAAACTTCATAATCCCAGATTGTGCATCGATAGAGTATTCTCAATCAACAAATTTAAATACGATCCCTGATCGTACTTACCACTACCATAGAGATCCCAAAATAACCTTCTCTGATACCTCTTCTAAAGAAATTCAAGTCATAAAACACTTGAATATTTTTATTATTTGATGGAGGGAATATATCAATCAAAATATGCTCTCAATTTTTCTTGGTTCACAACTAATTCCCTCTTAATATTCACACCACTCAAACCAAAATGTTCACTTTCTTTTGCTCACAAAACCACTCACTCTACTGTTCATTCACTTTTGTGATCACTTTTGATCACTCAATGATTATCACTACCTCATAATTTTCTCACTTCCATGATTAGACTACATACCCCTGTTTATCCTACTCCTTGCCGACCTTGAGAATCTGTGAAGCCATTCCAAATTTCTCCAAAAAATTCTAGAACTCCCCAATTTAGCTTAATTATGACTATTGATACTTTCCATATAGTATTACTTCTATACATATTATTGCCGTTTTTAACGATGTTTTTAATGTATAGGATGTATAATTTACACCATTTACCTCTATTCTTATCTTCGGTATTTCTTGATGAAGAAAACAGAGAACAAAAGTGAAAACAAGCGAAAACTGAGAAGACGGAAGCTGCCGGCACTAAAACCAGCACTTTACTGCCGAAGGTAGGCTAACATATCGCATGTGGTAGGTATTGAAGTGAAAAGGAATCATAGACAGAAGCCTACCGACAATGACGGTAGGCTACCCCTACCGTCGACGATAGGTCCAGAGCATTCAAAGAAGTTTTGAACAGAACCCTATCGCAGATGGTAGGGCTCAACCTACCACATACGGTAGGTCCCAACTATAGTGCATATAATGCGTTTTTCTGCTTTTTTATGTAATTTTTCTCTTTTATGGAGAATTCTTCAGTTTAGGTTTAGAGAGGAATATTGAGGGGCCGAATATTGGCAATAAAACCCCTTCCAATTCTTCTTTAATTAGATATATTTTCATCAATTAACATTAAATTGAAGCTTTTGGCAAAAGATTGAAGAAGTTTTACAAAGAAATTCGAATTTCATCAAGCAAAACGAGAGACAAGCTCAAGTAGGTTTCGGAACCGTGGACTTGACTCTTCTTCATCCTAAGCTTTCATTTCTCTTGTTACTAATGAATACTATTATTAATTCGATTTCTGTTAGGATGTTCAGCAGCTTGATTTTAATTGTTTAGATGAAGGTTGATCCCTAATTTTTGAATGATATGATATTTGATTGGATGTTATACAATTGATGTTTGTTTATTTTGGATTATTGTTCAATTATATTTTTACACTACAAAAAAACATCAATTTACTGACAGAACCTACCGACGGAAATCTAAAGGGTCGGTAACCACCGACGGAATACAGACAGAAAAGTGAATATCGTGGGATTTTAACAAAAAAATTGAGGGTAATTGGGTGCCAAAAAGTGATGGCTTCTTACCGACGGTATTAGCTGTCGGTTACTCATATTACCGACAACTTTTGGTACAGTACATCTCCCATCGGTAAATGAATTAAATTTCCTACCATATTAACAATGAACTTTTTATGTCGTCGGCAATAAATTTAACTTTCCTACAGTCTTACCAACGACCAACCTGTCGATAACTATTTAAAATTGTTAACGATAGTGTGCTTCGTTGGAATGCCGTAAGAACTAAAGTAATAGATATATCAAAATCGGGCAAACCCTTCTCTTATCCCCAAATCCTTTCTCATCAAATCAAATTTTCCACTACCGATTCCCTCCCACTCCTTATCGCCATCTCACCAATAGACACCCCATCGCTGCCAACGACCTCAGGCGGCCCCCACTGTCCGGAGCACACTGGTGAGGTCTCTCTCTCTCTCTCTATGTCACTGACTCTCTCTCTCTCTCTCTCTCTCTCTCTCTCTCTCTCTCTCTCTTCCCCCCTTTCTCTTTCTTCTATTCTCTTAATATCCTCTCTTATCTTCTAATTTCTTTTTTTATGGGAGTCTATTGGGTTTTCTGTCTGACTTTTTTGAATTTGTACCAGGTTAATTGAAAACCCACCTCTTTCAATTTCTGGTATGTTTATTTTGGGCAATGACCCTATGCTTCAGTTCAGTTGTGGTTAGGCTGCGACCCTTTAATTGTTTTGTGTTTCTTTGCTACGATTTCTGGATATGCTCTGTTCATATGCTATTGCATTTCTCTATTTTTTTCTAATTTAAAAACCTTGCTGATTCAAACATGGTGTTGTGGTACTTCCTGATTGTTGCTATTGTGGCTATATTGCTCCCTTTCTTTTAGTAATAATGGCGAAAAAGAAAAATGATAAGTAGACCGCGTCGAACAATAATAAGGGAAAAAATTAGTTTTGAAGAAGAAAGTTGATATGGAGTTGTGTGAAACCTCTGTTGTGGTAGAGACATCATTGTCGATTTCCAGAACTTTAGGAGAAGAGGAACTTTTTCTCCTAAAGTGAATGTGGAGAAAGTTGAGGTTGCTCCTAAGAAGACCTTTGCTTCTTTGTTTACAGGCAATAGAAATCCAGTAAAGGGATTTCTCTCTTCAAAGTAGAAAATCAAGAAGACATGGTGGAAGCTATGAGTGATGAGGTTGATGATGTAGTTTTTACTTGGGGTTACTCTATTGTTACCTATGTGACTGGGGGTTTTCTTGGAATTCAACCTATACTGAACTTGAGTAAGTCTTGGAAAGTTCCTAGTGAGTTCAAAATCCTAAATCTGGGTAGTCGGTGTTTCGATTTGATAATGAGGAAGATAGGCAGAAAGTTCTTGATAAAGGACCCTATACAGTTTTTGGTAGGCCCTTTGTCATGAAGATCATGCCACCCCTCTTTAAATTTGGTAAGGATTCCACAGGTATTCTACCGATTTGGATCACACTTCTGAGACATCCAGTGGACATTTGGAATGCCCAAGTGCTTGCAAAAATTTTTTTGAAGATTGGAGATCCTATTTGTGCTGATGCCTTGATTGGAAGTAAGAAGTGAAATTCCTATGCTCGAGTGCTTATTGATGTTAATCTTGGTAAGGAATTAGTGATGGAAGTGCCTATCAAACTTCCTAATGCCAAAATAAGACAACAAGCACTTACATATGAACAATTGCCTAAGTTATACAAGAACAGGAATTAGGAGCCGGTGGGGTCGGGGAGCGGGGAAGCACACAGGTAGTTCTATCTCCTTCACAGAGCATCACTTGAAGAGGGTACGAAGTGATGTTTGATTTGTTATAATGCCATTAACAACTGTGTTGGCTGCTGGAGCAAGCAGATTTAACAGAGAGGTTCTCCAAGAGCAAACACTTGGAGGAGCTCTACAAACATAAGACCGGGGATAAGAAGGGGCAGTATGTGAATACCTTTTCAGAGGAGTTTTAGGTAAGTTTAGTGAAATTTATAACTTAAGTTTATATACTGATTTATAGCTTATAGCTTTAAATTTTATATAATATTTTATAACTTATTATCTAATAACATTCCATATTGTAGATGAAATCAAGGCCCTACAGAAACCCGAGGAGGAAGCTGCAACCATGGGCGCTCCTATGTCCGATGATCTCCAGCTGATGGCCACTATATTTGGTGGACTGAGTCGCGGCCAATTATATGGAGCTAGTTCATAGGCAACTCATCTCAGAACCGAGGGAAGTCGGGTAGCAACTGGATTGCCACCTTGCTGCTTTGAAGCAGAGCAGAGAATCATGAGCCGGGTTGAGTCTACTGTTTCCAGCATCTGCACTGTCTCCGACGCGCACATGAGGAGGTTTACTGAGTAGAGCCACTTTTCGTACACCTTTATGGCACCGATGATGGACATTGTCAGAGCTCCTATGACTACTGTTCCATCAACATCTTCATAGATGGCAACAACTACGAGGACCTCAAACGCAAGGGGATCTTCCTTCACTCCCCCTCTCCCTTCTATTGATACCTTGGGCACCAACATTATTGATCCTCCCCCCTTCTCTCCCCCTAAACCCCTCCCCTGCTGCCCTCTAGTGATGGTAGGGATCCCAAAGATGTTTGATATTTCATACATTTAATGTTTTATGGATGTTTTAGTTTGTCGATATTTTATGGGTTTGATGTTTATGGATGAGTTTATGAATATATACCATTACTGTTGGGGTTTTTTTTGTATTTCAGAGGGTTCACGTAATTTATACGGTGAAAGATATATCTCTATTAATACGATGATAGATACACTTGTTTGTTGTGTAATTTGAGTTATACCCCATTTTTAATACATCAACTACTCCAAATTTTTCTAGAATTTTCAAGAGATGGAGAGAGAGAAGTCAATGACTTCTTACAAATGCGCCATGGCAGCTGTGACGTGAAGTATCGACACCTCTTCCTCTTCCACGTCCACTATCCTTGCTTCGTTCAAGCCATGAAGTATCCGATAATTTGAAAACAACTTTGTGCCTCATACCCATTTTCCTTGCAAATAGACCAAAAAAGATTATTCTTATTGGACTTTTACCGATAAAAAAATAAAGATTCTTATTGGCTGGGAAAATGGGTTTTGCTGCTCAGAGCTATTGCAACAACATCTGATTTGTCCTCTTTTTCACGGGCTATGTCGCTCCTCACGAATAATGATTGAGAAAGCCTGATTAACAGAAGGAAGTGGCTCCATGCTTAGAATATTTGAATACAGGGTTCCGAAAACAATATCACCAAGACTAATATAAACTGATGAAGCTTCTCTTCTTCTTGTCGTCAGTTGAGTTCGTCGATGATATTGCAGCCGCAACCTTAGATTGGCAACGTGCTCATATGTTGAGAGCTCGTCCTAGTGTTTCTTTAGCCGATTGTAATACATCATAATAGTCTACCCTTGTTGGTGGCAATTTTCAAAAGACAATTTCACTTCTTGGGCGCGTGCTCCGTTTCCGATGGAAAATTGATGTAAGTCATTCCATAAATTCCGAACATTGTCGACAGAGGTTATGGTGAATCAGGCTTCAATGGTGTTGAAACTCCATGAGACAGTCATGGAATTTGTTGTCCACCAATCTTCCAACCCGTGCATCATATTTGGTCAGTGGCGGAGCTTCAACATTATATCTGAAGGGGCCAAATTTTTTAAGCAATCAAAATAATCAAAAAGTACACATACTATTAAGTTATCATTTGCGTATATATAACATTGACACATTCCTTTTTTATTTAGTGAAAATATGCTTAATTATAACATATGCAAATCATATAATATTAATCATATATGTAGGTGATATTGTTTAAAGAAAAGTCAGATAATTTTTTTATCCCTCAAATAACTATAGAAAATTTTGTGAAATAATTATAGAAAATTTTGTGAGGGGGACTAATCTTTACAAATCTTATTAAAAATAAAATATATGGCCAGTCTCCGAGAAACTCCGCCTCTCCATTATCACTGTGCCATCTATAAAGCCAATGTTTTGTTTTGCTCGCAAAGAGGTTCAAATTTCCATCATCCATTAATCGTAATTATCCCCACGCAATTGTATGTGAGTGATCAGGAATCTGGGATTATCTCCAGAATTCAAAAAATAAGCTTCGTGTTTCTGGGTTGGTTGTATTATTCTGGACAAAAAGAGGCGTCCAATTAAAAGGTGGGATTTTCGGTGGCTTGGCCGGGTCCAACACCTCCATCGGCGGCGATCCCAACAGCCTCTGTGTTCAGACCCATTTTTTTTTATTTAAATTAGTATTGTAAAACCTTTATGTAAAAACTTATAAATGTAGCAATTATCCAGTTTTTGGCTCTCCTATTTTTTTACAATGAATTTTACTTATTATGTATTTGAATAAATTATTATGGAAAATAGTATAATTGTATATAAAATGTGATTAAATTGTCTAAGTACATCTTTTAATAAACTTCTTTTGTCACATTTCTAAAATATAGATTCTAAATTCTAAAAGAGAAACCCTAGGAGGAAAAAATTACTATTAAAGGAAGAACATTTAAAAGTGTATTAAAAGATATTAGAGAATGAACTACCTTAAAAAATTAACATATAAAAAGTCCTTATAGGAACCGTTTGTAACATATTTTCTAACATTTTTTTAAATTTTATTTCGTAGTATTTTTTTTAGGTTTTATATTTATTTAGTAAATTTTATTAATGAAATATTATAATAAAAATGTTACTAAGGCAATATTACAAAAGATATCAATCGATTTTAAAATATACAGACTATATTAAATTTTGGCTCCATGCCTTCAGCCCCTCCGAATTTTGAATCTTGCATCTGTCCCAGTCTATGTTCATAGTTTTTTTTGCTTTGATAACATGTTAGAAACCTTTTGTAATTTTCTATTAAAAAATTCATGATTACTTGCCTTTTTCTCATATTATCAATTGGCTTTTATATAACTAAAATTTTAACAATCAAAACACATAAATCTTTACATCAAAGAGAGCTTTGCTCTGATACTAAATGGTATGATCCACCCTTGCCTTTCTTAAAGATCATTTGCCTCCCAAGACCAAACTCCCTTCTAGAAGTCTTCATGATTCTTGTTTTGGAGATAATTAGGAAGAAAGAATAAATTGCAGTTAAATAATCTAAGAAAGGACAAATAAACCTCCTTATATTTGAGGGAGAATCAACAACACTTAAGGAAGTCTCACCTACTTCCCAAACTCTGAAGGAGGACCTAACTTCCCAAGCAACACCAACTTGGAAGTTGGCACCTCAAGGAAGAAATAGGATTTGGAATTAGACAAGGAACTCTTGAATTGAATTCAAGAATTAATTAACTAGATTACACAATGGAAATAATTTTCCTAATTTACAATTGAAGTAGAAGAAACTCCTGAAGGACCCTAGGTTCAACTCTCTCTATTTCATTCAATATTCAACTTGTTCAAAATGGCTACAATAATACATATATAAAGGGTCCAAATCGTTAACTCGCAACCTTAATGGCTAATCTTGATTAAAATAAGTTGATGGGCACTTAGGCCCCGTAATTACAAGTCTAAATAAATTTAACAATAAAAAAGATAGATCAAAGGAGTTAAAGTCCATCAATGGCTTCAGCTTCCCGAGACCTACCGGGGACGGGAGGCCTCAACTTGCCGTCGGCGGTAGGTCAAACTCTCAAAAAAAATTTGGACCAGAACCCTACTGGCAACGGTAAGGTAGACGGCGCCTTACCAGCGATAGTAGGGTAGACGGTAGGTCTGTCTTTTATAGCTTCAAACTCTTCCTAGCTTGATTATTTGCATTTTCTTTTCTATCTTCCTTGCACTCGACCTCGTAACCAATCCTTGGTAGCTCACCATGTTCTCATCCTATCCCTTGTTATACCATCAAAGAATGATAAAAGCTCAAGTACTAATCGCTCTTTCTAATGTTTAGCCTAAAGAATAGGTTGAAAGAAATAACTAAAATCGTAAAAATGAGTTTATTCAACTAAAGAAAAAAACAACAAGAAATCAAGTTTTTAAAACTATAAAAGTTAAAGTTTGGATGTCGGAATCCCCCTAATCCTTGTTACCAGTTCAATTGGAAAAACTTTATAGAAAATGATGTTGAATTACCGAGTTAGGTCCTCAAAACTAATCGGGCAATCCCATCTCTAGGTGAAGCCATCCTACTCACTAACTCTTAGAGGAGAATCTCTTCCCTCTCCAACCAATTATGAGTGCAGTAATTAACATGTGATTAAGGGACCTAAAAGTGTAGTTTCATATTTCTAATCTATTGCCACAATTAACCCCCAATTGATTGCCCTAGAATGTTCTTCTTTTTTCAATTCTGAACACTCTTGCAATGAATATAACTTTATGACAATTAAATGCAATATAAAACAATTGGAAGAAAAATCAATTAAAAATAAATATCAATTTTAGTACATCGATCCAAAATCATAGTAATCAAGAATTAGGCTTCAACCCTCATCTAAACATAAAAATCTAGCCACTACATATTGTAATAAAACTAAAATTAACCATTGAAATTCAGTAAAAAGAAAGGAAAAGAAAGCTTAGGAGTAGGTTGATGCCAAGATCATGATCCCCGAATGTCGCCACAACTCATCTCTCGAGTCGCCTAATTGAAGCCAGAAATTGGCCTTCGAATCTTCAATCTTGATCTTTCAACTCTTAATTACCGTTTTCTAATGATTTCGTACCTAATTGAGGCTTAATTTGGGGGAATTTTCTAACCTAGGTTTGCCCCTATTCACCTCTCTAAGCCCTGATGGAAGAACTCTCTAATTATGAATGAAAAATTACATTAAAAAGAGTTTAAAATGCATTAAAATTGCTACAGCTGGGAACTACCACGTATGGTAGGTTCGAGCCCTACCATTCGTGGTAGGGTTCTTTCTCTTTTTCTTTTGTTGAGACCAGGACCTGTCGTTGATGGTAGGCTTCTTTTCCTTCTTTGCTCTTGGCTCCAAGACCTACTAATGATGGTAGGTTGGCTTATCTCAAGCAGTAGGTCTTCTTCATTTATGTCGTCGGCTTCGTTTTTTACGTTTTCGCTCCCTTTTTTACCGTTTTCGTTCCTTTTTGTTGTTTTCTCCATTGGGAAGCATCGAAGACAAGAAAAAAGGATATTAGTCTGAAAATATGCATTTTATATATTAGAAACATTGTAAAACGATGAAAATAACATATATAAATGTAAACAATATAGCTCATATCAAATGTACTGGGGAGAAGGTGAAAATTGGAAAGAATCAAGGATTTTGAGGAGAGGGAGAAAAAGAAAAATAGAGGAGAAGAAGAAAGAGGAGGGACGATGGTAGCTTGGAGGAGAAGAAGGGCTGACTGAGTTGAGAGAGAGAGAGAGAGAGAGAGAGAGATGATCGAAGAGGATGGGGAGCAACAAATGGGGAGGGGGAAAACGGGGAAGAGGAGAAAACTTTTGAGGGGGTTAGGAATTTGGGGTTAATTGGGAAGGAATGTTAGAAATTTTGGGGTAAGAAGGTTAGAAATTGACTAAAATTAGGATTTAATCGGTGCATAACCCGATCCTCATCAACCCATACCTGTCTAAAATTTGATTATCCGAACCCGAATAGTCAGGCTTCCTAGATCCAAGTAGTCTCGAGAAGAAAATTCTACTCCTATATCCAGTTCCGAAAGAGGGATTTTCTGAATCCGGATAGTTTTGGGTTGAAAACGTCTGATGTTTGTTATGGCATTCCGGATTCGAATAATTGCTTTTTGGTTCCAGAAAGCTCTATTTCGGGCTGGAATTCTCTGCTTTTTGGCCATTTTCGTCTATTTCAACAATATGTTCGTCCTACACATAGAGTAAAAGGCATAATAAACATGTAGAAATGTAATTCCAAACTACTATACTCACTTTAAAGAAAACAAACAAACACAAGAACACACAAAAGGAAATGATGAAAAAAGAAAACTGATAAAAAATGATAAAAATGGAGCTTTACAATTACATATACAACAAAGCTTTTGTCTACCTTACTTCTCATGAATGTCCGTTTCAACCTTTGGAAGGTTGTTCGAGTCTTCAGCAAAATAAAGTTTCAATCGTGCCTGTTTACTTTGGGGTAAGTTACTTTAATCATGCCATAAGGATAAACCTTATGGACGGTAAACGGTACCGATCATCTCCACTTAAGTTTTCTAGGGACGAGCCGGAGTTGAGAGTTGTGTAAAAGTATGATCTCACCTTCTTCGAAGTCCTTCTTCACTAGATGCTTATCATACCATCATTTTACTTTCCCCTTGTAGCGGGATGAATTCTTATATGCTTCTAATCTCCGTTCTTCCATCTCATTCAATTGAAGTAACTGTTACTTTCTTGCACGAATAGAATCAAAGTTTACCAGTTGCATTGCCAATAAGCTTCATGTTGTACCTCGACAGGTAAGTGACATGACTTCCCATATAAGGGACGGAACAGGGAGAAACCTATCGTGTTTTATAAGTGGTCTTATACACCCAAAGAGTATCGTCAAGCTTGATGCTCCAATCCTTCCTAGACTTTTCCAGGATTTTCTCTAATATTCTTTTGATTTCTCTGTTAACTATGTTAACTTGGCCACTAGTTTGGGATTGATAAGGTGTAGCCATCTTGTGTATAACTCCTAGATGCTTAAGAACCTTCTCCATTAGTTGATTACAAAAGTGCATCTCCTGTTACTTATAATGACTCTAGGAATATCAAAATGGTTAAATAATCTTTTTAAGAACTTAACAATGACCCTAGCATCGTTTGTGGGTAAATCTTGAGCTTTAACCCATCTAGAGATATACTCAAGGGCGACCAAGACATATTTATTACCAAAAGAACTCGGAAAAGGTCCCATAAAGTTAATTCCCCAACAATCAAATATCTCACAATTTTGAAAAACTTTAAGAGGCATTTCGTGGTGTTTGGAGATATTGCCTATTCTCTAGCATTTATCACAAGTTATGACATACCTTTTTGCATCCTTGAAGATAGTTAGCCAATAAAAACCATATTCTAATACCTTATAGGTGGTTCAATTGGCTTGATAATGTCTGACGGTGGGTCCTTTATGACAATGGTGCAGAATTCTTCCATTTCCAGTGTTGTTACATATCTTCAAAGCATTTGGTCGCCATCGGAGGAACAAGTATGGATCCTCCTGGAAGTAGTGTTTGAGTTCCGTGAAGAATTTCTAAAGTTGTTGCGTAGTGTTACTTGCCGAAACAACATTAGAGACAAGATAATTAGCAATGTCTACAAACCAAGGGGAATCATCTTTAATCATATCACGAAAAAGGAGTAGCTCCTCAAGAAACATATTGTTTATGTATTCTTCCTCTAATGGTTCTAAACAAGGATTTTCTAGTCTAGAGAGATGATCTGCAGTAAAGTTTTCCGCGCCTTTTTTAATCTCTTATTTCTAAGTCGAATTCATGCAACAAAAGTACTCAACACATAAGTCTAGGTTTGGAATCAATCTTAGTTAATAAGCACTTTAGTGTAGAGTGATCCGTGTAAACGATAACTTAAGAAAGAATAAGATACGGACAAAATGTATCAAAGACAAACACTATAGCGAGCAACTCTTTCACCGTCATAGTGTAATTGCCTTGTGCATCCGTAAGAGTTTCGCTTGCATAGTAGATTGGTTGAAAGTGCTTACTCTTCCTTTCACCAAGTACAGCATCTATGGCATAATCACTAGCATCACACACTAGCTCAAAAGGAAGAGACCAATCAGGAGCCACCAAAATAGGAGAGTTAGTCATTTTATGCTTTAAAATTTCAAAGGCATGAAAGCAATTGGAATAAAAATAAAGGGTGCATCTTTTTCAAGCAAAGCAGTAAAAGGTTAAGAAATTTTTGAAAAATCTTAAATGAACCTCCTATAAAAAATTGCATGACCTAGGAAACTCCTCACTACCTTTAAAGACAACGAGGAGGTACTCTTTCAATGGTTTCTACCTTTACCCTAACTAACTCAATGCCATGTTTTGAAATCTTATGACTTAAGACTATGCCTTCTTGAACTATAAAGTGACACTTTTCCCAATTTAAAACCAAGTGAGTACCCTCACACATTTGTAAAACCTTTTCAAGATTATGCAAGCAAATATCAAAATAATTACCAAAGACAAAAAAATCATCTATAAAGACTTTCATTATATCTCCACTAAACCCTAAAAAATAGATACCATGCAACGTTGAAAAGTAGCAAGGGCGAAGGCTTTTGCCTATAAGCTAAGGTACCATAGGGGCAAGTGAATGTCATCTTTTTTGGGTCCTCTTGTGCAATGGGAATCTAAAATTAACCTAAAAAACCATCAAGAAAATAATAAAAGTCATGGCCCGTAAGTCTCTCCAACATTTGATCCTTCCCAGTTTCATCATTTAGCTTTCAATAATCAATACACACCCTCCACCCGGTAATGACTCCTATTGGAATTAACTCTTCTTTCTCATTGGGAACGACTGTTATACCTTCTTTCTTTGGTACTACTTGGACGGTACTTACCCAAATGCTATCAGAAAATGGATAGATGATTCCAGTATCGAGTAGTTTGATTACCTCTTCTTTCAACACCTCCTGCATATGGTGATTCAATCTCCTTTGAGGTTGAATCATGGGTTTAATCTCTTCTTCAAGCAATATTTTGTGTGTGCAAAATGAGGGACTAATACCTTGAATGTCGGCTATTTTCCAAGCTATAGCCTTCTTATATTTTTAAGGTCCTTAGTAACTCTAGTTTTTGTTGTCTACTTAGCTTGTAGGAGATGATGATAGGAAGGGTCGAATTTTCTCCTAAGAATGCATACTCCAAATGTTCAGGCAATGCCTTTAATTCTAACTTTGGAGGTTCCTCTATTGATGGCTTAGTGAGGAGCAAGGTGGAGCTTGTAAATTTTAACTTTTCACATCCTTCTCCCCAATTTTTACTCATCCAATTGTGCCACCAGTTTTTATACCAACTCATCGTCCACCTCTTTTCTATCATTCCTTAGAGTGCCGTAAGCAAAAGGATCGTCGTTATTATTCCCTGCACATGACAAGATAGATAAGGATCTATTGAATACCATAAAGCAAGTATCATCAAGATCTAAGATACGGCGTATAACTTCGGGTAGTTTAAGAACTACCTCATCCTCTCCTAATCTAATGGTTAACTTCCCTTCCCAAGCATCAACTATAGCTCTAGCTGTATTAAATAAAGGGTGACCTAAAATTAGAGGGACTTCATTATCTTCCTTCATGTCCATAACCACAAAATCTATGGGAAAGATAAATTCTTCTACTTGAACAAGGACATCCTTTATAATATCCTTAGGATACTTAATGGTTCGTCTGCCAATTGTATACTCATCCTAGTAGGGTTTGGTTCCCCTAGACCTAGCTTTTTGGAAACATTATGGGGTGACAAATTAATGCTAGCACCTAAATTAGCTAAGGTCCTACTAACAAATAAAGTACCAATAGTACGAGGAATAGTAAAACTCCCTAGGTCCGGTAGCTTTTCGGCCAATTTATCCTTATCTATCAAAATGGCTGAGCATCCTCATTCAAAGTCACCAATGAGATATCTTGAAGCTTCTTTTTCTTGTAAAAAATGTCCTTTAGAAACTTGGCATATTTCAGCATCTATGTCAAAGCTTCAACAAACAGAATATTAGTATGTAATTGTTTAAAAAAATTCAAAAATTTACCATATTGTTCATCTTGATTTGCTTTAAGAAGGCGTTGAGAGTATGTCACGGGAGGTCTATAAGGTGATGGAATTTACTTTGGTATGTCCTTCTTCTCTACTTTTTCATTACGTCCTTCTTCAACTTTTTCCTCAACAATCCTTCATTCAGGTTCCTTCTCTTTTAAATCATTCTCTTTCAACATCACCATCGGAGTAGAACTTCTAACTCCTTGCCACTCTTCAAAGTTATTACTTTAGCATGTTCCCTCGGATTTAGTTCTGTATTGCTTGAAAGGGAGTCTTTCTGAGATGATCTTGGCAAGTTGCCGAATTTGGTTTTCTAAGTTTCGAACAGAAACATCTTGATTTTTCATCCTAGCATTTGTTGCATTCATGAATTTACTCTAAATATCCTCCAAAATAGATCTAGGTGGTGGATTCAAAAGAGGTGTGTTGTAGGGAAATGGTTGTGTAAGTCCGCTATTTTGGAATCTTGGAGGATTTTGAAGTCTCTGTTGCCCTTGATTGCTCCAAGAGAAATTTAGGTGGTTGCTCCATCCAGGGTTATAAGTATTGAAATAAGGATTCTTCCCTTGCCTATTTCTTGGATATAATGTACTTGTTCTATGGAAGCATCCATGCTAGGGCACTCATAATTGGGTGCCCCCCATTATAGAAACCACGAAACATTGCCTGTTGTGGGCCCATATTTAATCTTTCGAATTTTTTATCTATTATGGCACTCAACCTTGACTCCAAAGATGTTAGCGTATCTACGCTATGTACTCCTAACATTTTTACCCTTGGTCTTGGACCCCCAAATATAACTATTTCAAGCAATTTGTTTAATCAAGTCATATACTTGTTGAGGTGTTTTGCTATCAATAGAGCCACCTGCGGAAGTGTCTATAAGTTGCCTAGCTCTAAAGCTTACACTATTGATAAAAGATTGGATATGGATTCCCAAATCCAAAACATAATGTGGGCGCTTCCTTATTAATTCCTTCCACCTTTCCCAAGCTTCGTAGAGACTTTCCCTATCAACTTGTTGGAATGAGAGGATTTCATTCCTGAATTTTGTGGTACGTCCTAGGGAAAAGTACCTTCCAAGAAACTTCTCCGCCAAAGATTCCCAAGTTGTAAGGGAACCTGGAGATAACAATTTGAGCCACGACTTCGCCTTATCCCTTAAGGAGAATAGAAATATGCGAAGTTTAATTGTATCCTCCACTACTCCGTTGATCTTGAAAATATCACACACCTCCAAGAAATCGGCAATGTGTAATGTTAGGATCTTATTCTTGTAGCCCATCGAATTTAACGTTGTTATTCACCATCTGTATGTTGTTGGGCTTAATCTCGAAAATATTGGAGTCCACTTATGCTCGGCTCGTCCCAGTGATGGATGACCCAGCATAGTCTACCATAGTATGTTCTACCAGTAGTGGCGGCGGTGGTGGATCCCTTTGGTCTTCTTCTTCTTTCGCCTTGCCTACAACTACAAACGAAGTTTTGTCTGCCGTATTGAAAATCAATAGCGCTTGCGGACTTTCCACAGTGTTCACTTGATTTCTAGGTTAAATTCAACCAATTCACCCCGTTGGCAACGGGGCATAAACTAGTCAAAAAGAACCTACAACGGAGGAATCACGAAATTGATGAATTTAAGAGAATGGAAAGAGAAGAGCAAAGAATCCAAACAAAAGCCACACTCCAACAGAGGAATAAAAACAAATAAAATACACAAACAATTAAATCAGCAAAATAAATAGCGTTCCTAAATTTACCCTCCCCGATAACCGCGCCAAAAACTAGATGTGTGGTTTCTAATCCTAACAAAATTCCAAAAGGAAAGCGTACCTATCAGTGTAGTGAGATGAGAAAAGTCCCCAGATTGTGGGACTTTCGGGATGGCCAAGTACTAGTACTAACTAAATAAAAATTTTGAAGAGATTTTTTAAAAGTAAAAACAATTAACAACTAAAGAAAACAAGTAAGAAGATTCTAAAAACAAATTTGGGGAGGAGTGTTTAAAGGGTAGAATTCCCCTAGAACCGTAAGTTAATTTTACTTACAAAATCATTGGAATTGATTATTAAAACCGGTTAGTTGGATCTCACTCAAAATTGGATAAACCCTATGTTTAGGCAAATACCCTCCTATTCAACTTAACCGTTTAGATAAGAATGTCTTCTAATCCTAACCCGATTATGAACAAATTATAGATTATAGAACTAATTATTAATCTAAGAACCATGATTTAAATGTCTACTCAATTACCAATTCCTATTATTCAATTTATGCCCTAGATTAACATTCATTTGTCAATTCTATCTTGCAAAATTACTAATTCCCGAAAAATCGATAAACAAACATAGCAATTGAATAAGAACTAAACAAGAATTAAATAATCAAAACAAGAAATTCGTATAAAACTAAACCAAGAATTCTAGGGTTCATCCCCATTCAAACACAAAATGAATTAACCACTAAACAGTATTCCAAAATATAAACTCATAGACAAATCCATATAAAAGAATAAGTTTAGGGAGCTTAGGGGAAGAATTTGAAGATCCACGGTCCGGGCGATTATTCAAGCTCGTCTTCTGAATCTCTTGAAGAAACTCTAAAAATTCACTCAAATTGGATCTTCTAATATTCTTTACAAAATATGAATAATTGAATCTAAGACCTAAGCTCCTTAAATTAATGTATGTAGTGGAGTATATATGGGAGAAAAATCTCCAAATTCTACTCTAAAATTACTCTAAACCCTTTCTAAAATGGTTTAGAATTAAAGTACAAAAGAGAAATAATCAAAGTACAAAAGGAAAAGTTCTGAAAATTGTACAAAAGCCCCTGCCGCGAGTTTCCAGATCAGGAAGTTTAGCTTTTCGGAGCCAGAATGCTTCTGGAGTTGATTTCTAGACTTTCCGGATCTAGAGAGCTTCTGCAGTTGATATCTCTTTTGGCTGCAGAACTATCCAGAATCAAATAATTACTATCCATATTCGAATGTCACTATCCAAATCCGGATATTGCTTATGTTCCACTTTTCTTGATCTTTGTTTGTTCTTCTCCGTTTTCTTCATTTTTCACTCTAAAGTATTTTATTTCGCTTGTTTTCAACATATCTTCATTCCGAAGGTACCTATAACCAATAAGAGGGATCAATAAATTCATTTTATTAATAATTAAGCAAAACACCGGATAAAAACGCATATTGAAGAAGGTAAAATAGACATATCAGTATCCACTTGGAATTACCAATGGTGGACGAGATATCAACCAATACGATATCGTAGGCCTAAGGAGAGAAGATTATGTCCTTCCAAATGACTTCGCCGTATGGACGAGGGTCTATGACCTGGCGAAGCGTCCAGAAAGTTTCTAGAAGGAAAGTACTTGGTCTAGAGATATTTTGCAATGATAGAAGTTGGAGATAAAAAATACGTCAACATTATTTCGAAAGTAAAGCCAAATTAAACCCTTCAAAACCCTAAAACTGATACCCCCAAGATTTTTTTGTTTGCAAAGATCTTCCAAAGATTTCCAACAAAGGTTTTTGTTCCCTTCAAACCCACCCCAAGAGAATTGTAAAACCATGGAATTTAGAGATCTAATGACATTAACAGGAAGCAAAAATTAAGACATAGCATAGGTTGGGATAACTTGAATCATATATTTAATGCAGACAACTTTACTTGATTGTGAAAGGATTTTTTCCTTCCAGCCATTCAGCTTTTTCCAAACTCAATTCGTGACAAACTGGAGCATTTCTTTCTTAGATCTTTCGAGAAGACACAGTAAGCCAAGATATTTTCCATATCCATTTAAACTCCAATTAGATAAAACGTAAATATACAAAAAAAAATTAAAAATAACACTTATAGATACACAATAAAATCAAATATTGATGAGAAAGATTGTATAATTTACCTATTCAAGCCATATAAAAGTGGAGATATGTCCATTGTACGAAGTTATGATGTCCAACTGCTGTGGACCTTGAGGAGCGGGTCCTATATGCTCCCAAATAGTCTCAGACTTCTTCACCTTCTTCTTTCCATCTCCCAAAGGCCTCGAAGTGCTCGAAGGCCCAACAGATGCATGCTTAGTAGGTCAGCTCTCAAGAAGATGAACAGACTTGCCACTCGTTATAGGCCGTTTCTGACTCACTAATCTCACCACTCTCCTCGCACGCTGAATAAGACCACCTTCTCTTCTCGCCTCGCATGTACAACCTGAAGATGATATATATAAAACCTCTCACTCCTCACTCGCCTCCCCCTCATCTGCCTCCCCCTCATACACTCTCTAAACAACCCTACCTTGTACCTCACCATGAACATCCCCACCCTCTCCCCCTGTCCGAACTGTCTCCTAATCACCTTTATCATCATCAGGCTGTCCACAATTCTGTCCCCACTCAGGTGCCTAGGAAGACATATACTCTGAGGTAGCATAATAACCCTGGTGACATAATTGTGAGTCTCCCCATACTCCTACTAAAAAATTATCTAAGACCAACGGGGCAAACTAGTGGCTACTATATGCAGGGGTTGATATAACTTTGGTCAACAGAAGTGCCCTGGGAATACAAGTCATAAGAAGATGATGCAATGTGGGGAGAACAAGGTTGTGATAATGAAGAATAGTGATATGGTAATGGTGTATATGGGTCATGAAGCATCCATATCCTAGTGGGAATAAGTAGTGGCTGAAATGGAGATCCAGGTGCATCAAACACATGATACATCCCATGGTTGGTATGTTTGACATGCTATACCTACCACTAAGTTCCCTAGAAGAAGCTATAACCATATGACCGTGAAGACGACCGCTCGTATCTGCAACCGGACCTAAATCTACATCTCTATAGCGTGTAGGGCTATAAACAGGGCGAGTCCTACCCGTACCTTCGGGTCTATGCCCATTTTTAGCAGGTAAGGTTTAAATTTTATACCCATGGACCCATACCCGTATTTATTCTGCTATATGGGTCTGGGCAGGGTATGATAATGCCCAGACCTATATACCCCTATACCCGTATTAATAAAATAATAATATATATTTTTATATTATTTATATATATATATATTATCTTATATTAATATGTTGAAGTAGGCTTGCATGAACATCATTATCTTTGTGTTTAAATCTCTCCCACCTTTATTTATTTTTATCTTGCAAGTATAACTTTCTAGAAATCGAAAAAGGATTCGAGTAGAAATGCGAACTTATTTCAGTGCATAGCTTGCTTTGGTTGGTCAGTGTCTTTTATAATTTTTTTTAATATATTTCTTTATAGATTACAGTACAAGTTGTTTGTATTCTGTTTTGCTTTCTTTTATTTTTGCTATAATATAAATAATTTTATAACATATTTTTAACATAAATAATTTTTTAATATAATTATACAACAGTACAAGTAAATAATACAAATAATTTTTTAACATATTTTTTGCTGTTTCTATTTCAGTCTTTGTTTCAGTTTTGTTAAAATTTTTATGTTGATGAGATTATGTTAATCATGTTAAAATTTTTATTTTAGGATTATACATTGTTTTATATATTTTTGTTTAATAGGAAAAAAATTGAAAAATATCATACGGATACAGGTATACCTACCCTAGACCCTCGAGGGTTGGGTCTGGGTCCAGAAATTTTATACCTGGAGAGCATGGGTCTGGGTCTGGGTCCAAGTTTCACTATAAGAGTACGGATCTGGGTTTAGGAGTACCCTTAGGGTCTGGACCCGTTTACAACCTTAACAGCGTGGGTGCTCCAGATCCATCTAAACAAATTTCAAAATGAATATAAATAATAGGTATGTATATATTTTCATAATTCTTAAAAAATTATTCATTCTCTTAACAATCATTATTTAATTAAGTAATGTAAGGAACTACATGAAACAATATAATATATAAAATTAACTAAAAAACTAATATAATGGTATAATATATATTAAAAATAATTAATATAACAACATAAATAACATTATTAATTAAAAAATAGAAAAATTCAGAAAAAGGGTTGAGTGGCGGAACACCCCAGTCGGTGCGCCAGTGGATGGAGCACACCCAGCCCTACGCTAGTGGATCACACACCACTGTATCCCGAAATTCAACCGTATTTTCTTGATTAAAAAAAAGAAATAAAAGAGTATATAATAATGTACTAAATTTTTTTAGATTTTTAACGATTTGATTTGAATAAATCCTTGAAGTCATTGGAATGTAGAGAGAAGTAGTGAGAGAGAAAGAGTTTGGAGTAAGAAAAAGTTGGAGGAAAAATGTATATTTTGGTGTATAGTTTTAGTATTTAGACTTGTAATTTTATTAACCGCTTCAATTTAGCCCCAAAAAAATATAAAAATAAAGGAGTCTTTTAATTAATTGCAAACTTTCAATTAACTCATAATGTTGTCATTACGCCTAAGTTCCCACACACTTGTCCTCCCTTTTCCCCTTCTTCCCGCTTCACCATGGCTCTGTATGTTGCCATTTTCTACTCATCTAAAGTCAAATTCCCAATTAAAACCTCCAACCTTTTCCCCCTTCTTTCCTTCCTCTCTATACATACGTTAAAACCCACAGAGTCTTACCAGGATTCCAAATCTCATTACTCACTAATTTTCACAATGTCGAAGAAACTTCTCCTTCTAATCACTCTGATGATCTCTTCCTCTCTTCTCCCAATTTTAATTTCCGCCGAATGTACCTGCGATAACGATGCCGCTAGAGAAGGCAAAAACAGAATTGAAGCTTTAAAATACAAATTCGTGGCGGTGGTGACGATTCTGATAGCGGGAGCAATTGGAGTTTCTCTTCCGATTCTGGGTAAGATTTTTCCGGTATTCTCGCCGGAAACAGATGTATTTTTTTTTATTAAAGCTTTTGCCGCTGGAGTAATTCTCGCTACGGGTATGGTTCACGTCTTGCCTGACGCATTCGAGAGTTTAACGAACCCTTGCCTTAATGAAAATCCGTGGGGAAATTTTCCGTTTTCTGGTTTCGTGGCGATGCTCTCTGCAATCGGTACATTAATGGTGGATACTTTTGCTACCAGTTATTATAAAAGATGTCACTTTAATAAACCGAAACCTATTGATGGTGGGGATGAAGAGGGAGGAGGGGAACACACAGGTCATCTTCATCTCCATACCCATACCACTCATGGCCATTCGCATGTCTCTACGGATGATTCTGTTCCGTTATACTTAATACGGCACCGTATTGTTTCCCAGGTACACACTATATTAAATACTAATTCTCTGAGTCTTTCAATTTTTAAAAAAATTGTTGAGAATATTTTGAATTGCAGTTTTTTTTTAATGTTATTGAGATACAGTTTCACTATTAATTTCTGTTTAAACTTTTTAATTAAAAAATAGTTATTCTCTAATATGCATCGGTCACTCCTGCTTATCACATTTTATCAATATGTTTTTTACTTATCACCATTTTTAGTTTTTCTAATATGTGAAACTTGTGAAAATAATAATACAAACTATTGGAAACAAGGCTGGTGATGGTATTGATCAATAATATCCTGAGAAAGTGCTAATGATGATTCACATAGGGATGGGTCTGATGACTCTTTATTGAATTTTGGTGAAAAAAGAAATGTAGCTTTATTATATAATGATGCTTCAATTCAAATTAGTTCGACCAGTGTGAGTGTGGATTTTTTTCATCATGTGTTTGAGTGCATTACTTTAAATTCTTGTTTTAGGCCCTCTGTTCTGTTCAAATAGTTGTGATGATTTGGTCTATAGTGATGTAAATTTTCTACCGGTGAGGATGACGGTTTAGATTCCGTTACTTCTCCTCCAATGGACATTGATGCTCAAATTATAGGCTAAAATAAAAAATGAATTTCAACATTTTTAACTCTTTTTATACAGAAATTATAAAAATAATGATAATAAAAAAGAAAAATTTTGAAAAATGTTTTAGTCCATACCAAATATATATAATTTTATATTTATATTTATTAAATCGTGTAATATTCAAAATGTAATAAGTAAAAAAGACGGAAGAATATATAAAAGATGAGAAATTAGTTATTTTGATAAATTAAGAATTTGATATTAGAATTCGACAAGTTTCATCTTATGATAGTCATGTGACACTGGATAAATGGTAATTTTGTCTTTTTACCAAAGTATTAAAGGATTTTTAAAGAAATAAAAAATTTTCCCTCCTAACTAGATATGTGATTAAGAGATCCAATTGGGTTAATTGAGAAAAGTTCATATTTTGAGGGACAAATAAAAATTTATCTGCTCAAAACTCATAATTTCCACCTATCTTTGTGAACATTCGAAATTCGTCAAAATTTCACTAAATCGTTTTTTATTTCAATTAACAGGTTTTGGAGTTGGGTATTGTGGTCCATTCAGTTATCATTGGTGTATCATTGGGCGCATCTCAAAGTCCAAAAACAATAAAACCCCTCGTAGGGGCATTGACATTCCATCAACTTTTTGAAGGGATCGGTCTAGGTGGCTGCATTTCTCAGGTTATATATAAAGCTCAAATTATATATAAATAAGTACGTTTGAAGTTATGTATAAGGATTAAAATGGTATAGAGCAAGATAAGTTTTGAAATGATACATTATCATTTATGTCTTTTAACTCTCGAGTAATGTAATTTTTACATTTTTTTCTTAATTTCTTAAAGACTAAATTATATTTACTGTACTTAGCAAAATAATTTATATTTACTACACATGTTTGAACAACATAAATGTAATGCCAAATTTATATTTTTCAAGGGATTTTATTTTTAGTTTTTCTCATTTTTATTTTTTGATTTATTTTGCAGGCCAAATTTAAGACTAAAGCCGTAACGTTGATGTCAATTTTCTTTTCCTTGACAACACCTATCGGAGTAGCAATTGGTTTTGGGATATCTAACATATATGATGAGAGCAGTCCAACGGCACTCATTATGGAAGGAATTTTCAACTCTGCCTCAGCTGGCATTTTAATTTACATGGCTCTTGTAGATCTCCTTGCCGCTGATTTTATGAATGCTAAGGTGCAAACAAATCTCAAGTTACAACTTGGAGGTCATTTTTCACTATTACTTGGAGTTGGCGGGATGTCACTCCTAGCAAAATGGGCCTAACATATAGAAGGCGATAGTAGTGTTTTTCTTTTGTTTTGTTTTTTTCTTTTAACTTCGAGTTTTCACCCTTGCCGAAATGGTATTAATTCTTGTGAAAAATATAGCAAAATATTAGATTTTGCAATTTTTTGGATAAGCATTTTTTTCCCTTAAGAGATCAATTAATGTAAATATATCTATACTGTTTTGAAAGGATAAAAATCATGCATTGGGAGCTTAGTTGGGACATTGCTCATTGCCAAACTAAGTCACAAACGAAAAATTCGAGTGCTATGCATCGGAATAGCATTTGTAATAAAAAAAATTATATGATCTTTTATTTTTTTAAATAATGTTATTTAATTAAAAATATATGTGTAAAATTCTTTTTTATTTAATTTTGCTATATATAAAGATAAAATTTTTGTAATAAAAAATTGTGTGTATACAGTATTTTATTTTTTAAAATAATATTATTTAATGAAAAATGCATATATAAAATTTTATTTTTTATTTATGTTTTAGAGGTGATTTAAACTCAAAACACCATTGTATAACTACTTATATAAAGTGTTTGTGAACTTATATAAATAAAAATAAGAAAATAATACTAAAATAAAAAAGAAATATAAGAATAAAGTGTGACAAGGTATTAATTCAGTAGATTAGAAGCATCATTTACCATATGATAAGTCATAGATTCAATTCACACATTTCTCCCCCAGTGTATAAAAAAATAAAGTTAAAAAATTGAAAATTATAAAAAGAAAATGTATAAGAATTAATAATACTCCTCTTCCCTTTCCCAAATTGAACCTTTCTCTTAATCTAACCCCCTCTCCTTCGCCTCTTTCCCACACACTTACACTCCCCCGCCCCTCCCTCCCCCCAAAAATATTACTCATTTTCCCCCTACTCTCCCCTCTCTCTCCCTCTCTCTCTGAAAAAAACTCCTCTCTCTCCACACCTTTGCCCCTTCCGCCCTCGCCCCTAAACTCTTTTCCCCTACACCCTTACCAAGAAAAAACCTCACTATCCCCTTCCCTAAAAACTCACTCCTCCAAATAAACAAAAAAAAAAATAAAAAATCTCCCTCCAAATATTAACATGAATCTTTATATTACTTCTTAAAAAATATATATAATGTTCTATTACCTTGTTACCTTATATACTAATATCTTCTTTTTCTTTTTTTCTTTTCTTCTTCTTTTTTCTTTTCTTTTTTTTTTTTTTTTACAGGAAATGGTAAGTTAGCATATGATTTAGAATTTATAGGACATTAATATTATCAAAAGACGAAATTCCTCGCTCGCAGGGCCTCCACTAGACTACCCGACGCCCAAATGGAAGATGTAAATCATGGTGACTCAACGACCTTACAAACTAGAGGCCAGAAAAATTTATAGGACATTCTTAAAGCTATATGCAATAGAGTTAAAAGAATCTTTATTGCCATTAATTTAAATTCATAAAGATTCCTCGCCCACAGAGCCTCCACAAACTGCTCGACGCCCAAACGGAAGATGTAAATCATGGTGACTCAACGACCTGCAAACTAGAGGCCAGAAGAATTTATATGACATTTTTAAAGCTATATGTAATAGAATTAAAAGAATCTTTATTGCCATTATTTTAAATTCATAAGATTTAACTTTGTTTACAAAGAGGTAATGCATATGATTTTTTAACATTTAGTTTATTTAAAAATCTCTAATTAGTTGCAAATTTTATATGGGTTTAATTAATCTTCTTTTAACTTCGAACACTTAAATTATGTTCATAAGATGCAAATTTCTCTGAATTGGTTAGTTTGGTGTGTAATTTTCTAAAGCAAGTCGATACTTCTACATTAGTATTTTCTCTTCATAGAGTAGTGGAAATAATACCTTAGTTACATGAGTTTTTGAGGTTACGTAACCTATTTAAATGGTTATGAAAAAATTTAAATGTTTCACTTAGTTATTATTAATGTCAACTTTTAATATTTTTTACTTATTATCTAAAAAATAAAATATTATTACTAACCTAAGAGAAATATTAAAAAATTTCATAACAAACTTTTACAATTAAATATTTCAAAAGTAATTTTTCATTTAATATGTATAACATACGTATTTAAAGTATTTGTTAGGGGTCGATAAATCTAACTCGAGAATATGAATGTACAACGCGAAAAAAATCATTATTTTCCCTCCTCTTCCCTACTCTTTCTCTCTCTACACAATTTCTCTCTAACCTCTCTCTACTCCTTCTCCACTCTAAAACTAAAATCTTTAACATTGAACTTGTATTGGAGGCAGATATAGATCATTATGAAGAATTTGTAGAAGAAAATATCAATTTAGATGTAAGAAAAGTTGAAATTATTATTTTTTTTCAAAACTGGATTCGGATCGTCCGGACGAGCGACCCAGACATGAGCAAATCGCCCAGATGGGCGACCAGCACACGTCCGGGTCGCCGGTCCGGGCGACCCGAATCTTTTTTTCTTTTTTTTTTTTAGAAAGAAAGAATTTTTGTAGGTATTTGGAAAACTTGAAACATGAATAACTCTGCGATCGGAGGTTCGTTTCACGTGTATGACCACTCGTTTTGATCGTTTTCGTAAATATAAATGCAACAGCATTGTCGAAAAGTAATCTGGACGCGTTTCGGAGTAAAAAATTATCCCGTATAGTTGAAAAACTTTGACGGGGCATAACTTTGCGCTCGGACATCCGATTGAGGCGATTCTTGTGGGCATTTTGTGTATTTTTTCGAGATCTACGAGTTGGAAATAGCTGAAGGTCGTTTCCACCAACAGTTTCCACAAAAACATCCTATTTTCGTTTTAATTTATGTTTTTGTAATTTTCTAATACTTTCTCTCCTATTAACTAAAAAATTACGGCACCAATTTGAAAATTAAACAGAGGGGCAGTCTTCTTTTTGCTCTAATTATTGAAGTTGGTAAATATTGAAATTCTTTTTGCACTTAAATTTTTTCCCCCAAAACGCGTCCGGATCACTTTTTCGATGATGCCATTGCGTTTATCTTTACGAGAACCATCAAAACGAGTGGTCATACACGTGAAACGGATCTCCGATCGCAGAGCTATTCATGTTTTAAGTTTTCAAAATACCTACGAAAATTCTTTTTTCCTAAAAAAAGAAAAAAAAAACAAAAAAAAAAGAGGCTTGGGTCGCCCGGATCAGCAACCCGGACGTGTGCTAGTCGCCCATCTGTGCAATCCGCTCACGTCTGGGTCGCCCGTCCGGGCAATCCGAACCCAGTTTTGAAAAAAAATAATTTCAACTTTTCTTACATCTAAATTGATATTTTTCTTCTACAAATTCTTCATAATGATCTATATCTACCTCCAATACAAGTTCAATGTTAAAGATTTTAGTTTTAGAATGGAGAAGGAGTAGAGAGAAGTTAGAAAGAAATTGTGTAGAGAAAGAGTAGGGAAGAGGAGGGAAAATAATGATTTTTTTCCGCTATATATTCATATTCCCGAGTTAGATTTATCGACCCCCATTCGTTATATGAGTCATTAATGTAATAAAGATGAGTATTGGTGCATCAACGGTTAATGATTGAGCCAGTGACTTGGTTAATATAGCCCGTTCATCATTCCAAACTGTCAAACTTTGAGATAAATTTTCTCAAGTTATTTTATTTCTTCATAGCCGAGGCCTATATACACAATATAATGATAATACAATCCTAAGTCAAAAGAAACTTGGAATATGCCTATATTAGGAGATCTCAATCTATACAAATTAGAAGACTAGGTGCAATAAGGAAACAAGCATTCCTAATTTACGATAAACTCTATTTATTTGCTTTCCTCTATATGCTACCACTCCTCCTTAATTTGGAGCATGAAGATTGCGAATACGCAACTTGCAGTGGAAATCATGAAAAGAACGGTGACCAAGAGCCTTGGTGAAAATATCAACCAATTGGGATTTAGTTGGAATATAATCAAGAGAAATATGGTGTGATTGAAACTCATCACAAACAAAATAACATTCAATTTCAATATATTTCGTTCGTTCATGATAAACTAAATTCACAGTGATGTGCACAGCAGCCTGACTATCACAAAAATATGGCACCAAGGAGAAGTGCGAAACATATAGATCACGTAGAAGTTGACGGAGCCATTTTAACTCACAGCAAGTGATTGCCATGGAATAGTATTCTGCTTCAGCAGATGATCGAGAAATTGTAGGTTGTTTCTTAGTCTTCCAAGAAATTAGAAAATCCCCCAAGAGAATGAAGTAATCGGTAATGGAGCGTTGTGTCAAAAGGAACCTAACCCAAGCAACATCAAAATAAGCAGATAATTGTAATGAATTAGATGCACTTAAGGAATATACCTTGACTAGGACTAGACCTCCAATAGCGAACAACGCACAGAGTTATCTCCTAATGGACCGAACAAGCCAATTCGGGCCGGGTAATTAGTCGTCCAACAAGGCGATGATATCTGTCTAGTGAAGTCAACAGAGGACCAGCAATTGTGTCAAGATGATGATTTTGCTCAATAGGAGTAATAGTCGATCTGGCACAAGATAGACCAACTTTAAAAATAAATCCAATGCATACTTTCGTTGAGATAAGTAAAGACCAAAATCATTTCAATCAACTTCTATTCCTAAGAAAAATTTCAAGGAGCCAAGATCCTTCATGTGAGAGCAAGAGTGAAGATGAATTTCTATTCCCAGTCACGATAATGTCATCAACATAAATAAGCATATAACATAAGATCACGGGAAGTATATGTGAATAATTAAGAATAATCAGCATAAGATTGTTTGAAACCATACTTTTTTAGAGCAGCAGACAATTTTGAAAACTAACAATGGGGTGCCTGTCGAAGACCATATAAGGACTTTTTGAGAAGACAAACCTGAGTAGGGTTGGTAGATTGAAAACCAGGAGGTAACTCATGTATACCTCTTCGACAAGATCACCACTGATGAATGCGTTATAAATATCTATTTGATGGATTTCCCAATCCTTTGAGACAATCACTACTAGAAGAGTTTTGAAAGTAACTAATTTTTCTGGAGAGGAATGATGGGTATTGTTTGGTTTTGAAGTGGGCTGGGATGGTGAGGTAGTTGGACTTTTGGTTATAGTAGAAGATGGGCCAGCCCTAGGTGAAAGTGGCGGCCCAGAGATTGGAGTAGCTGGAGGTAATGGTGATGTGTTGGGGAACAAAAAGTTGATGGAATCAGAGGAATTTTGTTCTGAGGATAGAGTTGAAAGAGCAGTTGCGGAATGGATGGAGGAGGGATAGAATGGGAAAATATGTTCATAGAAAATCACATCTTTAGAAATAACAAATTCTTGAGTTTGAACATCATAAAGATGCATCCTCGTTTACAATAAAAATACATTTTCTATTACGTTCATGAAATTTATCGCTAGAAGATACATATATATATATAACAAAATTCAACGAAAGTACGAAGGAAGCTATAGTTTGAGAGTTTTCCATGCTTGATTTCATAAGATGTTTTTCCGTAGAGTAATTTGGAAGGAGTTATATTTATTAAATAAGTTGTCGTAAGAATACATTCACCCTAAAATTTAGTTGGAATACTAGCCTGAAATTTAAGTGCTCGTGCTATATTTAAAATGTGTCGATGTTTGCATTCAACACATCCATATTTGTTGAGGAGTGTATGGAATAGTATTTTATTGAGAAACACCTTTAGAGGCAAAAAAATCTTTTATACAAATGAATTCATCCCCATTGCCGGACTAACATGCTTTATATGAAATTGAGTTTCGACCATTGTGAAAAAATTTTGTAAAATAGACCGAACTTTTTTTTTCTGCCATTAAAAGAACCCAAACGACACGAGAATATCATCCAAAATTGTCAAAAAGTAACAAACTCCTCCATGAGTTGTGGTTTTATATGATCCATATACATCATAATGAATTAATGAAAGCTTTATTTGAACTAGGAGAAAAAGGAGTGAGTGTGTGTTTCGCACGAAAATAAATATCACTGCTAAGGAGTTATATCACAAATATTCACAAGATTCTTGAAATTGCCAGTCATGTGGTGGGAGGTTCATGTGTCTAGAATCCAAGAGTCATCCCTAACAGTGTACTCCATTTATCTTGAATAAGATCGGGCATACCATCAGCTGCAGGGGTTGTTGGATAATTTTTATTACCTGCTATGGTTACCACCAGCACTGCAACTGCGCTTCCCTATCCCTATTGCTGGGCTACGGAGAAAGAAGCCATGCGTCTATATTTGTTTATGTTGCGGCCTCGACCTATGCTAGTGTAATGCCTCCACAATCGATGCTGCCGGAGGACTTGTGCTCCAGCCACTAGTCTGGAAATCCAACAACTTGGAAGAAAGCCATGGATTCATGGCCAAAAAAGAGTCAAAAGAATTTGAAATATGCCTATACTAGGAGATCTCAATCTATACGAATTAAGAAACTAGGTGCAATAAGGAAACAAGCATTCGTAAGCATTCCTAATTTACAGTGAACTCTAATTATTTGTTTTCCTATCTCTGCTAACACAACCACCCACTTGTTATTTTTTCTAAATTAAGATTTCTTAAATAAATAAAATACGGGAAAGAATTATTTCCTTTTCTCACAACACATTTTAAAAAAAATTGAAAATAAAATTTTTGGAAATATTAATAAAATAAAGTTGCAAAGGAATAAATATTTTACCTTTTAAGTTATCTATTGCATATACAAAGGATAATAATCCAATATAAATAAAATTTTCTTTTATTCAGAAAAAAAAAAATCTTTATTTGAGAAAATTTTAAAGTGGGTCTTGATCTCTTAAATTCTCAAGAAAAACATGATTCTCTTTGAAAGGTAACAAAACTGCAATGCAGTACATAATGAGATTTAACTTTGTGAATCCAAAATCAATCACATAAGCGTATTAGAGCAGATTAAGAACAACAGATGTAATTAAAGTATAACTACATATAAATCAACGAGGTTTTTTTCTTTATTTAAACCATTTTTGAAATTTGGACTTTTTTTTTTAAATTCTTATTGTGGCCATAACGCACAATGGTTGTGCATTATCATTATTGATAACGATATAGAGTCTAAGAGATCAGCTCTTAAAAGTTCTTCTAGGATCTAGAGAACCTAGTGTCAAACCTAGAGCTCTGATACCACCTGTGATACCCAAAACCCCTCCGCTAGGTCAACTGCAGCGGAGTAAGGTATTGCGTGCCTCTCGGCACTGAACTTACAAAGATACAAGACTAAGGTACAACCGGGAGGAGCTGTAATGAGTATTTCTATATTAAATAATGTGAGAAGAAAGAAAGGTTTGAATATAACTTTATAACAAAAGCCTCTCAAACTTATACATCGGTTTAAGGCTGCTAAGGCCATAGTCTACATAATCAAAATCTTTTGACTAGAGATGGAAGACTTCAAATATGCCGGCTTCGATGGCTCACCATTGCTTCTCTAACCCGAGCTAGTTACCAAGTCATCTGAAAACAGGGGGAGAAACATTTGAAAAACATGAGCGATGGACGCTCAGTGAGTTCACGTGCACGTGTGCTATTCGTGAGCTTCCCGTACGAGAAAAGTATATATATATATATATAAAATGGTTTATCATCCCAACGAAGTAAGTGCTTTCAAAACTTTTATACATAGTATAAATTTTCTGAAGGGTTTGGGCTTAGCTAGGAAGTCTGAGCGAATCAAGACACATCGGCACTGCCATGACACCTGAAATTTTAAGAAAAACATGCATGCACCATGATAGGCTCAACAGATAGAGTACAGAACCTGAAACGGGGTCTTCGGACAATTTCCGGCATCCCGTAGTCAATACCAGCCTGAACTCCAAACACATTGTTCAAACGTTCGATTTTTCAACCTCACACAACATATACATAAACAGGTAACGAGCCCTGGCGTACTTACCATGCCGCCCTGTGCTACCCTAGCCGGTGGGCCCCTCCTGACCTAACCTGCTAGGAAATAGCCACTACCGCAGAGCATGATACAGAGTAAAATGTAATACCGCCATGGGCCTAACCCTCCAACGGTACTACGCCCTCTGTAAACTGGATCTATATCAAGAGTAAAACTACCAAGCATGTGGTTCGGAAGAGGCTCTCGTACGGGGAACTAGCCACGCACAGTGCAAGTCCTTTCGACATGTTGATCAAAAATATATACCATGCCCCTTTTTGCCGGATTAGGGTTTTTAATATATTTTTATAAAAGTATAGGCTATCTATCTGCCACAAAAAACTCTTCATATATCGAAAAATCCCTATCCGATGGGCAAAACTCGTAGTCATGCAAATGTGACTTTGGAATATAAGTTTTGAAACACATTACCGGGTATAAAATAGGTTATGCCAATATGCGTGTCAAAAATTAACGATAAATATTTCTCGAAAGGAAATTATTGATACTTCCAAGATTTAAAGTAAGAATAAAACCGTAGAGAAATATTCTTTAAACATAACTAGTAAACATTTTTCGAAATCATACTTTAAGAATATTTAAAGTAAAAGTATTATGAAAATATTCTCTTAACTCAAGAAGACCTTTTTAAGAATATCTAGAAAATATGTAAAGTATTATTTTCAAAAAGAAATAATAAATATGTTAAAGATAATTTTAAATCTCAAGCCCTATAAAAATATTTAAAATATTATTTCCCCAGGAAGCAGTAAATAATAACTATTTTAAGAATAACTTTTCCAAATAAATAATATACCTCAAAATCCTTTTAGGGAAACTTAAAGTATTTATATATATAAAAAAAATACTATTCCCAAGAAGAAATAATAAATATGTTAAAAAATAATCTCTCAAAATAATTTTAAAACCCAAAACTCTTTTTTTCGAAAATATAAAATATGTAAAAATATTCTTTCTAAAAAGAAATAATAAATGTTTTAAAAATAATTTCTCAAGATAATTTTGAAACTCAAAAACTTTTAAGAATTAAAAATATTATTTCTTAAAAAAAAAAGTAATATTTTAAAAATAATTTCTCCAAGTTATTTTAAAACTTAATACCTTAAGGGAACTTAAAATATGTAAATATATTATTTTTCCCAAAAAGAAATAACATTTATTTTGAAAATGCTTTCTTCAAAATAATTTTAAACTCAAAATTTAAAAAAAATTGTTAAAAGAAATGTTACTAGTAAAAGCGATAATAAGAATATGGCACTAACCTTTGAAATATATATATATTTATTTTTTTAGTGCCATAAACGAATATTTAAAATATAAATACGTTAATTACTTA
Organism: Catharanthus roseus; assembly: GCA_028651295.1. Classification (NCBI taxonomy): domain Eukaryota; kingdom Viridiplantae; phylum Streptophyta; class Magnoliopsida; order Gentianales; family Apocynaceae; genus Catharanthus; species Catharanthus roseus. The sequence continues at coordinate 3,108,347 of JAPQWS010000140.1, read as the reverse complement.
TCACATTTTAGCATAACCTGTAATATAACACCGATAATTATTTTGCACATTTTGTCAAGATTTGATAACAAAGTAATATGCTTTATAAGGATAATATTTAAATTTCTTTTAACATAAAAGGGATCGATGAACTTACCTGGAGCTGTGATACGAGTTAAACCTACAAATAACAATTCTAACCTTAATTAAATAATACTATATAAAGAAATATACCTTAACCACAAAATGTTCCGAAGGTCCACCTAAAATTTATTCCAAAATAATTCTAAGAAAATAAATAAATAAATAATTAAATAAATAAGTAAATATAATAAAATAATAATAACTCCAAAATATATTCATAATAATTTCTACATTTTCCTATTATCCGGAAAGGATTTATTTCAACAAAATATTAATAATAATAACACTAATAATAATGACAGAAAAAAAAAAACAAAACAAAAGAAGAGAGGAAAATAAAATAAAATAAAAAGAAGTTTTTTTTTTACCTGAAGGAGGAAAAGGCCGAGAGGCCAACCAGATAAAGAAAGGCAAAAAAATGAAAAATATGGAGAGAGAGGCTGGAGTTGACCGAAAGGAAGAAAGAAAAAAAATAGGGAGAGAAAGTGTGGAAAAAGAAAATGGGGCTGTAAAATTTTCAGCAATTTGGGTTCCTATTTATAGACATTCATGCATGGTTCGGCTTTCCATGCATGAGACAAATGGCACCAACCAGCGAAGTGTCACCCATTCCTCTGTCCACATGTTCATACCATCCAAGTGTCCCTCAATCCTCAGCCCACATGGCCTTGCCAGCCTCGTCATTACCTCCTCTCCAAGTAAATAGTCCTTACTTTTCTAAAACTTCTACGTTAGTCCCAAATCTTAAAAAATGACTAAAAACTCATCTTAAACTTAAAATTTCCATTTTTATTTTAAAGCATTAAACCCAAATAATTATAAAACATGTTCAAAAATTTCTTTTTCCCGGAAAAATTCTTCCCTTAATTTTTCTAAAAAATTACCAAATGACCCCAAAACTTACTATTCTTTATAAACTAACCCCGAAACTTTTATTCGAACTTACCACGACCAAAGCTTTAGTCGGGATGTTACATTCTACCCTTAGAAAAATTTCATGGTCGAAATTTTAAGGTTCACGTACCTAGAATCTCCGGATGTTTTCTACGCAGAACTCTTCGGTTTCCCATTTTGCTTCCTCGATGCCGTGGTGCCTCCATAATACTTTGCACATCGGAATTTTCTTTCCACGTAACTCCTTTATGCTTTGTTCCACAATCCCATTAGGCTTTTCCTCGTATGACAGGTTAGTTTGTAATTCCAACGGGTCGTCATTCAGGACATGCTCGGGCGACGTTTGATATTTCTTTAATTGGGAGACGTGGAAGACATCATGAATGCTCGATAACTCTTCTGGTAATATGAGCCGGTAAGCTACCTCACCAATCCTGTCGCTTATCTCAAATGGTCCAATATATCGAGAGCTTAATTTTCCTTTTCTTGGGTGTCTGGGATTTCTTCGGTGTGGTGTGAGTTTTAGAAAAACTCGATCACCCACCTCGAATTCCAAGTCTCGTCGTTGATTGTCAGCGTAGCTCTTTTGTCGACTTTTAGTAGTTTGGAGCCGTTCCTGAATTATTTTTACCTGTTTCTGTGCCTCTTCCAACTCTGGCATCCAACTATTATGCTTCCAAAGGGATCGAATTCAGGTGTCATCCCAATATAAAGGCGTTCTACATTTCTTCCCATATAGAGCTTCAAACGGCGCCATTCTGATTGAGGTATGGTAGCTGTTATTGTAAGCGAACTCCGCCGAGACCAGGTTGTCAATCCATTTGTTTCAAAACTCCAAAGCACATGCTCGCAACATATCTTCCGAAGTCTGGATTGTTCTTTCTGATTGTCCATCAATCTGGGGGCGTGCGGCAGTGCTATAACTTAAATTAGTTCCTAATGCGGTCTGGAACTTAGGCCAAAATCTCGAAGTAAACCTCGGATCTCGGTCTGACACAATGTTTACCGGTACCCCATGAAATCTTACAATCTCTTCCATACATAGTTGAGCTAGCCTTTCCAAGGAGTACATTATGTTGATGGCTATAAAGTGTGCTACCTTCGTTAATCTATCAACTATGATCTAGATGGTGTCCTTGTAACCTTTTATCCGTGGCAACCCCGTGACAAAGTCCATCATGACACAATCCCATTTCCATTCAGGGACGGGTAATGGCTTTAAAAGTCTTGCAAACTTCCTGTGCTCTGCCTTCACCCTTTGGCAGGTGAGACAAGTAGCCACATATTCTGCCACATCTCTCTTCATTCCGTTCCACCAAAACCTTCTTTTGAAGTCTTGATACATCTTGTTCTCACCAGGGTGTATGGAATACTTGCTTTTATGTGCTTCTTCCAATATCCTTCGTTTAATTTCTGCCTCGTTCAGTACACATAATCGATTTTGAAAATACAAGCTTCCTTCAGTACCCAAGATCTGAAAATCGTTTAGTTTCTTTGCCTCCACTTGAGTTTTAAATCTTTGAAATTCCTCATTACTCCTTTGCGCTTCCTTAATCTCTTGTTGCAAGGTTGAAGTTACAGTGAGGCTTGTTAACTTTGCACTTCTACTCAGAGCATCAGCTACCACGTTTGCTTTTCCAGGATGATAGTTGATTGGGCACCGATATTCTTCAAGCAGTTCCATCCACCTTCGTTGTCTCATGTTTAGATCTTTTTGGGAGAACAAATACTTCAAACTCTTGTGGTTGGTAAAGATCTCGTACTTGGCCCCATAAAGGTAATGCAACTACTGCTTCAGTGCAAACACAATGGCTGTCAATTCCAAGTCATGCGTTGGGTAGTTCTTTAACTTTCGAGAGATATAGGCAACCACTTTCCTGTCCTGCATCAGCACCACCCCTAATCCTTCTCCAGATGCATCGGTATACAATGTAAACACCTTCCGCGGATCAGCCAAAGTCAGCACTGGTGCAGACGTTAATCGATGCTTCAACTCCTGAAAACTTTTCTCACATTTTTCCGACCATTTGAATTCAACAACCTTTCGAGTTAAATGTGTTAGAGGTCCAGCAATTTTAGCAAAATCCTTAATAAACCGTCGATAGTATCCAACTAGCCCCAAAAAACTTCGTACTTCCGTAGGGTTCTCAGTGGTGCCCAACGAGTCACGGCTTCCACCTTGGCCGGATCCACGGTTATGCCCTCACGTGTGATCACATGTCCCAAAAAAATTCACTTTCTCCATCTAGAACTCACATTTACTGAACTTGGCGTAGAGTTTATGTTCTCATAGAGTTTGCAGCACACTTCGAAGATGTTGCTCATGTGTCGCCATGTCCGGTGAGTAAACCAGGATATCATCGATGAAAATGACCACAAACTGGTCCAAGTATGGGCGGAAAATTCTTTGCATTAAGTCCATGAATGTTGTTGGTGCATTGGTTAAACCAAAAGGCATTACCACGAACTCATAATGTCCATACCAAGTATTAAAAGCGGTTATTGGGATGTCTTTTTCTTTTATCCTCACTTGGTAATACCCTTGTCTTAAATCTAACTTTGAATAACAACCTGCTCCATGAAGTTGGTCAAACAATTCATCAATCAAAGGAAGAGGGTATTTATTCTTTACAGTGACACTGTTCAACCCTCGGTAGTCGATGCACATTCTAAGGGATCCATCTTTCTTTTTGACAAATAATACTGGTGCATCCTATGGTGATGTGCTCGGTCGAATATACCCTTGTCGTAATAATTCTTGTAGTTGTTCTTTTAGCTCCTTCAAGTCTTCCTGAGCCATTCGATACGGCATTCGGGATATTGGTGCAGCACCAGGTACTAGTTCTATGCTGAAGTTTACCTCCCGTTTAGGTGGTAAAATTGTTAATTCGGCAGGAAAAATATCCAAGAATTCCTTCACCACCGAGATAGTCTCCATTTGTTCTTCTTCTTCTTCTGTTTTGTTGAGCAAGTATGTCAAATATCCTTGGCATCCCTTCTTGATCAATTTTCTTGCCTTAATACCGGAGATCAAATTGTTTTCCCCCTTGGTTTTATCTCCTTGAAATTCTAGGATAGACATATCCGGCCGGGTAAACTTAACCATTTTTTCTTCCGACAATCTACCTGAGCATAATGCTTAGACAACCAATCCATTCCTAATATCACATCGTAACCCTCAAATGATCAGGTAATCAGATCCCCAAATAGTACCTCGCTTCTTATTTAAATCTCACAATCGGGGTACTTCTCCTCTGTGACCCGACTTACTCCCATAGGTGTGCAAACAATCAATTGGTAGGGCATACTAACGGAAGTTTTAGGGATATGCTTTATGAAATGCATGCTCACAAATGAATGTATGGCTCCTGGATCAATTAATACTTTAGCAGGGTGAGAGAAGACACGAATAGTACCTTCAACTACTTTGGTTTCTCCGTTCACGGGTTGCCCATCTAGGGTGTAGACCTTGGCTTTGACCTGCGGCTTATTGTTTCGGCCTACTGATGCCCCTACCATATTTGGTGGCCGTCCCACTCCTCTGGATGTTTCAAATATTATTGGTTGGGTTGTAGGGCACTGTTTCGCAAAGTGTCTTGTCTTTCCATAGAGAAAACACGTTCCTGTCTTTTTATAACATGTTGTTGCCGTATGTCCCTCACGTCCGCAGTAAGTACAACTCGGACGAGGGTTTCTTATTATAGGATTTTGATGGTTCCCATTCCCTGTTTGGTTACTGTTTCATGGCTTCTTTGGATATTGGGGTCTCCAACGTCCTTGTCCTGATCGTTTGTGGGGATGGAATGAAGCATTTAGTGCCATTATTCTCTGTTTTGTCATTTGATCCACTATTTCAGTCCTGGTAGCAGCTTCAACTGTAGTAGCGAAGCTTGTTGGTGGTAAAGGGGCTAGGGCACGTTGCAGATCCACTCGCAACCCTTTTACAAACTGGTGAGTCTTGTGCTCTTCCGTATCTATAAGGCGTAAACAGTACTTGGCTAGACGATTGAACTTTGCAGTATACTGTGCTACTGTCATCCCTTCCTTCTTCAGTTGCTGGAATTCGTCCTCACGACGTTCCCTTAGCCAGCGGGGTATGTATTCTTGTTTAAATTCCTCTTGGAAGTCTTCCCACATCCATAACTAATTTCTTAATACCCGAGCTTCGAAAATCCTTAACCACCAGTCTTTCACTGCTCCCCTTAAACGAAAAACGGTGAAGGTTACCCTCCTGGCGCCCTCATATTGCAGTGTATCGTAAATGTCATTTAGCTGTTCTAAAAACAGCTCTGTCTTGGCTTCTTGTTCCACTTCGCCATGAAATTCTGGGGGCCGAAATCGGAGGAATCTTTCCAAAGCCTCGTCATTGCTAGTATTCTGTGCCCGTTCTCCTCTTCGGTTTACTAACGTGGCTTCCAGCAACTCCGCCATCTTTGTCATGAAATTTCTTACTATTTCATGACGTGCAGAATTTGTCTGTCTGTGCAATGAACTTTCTGGCATAGCTTCAGTTTCGTGATTCGGAGAATGTTGTCCTGACATTTTTCTAATACCAAAGATAAGTTTGAATCTTAAGAAAAATCAGGATTGCCGACCCTTAGTTTGTAATTATAGCTTACACGTGACATCCCATACTTGAAAAGAAATATTAAACTTAAAACACAAAAGTAATTGGAAAGAAATCGTACGTACTTAATCAAGTCTTATGTACACAAAAGGCAAAAGCTAATAAAGAAAGTTAAATACAAGTCGAGCTAACAGTTTGCTCCAAATATAGGAAAATATCACACTTACTAATACCTGCTACTACAAATATCAAGATCATAAGATAACCTATCAAAGTTCTAACTCTATCGGGAGAAACGTCTACTAAAGTTTCTCCGGAGAGCCTCGGCCTCGGCCGAGGTCTCGTTTGCCGACCTGCTTGTTGTTTCTATCCTACACTGTAGGGACGTACCATGTCGCTGTACCTCAGGGGTCCCTCTTATCTGTGCTACCTCTGCGGCTAATCTATTCGCTCTAGCAGTCTCAAACTGTCTGGGTTGACGGGATAGGTGAAAATGTCTATTTGTTCTTGCTAGTTCTGCTTGCAGGGCGGCAATTGGTTTAAGGTCGCTAAGGCCATAGTCTACATAATCAAAATCTTTTGACTAGAGATGGAAAACTTCAAATATGCCGGCTTCGATGGCTCACCAGGATTCCTCTAACCCGAGCTAGTTACCAAGTCATCTGAAAATGGGGGGAGAAACATTTGGAAAACATGAGCGATGGGCGCTCAGTGATTTCACGTGCACGTGTGCTATTCGTGAGCTTCCCGTACAGGAAAAGTATATATATATATATATAAAACGGTTTATCATCCCAACAAAGTAAGTGCTTTCAAAACTTTTATGTATAGTATAAATTTTCTGAAGGGTTCTGGCTTAGCCGAGAAGTCTGAGCGCATAAAGACAAATTGGCGCTACCACGACACCTGAAATTTTAAGAAAAACATGCATGCACCATGATAAACTCAACGGACAGAGTTCGAAACCCGAAAAGGGGTCTTCGGACAATTTTTGGCATCCCGTAGTCAATACCAGCCTGAACTCCAAACACATTGTACGAACGTTCGATTTTTCAACCTCACACAACATATACATAAACAGGTAACGAGCCCTGGCGTACTTACAAGGCCGCCCTGTGCTACCCTAGCCGGTGGGCCCCTCCTGAACCAACCTACTAGGAAATAGCCAGTACCACAGAGCATGATACAGAGTAAAACGCAATACCGCCTTGGGCCTAACCCTTCAACGGTACTACGCCCTCTGTAAACTGGATCCAGATCAAGAGTAACACTACCAAGCATGTGGTTCGGAAGAGGCTCTCGTACGGGAAACTAGCCACGAACAGTGCAAGTCCTTTCGACATGTTGATCAAAAATATATACCATGCCCCTTTTTGCCGGATTAGGGTTTTTAATATATTTTTATAAAAGTATAGGCTATCTATCTGCCACAAAAAACTCTTCATATATCGAAAAATCCCTATCCGATGGGCAAAACTCGTAGTCATGCAAATGTGACTTTGGAATATAAGTTTTGAAACACATTACCGGGTATAAAATAGGTTATGCCAATATGCGTATAAAAAATTAACGATAAATATTTCTCGAAAGGAAATTATTGATACTTCCAAGATTTAAAGTAAGAATAAAACCGTAGAGAAATATTCTTTAAACATAACTAGTAAACAGTTTTAGAAATCATACTTTAAGAATATTTAAAGTAAAAGTATTATGAAAATATTCTCTTAACTCAAGAAGACCTTTTTAAGAATATCTAGAAAATATGTAAAGTATTATTTTCAAAAAGAAATAATAAATATGTTAAAGATAATTTTAAATCTCAAGCCCTATAAAAGTATTTAAAATATTTAAAATATTATTTCCAAAGGAAGTAATAAATAATAACTATTTTAAGAATAACTTTTCCAAATAAATAATATATCTCAAAATCCTTTTAAGGAAACTTAAAGTATTTATATATATAAAAAAATACTATTCCCAAGAACAAATAATAAATATGTTAAAAAAATAATCTCTAAAAATAATTTTAAAATCCAAAACTCTTTTTTTTTTCGAAAATATAAAATATGTAAAAATATTCTTTCTAAAAGGAAATAATAAATGTTTTAAAAATAATTTCACAAGATAATCTTGAAACTAAAAAACTTTTAAGAATTAAAAATATTATTTCTTAAAGAAAACTAGTAATATTTTGAAAATAATTTCTCCAAGTTATTTTAAAACTTAAAACCTTAAGGGAACTTAAAATATTTAAATATATTATTTTTCCCAAAAAGAAATAACACTTATTTTGAAAATGTTTTCTTCAAAATAATTTTAAACTCAAAATTTTAAAAAAAAAATTGTTAAAAGAAATGTTACTAGTAAAAGCGATAATAAGAATATGGCACTAACCTTTAAAATATATATATATATATATATTTATTTTTTTTAGTTCCATAAAAGAATATTTAAAATTTAAATACGTTAATCACTTATCACATTTTAGCATAACCTGTAATATGACACCGATAATTATTTTGCACATTTTGTCAAGATTTAATAAAAAAGTAATATGCTTTATAAGGACAATATTTAAATTTCCTTTAACAGAAAAGGGATTGGTGAACTCACCTGGAGCCGTGATACGAGTTAAACCTACAAATAACAATTCCAACCTTAATTGAATAATACTATATAAAGAAATATACCTTAACCACAAAATGTTCCTAAGGTCCACCTAAAATTTATTCCGAAATAATTCTAAGAAAATAAATAAATAAGTAAAAATAATAAAATAATAACTCCAAAATATATTCATAATAATTTCTACATTTTTCTATTATCCGGAAAGGATTTATTCCAACAAAATATTAATAATAATAACACTAATAATAATAATGACAAAAAAAAAAAGAAGAAAGGAAAAAAAAAATAAAATAAAAAGAAGTTTTTTTTTTACAAAAAGGCCTAGAGGCCAACCAAATAAAGAAAGGAAAAGAAATGGAAAATATGGAGAGAGAGGCTGGAGTTGACCGAAAGGAAGAGAGAAAAAAATTAGGAGAGAGAAAGTGTGGAAAAAGAAAATGGGGATGTAAAATTTTCAGCAATTTGGGTTTCTATATATAGCCATTTATGCATGGTTTGACTTTCCATGCATGAGACAAATGGCACCAACTAGCCAAGTGTCACGTATTCCTCTGTCCACATGTTCATACCATCCAAGTGTCTCTCTATCCTCAGCCCACATGGCCTTGCCAGCCTTGTCATTACTTCCTCTCCAAGTAAATAGTCCCTCACTTTTTTAAAACTTCTACGTTGGCCCAAAATCTTAAAAAATGACTAAAAACTCATCTTAAACTTAAAATTTCCATTTTTATTTCAAAGCGTTAAATCCAAATAATTCTAAAACATGTTCAAAAATTTTTTTTTTCCCTGAAAAAATTCTTCCCTTAATTTTTCTAAAAAACTACCAAATGATCCCAAAACTTACTATTCTTTATAAACTAACCCCGAAACTTTTATTCGAACATACCACGACCAAAGCTAACTTTGAGGTGCTTAGTCAAGATTTTACACTGTATCGCTTTTTTATCGTCTTATAACTTATAACATATATGGTGCTCGATGCTTTTTTATCGTCTTATAAGCTCTCAAATTTAAAGCCAAAAATTAAAAAAATGAATTTGTTGCCCTTTTTGCCACAAAACTCCCAAAAAATTTAAAAAAAGATTTAAGGCTAGTAGAATACATTTTTTCAAAGTTTTTATTTTTTACTCTTTGAACCTCACTCGCGTATGTGTTCATAAATAGTTCATTTTTTATTTTATAAACTAAGAACCGCCATTTTTTACTTTAATTTTTTTTAAAAAAAACTAATTTAATTTACATATAATAAAAAATGAAAACTCCAAAATACTAATTACAACTATGGCCAGTCAGATGGCGTGAACCTCGTAGTCTTTTTCCAAACACGACGTCCGAATCCAAGATGCTGTACATGTGTCGTGTCATCCTTCCGCTCCTCTTCATCAAATGAAGATGCATGCGATATAGGCTGATGCGGTGTAGATGAACCTGCTGTGCCCAGAGGAGGAGGTGCACAAAACGATGAAAACACTAAAGATGTATGATGTCGTGAAATGGAGCAAACCCTGAACCCGGAGGGGGAGGCGTGTGCAATGTCCCGGATCCACCTGAAGGTGACTAGGAAGGTGGCGTCAAACCCAAACTAAAAGAGGGTATATCTAAGTTCGGGCTGTCAAATGGGTCAACAGTAGGGCGTCCACCTCCAGATCCCTCACCTCTCTCCACCTCATGTCCAAGGTCTGCATGTCCTTGTCTGCCTGGAAAAGGAGGGACAGGAGGGCATCCATCATGTGCTTCACGACCAGGCAATCTACGAGCGCCCCTCTTAACTCCACAAGCAACCCGATCCAGTACGGGCTCTAGAGGACAGCGACGCGACAGTTGTATTGGAAATGTCTGTTGAATATCGTGCTGTGATAGAGTGTAGCCCAAGGTACCGCCAATAGATACTATGCACCTCCAAATGATAGTCTGCACTTTTTTCGCAAAAACAGCCATCTGTAATAAAGATGAAGGTGGTTCCTGTATCACCATTGAAGCCGTGTCATCTACCTCCTGTAGCATGGAAGTTTTTTAAAAAAAAAATTAAACCGTTAGAAGTCAATCATAAATAAATGAAATGCATAAAAATAAAAAAAAAACTCTATAATGTACCATCATCCGTCTGTCAACCCCAACAGGCTAATATCCAACCGAACTGGTATCAAGATTAGCTGAATTTCTGATGTACACCCGTATGATTTCCCGATACCATCTAATGTACTCGTCATTGGGGTATGACAAGACCTCAACTACCAAGGCAGGGCCATCCCTAATGAAAAACCTTGGGGGGGGGGGGGGGGGGGTTGAATAAGGTTTTTGGCTAATTATCGAAAATTCTTTGTTAATTAAAAGATAAACCTCTAATTTTTTTTGAAAGAGAATTCTAAAAATCTTTTAATAAAATTCCAAACCAAACAAAATTTGTGGTTGAGACTAGTAAGAAGCTTAAAGAAGAACACAAGGAGTTATAGTGGTTCACTCTCTCAAAGAGTTACATCTACTACCTTGAGTCAACACCCAAGGATTTTTCAAATCCACTAAAACACAAAGATATGCCAACTACAAATATGAGGATCCCCCTACAATGGTTTTGCACACAACCTCAAATCACAACACAATGTAAATCAAAGGATTACCCAAAGGGTTTTTCAACACAAACCTTTGATATCAATAAAAGAGAAAGATATGTTTAAGAACAATGTTACCACTTTTGAGCTTGAGAAATAATAGGTACAACTCAATGAAATGTTCTACAAGCTCCTCCTTTCTTCTTCTTTGATGATGATCAATAATGAAGCTCAAGAAGATTTTTGTTTTTGGGATGGAAAGTGTTTGCAATAAATGTGCTTTTGAAGCTCTTGAAAGTTTTAAATGTTCACAATGAATATTTCACAAAACTTGTCTACTTTATGGCTGATCATAAAGTCTATATATACTGTCTTAAAAAAGTGACAGTTGCATTCAGTGCAACGGTAATATTTTATACAGTAAATGTGAAAATCGGACGACCGGTTCTTGAAATCGGACGACCGGTTCTTTAAACAGAAAGATTCGGACTTGTCCAGCTAGAAAACGGACTGCCGATTTTTTGATTTAGAGAGAAATCGGACGACCGGTTCTAAAACCGGATGACCGAATTTTTGGACAGAAAGATTCGGACTTGTTCCTCTGAAAAACGAACTGCCGAATTTTTGATTTAGGAAAAATCGGACGACCGGTTCTAAAACCGGATGACCGAATTTTTGTTTCTTCAGCCAAGTTTCTTTTTAAGACAAAAACTTTCTTCATTGTTTAAAAAAACATGTATTCTTGACAATCATTTTAAAGAGAAGAAAAACCTTCCAAAAACATCACAACTTCACTCAAGAATACTTAGATTTTAACAAAAGTTTATATCTGAGAAAATCGTAAAAGGAGCTTCATATATGATCAATAATCAAAGAGTAAGACTAGGGAGTTTTACATGGTAGTACCTAATTCACTCTAACATAGACAATGCCTTCAATGTCTTCAATGTCTCCAATGATTTGATCTTGGAATGGCTTGGTCTCTTCTTCTCCATTTTGCCCTCATCAACAAGATCTTTTGCTTGTAGTCTTTGAGACTTCACAGGTGCTTCTTTTGTTCTATGAAAGGTTAGCTAAAATACTCACACAAGCATATGTTAATCATAGTCAAAATCATAAGTATTAATGCCCTTAGGGCTAACAATCTCCCCCTTTTGATTATGGAAACACATATGCAAGAAGAACAAAAGAGCAAGAGTAAAGTATGGTGATGCTTCGAAAGATCAATAGTAAGAGCAAAGCACAACAATCACCAAAAAAGAGATAACTCCCCCTAAACACATGCTTTATGTCAAATATGGATAAAAAATATTACAAGATCAAACTAAGCCAAAAAGCCCGTAGCATCATAACATCACAAGTCATAAGCTGCAACATATAATGTCAAACACCATCAATAATCAACATATTATCAAGATTTCTCCCCCTTACATCTTGCACTATTTTCTCCCCCTTTTGTCATAAATCAAAAAGTTTTAGGAGAGAAGTTCCAAGGGATCATAGAAGAGGTAGCAGTAGGACTTTCAACATTAAAGTATCATCATGAAGTCCATAACAAGAAAGGCCAATCAACAAAGAAAAAGAGCAACAAACAGATCACTTAGCATAGCAAAAGCAAATTAAGATTAGAAATAAGCAAGTTAAAAACCATATCATTAAGAGAAGGAAAACAGTAGTTTGAAAAGAGTTATAGACAAAACAAGGAAAAAAAGAGAAGGTTTTATAAAAGAAATCTCAATCATCTCTATCTCCTCCTCCTTGCTCGAGTCTCTTAACCCGTTCTTATGTGTCGATCATTTTTTGATCCAATGTATCAAGCCTTTCTTGAATGTTGGGGACTTTCCCATCCAAAACCTCAAAGCGACCGTCGAATGCATCAAACCGAGTGTTCATTGACGTTTGTAGAGAGGCTATCATATCCATTAGATGACTCATGCTCCCCGAAGATGAGCCTTCCTCTGTTCTTTCTTGTCGCTTCTTTTGCCTTGTTTCTCTTCTTTGGATTTCAACCTCTGTTTCTTCATCACTGTCCTCTTCTTCTATATCCATGTCCTCTTGATCGTCATCATCATCTTCCTCATCACTGTCATCAACATCTTGTCCACCTCGGATGAATGTCCCATCTTCATCTTTCTCAAACCCCATTCTTTTGAAGGTTTGTTGAGTGTATATCTTGCCATGTCCAATGTGATTACCCATGCCAACCAAATTGATCACAAAGTGTTGGAGGATTTTTGTGATAAAGCAACCATACGGCAAGCATTTCATTGAGGAAGATTGTGCAGCTAGCATATGTTCTATGGCCATAAATCCAAAATTCATTCTCCTATGCTCATGCAAGGCTAGCATCACAAATGCGTGCATGTTGGTGATAGATGATTTATGCCCAACATTTGGAATGATGATGTTAGAGATCATGTGATGGAGCACTCTCCCATAAGCATCCAATTTGTTAACATTTCTATCATCATGTCTTTTTAAAACCTCTCCCTTAGTGAAAATTTACGCAAACCGTTTTTCATTGTATAAATTTGGATCAAAGCATTTTTTGTTCTTGGTGTAAAATCTTATACCATCTTGAGGGGTATCCAAAATTTCATTTATCAGTCTATCATCAAATGCAATATCCCTTCCCCCAATTCTAGTTACAATCCATTGATGCGAGACATTATCCACTTTTTCAATTCTTCCTTTGTGGAGATTAGCATAAAATTCATATATCATATCCACATAATAGAGTTCATTTACAATCAGCAGAGGTATCCAACCGATCGTTTCAAAAAGATGAGGGATAGCCTCCATACCTTGCATATCATGTAAGTCCACCCTATGACCCGGAGCAATTTTCCGTCGATTTCTAGTCCATTCTTCAAACCTGGCAGCCTCCTTCACTGAAATAAACTTCTCTGAAACTCTAGAAACCCTAGCTGCAGAAGCCCCAGTTCCAGAAAGTATTCTTTTTCCCTTTCCTTTCCCTCTACTAGTGCCTCCTTCAGGATTTTGCCCTTGACCAACTTGAGCATTCTTTGTGTTAACCATTTTGGAGAAATTCTTGGGTAGGGTTTTGAGAGGAGATGAAGAGTTTGAGATGGGTAGATTGTAGCAATCAGAGAGAAAAATAGCTTCTTTGCTGTGATGAGAGATGAATTTGAAGAAAAAGAAGAAGAAAATTGAAAATCGGAACAAGAAATCGGATGGGTCTTGTGAGGAGGGGGTTTTCGGTCGAGAGAGTAAGAGAGAGTTGAGAGAAAAATGTGAGGAGTTTGAGAAAATTCTGATTTTTAAACCGCAGACCCGACCCTATTTTTTTGAAGTCGGTCGACCGTTTTTTAAAATTGGTCTTCCGGTTTTTGGATTTTTGAAGAATTCGAACGTCCGAGTTTTTGTGCAGGCGTCCGGTTTTATAGTCCGAATATCTCTGGAATTTTTTTGAAAGGAAAAGTCTGAGTCCGGTTTTAAAACTGGACGTCCTAATTTTAAAAAAGGCGTCCGAATTTTTTGAAAAATATCAGCAAGGTAGAAGTAAGGGAAAAACAAATAATACAAGCAACACACATTACTCATTAAATTTTCCGATACCAAGTAATTTTCTTAAATAGCAAAAGCGATCTTCTGAAAGCGGTTTTGTAAAAATATCGGCAATTTGATCTTCTGTGCAAATATATTCTAAAGATACATCACCTTTAGCAACATGATCTCTAATAAAGTGATGTTTGATTTCAATATGTTTTGTTTTTGAATGTTGCACAGGATTTATGGAAATATTTATGGCACTAGTGTTATCACACATGATAGGTATGCACTTAAAGGAAACACCAAAATCAATTAATGTATGTTTCATTCAAAGTACCTGAGCACAGCAACAACCGGCTACGATGTATTCCGCTTCGGCGGTTGATAGGGACACGCACGATTGTTTCTTGCTGTACCAAGATAATAAGCATCCTCCAAAGAATTGGCAATTTCCACTTGTACTCTTCCTTTCTACCTTACATCCGGCGTAGTCCGCATCGGTGTAGGCAATAAGATCAAAACAAGATTGTTTAGAGTACCACAAGCCATAATCATATGATGAAATTAAGTATCTCAAAATACGTTTTACTGCTATTAAATGAGATTCCTTGGGGCAAGCTTGGAATCTAGCACACAGACATACTACAAACATGATATCCGGCCTACTAGCCGTTAAATAAAGTAAACTACCGATCATACCTCTATATGTCTTTTCATCAACAGTTTTACCTTTTTCATCTTTGTCAAGCTTCAATGACGAGCTCATAGGAGTACCGATACCTTTTGCATTGCTCATCCCAAATCTTTTGAGAAGTTCTTTGGTGTACTTCTCTTGATTGATGAAGATTCCTTCTTTTGTTTGCTTGATTTGGAGGCCGAGAAAGTACGTCAATTCTCCCATCATGCTCATTTCAAATTCTTTTTGCATAAGTGAGGCAAATTCTTCACATCAAGAGACATTAGTAGCACCAAAAATGATGTCATCAACATATATTTGGACAAGAAGAAGATCATTGTTACAAGAGGTTTTTGTAAAAAGAGTAGTGTCCACTACACCCCTTGAAAAGTTATTTGAAAGAAGAAAACCACTTAACTTTTCATACCAAGCCCTTGGAGCTTGTTTTAAACTATAGAGTGCTTTTGAGAGTTTGTAAACATAATTTGTAAATTTTTCATGTACAAAACCGGGAGGTTGTTCAACATAAACTTCCTCCTCAATATCACCATTTAGGAAAGCACTTTTAACATCCATTTGAAAATTTTTGAATCCTTTAAACAAGCAAAAGCTAAAAGCATCCTAATAGATTCAAGTCTAGCAACCGGAGCAATGGTTTCATCAAAATCTATGCCCTCTTCTTGATTGAATCCTTGGGCAACAAGTCTAGCTTTGTTTCTAATGACTTCTCCGGATTCATTTAGTTTATTTCGAAAAACCCATTTTGTGCCAATAGTGGGGTGATTATGTGGTCTAGGGACTAAAGTCCAAACTTTGTTCCTTTCAAATTGATTTAACTCCTCTTGCATAACAATAATCCAAAACTCATCGCATAAAGCATCATCAATAAACTTGGGTTCAATTTGTGATAATAGGGCAAAGTTATCGATAAAATTCCTTCTTGTTCTTACCCCTTGAGATACATCACCAATAATTTCATCTTTGGAGTGTCCCTTTGGATATATCACATCTTGAGGAAGATTTTGAGCTTCTTGATCGTTTTCTTGTTTTTCCTCATACTCTTCTTCCTCCATAGCATGCTCTTCCATTGCTTGAGTGTACAATGGTTGGTTACTAAGAGTGTTATCTATGTCATCATCATCAACTTTCTTGTTCAAAATGTTAGTTTCATCAAAATTAACATGAATGGACTCTTCAACACACAAGGTTCTTTTGTTGAAAATTCTAAAAGCCTTTTTGTTTGAAGAATAACCAAGAAAAATTCCCTCATCGGATTTTCGATCAAATTTTCCAAGATTTTCCTTGGTGTTTAAAATAAAGCATTTGCATCCAAAAACTTTAAAATAACCAATTGAGGGGGTTTTATTAAAAATGAGTTCAAAGGGAGTTTTCTTTAATGAAGGTCTCAAGATAACACGATTCATAATGTAGCATGCGGTGTTAACGGCCTCGGCCCAAAAGTATTTAGGAAGGGAGTTTTCACAAAGCATTGATCTTGCCATTTCTTGTAAAGTGCGATTTTTCCTCTCCACAACACCATTTTGTTGTAGGGTTTTAGCGGCCGAAAAATTGTGTGTTATGCCAAAATCATCACAAAGTTTTGTAAAATCTTGATTGTTAAATTCTCTCCCATTATCACTTCTCATAGAGATCAATTTACAATCAAGGGAGGTTTGAACTCTTTTAAAAAGTTTAACAAACTCATGCAAAGCTTCATCTTTTTGACTCAAAAACAAAGTCCAAGTAAATCTAGAGAAATCATCAACAATAACAAAAGCATACCTCTTACCACCGAGACTAGTGATCCTCATTGGTCCAAATAAATCCATGTGAACAAGTTCCAAAGGTTTTGAAGTTGAAATCATGTTCTTTGATTTAAATGATGTCTTAATTTGTTTTCCAAATTGGCAAGCATCACAAAGTTTAGTTTTCTCAAAGTGAAGTTTTGGTAAGCCTCTAACAAGTTCTTTTGAGGATAGTTGGTTTAATAAATCCATACTAACGTGACCAAGTCTTCTATGCCATAAAAATGCATCATCATCATGAACCGAGAGACACTTCAAGTTTTGGGAAAGAAAATCTTCAAGATGAAAGACATAGACGTTTCCAACTCTTTTAGCAACAAAAATAGTTTTGTTTTCATGCTTATCAATGATAGAGGAAGAATCTCTTTCAAAAACAACCTTTTTTCCACTATCACATAATTGACTAATACTAAGCAAATTGAATTTAAGACCATCAATTAGAAGAACATCCTTAATGAGAGAGGAAGAATCGTTACCACTATTGCCTATACCAATGATTTTTCCTTTGTTCTTATCTCAAAAAGTGACAAATCCACTTTCGGTTTCTTTGAGATTGCTCATAAGTGATGAGTCCCCGGTCATGTGTCTTGAACATCCGCTATCCAAGTACCACTTAGATGGCCTTGATTTGTGTTCCTACAAAAGAAGAAGTAGAAATGATTTTTGGTACCCACATCTTTTTGGGTCCATGGATGTTAGTTTGATTTTCTTTAACTTTCCAAATGGTTTTCACTCCTCTTTCAATATTTTTCTTTATAAAACACTTTGTGGCTTTATGACCACTCTTTTCACAATAGGTGCAACAAAGGTGTGAGTGAGATGATGAAGCCTTTACCAACCATGTTTGTTTTGAGAGAATATTGGAATGAGTATATCCAGACCATTTTTATCAAAAGGTGATCTTTGAGAGCCAAGAAGTTTTTCAAAGTTTTCTTTTCCTTTTGTGAATTTTTCAACACATAGAGTGAGATCACTCACCTTTTTCTTTAAGACATCATAATCAATCAAACATTTTTCAAGAAAGGAAATCCTTGCACAAAGGTTTTTGTTTTCTAAAACAAGTTTTTGAAAGTCATCATTTGAGCACTCTTTTTCTTTCTTCAAAACTTCCAAGGATTCAAGAATGGCTTTATTTTCACAAATGAGTCTTGAATTTTCATCTAACAAAAATTGAGTTTTGCTTTTTAAATCTTTGTTTCGTTTAGTAACCTTTTTTGCACTCATCATACATTTCAATAAGCATTATGCTAGGATCAACATCACAATCATCATCAAGGATACTAGAAGAGTTAGGAAGTGAAGATTGTACCTCATTTTCTAGTGCCATGAAGCATATGTTGGCCTTTTCTTCTTCTTCATTTTCACTTGAGTCTTGATCCCAAGTTCCTATTAGGCCTTTGCCTTTCTTCTTCTTCTTTAATGCCTCAAGCTTGGCTTCTAAAGCTCCCTTTTCCTTTTCAAGGGCCTTGGGACAATCGGCTACAAAGATGATCGGTGCTATTGCATTCAAAACACCTAGCTTTGAAGAGTGATGAGCTTTGTCCTCCTTTCTTGAGTGGAGGTTTCTTCCCTCTATTGTTGAAACCTTTCTTGTAGAATCTTTTAAATTTTCTGATTATCAATGTCATTTCCTCATCATCATCAATCTCATCTTCATTGTTTGATGAGTATGTTTGATCATCTTCATTTGCCTTGAGTGCAATGCCTTTTCTTCCTTTTTTCTTCATCTTCCATTTCATTCAATCTTTTTTATTTTCATTTCATAGGTGAGTAGTGATCCTATGAGTTCTTCAATAGGAAGTAGTCTCAAATCCTTTGATTCCTCAATAGCTAGTGTTTTTGGTTGCCAAGCTTTTGGAAGTGCATCAAGAATTTTTCTATTAGCTTCTCCTCTTGAGTACTCTTTCCCATATGCCTTTAGGCCGTTTGTGATGTTGGTGAACCTTGTGAACATGTCACTAATGCTCTCATTTTGTTTCATCATGAATAGCTCATAGTCTCTCACCAACATAGCCAATTTTGACTCCTTTACTTGATTTGTTCCTTCGTGAGTTACTTCAAGTAACTTCCACATTTCATGAGCCGAATCACATCCGCTCACTCTATTATATTCGTTTGCATCCAAGGCACAACTAAGAATATTCATAGCTTGAAAGTTTAGAGTCATCTTCCTTGAGTCGAACTCATCAAATTCTACAACCTTCTTGGCTACTCCATTTATTTTGGGAATGTAAGGACCTTTCTCTACAATGCTCCACAAGTCAAAGTTAATAGAACAAATATATATTTTAATTCGAGACTTCCAAAAAGTATAGTTTGTTCCATTAAAAAGAGGAGGTCTATTTGTAGAAGAGCCTTCTACATATGGTAAACTAGAATTATTAGCCATAGTAAAGTAAAGATCTTTTGCTTCAAGGGTGTTAGTCCTTTTTTAAGAAGCCCTGCTCTGATACCAATTGAAAAGCCTTAGAGGGGGGACGAATAAGGTTTTTGGCTAATTATCGAAAATTCTTTGTTAATTAAAAGATAAACCTCTAATTTTTTTTGAAAGAGAATTCTAAAAATATTTTAATAAAATTCCAAACCAAACAAAATTTTGTGGTTGAGACAAGTAAGAAGCTTAAAGAAGAACACAAGGAGTTATAGTGGTTCACTCTCTCAAAGAGTTACATCCACTATCTTGAGTCAACACCCAAGGATTTTTCAAATCCATTAAAACACAAAGATATGCCAACTACAAATATGAGGATCACCCTACAAGGGTTTTGCACACAACCTCAAATCACAACACAATGTAAATCAAAGGATTACCCAAAGGGTTTTTCAACACAAACCTTTGATATCAATAAAAGAGAAAGATAGGTTTAAGAACAATGTTACCACTTTTGAAGCTTGAGAAATAATAGGTACAACTCAATGAAATGTTCTACAAGCTCCTCCTTTCTTCTTCTTTGATGATGATCAATAATAAAGCTCAAGAAGATTTTTGTTTTTGGGATAGAAAGTGTTTGCAATAAATGTGCTTTTGAAGCTCTTGAAAGTTTTAAATTTCACAATGAATATTTCACAAAACTTGTCTACTTTATGGCTGATCATAAAGTCTATATATACTGTCTTAAAAAAGTGACCGTTGCATTCAGTGCAACGATAATATTTTATACAGTAAATGTGAAAATCGGACGACCGGTTCCTGAAATCGGACGACCGGTTCTTTAAACAGAAAGATTCGGACTTGTCCAGCTAGAAAACAGACTGTCGATTTTTTGATTTAGAGAAAAATCGGACGACCGGTTCTAAAACCGGATGACCGAATTTTTGGACAGAAAGATTCGGACTTGTTCCTCTGAAAAATGGACTGCTGAATTTTTTATTAGCAAAAATCGGACGACCGGTTCTAAAACCGAATAACCGAATTTTTGTTTCTTCAGCCAAGTTTCCTTTTAAGACAAAAACTTTCTTCATTGTTTAAAAAAACATGTATTCTTGACAATCATTTTAAAGAGAAGAAAAACCTTCCAAAAACATCACAACTTCACTCAAGAATACTTAGATTTTAGCAAAAGTTTATATCTGAGAAAATCATAAAAGGAGCTTCATATATGATCAATAATCAAAGAGCTTAGACTAGGGAGTTTTACAAGGTAGTACCTAATTCACTCTAACATAGACAATGCCTTCAATTTCTTCAATGTCTCCAATGATTTGATCTTGGAATGACTTGGTCTCTTCTTCTCCATTTTGCCCTCATCAACAAGATCTTTTGCTTGTAGTCTTTGAGACTTCACAGGTGCTTCTTTTGTTCTATGAAAGGTTAGCTAAAATACTCACACAAGCATATGTTAATCATAATCAAAATCATAAGTATTAATGCCCTTAGGGCTAACACCTAATATGCAGTCACCAATGATGCCAGACCTCTATATGGATAGCATGCTGTGTCCCCCAATAAGTATGGTCATTTCCTCTATGTTGTATCTGATGTAGATCAAGATGAGTATCACATGCGTCCGGTATATGCTGAGCCCGTGCAAATTGACGAATCACACACCCGAGATAGTGATACTCCACTATCTCATAACAAATGAGTGGGACCTCTGCCTGTCTGTCACAGGTCAGATGGAACCAGACCACGGTCATGATAAGGGAGCTATACAAATTGTGAAGTCAAAATTCAAAATCTATAAAGTTAAGTGCTTAAAAAATCAGGGTTTACACGTAATACAAAGTATTTTAAAGCGAACCTAATCAAATGGCATGAAATCTAACTAGTCCCCGTATGTAACTAGGATGTGAATGGGCAGTTGGCTGCAGTCAAAAGATTTGCACCATATAACACCAAGTGGAACAAGAAGGTCGGCTTGAACATCCGTCATCAGCTAAGGCTGCAATAGAGGGATACGTGACCATGCCCAAACTTGTACTATGACTAAGGCTCCCTCTATCTGTCGTGCACCCCCTAAAGCTGCCGTGCACAACTGCCTATATAAAAAACCAAGTACGCAACTACCCAGACTATATGTGCTGACGGCATCAATATCCTCTAATAAACTGAGGTAGCGCACATGAAAGCAAAAAAATAAATCTACGAGCTTACAAGATGAGGTCATCATCGGTCTCTGAACCGGTAAATGCTCTCAAGATCCCGGCTTTCAGAGGTTCCTTCTTCACCTTATAACCAGAAAAGTGACTAAGAGACAACCGTACACCAATAAGTCTCTCAATCATCTCAATCCAATACTGTTTCTGGTGTACACTCCAACTGGGACCGGTAACAGGCAAACCCTCTGTCCGAAAACCATAATGTATGCACATCCTGAAGGGTTATTGTGACTTCACCACAAGTCATGTGAAATGTGTGAGTCTCCGGTCTCCAACACTCAACTAACACTGTAATAAGAGCATGGTCAAGCCCAATGTAACCACATCTGGACACTCCCCCTAAACCAGTTCTATCAATAAGATCTACCAACCTACGGGGAGCCGTATTGCAACACTGAAATAGATTGTGACCGAAACGCCTACACTAAAGATCAGTGAAACACATCTCATGGTCCCACTCCATATCAACCCAAACCTATGCTCGTGCTGTCTTGTCAAAACATCAGGGACTATGGGACCCGGATGTAGGTGTGCTGGGACTTCTTCCATCTACATTATTTATAGTTTGAGTTACGGTCAATATCTATAAATTAAAGTTAAAAAATTTAAATAAATTATAATTCCAAACTTTTTAAGGTATGTTGTTTATGATACAATTATTTTAGGGTATTTAGGGTTTGTATGATTTTTAACATATCAAGTTTAGTGTTTTAGGGTTTTTAGGGTTTTTAATGTTTTTATAATTTATGGTATAGGATTTTAATATTAAGATTTTGGGTTTTTAGGGTTTACTATTACAAAGTTTAGAGTTTTACGGTTTAATGTTTAAAATATCAATTTTTTAGGGTTTTTTAATGTTTTAATAATTTATGCTATAGGATTTTAATATTATGATTTTGGGTTTTTAGGGTTTACTGTTAAAAAGTTTAGAGTTTTACGGTTTAGTGCTTGATGTAAAATTTAGGATTTTAATAATAGATTTTTAAGTTTTTTATTATTTAAAGTTTAGGATTTTTAAGTTTTTTAGGGTTATTGATGCTATATTTTATAGCTAAGTATTTTTCTACTTGGTAAATTCAATATTAGGGTTTTAGGGTTTAGTCCCCATATATATATATATATATTTAAATGGCATACAATTAATAATAATATACTAAACCCTAAATTTTCAAGTTAGGGTTCTACTAATTACAAAAAAAAAAAAAAAAAACCAAGTTAAGAGAAAAACCCCAAATTCCAAGTCCCCATCTTTTCTACTAAAAAACTTATAAGAATGATGCAAAATAATTATCCACATAAATAAAAAAAATTCAAATAATCATAAAGTGAAGTAAAAAAAAAAAAAACCTAATTATCCAATTAAATTCATCAAAATAATTCATCACCCTAAAATCACTTTTGTAATACAAATCACAATTATATACATAAAATGATCAAATTTGCACAAATTTATCAATAACAACAAATTTAAACATAAACCCAAAACCCACTTTCACAAAAATAAATTAATTCAAATAGACAAATAATCCAAATAAAATTTATAAAATTAATTCACAAACAACAATTAACAAGCCCAAATAACCAATAATTAAAATTAATACATAATACACAAAATAATTTAAAGAAATAAAAACTTACCAAAAATTAAAAATGCAGCTTTGTACCGATAAGCTCTGTCTAACGTTTTCCACTCCAAAACTCTAACAACCTTCGTACTCCAAGGAAACTCTCATCGATTCAAACTTGAATTTCAAAAATTTAACTAAATTTTTACTGTAAGTTTTGAAATAAAATACAAAAGTATAAGAAGAAGAGAAGATACAAGTATAAGAAGAAGGAAGAAAATAAAAGGAAGAGGAAAAGGACTTACCAAGCAGCAACGGCGGCAGCGGAGTAGCGAGAGCGGTGGCGGCACAAAGAAACAAGAAAGAAGAAAATTTTCGTGGAAGAAAGAAGAAAGAAGAAGGAAGGAGGCGGGGTAGGGTTTATAACATGATAACTCACGGTCATTATGTGTTATCACTAATAATAACGCACAATGATAGTGCGTTATAATGACTGATAACGCATGATCACTGTGCGTTATCGACAACTCACCGCCACGTTAGTAAACGATTCCGCTACGTCGTTAAACATGATTTTTAATGCGTTTTAATCCGCTTATTAATGATAACGCACAATGACTATGCATTATGGCTATTGTAGGATTTTAAAAAAATTGAACTAATTTAGTATCTATTTTTTGAAAGTGGACTAAACATAGAAAAAACCAATCAATGACTTTAAATTGCAAGATACTAAAACTCTAATAATTTATTAGAGCCCACATGAAATAAATTAACACAAATATTTGTCAAAGCATTAAAAGATAAATTTGAGAGAAGAAATTGCATACCTATCAATAGTCATTAGGAGAAAAAACAGAACAACCCTTTGACCCCATAAGCATTTGGTTAGGGGGAAAAAAAAAGAAGAAAACGTGAAACGCTATTATTCCAGAAAAAATGTATATAAAAAATTGCATGCATGAGCAATTGTAAATCAGGAAAAAAATGTATGGCCATTATTGAGTGGTGAGATGATATATATAGGCTATAGCTGGCATTGAGTAAGAGATGGTAGGAGACTCTTTTAACTTTCAAAATTATGTTGTTATCCCAGAAAAAAATAATCTTTTTTGATTCTCCTATCTCTTAAATAACTATTTTAAATTTTCAAACAAAAATTTTCATTTTTTAATATCTTTAATTAAAATTTTCAAGCTATTCAATAAATTAATATTCAAGCTATTTTCAAGCTACTCAAATTAGATTTTTTAGTACAGAAAAATGAGTTTTTTTCTCGAAATTATTGTGAAGAAAAAGTAGCCCTAAAATATTAAGTACTTCAAATATTCATAAATCCAAAATTCAATTGATTTTTTTAAAAAAAGAAAACCTTAAAGAGTGGAGATTATCAGAACTCCTTTTTGAAATCAAATTGAGGAGTAACTGGTGTATGGAAACGGACCATTTCTTTTTAATTGATGTAATTATTCGGGGAAAAAGAAAAAGAACCCTTTTTGGTAGTTAACACATATTAAATAATAGTAACAAATATGTAGATTCATATATGTAAAACACATTTACTATCCTTATCAAATTATTTTGTTATTTCATATCATTAAATTTGAATTTAAAATTCATATTGGAGTTTTGTATTAATTTAATGAGAAAAAAATTCTCACAGTCAATCAGAATTCTGAATTTTAGAAAATTAGTTTAGAGCATTGAAAGTTTGAAAGAGTTTATAAATCAAAAACACCCTCTTCATTATATATATATATATATATATATTAGCCTAAAAGTCCGTGCTATGTACAGGTAGAGATATTAATAGCTTAAAGGCTTAGAGCAATGCACATGAAAGACATTGTTAATAGGAAAAAGAAAAATTAATTATATTTAGAAAAAATATCAAATATAATAATTTGAAAATGATACCGACTTAAAAATTTATTAAAAAATCCTAGACTAAATGACTTTCTTTTGTAAATATGTGATTTCTATTTTTGAGAAAAAGAAAAATATTATTTGATTAAAAGTCAAAAATATTATTTAATGACAGACACATATACTTCTTCTTTCCTTTATAAATGATGCATTTCAAAGAAAAAAATTAACAATAATAAAAGAATTTGAAAATTATATAAGGATTAATAATACTTACAATTTTCTATCCCTAGAAATTAAGTAAAATTTTTTAACTAATATTCCTCCTACTTGTGACTCACAAAAAGAAAGAAAGAAAAAAAAAAAACCACACCCCATCTTCACACACTAATTAAAAAAAAACCTCCTCTTCTACCTAAGGCTTCCGCACTCCCACCTCCAAACAAAAATATTCCCTCTTTCTCCAGAAAAAAAAAAATAAAATAATAATAATAATAATAATAATAATAATAATAATAATAATAATAATAACCCTCTCATCCTCTACCCTTACTCTTAACAAACTCTCCCTGCCCCCTCCTCCTTTCCCCCCATTCAATCCACTACACGCCCTCACACCAAAAAAACAAAAAGAAACCTCTTCATCCATTCTCTATACCTCTCCTTTTCTACTCATAGAAAGTAAGCAAAAATTTGTAGCAAATTTCATCAGTGACCCGCGCTCTTCCACCTACCCCATCCCCTTCTTGTCTCTCTCTCCTGCCTAACTCCCACCCCCTCTCCTCCCAAAAAAGAAAAATTTAAAAGAACCTCCTACCCCTTTTCTTTACCCTTGTCCTTCCATTCTCCCGAAAAAAGTATTGTATATAATATTATAATTACTAAATTGACAAGTTTCCTTTCCCACCCTTAAAAAATAAAAAAAAAAAGAAAAAATAAAGATCCATGCTAAGTAAGAACACCTCACCTCCTCTTTCCCCTTAGCCTCCTCCACCCACCTAATGGAAACAAATCAACAAAAAATTCATAAAAATCCCTTACAAAAAAATCATGTGCTAATATCCTTATAATAATCGATAGAATTACTACAAAGAAAGTATGAAAATCGGAAGCATGCTTGAGACACTATCTACCATGCCATATTATGTCACCTTGTTCCTCCCTTGCTCATTCAATATGTCAAGAAATAGAAGAAAAAATACAAAGAGATATTCACATTTTACAATTTCTCAATGAATATTAATTATTTTTTACTTATCATTTAACAATTATAAGCATAAATATTTTTTAAAAAAATCATTTAGACAAAATATATATGTCTAACTTTAGTTTTAGTTTTAAAACTCTAAAAGTTAATTTTAGTTTATAACATATATGTCCCCTATCTCCCCTTTCCCATATTTTTTTTAATGTTCTTTCCCTTCTCCTCCATCTTTCTTAACCCCCATCAATTGGTGGGGTGCAATTCTAGTAACTCTGTCACTATACTAAAGTCTCCTACATAAACAAAATGTATGCAACAAAAAATATCATATATATTTTTTGAAAAAGTTTCTGACCAATGTTCTAAAATGCAAGTGTCTTACCTTTTTAAGTAAAAGTTTGTTCCAATTGGCATTTCCTTTCGCATACACTATATGAGTTTCTGAAATCGAAGAAATGAAATATATATGTACAATCAAGAATATCAATTGCATAATTAGGAATATCATAAATGAGAGAAGACAGTTACATTAAAAAAAATGAAAAAAAAAAAAAAAACATAGAAGAATGAAAGGACCTAGACCTATGTCACATGGTTTTATCAACTAAATAATCAAGATGATAGAAACTAAACATGTAATTACAACAAAGTTTAGTTAGAAAAATGAACAGAAAAGAGCGATGAAATAATACCTAAAAGAATTAAAATGGCAGAATTACCAAAATAAAGTAAAATAGCCCTTGAAATTAAATATTTCAGTTGGTAAAAATGAAATGGAATACAATAATCAATTGTTTAATCACCTAAAATGATTGAAATTACAAAATTAACAAAAAAAATGAAGAATTCAACTATAACACACAAAAAATGTAAAAATAAAAAAATAACCCTTGAAATTAAAGAATTCAGTTAGAAAAATGAACAATGGAAAACAATACCCCATTGTTTAATCACCTAAAACAATCAAAATTACAGAATTAAGAAAAAATGAATAATTCATCAGAAACACAAAATTTAAAACATGAACTATTGGAAGAAGAAGATTAAGGGGGGAGGTGAATGTTAAAAAAAAAAATTACCTTTCTTAAAGCTTACATCTCGGTACTTGTCATACTGTATTCTTACCTTCTCAATATATATATAGTTAAGGAGTTGGGCTTTTAATTAGTGTAGAAGTGGTCAATCAATAAAATTGACCCATTATTTTAAAACTTTAAAAAAATATTAGATATTTGAGGAAATTAGTACTCAATTTTTAGAGGCTTTAAAAGGATACATGGTAAATTATCAATCATCAATTTCGGAGAATTTGGAAAGTTTTATTTCTCAATTTTAACCATGGACAAATTGTTTCATATATCCTATAGAGAAGACTACCTCAATTAGGAATACAAAGTCTATTGGGAAACATACTAAGTAAGGGAACTACAAATTAGTCAACCAATTACAATTAAAGATGATCAAAGACTTAAAAATATACAAATTATACATAATTAAGGAATTAATCATCAGCATATATATACAATGGTAAGAGATACAATCAAACTTACACAAAGTGAAAATCAAAGTGATGATTACCTCTTTTTATGAAATTTACCAAGTCTTCAAAAAAAATTTCAAATTCTTGAAAAATTTTGTATAAAAGGGAAAAAGAATTGGTAATGCTATAATGATGAAAACACCAATCAAAATTACCTCGCACGTGCATGTTTTTACAAAAGAGTGCAAATCAAAGTGACAAAAAAGTGATAGAATACATTTCTTCGGAAAGAAAGAAAGTTTGTTTCTGCTGTAGATAATAAAAGAAAAATAGTATATATAAAAGAAAAAATAATTGGCAATATATGCTGAATCAAAAGATACCTTCTCAATATCTCAGAATGGAAAATCTCCTAAATGAGAGCTAATCTTTAACCATTCCGAAATGGATGCTTCTTTCTTTGCCCAGTAGGCTAGTTTCAAAAGTGGCCACGATTGTGTAGCAACTTCCAGACATAGTTTTTTTCTAATCAATTATGAACATTTAAAAAGAAAAAAATGTACAGTTTGCAAATTAGGTATTGAAGAATTGAAGACCCAGTTGAAGAAGAGTACCATTAGTTGAAGAAGAAGTCAGAAACCCTAGTAGCCGTAATTATTAAAAATTTGCATTTGCTGGCTAAGTATATATATAGAAGTATAGAACCCCATGAAGTTAAATAAATTCAAATTTTTAAAAGTTACTAATTATTTTCTATGCATCAAAGTTTTAGGGTGTGATAAGGTTTATAGGAATATACTGATATGTGCTTAATTGTCTATATTTATATATGTAATTTCATTGTTTTATGATGTTTTTAATATGTAAACATGCATATTTTGTACTAATACCCTTTATCCTTGTCTTAGGTGCTTTAAAAAAGAAAAAAAGGTAAAAAGAAACGAAAACGAAGCTAAAATGACAAAAATTGAGTCGACGGCGTCAACGAAACTGATCTACCGCCAGAGGTAGGCCAACTTACCACCGACGGTAGGTCCCGAGGCCAAAAGTGAATTCAAGATAGAAAGCTACCGTTGATGGTAGGAGTAGCCTACCGTTGCCGGTAGGTCCTGACGTCGAGAAATATTTTGTGGACAGAAACCTACAGCGAATGATAGATCCTAACCTACTATGCGTGGTAGGTTCCAGCTGGAAGCAGTTTTAATCCAATTTTGACTCAGTTTTGATGTCATTTCTCCCTTATAAATAGTTAATTCTGTTAGTAGGATAGAAGAGAGTAGTTAGGAGTAGTTGGTAGATAATTAAGGGTAGATTTAGGTTAGCCAATTCTTCAATTTCTACATTTAATTAGTTAGTTTGTTAAACATTAGATTTTCAGTAAATTAGTTCTTGGAGATCAAGATCGAAGATCCAATTTCAAGATTTCAAGCTTCAATTGAGCGATTAGAGAGACGAGTTCAGGAGACATTCGGGACTATGATTGCGGCTTCAATGTTACTCCTAAGTTTTCTTTTCCTTACTTTGTTATTGAACTTAATGTTTAATTTTAGTATTATGACAATGAATAGTGAGTAATTCTTTATGTTTGATGAGGGTTGAACCATAGTTCTTGTTTATAATGATTTTGGTTTGACTTATTGATTTTGATGTTTGCTTTTTGTTAGGTTGTTTTCCAATTGTATTTGTTTGCAATGTAATTATCACGAGATTAGATTATTCGCATGAATGCTTGGAATTGAAAAAGGAAGAGCGTTCTAGGGCAACCAATTGGTGATTGATTGAGGCAATTGACTAAAGATACGATTTTACACTTTTAGGTCCTTTAAATCACCTAAATTTAGTGCACTCATAATTTGTTAGGGAGAAAAGCGATTTCCTATAAGGTTATTGAGTAGGGTGGTTTTCGCCTAGAGATAGGAATTACCCAATTTTTAGTGATTACCTAACTTAATTAATTCAACATCGTTTTTATTAAAGTTTTCTAATTGAATTAGTAACAAGGATTATGAGGATTTCACCATACACACTCTTGTTTTTATAAGTTTTAAATCTTAATTTTAGTGCTTGTGTTTTTTAGTTGTTAAACATTTTTCAGTTTTTAATCTATTCTTTTAAACCAATTTCTTAGACTAAATATTAAAGACACGACTAGTACTTAAGCCTTTACCGTTCATCGAGAGATTCGACATTCGGATATAACTTGTTTACTATAGTGATAAAATCCACTTGCATGTTGCTTAGTTTAATGGTCATTCCCTTATTCTTTTAAACATAAACATCAATATCCCATTTTGAATAGATATAGATATGGAATAGTTGTTCCTTAGTTGTAGTTAGAGATTTTTTAAAATTTAAATATAAATATTAGATTTTCAATTAATTTAATGTATAAAAAACTTATAAACCAATGAAATGTTTGCAAAATATTTAAGGAATTCAAAATCCTAGAAAATAGGATTGGAGGCTTAAAGACTTGAGAGGGTTCTAAACTCAAAAACACCCACTTCATTATATATATACTAGTCAGAAACTCGTCCTATGCACGGGAATGAAATTTTTGTAATAAAAAAAAGGTACATATATAATATTAATTTATTTTTTAAATGTAAACATTATTTAATTAAAATAAATATATAATATTCTATTTTTAAATGTAGCTTAAATTTAGAACTCTGATAAAGTTAGTTTTACCATAGTTACTTTTTTTAAAAAGAATCATTGAGTTACTACATATATAAGGTTTTCAAATAAACTCATATAAATAAAAACGCAATAATATTAAATAAAAAAGAAGTGTAAGAACAAAATGAAAAAAATAAACATTAAAAAAATCATAAGAATTCAAAATACTCTCTTTCCTACTCTTAAAAATTAAGTTAAAATATGTAATTAATATATATCCTTCCCAAAATCGAATATCCATTTTAACCCAACCCCATCCCCACTTCCCTCTTCACCCCTACCCCCCCCAACGCCCCCCTCCCACCTCTCCCTCTCCCCCCTCCCACCCCATGCTTCAAAAAAAGAAAAGGAGAAAGAAAAGCCCTCATTCCCATGCATCTCCACCCCCTTCTCTCCCCTCCTTCCCTGGCCCCAAGGAAAACCTCACTTTCCCGTATAACCCCCCTCCCTCCTCCCCCCCCATCCCCTCCCTCCTTTCCCCACGCCTACCCCTCCCCCCTCTCCCAAGAAAAAACCTCGTTCCCACACCTCTGCCCCTTCCCCCCAAAACAATCCCTCTTTCCCATACATCCCCCTCTCTCATCTGCCCCCAAAATTTCTTATTATTATTTTTTAAAGTGCAGCAGGATAAATTTCTGGTGACGTCTTAAGAGCTTCTCTAGCTAACACATGCTAAGACGCATAGATTAATAAGTTTCTGAATTAAATTTAAATTTTTTAGGTTTCGATAATTTTTTTTGAATTATTATGTAAGTTTGTTAGACTTTAACTATTTTATACTTACCAACAACGTATATTTTTAAATTGACTAATCTTTTAATTGTGACATTATTATATTAAAATTTATGGAAAAAGTACTTAGAGGAATATAAATAAAATCAAGTTGGATATTTTAAAATTATATTCTCATCCCTTTGCATAATTCCTTTCCCAAAAGGCAAATGAAACACAAAATAAAATATAGTATTGTTGCTTCTCCTTTTTTTTCCTGATTTTCCATCGTCAAGTTTAATTGTATTTATGTGTACATGCACGGCAGCCTTCGTTAATGCTAAGACAAAATTATCAACCAAGCAAATCATTGAGTAGAAAGAGCTGTTAAAAAACTATTATTTAGTGATAGAATTATTCTAATGGTTGAAAGTATCTTTGAATATTCTTCATCATCCCAAAGAAAAGTAAAATTTTCCATGTATTAAGGAAGAGAAGTTAGACATGATTTTATATTTTTTCCATTCCCCTACACTGAAGCTCACCAAAATTATCATACTATCTGGATGGTTGTTTATTTTAAAGTGTAGTTTTTATTGGAATTTGTAAAAATTTGTGAGAAGAGAAGTAGGACACAGAGTAAGAAATTGGGTAAAGACTCAAATAAATAAATAAAATAGCAATTCAAGTAGAGCCCAAATTTAAAGAAATGGATTTACTATTTCGGTTGGCCAGTTCAAAATTTATGCTACTACCACAATATAAACATTAAATATTATTTTTACATATATAGGACTTCCGGTTCTATTATCACTTTTCTTTTTTTTCTTTTTATTATTTGAAATTATCATGTACTTCAAAATTTCAAATAATGTACGCGAAACATATTCTAATGGACAATTAGTTTCACTAACATAAGTAGCCACACCTCTGAAAAATTAAAACACTTAATTAATACAGAAAAAGGAAAATGAAAAGTTAAAAAATAATTAATTGCTTTAGCATATATAATAATATCCTTTTAAAAGTAGAACTTAATATGACTATTCATCTATCCAAACTCTTGAGAGTGTTCATCAGTCTCGGTGGGATTGACCTAAACTACTTCACTTTACCTTCTTATGCAAAAAATTGATTTCCTCATTAACACATCAATCCTTATTTTTGATAGGTCCTGATGGATAAAATGGTAAACTTCTCTTACTCCCTTGGAATAAACTTTATTAAAATTATACGACTTGTTAAATTGAGGTGCAATCCAAGAAAAATATATCAAAAGAATAATGAAAGTTTAAAAAGGTTACTAAATTTGCTAACTACAATAAAAACCCAAGGTTCAAATATTAAATTTTAGAAAAATAAAGGATTAAAATTAATGAAAAATGGAATGAATTTGTAATAAGTATATCTTTTATTTCTGCAGGCTAGATAGCTTCTTGTACTTTCTAAAGCAAAATCTCCTGCAATGTGAAAAATGAAAATATAAATATAGAGTAAAACAAAAGATAATGGTTAGGAAGAGTAATTTAGTCAAGCAAAGCCAAAAAGAAGATAAAATTGTTGAGAACTAAATAATAAAGCAAAATTTAAAAAACCTTCGGGATTAAAAAAAAAGTAAACGGTGAAATTGAATGAGGATATACTTGTGCCAAAGGGAAAGACAATGAATAAAGAAAAACTTAATTAGTTTGAAAATTTTAATAAAGAAGGAAGAAGAAAATGCAGGCTTAGCAAAAAAATAATAATAATAATAATAATAATAATAATAAAAGAACAAACTATATTACTGAAGAAAATCTAGTCAGATATATATAGACTCAGACGGATTGAAATTAGAAGAGTCATGTAGTTATTTAAATTAGAGTAAAAAAAAGGAACAACCTATATTACTGAAGATTATATGTAGACTCTTTATCTCTGATGGAGTAGTTATCTAAATTAGAGTATCATATCTTTAGTCACGTATCTCTTGATATTTTGAATCCAAACAAATAACAGTTTCTACTTAATTTAGTCCCAAAAACTTCCTTAACCAATCAAAGTATTTTAAACTTACTAAAAAAATTCAATATCTTACTAGGAGCATTCAAAAGATATCTAGTTAGTCGGTTTCTTAAAAAGTTACTCTTTATAATTCAAAATTCACTGGTGGTAAAAAAAAATTCATAAATCCATGAGTTAAAAGAAAAAAAACTATCCTGCAAGATAGATTTGGATATGACCCTAGGGAGATATATCCACCGTTCTTTATCACATAATTTAAACAGTCTGAGACGGCTCCTGTTGTAGTGCAGCACTTTCAGACTTTGGAGGACAGCCCAACTTCGGGTTAGTCCAAGTCCAAGTCATTTTAATCGAGCCCACCTCAGAAGAAGGCTCAGTAACTTTGGCACTAGAATGTGTTACGGCCCATTGGGGTCTTGGGCTTAACTGCTCCAACTAAGAAGGCCTTAGCGGACACCTGTACCCATTTCTTAGCTCCACTGGGCTCGCTTGCTCCATGGCCCGAACAAGCTAGATTTGAACTCACAAATAGATTTGGTATGTTATTTAATTTACCCTGAAATGTAGAAACATCCCTAGGTGATCCCATATTTTCTCCTTATTAATCTAGAATATCAAAACGTGAACCCGAAGAGGAAGATTCTTTTTTCTCTGGTAGATTATTTGGTAAAGTGGATTCACAGGATACTCGCCACTCTTGTCTCTACTTGCCTTTACTAGCTCCCTCTTTTGGCCCTTGATTGACTCCAAAGTTTCCTTGAGATTTGATTTCCCAATTTGATCCTCCAATTGATTCAATTACCTCTTTACCAGCAACCTTCCATCGGATGAGTTTCTTGGGCAACATCCAAGTTCCAAACTAGTTTCCGTCTCCAAATTAACCGATCACTCTGCCACAAAGATCTTATTGGGAACTGATGCTAGGGAAACTTTGGTAATCCCAGAATCCTGACGTTCCGCTCCTGCAATCTTCGAACATTCTACATCTTGATGCCCATATTCACCACAAAGAAAATAGATGAGATATAGACCACCATCTTCTACTGCTTGTTCATGGCCCATGACTGAGAAAAGGGGCACCAAAGGCTGACAAAAATCAATTTCAAAACATAACCTAGCAAATTTCCCTCTTAAGGTGGAAAGTGTTGTGGGATCCACCTTTACTGTACGTCGCACTAGGTCAACCATTCGTAAGAGAAAGTTCTCGTGAAAAAATTCAATTGAGATTTCAAGAAAATGTACCCAAACTAAAGTCTCGGAGATCTTATCTTGAGAAGGACGGAAGTTGGGTTTCCATTTTGCCACAGTGAGGTAGTGACCAAGCACAAACCATGGACTATCATTAAGGATATGCTCATAGTTATTCTTTGATCTAAAACGACCAAATAGTATCCAGCCTCAACCTCGATGAACTCACACTCCCAATGAAGTTTCCAAAGACAAGTATATGCTGAATTAATAGTTTATATGCAATGTTGCATCCAAGCACTTTAATGATAAGTGCTTTATGCCAAGGCCTCCAAAGGCTTTAGTAATTCTCTAGAGTGATTTGCATACAAGGCATGGAGTCTTTAACATTTGCAGTAGCTTGCACCATTTTGGGCAGATCCGGCTCTAAGAAAGTATCCAAGGCATCATCCTCAATATAAAATGGTGGCATGAGTTTCCCCAGGACAACCGTCTCCTCAAAGGATTACGCCTTCACCGCTTCCTTGTTTTCAGTAGGCAACAATGGTACCGAAGCATGGGAGAATGAGATCCCATAGTAAAAGTAAGTGAGGGAAACATAATAAGTTCCCCATTACTTCGACGTTTACATTTTTTCACACTCCGAGACATTTGATTTGCTTCCTTAGTGGTGGTGCCGGAGATTCTATCCGGAGACTAGAGAGAGGTCATAGAGGTCACTTGTCAACGAGCCTAGTTGTTTATAATGTGATATCACATCAATTTAAAAATTATTTAGATGACATTTTGTAGCTTAGAATAATATAAATCCAAAAGCCATAATACTATCTTTTTAAATTTTTGATAGATACTTTTCCTTCATATTATATTAAAAAATATTTTTTTTTTCAGTAAGATTATATAAAGAAGATAATTCTAGTGGATATAAGATAGAAAGAACAATACTCCTATTTATGGTAGATAAAATAAGATAATATTTACAATCTACTCCTATTTGAGGATTGATTTTGCTGAAAATAGAAGCTTTTATCTTTACCAACAACAATATTGGTGTACCTGTGAAACAACATGGTGTCATATGCCCGTATTAGGTCTAAAGAAATAGAATCCTCAGTAGAGACATGCGAATGACCATTAGTAGTATGTGTATGAAGATGTATTGAATGTTCCCCTTCTCACTCTTCATCTCAACCACTAATAGGTTTCGGTTCGTTAAAGTGAGATCTCTTTTAATAACTACTAGCAAAAGTATCCACCATTAATGTACCAACTGTGCAGAGAGCATCGCTACGAAACTGAAAAATGAAAAATTTTCCCATGATTTTCATTCATGCAAGGACTCGTTAAACTATAGAAAGCGTCCACTTGCCTTGTCAAATGAGAGATCTTGAGTCTGAGTTATCTCAGGAACGACTTTATGCTGTATTTTCAGACTTGTGTTGCAGTTTGCCTTGTGCTAATAGATCTCCCTCAGATTAGGTGAGAAATCTCGGACACTAGGTAAACTATATAGAATACCCGACAAGACGTGAACCATGCCGATGGCGAATATTAGGCCAACAGCAAAAGCTTTTAATTAGAAAAAATTACATCTGTCTCCGGCAAGAATACCGAAAAAATCTTACTCAGAATCGACCAACCAGTCCAGTCTGGTTTTCTCAACACTGAAAAATAATTAAAGTATAGGGTGAATCAATTAGACGCTTTAATTTTTACTTGTGACAGTTAGATGCCTCTCAATTTTTATTAAGACAATTATGAATTTATTAATATAAAAATACCTTAAATCTGGAATTATCATAAGTTAAATATAAATGTATATTTTGACAAGTTATTACTAAATTTATGATTAATTGAAACCTTGTTAATTATTTTCAATATCATTTTGATTCCTATGACACAAGAACTATTTTTTTTAAAGACAATTATCTAAAGACCATATTTAAATATTTTACTATCTATGGATAAAAAAGTTCTAAAATTATCATTAACAATCAATATCAAAAAT
Organism: Catharanthus roseus; assembly: GCA_028651295.1. Taxonomy (NCBI): domain Eukaryota; kingdom Viridiplantae; phylum Streptophyta; class Magnoliopsida; order Gentianales; family Apocynaceae; genus Catharanthus; species Catharanthus roseus. The sequence continues at coordinate 3,072,285 of JAPQWS010000140.1, read as the reverse complement.
ATTTAAAAATATCTATCATTATCTTCAAAAAAATAGGTTGGAGAGAGAAGGGTAGAGGGTGGGAGACTTTTAATTTTTTTTAAAAGATTTAAATATTTCTAATTTTTAATTTTTAAATAGTGTTTAATACAATGAGTGGCTAAGACTATTTTTACTCTATTAAATTAATTTCTAAAGCTTAAGGCTTTAGTTTTAATTTTGAATGGTACCTGAAAGTTTTCAGTGAGAAAAAAATCTGTTGTTTTCTGTCTATTATTGTAAAAAAGTATACATATATAGTTGTCACCATGTATGACCAATCCTAAACCGACTATAATTAGGAAACTAAATATACATGGATTAGGAGATATGAATCCTAACAAAATAATAATAATAATAATAATCCTAATCATAGTAGAATTTTAATCCTTAATACTCCCTTTCAAGTTGGACATGAAGGTCTGAAATGCCCAACTTGGAAACAAAACGATAAAAGTGAGTGGGATGAAGAGCTTTAGTTAGAACATCGACCGGCTGATGTTCGCTTCGAATATAAAAAGGAGAAATAAATCCACCTTGAAATGCATCGCGGATAAAGTGACAATCAATTTCAATGTGTTTAGTGCGTTCATGGAACACAGGATTTTCAGCGATGTGAAGAGCAGCTTGGTTATCACAATGTAATGGAACAGGACGCGTGATAGATACATGAAGATCATGAAGAAGGCTAGATAACCATTTTAATTCGCATACAGTCATTGCCATGGAGCGATATTCGGCTTCGACAGAAGAGCGAGAGACGGTATGTTATTTCTTTGTTTTCCAAGAAATAGGGGAACCACCGATTGAAACAAAATAGCCCGTAACAGAATGCTGTGTAGTGGGGCAGGTGGCCCAATCGGAATCACAATAGGCGGTCAGTAAAAGAGGAGAAGATTAAAGAAGAATACCACGACCAGAACTTCTCTTGAGGTATCGAATGACCCTTAAAGCCGCATCCCAATGAGCATGACAAGGAGCATGCATAAACTGAGTGAACGTATGAACAGAGTAAGCGAGCTCAGGTCTTGTAAGAGTAAGATAGATGAGTTTGCCAATGAGTCTGCGACATCGTTCTGGGTTATCAAAATAGGGGCTATTATCTTTAGCCAACTGATAATTTTGTTCAATAGGAATAGAAGCCGGTTTGGCCCCGAATAATCCAGCCTCAGAGAGAATTTCCAAAGTGTACTTTCTTTGGCACAAAAATAAGCCCGAGGGATCTCTTGCAATTTCAATACCCAAAAAATATTTAAGAGGACCTAAATCCTTCATGTGAAAGGATTTATTCAAGGAAGCTTTGAAGGCATTTATTGAGGGTAGTGAATTGCCAGTGAGTAATAAATCATCCACATAAATGAGAACACATAAAAAAATATTATCTCGTGAGTATGTGAAAAGTGAATAATCTGCATAAGATTGGGAGAAACTACACTCACGAAGAGCAGCAGTCAGTTTTAAGAACCAACACCTGGGGGCTTGTCAAAGACCGTATAAAGATTTCTTCAGAAGATAAACCTGTCCACTAGAAGAAGGGCGAAAACCAAGTGGGAGCGCATGTATACTTCTTCTTGTAAATCATCGTGTAAAAGTGCATTGTGGACATCCATCTGATGAATAGGCCAGTTTCAAGCAGTAGCAACAGAAAGTAAGGTTCAAACAGTAACCATTTTACCAATGGGGGCAAAAGTGTCTATGAAATCAATGCCTGCCGTTTGTGTATTGCCTAAAATCACCAAATGGGCTTTGTATCGCTCGATAGTACCATCTGCTTTGTATTTAATGTGATACACCCATTTACTTCCAAGAGCACGTTTGCTAGGTGGCAAGGATGTCAAAGTCCACATACTATTTTTTTCTAAGGCATCAATTTCTTGTTGCAATTGTGGTGCGCCATTTAGAATTCGAGACATCTTCAGAGAAAGTGGTAGGTTTCGTTTCTGTGGCAACAAAGGATAAAAAATGCCTATGCGAGGGAGAGAATTTTTTATAATCCACAAATTACGTTATAGGATAAAGGGACGTACATGTGAGAGCCGAACAGGGTGTGAGAGCCGAACAGGGTGAGGGATACAGAAGATTTCTAGATGGCATTGCAATCATAATCTCGGAGTCGGACTGGAATATTTTTTATTCTAGTGCTCTTCCGAGTTCAAATATTTTGCCGATTTTCTTGTAATTGTTGTTGAGAAAATTCAGATGAGGAAGAAGACCCTTCTGGTGGCTGAAATTGTGTTGGGAGGGGTGTTGGAAGAGGGTGTTGGACTGTAACTGCATCTGGGCCGCGAGAGGGAGAGAAGCTGGGCTGGTCAGGTAGGCTACAAGGAGGTGGAGCGTCTGGGCCGCGAGAAGGAGAGGAGCTGGGCTGGTTAGTTGGGCCACAGGAGGCAGGTGGACCGCGCGCAGCGTCTGGGCCAAGTTGCTGTGGGTTTTGGCCGCGCGCAACAGGGAGAGGAGGCTGAGTTTCTGGGCCATTCGCGGATGGGCCGCTAGGTGGGCTGGCAAGTGCTGTGGAGAAATGTGGGTTTTGTGGGGTGGGCTCAGTGTTTGGCTGTGGATTTGAGTGTTTGGCTATGGAGAAAGGTGGGCTTTGTGGGCGGGTGGACTGTTGGTTCTAGGCTGTTTTATTTTGTGAGTTTATTTTAGCTGTTGGACTTGTACTCCTCCTGTCTTTGGAGGCCAAAATTTGTTCTCCAAAATTGTATAATTGTTGGAATTCGGTAGCTTTTATGGAAGTATTAGATTGCTCTTTGGTAGGGGAACCTTGTTTCATCAAAAATTACATCTCAGGATAAGATAAACTTCTCTGCTTGCATGTCATAAAAATGCCAACCTTTCTTTATGGATATCCAGGAAGACACACATTTTGCTTCTAGCTCTGAATTTATCTCTTGATAAACCATAATCATGAACATAAGCCAAACATCCAAAGCTTTTGATGTGAGAATAAGATGGCTTCTTCCCATATAATAATTCATTAGGAGTTTTTCCATGTAATAATGAGGAGGGTGTGCTGTTGATAAGATAACCGGCAGTGAGTACACATTCTCCCCACAATTTTATGGGCAAATTGGCCTGAAAACGCAAAGCCCGAGCAATGTTTAGAATATATCGATGCTTCTGTTCTACCCTACAATTTTGTTATAGGGTGCCAACAATAGTAGTTTGATGCAACATGCCATGAGTTGAAAAATACGTCTTTAAATATGTAAATTCTGTGCCATTGTCACTCCGTACTACTTTCATGATTTTTTGAAATTAAGTTTTTATCATAGCAAAGTAATCTTTTAGAATTGGCGCAACTTCACTTTTTTCAGAGATTAGATATATCCAAATAGCCCTAGAATAATCATCAAGTATGGTAAGGAAATATGAGGCACCTATAGTCGATGGAGTTTTGTATGGCCCCCACAAATCACAATGTATTAAATCAAAAATTTTAGATGCTTTATTATCACTTAAAGAGAAACAATCACGAGTTTGATTAGCTTGTAAATATATATTGCAAGGAACAGTTCTAGTGCTAGAATTTATAGAAATTCCCAAAAATTTATTCACCACAGAATCCAAAGGATGTCCCAACCTAATATGCCATAATGTGCTAGAGTTTTGAACAGTACTAGAAAAAGCATATAATGCTGACGGTTGCATGGCCTTGTAGAAGAAAATCCCATTCTTCTGCTCAGCCACTCCAATTGGCCTCATCGAGATACGGTCCTGTATAACACAAAAATTGTCAGAAAGGGTGATAAAACACCGTGATTCTCGAGCTAATTGATGTTAGTATATGCCCTAAGACCAATTGACTCACATTTATGATTTATGAAGCCTGTATTTTTGAATTGTATTTTATGCTCTTGGTCATCAAGTATGTGACTTGATAGTAAAACCCTTATAGCTAATAAAATACTATTCTTATTTGTCCTTAGTTTATTACATCTTGTAAACTAGTGTGAAGTTGATTGATGGTCAAATTTTACTGATCATGAATATGAGATATCAAATCAATTCATAAATACATATTGAGAATACTGTATTGGACATAACCCAAAGTGAAGAAGAAATATTGCATGGGTTTAAGTTATAAGTATTTCTTCTCAGTTTTATATTTTGTGTCCTTTGACCTAATGTTTCTTGCATGGGGAGAAAATATGTTTTGACATAGTCAAACATCACTTTTAATTAGGTGATTATTATGACTATTGGTTGGCTTATTTTCTTGTCATGGCTTGAATATTGGAGATAGTGAAAGGGATTTGTCCCTCTCCTTTTAGAGAGGGATATCCATGGGCCCCTTGATAAGGAAGACTGGAAATATGCATGGCCATGCTCAAATAAGTATTAATAAGGTGTTATTAATATTATTTGTTGGAACAGTCTGCTTGGTGATCAAGTAAATGGTTAATTAAGTTTTATAAGGATGACTTAGCCCATGCCTTATATTTAATTAGGATATCGTGTGACAAAAGGACTAAATATTAAATCTGATGCTAGGTTATTATTGCATTTACTTAACTTGGGCAAGCATAATGTCTTGCTAGATGCCGCTTATATTTTGTGAATAAATGTCTAGGACATTTTTTCATTCACTGCCAACGTTAAGTGAACCTACAGGGTCACACGCATAGACGACCTTGTGAGCATGATGTCCACATTCAATGGATCTAGATTGTGTCCAGATTCGTTGAACGTATACAAAAGGGGAATCAGATTCCATATTGTATTTTCTGGTAAATTAATAAGTAGTTAATTTTATTTAATCGAATAAATGAAATTAATTACTTAATATTACTCATCCAATCGTTGGATGATTATAGGAATAGACGGACGAGATTAAACTGTCATTAGATGACAGTTAGGGTTTTGATATTGATAGCTATAAAAGGTTATGTTAACCTTTTCTTGGCAGCCGTCCTTTATCTGATTAAAGAAAAACAGAACCCTAAACCCTAGAACGGCGATATAGTAGTTTTATTTTATTTTGTTTTTTGCCTACGGATTCCGACAATTGAGACAAGGAAATTAGGTTGCATTTAAGCTCAGGAATTAAAAGCACATTTAGGAGTTAAAGTCTAGGAGTTAAGGAGACCGTTCCTTCTTCTAGAGCAACTGCCTTAGCTCCATTAGGCTGGCCAATAGAATATGGGTAGACATTATTTAAATTGCTTAAAAAATCTTTCCTACCAGTCATATGATGAGAACGTCCTGAATCCAAAATCCATAAATTTTTCATACCAGATAATTTTTTGGATTGAGGTGTATTTGAGTTATTAAAGGCAGTCAACAGCTTTGACCATTGGTCAGCTATCAAAAAAGGAAGGTTCGGCCCGCCATTGCTTATGTTTGGCCCGTTCGGGCCGGCCGACCCGAGCTCGCTGTGTTCTTCTTCTCCAACAAACTCATCGCCGCTGCAACTTTCTCCTCTACGTCGGACGCTCGCTGTGTTGGCCAGGCATCCGGCCTTCTTCCTCCTGGCGAGTTCCCTGCATCCATCCGACCAAAAAGAGGCCATCCACAAAGTCTACCGTGTCTGCCTCTGGCCGGTTGTCCTCTGCCGCCGCGACCAGGCTGAGATCCTCGGCCGTCGAAGTTCACTTGTTTGGGCCACCAATGGGGATAACCTACTAGCTGGAAACAGTTAGTAAGTTCATGGCCAGTTTTCTTGCAATGTGTGCAAAAGGAATCTTGAGAAGGCGGCGCCGGCGAGATTTCCGACATGGGCAAGATTTCAATGCAGCTCCTCTTTACAAATTTTTTCAAGAATTGTTCTTACCTTTGGCATGGGTTCTTGTTGTATTAAATAGAGCAAACAGCACCGTAAATTTCGCTATTCAGACCTATTAAAAATTGAAAAGCCTTTTCTTCTTCACTTTCATTCATGATAATAGTTAAAAGATTTGTGTTGTGCTAGATAGGAGTTGAGAATAGTTATCTAATTCGTCCCATAACTTTTTCAAACGTGAAAAATACATGTTTATCATGTCTCCTCCTTGTTTACAATTTGCTAGTGCCGTCTTCAACTCATATTTTCTTGGCCTGTTTCCAACCAAGAACCTTTCTTTTAAATCTCTTCATAATTCATCAGCTCTTTCAGAATAATTTATAGAGGATCGGAGCGAGAGCTCTATAGTATTGAGAATCCAAGAGTTTATGAGAGTGTTGATTTCCCACCATTCTTCCTCTTTGTTTGGGTCGTTTTCTGGTATGGGAATAATTCCGTCAATAAAACCCAATTTCTTCTTTGATCGTAAGGCGAGTCGAATTGCTTTCGCCTATTCAGCATAATTATTGCCTTTTTCACTTTCTTTTAACTAGACTGTTGTTATAATCAGTTCTAGTCCATCAGAAGACGCTACATAATAAGCATCTTTTTTTATTCTACGGTCATGGCTTTCTTCTACCATGTTGTTGTTAATATTACTAGCTTATTCTCTATCGTTACTCATTATGAGAGTTCAGACAAAGGCTCTGATACCATGAAAGTTTTCAGTGGGAAAACAATTTGTTGTTTTCTGTCTATTATTCTAAAAAAGTGTACATTATATAGTTGTCACCACGTGTGACCAATCCTAACACAACTATAATTAGGAAACTAAATATACATGGATTAGGAGATATGAATCCTAACAAAAGAATAATAATAATCCTAATCATAGTAGAATTTTAATCCTTAACAGTACCAAGTCTCACCTCTTCTAACCGATCTATTCACACCCTTCCATTATCAACTTTCAAAATTTTAAATATGAATATCCCTAAATAGTTGGAGTAGTTTTTATCCTAGTCTTCACTCACTCACGTAACACACAGATCTTCTTCAACCTTCTGAAGATTTTTTTGACACCAAAACTTGGTTGCAGAATTTTTGAAAGTTTAGACAATTTTCATCAACAATCGGTAAGGTATTTTTAGGTAACTCCATTAATACATTAAGTTTCAATATGTTCAATATTTTTGCATAATTTTATTTTTCTGTAACAACACTTGACTGCAGAAAGGTATGTTTAGAAGGAAACTCTATTGGCTAATAGTATTTTGATTGACATGAAACACTTGATGGTGGGTAAGATATGTTTTTTTTTTTTAAATTAAGAATGAATATTTTGTTCATCTATAAATGATTTTTTCTATTCAGTTGCAGGAATTTACTATTGAAGCAAGTTTTAAATGTATCAAGTTAAGTTTAATTTTCATCTTTTACTTTTTGATGTTTCAAGTTTATTGATATTCCCTGAGAGGAAAATATAGTACTATGAGAAAAATGTTGACACTCAAAATGCTATTTCAATTCAAAGAAATAAGTTTTGTATTTTCACGATGAATAATTGATCTATTTATTTAGACCTATATCAATTTTAACTATTTTTTCTTATCAGACATAAGCCATTTCAACTTATACAATGATATTTTCTTTATTTTCCAAGTCCTTTATGGTCTTGTTGTTGTTTTTCTTATTATCCTTTAGAGTGCAATATGTAAGCATAAAATTGTATAATATGCATTCTTTTTTTTTTTTTTTTATACAGATGATTCCATTATTTTTGTACAGATGAAAAGGGGCACTAAAGGCTGACAAAAATCGATTTCAAAACATAACCTAGCAAAATTTCCTCTTAAGGTGGAAAGTGTTGTGGGATCTACCTTTACTGTACGTCCCACCAAGTCACCCATTCGTAAGAGAAAGTTCTCGTGAAAAAATTCAATTGAGATTTCAGGAAAACGTACCCAAACCAAAGTCTCGGAGATCTTGTCTTGAGAAGGACAGAAGTTGGGTTTCCATTTTCCCACAGTGAGGTTGTGACCAAGCACAACCCATGGACTATCATTAAGGATATGCTCATAGTTATTCTTTGATCTAAAACGACCAAATAGTATCCAGCCTCAAATTCGATGAAATCACACTCCCAATCAGGTTGCCAAAGACCAAGTATATGCTGAATTAATAGTTTATATGCAATGCTGCGTCCAAGCACTTTAATGATAAGTGTTTTATGCCAAGGCCTCCAAAGGCTTTTAGTAACCCTCTAGAGTGATTTGCATACAAGGCATGGAGTCTTTAACATTTGCAGTAGCTTGCACCATTTTGGGCAGATCCGGCTCTAAGAAAGCATCCAAGGCACCATCCTCAGTATAAAATGGAGGCAAGAGTATCCCGGGACAACCGTCTCCTCAAAGGACTTCACCTTCACTGCTTCCTTGTTCTAAGTAGGCAACAACAGGTACCGAAGCATGGGAGAATTAGATCCCATAGTAAAAGTAAGTGAGGGAACCATAATAAGTTCCTTATTACTTCGACGTTTACATATTTTCACACTCCGAGACATTTGATTTGCTTCCTTAGTAGTGTCGGAGATGCTATCCAGCAGACTAGAGAGAGGTCATGGAGGTCACTTGTCAATGAGCTTAGTTGTTTATGATGTGATATCGCATCAGTTTAAAAAAATATTTAGATGACATTTTGTAGCTTAGAATAATATAAATCCAAAAGCCATAATTCTGTCTTCTTAAATTTTTTATAGATACTTTTCCTTCATATTATATAAAAAAATATTTTTTTTCGCTAAGATTATATAAAAAAGATAATTCTAGTGGATATAAAATAGAAAGAACAATACTCTTATTTATGGTAAATAAAATAAGATAATATCTATAATCTACTCCTATTTGAGGATTGATTTTGCTGAAAATAGAAGCTTTTATCTTCACCTACAGCAATATTGGTGTACTTGTGAAACAACATGGTGTCATATGGCCGTATTAGGTCTAAAGAAATAGAATCCTCAGTAGAGACATGCGAATGACCATTAGTAGTATGTGTATAAAGATGTATTGAATGTTCCCCTTCTCCGTCTTTATCTCAACCATTAATAGGTTTAAGTTCGTTAAAGTGAGATCTTTTTAATAACTACTAGCAAAAGTATCCACCATTAATGTACCAACTATGCAAAGAGTATCGCCACAAAACTGAAAAATGAAAAATTTCCCCATGATTTTCATTCATGCAAGGACTCGTTAAACTATAGAAAGTGTCCACTTGCCTTGTCAAGTGGGAGATCTTGAGTTTGAGTTATCTTCTAATCGACTTTATGCTATATTTTCAGACTTGTGCTGCAGTTGACCTTGTGAAAGTAGATCTCCCTTAGATTAGTCGAGAAATCTCGGACACTAGGTAAACTATAGAAAACACCCGACAAGATGTGAACCATGCCGATGGAGAGAATTACGCCAACAGTGAAAGCTTTAATTTGAAAAAATTACATCTGTCTCCGGCGAGAATACCAAAAAAATCTTACTCAGGATCGACCAACCAGTCCAGTCCGGTTTTCTCAACACTGAAAAATAATTAAAGTATAGGGTGTATCAATTAGACGCTTTAAATTTTAATTGTGACTGTTAGATGCCTCTCAACTTTTATTAAGATAATTAGAAATTTATTAATATAAAAATACCTTAAATCTGGAGTTATCATAAATTAATTATAAATGTATATTTTGACAAGTTAATACTAAATTTATGATTAATTGAACCCTTGTTAATTATTTTCAATATCATTTCGATTCCTATGACACAGGAACTATTTTTTATAAGAAAATTATCTAAAGACCATATTTAAATATTTTACTATCTATGGATAAAAAAGTCTACAATTATCATTACCAATCAATATTAAAAATATATTTAAAAAGTTAAAAAAAATAGATTAGAGAGAGAAGGGTAAAGGGTGGGAGACTTTTAATTCTTTTTAAAAGATTTGAATATTTCTAATTTTTAATTTTTAAAACATTTTAAAAAATTGTAAAGGTTTTGAAACATTTATCTAGTCTTATATATTTCTCTAATTAATCTCAGGTGATCTCTCTCTAAATATATAGGGCCTTTTTGGGTTTAAAATTTCCTCAAACTCTCAAAATCCCAATCTAATTTTCTAAAGTTTTTATTTTGTTAAATAGTGTTTAATACAATGAGTGGTTAAAACTATTTTTACTCTACTAAATTAATTTCTAAAGCTTAAGGATTTAGTTTTAATTTTGAATGGTACCAAGTGTCACCTCTTCTAATTGATCTATTCACACTCTTGCATTATCAACTTTCAAAATTTAAATATGAATATCCCTAAATAGTTGGAGTAATTTTTATCCTAGTCTTCACTCACTCACCTGAACCACAAAGATCTTCTCCAACCTTCAGATGATTTTTTTGACACCAAAACTTGGTTGCAGAATTTTTGAAAGTTTAGACAATTTTCGTTAACAATCGGTAAGATATTCTTAGGTAACTCCATTAATACATTATGTTTTCAATATGTTCAATATTTTTTGCCTAATTTTCTTTTTCTATAACAACATTTGACTGTAGAAAGGTATGTTTAGAAGGAAACTCTACTGGCTAATAGTATTTTGATTGACATTAAACACTTGATGGTGGGTACAATATGATTTTTTTTTTTTAAATTAAGAATGAAATTTTTGTTCATCTATAAATGATTTTTTTATTCAGTGACAAGAATTTACTATTGAAGCAAGTTTTAAATGTATCAAGTTAAGTTTAATTTTCATCTTTTACTTTTTGATGTTTCAAGTTTATTGATATTCCCCGATACTACTATGAGGAAAATATAGTTCTATGAGAAAAAGGTTGACACTCAAAATGCTATTTCAATTCAAAGAAATAAGTTTTGTGTTTTCACGGTGAACAATTGATCTATTTATTTAGACCTGACATCAATTTTAACTATTTTTCTCATCAGAGATAAGCCATTTGAACTCATACAACAATATTTGTTTTATTTTCCAAGTCCTTTATGGTCTTTTTGTTTTTTCCTTATTATCTTTTAGAGTGCAATATGTAAACATAAAACTTTACAATATGCATTCTTTTTTTTTGTACAGATGATTCCGTTACTTTTTTCCCTCTTTTTTGAAAGGAAAAAAATGTGGTATGCATTCATTTGCTCATTTTCAACACTTTTCGGACCTTTTTTTCTTAGTTCATTATCTTTATTTACTCCTAATATTAAAATTTAAGAGGTAAAATTTCTACACAATATTTTTAATAACTTAGATGTTTGACCCTAACGGTCAAATCCATTTTCTATAATTTATAGGAAGATTATATGTTAGTCATGTCAGGCTCGGATCTCCTTTACTACTTTGTGTACCATCCTCCGTACCACTTTCTAATTTGGTATATCTTATTAATAAAACATAATAAATAAAAGATAAACCCTAAGAGAAAAAGATAAACCTTAAAGGAAAAATATATCATAACAGGAATGTGGTACATAGAGTGGAATACAATGTGGTACAGTGGATCCTGTGCCTTCATGCCTCTTTTCTTCTCTTTTTGTGAGAGGGGTTTAAATAGTAATTTAGGGAGATAATAATCTTTTAGGAACATTCTTTTAAATAGTCCCAACTAAATTACGTTCATTGATAACACTATTTCATCTCTCAAATATTTCATTCTCTCAAATAGACTTCTGAAATCTCTCTATATTTTGTTTATGAAAACTCTCTATTTCTCTCTTGATTTTCTGAGATGAATACTTCCTAACTCTCTTATATCTTATGGAACACTTTCTTCTTCAACTGGAGCACTTTCTTCTGCTGGTTTTTTTCTTTCTACCTCAACTTCTTTTTTTATACTCATCCTTCACGTGTAGTGTTACTAATCACCTCTTCTTTGCCACATGCTGGTTTGTAGTAATGACCTTTCCTGCCTCTTGAGACCTTCAACATTTTTCTATAAAAAGATAAATAGCTTTTTGTAAGCAATTTTTTGTTTAACTAAAAGAGGAAAATGTTAAAAGAAACGACAATGGACCACAAAAAAAAAAAGTATAACATATGTGGAAGTCTTGTAGTCAAAGAAACACAGCTGGTCCACAAATCTTCACATGATAAACATCATTTATGCTCATCTGATTAGCTTGAGTCTCGTAAGCAGACTTTAGTTTAACTCTTTTTCTGCCTTAACAGAACAAACTAAATTAAAACACGCATAACTCATTTTCTTAATAATAAAAACTCTAGAAATATATTAATCGTTGAGCCAACATACATCTATAAAACTTTGTCAAATCTCCATCTGCAGTAGTCTCTATATAATGTAAATAAGATAAAAAAAAATGTAATTTCAAACTATAAATAAAATGATCATATTTATAACTAAGTACATAAGATTATAAAGTTAAAATAATATTACTTCACCACCAACTTCAACTTCAGTTGTAGATAAGTCTATCTGGATTTTGTCTTGAGTTAGAAGTTGTCGAAGCATTCTCTCAGGATATATTTGAATAAGGTACCTACATATGTAACCAATATATTTACTATAAAAAAACAATTATTAGATTACCATTGGAAAATTCTAAATCACTTACCTGCAATGATTCAGTGAAAGGACAAATCTTGGTATTCAACAACAGGTGCATAAGCATGAAATGTAGTTCCATTGTTTATGCAATCCTAACCCAATCCACATTCAGTCAAAGAAAAGATATTCAGCAGAACATCTTTATAATAGGTCAAACATCACATGGTATAGTTAAAATAATAAGAAATTGCCTATGTGATATGTGTAGGTTATGATGATTGTGTCAATAAACTATGAAAACTTTCACCAGAACATTTATCAGTTTTGGACACTTTTCTTCTCCTCTTTGTTGTTCTTTCCAAAGTATTTTTTGGCAATTTACTAGGCTTATATGTCTTCTCTTTTGTTTTTATGCTACTTATTCTAACACACACTTTCATTCTGACAATTCTTGAATTGGTGGTAATGCCACTTTATCAACTCTTGATGTAACAGTAGAAGGTTGTTCAAATTTTATTTCTTTTAAAAATTTATGAACCTCCTTCAACATTCTCAAAAGGCCTTCTTTAGCTAATTTGTAAGCTGATTCAAACTCTCAAGCTTTGGTGGGTAACTGGGTAGATAATTTCTGTTTGTGCTTTTTTTGTCCACCTCTTCAAGATACACTGGGAAGGTATACAATGTTTCTCAATGACAAAACTTTTAGAGCATGTGAGCATAAGATACCAACAAACTCAAATTTCTTACAACCGTAAGATATAGTTTCATCCAAAGATTTATACACCACAGAATGGTCATATCTCTTTCCATAACATGTTACCCTATATTAAGAAACACTTTATTTTTCACCCTTAATAACAACATTGCATTCATGAGCATTACTAATCTTACATTTGACTTTCTCAAACACCTTTGGTGTTTACACATTTGCCGCATGTTTCATTATTTCCTTAGAAAGTGGCAATATAAGAGCACTTTGATTTGCTTTGAAATCTGATGTCAACTCTTCATATCAACGATTTTCAAGGAAGTGTTAAAAATTCTCAAAACACTAAAGTAAATCATGTTTGTAGCTGACATATTTCCTCAGTACACTATTCATAGGCTCACTTCGTTGAGTAGTGCTCATATCTGCACAAAATGTACTTCACACATATACTAATGCTCATTTTTCTTTGATTTTGAACATTTGTTGCAACCATTCATTATCATGAAGTTCATACTCATCTATTATTTAATTCCATGCACAGATAAAATCTTCTTCCTCCTCATAATTGTATGCACTTTTGCTAAAATCAGTTGCAAATTCTTTAAAATTTGAAAACACACCACTAAGATCACTAGTTGATTTTGATAAATATGCAAAACACAAAGCCTATGATAGCTTTCTGCCCACTAAGAAGCTAATTCTTTTGGCATAGCTTTACACTGGTCAGTAAGAATAGTTTTTGGCGCTTTTCCCATTGCCTTGGAAAAAGTCTCAAACAACTACTCAAAAGATTCAGCAATTTCATCAAAAAAACAAAGCAGCACAAAAAATAGTACTCTGTTTTTTATGATTCACACCAACAAATAATGCAATCGGCCAACCATCTTTATTTTTTCTATAACTTGTATCAAAACAAACATCATTACTAGATTTACAATAGTCAACTTTCATCTTTCCATCAAACCAAAAGATATTAGTTATTAAGTCATCCTCATCTAACTATATGGTATAAAAGAAATTAAAATCTTGCAATTGCATTTTCTGTAGGTATTCCAATACTCCTCATGTATCGCCTCCCTTAATTTGTCTAGTTCTTTTTTATCTTAGATAATTCTTACAATCAGCACATGAATGAATTCAATATTTTCCCGACCACCAACTTATTTTGCCATAAATTTCATTGTTTCTTTTGGATTTATACCACAACTATAGCCATATCAATTTCAGCTTCTTTAGCATTTGTTACTTTTTGATAAGAATTAAACAAATGAGTCTTACTTGGACTTGAAAGCTCATGATTGTGAATAGCAAAAAAGTGCACAATTTCAAACTTACCAAATCGATCCAACAACTGATTTTCATCATTGCAGCACAACCACATTGTATCTCAACTTGATGCTTTTTGATCTTATAGTCTCTTCTATCATTTGGTCGCTTTCCTTGATGAGAATAGTAAAAAATTTTATCCAATATACTACCGGTGCTTCGATCTTTGTGGCATGGATTTTTTCTAGTTCTAAAACTAATTGTCTTTGCGTATTTCTGATAAAATTTGTAAGCTGCATCTTCACTTTCAAAGATCATTCCTTCTTAGGGTATCAATTTCTCAAAAAATTGTTCATTCATTGAAATTTTAATGTCTTCAACCTTCATTAAACTATTTTATTTTGATCATTTTCTTTTACCTCAATTGATGTCACTGATTGGATATCAAAATAAACTTTCTACATGGATGAAAATCCTTGCTTGAGAAACCATTCTCATCGATAGTCTACAAGAAATATAAACCATAAAAGTATGATTAATAATTTTTTATAAATAACAAGAAAATAAGTAACATAAGAAATTACAAGAGAAAACTAACTTCTTTTTAGAAGTGGGAAAGAATTTATATTTATAAAAATAGAAAAAGGACAGAAGATTACATTTAGACATCAACTTCTCAGTTATATTCACTCATTCTTTAACCTATGCATGCTGCTTTCAAAGGAATTGCTGAAAAAGCTATATCTAGGAAGCCATATTTGTCTAGCATTTATGATAGAAGAGAAAGATAAAATGCACATTAATTTAGTGTCTTGTGAGGTAATATCATTGAAATTTGAATTGGATCATCTCATATAGGAAGCTGTTAATACTTTTAAGAAAAGCACACAGAATTATCAAATCAAATAATGATGAATATTATTATAAATGGTTGAGACATTTGGAATACAGAGGACTTGCCATGCCCCAAATCCGGGCTTGCCTGAACTCGAGATGAACACACCGTGCCCACAAGAACACAAAGCTCAAAACTAAAAAATACAAAAAATTTATTTCTCATATAACAATTTCAAAAAGATTTCAAATATCATTCATAAATTACAAAAACTCAAGGGCTTCAAACATTAGATAACACTTCATTTGAACAAATATTTAATAAAATAAAACAAGTTTATTCAAATGTTTCTAATAAACCCAAACTTTCCCCAAGCTTAATCTCAATCTTCTTCAGACTCGTTCCACAACTGGAGTTAATCTGAACTAAAAATCGAAAATGAGTGAGTACAATTACTCAGTAAGTAGAGAACTAACTATAAAATTTGGGATTGAACAGGCGCCTACAAAAATTTTCCTATTAACAAAAATTTACAAATATAAAATAAGTGCTATTTAAATATTTTAATAACTTTTGCTACCAAGCTATAATTTAAGAAAAAATTCAAAGAAAACAATTCCTAACTTGAAAACATATCGAAAACGAGGTCCAATTATAGAGTTAAACAACCTTTAGCATCAAAAATCAAAGCAAAAGAATTTTGTGTCTGCAGTGATTCCAATTCCATTAATCGAAACCAATGTATTTAGTTCTGTTAACACACAAACAATGACTTATCTTGTTTTTCTCTTTTTTTCCAAACGAATCTTAGAAAAAAAAAATAATAGAACACTCTCGATTATTCAGTATAATCTTAATTTAATTAATGTTTCTTAAATCTTTGAAAGACTTTATTTGATCTCCCAAAAGAACATTTTTCAACAAATTTGTGAATTCTCAAGCATTCAAATATTCCCAAGATAATTCTCAGAACAATAGTGGTCTCAAATATAATTTTTGGCAATGAGTTATAAACAATGAGTTATGAATAATATTAAGGGTCGAACTTGATATTAGGCCTGACTGTTTATCTTATTAAGTAGGCCAAATAAATATGGTAGGGCTTTTTTTCCTTGCCCAAGGATCATTCGTACATATATGGAACATGTTCTCGCCAAAATTACCCAAAGACAATCAAAAGCTCAATGCCAGTCAAATGTCAAACAAAAATCCTTCATTAAGGTTTCTAACAAAGCCATCACCAAACTTGTCTGTCAAAATCATATTTGATTCCACAAAGTATTTAACATGAATTTCAATAAATTTATACACAAAATACACATCTTGTTCAATCTGATTTTATAATCAATTAAAAACGTATTTAGACATCATAATTTAGAAATGATTAAATTACAGAATTTAAATTTCATTCTCCACTTACCTCGATAAAAAAAAGGGCACAAATTTAACGTGATTAATCGAGTCTAGAACATTTCTCATTACTTCTTATAATAAATTAAATGAAAAACACGAATCAGTTTCAACTTCCAAAACAAATTGCATAACCCTAGCCTAGTTCCGGATATCATAAATCGATCATTCTAAAATGGTTCCTAGATTACTTACGTTTCGTGAGATCGATCCGAGCACCTGAAGCTTCTCTTTCAATGCAGCTAGGCGTCTCTAAAATCCTTAAAGAATTCTCTATAACGTGAATGGAAGAAACAATGAAGCATTAATATGATTTAACTAACAACTTTTATCAATTTCCTTTAAGCCCTTTACCCTTGCTTCATATTATTCCCTAGCTTTAATTAATTATTTTATTAAAATTAAGCTTGGTTTTACATTCTACTCTCCTTACAAAAAGTTTAGTCCCTGAAACTTTCAGACTTACCCTATGCATCATGTTGGGTTAAAGAAAATGCACAAGCATTCATCATTCTCTGTTGCAGTTGAATTTGAGATTGCTATTGTGGCTCGAACGATTTCAATCTTGTTTGACTTTGATTAGGACAATCACAATTTTATGGCCAGTTCTCCTATAGCCAAAACATGCTCCAGTTCTCTATCGGTACTCACCACGGTGAAACCTTCCATAAGGCTTCAAGATTTGATGAGTTGAGATTGATTTTTGGTCCTTTCCTACCCTCCAGATGGTAGTGAAGATTGCCTCTCTAGCTGAACTATCAATACTGAACGTCTTAATCTCTCATCTTGACTTTGGTGGTTTGAAGGTCGTTGTCTCTTTTTTCCTATTTCAGCATTTTATTAATATATACTCACTTCAATTCTGATACTCCTCTGGTAGGCATCTGCATAATCTCGAGAAGCCACTGATTATAATCTTTCTTGAATCCTTCCAAGCAATCCTTCTTCGAACCTTATCATATTCAAATGCTCGCTTCCCATAACCTCAGGTACAAACTTTCCCAACGTGTTAAATTAGGAGCATATTCTGCAACTGATAGTTCTGTAGTCTGCTTCAGGTTAAAGAACTCCTCATTTTCTATCATTAGAGAACTCGGAAAATAGTGATTCAGAAAAGCTTCCATGAATAATTTTCATGTGAGAACTTTATCATCCTCCACAAATGCTGGAGCTATTCTTTTTTGGAATCTGTAGGCAAAAATAAAAACAAAAGCCTACGAAATATTCTAACTGATTTGATAGAATAATACCTTCAAGAGAGAACAAAGCCAATATGTGTAGGCATTATTGTTTCCAATCTTTACCCTCCAATGGTATCCACGCGACGAACACCTTCGTGAGCAATCGGGATACTAGCCCCTCAAGTCCAGAAATTGTTCTACACAATTAACTATATTTTTGGCACAATTTGTTAGAGGGGAAATGGCTTATCATTCAAACTTGGCCAACATGGCCTATAAATAGATGAGAAGCATAGCATGACATAGGACAACCAATAAGAAGGATGAGATATGGTGATTACTATTGCCCATGTTCTGCCATTATATGGGGTAGTTGTAACTTCCATGGCCATGTCTTCCAAGAAGTGGAGTGGTTGAAACTTTCATGGTAACTACTTCGCGGTTACCAACTACCCATATTCTGCCATGATGTGGGTAATTGTAACTTCCGTCACTCCCAACTATCTGTGCCATCTCATAATCATCCAACGATTGGATAAATATTATAAATAATAAAGTGAAATAATGTATTTTATTTATCAGATAAAATAAAATAATTACTTCCTAACTTACCAAACATAACTTATCAGTGAATCTGGACAATTCCATGATTCCTTTTTATATGTCCAATGAACCTGATTACATTCTAGGTTCATTGAATAGGGACATAGTGCTAATAAAATTTGTCTATGTATGTGATCCTGTAGGTTCACTTAATATTGGCAGTAGACCAAAAATAATGTTCTAAACATTATCCAAAAATCATAAGTAGCCTCTGACAGGACATTATGATTACCCAAATTAGACAAAATTATGATATGATTTAATCTAAAATCAATTTTAAAACTTAGTCCTTTAGCCACACGATATCCTCATTAAGCATAATGCATGGACTGAGTCATGCTTAAATAACTTAATTGCCCCTTATTAATATATATATATATATATATTTGAGCATGACCATGCTTATTCTAGAGTCTTCCACATCAAGGGGCCCACATATATCTATTTTTAATAAGAGATTGACAAATCCCTTTCACTATTTCTCATATTCAAGCCATGACAAATGCCATGCCTAACCAATAGACATAATTATAACTCCGTTAAAAGTGATGTTTGACTATGTCAAAACATAGTTCTTACCATGCAAGAAATAATAGACATATAGGTGAAAGGACACCAAATATAAAACTGAGAAGAAAATACTAATAACTTAAACCTATGCAGTATTTCTTCTTCTTTTCTGGTCATGTCTAATACATTATTCTCAATATATATTTATGCTCTAATTTTATACCTTACTTGAACATCAATCAAACTTCATAATATTTTTTTCTTGAATAGTACAAGATAAGATAAATTAGGGACAAACAAGAATAGTAGTTTATTAGCAAAAGGGTTTTACTATTAAGTCACATAATTGATCATCAAAAGCCTAAACTACAATTCAAAATACATGCCTCATATAAATCAAATACAATGTGAGTCAATTGATCTAAGGCATATAACTAACAATCTCCCACTTGCCCTAGTTCCAATTAGGCGTGGCTCTCAAACCCATTGACCTAGTATGACCCTTCTACTTAGGTTGTGGGAGTAGTGGCTTTGTTAATGGATCTGCAATATTATCATCATTATCTACTTTGCAAATTTTCACGTCTCCATGTTTAATAATTTCTCGAATGAGATGGAAACATCTGAGGATATGTTTGGATCGTTGATGAGATCTAGGTTCCTTAGCTTGTGCAATTGCTCATGTACTATCACAATAAACGTTCATTGGGTTCAAAATGCTAGGAATTACTCCTAGTTCCATAATGAACTTTCTGATCCAACCTGCCTCTTTGGCTGCATCAGAAGCAGCCACATACTCAGCCTTTATAGTAGAATCAGCTATTGTATCTTGCTTTGAACTCTCCCAGCTCACAGCACCTTCATTCAAACAAAACACAAAACCATATTGCAATGTAATATCATCTACATCAAGCTAAAAGCTAGCATTTGTGTAACCATTTACAACCACCTCTCCTTCTTTTCCTCCGTAGACTAAACACATATCTTTAGTTCTTCTTAAGTACTTGAGAATATCCTTGACAGCAGTCCAGTCTGGCTCACTAAGGTCTGACTGGTATTTTCTAGTCATGCTCAATGCATATAAGACATCAGATTGAGTGCATAACATAGCATATATGATAGACCCAATTATCGAAGCGTATGGTATCTGGCTCATGCGTTCTCGATCCTCCTTTGTGGAAGGACTTTAAGATTTTTTGAGCTTAATGCCATGTGATATTGGCAAGAATGCACTTTTAGAATCTTGCATACTAAATATTTTTAGTACTTTCTCAACATATCCACTATGGCTTAGGCCAATTAGCCTTTTAGATCTATCTCTATAGATCCTAATGCTTAGCATATAAGCTACTATACCTAAGTCTTTCATTGAGAAACACTTCCCTAGCCCTGTTTTTACACTTTCCAAAGTGGGGATGTCATTCCCAATTAGCAAGATGTCATCAACATATAGTACTAAGAAAATTATTGCATTTCCAGTAACCGTTTTGTATACACAAGGCTCATCTTCATTCCTGATGAAATTGAATTCTTTAATTGCTTTTATAAAAAGAAGATTCCAACTTTGAGATGCTTGCTTACACACCTTTCCAAAACTTGAAGGATGAATGAAACCCTCATGTTGTGCTATATACACATCCTCAAGAAGATTTCCATTAGAATCCATTTTCCATATTTTGTAGTCATAATATGCTACAATGACAAGAAGAATTCTGATCGACTTAAGCATGACAAGTAGAGAAAAAGTTTCATCATAGTCAATGCCATGAGTTTGTCTATATCATTTCTCTACCAATCGTGCCTTATATGTTTGCACATACCATCCATGTCAGTTTTCTTTCTGAAAACCCATTTACAGCCTATGGTCTTACAACCTCCAGGTGGATCAATTAAGGTCCATGCTTGATTGTCATGCATGGTTTGCATCTCAAATTTCAATTCTGCTTAAGCAAATACGGCAATTCACGGTGGTTGAGTTTGTGCAGTCACAAACTTCAAACATTGTGATTCCCCATTGATGCTCATTTTTCATCATTCATAATTTAGTGGAGTTCTTGTTTTGAAGATTATAAGAAGTTGTGCTGTTGTTCAAGGAGTTGAAGACTTTAAGGGATTCAAGATCAAGTAGCCACATACCAAGTTGGGGCCTTGAAAAGTTGAAGGGATTCAACTGTGTTGCAGTTCAATGGTTTGAGGATTGAAGGGAGTTCAAGTCCATGCAGCCACACACCAAAGGGGAGCCTTAAAGAGTTGAAGGATTTAACTATGCAGTGTGCAAAGGGAGTTTGCACTCATTTAACTAGGGAAACTCTAGATGTATACAAAAGTTAGGACTTTTCTTGTACTGCGTTGACAGTTTTAGTGGATTACTTTCAGGGTGTGGCCCCGCAGACATAGGGGTGGAAACTGCATTACCAACCGCTGTCTCTTGTGTGTTTGTGTCATTTATTGTTTTTCACACTGTCTATCACACCACGCCACACACAGAAAATCAGTCACATTACATAAATTGCCTAAGTGCTAACTTACAACTTCGATCAGATTAGGGTGGTGGACATCTACGCCAAGAGTTTGACGAACATCTCAAAAATTGTGGGATAGTCTCACAATTAATTGGAAACACTATAATGGAATGGTGTATCTAAAAGGAGAAATCGAACACTATTGGATATGGTTCGGTTAATGACGAGTCAAATAGATCTTCCAATTTCTTGTTGGGGCTACGCTTTAGAGACTAATGCATTCTTATTAGATAGTTGTATGAGGTTTATTTGTCAGTTTGTGCATTTCCTAAAGAATATGAACTAAAGATTTAGTTTCCAAAAGATGCTTCCTTTGATTCCTTGCAAAGCCCATTTTCTTTTAGGATTCTGACCATTCTTTATTCTTTTATCTGGACTTCCGTATCTCCAGCTCATAATCCCAGATCCTTCGGGTTTTACTTAAGTTTCCTAAAACTATACGAACACATAGTGCCGCTGCAACACCGTAGTTTCTGCGTCGTTACATGATCAACCTGTATGACCATATTCAAGTGGTGTGAAAGGTTTCTACAATCTCTCCCTTTGGCATCAAGTCCTAGAGCCAAGGACCTTCTGGGCTTGATAGGTTGTTCTCCTGCCATAGTTAGTCTTCGGATTGTGTGGAGAGGGTGAAAAAGGATCTCGGATAAGACGAACTTTGCAGAAAAAGAAAACCCCTAAGAAAAATAACCGCAGAGCTTGGCGGTAAAGTCGATCTGACTGTTGAGTTGATTTGGAGAGAGAAATAGAAAATCCCTCCTTTTCCGTGTCAAATTCACTTAAGGACTCTTCTTCCAAGGCCTTTTATGTGTGAATGGAACTGTGTGTTGTAACCAATGCAATTGGCATGACATGACACGATCTGAGTGTGAGACGCAAGTGTCCTCATAAGCTCACATTGTACGTGCCCATCTAACATTTGAGAGTGTGAAGTAAATGCATTGTTAGACAGGTATCTTTTGTACTAATTGATCACACAGATCTCTAATGCCTGTCTGAGTTCTTCGAATCTCATGGCATCCAGAGATTTACTGAGGATATCAGCCAATTGTTTCTGAGTGTTCACATACTCAAAGCTCACTGTCTGTTGCTCGACTAATTCATGAATAAAGTGGTGTCTTATGTCAATATGCTTGGTCTTGCTATATTGCACAGCATTTTTTGTGATGTTGATAGCACTGGTGTTGTCAGAATACATGATCAGTTCTTTCTGTGTAATACCATAGTCACTTAGTATCTGTTTCATCCAAAGGAGTTTTGTGCAACAGCTGTCTGCAGCGATGTACTCAGCTTCTGCAGTGGATAGTGAGATACAGTTTTGCTTCTTTCTATACCAAGAGACCAGACTTTTTCCAACATAGAAGTACCTTCCTGATGTGCTTTTTCTATCATCACAATTACCAGCCCAATCCACATCACTATAGCCAACAAGATGAGTGGTAGTATCTTTACTGTAGAATAACCCATCTTCAGCAGTGCTAAGTACATATCTTAAGATGCATTTTCACTGCTTTCTTGTGTGACTCCTTAGGATCTGCTTGATATCTCGCACACGCTCTAACATTATATGATATATCAAGTTTACCAGTTGTTAAGTACAGTGATACACCGGTCCTGCTTCTGCACTCATGCTGATCCAGACTACTTCCCTTCTCATTCTTATGATGTTGAGTATGGTACTCATGGGCGTCCTCACTGTCTTTCCATTCTCCCAGCCAAACTTCTTCACCAAGTTTTTTGCATATTTTGCTTGAGAAAAAAATGTAACTTCCTTCATTTGTCTTACTTGAAAGCCAAGAAAGAATGTTAGCTCGCCCACCATACTCATCTCAAATTCAGTTCTCATGGATGTGATGAACTCCTCTATGAGCTCCTTTGATGTGGATCTAAATACTACGCCATTAACATATATCTTGCTATTAGCACATGTTGTCCTAATCGTTTGATGAACATGGTTTTGTCCACACTTCCTCTAATGTATCCTTTGTTGAGTAAGTAGTTAGTGAGCCTTTCATACCATGCTCTTGGAGCCTGCTTTAGTCTATAAAGAGCCTTTTTCAGCTTGTAGACATGATCTGGAAACTTTGAATTTACAAATCCTTTTGGTTGTTCAACATAACTTTCTGCTTGTAATATTTCATTCTGAAATGCACTTTTAACATCCATCTGTTGGAGTGTGAAGTTCTTGGCACATGCAATGGAGACCTTAATCTTACTGAGTCAAGACGTGTGACTATGGAGAATGTCTCATCAAAGTCCAGATCCTCTACTTGTGTATATTTTTGTGCAACCAATCTTGCCTTATTGCGTGTGATGTTACCTTCCTCATTAGTTTTATTCCTGAATATCCACTTAGTACCTATCACATTCACACATTTTGGTCTTGTGACCAGCTCCCATACATCGTTTCTCTCAAAGAGTTGCAACTCTTCTTGCATTGCTTCAATCCACTATTCATCAGTGTGAGCTTCTTTACATTATTGGGTTCAAGTGTGGAAGTGCAACATGTCATGCTGATCATCACCACCATTTGATTGTAATCTACACCTTTCTTACTTCTGGTTCTTAAACCTTCGGTGATGTCTCTAATGATAGCATCTGGTGGGTGCTCCTTCAGAAGTCTTCTGTCTTTTCTTCTTGCTTTCTCATTGCCCCAAGTATGAGTCACACTCCCATCGACTGGTAAGTTTGAGAAGTTTTCAATACTGCTTTGATCTTTTTAGATTACTGTCACTCCAGGTATGTCTTCTTCCTCATCAACAACCTGATCATTAACACTTACTCTCCTGGTGTTAACATCCTCTACAGTCACATTTACTGATTCAATAACAATTCTTGTGCGTATATTAAACACACGATATGCATGACTGTTTGTGGAGTATCCAAGAAATATTCCCTCATCACTTCTAGCATCGAATTTTCCCAAGTGTTCTCAATCATTTAGGATGTAGCATTCACTTCCAAACATATGCAGGTAGCTTAGCTTAGATTTTCTGCCTTTCCGCATTTCATAAGCAGTCTTGTTCATTAATGGTTTCTAAAACACCCTGTTAATGATGTGAACTGCTGTGTTAGTTGCTTCTGCCCACCAGCTATGTAATAGTCCCTTGGAATTCAGCATCACATGAATCATATCTTGAATTGTTATGTTCTTTCTCTCAACTACACTATTCTGTTGTGGTGTCTTTGGTGCTGAAAACTCCTGTCTGATACCATGTGACTCACAGAACTCTGAAAACTGGCTGTTATCAAACTCTTTGCCATGATCACGTCTTAGTCTTTTCAAAGTTGTATTCTTCTCTATTTGAATGCTTAGACATATCTTTCTGAATATGTGAATGAATATGCCTTATTTCTGAGAAAGTCTATCCATGTGTACCTTGAGTAGTTATCCACACACACCAAGGCATACCTTTTTCCACCAATACTTTGTATCTGTGTGGGTCTAAATAGATCAATATGCATTAGATCTAAGGCATGTGTTGTAGTGATATCTCCAACTTGAATGTGCTTTGCTCTGACTGGCTTACTAATCTGACAACTTTCACATAGTAACTTACACTCCTTTTTAAATTGAGAAGTTCCTCTGACTATTTGTTTACTTACAAGTTTATGTAAGTGCTTATAGTTCACATACTCTAGTCGTTTATGCCATAGTTCTGCTTCTCCAATTCGTCCAGTCAAACACATAGGTTCTTTCATAGCATTCATCTGGTAGCAATTGTCAGTTGTTCTTGATCCTACGATGATGCACTTGTCATTGTTTGTCACACATAGCATTGTCTCTGGTCAAAATACACCAAAAGATCATTATCATCACACAACTGACCTATACTTATCAGATTGGCTTTCATCCGTTCAATGTGAAGTACGTTAGATAATTTTGGCATTCCACCAATATTTAGTATGCCCATAACGATGACTCTATTCTTTACACCATCACCAAATGTCACACTGCCTTTATACACACTATATAATCTATAAGATACTCTTTGTTTCTAGTCATATGTCGTGAGCATCCACTATCAAGATACAATACACCCCTAAAATTAGTTAACAGAGATAGATGAGCCACATTAAGGCATGAGTGTGTAGCTTTCTCCCTTGCTTTAAATGTCCTATTCTCCTGTAGCATTGATGCCACACATGGCCGATCATGTAGCAGTAACCACACATAAGTGGAGGCCTTCTAGGTTTGTGTTTCTTGACCAAGTTTCTCTTCTCAACTTGACTCAAGCTATCTTTTACAAACACTTCTTCCAACCTTCCAAACATAAAGTAATAACTGTCACATTGTGTGTCACGTGTACTTGTTGTGTGATTGGGATTTGTACCAGTGTAGCCAAGTCCTTATTTCATCCCGGCTGCTCTTCCCAGATAGATTATTTCATCAAGTTTAGCCTTTCTAGTATTCAATCTGGCTATTATGCCTTTAGCCACGTTTACTCTCTCCGTTGTATCCTTGACCTGAGCCTTTAGCTCATAATTCATTTCTACAAGAGCATCTTTTTGTTCCTAGATCTTCTTTAGGCTATTCCTTAGATTTTAATGTAGCTTAATCAATCTAACCCACTTAGTGCAGAGAAGGCTGTACTTATCTTGTAGTTCCTCATATGAGATTTCTTCATCACTATAGATGGAAATATCGCCACTGTCATCTTTGTGATCATTGTGCATAGATATATCTTCCAAGTCTCTTATCCCATTAAATGCCAGTGTCTCATTAGAAGCAGATCCTCTTCATTAACTTCAGAATCACTTTTCTCATCATAATCACTGAGAGTAGTATTCACAGATCTATTTTTCTTTAATGTGTTGGCACATTATGCCTGGATGTGACCATACCCCTCACATTCCCTACATTGTATGCCTTTTCCATTTTGGCTAGTATCAAACTTCCTTTTCATTGTGCTTCCTTCAGACTTCAACTTATTAAGGCCTTTCCTATCCTTGTTGTCAGTCTTGAATCTCCCTTGAAGTTTAGATATTTTTCTAGTTCTACGAAGAAACTTCCCAAAATCTTGAGTTAGCATCATAACCTCCTCTTCAGAGTAAGGTGTGGCACTAAATGAGTTGTGTTAAGCTTTCAGTGCAATACCCTTAGCTTTGGATTCAACATCAAGATTCATCTCATATATCCTCAGGGATCCCAAAATATCATTCAAAGGAAGTTTTTGTCACATCCTTTGCTTCTTCAATTGCTGCAACCTTAGGACGAAATCGTGCAGGTAAGGATCTTAGTGCCTTTTGCACTAGTTTCTCTTCAGAGAATTTTTCTCCCAATTGATAGGCCTTATTTGCAATGTCTCTGAGTTTGCCACTGAATTCACCAATTGTTTCATCCTCTTGCATACTTAATTCTTTGAAC
The DNA here is from genome assembly GCA_028651295.1 of Catharanthus roseus. Classification (NCBI taxonomy): domain Eukaryota; kingdom Viridiplantae; phylum Streptophyta; class Magnoliopsida; order Gentianales; family Apocynaceae; genus Catharanthus; species Catharanthus roseus. The sequence goes on along the minus strand of JAPQWS010000140.1, from coordinate 3,045,548 downwards.
TGAGTAGTCAGCATCTGTAATTTGGAAATCCTCACAGCATTTGTACCTTCATGATTGGTTTCAAAAGTTTCTCAAGCCTTCTTTGCAGATGTGCAAGTTGAGATTAGCTTGAATTGTTTCTCATTCACACCGACAAAGATGGTGTTTAATGCCTTAGCATTAGCCTGAGCAGATATTCTCTCAGCATCCGTCTATTCAAGTCTGGTCTTCACAACTACCTTAGTCAATTTAGTTGTGTCATCTTCCTTGGTCTTCGTAAGAGGTTTCTATCTAGTCTCAAAGGCATCCCATGCAGTTTCATCTAAGGACTCAATGAAAATCTGTGTCTTCATCTTCCAATAAGCATAATTTGTGCCTTCAAGCAGATGAGGTCTAGTAACTATCCACCTTCCTTGATTGTCATTATGACCCAAGTACTAATTTCCCACGATCTTCACCTGCTAGATAACTAGCACAACAAACGGTGCCAAAGCTTTGATACTAGTTGTAAGTAAGTACTTAGGTAATCCGTGCAGTGTAACTAATTTTGTTGTATGCGACGTGGCGTGATACACAGTGTGAAAAGCAATAAACAACACAAGCATATAAGACGTAGCAGTTAGTAACGCAGTTTGGCCAAGCCTATGTCCGCGGGGCCACGCCCAGAAAGTAATCCACTAAAACTGTCAACACAGTATAAGAAAATTCCTAGCTCTTACACATCTAGAGTTTTCCTAGTGGAATCAGTGCAAACTCCTTTTGCACACTGCACAGTTGAATCCCTTCAACTCTTCAAGGCTCCCCCTTGGTGTGTGGCTGCATGAACTTGATCTTCCTTCAATCCTCAACACCGTTGAACCGCAACATAGTTGAATCTCTTCAACTCTTCAAGGATCCCCCTTGGTATGTGGCTGCTTGATCTTGAATCCCTTCGTCTTCAACTCCTTGAACAGCAGCACAACTTCTATTCCTAGAAGTTATAATCTTCAAAACAAGAACTCTATTAAATTATGAATGATGAACAATGAGCATCAATGGAGAATCATAACATTTGAAGTTTGTGACTACACAAACTCAACCACCGTGAATTGTCGTCTTCTCTTAAGCAAAATATCTTTGAAGAATTGTAGAACGGCTCTACCTTAACTTTCTATTACAATCCTTTATTTATGGATGTATGAGGTTTATTGGTCAGTTTTTGTATTTCCTAAAGAGTATGAACCAAAAATTTAGTTTCCAAAAGATGCTTCCTTTGATTCCTTGCAAATCCTATTTTCCTTTAGGATTCTGACCATTCTTTATGCTTTCATCCGGACTTCTATATCTCTAGCTCATAATCCCATATCCTTCGATATTTACTCAAGTTTCTTAAAACTATGCCAACACATAGTGTCGCTGCAACACCGTAGTTCTTGTGTCTTCACATGATCAACCTGTGTGACCACACTCAAGCGGTGTGATAGGTTTCTACATAAGTAATATGATACTCTTTCCAAGTGCATTCTATACATTATTTTGAAAATCCTTAAACTTTTGAAAGTAATCAGATTTAGGTTTCATTAGATAAAAATAGCCATATCTACTAAAATCATCTGTGAATATAATAAAGTATTGAAAACCTCATCTAGCTTTTGTGTTCATTGGTTCCAATAAATTAGTAGCCCTTTCACCTGTAAATGGGCTTTTAGTCATTTTCCCTAATAGATAAGAATTGCATGTTTCATAAGACTCAAAGTTAAATGAAGTTAAAAGCCCATCTTGATGGAGTTTAGATATATGCCTCTCATTTATGTGGCCTAAATGATAATGCCAGAAGTAAGTTTGATTTAAATTATTAGATTTGAATTTCTTCATATTTATGTTATAGATTGGCCTACTATTGGAATCATGTAGGCTAAGAATGTAAAGTCCATTAAGTAATGAGGCATCTCCATAGAAAATACCATTCTTACAAATAGAGCATTTATTATTCTTAATAATAAATTCAAAACCATCAATATCCAAACAAGAAACTGAAATGATGTTCTTACTCATAGAAAGAACATAAAAACAATCCTTCAACTTAATAAGACGCCCACTGGGCAAAAGTACATCAAATGTCCCTATAGCTACTGCAGTAACTTTTGGACCATTTGCAACTCGAAGGTCCACTTCTCTTTTTGCCAAGATCTACTCCTTTTGAACCCCTACCATTTGCACGAATGTGAGCTCCACATCTGGTATCTAATACCCATGAATTAGGAGAAACATATTAATTTCTATAAAAAAAAAAACCCTAAAGCAGCAGTTTCACTGTCCTTTTACTTCTTTTTTTCTTCCAAGTAGAGCTTGCAGTTACTCTTCCAATGACCTTGTTCATTGCAATGGAAGCAAGCCCCTTCCTTTAGTGGATTAACTTTAGGCTTCAGCTTCTATTTGCCTTTGCCTATCTCAGCCATAGCACTCCTTTTCCCTTGTTTCTTGAACTTCCCTTTCGAACCATCAAAACATTAAGAGTAGATTTCCTAATATTTTGCTTAGCCTGCTGGAGTATCCCGTGCAATTCATTTATGGACTTTTTCATATAATGCATATTAAAGTTCATGAAAAAAGTGATCATATTCAGATGTCAAAGAGGCCAAGATCATATCAGTGGCCATGTCATGACTAGCATATGCTCCAAATTTTTCAAGCTGACCAAAATAGCCTTTCATTTTAAGAACATGAGCACTAATTGAGGTGCCTAGGGTCATTTTACGGCTATTTAACGCCTTAGTGGTAAGATACCTTTCTTGACGTGCTTGATCTAGGAACATTTCCTTGAGCTATTTCATTATCTCGTAAGCCTCAACTTCCTCAAATTGTTTTTGCAAGTCAAGGTTCATTGTGGCCAACATAAGACATGTCACATCACTAGAGTCATCTTTATGCTTATTATAAGCATCTTTTTTTACTCTAGAGGCGTTATTAGCTGGTTCATTAGGGATTGGATTCTCAAGAACATATAGCCTTTTTTCTTGCTCAAGGACAATCCTTAAATTTCGAGCCCAATCAAGGAAGTTAGTCCCACTAAGCTTATGCTTTTCAAGCACAGATCGCAAATAGGTGTTTGAATTATTTGGAGCCGTTATCTACATAAAATTTGTGAAGTAAATATTTAAGTGATGCATAAACTTCCACTAAAAATTCTCAACACTTGATATAGATAGTGGGTAGAAAATTATCCAGTTTATATTAATCATAAGTAAGCTTTGTCTTATCATCCATAATTAAATAAAATGGATTAATGGGATTGATATTTCTATTTTCCAGCAAAATCCCATATGATGCCCCTAAGCTCAAAACCGTTTTGATAGCCTAGTTAAGTCAAACCATTCCAATGACATAGAAATCATCATTTTCCATCTTCCCCTACTTAGGTAACCACTTATCTCATGCTTTGGCAATAAGATAATATGATGATCCAAGAATGGAGAAGTGCTTAAGATTATGGGAGGCATTATATGACTTAATCTTTATATAGTTTCAAAAACATTTCCCTCATTTTTAAAGTAGTTTGGCAAGTATATAAAGACATATACTAAGCATCACATGCATAACGAAAAGCATAAATCAAAACGTGACATATAGCCCCAATCCTATATTGACTCCCACGAGCCTCATGGAAGTCAAGGTCAATCTAGGTAAGTCTTCATCCCATAAGCTTGCCTCTGCAGTCTTGACCTTCTTGCCTTGTTACATAGGATGTGATCCCTAAATACAAGAATAGGAAAGAGCAAACTTATTCTAGTAAACTTTTACAGTAATGAAAACAACACGCATTTCGTATTTAAAACTTTACAAACTAAAATAAATAAATAAGTAAGTAAGACTTGCAAAAAGCTTGAGGTATACAAGCCATGATATGCACGATGAATCCAAAATACATAGAAACTTGCCAAAAATAAAAGAACAACAAGGGATCCCAGGGACAATTCCCCAGAAGCAAAAAAAAAGTGTCTTCCTTGCCGGATAGGGGTGGGGTCATGGGATAGCATCCTTGTAGGGTTTTCGAGGCAGCTACATTGAAAAGAAAACCAATTTTTTTTCTTTCTACTCACTGAATGAGTTACTGCTTCAAAAACCCGAAGCATAATTTCTTCAGAAATAATGTTTAACAATTAAACAATAAATTTCAATTATGTATTCTAGTTTAACGATTTAAACTAAAATCTCATTCATACTTACATTAAAAATGATTGAAACATTTAAAACTTCTGTTTTATTTAATCATATTAAACATAACAGAATTTAACAGAATATTTAATTAACTTAACCCCATAGCAACAAAAGCATTCTGATTGAAGCATGACGCAAATTTCATAGCACTTATCAAATAAGCATAATCAGAAACCTTATTATGAAATCAAATGGGAAAAAAACACATGTAATCAAATCAATAACAAATATAATCAGAAAAATAGTGTATACGAGGCTCTGATACCACTATTAGAATCTGTAAGCAAAACCAAAACCAAAAAGGTACGAAATGGCACCAACAAGATCCACATATATTAATCTAACTGATTGGATAGATGAATGCCTTCTGGTGAGAACAAAGCCGATCTGCATAGGGGATGCTATTTCCAAACTTCGCCCTCTACTAGCATCCACACTACGAACACCTTCGTGAGCAATCGAGATGCTAGCCCCTCAAGTCCAGAAATTGTTCCAAACAATTAACTATATTTTTTGCAAACTTTGGCAAAGGTAAAATGGCTAACTATCCAAACTTGGCCAACATGGCCTATAAATAGATGAGAAGCATAACCGCATGACATAGGACAACCAATAAGAAGGAAGATTGGTGGTTACCAACTACCGATGTTCTGCCATGATATAGGGTAGTTGTAACTTTCATGGCCATGTCTTCCAAGACGAGGAGTGGTTGTGGAAACTTCCATGGTAACTACCTGGTGGTTACCAACTACCAATGTTCTGGTATAGTGTGGTTAGTTGTAACTTGTATCACTCCCAACTATCTGTGCCATCTCATAATCATCCAACAATTAGATAAATATTATGGATAATAAAGTGTAATAATGTATTTTATTTATCAAATAAAATAAAATAATTACTTCCTCACTTACCAAAGATAACATATAACTGAATCTGGATAGTTCATGATTCCTTTGTATACGTTCAATGAACCTTGTCACACTCTAAGTTCATTGAATATGGATATAGTGTTCATAAAATGCGCCTATGCATGTGACCCTGAAAGTTCACTTAATATTGGCAGTAGACCAAAAATAATGTTGTAAACATTATCCACAAATCATAGGTGGCCTCTAGCAAGACATTATGATTACCCAAATTAAGCAAAATGATGATATGATTTAACCAAAAATAATTTTTAATACTTAGTCTTTTTGCCACACGATATCCTAATTAAGAATAAGACATAGACTGAGTCATGCTTATATAACTTAAATAACCATATACTTGATCACTAGGTTGACTGTTCTGTCAATAATATTAATAACCCCTTATTAATATATGTTTGAGCATGGCCATGTGTATTCTATAGTCTTCCACATTAAGAGGCCCATGTATATCTCTCTATAATAAGAAGGGGACAAATCTCTCTCTCTCTCTCTCTCTCTCTCTCTCTCTCTCTCTCTCTCTCTCTCTCTCTCTCTCTCTCTCTCTCTCTCTCTCTCTCTCATATTCAAGCCATGACAAAAACCACGCCCAACCAATAGACATATTGTCACTAGGTTAAAAGTGATGTTTGACTGTGTCTGAACATAGTTCTTGCCAAGCAAGAAATAATAGAGACAAAAGGTCAAAGGACACTAAATATAAAACTGAGAAGAAAATACTAATGACTTAAACCCATGTACTATTTCTTGTCTTTACGAGTCATGTCTAATACATTATTCTCAGTATATATTTGTGATTTGATTTTATATCTCAAATCCATGATCAGTAAAACTTGATCATCAATCAGACTTCATACTAGTTTTTCTTAAACAGTACAAGATAAGATAAAACTAGGGACAAACAAGAATATTATTTTTTAGTAAAAGGATTTTACTATTAAGTCACATACTTGATGACCAAAAGCCTAAATTACAATTTAAAATACATATCTTATAAATCAAATACAATGTGGGTTGATGGACCTTGGGAATATAACTAACAATCCTTCCCACCATATTTTTGCATCTTCTACCAAAAACAGCACAACTATCTCTCCTTTCATATCATCGAGTACTCCAAATATTCAAAAATTGCATTCCATATCCCTTATTGAATTGTCTGCCTTTTCTTGTTCAGCACCACCTCCAAAGGTAGGGACATTATAGCTTTCCTCATACGTTCATAAAATGAGGTAACATTGTTCATCCTCTTTTCTTGACTATGTAAAGTCTGAGTCATAGCTTGAAACACTACAGTGATATCTAGAGGTATAATTAAGGTTGGTTTCAGTGCCGAAAATGGCGACAGCAATAGTGTGTAACTGTCTTGTGGTCCTTGAGAAGTGCCCACTTGATTTTGTTAAATGCCTCTAGTTCTAGGTGCTCGGTTTCGTTGGCGATCAGAACTTCATCATTATTTGTATTCGTCTCGACATTAGGTAGTTATGTAGCTGCCAACTATTATGCTTCTATTTTGACATCCAGTCATCTAATTATATAAAATCGCCAAGTACATTCGATGTTAGTTTGAGAATTTCAACATAACGATTTGGTCCGCATTTTTTACTAGTATACTTAGTCATACCCACCTAAGTGTAATCATTCTTTTTTTTAAAAAAAAAAAAGATAAATGCCATGCCCTAATCCGTGCTTGCCCGAACCCGAGACGGACACGTCGTGCCCACAAGGACAAAAAGCTCAAAACCATAAAATACAAAAAAAATTATTTCTCATAAAATAATTTCAAAAAGATTTCAAATATCATTCACAAATGTTGAAGAATCAAAGGCTCCAAACATTAAATAACACTTCATTTGGACAAACGTTAAATAAAAATAAAACAAGTTTATTCAAATGTTTCTTCTAAACCCAAACTTTTCTCAAGCTCAATCTCAATCTTCTTCAGACTCGTTCCACGATCGGAGTTAGCCTGAATTTAAAAGCGGAAAGGAGAGAGTACAACTACTCAACAAATATAGAACTAACTCTAAAATCTAGGATTGAACAGGCATTTATAAAAATTTTCCTATTTAACAAAATACTACAAATATTAAATAAGCGTTGATTTATTGATTTGAAGAACTTCTGTTGCCGAGTCATAATTTCAGAAAATTCAAAGAAAACAATTCCAAAACTTGAAAACAGTTTCCTAAACATTTTGAGGTTCAATCATAGAATTAAATAACCTTCAGCATCAAAGATAAAAGCAAAAGAATTTTGTGTTGCAGTGATTCCAATTCCATTCATAAAACCAATGTATTTCGTTCTGTTAACATACAAACAATGACTTATCTTGTTTTTCTCTTTTTCTTTTCCAAACGAATCTTAGGAACAGTAATAGATCACTCTTGATTATTTAGTATAATCTTAATTTAATTAATGTTTCTAAAATCTCTGGACAACTTTATTTGATCTCCCAAAAAAACATTTTTCAACATCAATATGTGAATTCTCAAACATTCAAATATTCTCTAGATAATTCTCAGAACAATAGTGTTCTCACATATAATTTTTGGTAGTGAGTTACAACAGTATAAAGGGAAATGTTAAGGGTCAAAACTTGATATCAAGTCTGGCTGTTTATCCTGCCAGGTAGGCCAAACAAATATGGTGAGGCTTTTTTTCCTTGCCCAAGGATTATTCAAACATAGATGGAACATGTTCCTCCCCAAAATTATCTAAAGACAATCATAATCTCAATGCCACACAAAGCCATCACTGAAACTTGTCTGTCAAAAGCATATTTGATCCCACAAGGTATTTAACATCAATTTCAACAAATTTATGCACAAATTACACATCTTGTTCAATACAATTTTATAATCAATTAAAAACGTATTTAGACATCATAATTTAGAAATAATTAAATTACAGAGTTTAGGGTTCGATCTCCACTTACCTTGATAAGCAAAAAGACACAAATTTAACGTGATTAATCGAGTCTGGAACGTTTCTCGTTAGTCCCTATAATGAATTAAACAAAAAAACTAATCAATTTTAACGTCCAGAACAAATTGCATAACCCTAGCCCAATTTCGAATATCATAAATTGATCATTCTAAAATGATATAAGTTAATGATCGTTAGGAATAGATTACTTTACGTTTCGTAAGATCGATTTGAGCATCCAAAGCTTCTCTCTCACTGCAGTGAAGCGTCTCTGAACTCCTTAGAGAGTTCTATGTAATGCGAAAGGAAGAAACGATAAAACACTAATATGATTTAATTGATCATTTTTATTAATTACCTTTAGTCCCTTTACCCTTACTTCATATTATTCCCTTGCCCCAATTAATTATTTTGCTAAAATTAAGTTGGGTTGTACAGGACTGTTTTCTGATCATTTTGTTAATATTTCTTTTGCATTTGCCCTAAAAAGGACTTAAGCTTTCTGTGACAATCCAAATAGGAAATGAATAGCAAAAAAAAAATGTCTAAAACTACTTCTCAAACAATTTGGAATGTGATACATAAAGGACAAGACTCAAAATTACAATTCAAAAGCTTTGAAGAATCAATCTTAAAAATAGATTTGTTGTGTTCTACACATGGTTAGCTATTTGAAGCCAAACAAAAAATTTGACAGTAATTTTTTTTTAGCAAGTAGGAAATCTCAATTTTTAAAAAATGAATGAAAAACTAAATTGATGGGTGATAGGCAGACAAAAGAGAAAAAAACTGGAGAAAAGTTCTTCAGAAAAGAAAACCACATGAATAAAAAATTTCTTCCCCAGAGTACAATTTAGAAAGAGGAAGAAAGGACCTGGCAATAAAAGTTGTTCTTATGCGTATGTTAAGAATCGCAGAAAAATTTCTCCCAAAATGATCTTGGTGCGAAGAAGACGCTGTGTTCTTGCTCTTGCTCGTCATCTCTGAAAGGATTGTTAGATTATTCAGGCGTCAATGTTCTTGAGTGATTTTAAATCTATTTTTGGGCTTGTTTCGTTTGTGTAATAGGCTTGTTATATTAGAGGCTTTGGGCTCCATTTTGGGTTCCTTTTATTTTATTTTATTTTTGAATACTTGGGTTTCTTTTAGTTATCTATCAAAACTTTATTTGGGCTGAATTATGCTAGTTTCTTTATTTTTTATTTTCTTACACTTAGGTTAAAAAATTCATACTCAAATATGTAACGTCTACAAGAAGTATGAATGGTTGAAATCTTACTAATTATAATTCTGAATTTATGATTGGTTGAACTCTTGTTATTTATTTCCATATCATTTCAATTCCTATGATATAATAACTATTTTTTAAAGAAAATTATCTAAATATCATATTTAAATATTTTACTATTTATGGATACATTGTTTACGAGTTGAATTGTTTTTAAAAAGTTCCACTATTATCATTGACAATCTATATTAAAAAGTTATTTAAAAATATCTATCATGGTTTTTTAAAACAAATTAGGTTAGAGAGAGAAGGTAAAGGGTGGGAGATTTTTTAATTTTTTTAAAAGCTTTAAATATTTTAATATTTCTCATTTTTTAATTTTTAAAACATTTTTAAAAATTGTAAACTTTTTAAACATTTACCTATCCTTATATATTTCTCTTTTAATCTCGGGTACATACCTCTTGATTTTGTTCCAAGAGAGCTCTCAGTTGTATAGTTTTCCATCCTTCATAAAATGATAATACTAAGGTCCCATTCTATTAGAAAAAATTTACAAACATTTCTCCAAAACAGAAAAAAAAAGAGTACAGTTTACTACTCAAACTCAATGGGATAAATCTTGGCAAAGCCTTTTCACAAGTACATTCTGCAGAAATACAAATTGGTAGAAGGGAAAAAGAGATTAGAGAAAGAAGTAAAAATGTCTTCAACATTGTGATATATATGTGTGTGTGTCTGCATGTGTATACATATATATACATATATACTTTTATACATATATATACATAGATTTTTCAAATTGACAGTAAAACTGGATTGAGCTATTCAAGTTCTTCAAATCATGGTTTTCGAAAAGGAAATTTGAAACAAAGTTTTGAGAAGAAGGTGAAAACTCATTCTAATCAAAAGAGTTTTTTAAAACTGATTTTCAGAGAGGTTTTTACAGAAAAGATAATACAAGAAATTCGCATCAAGATTTTCAGAAGAATGTGAAATCTCATCCTTATCAAAGAAATTTTAAAACTGACTTTTAGAGAAGTTTTTACAAAAAAGATTTTCAGAGAGATTTTTACAGAAAGTGGTTTGCAAATTCAAGGTTTCAAATGTTTGGAAATAAGCAATTTCAGAAAGGAAGCTTTAACTATGTGTACAATCAAAGATGTTACACATGTTTTCAGTACGGTCACTTTTCAAGAAATTATAACGAGAATTTTTAGAACATGAATGGATGTTTGTCAGATTGGAAAACTTTCAAAGTATTTTTGGGCTGAAGCTACTAGCACAGCAAGCTAAATTTTGAATTAGAAATCTTCTAAAATCAATCTTGAAGAAAACATCCTATAAGTTTTGGAAAGTAAGAAAATCTAATGTTGGATGTTTTAGAGTGTTGGATATGAGTGTTTCATTCTGAATGATAAGAAAAGCTTAGGAAAGTTTGATGGAAAATCATATGAAGCCATTTTTCTATGATATTTGAAATGCAGTAACTAAAGAAGATGTTACAAGATCAGATGATTTGGACATGACTAAGAATGTTGTTGAACAAGCTGAAGAAGTGAGTGAAACTAATGGAGTGCCAATTGAAAATGGAGCTACTCAGGAAACTTCAAGTGCTGATAGTGAATTAATCAAAGAGTGAAGATATCATAGGAACCATTCAAAGGAAAACATGCTAACATATCTCTCTGAGAAAATGATAACATGAAGTGATTTGATAAAAATGCTGGGAAATTTTGCATTTGTTTCACTGATTGAGCCAAGAATGTATGAGGAAGTTCAAAATGATGGAAACTAGATGTTGGCAATGCAAGAAGAGTTAAATCAGTTTTGAGAGAAACAATGTTTAGAAGCTTGTGCCTAGACCAATAAAACAGTCAGTTATTAGAACCAAATAGATTTTTTGAAATAAGTTGGATCAGTAAGGAAACAATTGTAAGAAATACGACAAGGCTTATAGCTCAAGGATACAATCAGGAAGAAGGAATTGTTTTATGAGACTTTTACTCCAGTAGCTTGATTAGAGTGTATTAGCATGTTGTTGTGCATTTGCATGTTTCAAAGATTTTGTTGTGAAAAATATCTTTTTAAATTGTGTTTCGAAAGAAGAGATTTATGTGGAAAACCACCAGGATTTGAAAGCTTTGAAAAACCTTATCATGTTTTTTAAATGAAAGCATTGTATGATCCATGAGCTTGGTATGAGAGACGGAGCAAGTTTTACTAGAAAATGGTTTTTCAAGAGGAAGTGTGGATTAAGTTCTTTTTGATAAAAATGTTTTTAGAAAATATTCAGATTGTGCAGGTGTGTGGATAGTAGAATCTTTGGAGCTACTGATATGAACCTATGTAAAGATTTTTCTAAGCTTATGCAGGGAGAATTTGTGATGAGCATAACCCCTTTTTGGGACTTCAAATTAAACAGGTCAAAGAATCGGATAGCAATCAGTTAATCTAGGTACATAAAAGAACGTCTGAGGAAGTATAAGATGACTGAAGCTAAAATCAACAAAACTCCTATGAGCACTTCAGAGAAACTAAACAAGGATGAGAAAGGTGAGGCTACCAATCAAAAATAATATAGATGTATGATGGCATCTCTTCTATATCTTACTGCTAGTAGAATTGATGTTTTATTTGGTGTATATGTCTGTGCAAGGTTTCAAGCTAATCCAAAGAAATCACATCTCATTGCGCTGAAGAGAATCTTTAAATATCTTGTAGGAATAGTGGAGCTAATCCTATAGTATCTAAGGAATGGAACTTTTGGGCTGAAGAGATACATACTTTGCAAAAAGTCGAGTTGATAGGAAAAATACACTAGACACATGTCAGCCATTAGGAAAATGTCTAGTTTCCTTGCAAAGCAAGAAACTAACATCAGGTAACCTATCAAAAGCAGAGGTGGAATACATATCAGATGGAAGTTGTTTAGCTCAATTGTCTTGGAGCAAGCATTGACTGATGGATTTTGAGCTAAGCCATAGGAAGACTCTATTTACTGTGATAATATGAGTGTGATTAAATTAATCAAGATTCCAGTGTAGCACTCCAAAACAAAGCACATTAAAATAAGGTATCACTTCATCTGATAGCATGTTGGAGAAGGTATATTCAGGCTAAATTTTGTTCCCTCTGAGAAATATCTTGTAGATATTTTTACAAAACCTCTATGTAAGGAAGCTTTTCCAGTATCTACTTTGAACTCGGTTTAACTTTACTTTAATTTGTTGCTTTATTTAGTGTTTTCAATAAAGTTTCTCCAAATGAATAAACGTGCTATGTCTTATCTTATCTAAGTTACTATTTCTTTCCGAATTAAATTTTGTGCATTAATTGTCGATTTCAGCTTATATTCTCTTTTCATACTTGTTACCATCAAAGTTTGTGCAACCTGGTTTTGACATCTGGATTTGCCATTGTCAATTGCTTTTTAAAAGTGATATTTGCATTTTAAACAGCTTGTAAAGGTGATATAAAATTCGTAAAGAAAAAAATGCAACTCAATTGAAATTGTTTGTCTATTTTTATCTCTTTCTCTCTTCTTGTTTGATAGAGTCAATTATCCTTTCGAATCCCTGTTTCTTCTGAAAAGTTAGTCCTTGAAAAAGAAAACTTCTATTCATTCTCCAAGAGAGGTCGTGTTGTAACCTCACTTTTCTTCTACTAATTCATAAAAGAAAGGCTACCTCTCTCATTCAAGCACTTCTCTTTGGATTCCTATGCTTGAAATATTTTTGTTTATCTCTCTTCTATGTTATACCAAAAGGAAAGATACTCAGCCCAGAAAAATTATCCAAGGTTCAAAGAGAAGAGGAAAACAAAATGAGAAAACAAAGATTGAAGAGTTGAAAAAGATAGCAATCGCAATCTATGCTTCTTAATGTTTGAAAAGTTGAAAGTTGATTTGAACAATGATTCAAAAGCTTTACCTTATGGAATTATGTGAACTGAGTTGTTAAGATATCTAGGAGTAGTTTCAAATGATTAAGGTTACACTAATGTGTGTAACAGAGAGATTATTGAAGAAAACCTTGTTGGGAGAAATTTGTCTAGAAGAGAAAAGAAAAAGAAGAGGGTTTCAAGAGTGAAAAAAGAAATGTGAAGAAGAGTGAAAATAAAGTTGAGGAAGAAAAGAGTATTTCTAAGGAAAGATCTGAAAAAGTGAGCTAGAAAGTGAGGAAGAAAGTTAAAATAAGAATGAAGATGAAAAGGAGAGTGAAAATAGAAGTGAAAAGAGAAGAAGAAGAGGAAAATGATGGAGGGTCTCATGAACAAGATTCTGGAGAAGAAGAAGGAGAGGGTAATAATGAGGAAATCTTGTTTAAAAAAAATAAGCTAAAAAAGAAAAAAGGAAAAGAAGATGAAAAAGAGAGAAAAATTTAGCTTGAGCCTATTGTTGATAAAAGAAATATGGGAGTAAGTGAGCTTAAAAGGAGAAAAATAACAGTCAAGAGAGATCTACAGAATCTCATATTTGCAAGTGATGAAGAAGAAGGTAGATGAACGTGAGTGTAACTGAAGAAAAAGAAGTATTGAAGAGAAAGGAAGTGAAATGAAAGAGGAGGATAAACGAGAGTCTAAAATATAGAAGTTTGTTTGAAGATATTTCAATGAAATTAGAGAACTTGGAGCCCTTATTTCAAGAGTTAGAGGAGAAACTAAAAAATGAGTATAGTCGAGCTAAAAAGGCATATTCATAAGAGGCAGTTTTAGTTCAACAAGCTGAAAGATTTGAATGTCAGCCATTCTATTTTGAGTCATTCGGGTATAACTCTTCTCATGTTTGATCACACTATTGACTATCTTACTTCTTTCTATTCTTCTTTGAGCAATTATAAATTTCCATCTTAACTAGTTAGATGTGGAGTTTATTTTCATGAGTGTCTTCTTCTGCTGATGAGCCTACTTCTTCATGAGGACATGTTGTCAAGCCTAGTAATGCCAGTGGCAGCCAATCTTCTCAAAAACCAGTTTGATATGTTTTTACTTCTGTCTAAGTTGCCTATTGCAAGTTAAATTTTTTATCTGCTAGTTTTATATGGCCAGTATGAGTTGTTTTTAGAACAATATTACTTTTATTGTGCTTTGTTTTGATGGGTCTATGAGCTCTTTGAACTAACTCTTCTTTATTCTATATTATCTTGTTAAACTATCTCTTTCTTTATTTAATTCGTGTAAAAAAGGGGGAGAAGTGTTATAGTTTGTTTTAGTCAACTTTTCTCGATCCACTATCTTACTTGAATGAAGAAAGAAGTCCACTTTTAATCAAATATGCCCTTAGATCTTACAATCTCCCCCTTTTTTATTATGACAAACAAAGATGCAAGATGATGACTATATAGAACAAAAGAACATAGTTAAGCAAACAAAATGCTTCAAAAGATCAACATTAAGTTCAAAGCATACCAAAAATATGAGAGGTAGAAAGAACTCCCCCTGTTATTTTGAAAACATGCCAAGGTTTTGAGAAAATAGTTAGAAGATTGAAATCTCCCCCTTAAGACATGCTTTATACAAAAAATATGGCACCAAAACATCATCAATAAAACTCAAAGCCATATAAGCAACAAGGCATAAAGCATAAAGCTTTATATAACTCAAGGCATGTTGCCAACACAAAGTAATAAAACAACACCACTCAAGTCATCAAGTCAATATCAACATAACGATTTGCATCTCATAGACATGCATCTCTATATAAGCAACAAGGCATAAAGCATAAAGCTTTATATAACTCAAGGCATGTTGCCAAAACAAAGTAACAAAACAGCACAACTCAAGTCATCAAGACAATATCAATAGAACGATATGCATCTCATATATCTCCCCTTTAATAACAACATAATGCATCTTATATGCATCTTATATGGATCTTACATAATGGCATCAACAACATAATGCATCTTATATGCATCTTATATTTTTTCCCCCTTTTGTCATAATTCAAAAAGCATAAAGAATATAAAGGATCATTGCAAAAAGGACAACGAAACTCTCATCATTGAGATATCATCATCAAGTTCCAAAATAAGCAAAGAAGACAAGGTTTCATAGATAAGCAAAGTAAACAAGAGTTTCAAAACAAGACTTCATAAGTAATAAAACATAAGTTCCAAAAAATCAATAACCAAAAAGGAAAAAAAGCTATGAAACTTAAGAAGTTAAAATAGAAGGAATGAAGCATCAACCAATAAACTTGA
Source organism: Catharanthus roseus (assembly GCA_028651295.1). NCBI lineage: Eukaryota > Viridiplantae > Streptophyta > Magnoliopsida > Gentianales > Apocynaceae > Catharanthus > Catharanthus roseus. The sequence goes on along the minus strand of JAPQWS010000140.1, from coordinate 3,030,087 downwards.
AACTCCCCTTTTGATTTTCTTTCTTAATTTCTTTGAGATCCACAATACCTCATTTGTCTTCTTCTCTTCCTCTTGCTTCTAACCCCATCACCCTTTCTTGAATATCCAATATTTTTCCATCTAGGGCATCAAACCGGCTATTCATTGAGGCTTGTATAGAGGCTATCATCTCCAAAAGTTGAGACAGATCCCCGGATGATTGTCCTTCTTCAACCTTTTCTTGCCTCTTTTTCTATCTCATTTCTCTTCTAAAAGTTTCCTCTTCCGGTTCTTCTTCACTAAACTCTTCATCCACATTCATAGCATCTTGCCCCTCATCTTCTTCTTCTTCCTCAGCATTTTCATCATCGTCCTCTTGTCCTCCTCTCACCAACATAACTTCCTCATTTCTTGAAAATCCCCCTCTTTGAAGATATGTTTGTTATAGATTTTTCCAATACCAATATGATCACCAACTCAAACCAAATTTAGCACAAAGTATTGGAAAACTTTAGTGAGAAAACAGCTATATAGTAAACACTTTGTAGAGGAGGTCTGAGTAGCTAGCATATGTTCAATGTCCATAAATCCGAAAGTCATACTTCTATGCTCATGTAAAGCTAGCATAACAAAAGAGTGCATGTTTGTGATAGAAGGCTTGTGACCCACATTAGAAATAATTATGTTGGAAATCATGTGGTGCAATAATCTTCCATAAGCATCAAGTTTATTAACATTTATGTCATCATGCCTCTTTAGAATTTAGTAAATAATTCTTCAAATCTTCTCTCACTTTAAAGGTTGGGATCAAAGCATTTTTTGTGTTTGGTATAAAATCTAATACCATTTTCATGTGTTCCTAGGATGGTATTTAACATTCTATCATCAAAAGAGATATCTCTACCACCCACCCTAGAAGTAACCCATTGATAAGTGATATTTCCTTACTTTTGAACTCTTCCTTTGTGTAAATTAGCATAAAATTCATAAATCATCTCATGATAGTAGAGTTCATTATCTGTAAGCAAAGGTCCCCACCCAACATCTTCAAAAAGATTAGGAATAATCTCCATACCTTCCATATCAGATAAATCGACTATGTGACCTGGAGCAATCTTTCTCCTTTTTCTTGTCCATTCTTCAAAATTTGCAGCTTCTTTGACCTAAATGAACCTTTCAAATAGCCTTACTTCACTTGCCATTTTCTTTCCTTTTCCCTTTCTAGTTCTTCCACCTCTACTACTTCCTCCCTCAAAATTTTCTCCCCTTCCAACATTTGCATTCTTGACTTTCACCATTTTAGAGAAATTGAAGTAGGAGAGTGATTAATCTTTGAGAGAGAGAACAATTTAAGCTTCGATTTTGAAAGGAGAGGAAATTGAGTGGGTTTTGATAGAGACAACGAGGGTCGATGGTGAGAGAGAGAGAGTCAACTGTGAGAGTTACTTTTGAGAGAAATCGGTTTTGGGAGGGATAGAGAGAGAAGCGGACGATGAGGTATTTTAACGAGAGAGATAATGGATGGAGAGTGTTTTTAGAGAGAGAGAGAGAGAGTAGTAAAAAATATGGGAGATATTCTCCCCCTTTTTATATAAATTACAGTCGTCAGAAAAATAGAGAATCAATTGACTGGTTTTTGAAAATGGTCATCCGAATTTTTTAAATCAAAGGAAATCGGACGTCCATTTTTTTGAATGCGTCCGGTTTTGTAATCTGAAACTCTCGGCCTTTTTCGTGAAAAAGAAAAGAACTTAAAACTTTTAAGGAAAAGCGAACATCCTGTTTTTCCAAGAATCGTCTCATTTTGTAGTCGAAAATCTCGGTTTAAAAAAGTTTTAAAAAAATTTGAAACTCAAAACACACATTAGTCATAGAATTTACCAATGCCAAGTAATTTCCTTAAATAACAAAATAGGTCTTCAGAAAGGGGTTTTCTAAAAATATCAGCAATTTGATCCTCTGTGCAAATATATTCTAAAATTACATCTCTCTTTGCCACATGATCTCTTATAAAAATGATATTTGATTTCAATATGTTTTGTTTTTTAATGTTGCACAGGGTTTACAGAAAAATTTATTGCACTTATGTTATCAGATAAAATACGTTTGTTTTTTAAATCAAAACCAAAATCAAGTAAAGTATGCTTCATCTAAAATACCTGAGCACAACAAAAACATGGTGCTATGTATTCGGCTTCGGTGGTTGATAAGGACAAGCATGATTGCTTATTGCTGTACCAAGACACTAAGCATCCCATTAGAATTGGCAATTTCTGCTAGTACTCTTTCTTTCTACCTTGCATCCAGCATAATCTGTATCGGTGTAAGTAATAAGATCAAAGCAAAATTGTTTAGAGTATCATAACCCATAGTCATCAGAAGATATTAAATATCTTAAAATACGCTTAACAGCAATTAAATAAGATTCCTTGGGGCAAGCTTGGAATCTAGCACACAAACAAATGGCAAACATTATATTCGGCCAACTAGGCGTTAAATAAAGCAAGCTTCCGATCATAGCTCTACAGCATTTTAAATCCACCTTTTACCTTTTTCGTCTTTGTCGATTTTTAATGATGAGCTCATTGGAGTTCCTATTCCTTTTGCATCGCTCATCCGAAACCTTTTGAAAAGTTCCTTTATGTACTTCTCTTGATTGATGAAGATACCTTCTTCGGTTTGTTTAATTTGAAGTCCAAGAAAATAGTGTAATTCCCCCATCATGATCATCTCAAACTCCTTTTGCATTAATATGCAAACTCTTCACACAAACAAACATTAATAGCTCCAAAAATAATATCATCCACATAAATTTCACAAGTAGAAAATCATTGTTACAAGAGGTTTTTGTAAAAAGGGTTGTGTCCACCACACCTCTTGAAAAATCGTTTCAAAAGGAGAAACCCTCTTATTTTTTCATACCAAGCTCTTGGAGCTTGTTTTAAACCATATAAAGCTTTTGAAATTTTATAAACATAGTTTGGAAATATTTCATGTACAAAATCGAGAGGTTGTTCAACATAAACTTCCTCCTCAATATCACCTTTTAAAAATGCACTTTTAACATCCATTTGAAAAAGCTTGAATCTCTTAAAACAAGCAAAATCTAAAAGTATTCTTATGGATTCAAGTCTAGCAACCAGAACAAAATTTTCATCAGAATGTATGCCCTCTTGTTGATTGAATCCTTGGGCAATAAGGCTAGCTTTGTTTCTTATAACTTCTCTAGATTCATTTCATTTTTTTTCTAAAAAACCATTTTGTACCAATAATGGGGTGATCATGAGGACTTGGGACTAAATTCCAAACTTTGTTTCTTTCAAATTGATTAAGTTCCTCTTGCATTGCAATAATCCAAAACTCATCACATAAAGCATTATCTATAACCTTAGGTTCAATTTGAGATAATAAAGCAAAGTTATCAATGAAATACCTCCTTGTTCTTATCCCTTGTGATACATCACCAATGATTTCATCCTTGGAGTGTCCCTATGGATACATCACATCATGATGAAGATTTTGAGCTTCTTGATCATTCTCTTGTTTCTCCTCAATCTCCTCTTCCTCCTTTGCATGTTCCTCCATAGCTTGAGTACGTAATGGTTGGTTGCTAAAGGAATTATCTATATCATCATCATCGTTCTTTTCAAAAATGTTAGATTCATCAAAATTCCCATGAATCGACTCTTCAACACATAAGGTTCTTTTGTTGTAAATCCTATAAGCTTCTTGTTTGAAGAGTAACCAAGAAAAATTCCCTCATCGGATTTTCTACCAAGCTTTCCAAGGTTGTCCTTGGTGTTTAAAATAAAACATTTACATCCAAAAACTTTGAAATAGCCAATTGAGGGAGCTTTGTTAAAAATAAGTTCAAAAGAGGTTTCCTTCAAAAATGGTCTCAAGAGAACACGATTCATCACGTAGCAACCGGTGTTAACGGTCTCAGTCCAAAAATATTTTGGTAGGGAGTTTTCATAAATCATTGATCTTGCATTTCTTGTAGAGTGCGGTTTTTCCTCTCCATAACACCATTTTTGTTGTGGGGTTTTAGCGGCCGAAAAATTGTGTATAATACCAAAATCATCACATAATTTTGTAAAATGTTAACTATTAAATTCTCTCCCATTTTCACTTCTCAGAGATTAATTTACACTCAAGGGAAATTTGAACTCTTTTGAAAAGTTTGACAAACTCTTGAAATGTCTCATCCTTTTCGCTTAAAAACAATGTCCTAGTGAATCTTGAAAAATCATTCACTATAACAAAAGCATACCTCTTACCACCAAGACTAGTGGTCCTCCAAATAAATCCATGTGAATGAGTTCTAAAAGATTTTGAAGTAGAAATTATCTTCTTTAGTTTAAAAGAGGTTTTAACTTGTTTTCCAAATTGGTAAGCATCACAAAGTTTAGTTTTCTCAAAATATAGTTTTGGTAAACCTCTAACAAGCTCTTTTGAAAAAAAAAAAGGATTAGTTAATCCGTGCTAACATGGCCAAGCCTTCTATGCCACAAAAATGCATCATTATCGTGAACTGAGAGACACTTTAAGTTTTGAGAAATAAGATCTTCAAGATGAAAAATATAGACATTTCCAACTATTTTTGCAACAAAAATTGTTTTGTTTTCAAGCTTATCAACGATAGAAGAAGAATTACTTTCAAAGACAACTTTGCAGCCATTATTACATAATTGACTAATACTAAGCAAATTGAACTTTAAACCATCAATTAAGAGAACTAGCTTAATCAAAGAGAAAGAACTGTTACCAATGTTACCTATACCAATGATTTTTCCTTTCTTCTTATCTCCAAAAGTGACAAAGCCACTTTTGGTTTCCTTAAGCTCACTCATAAGAGATGCATTGCCGATCATGTGTCTTGAGCATCCACTATCCAAGTATCATTTAGGTGAGCTTGGTTTATGTTCCTGCAATAGAATAAATGGAGATGAATTTTGGTATCCATATTCTTTTGGGTCCATGAATCTTAGTTGCCTTTTCTTTTACTTTCCAAATAGTTTTTACTCCCATTTCAATCTTTCTTTTTATAAAACATTTTGGGGCCGTATGACCATTCTTTTCACAATATGTGCAACAAAGATGTGAGAAAAGTGAAGAAGCTTTTATAACTCGTGTTCTGTTTGAAAAAGTATTGGAGTGATTATATCCAATACCGTTTTTATCAAATGGTGATCTTTGAGAGCCAAGAAGTTTTTCAAAGTTTTCTTTTCCTTTTGAAAGTTTTCAATACAAATGGTAAGATCTGAAAAACCTTAGAGAGGGGGTAAAGAAGGTTTTTGGCTAATTTAAAATCTTTTATTCAATTAAAAAATTAGAACATTTGATTTTGTTTGAAGAATAATTTAATAACTCTTTTTAGTAAAATAACTAACCAAACAAAATCTCTTTTATAAAGAAGGATCAAACAATAAACATAGAGAATGAGCAAAACACAAAAGAGAGAGAGACAAAGGATTTATAGTGGTTCACTCTCTCAAAAGAGCTACATCTACTACCTTGAGACTTAACTCAAGGATTTCACAAATTCACTAGTTACAAGTATTTTACACTATACCATAATGAGGATCACCTTTCAAGGGTTTTTCACATAAACCTCAAAGCTCACAAAACAATACAAGATAACAAAATATCAAAGGATCACCTACAGTATTTTTTACAAAACATTTTATCACAATTTAAGATGAAAGAGTAGAGATGGAACAATATTACTAAAGAATCTTAATAAGAAAATGATACAACTTTGTGCAATGCTTCTACAAGCTTCCATTACTCCTTTGTTGAAAATGATCAATAAATGCATCTCCAAGGAGTTTTTCCTTTTTGTTTTAATATAATAAAGAAGGTTGAAAATGTGCTCTTTAATACTCTTAAAAGTGTTCTTAAAAGTTGTTCAGCTACTACTTATTTATGGCTGATCAACAGCCCTTTTATATATGAAGGTAAAAAACTAGCTGTTACTGTCAGCAGCAACAGTCATTTTTTTTATGGTAAAAACACAAACCGGAAGACCGGTTTTAAAAGTGGACGTCCGATTTTTTTGAAGAACAGAAATCGGATGACCGATTTTCTTCAAGAGTAAAACTAGGAAGACCGACTTTTTTCAAGCTTAAGAAAAATTTGGATGTCCAATTTTAAAATCAGATGGTCGACTTTTTTATGTGAGTCCAAAAATAAGACGTCCGATTTTCTATAAGGTAGAAAATCGGATGACCGATTTTTATACTTAGAAAGTTTTGGACAACCGGTTTTCATGTAAAACACAGATTTTCATTCACTTTCAAAACATGTATTCTTGAAGTAATAACTTTAAAACATGTAACACTTTTAAATCATCAAAGTTTTATCAAGAGCACTTAGTTTTTCATGGATAATTTCTCAAAAAAATATTTCTTCTAAAGAGTTAACATAATTGATCAAAAATCAAAGAAACAAGTTAGGGAGTTTCACATAAATACCTTATTAAGCTATCCCAAACATTCTTCTTATCTTCAGGGTCTTTAACTTGATCACTTCATCTTCATAAACTCTTGTAGTCTTGAGTGATATTTTGCTTCTTTGTAGATTACCTTTAAAACTCCTCTTGTGCATCTTTTGTTCTTCTTATAAAACTATTTCTATTATCACAAAGCACAAGTTAATCATAATCAAAACATTACAAATATGCCCTTAGGGCTTACAATCTCCCCCTTTTTTATTATGACAAACCAAGATGAAAGATGATAACTATGAAGAACAAAAGAACATGGTTAAGACAAGAGAATGCTTCAAAAGATTAACATTAAGAACTAAGCATAAAAGGAAATGTTAGAGAGAAAGAACTCCCCATTTTATTTTGAAAACAAGCCAAGGTTAGAAAATAGTTAAAAAGCTTAAAGCTCCCCCTTAAGGCATGCTTCACAATAAATATGGCACAAAAGTATCATCAATAAAACTCAAGGCCATAGAAGCAACAAGGCATAATGGATAAGGTTTTATACAACTTAAAGTATGTTGTCAACACAAAGTGTCAGAATGTCATGGCAACACAACTCAAGTCATCAAGACAATATCAACAGAACAATATGCATCTTATATATCTTCCTTTTAATTCATCAACACAATGCCACCAACATAAAGCATCAACATAAAGCACATAAAACATCAATATAATACGTCAACTAAAGTATCTTAATTTTTTTCTCCCCTTTATGTCATAACTCAAAAAGCATAAGGAATATAAGGGATCATTGAAAAAGATCAATGGAACTCTCATCATTAAGATATCATCATGGAGTTTCAAAATAAGCAAAGAAGACAAAACTTTCAAAAACAAGACTTCATAAGCAAAAGTCAATAAGTTCAAAAATAGTCAATAACCAAAAAGAAACAAAAGCTATGAAACTTAAGAAGTTAAATCATAAGAAATGAAACATAAGCTAACTAGCTTGAAACTCCCTTTTTGTCTTTCTTCATCATCTCATTTGTCTTTTTCTCTTCCTCTTGCTTCTAATCTCATCACCCTTTCTTGAATATCCGATATTTTTCAATCTAGGGCATCAAACCAGCTATTCATTGAGGCTTGCATAGAGTCTATCATCTCGATAAATTGAGATATACTTCTAGATGATTGACCTTCTTCATCTCTTTCTTGCCTCTTCTTTTGTCTCATTTTTCTTATAAAAGTCTCCTCTTCCGGTTCTGCTTCACTTCCCTCTTTATCCACATTCGTAGCTTCTTGCCCCTCATTTTTTTCATCATCTTCATCACTCTCATCATTATCATCTTGTCCTCCTCTTACCAATATACCTTTCTCATTTCTTGAAAATCACATTCTTTTAAAGGTATGTTTGTTATAGATTTTCCCAATACCAATGTGATCACCAACTCTAACCAAATTTAGCACAAAGTATTGGAAGACTTTAGTGAGAAAACAACCGTATGCTAAACATTTTGTAGAAGAAGTTTGAGTGGCTAGCATGTGTTCAATGGCCATAAATCCAAAATTAATTCTTCTATGCTCATGTAACGCTAGGGTAACAAAAGAGTGCATGTTTGTAATGGAAGACTTGTGACCAACATTAGGAATGATTATATTGAAATCATATGGTGCAATAATCTTCCATATGCATCAAGTTTATTAACATTTCTGTCATCATGCCTCTTTAGAACTTCTCCTATAGTGAATAATTGTTCAAATCTTCTCTCACTATATAGGTTGGGATCAAAGCATTTTTTGTTTTTGGTATAGAATCTAATACCATTTTCAAGTGATCGTAAGATGGTGTTTAGAATTATATCATCAAAAGAAATATCTCTACCATCCACCCTAGAAGTAACCAATTGATAAGTAATATTTCCTTGCTTTTGAACTCTTCCTTTATGTAAATTTGCATAGAATTCATATATCATTTCAGGATAATAGAGTTCATTAACTGGAAGCCCAACATCTTCAAAAATATTAGGGATAATCTCCGTACCTTACATGTCAGATAGATCAACTCTGTGACCAGGAGCAATCTTTCTCCTCTTTCTTGTCCACTCTTCAAAGTTAGTAGCTTGTTTGAGAGAGATGAACCTTTCTGGTAGCCTCACTTTAGGTGCCACTCTTTTGCCTTTTCCTTGTCCAGTCCTTCCACCTCTAGTACTTCCTCCTTCTTCATAGTTTTCTTCCCTTCCAACATTGGCATTTTTCACTTTCACCATTTTTTAAGTAGGAGAGTGATGGGTTTTAATAGAGGGTTTTGAAAGAGACAATCTTTGAGAGAGAGATAAATGAGAAAGAGAAATCAAATTCATGGTGAGTAGATTGAGAGAGAGAGAGAGAGAGAGAGAGAAATCAAATTGATTGTGAGTAGATTGAGAGAGAGAGAGAGAGTCGATGGTGAGGGCGTTTCAGGGAGAGAGTGATCGGTTTTTTTTAGAGAGATTGAGAGAAACAGACGATGAGGTTTTAGAGATAGAAATAGTGGTTTTGTAACGAGAGAGAGAGAGAGAGAGAGAGAGAGAGAGAGAGAGAGAGAGAGAGAGAGTAAAACAAATGAGAGAAGTTCACCACACTTTCTAATATATAAATACAGTTCCCGTCGAAAAATACAAAAACCGGTCGACCAGTTTTTGAAAACAGTCGTCCGATTTTGTTTTTGACAAAAGAAATCGGACATCCGATTTTTATTGTATACGTCTGATTTAGTAGTCCAAAGCTATTAACTTTTTGTGAAGAAAAATCTTGAAACTTTTTAAGGAAAAGCAAAAGTCCGGTTTTTCCAAGGCACGTCCGATTTTATGGTCCAAAAATATCTGCTTAAAAATGAAGATAAATATGAAACCCAAAGCACACATTAGTCCTGGAATTTACCAATGCCAAGTAAATTCCTTAAATAACAAAAACGATCTTTAGAAAGAGCTTTTGTAAAAAAGTCAGCAATTTGATCGTCTGTGCAAATATAATCTAAAAATACATCTCCTTTTGCAATATGATCTCTTATAAAATGATGTTTGATTTCAATATGTTTAGTTTCTAAATATTGCATAGGGTTTACAAAAAGATTTATTGCACTTATGTTATCAAATAAAATACGTTTTTTTTTAATCAAAACTAAAATCAAGTAAAGTATGCTTCATCTAAAATACCTGAGCACAACAACAACAACAACCTGCTGCTATGTATTCCGCTTCGGCGGTTGATAAGGACGCGCATGACTGCTTCTTTCTGTACCAAGACACTAAGCATCCCCCAAGAATTGACAATTTTTGCTAGTACTCTTTCTTTCCATCTTACATTCGGCATAATTTGTATCGGTGTAAGCGATAAGATCAAAACAAGATTATTTATAGTACCAAAATCCATAATCATAAGAGGATATTGAATATCTTAAAATACGATTACCAGTTATTAAATGAGATTCCTTGGGGCAAGCTTGGAATCTAGCACACAACAAATAGCAAACATAATATCCAACTTACTAGCCGTTAAATAAAGCAAGCTTCCTATTATACCTCTATACTGTTTTTATCTACCTTTTTACCTTTTTTTCGTCCTTTTTGAGTTTCAATGATGAGCTCATTGGAGTTCCTATTCCTTTTGCATTGCTCATCCTAAACCTTTCGAGAAGTTCCTTTGTGTACTTCTCATGATTGATGAAGATGCCTTTTTTGGTTTGTTTAATTTGAAGTCCAAGAAAATAGGTCAATTCTCCCATCATGCTCATTTCAAACTCCTTTTGCATTAGTGAGGCAAACTCTTCACACAAACAAACATTAGTAGCTCCAAAAACAATATCATCCACATAAATTCTGACAAGCAGAAGATCATTGTTACAAGAGGTTTTCGTAAAAATGATTGTGTCTACCACACCTCTTGAAAAATCATTTGAAAGGAGAAACCACTTAGTTTTTCATACTAAGATCTTTGGTGCTTGTTTTAAACAACATAGTGCTTTTGAAAGTTTATAAACATAGTTTGTAAACATGTATAAAACAAGGAGGTAGTTCAACATGAACTTCCTCCTCAATATCACCATTTTAATAAGCATTTTTAACATCCATTTGAAAAAGCTTGAATCCTTTAAAACAAGAAAAAGCTAAAAGCATTCTTATGGATTCTAGTCTAGCAATCAGAGCAAAGGTTTCATCAATATCTATGCCCCCTTCTTGATTAAATTCTTGGGCAACAAGTCTAGCTTTGTTTCTTATAACTTCTCCGGATTCATTTAGTTTGTTTCTAAAAATCCATTTTGCACCAATAGTGGGGTGATAACGAGGTCTTGGGACCAAAGTCCAAACTTTGTTTCTTTTAAATTGATTAAGTTCCTCTTGCATTACAATAATCTAAAACTCATCACATAAAGCATCATCTATAATCTTAGGTTCAATTTGAGATAATAAAGCAAAGTTGTCAATAAAATACCTCCTTGTTCTTACCCTTTATGATACATCAACAATGATTTCATCCTTGGAGTGTCACTCTGGATTATCATATCTTGAGGAAAATTTTGAGCTTCTTGATCATTCTCTCGTTAAACTTCTTCCTCCTTTGCATGTTCTTCCATAGAATTATCTATGTCATCATCAATCTTTCTTTTCAAAAATGTTAGATTCATCAAAGTTCACATGAATTGACTCTTCCACACATAAAGTTCTTTTATTCTAAACCCTATAAGTTTTCTTTTTTGAAGAGTAACCAAGAAAAATTCCCTCATCGGATTTTCTATCAAACTTTCCAAAATTGTTCTTGGTGTTTAAGATAAAGCATTTACATCCAAAAACTTTGAAATAGCCAATTGAGGGAGTTTTGTTAAAAATAAGTTCAAAAGTAGTTTTCTTCAAAACAAACGTCTCAAGAGAACACGATTCATTACGTAGCAAGTGGTATTAACAGCCTCAGCCTAAAACATTTTAGTAGGGAGTTTTCACAAAGAATTGATCTTGCATTTCTTGTAGAGTGCGGTTTCTTCCTCTCCACAACACCTTTTTTTTGTGGGGTTTTAGCGGTCGGAAAATTGTGTGTAATACCAAAATCTTCACATATTTTTTAAGATCTTGATTGTTAAATTCTCTCCCATTATCACTTCTTATAAAGATCAATTTACAATCAAGGGAGGTCTGAACTCTTTTGAAAAGTTTGAATTAATCAACTCTTGAAATGCATCATCCTTTGGCTTAAAAATAATGTCCAAGTGAATCTTGAAAAATCATCCACTATAACAAAAGCATACGTCTTTCCACCCAGACTAGTGGTCCTCATTAGTCCAAATAAATCCATGTGAATGAGTTATAAAGGTTTTGAAGTAGAAATCATCTTCTTTGATTTAAAATATGTCTTAACTTGTTTTCCAAATTGGCAAGCATCACAAAGTTTAGTTTTCTCAAAATGTAATTTTGGTAAGCCTCTAACAAGCTCTTTTGAGGAAAGATAGTTTAGTAAATCCATGCTAACATGGGCAAGCCTTCTATGCCACAAAAATGCATCATTACTATGAACAGAGAGCCATTTTAAGTTTTGAGAAATAAGATCTTCAAGATGGAAATCATAGACATTTCGTACTCCTTTTGGAACAAAAATTATTTTGTTTTCATGCTTATTAATGGTAGAAGAAGAATCACTTTCAAAGACAACTTTGCAACCATTATCACATAATTTACTAATACTAAGCAAATTCAACTTTAATCCTTCAATTAAGAGAACTTGCTTAATTAAAGAAGAAGAACTGTTACCGATGTTGTCTATACCAATGATTTTTCCTTTCTTTTTATCTCCAAAGGTGACGAAGCCAATTTCGGTTTCCTTAAGCTCACTCATAGGAGAAGCATTCACATTCATTTGTCTTGAGTATCCACTATCCAAGTTCCATTTGTTTGAGCTTGGTTTGTGTCCTTACAATAGAAGAAGTAGAGATGACTTTTTGTACCCATATCTTTTTGGGACCATGCATGTTAGTTGCTTTTTATTTTACTTTCCAAATAGTTTTTACTCCCATTTCAATATTTCATTTGATAAAACATTTTGTGGCCTTATGACCATTCTTTTCACAATATATGCAACATAGATGTGAGAAGGATGAAGAAACTTTTACAAAGCGTGTTCGGTTTGAAAAGGTATTGGAGTGATTATATCCAATACCGTTTTTGTCAAACGGAGATCTTTAAGAGCCAAGAAGTTTTTCAAAATTTTCTTTTCCTTTCGTAAATTTTTCAATACATATGATGAGATCATTGATCTTTTTCTTCAAATCATTGTAATCAACCATGCATTTCAAAAGAGAAAGAACTTTTTCACAAAGATTTTTGTTCTCTATAAAAAGTTTTTGAAATTCTATGTTTGCGAAATCCTTTTCTTTTTTCAAAACTTCTAAAGATTCAAGAAGAATTTTGTTTTCACAAACATGTTTTGAATTTTCATTTAATAAATTTTCAATCTTGTTTTTCAACTCCTTGCTTCTTTTGGAAATCTTTTTTAGTTCATCATACATTTCAATAAGCATGGAATTAGGATCATCATCATCATCAATAAAATTAGAAAAGTTAGAAGGTGAAGATTGTACCTCACTATCTAATGCCATGAAGTACATGTTGGCCTTTTCTTTTCCTTCATTCTCACTTGAGTCTTGATCTCAAGCTCTATTAGGCATTCACCTTTCTTCTTTTTCTTTATTTCCTCAAGTTTTGCCTCTAATACTCCTTTTTCCTTCTCTATGGCTTTTGGGCAATCGGCTACAAGATGATCGGTGCTATTGCATCCAAAGCACCTAGCCTTGAAGAGTGAGGAACTTTATCCTCCTTTCTTGAATGGAGGTTTCTTCCCTCTTTTGTTGAAACTTTTCTTGTAAGAATTTTTTAAGTTTCGAACCGCCAAATCCATATCTTCATCTTCATTATTTTCATCCTTATTGTTGGATGAACCTGCTTGCCCTTCCTTATTTACTTTGAGTACCACGCCGTTTCTTCCTTTGTCTTCTTCTTCAATTGCATTTAATCTATTTATCTTCATCTCATAGGTAAGAAGGGATCCTATGAGCTCTTCAACGGGAAGAAGTCTCAAATCTTTGGATTCTACTATGGCAATAGTTTTTGGTTGCCATGCCTTTGGAAGGGCATCAAGAACTTTTCTGTTTACTTCTCCCCTTGTGTATTCTTTCCCATATACCTTTAGCCCATTTGTGATGTTGGTGAATCTTGTGAACTTCCATTTTGCTTCATCATGAATAATTCATAATCTCTCACCAACATGGCCAATTTTGATTCTTTTACTTGATTTGTGCCTTTATGAGTGACTTCTAGCGATTTCCACATTTCATTAGCCGAATCGCTTCCACTCACTCTATTGTACTCATTTGCATCTAAAGCATAACTTAATATATTCATTGCTTGAAAATTGAGAGTCATCTTTCTTGAGTCAAATTTGTCGAATTCTTCAACCTTCTTTACTCTTCCATCTTTTTAGGGAACAAAAGGTCCTTTTTCTACAATACTCTAAAGATTAAAGTTAATAGAGCAAATATAGATTTTAATCATTGACTTCCAAAATATATAATTAGTGCCATTAAAAAGAGGAGGTCTATTTGTAGAAGAGTCTTCTACATAACGTAAATTTGAGATACTAGCCATTTTATAAAAGATCTTTTGCTTCTTAGCATGTTAAGCCTTTTTGAAAGAAGCCCCGCTCTGATACCAATTGAAAAACGTTAGAGGGGGTGAATAAGTTTTTTGGCTAATTAAAAAACTTTTGTTCAATAAAAAAATTAGAACCTCCGATTTGTTTGAAGAAGAATTTAATAACACTTTTTAATAAAATTCCTAACCAAACAAAATCTCTTTTATAAACAAGGATCAAATAATAAACATAGAGAATGAGCAAAACACAAAAGAGCGAGAGACAAAGGATTTATAGTAGTTCACTCTCTCAATAAGCTACATCCACTACCTTGAGACTTAACTCAAGGATTTCACAAATTCACTAGTTACAAGTTTTTTACACAATATCACAATGAGGATCACCCTTCAAGGGTTTTGTTACCAAACCTCAAAGTTCACAAAACAATACAAGATAAAAAAATATCAAAGGATCACCCAAAGGGTTTTTTACAAAACCTTTGATCACAATTTAGATGAAGGTGATAAGATAGAACAATATTACCAAAGAAGCTTGATAAGAAAATGATACAACTTTGTGCAATACTTCTACAAGCTTCCTTTACTCCTTCTTTGAAAAATGATCAATAAATGCAGCTCCAAGGAGTTTTTCCTTTTTGTTTTAATATGATAAAGAAAGTTGAAAAAAAATGTACTCTTTAATGCTCTTAAAAGTGTTCTTAAAAGTTCTTCAACTACTGTTCATTTATTGCTGATCAATAACCCTTTGATATGTGATGGTAAAAAACTAGTCACTACTGTCAGTAGCAACTGTCATTTTCTTTTATAGTAAAAACACAAACTGGATGATCGATTTTTAAAAGTGGACGTTCGATTTTCTTGAAAAACAAAAAATCGGATGACCGATTTTCTTGAAGAGTAAAAATAGGAAGACTGATTTTTTTGTGTGAGTCCAAAAATACGACGTCCGATTTTCTATAAGGAAAAAATCAGATGACTGATTATTACTTAAACAAAAATCGAATGACTGACTTTTATACTTAGAAAGTTTCGGACAACTGGTTTTCCTGTAAAACACACATTTTCCTTCACTTTCAAAACATGTATTCTTGAAGTAACAACTTTAAAACTTGTAACACTTTTAAATCATTAAAGCTTTATCAAGAGCACTTAGTTTTTCAAGGATAATTTCTATAAAAACTATTTCTTCTAAGGAGCTAACATAATTGATCAAAAAACAAAGAAACAAGTTAGGGAGTTTTGCATAAATACCTTACAAAGCTATCCCTAACCATTCTTCTTGTCTTCAAGGTCTTTAACTTGATCACTTCATCTTCATAAAGTCTTGTAGTCTTGAGTGATGTTTTGCTTCTTGTAGATTATCCTTAAGACTTCTCTTGGGCATCTTTTGTTCTTCTTATAAAACTATTTCTATTATCACAAAGCACAAGTTAATCATAATCAAAATATTACAAATATGCCCTTAGGGTTTACAAGATCATTCACATTTTTCTTCAAATCATTGTAATCAACCATGCATTTCTCAAGAGGAAGAACTTTTTCACAAAGATTTTTATTCTCTAAAACAAGTTTTGAAATTCTTTGTTTGAGAAATTCATTTCATTTTTCAAAACTTCTAAAGATTCAAGAAGAGTTTTGTTTTCACAAATAAGTTTTGAATTTTCATTTAATAAATAATAAATCTTGTTCTTCAACCCCTTGTTTCTTTTGGAAATCTTTTTGAGTTCATTATACGTTTCAATAAGCATAGAATTTGGATCATCATCATCATCATCATCATCATCATCATCAATAAAATTAGAAAAGTTCGAAGGTGAAGATTGTACCTCACTTTCTAATGCTATGAAGCACATGTTAGCTTTTTCTTCTCCTTCACTCTCACTTGAGTCTTGATCTCAAGCTCCTATGAGGCCTTTACCTTTCTTCTTTTTCTTTATTGCTTCAAGCTTTGCTTCTAATGCTCCTTTTTCCTTTTCTATGGCTTTTGGGTAATTGGCTACAAGATGATCGGTGCTATTGCATTCAAAACACCTAGTCTTGAAGAGTGAGGAACTTTGTCCTTCTTTCTTAAATGGAGGTTTCTTTCCTCTTTTGTTGAAACCTTTCTTATAGAATTTTTTGAACTTTCGAACCACCAAAGTCATATCTTCATCTTCATCATTTTCATCCTCATTGTTGGATAAACTTGCTTGCTCTTCCTCATTTACTTTGAGTAACACACCTTTTCTTCCCTTGTCTTCTTCTTCCATCTCTTTTAATCTCTTTATCTTTATCTAATAGGTGAGAAGGGATCCTATGAGCTCTTCAATGGGAAGAAGTCTCAAATCTTTGGATTAATCTATGGCAAGAGTTTTTGGTTGGCATGCCTTTGGAAGTGCATCAAGAACTTTTCTATTTACTTCTCCCCTTGTGTATTCTTTTCCATATGCTTTTAGCCCACTTGTGATGTTGGTGAATCTTGTGAACATGTCACTAATGCTTTCATTTTGCTATCATGAATAATTCATAGTCTCTCACCAACATGGCTAATTGTAATTCTTTTACTTGATTTGTGCCTTCATGAGTGACTTCTAACAATTTCCACATTTCATGAGCCGAATCGCATCCGCTCACTCTATTGTACTCATTTGCATCCAAAACACAACTTAATATATTCATGGCTTGAAAATTGAGAGTCATCTTTCTTGACTCAAATCCGTCTAATTCTTCAACCTTCTTGACTCTTCCATTCTTTTGGGGAACAAAAGGTCCTTTTTCTACAATACTCCAAAAGTCACAGTTAATAGAGCAAATATAGATTTTAATCCTTGATTTCCAAAAAGCATAATTAGTACCATTAAAAAAAGGAGGTCTATTTATAGAAGAGCCTTCTACATAAGGTAAATTTGAAATGCTAGCCATTTTATAAAAGATTTTTTTTCTTCTTATGATGTTAAGCCTTTTGAAAGAAGACCCGTTCTGACACCAATTGAAAAACCTTAGAGGGGGTGAATAAGGTTTTTAGCTAACTAAAAAAAATTTTGCACAATTAAAATATAGAGCCTCTGATTTTGTTTGAAGAAGAATTTAATAACTCTTTTTAATGAAATTCCAATCCAAACAAAATTTCTTTTATAAAGAATGATCAAACAATAAACATAAAGATAAAGCAAATCACAAAGAGAGAGAGAGAGACAAAGAATTTATAGTAGTTCACTCGTTCAATAAAGCCGTATCTACTATCTTGAGACTTAACTCATGGATTTCACAAATTTTATTCATCACAAGTCTTTATAAAACACCAAATGAGGATCACCCTTCAAGGGTTTTGCACATAAACCTCAAAGTTCACAAAACAATGCAAGATAATCAAAATATCAAAGGATCACCCAAAGAGTTTTCACAAAACCTTTGATCACAGCATAAGATGTTAGAGTGGAGTTGGAAAATATTACCAAAGAAGCTTGAGATAAATAGAATACTATTTTTTAAAGTGATTCTATAAGCTTCCCTTCTTTCTCTTTGAAAAATGATCAAACAATATAGCTCCAAGGAGTTTTTCTTTTGAATAATATAATGATGATTGAAAATGTCTTTTAATGTTCTTAAATGTGTTTGATAAAACTTCTTCAACAACTGCTCATTTATGGCTGATCAATAGCTCGTTTGTATGTGAAGGTAAAAAACTAGTCATTACTGTCAGCAGCAATGGTCATTTTTTTACAGTAAAAATAGAAACAGAACGATCGGTTTATAAAATGGAAGTCACATTTTCTTAAAGAACAAAAAATCGGAGGACCGATTTTCTTAAAGAACAAAAATAGGAAGACTGATTTTTTGTATGCTTAAAAGTTTTCGGACGTCCGATTTAAAAATCGGATGACCGGTTTTTATGAGAGTCCAAAAATTTAGGACGTCTGATTTTATAAAGAATAGAAAACCGGATGACCGATTTTCTTAAACAAAAATTGGATGACTGATTTTTACACTTGAAAATTTTCGAACGACCGATTTTCTCTTTTTTTAAAAAAATTGTAAAACACGATTTTCCTTCACTTTCAAAATATTTATTCTTGATGCAAGAGCTTATAAAGCATGTAACAACTTGCTTTATCAAGAGCACTTAGTTTTTCAAGGATAATTTCTCCCCAAAAAATGTTTCTTCTAAGGAGCTAACATCATTGATCAAGAATCAAAGAAACAAGTTAGGGAGTTTTACATAAATACCTTATAAAGCTATCCCTAAAAATTCTTCTTATATTCAAGGTCTTTAACTTGATCACTTCATCTTCATAAAGTCTTGTAGTCTTGAGCGATCTTTTACTTCTTTGTAGATTATACTTGAGACTTCTTTTATGTATCTTTTTTTCTTCTTACAAAACTATTTCTATTATCACAAAGCACAAGTTAACCATAATCAAAACATTTAATCAAATATGCCCTTAGGGCTTACAATCTCTCCCTTTTTGATTATGACAAACAAAGATGCAAGATGATGACTATATAGAACAAAAGAACATAGTTAAGCAAACAAAATGCTTCAAAAGATCAACATTAAGTTCAAAGCATACCAAAAATATGAGAGGTAGAAAGAACTCCACCTATTATTTTGAAAACATGCCAAGGTTTTGAGAAAATAGTTAGAAGATTGAAATCTCCCCCTTAAGACATGCTTTATACAAAAAATATGGCACCAAAACATCATCAATAAAACTCAAAGCCATATAAGCAACAAGGCATAAAGCATAAAGCTTTATATAACTCAAGGCATGTTGCCAACACAAAGTAATAAAAAATCACCACTCAAGTCATCGAGTCAATATCAACATAACGATATGCATCTCATAGACATGCATCTCTATATAAGCAACAAGGCATAAAGCTTTATATAACTCAAGGCATGTTGCCAACACAAAGTAACAAAACAACACAACTCAAGTCATCAAGACAATATCAACAAAACAATATCGATATGCATTTTATACATCTCCCCTTTAATAAAAACATAATGCATCTTATATGCATCTTACATAATCTCATCTTACATAATGGCATCACAACATAATGCATCTTATATTTTTCTCCCCCTTTTGTCATAACTCAAAAAGCATAAGGAATGTAAAGGATCATTGAAAAAAGGACAACGAAACTCTCGTCAGTGAGATATCATCATCAAGTTCCAAAATAAGCAAAGAAGACAAGGTTTCATAGATAAGTAAAGTAAACAAGAGTTTCAAAAAAAACTTCATAATACATAAGTTCCAAAAGATCAATAACCAAAAAGGAATAAATCTATGAAACTTAAGAAGTTAAAATAGAAGGAATGAAGCATAAGCTAATAAACTTGAAACTCCCCTTTTGATTTGCTTTCTTCATTTCTTTGAGATCCACAATGCCTCATCTGTCTTCTTCTCTTCTTCTTCCTTCTAACCTCATCACCCTTTCTTGAATATCTAATATTTTTCCATCTAGAAACCAGCTATTTATTGAGGCTTGCATAGAGGCTATCATCTCCATTAGTTTTTTTACAAAAAAGGCATGTTTTTCACTAAACTGCCACAGTTTTTCATGTTCTCGAACCCCCTTCAAACATAACTACGAAAACCCCCTTTAATTTTCATCATTTTCTAGTAGATTAGAATATCTCTAACAGTTCAAGAACACATAAGTTGAAGGTTGTGGAGGTGAAAACAAAGAAAGTGATAATCTGTCCAACATTTTTAACCTAACTGCAAGGCATGATTCTATTTGATTTTGATACAGAAAACCTTTCGTTTAAGGTAAATAAAGATGATTTATTCTTATCTTAGGTGTTATAAGAAGTTTAAGATAAGAAATAGGTACTTTATAATGACTTAGCGAACTAAAGATGAAGAAAGAAGTAAATCTTGATAGTTTGTGTTAACAAACTCAATCTTTTGTTTTTTTTAATCTTTAGGCAAGTATATCCAGTGAATGAATATATTGCTATGCTTATATACATTGAAATGCAGTTTATTAGTATCATTTTTATGATGGATGTTGATGTTTTTATTTAATGTATAGATCTATCAAGATATACATAAACTAGTAAAAGTTAGAAATTTAGATTGTCATTTCGTTCTAAACTATGTTATCTTTGTATTGTGGCCCTTATAGATTGTTTCAGCTTACCAAGTTGATGACCTATATGTATGTCACTTTTCTTTAATTGAAAATTAGATGATGGAGTTGATGAAATTTAAAGGGAAGAGATCGTATGCAAATCTAGACAAATTGGTAAAAGGGGGGCAAATCTTGTACTTGTGGCTTATAGAACGATTTTTCAAGCAGAAAAGAGCTTTAATACTCTATCCTTAAATAAATATTTGACTTCTAATCTAATTATGATAATAAAAGGGCTGATGGAGTATTTTAATAGAACATTTAGATCCTAGGGAAGAGAAAGAAAGCATTGTGCAACCTTTTTTTTTAAATGTAACCATGAAAATTTGTCTGCAACTTTATAACATATGAATTTAAATAAATGACGCATAGGAGTATATAATATATGATATACATGTTACAGCTACCTACTAAAATACCTTAGAAGGATAAAAAAAGATTGCAAGAAGAACTAACGAATATATGGAAGGCTTTCGGACTAGAATATGAGTTCTGGACCCTACTGTTCTGGCAATGTACCTTTATACTCAAAGAAATTGAGTATAAATGAGTTATACCAATGTTTAGAGAAGAATCTTAGGAGTAAAATGCAATTGGAATCATAATTTTTCATTTAGAAATAAGGGAGATATGAGTGTTTTAATAAGATCTGTCAAGGAAGAAAACTGTTTTTTTTAGGTACATAAGTATATAATATATATATATATATACTCACTAAGAAGTGACTAATTCTGACAACTAAAACATATTATTTGGATATATGATATTGATAACCTTTCAATCACTACTTCATAGGCTAGAAAGCATACATTAAGGGTTGAACGTAAGAGTGGTTTGACAAGTAAGTTCCACTTTTCAAACTCAAAATTTGCCATGGCATACATTATCAAAAATATTTGTTTCATTTCTGGGTTTCAAGAAAATATGAAATATACATACTCCAAATGATTTATTTTATATGAGATCTTCGAAATTCATTGATTGTTAAAAGGAAAACTTGTCTCTTGCATCAATTTATATTTCAAATGCTTTCAATCATTCTAACTTATGAAAGGGTTGTTAATTTTATTTGAAAATTCATAATTTGATATCAAGCATGTGAAGTATTCTTGTTTCTAATTTATAATGCCGAATGAAAAGATATTTTATATCTGTCGCTAGTGAACATATCAAATATATAAAAGTTCTTTGTGCGCGAAACATGCTCCTTTATGCGCACTTAACGATTTAGGTTACGAGTGAGACCTTGTTTTCATTGATTGATTGACGGAAAAAAGCTCAATTGAGTACTCATTATTACTCCCAACTATAAGTGAACACCTAGTATGGAAAAAGCAATTCATTTGTCTAGTCAATGAGAGGGCCTCTTTAGCCTGTTTGGTTGGAATTAATAGTTGTGGCTTATTGTTGGCCATATACCCATGGGAAATATGACGTCTAGGCCAGGAAAGCATCGTGCTGACTGTTTTAATTGTCGTACCCATGGTACTTATGGGGCGTTTGGTTTCTTAGTTAGTTAGGTTTAACATAGGATAGACGTCTTCAAGGTAACCCTAACTAGGAGATTATCTATAATGGATTGAATTGTCGAAGTGCGGTAGAAAGTCGCATATGCCTCGAAGTAAGGAGGATAAAGTATGCTCGAGTTATGCTTAGAGCCCTTGATTTTATGAACTGATGAAAAAAGGAATTGACAGAATATTGCTATTATTATTATTATTGTTGTTGTTGTTGTTGATAAAATTTCTTAAAAGTTATTGATTCATATTCTTTGATAATCCATACATGTTATCTCTAATTCTTCATTGAATAAGTGTCTGCTATATATATTTTCAAAAAATGATTTCATTAAAAATTTAATGAGGAAATGATTTAAAATACACTAACACACACGGGGAACTTACTGAGCTAGCTCACACAAATTATCATTTCTTTAAAGGATTTGAGAAAGAATCGTGAGGAGATAGTTTTTCAGAGTGAAGTACGGGACTTTTATGGAATTACAATTTATGGATTTATCTACTTTTATTATTGAGAAACTTATTACAATGTAATGACTTTTTGTCGTGACCAAACACTTTGTTTAATAGCCTGCTTATTCGGGGACCTTTAAAAAAAATTCTAGTATCTTGATAGACTAACTGCCAAGAGGTAGGTAGATATCCTACTCTCCTCCCAGTAGAACCTAGGGAGGTAGTTGGGGATGTCACAGACACACACACATGCACACACACACACAAACATATATATACATATATGTACATATATATACATACATATATATACATATATATACATACATATATATGTATATATGTGTATGTATATATATGTGTGTGTGTGTATGTGTGTATAAGCAAAGCATAATAACTCACCACTTGGCGCTCATTCAGCGACACGTGGACATCCTCACCTTTTCTTTTCCCATGCATATATATATATATATTAGAGAGAGAGAATATAAGAGATAATTAATAAGATTTAATAACCAACTTTTTGCACATGTTTCTGATAAGGAAGGTTTGAAAAATAGAGAGAAAGAAGGATCATTTATGATAAAGAATCTTTAAAAATTAAGATTTGTTGACCTCTAAATTTTACAAAATAAAAGCTCCACAATTTCTTTAATTTCCAACTCAAATGAATTTGGTATGTTTTGAATTATTTTGGTATAACCTGGGATACACAAGAGACAGTGGAGTTGTTGCAAGGCAATAGCTAGGAGGATGAAGGAAGAGCACAAAGGAAAGGTGGCTTTATAAGAGAAGATATTCCAAGGCTTGGCTTGGCATGTGCTAGAAGTTTAAAGAGAAGACTTAGAGAAGCCAAAACACTCCTACTATCCAAGGTGCAAGTGGAGGAATCTAAAGGAACAAATTTAGAAGACTTTGAAGCTACAAAATCAAAGGGGGAAGAAGAACCCTACCACAGGCAGTAAAGTACACCCTACCATCCACGGTAGGGTTCAATTCATGGAGGAGAAAATAGAATAGGACATATGCCTACTGTAGGTCCACCCTAAGATCACCAGTAGGGTTGTGGACAAGAAGACTCGTTGGATGGCTGACCTACCATGTACGGTAGGGCGAGGCCTACCATCGATGATAGGTCTCGGATGGTTGAGATTTTAGGAGTTTTTAACTTCCTTGACCTTTCATTTTGGTTGTTAAACTTTCTTGGAATTGTAATTAAGTGGCCTAAGTGTCCATCAACTCCTTTTAAGTTAGTTTACTAGCTAGGGTTTGAAGTTAATCATGTAATGCACTATAAATACTTCTTTTGCATGCATTTTGAAGGATATAATGAAAATTAATAAAATTGAGAGAAGAACCTAGGGTTCCATGGTTTCTACCACTTCCTTGTAAATTAGGAATTTCATTGTACAATTCTAGGCAAGGAATTCTTGAATCTTCAATTCAAGAGTTCTTGTTCTAATTCCCAAAATTCTATTCTTCCTTTAGGTGTTAACTCTCTATAGTTAACGTTGCTTGGAACTTATGTCTTCCTTGTGTGGAGAGTTGGTGAGGTTTTCTTAAACCTTGTTGATTCTCTCTCAAAGAAAGGAAGGTTTTATTTGTTTCTTTTCTTAGTTTAATTTCTTGCGAATTGTTCTTGATTTATCATTTCTCTCAACACAAAGCTTCAAAAGTGTCCTGTTGAAGAGAGTTGAATCTTGGGAGTAATTGAACTTCAATACAAGCTTGAGGAGGTTCATACCAAATTTGTGAAAACATATGCTCCAGGTAACTTTGGGGTTTTTTCTGAAAAGAGATAAGTTTCGAAGTATACATTAATTTGTTAAAAAAATGATGTTAATAAAAAAAATTATGTAAACTATGTCTTAATTAATAATTCCTGAGTTAATTAAGATATATTTCACAGTATTTTTTTAATTAATGAAGTATGATTTGTTAAATTAAGATATAGTTTACAATATCTTTTTTAATAAAAAGCCCCAGCGCCCCTTGAACTTTTACGGATTTTGGTTTTGGACTCTAGACTTTCAAATGGAAGATTTTTGCCCTTGAACTGGAAGAATGTCTTAGAAAAGTGCCCATCCATCTGTTTTTTCCGTTAAATGCCTGACAGTCAAACCAACGTGACAAATACATGACAATTCAAAGGGTAAATTGGATATTTCAAAAAACCTCTGATATAGACAGTTATCAAAGTGTATTTGAGTTTCTTCTGCTATGTATTTAAGTGTTTCCGTTGTGTGTTTGAGTGTCTTCTGCTATGTATTTAAGTGTTCCTGTTGTGTGTTTAAGTGTCTTTCGTAGTGGGTTTGGATGTCTTTGCTTAATTTTGTATTTTAAACCTGCATATTTGTCTATCTATAGGGTCTTCAGTGAACTTATGTCTGATATGAAATGTTGGGACCATTTTCTTTACAAAATTTTCATATTTTGGTTTGAAAATCATTTTTTGCATATTTCATTTTGTTTTCTTGTTTCACTTTTATTTCATAACTGAACCTCAAAAGTGAACCTTTTTTATTATGAACAAAGATGGATGATGCATTTTTTACTATGAAATTATATCAGGGGATAGGGAGCATTTAACTAGTGATCCTTATATGAGTTATAAAGAAGGGAAGGCTTCCTATGTAGACTATTGTAATGCAAAGAGGATATCCATGCATGAAATAAATGCAATGTTGAAGGAGTTAGATTATGAGGATGAGACCATGATATTTTATTATCTTAAGCCTAGTTTTGACTTGAAAAATTATCTTGTTGAATTAAATAATGATAAAAACAATTTGTGTTATGTGTGAAAATATACCTAAGGTGAAGATACTTGAGGTTTTCTGTGATTTCAAGAAAGTTTATGAGATAATTGAAACATGGCTTAAATCACCTGAATGTGTTAGAATTTTAGAGAATGGGCGGTCTTTTAGTTGCAATAAAGAAGCTAAAAGTGTTGCTGTGAATTTAGAGGGTAATGCTGATGTGAATTATGTGAGTTAAGAGGGTAATGGTGATGAGAATGACATGGATTTGGGGATTGGTATTGAGAGGTATAGTTCTAATGAAGAATAAGATGACAGTAGTGACCAAAATTATGAGATGGAGCATTTCACCCATGATAATTCATATTGTATAGATGATATGGGGTCAATAAGATTGGGTAAAATGATGAAGGAACATGTAAGGTGGTTGTTTTACCTTGTGTGAGAACTAGGTCAAGGGCAAATTTGGATACCAAACATATGTATCCTTAGATGATGAATTTGTAGCTGTTGAATTTAATGAGGTGGCTAGGAACTTTTGTATCGGTCATTCTTCATTCAAGTAAGATGTATGGTCCCTCGGTCATCTCTCGTTGTTCACTTGTAAAATCAACATTAAAAGCTTGAAAAACATGATAGAGAATAACATGGTAACGAAACACTCGAGTTTTAGTTGTATCACAACCCTATTACGCATCGCGTGTATTATTCAAGAGACAACAAAAAAAGAGGAGTAGTTCTGTAGTTTTTCTATCATGTATAGGTCGAGAATCCTAACCTCACTCTGGCCACCACCTTTCTGGACCAAAGTATGCCCAAAGAAATAATCTAAAGCACGTGCTAACAGGTCGGGAAAATCACCCCCATGAAAAATACGTCTCGTATCCCCCGGACGAGGACGAATACTGAGGCAATTAAGTGGCCTCATAACTCCAATCTGGCTCCTCTTGAATAGATTCTTATTGGAGTCAACAGTGGTCGTGTTTCCCTCATCCCTAATACCTAGGATTGATGCTATACATACCCTGTCCAGAATAATCCTAACCCCCTTAACTAAAGAAAATATATGGAAAGTTCCTTATCCATCTTTCGGAATATATTGGCATAAAACTCACGAACAAGGTTAGGGTAATAGACACCGGATAGGTCTAGAAGCAATTCCCAACGTATGTATCAAATAAGGTACTCAAGCCTAAATGCTCGGTCACATGTTTGTCAAAGGCTTTCTCTACTATCAATTTCAGTTATCCCCTATCGTTATCCATTTTTGGCTTACGGCGGATACTCTATCAAGATAGGGGAGAATAGCAGGAGTGGTTGGGTTTTGTGTAGGCTCGGGCTAAGTATCATCAACCCAAGGCCCTTTTTGGAAGTATTGGTTCTTTTAGAGAAGGTGGCGGTGGATCTTCTAGTTGCCATGACTGAGGGACAAGGATAAAAACACATACTAACACAAAAACCACACAAAAAACAAAGAAACACAACACATCGGTGATAGCAATAGAACAACCACACGAATAGAAATATATAAGAACTAACGTAGCCCGTGTGTGAAAAAGTGTGTTATACATTGCCTGTGTGTGAGAAAGTATAACAAAAATTACACTATCAACAAGAACAACAAGCACCACAAAAACGAAGATTCAAACAAAAAGAACAAAATACCAAACAATTCTCACAATTAAAAACAAACGGAAAAGAAAATAAATTAAAGAGACAAAACAAAGGCAAGAGCTTAGAAAGTTGTCCTCAATTTTTTTGAATAAACAAACCGCCGCTCCGATGAAGCGCGTTCTCTCACTCGAAATAAGTGTCGCTGGAATCCTCACCGAAAATTTTCCATGGGAATTTCTGCAAAAATAGTCAGTAGAGAAGAAAAAACACAAAAGGTGAAGAAATGCAAAAGGAAAATAAAGAGGAAAGAAGAAGGGAGAAATAATCGGACGATGAAATGAGTAAGGAGAAAGGAAAGGAAAAGTGATGGAAGAAGAAAGGGAGGATGAGGAAGAGAAGAGAAGAGAAAATGAGATGAAAGCGAAAGGAAATACGTGTCGTGATGGTGCTCTTGGATAGTGGTAGAGACCAAAAGGTAAGGAGGTGGAGGAAGAAAGGAACGGAAAAAATGAATAAAGAGAGGAAGTGACTGACTGAGAGGGAGAAAGGGAGTCAACTGAAATAGAGGAGGTCACCGGAAGTGGAAAAAATACCAAAGATTAAGGAGATCATCGGAGATGGAGGAGAGGTAACGAAAGTAAAGGAAAGAGGAGTTAAGGATTTAGGAGAAGAAATTTGGGAGTATTTGGGGAAAAATTACAGAAGTTGGGAAAGGAATGGCTAGAATTAGGTTAAAATCACTTGAACTGACCTGTTTACCCACATTCAGACCTGACCCGCAGTTTTACGAGGACCCTACCGCAAGTGGTAGGTTGAGGCCTACCGTCTGCGATAGGTTTCTACACATTCTGGAAAAATCATCCTTTCACCTACCGTTGGCAGTAGGTTTGGCCTACCATCCATGTTAGGCTTCTACCCCTGCTGGTTTTGTGACGATCTAACTCTACCGTTAGCAGTAGGTTTCTTCTTCAAACTCTGAATTTTGTATGCTGGATGATTTTTCAGCCTCGTTTCATTCTCGGTACAACCTTGCACTCCTAAAGAATTAATCTTCGTTTACCACGCATTCAAGCTCTCAAAAGACCTCGGCAACAACACAAATGAACAAAAAGATCAAGCCTAAAAGGGAAAACACAAAAATGCTAGTATACAATTACATGATTCAACAATCAATATAGAGCAAATCTCACTCATTATGGAGGGCGAAGGAAACTTTTTGAAGGGTTCCCACATCCTCTCCAAATTACAGCTTCCAACGATTCCCATTTACCTTAAAGGTGCCCTATGTAGGGTGTGTTACCTTGCCTGTGCTATAAGAAAAACCTTACTTACTATAAACGGTCCGAACCATCGAGACTTCAGCTTCCCAGGCAAGAGACGAAGATAGGAGTTGTAGAGGAGTACGGAATCCCCTTCTTTGAACTCCTTCTTGATAGAGTGCTTATCATGCCACCTTTCGTCTTTCCCTTATAGATGCTTGAATTCTCGTAAGCTTGTAACCGCCATTCTTCAAGCTCATTGATTTGAAGTAGTCAATGTTTACCTACACGAATAGAATCAAAGCTAACTAATTGGATAGCCTAATGCACTTTGTGCTCAACTTCGATAGTTAAATGGTGAGACTTCCCATACAAAAGACGAAATAGTGTAAATCCTATAGGGGTCTTGTAAGCCGTTCTATACGCTAAGAGCATCATCAAGCTTAACACTCCGGTCTTTATAAGTATGATCTACGATCTTCTCTAGAATCTATTTAATTTCCCTATTCACTACTTCAACTTGGCCACTAGTTTGAGGGTGATAGGGAGTAGCTATCTTATGAGTAACTCCTAATCGCTTAAACACTTTCTCAAACTGTCGGTTACAAAAATAAATACCCCTATCACTTATTATAGTCCCAGGTATGCGAAAGCGAGAAAACAATTATTTCAAGAATTTAACCACAACTTTAGCATCATTTGTAGGTAAGGCTTGAGCATCAACTTACCTAGAAACATATTCAACAGCTTCCAAGATGTATTGCTTACCAAAGGCGTTAGGGAAAGGACCATTAAAATCTATATCCCAATAATCAAATACCTCACAAACTTGGAAAATAGAGATAGGCATTTCATTTCGTCTAGAGATGTTACCTGTTCGCTGGCAATTATTACAATTCATCACATACCTCTTTTCATCCTTGGAAAGAATTGACCAATAGAAGCCCAACTCTAGTACCTTTTGAGCAGTCCCATTCACTTGAAAATGTCCGCCTGCTAGACCCTTATGACAGTGGGGCAGAATATCTTCCAGGGTATACTATGCATTTCTGTATGATCTGATCGGTGCATTGGCGAAAAAGGTAAGGATCCTCCTATAAGTAGTACTTGATGTCTGCAAAGAACTGCTTCTATTGAGGGGTACCTGCAACCACAATATTAGCAACAAGATGGTTAGCAATGTTTGCAAACCAAGGTGAATTATCTTTACAACTTGACAAAAAAGAAGTTGCTCGTCAGCAAACGAATCGTTAATATGCTCTTCGTCTAGCTTTTCCAAGCTTGGGTTCTCTAATCGAGATTCAACTCCCTTTTTGTCTTTGATCTCTAAATCGAACTCCTGCAATAAAAGTACTAATCTAATCAGTCTAGGCATAGTCATTCTTGGAGAGAAGGTACTTAAGGGCAAAATGGTCAGTGTAAACTATGACTTTTGAAAGAATAAGATAAGGGCAAAATTTGTCAAATGCAAAGACTATGGCAAGTAGCTCTTTCTTTGTTGTTTGTTGTTCACCTGAGCATCTATAAGAGCCTTACTTGCATAGTAGATTGGTTGAAAGAACTTACCCTTTCTCTGCCCTAACACAGCATCTATTGCAAAGTCACTAGCATCACACATAAGTTCAAATGGGAGTGGCCAATCTGGAGAGACTAAGATTAGAGAGTTGGTTAGCTTTTCTTTAAGCATAGTAAAAGCATGTAGACAAGTATCATCAAAATTGAAACGTGTATCTTTCTCAAGCAATGCAGTTAGAGGTTTTGAAATTTTTGAAAAATATTTTCATAAACGCCTATAAAACACCGCATGCCCCAAATAGAGCTGTAAATGGGGCGGGTCTTACCCGTAACCGAGTGGGTCTTTCCACATTTATAGCGGATAAGGTTCAAAATTTATACCCGTGGACCCGTACCCGTACTCATATAACCTATAGTAAATGGGTCTGGGTAGGGTATTATGGTACCCAAACCCGTTTACCCATATACTCGATATAATAAAATAATAATATTTTTTTTTTATACATAGTTTATATTGTATTAAGTTAGAAGTTTAGTTTTTATTGGATTAATGTATTTGTGAAGATTTTGTTGTACTTGAACTTTTAATCATTTGATTTAAAATACTTTTTAAATTTTAGAGATGTTTAAAGATTGTATTTGTTGAAATAGATGTTAAAGAAATTACATTAATCAAGTCATAATTTTCGTTTTAGGGTTATAAATTATTTTATATATACTTTTATTTAACAAGAAAAATTTAGAAAAATGGCACACAGGTACGGGTATACTCGGACCCTATCTGAGACCCTGGAAGGTAGGATCTGGGTCCATAAATTTTATACCCGACGGGTTTGGGCCTAGGTTTGGGTCCATATTTTATTATAAGAGTCTGGGTCTGGTACAGGGAGTACTATACCCGTCTAGACCCGTTTACATCCCTAGTCCCAAAAACCTCCTCACTGCCTTCACAGAAGAAGGAGGACTTTTAATGGTCTCAATTTTAGCCCTCTCAACTCTAATGCCACTTTCAGAAATCCTACGGCTCAGCAGTATTCCTTCTTGGACCATAAAATGGCATTTTTCCCAATTCAAAATTAAGTGAGTTTCCTCACATCTTTCCAAAAGTTTTTCGAGGACAAGCATACTTCAAAAGAATTCCCAAAAATAGAAAAATCATCCATGAAAACCTCTATTATTTCCCCCACCAAACCCTCAAAAATAGTAACCATACAAAGCTGAAAAGTAGTAGGAGCATTATACAAACTAAAAGGCACACACCTATAAGAAAATGTATCATAAGGGCAGGTGAAAGTAGTTTTCTCCTGGTCTTCGGGGGTGATGTGGATTTGGAAGTAGCCTGAGAAACCGTCTAAAAAGCAAAATATGAGTAGCCTGCTAACCGCTCGAGCATCTGATTAATGAAAGGCAGACGGAAATGATCTTTACGAGTCACCGCATTCAACTTTCTGTAGTCTATGTATAACCTCCATATATATTCTGGCATCCAGGAGTTTGATGACCTCCTTCTTTACTACCTCTTACATGTTAGGATTCAGCCTCTTTTGAGGTTGAATCACTGACTTAAAACCTTCTTCAAGCAGAATCTTATGAGTACAGAAGGATAGACTTATGCCTTAAATATCAGCTATCTTTCATGTGATAGCTTTCTTTTGCTTTTATAGAGTCCTCAATAAAGCCCGTTTTTGTGGCCGAATCAGCTTAGATGATATGATGACTGGGAGTGTTGAATTCTGCCCTAAAATAGCATAGTCCAAATATTCGGGCAGTGGTTTTAGTTCTAACTCTGGAGATTCTTCAAGTGAAGACTTAATGAAGGTCGAGGAGGTTCTTTTAAGTTTTCTTTTTAGCATTTTTCCTTTCCACGTCTGATTCATCTAGTTCTTCCATTATTGCTTGAACCTCTTCAAAATCAATTTTACCTTGGTCTTCTTTTTGGAGAGCTATTAGAAGAGCATCGCCTTGCATAAATTCCTGCACATGAGTCGATATATAAGGATCAATAACATCAATCATGAAACAAGTATCATCATGATCTAAAGATTTACGCATGGCATCAGGAATTCTAAGGACTATCTTCTCGTCTCCTAACCTAAGGGTTAACTTCCCCTCCCTCCACATCAATTAAGACTTTAGTAGTAGTGAGTAAGGGACGACCAAGAATGAGAGGGACTTCAATGTCCCCACTTATGTCCATAACCACAAAATCTACAAGAAAGACTAAATCCTCTACCTGAACAAGCACATCCTCAATAACACCCTTAAGATATTTAACAAATTTATCAACAAGTTGTATACTCATTCTAACAGGTTTAAGTTTAACCACTCCTAACTAAATCAAAAGGCATAAGATTTATGCTAACACTCAAATCAATTAAAGCCCTAGAGACATTTAAACCTCCTAAAGTATAAGAAATAGTAAAACTCTCTGGATCCTTTAGCTTTTCAGGAAGCTTCTCTTTTGGGTTTAGAATGGCCGAGCACTCCTCGTTCATCAACACCAAAGAGATGTTCTCTAACTTCTTCTTGGCAGATATGGCCTCCTTCAAGAACTTCACATGCTTGGACATTTGCATCAAAACATGAACTAAAGGCAAATTAATATGCAGTTGGTTAAGACTTCTAGAAACCTACCATATTGCTCATTCTGCTTCGCCTTCAGGACTTTCTGTAGGAATAGAATAGGTGGCTTGTAGGGCGGAGGAGATGGCCTCTTTACTTCTTGCTTGCTCTGTCGATTCTCCTCTCCCTTTGTGGAGGTAGACTCTTCTAGTGCTTCTTCAGGCTTTTTCTTTTTATCAACAACTATAGGATGTAGATCCGCTAACTCTTTCCCATTTCTTAAGCTGAAAGATTTAGCATACCTCCCTTGGATTTTTCTCAGTATTGCTGGGTAATATGCCAAAGGGGTCTTTCTGAAATCATCTTTGCCAACTGACCAATCTAATTCTCCAAGTTATGTATAGAGGGTTCTTGATTTCTCTGAGAAGCTTCCATATTTTGCATCCTAGCATCCGTAGAAGTAACATATTTGATAATGAGATCCTTCAAATTAGATTTTACGGGTGGTGGATTTGCCTGTGGAGCATTGTGAGGTAGAGGTTGAGTGGAACCTCTACTCTGAAACCCTGGAGGTTGTTGCTACATTTGCTTGACCTTGTCCTCCCCAAGAGAAATTGTGGTGATTCCGCCAACCCGGATTATAAGTATTAGAATAGGGATTGTTCCCCTGCCGATTCCCTTGAACAAAATCCACTTGCTCCATTGGAGCACCCATGCTACGGCACTCATGGTTGGGATACCTTCCACTAAACAAATCACAGAACATGAGTTGTTGGGGATTCATATTCAAAGGTGCAAGAGTCATATTCTCCATCTTCTACTTAATCATTGCCGCTAGTGTGGCATCCGTAGCAGTAATTGCATCAACATTATGGAACCTGGTAGACTTAGGCTTGGCCCTTTGTCCTTTCCAAGTGTAGTTGTTTATAGCTATCTGTTCCATCAAATCATACACTTGTTGAGGAGTCTTGTTTTCTCTGGACCTACCAATAGAAGTATCAATGAGTTGTCTTGCCCCAAATGAAATGCCATTATAGAATGATTGGATCTAGATACCCAAATCTAGACCATGGTGTGGACACTTCTTGAGTAACTCCTTCCATCTCTCCCAATCATCATATAAACTTTCCACATCAATTTATTGAAATGAATGTATCTAATTCCGAAGCTTAGCAGTGCGACCAGGGGAAAAGTATCTTCCTAGAAACTTCTCGGCTAAAGAGTCCCAAGATGTAATAGAGCCGAAGATAGTGACTTCAACCAAGATTTCACCTTGCACTTCAGTGAGAATGGGAAAAGACGCAGTCTGATAGCATCATCTGACACTCCATTAGTTTTACATGTGTTTCATACCTCCAAAAAGTTGGCGATGTGCACACTTGGATCTTCTTCTTGGATCCCATCGAATTGCACATTATTCTGTACCATTTGTATCACATTCGGCTTAATCTCGTAGTTATGGGCTTGCACTGGCGGTCTAGCTATGCTTGACCATGCTCCAGTAATAGACGATCAGGTGTAGTCCATCGTAGTTCTCTCCGCTATTAAATGTGGTATAAACGAAGATTTGCTAGCAGTGGATCTTGATATTCCTCCTACGTTTTCTCCACAGGGATAATGGCATTGTTGTTCGTCGTTTCGAACCGTAAAGCGCAGCAGGCACTCCGCAATGTTTGTTTGATCTCAGGGTTGTAAGTAACTTATTCACCTCGTTGAATTTGGGGCGTAAACTAGTTGACTAAAACCTAAAACAGACAAACACAAGTCAAAATCCTTGAATAGCAATAACACAACTTTCAAAAATTCATGCCACGAATGAAAGCTAAATAATGCAAGAACAAACACAAATCAAATTAAAACACAAAAACAATAAATAAAATGACTAAAGCAAAAGATCAACAGTGTTCTTTAATTTGTCGTTCCATGACAACGGCATCAAAAACTTGTTGTTTAAAAACGAGTCTACTCTAAAAATACTCAACAGACAAGTGAACCTATCGATGTAGCAAAAGAAACTTTCTCGGGTTTTCAAACTCAGGGAACAGAAAAGCTAAAACACTAACTGCATTTCTAAGGTCTAGTCCAAAAGATGATTTTATTTTGTAGAAAAGATTAAAAACTAAAACAAGAGCGAGAAAACAAATAAGACAGTGAAAAGGCTTGGTTTAAAAACGAAAGTATGAGGAAGAATTTTGAACGACAGAATCTCCTAGAATTTCTCAACTATTTTCAATTGGAAAACACAAAATGGATGTTTGAGAAATCAAGGTTGAATCATCACACTCTAGCTCGGCTAATCCCTATCTTTAGGTAGGAACCACTCTATTCTCTTACCTTTAGAGAAGAGTCTCTTCTCTCTCTAACAAATTATAGATGTGTTAAGACTAAGTGATTTAAGGGACCTAAAAGTACAATTAATATATCTATTCAATTTCCAATTTCTATTATCCAATTAATTGCCCTAAATTGGTTTTCCTTTCTCAATTCCAACAAATTTTGTCAATTAGATGATTTTGCACAAATCAAGTAAAAATATAACACACTTGAATAACAATCCAAAGAAAATCAAATATCAATATGTATAAGAATTCAATCAAAACTTTATATCATTCAAAATCTAGGGTTCAACCCTCATTCAAACTAAACAAATTTAGGCACTAAATATCTTGACTAAACACAATTCAATAAAAAAAAATCATAAATAATAAGGGAAAGAAAAGTTTAGGAATGAAGAGAGTCAATTCCACGATTCCAAGTTGCCACCAAGCTCATCTCTCGATCCGCTCGACAAACTTCGAAATTGCTCTGTTGATGATCTTCAATGTTCTCCCAAAACTCTCAATTTATTGTTAATTATATTAAATCTATCTAATTGAAGAGGAATTGGGAAGAGTTTTGAGTCTAATTTTTCAGCCCCATGCTCTCTCTCAAACTTAAGAACTGAGTAATCCCTAAAAAAGGGTGAAAATTACATTTAAAAGCCCAAAAGAATGCATTAGCTAGCTTTAGCGGGGACCTACCACAAGCGGCTCCCTGGTAGGGTTCTGTCTAAACATTGCCAAAAATCCCAAGACCTATCGTCGATGGTAGGGCTAGCCTACCGTCACCGATAAGCTATTGTCCAGACGTTCCTTGTGTGTTAAATACCTACTGTCAGTTTTAGGTTTCTGTCTTCGGTATCGGCAGCTTCCGTCTTCTTTATTTTTGCTCTGTTTTATCTTGTATTCTTCAAATTCTTCTTCAGGAAGCACCTAAGACAAAAATAAGAGGAAATTATGTGCGTTATACGTTTTATATACTAAAAATATTGTAAAATGACATAATTAACATATAAATGTAATGACATTAAAGCAATATCAGTATCCGTTTTTGAGAAAGTTGGCCAAATTTTTCATGCGTTGGTATAGCTTGTATAAGTGCTTTAGAAGCTTTCCTCAATAATGACCAAAGAAACAAAAGAACACTCTGAATGGAGTTCAGTACCTTGAACGTATAATGTGGTAGTTGCAAGTATGTGCATATCGTTGTTACTTATGAAGAGTTCTTTTACCTCATAATGCTTCTTTCTTACATCTGGAAGATGATATGTTTTTTTGTTTTTCAGATATAGGTGGATGATTTATTCAGAACCTAAAGTATCTATGTTGTTCTTGTTCCTCAACAGGGCCGGAGTGTATATCATTTAGATAGTTTCTGCACTGGTATTACAGTATTGATTCTGGAAAACTTACATGTTTTGCATATTTATTTACTTGAAAATTTATGGAAAATAAATCACAAAATGTGAGAATCCATTAGTCCAATGTTGAACAATGTAAGAAATGCATTATGTTAGGCCTTTGCTGGAGTCTTTTCTGAAAAAAACTGTAGAACATTTCTTTGCCAATCTAAGTCTTGGAGAGCAAAACTTTTCAAATTCATTCACTTAATCATTTCTTATTCTGCCCTCATTTAAATTTGTATTTTGTTTACACGTAAGCCCAGAACTAGAGTCCTTGTGCAGAATCAATTATCTTACCCTTCTATGAGTTCAAAGTCATAGCAGGCCATGCTCAGACGTGTCTGATTAGCAAAAAAACTATATTTCTTACGATTCTACAAGCCCTGAAAGAAAAGCAGATATTTTGCAGGTTCAGTGAGGACTGGTTTACGAAGACAAGTATATTCCTGTTGAAAAGCTCTCAAATGATGAAAAGATTTATCCTTCATATATTGTTTATTTATCTTCTTTCACTTTTTTCTTCTATGTAATTACTAAAGCAACTGATGCCATGCTTTCATGGGTTGATGCCCACGAGATAATGCCAATTTCATTTGAACATTTGGATGATGCAGAAACTATTGAGAATGAGGCTTCTTCTATTGCCAACTATGTACCTCGATTCTCCAATGCCAATGATGTTGATAGCTTAAGCTCTTCCAGGACTAAAAATGCTCCAGACTTATTTATTCTCTTGGTCCTGGCTTTTTCAACACCTTTGGTTTTGTCACATTTGATAATTTGAACATCTTAAGCCAAGGAATTGACTATCCCATTCTTTCAGTGATTGGAAGTGAAGATTTTGGTGAAAATCAGCCTATGTACTATGTTTTGTTATATAATTCTTGTATGAACATAATTAACATCTATGAAATTAAATTTCTTATGAAATGAACGCTTGATGTTCGATTGTTACCCTCGGGCACCCATCCGCACCTTGGAGGATTGTTTAATATATATACATATATATATTTAAAAAAAAGGTAGACGAATATATGACCAAACGAAATAAAACAATTTATGAAAGCTTTATCTGTATAATTATAATATCCAATAATGTCTTAAAAAAACAATATGACCAACTTTTAAAAGATTAATCCTTATCTCCTGTAAACTCCATTAAATCAATATACCTATAAATTCAAAATCATCTTTTTATATACATTCAAAATTAATTATTTTATCTTTATCAAATCAATCAAATCTATACTTAAATTGATCATTAAATTCAATTAGGTTTCTCTTGCTCCCTTTATAAATATCGAGCTCAATTATGGTTCAAACTAATTACCTTTTCAATAAATTTTCTTTCACTTATTCAATGCATTTTTGGATTTATAGTTTTATTATGTCTGATATCTTTTATTTAATAACGTACTTTCAATGGTCTATCACAGCTTGCCGGTGCTAACGTTAAAAAGTAGCAAAAACTAACTCCATGAAATTTGTTTTTTGGTGTTGCTTTTTCTATGGTTTTTAAAAAAAAAATAAAAAAATAAAAAAAAAAAAGTTACGTGGATTCAGCAGTTTTTTAGATCTTTCTTGAGGGATCCCTCTGTTTCTTTCTCACGCGTGAGAATCCACCGACTCTACTCCTCTCCTTCCCTTCACCAATAAGCTTGCGAATGACAAGGGATTTGATAAACAGATTTTGGACTAACATTTGGGCAATAGAGGAACCACTGAGACAACCGAAGGAGGGGGAAAGACTCATGGTGGGGCGCATGCAGAATTATGGAGGCCAGAAGCTAATTAATTACTGGGATGTGGATAAGTTAAGTGAATGGTTGCCTCACACACACAGTTGTCAATGAACTCCTAAAAGTGCAATTGATAAATGATGATAACAAAATTGGTACTCCCCAACTGAATGGTGTTCAATGTATAGACAAATTCTTTCAACAACAAGAATTTTGGGATGGTCATTCTGAAGGTGGAGTGGAGAATGAATGAGAAATATTTGTTTAGGGAAATTGTACAACAATTGTGGAATAGGAGAAAGTCTTTTGCATTTGATAGAAACAGACAGGGATAGTATAGTGTTTGTGAAGCAGACGTGGAGAGGGTATACGTACAGTCCAAGCCCACCATGTCTGTGTTCAGTGATTTCTAAGTATTTTGCACTTATTTTCTCAATATTCATATCCTTTCCTCCTCTTCTCCTTGCTTTTACCTACAATGCCAAAATCTTCTATCAAAACTCATTCCAGTGTCAGGATCAGGATCATGTAATGGATAGAATTGAAAGGTCTTTTGATTATCTCTGATTCTGATACCAACTTTATTGACATACAGTATAGGTACTCCTCGCCACTCCCAGATTCTTGCTTTGTCAATATACAGTTTGATACTGATTAATTTGAATCCCAATATAAAAGCCTGATTCATTCATTATTTTTTGTCGGCGGCGGAAAAAGGGGTTGGGGTTGGGGTTGAGGGAGGGGGACCGGGTAGATTGAAGCCTTAGATAACTACGGTAAGTAAGAAGGGTAAATTTGGAACATAGCAAAACTAGTTTTATGGTCCCGGAACAGCCTTCCTTCTTACCAAAGTCGAAATTCCTCCACTAAGAACTGCCTTCTTATTTCCACACAAATTTTCTCCTTTTTTAATGGGTTCTTTAATTTTTTAGAGTATGACTCATTCATAAAAAGTTTATTGTATTTCTGATAGTTATATTTTCGTTTTTGTCTTTCTTTTAATTGTTTTGCCTTTTTCATTCCCAACTTGAATAATTTTCTAAAATAAACTTTTACATCTAAATTGGATTTTTTTTTTCATTTATGAATTATTAATAATAGGTATTTAACCATTAACTTTTTGTTACGAGGTGAAATGACATTTTTTTTCTAATCATGAAAATGAAGTATATTTGTATTTTCTGTAATTGTAGGATGCTAGCGAACATTTAATTCTCATTCACAAGATTATTTTTACTTTTTTTCCTAAAAGGACAAGGTTATTTTTATTTGAGCGAATGAATCATCGCCAATACCAACTAAAATTCATGAGTGGATGGTCTTTTTTTCCCTCTTTGATAATAAGTGTAGAATTTCAAATACTCAAAATCACCCATGTGTTAACGAAGATGTCAGACTTTTTTTTTTTTTTTGGGAAACACTGTGGAGTAACATTTTAAAGAGGCCCCACAGATTCTTTATATAAGTTTTTCTTATTAATACTAAAAGACGAAATTTTTTGTCTATAAAATTTCTACTAAACTGCCCGATATTAAGTGAAGAATGTAAATCATGGTGACTCAACGCTCCTGCAAACTAGAGGTATGAGCTACGCCCATACGGGGCATCTTTCTTTATTATCCCACTAATTATAAGACAGTTGAGGCTTTTGGAATTTGCATTTTTATTTTCTTGAAAATGATCTAAACATTTCAAGTTTGGGGGATGAACAGGTTTCTTTCAATCCTAACCGCACATTTGCTACGATGGAACAGAACACAATAGAATTCCTTTCAATCCAAAATGGAATCAAATTCTCCTTTTCATTATATGGCGGGAAAGGAAATGTTTGAATGGAATAATTATAGTTTTTATGTTTGATAAAATTATTAATTATCTATGTTCTCCCAGAATGATCATTCCTTGGAATTTTCTATTGAATGACTTTTTTTATTTTCCCTTGCTAGAAATCCCATTTCAGCTTATTTTTCACAAACTAAACACTTAGAATAAAAATAAAAAGTTTAAAAAGTTATTTCATCCATTCTGTTCCATTGTATCAAATATGAAATAAGATTTTTCTTTTGTTGTTATAAGTAACATATATGTATGCATGTATAATTGATATATATTGAATATTTTAATGTTTTCGACAAATATGTTTTAAAGGAACATGCCAAAAGTTTAAGCAAACAATGAAATTGGGAGCATTTAGTTCGTTCTTTTTGATAAAGAAGTGAAAAGAGTAATTAGACGTGATGTTAAAACGATGATTGAATTATATGTCAAAGTACAATTTATAAAGAAATATTTTAATTATTTATTGATGATCAATTATTAATATCGTTGTTGTTGTTTAATAGACGTGTAACCTTTTTTTTTTTTCTCTTTGTTGGATAGATGAGCAAGCAATACCTTAAAATCAATAATGAACGAAATCGTAACTTATCCATTTATTTTACAAGTCAAAATAAATTATTATAATATTTTTAAAAATTGTCAAAGGTTTAGTGTCACGATTTCATAAAATTTTTTCGCTAGAATCTAACTACATATTGAAGGAGGGACGATTCTTATTAATCCTGAACCTGCCTCAAACATAATATATGTTAATAAAGAAAAACAATTAAATCAGAAAACAATGAAATGTTCAAATTATCTCAAAATTTTGTGTAAGAATATATAAATTAAAATTTTGAATATTATTTATAAAATATTTCATTATATAAAAATTTACTTACTTTTATGTATTTTTTTTCTTTAAAAAAGATGAGCAATTAGAAAAGTGATAAAAATTTCACATTACATCCAAATAAATTCTTTTGTCAAAAAATATAAATATAAAATTTAAATGTTATTTATAAATCATCATGTAAAAATTTATTATTCTTATATATTTTTATTTAACAGAAAAAACTAATCATTTATTTTGAAAGAACAAAATATTTAAACAGGAGAGAATCATCAAATGAAATAAATTAAAAATAATAAGTTTATATATTTTTGCAAAATAATATAAATATTTATTAAGAGTTTCTTTTGTCCGGATAACAAATGTAATGACAGTTTAATTTTTAACATAAGTTAGTGACATTTGTTAGATCTATTTTGCTATATTACAAATATTTACAGATATAAAATTTTGATTTTATTTCTAATATAATATTAACAATTTATAAAAGGGGTTGATAAACCTAACTTGGGAATCTATATGAATAATGCGAAAAAATTCATTATTTTCCCTCCTCTTTCCTACTTTTTCTCTCTGTACAAAATTTCTATGTTACTTCTCTTTACTCTCTCTCTGCTCTAAAACTGTAATCTTTAATATTGAACTCGTATTAGAGATAGATATGGATGATTATGAAGAATTTGTAGAATAAAATATTGATTTTGAGATAAGAAAAGTTCAAATTAATTTTTTTCGCCACTGGGGCTCGAATCGCCAGGGCTGGCAACCCGGACGTACGCCGTTCGCCCAATTGAGCGGTTCGTCTTCAGTGACGGTCACCCAGAGGCGTGAACCACTCAGGTCCAGACCGCTGGCCTGGGCGACCCGAGCATAGGATTTTTTTTTTGTTTTTTTTTTTTAGAATGTTACTCTATGAAATTTGTGTTTTTTTATGCTTTTTTTTCTTAAATGTTAGTATATGAAATTTTTTTTTTTTGAAATGTTAGTATATGAAATTTTTGTTTATTGTACTGTTTTTACAATTTTATTTTAAATATATAATGTGTTCATATTTTAATTTTTTCGTACTATATCGTAACAGAACGACGTAGATCTAAATATATTTGAAGAATTTTTAGAACCAGAAGAATACGTGGATCACGGACATTTATTTGCAACTGATCGAATCTTTAATTCAAAAGCAGAATTGGTGAACTGGGCAAAAGAAACAGCTGTGAAAGTGAATACGTATTTGATTTTCACTCGGTATTTAAGTTCAAGAACATCCGACTGCCGACCGTATGTTACACTGGGTTGCGAGCGTGGAGGTGCAAATAAATCGAGAACGAAGCCCGTAGTTTATGATGAAGAAGAAGAAGTTCAAGTAAAAAGGCGGGGTCTTTACGGGACCAAAAAGTGTGGTTGTTCCTTCAAATTAAAAGGCGAGCAAATGGCAATGTGTGAAAATTGGCAAGTATTCGTACACGATGGGAGGCATAACCATGCATTAAGTGTATATACTCATGGTCATGCTCAGGCAGCAAAACTGACGGAGGAGCAGTTGATACAGACTGAGCAATTCAGGAAGAGTCATGTGCCACCCCATAATATCTTACGATTTTTTCGGGAAAAAAACGTGGGTTGTGCTGTTAGGTATATTGCATTAACTCTAATACATCCTGGTTTTATTTTTAGGGTTTAAATTGAGGTTCTTTTAATATGATTTGCATGATTTTTTGTAGTGCCCAAAAAATATATAACGTCGTTGCGAAGATTAAGAAGAATAGGATGCAGGGGCGGATCACGGTCGAAGAAGTTCTCTGCCTAAGTGTTAAACGGGGTTACACGGTCTTCTACAGAAACTGTGAGGACAGCAACATACTCAGTGACATTATCATTGCACAACCGACATCAATTGAAATGATGAGAATATAGTCATATGTACTTATAATGGATACAACATATAAAACAAACAAGTAAGTTATATTAAATTTGTTATATTAATTGTACATTTAGGTGTTATTTGCAAATTAACTGTTTGTAGTTATATTATAAATACGGTTTAAGATTAACCCTGCATATTTAAGTTAATATTTGATGAATACTTGAATGAAATATGTCATATTTAATCGGTTTTGGTTTAAGTTTACTGGGTTTTATGTTTTAGTTTCTAAACAAGTTATCTGCTTTATGTGTTTTTTTTTAAAAGATACAATATGCCACTGTGGAAAGTCGTAGGGATGACCCCGACTGGTAAGAATT
The DNA here is from genome assembly GCA_028651295.1 of Catharanthus roseus. Taxonomy (NCBI): domain Eukaryota; kingdom Viridiplantae; phylum Streptophyta; class Magnoliopsida; order Gentianales; family Apocynaceae; genus Catharanthus; species Catharanthus roseus. The sequence continues at coordinate 2,987,822 of JAPQWS010000140.1, read as the reverse complement.
TCACTATGGCAACTGCTTTTATGTGAAATGAGCAGGCTACGACTTATAGATGGGTTTTTCAACAGATTAAGCATCTATACTTTTCAAATGCTATGTCAACAAAGAATTAAGAAGATATTTGTGATCATGAGCCGAAGGTAATTACTACAGAAAGGGAATGTGGTTTAATGCTCATGATCGGCGATGTGTTCAGTATGGCGTACCATATGCTATGTAGAAGGCACATCAATGGGCCATGAAAGAAATTATTTGATGAAATCGATGAGCAGAAATTCTTAAGGAAATTGGATGCTCTGAAAATGAAGTGGAAGAGCAGGCCAGACTTCCTACACTATTTGTTTAACAATTGGTTGAATCCCTTTGCTCATAAATTTGTGAGATGTTGGACTAAGAGTCATATGCATTTTGGGGTGGAGACCACCAACCGGGTTGAGAGTGAACACTAGTGCAGAAGCTATGGCTTTCAACATGCCATGGTGATTTGGATACTATGTTTCTTAATATTGACTCGCTTATTGAAGGTCAAATAGCAGGAATTAAGGCATCATTAGAGTTTTCCAAGACTAAAGAGAAGTTTAACGCGAAGAGTAATCAGATATTTTTTATTGTAAGTAATAAAATCAGTCACTTGACATTGAAAAAGATATGGTCTGAGATACCGAGAGCTGTCGGGATATATGATCATCCCAAAATAAGTGCGGGCACTATTAGAGGATGTCACACGGCCTCCCTTGTGCTTGCAAGCTGATTACATGGTTCGACCGCGTTCTTCCTATACAGTTATCTGATATTGAGGCCTTTTGGAAGACACTAGATATTGGCGGTCGTCAGCCTTCAGCCCGGCAACAGGACATGGATTCTGAGATGCGTTCTCTAACTGACCTCTTGCATCAAATAAGTACAGGACCCATATCCAAAGTTAGAGAGATGCGTCATCTTGCGAAAGGGGTATTCAGTCTGATTTTGTCTGAAGATCCGGGTATGACATTGACATCACCTCCCGAGGTAGCGGTCAGTAAAGGGCGGAAGAAGACGAACTCAACAAAAAGAGACAAGTCACATTGGGAGCACATGTCAATAGCTCATCGAAAGATATAAAAGTCAAGCGGATGTGGTTCTAGATCTAGGTCATGGTCAGGTTTGGGTTCTGGGTCGGGATCCCGTAGGAGAAGGAAACCGCCACGAGCTCCTAGGGGAAGTGGCAGAGAGGGAGACCGTGGCCGAAGTAGTTTATCTCCTATGATACATGCATCTTCGTGTTCCACATTCTCTTATACAAACACTTTCCCTGCTTTCATTTATCCTTTCATCAGCAATTGGAAAAACATGATTAGTGGTTATTGAGTTGTGGCAGATTTTGTGTTCGGTGATGAACATCAATAGCCAAAGGTTCGTAGATGAATGCTTTATGCATTGGAGCATTCGACGAATGTGTATCTTAATTTAGTGGGTTCAGCGGTTCGTGTTAATGGGCTCGTTCATAGGATACGTTGGCAGGATGAACCTGCGTCGTACGAGCATGGGTTGGAAACACCTGATTCGCTTTACATCATAGCAAATGCATTCAAGTGTGATACTAATTGCACAGCTTGGTTCTATGACTGTGTTACCTTTGTATTCGTATTCGGATCGTCCAGGAGGTACATTGATTATTGGTCTCTTGACAAAACAACACTTTATTCAGGTAAGTGTTGAATATCAATAGGATTTTTACGTTGTTCTGTATTATATTTCGTTTGGGTTTACGATTTTCTGACATTTACATATTTCTCTTTGTTTAACACAGCTACAGATGCATGATGGGTGTACGATATCTCCTTTACACGTTCAATTAATTCATCATCGTACCGAACGAGCCAGCAATTAGGCAGATTCGTATCAGGAGAGGATTGCATATTAGAACGCGAGAGTTGCTAGAAATAGAAAGTAAATAAGAATTTATTTTTTGATTAAAAAAATTATATGTACGAACTTTTTTAACTTAGTTTTAAAACATATACATATTAACTTTTTAGGTATATTTCCGATTTTTTATTAATGTAAACTTGTTTTATGGTTCAATATCTTTATATTTAATGTGTTTTGAGTTTAGGGTACTTTATATTTTTTCTATTACAATTGTAAAAATACTGAATGCATAAAAAAAATTCCATCAACCAAGTAACAACAACACTACAAAATAAGTCATACACTACAAAATAAGTTATAAACTACAACCGGTCAAGTACATAAAACAACAAACTAACGTTGAGTCTGATGATACTTCTTGATCATGTCGGACGCCCTACCAACCTTCGTAGCATCATCAATATCGTCACGGTCCAACTCACGAGATATCATATCCAATAGAACATACAGTGTCATAGGAGCTGTCGTCGGCAATTCACGCCGCGGGGGAACCTGTCCGGATTCTGAATCCTTGGATGAGTGCGGGGAAGAAACCAAGGAATGTAATGATCTGTGCACCGAGATGGAGGTAGAGCAGGTATACTAATCCATGTAGATGTAAGCAGATGAGACAGTGCCTCCAGCCATAATGCCTCTATGAACACATTTTTGACCATGTACACCATGTTATTTGTTGGCCTACGGTGCTCCTAAGTATGAATAGGATGAGTTGGAATGCATTGAACCCACTCAAACTGTCTGACAACCCTATCGGGCATATAAGGCTCAACACAATCAAAGTATGCAATCACCCCATAGCATGTAGAAACTCATACATCAGTAATCTCATCAGATCTGTACGGAGTCCACCTGACCTCGTCAGCAGTCATCATGTCTAAACGAATGCGTAAGTCGATTAATTTGTGCTTCGTTTTGTGACCCAACATTGCAAACCTCTGGATGTATAGTTTGCACAACTTCGCTCCCGGTCTCACCGGAGGTGCAAACATAGGAAAATACAAGTATATCCAAGCCTTTAAAAAAAAATCAGCAATCCTATCATTAAACAAAAATAAACCCTAAAATGTAAACAATAATTAAACAGGATGAAGATTATAATTATATTACCTCAAGCAGCGACCAGCAACCAGACAACTCCTTTGCATCAACACGAGAAGCCTGCTCTAAACTCCAGTACAAGTAGGCAAGTGTAGCAGCACCCCATGCAAATCCACCAACAGAATGAACATTCTTCACGAGCGGCCACAACTTCCCAGGGACATTATTTCCACTCTTGTCGGTGAAGAGCGACCTGTCAAGTAAATACAGAACGTAACAGGCGGCCCTCTGCTCCACAGACAGTCCACTACCAAGTGATTCAGCAACTGATGCCAAGTCCTGACTATTTATGCCGATACTGGAATCAAAAATATTGAGATCGCTCTGGATAACTGCAATCAACTGCTCCCGGGAATAATGATGGTCGACGACGTTACCGTAAGAAGATACGCCCAAAATCAACTCAACATCATGCAATGTAACTGTCATCTCCCCCCAGAGCATGTGAAAACCGTTGGTGTCTGGCTGCCACCTCTCCACAAAAGCAGATAGCAAGGAGGAGTTCGGATGCTGGAACATGCATGACCTCAAATGTGATAGTCATGTCTCCCTTGCCAACTGTACAACTGCAAGATCACTAGGGGTCTAACCGGTCAGGGAAACGTAGCGGGACCTCAACTTCAAAATGTCTCTATCATGCATTTTAAAGAAAAAATAATAACATTGTAAACACCAAAAATTAAAAAAAAAAAAACAAAATATTCAAATCTATAATCAAAAATAAAAAATATACAAAATATTCAAATTACATGTCCACGTCATATACTACCAGCGACATGACCACTATACGAAGGGACAAGGGCTGGATCCCGTGGACCTCCATCAGCTGGACATGTCTGCTCGCAACTGTCATTCTTTGCATTCTTCTTTTGCATAGGGTTTGTAGGACGACGCGACTTTTCGGGTCTTTTTTGTCGCGACCCAGCAATCTTACTCATCATTGACATGAAACTGTCAGTCAACCCTTTCCCCTTACCCGGAATAGGCTTATGGCCAGAGGATGAGGCCTGAGCCACAAGAACCGGCTCGTCGTCATCACCGTCACCGTCGCCATCATCATCATGTCCACCATCGTCCTCATGCTCATCCTCATTGTCCTCACCGCTATGAATGCGGAGGGAACCAATCCTGACAGCCTCCTCAGACTGGAATGTACCAGAATCCCTACCCAACCCAGCATCAGATGAGGGATTGCCACAATCAGTGGCTCCATAGTCAGCACCGCTATAAGATGAGTCCACCGAGATGGACCCAACAAGCTGCTCGAAGAACTGTGCACCTAACTGCAACCCTGGACCACTGACCTCATTTAATGGAATCTGAGTTTCAGAAAAATACTGTGTCGGATCCAGGCCAGGCATACGGGTAGGCAGAGAAGGAGCATGCGCATTTGGATCATAGGATGTTTGTAGTGGCTGAGAATATCCAAAATGATCATAGGGTACGAGGGTGTACGGATGGTGTGATGTAGTAGGAGGACAGCTCCTAAACGGTATAGGAGGTGGCTAGGTGGAAGACCCCGTGCACCAAGGTCATAATACATACCCGGTCCAATAGGTGCAGAAGTGGACAGTATGTCTGAAGTACTGTGGCGTCCCCTCACACCACGAGACGACGCAGTCACTGCACGACCTACAACCTGACTGGTCCTGTCTGTCACAGGACCTAAATTATCATCACCCCTAAGTGCACCTGAACCGAACCATCTAAACAAATTATCAAACATTTTCCACAATGACATTACATCATATTTGTCTAATTCATCATATTTTTATACGATACAAGTAACATTTTTCTTCATCTTTATATTATTAAGTTAAAATCGTGCATTAAGCTAAATTCATTATAGTTATATTTATTACCCCATTTGAACACTTCACACTTTTTTATTAGATTGTGTTAACCCTAAACACATAAAATCTTTCAATATAAAACCCTAAACCCAAAACAAAATTATACAATACAGTCAGTCAAATCCACATACACCCTAATAAACATAAACAAATTATGTCGAACATAATATAACCTCTAAATTAAATAAATAAACATAAACGTAATAATGATTTTTAAAAAATCACATAATCATTAATTATAATAACATAATCATAAACAAATCCTAAAAAAAATTAAACAAATTAAATAACATAATATAAACTTCAAATTAAACAAATAAACATAAACGTAATCATAATTTTAAAAAAATTAACATCATCATTAATTAAAACAACATAATCATAAACAAATGTTAAAAAATTAAACAAATTAAATAAAATAATATAAAATCTAAATTAAACAAATAGACATAAACGAAATCATAACTTTAAAAAAATAACATAAACATAAACAAATATAAAAAAACAAAACAAAACAATAAAATAAATAAATAAAAATTTTAAAAATTTAAAAAATAAAAAATAAAAATAATTAAAAAATAAACAACTAATAAAGAAAATAAAATTAATAAAATTAAAAATAATAAAATTAAAAAAAATTTTTAAAAAAACAGGGCGGGCCGCGTGAACCGACACGACCACGAACGAAGTGGATACTTGGACCGGGTGACCAGTTACCAGTGCGATCAAGGACCGCATGGTCAAATGACCATCCCGGTATCGGGTGACCCGTTGCATTTTCGGTCGCCGATCCAGGCGACCCGAGCATTTCCGACCAGAAAAATTTTTATGCAAAAACAGTCATTTTTTTCAATTCAATGGTTATTTTCAAATTTTTCAACCGATAACAATGTAAATAAATGAGTATAGATCGAAATACTAACCTTTTTTTCGAGTTATAACGATCGGATCTTTGAAGTTGAAATTTAAAGTTTTAGAGAGAAGTGCGAAGATTTGTTGAAGAGAGAAAATTTATAGTGAAAAATGAAATTTTTTGAATTTTTTCACGTTATACATATATATTCCCAGGTTAGATTTATTAACCCCAATAAGGCTAATAGCATGAATAAAGAACTACTTCTAAGGGATGGTCAATCCGCATGATGATAGAAAGGGAACCCTAAGAACAGATTCAATATATGCTTAAGAGCGATAATTCTGCATCTGAAAATAAGCCATTCTAGAACAACCGAAGGCATGTCCCCCTTTCAAAATTGACTATTTGTCCCTCTGTTCGAGGTGTTCCAAAAATGTCTGCGATCGAGTAACGAACGAATGAATCGACTTAGAAAATGAAAAGATTTGTACAAGTTATACGTTTCGTCACCACTTTGTAAAAAATCGTTAGGTATGAATATGTTATTATAAATATACACTTGTACTTCAAAATCGGAGTAATAACTACTTTTATATTAAATTTCAGAATGAAAGTGTTCAAATATGGGCTTATGAATTTTTGAATAACACTGATACCACTTCCCTCTAAATCAGGAGTAGAATAAGTTGACTAAGTGTTAATTACTTGATAAATACTCATAAAATCTCCAAACCATGTGAGCCAAGCACGAACAGACCGAACTAGAAACCTTACGGAGCAAATATCTCCTTTTTTTTTTTGAAGAAATTTTAAGGGAGCAAAAATCTCGTTTCCTACATAAAGATATTTTCGAAAATGAGACGATGGATATACAGGTGATTCATGTAGCAACTACACTAATAATTATATTTAGCAAAAAAAAAAAAACAACACTAATAATTATATTCAGAGAAAAAAAGAAAAATAAACTAATAATTATGACTATTCCACGAGTATTCCCCTTCTCATCCCTCAAATGTGGAAAAACTAACATGCCCATTTTTGCTAGATACTGAGTGCTAAAATTCTAAAACCATCCCTACAGGACAGTGAATGACCTTCTAGACATACGACAAAGTTAAAGAAGAATTTACAGAATCCGTATGTAAAAATAAATCCAAAGCCCTGAGAAAATTATCAAATGCATGGATGAAGAACCATGCAGAATCAGATTGATAAATAAATCATTATTAGAATCAAGAAAATAAGCGCAAACAGACTTCTGGATTTCCCCATTCTGACAGTAATCTCCAATGCCACAAAATACTATTCTGTTATATTGAAACAGAGTTTAGCTTCATCCCAAGGACCATTTATCTCAAACTTGTACTCTTGAATTCTTATTAACCAATAAGGACCTAAGACATTGACAACCCCAAGAATGACAATCAACAAGATGCAGAGCATGTTGTGTAAATTATAAACACCAACCACTGTCAACGACATTAAACTAAAGGAGAGAAACAAGTGCAACCGGAAAGAGTACTTTCTTATGCAATATGTGACTAGTGGAGCAAAAAGGAAAACTTGTAGAGAGAAGAGCACAATAGCAAAGACATGAAGCCTAGATGGAAGACGAGAAGCAATCAGAACTGAAGCCACAATGGAAGCATTCAAAGAGATATTGCTGGTAATGGTTGGATTTTCTAAAGTGCCAGGGGCTTTCACCGTAGACCCTGAGTAGTCATGCAGGAAAAGGTGGAGTATGATAAGGGAAGCTGTAAGAGCCCATATGGTATCTGAGCTTATGGACCGGGTGAGTGTATGGTATATAGGGGATAACAAATACAAACCTGTTATAAAGAAGGAGATTTTGAGTAAATAATTAAGGAGAAGAGTAATAGATAGCATTTCCGCAGTCAAAAGAAGAATGGAAAAACCTGATACAAGAAGGCTAATGTCAAGAAGTAAAAGAGAATCTTCATTTAGAGTAGATTTAAGTGTGTAGACCCAAACCAAAACCACAAGAGCAACAATGCAAAGATATTGGGAAATCGAAACTGAATCTATCATCACCTTTGGCAAATCCCTTTTGACAACATTAGCATTCATAATCATGTCTTCTAAAAATGAATCATCAGTGTGATTGTCCTCAAACCCAGGTTGAATCCCTCCATAAGCTATTTTCCTCCATTTAGGCTGGCTAGGAGGAAAACTTCCTCTTATTCTAGTTCCCATATTTACGTATGCTATTTTATGAAGCCTGCAGACAGATACAAGATTCTCACACTCATTCAACAATAGAAAATGCATAACCAAGACATTTTATAACATCTTCCAAAATATTGCTCCAAAAGTACAGGAAAAGTAAGTTTTATTGTACTCCACAAAGCCAGTGTCATCAGAAAACTAGCCTTATTAACAAAATTTTGAATACTGATATTAAATAAACACCTCAAACCACGGTTGTTTTTTTTTAGGGGGGGGGGCCGTGGGGGAGGTTGTGGGGAGTTGGAACGTAACTTCACAAATTAACTGGAAATTTGAAAACTCATCTAGTTCAGTCAACTCAAACAACTAACTTCATGTCCACAAAAACTTAGAAGCTCAACAATATAGTTAGGTAGTAATTGTAATAGGATGGATATTGACCTACACAACCCTAACATAGAACACATTTTATGATGAAATTTGTTGCAGCATGTAGAAAATGAGCAGTCATTGCCATATGTCAAGAAACTTCTACTTCAGGCGCCGAGGGAAAAAACAAAACAAAAAATATAAACATGCACGGACACAATATCAGCTAATACCCATTTCCTGCCAATATTATATCACTCACTCTAAACACACGGAAAGTATATCAGATTCCAGACAAGTTGCTCTGATTAGTGTAAAATAGGAACACTCAGCTTCCCTAAAAGCTTCCAAAAATCTTTCGTTTCAGTGGCTTGTGCTCCTTCAATCCTTGTAAAAGTGACATACAAGGGAAACCTTTTTGAATTTGTTATACTGCAAAATCAGTGCTACCTCACTAATAGAAGAAATTCAACCACATTTAAATGTAAATAGAGCTAATTACCAGCACTAAATAAACCAGACAGGGTCCTAGATACTTTTACACTCTCCTGTGCCATCAATAAACATGACGAGAATATTCAGAAAAAAAAAATGACAAGAATGTGCTAGTAGGTGTATTTGGATTGTGTGTGTATATATATATATATATCCTAAACCCAAATAAGATACTAAACCCAAATACAATCCAAATACAGCTGCTACTCTCATCTCTTTTTCTTCGATAGCAAAGTAAGAAATGGGTGATTACTACATATTATAAGCAGAAAGTCTAGCACCAGACAAACCCTAGGTTGGATATTTTGCTTCGCTGGAGAAAAACCAAATTCAAATCCGAAGTGGGTAAGAGCTCTACTTAACTAAATTTTTCAAAATTAAGACCAGATGGACACTTGTAATTATACACAGAACTCAATGCAAGCTGGAATGCATCCGTACTTGATCTGCAGTCAACATATATTCTTAGCGTCTACTTTCAAAGAATCAAAATGATACTAAGAAGTTAATATTTAAACAGTTACCGCATCTCATAACACACAGCATACTTTGAACAACACAAGGATCAAATTGTCTGAATAATTTAGCGAACACAGAAAGCAGCCAAAAGAAAACCCAAAGGTTCAAACATTCTTCAAAGCATAATCCAACGGGACTTACATAGGTGGCATGGGTTGAGGAGGATAAGCCATGCCCAATGGGCCAGGAACCACAGCACCAACAATCTGGGATGATGGAATATCCACCTTAGCTGCCTTTGATGGGGCTTCATCATCTGCAATATAGTAGGGCAATTAACAGAATGCCAATATCAAATGACTGATACCACTGAAGCATTAGCATAAACAAACGTAACCCCTGTCACACCTATAATCAATTGTCCAAATCATGATTTGAAAATAGTATCCACCTGATACTAGCTCAACAAAAAATCAACAGCTGAGACGGAAAAAAAAAAAAATCAGCTTGCGACAACATGAAGCATTTGCGAACATGGTATATTAAGCTGACCATTTCATCTTCTCCCAACACACACACATACACATATCCCCCTGGCGGGAAGGATAAGGAAAAGGCTAACTCTTAGCAAAAGCTAACTAACAGATTAAGAAAGATTCAGAATCTACTACTTCAAAAAAGAGAAAATTTTGAAGTTCAAAGATTTTTTTTTTTTTTTTAAATTAACCCAGTAGGTGTAACCACCCATGATCAGTAAAAGCAGTCAATATGACAAACTTATTCTTAGGGTAGAAATACTACACAGGTGGTGATTTAGGAACGTCTTGAATTTAAAAGTAAAGAATAAAAGCTGTTAATTCTACTTAACTTCTAAAATTCAGAATCAACCCCCCCCACACACACAAACACACACAACCCACCCACCAAGAGTATTTCAACAGAAAATTGAAAGGTGAAAAAAGAATGGAAACAGTACCTTCTTCTCCATAATGAGCTGCCAGAACATCTGGTGGGATTCCTTGCATTCCGTATATTTCCATATCTGTTGATTCTCTGCCAGGTTTTGCATTGGGCACCCTGAGCCAATGATAACGTGGTATGAATGAGCATATCAATAGGCAAAAGATGGCATTGGATAAAAAGCAATTTGACCTTGGATATTCAACTTGAAACAATTCCTCATAGTAATAAAACTTCAACAGCTTGAAGTTCGTAAACACATAAAGCTCCACAATAGAAGCAATACAATGGAACTTTTAATTGATGATATAAATCACAAAAATATTAATTATATCTTTTTGGTCTCAACAGACTTTCCGAAGAAAATAATTCAGAAAAAAAGCATGATTCCTTCGTTTATGTTCCTCAAGCTCCTCCACAGAACTGGAACATTATCTCAACTAAATTAAAAACCCAGTCTCCACATCTAAGACACACGATATGTCAATAACATATTTTGTAGCTTGCAATCACACATTATATAATTCTTTTAGACCAGAGAACCGTCTGTTACAAGAAAATATAGACCAATTACCCTCGAACTACTTGAACAATCAGCATAAAACACAAAAAACAGAAGAGTAACGCCTGACTGAGAATTGATAATAAAACTAACAGAGAGATAAAGTTACTGATTTCATTCGTAAACTATGCTAATCATGGAAAAGAAGTAGGGGAATTGAATTAAAAATCTTACTTGTTAACGGTCTCCTTGTGGACCTGGAGAACGTGGATTTGCATTCCGCCGGCGGTTGAGAGCTTCTTGTGGCAAACATGACACTTGAAGTGCTTCGCCTTTTGGTGCTGCACCAAAATCTTCTCGTCTTCAAACTCTCTGTCGCAATAATAGCACCAGACTTTGGTAGAATTTGCTCTCTTCTTCTTTTTCCCCATTGATTATTGATCTCTCCCCGCTCCAAGACAACCAGAATCAAAGATGCGGCTGTGCGAATCCTTGATTCCGCAGTGTAAATAGTTAGATTCAATAGTTCAAACGAATTGGCAGATTCGACTCCAAGCTTTTGATTTCTGACTAGTGGAGGTGGAGGTGGAGGTGGAGGGAGGGGGAAGACTCTCAGGTTGGTCTTCTCGTTGTTAGTGTTTGGGATTTCTGAAAATGCTAATGGGCGTCTGCCCCCTACGCCCTAAGTAGCACGAAAATACTTTCCGGTCCCGTCTTAAAAGTTACCTCATGAAAATTATTTGGATTGGCCCCTTTTTATTTTTAAAAAAAAAAAGAAATGAATGAAAACATGGACTCTTTATATTTTTTTTTTTAACTTGAATGACATCAACTACTATTATTTTATCAACAAAATCATTATTATTCCAATCCCCAAATTAAATTCAGGAGCAAAAAGTTTTCGTACAATATCAAACAGTTGTATCTGTTTTTCATTTTTTTTTCAAGCCCCCTTTGCATATCAATCTACCGTTATATAGACATCTCCATTGTGAAATGTATCTCAACCCCAACGTTGGGTGTCTGCTTCCATTATCTCAAACAACCCTAAACCCAAGCGAGCACAGTGAAGATATCTCAGCTCCGATACGTTTTTTTTCTTCACATTTTCTATTATAAGCTCATTTTGACACAGTTTGACTTTACTCGTTTTAAATGGCAAGAAATACATTGTTAATAGTGTAATGTTGCTAGTTCGTCCTATTATGAGTTTATCGTATGCTATTTTCAATCAATTTCTATGGGATTTCAAAACCAAAAAAATGGCAAGAATCAGGAGAATTGAAGGTACTCCGTGCGTTAAGGACATTTTGTATGAGGACGATGCAATGATGGAAGATGAAGACGATGAGGCTGAGGGAGTTGTTTAACGGATTGTCGACAGTGGTGATAGCACTATTGACAAAGATATTCAATCTGTGGAAGAAGATGTGAATAATGGCAATGGAAGCAACGAAACGGATGAAAATGTACAAGGCGAAGACAACGAACAAGATTCCGAGTTGTCTCCTAAAGAAGAAGAATTCGACGAGAATGATGAAGCAAGTGATGAAGAAGAAGCAGCATTAGAAGATGATGAAGGAGGGGACGAAGATGAAGAGGAAGAAGATGAGGAGGAGGAAATGGATTTTGATGAAGAAGGAGATGACAATGACGATTGAATATGTCAATGAACTTCCCAAAAGTATGCGTTTTTCATTTTAGTAGTTTTTATCTTTATTTGCTATGTTTTGGAGGATGTAACGATTTTTTCTTCCGTTAGATGAAGAAATCTATAACAATGTTCAATGAATGATGTTTGAATTGAATTATTCGTACTTCTTTTCATGTATGTTGCAGTAACAACAATGAAACGTCTTGAATTTTTGTTCAATCTGAATGGACGAATGGTTTTATGAACTCGTTCTTGTCGACGATGAAATGCATTGTCGATGATGTTAATAGAATAATTGATGAAAATGAGTGAAGTTTTTTTCCAATCAGCACGGCGGACAGGGACTAACAGGCACGACCAGCTGCCAGTATAGGTTGAAATAGGACTTGTTGTGTAAATATAACACTTTTGACTTTTTCATTATTTCTTAATCAAGTACATACATATTTGGTTTTCAAAAGGAATTTCGAAAAGAGATTTCCTTCCATTTACATTTCAAATGTAAAACCCATTTATTTTTTTCCTTATTTCTAAACCAAAAGGACCTGTAGTTAAATAACTTGCTAAAAGGGCAAAATAGTACATGGACAAATAGGGCCCTTTCTTTTCGGACCATGTTTGCTTGCGCCTAGCAATTGATAAAATTTATCAAACATTATCGTTTGACTAGTTTTTTTTTTTATGATTGGTCTTCTCAATCTTGATTCATCCAATTTACCGTAGCTGAGATAGTTAATCATGTTTGACGGTTTTTCGAGCAAGAAAGAATGTTTCGATTTTAATTATGAAGATTCAAGAAACAAACAATTTTTGGAACTTTCAATTCTGTTGTTGGCTTAATATCATGAGAATGAGTATTATGGATAGAGATTAGGGAAGGAGTAATCACAATACAAGATAGGTTATCACAATGACTTAAATTCCTTTAATTCATCGATTTGCTTAGCTCTCCACACATTTGTCAAAACCAGCTCAAACTCCTCGGGCAGCTTCCATGCTCCTCTAACCTCCAACTTCAGACTCTATGGTCGGCTCAATTTCAACCTCTCGTTGCTAATTCATATAATCGACAGTAACTTTCAGGTATATATATATATATATATATATCTGGCTGCATACCTTCATTTTAGATGAAGATGATATTTTGTTTCCATACAGAATTTTTCCAATCGTCTAGAAATAGATTTTTAGTGCAATGTAATTGTATTATGAATAATTTAAGATTGGTACTCTTGTTAGTGTTGCTAAAATTATTACCACTGTGGAGAACTAACTAATTGCAAAAAGAAAATATTAAACCCGCACTCAAAGAGAGCATATTTGTACTCAGAGGAGCTTTAATTGAAAATTTCTTCCCTTGTATTTTTACATCTCTATGGACTTCCGCTTTCTGTTGTTAGCTTCAAAGAGTAGGGAAATGCTTTTCTAACCTTTCTAAATTTTTGGACAAATTTGAGAAGAAAATTTCTAAAAATTATAAAATTCTAAAACCATCCCTACAGGACAGTAAATGATCATCCCTGCAGGACAGCAAATGACCTTCTAGACATACGACAAATTTGAGAAGAATTTACAGAATCCGTATGTAAAAATAAATCCAAAGGCCTAAGCAGATTATCAAATGCATGGATGAAGAAGCATGAAGAAACAGATTGATAAATAAATCATTATTAGAATCAAGAATATAAACGCAAACAGACTTTTGGATTTCCTCATTCTCACAATAATCTCCAATGCCACAAAATACCGAGTTTAGCTTCATCCCAAAGACCATTTTATCTCAATCAAACTTGCACTCTTGAATTCTTATTAACCAATAAGGACCTAAAACATTGACAACCCCAAGAATGACAATCAACCAATCACTGTCAACGACATTAAACTAAAGGAGAGAAAAAAGTGCAACCGGAAAGAGTACTTTCTTATGTAATATGTGACTAGTGGAGCAAAAAAGAAAACTTGTAGGGAGAAGAGCACAATAGCAAAGACATGAAGCCTAATGCTAAATCAATATAGAATAAATTGGCAGAAAATCGATTAACAAAGTAGCTTCACAAATTAGCTGGGAAACTTTGAAACTCATCTAGTTCAGTCAACTCAAACAACTAACTTCATGTCCACAAAAACTTAGAAGCTCAACTATAAGGTTAGGTAGTAATTGTAATAGGAAGGATATTGACCTACACAATCCTAATATAGAACACAGTTTATGATGAATTTTGTGCAGCATGTAGAAAATGAGTAGGTCATTGCCATATGTCAAGACACTGCTACTTTAGGCGCCGAGAGAAAAAACAAAATAAAAAATATAAATATGTACGGACACAATATCAGTTAATACTTATTTTCTTTCAATAATATATCACTGACCCTGAACACACGGAAAGTATATCAGATTCTAGATAAGTTGCTTTGATTAGTGTAGAGATAGGGAACTCAGCTTTCATACATACATGCTTTCAAAAATCTTTCATTTTAGTTTTTGAAGATTCGGCGGCTTGTGCTCCTTCAGTACTTGTAAAAGTGAAATAGAAGGGAAACCTTTTTGCATTTTTTATTCTACAAAATCAGTGATACCTAACTAATGGAAGAAAATTCAACCACATTTAAATGTAAATAGAGCTAATTACCAGCACTAACTAAACAGATAGGCTCCTATATGCTTCTACACTCTTGTGCTATCAGTAAACATGACAAGAATATTTAGGAAAAAATAATGCAAAGAATGAGCTAGCAAGTGTATTTTGATTGAGTTACAATCAAAAATATTTTTTTCACTTTTTTCATTTTTAGTCTCAATTTTTTTCTTATAAAAGTCAAACATATACCCACAATAAATACAAGTACGGCCTAAGGATCAACCTCAAATCAAAGGTTCATCCAATATTCTTCTTCTCAATAATCAGCAACTCCCTTTAGGTTGTGCCACTATAATTTTCTGATTTGTTTAAGTTGCACAATAATTTGTTCTCCATAATATTGACCCCTGCATTAATCCTTGAAGCTACATAATTAATTGCCTGTTTTAATCCTTAATGGAATAACTATTTCTAAATTGGTTTCTTTATTTCTAAAATCAAATAACTTAACAGCAGTAATTTGTCCAAAAATTTAGAAAGTTTAAAAAAGCATTTCCTTACTCGTACAAACTAACAAGAGAAAGAGGAAGTCCATAGATATGTGAAAACAGAAGGGAAAACTTTTTTCAATTAAAGCTCCCATTAGTACAAATGATCACATAGATAGTACTGCACTAAAAATCTATCTAGACGATTGAAAACAAAATATCATCTTCATCTAAAATGAAGGTATGCAGCCAGGTATATATATATATATATATATATACCTAACCATCGATTATATGAATCGACAACCAAAAGTTGAGATTAAGACGACCATGGAGAGACTCTGAAGTTGGAGGTTAGAGGAGCAGGGAAGCTGCCCGAGGAGTCCGACTTGGTTCTAACAAATGTGTTGCGAGCTAAGCAGATCGATGAATCAAAGGAAGTGGAGTCATTGTGATAACCTACCTTTTTCTTGAATCTTCATAATTCAAATCAAAAGCTTCTTTCTTGCTCGAAGAACGGTTGAGCATGACTAACTCTCTCAGCTACGGTGAATTGTAAAAACCTAATTAGATGATAAATTGTATCAACGGCCAGGGGCAAGTAGCATGGTCCGTAAAGAGAGGGGCCCTATCTATTGTCTATGTTGAGTTACTATTTTGCCCTTTTTGCAAGTTATTTAAGCAAAACGGCACCGGAAAGTATTTTCGTGCTACTTAGGGCGTAGGGGGCAGACGCACATTGGCATTCTTCAGAAATCCCAAACCCTAACAACGAGAAGACCAACCTGAGAGTCTTCCCCCTCCACCTCCGCTAGTCAGAAATCAAAAGCTTAGAGTTGAATCTGCCAATTCGTTTGAACTATTGAATCTAACTATTTACACTGCGGAATCAAGGATTCGCACGGCCGCATCTTTGATTCTGGTTGTCTTGGAGCGGGGAGAGATCAATAATCAATGGGGAAAAAGAAGAAGAGAGCAAATTCTTCCAAAGTCTGGTGCTATTATTGCGACAGAGAGTTTGAAGATGAGAAGATTTTAGTGCAGCACCAAAAGGCGAAGCACTTCAAGTGTCATGTTTGCCACAAGAAGCTCTCAACCGCCGGCGGAATGCAAATCCACGTTCTCCAGGTCCACAAGGAGACCGTTAACAAGTAAGGTTTTTATTTTTAATTCAATTCCCCTACTTCTGTTCCATGATTAGCATAGTTCAAGAATGAAATCAGTAACTTTATTTATCGGTTAGTTTTATTATCAATTCTCAGGTCAGGCGTTACTCTTCTGTTTTTGTGTTTTATGCTGATTGTTCAAGTAGTTCGAGGGTAATTGGACTATATTTTCTTGTAACAGACGGTTCTCTGGTCTAAAAGAATAATATAATTTGTGTGATTGCAAGCTACAAAATATGTTATTGACATATGGTGTGTCTTAGATGTGGAGACTGGGTTTTTGATTTAGTTGAGATAATTTTCCAGTCCTGTGGAGGAGCTTGAGGAACATAAACGAAGGAATCATGCTTTTCCTGAATTATTTTCTTCGGAAAGTCTGTTGAGACCAAAAAGATATAATTAACATTTTTTGTGATTTATATCACCAATTAAAAGTTCCATTGTATTGCATCTATTGTGGAGCTTTATGTGTTTACGAACTTCAAGCTGTTGAAGTTTTACTACTATGAGGAATTGTTTCGAGTTGAATATCCAAGGTCAAATTGCTTTTTATCCAATGCCATCTTTTGCCTATTGATATGCTCATTCATACCATGTTATCATTGTCTCAGGGTGCCCAATGCAAAACCTGGCAGAGAATCAACAGATATTGAAATATACGGAATGCAAGGAATCCCACCAGATGTTCTGGCAGCTCATTATGGAGAAGAAGGTACTGTTTCCATTATTTTTTCACCTTTCGATTTTCTGTTGAAATACTCTTGGGTGTGTGTGTGTGTGGGGGGGGGGGGGGAGGGGGTTCGATTCTGAATTTTAGAAGTTAAGTGGAATTAACGGCTTTTATTCTTTACTTTTAAATTCAAGACATTCCTAAATCAACACCTGTGTAGTATTTCTTACCTAAGAATAAGTTTGTCATATTGACTGCTTTTACTGATCATGGGTACACCTACTGGGTTAATTAAAAAAAAAAATCGTTGAACTTCAAAATGTTCTCTTTTTTAAAGTAGTAGATTCTGAATCTTTCAGAATCTGTTAGTTAGCTTTTGCGCAAGACTTAGCCTTTTCTTTATCCTTCCCGACAGGGGGATGTGTGTGTGTGTGCGCGTGTGTGCGTCTGTGTGTGTTGGGAGAAGATGAAATAGTCAGCTAATATACCATGCTCACAAATGCTTCATGTTGCAAGCTTTTTTTTTTTTCGTCTCAGCTGTTGATTTTGTGTTGAGCTAGTATCTGGTGGATGCTATTTTCAAATCATGATTTGGACAATTGATTATAGGTGTGACAGGGGTAATGTTTGATATTGGCATTTTGTTAATTGAGCTACTATATTGCAGATGACGAAGCCCCATCAAAGGCAGCTAAGGTGGATATTCCATCATCCCAGATTGTTGGTGCTGCGGTTCCTGGCCCATTGGGCATGGCTTATCCTCCTCAATCCATGCGACCTATGTAAGTCCCATTGGATTATGCTTTGAAGAATGTTTGGACCTTTGGTTTTGTTTTTTTGGGTGCTTTCTGTGTTTACTAATTTATCCAGACAATTTGATCCTTGTGTTTTCAAAGTATGCTGTGTTATGAGATTTGGTAACTGGTTAAATATTAACTTCTTAGTATCATTTTGATTCTTTGAAAGTAGACGCTAAGAATATATGTTGACTGCAGATCAAGTACAGATGCATTCCAGCTTGCATTGAGTTCTGTGTATAATTACGTGTGTCCATCTGGTCTTAATTTTGAAAAGTTTAGTTAAGTAGAGTTCTTACCCACTTCGGATTTGAATTTGTTTTTTCTCCAGTGAAGCAAAATATCCAACCTAGGGTTTGTCTGGTTCTAGACTTTCTGCTTGAAATATGTCGTAATCACCCATTTCTTCCATTTATTATCCAGTTATAATCCTGCTATGCAAGTGGCGCCTGCTGGTTGGGGCGTTCCATCTCGTCCTCAATCTTGGTATCCACAGCATCCAGGTGTCTCTGTTCCTCCGCCTCCATTGGGATTGCCTCCCCAACCATTATTTCCTGTGCAGAGCATGAGGCCTCCCATGCCATCCACTGTACCGCCGGGGCTTCAACCTCCTGTGCCCATCACTCCTCCAGGTCTCCCTGCATCTACAGCTCCTGTCCCGGTTTCTCAACCACTGTTCCCAGTAGTTCCTGTCAGCAATATTCCTGCTCAAAGTTCAGCCTTTTCTGCATCAGTTCCACCAACAAGCCTTCCTTTGAGCTCCCCCTTGGAACCAAAGAGCTCCACTGACTCTTATTTGGCTAGCAACACTATTACAGGCAGCTATCCAGCCTCTGGAATTCCAGGTATGGGATGGATTTCAGTTATTTATTGATTAATTACATTATAGGGCTTAATTTTTTCCATAAGTTTATATGAAATCTATCTTTTGATCTTACATGCAAGTCTTGTTCAAATGCTCTTCCCCACAATGTGATGAAATTGATTTCCTTAGCCTTGGGCTTTTAGTTTCGATGCATAATAGTTTCAGATCTTGAAACTGTCAGCTTTACAAAAGAGGGTCGCATAGCTTAAAATTCTGTTTTAAGCTCTCTTTGATGTTTCGATAGCGAAATCTTGGATTAGGTTGTTTACGTGGTAATGGGTTTCCCATCCCTCAAAGATGCTAATGTTGCTTGGTCTATAATGGTTCGACTCTATTTTCTTTGGGGAAAAGTCTATAACATTGATATTGAGTTTCATTGAGTCTTCTGAATGCTCTGAAGAAATTGGAACAGAGGATTAAATCCATAGAATAGCCAGCTTTCTATATAGTAAGGCGAGTATCATGAAGGTCCATATTTTTCTCATATTGGCAATTCCATGTAATTGACTTGTGTATGTTCCTGAACTTTTCTCTTTGCGTGGTGCTTTGTTTGTTTAATGGGGTTTCTAGGCTGGGTATGATTTTCTTTTCACATTACTGTCATCTATATGCTTGGTTTGTAAATAAAATTCTGAATCAGTTTTGTCGTATCTTGAGAAAGAAAAGTTTGCTTTTGCATTGTTGATGTTACTAACTGGAGAGAATTATGGTGGTACATGCTTTCTTTGTATGCTGTTTTTAACTCTGGTTTCTAATGCATACTTGTAACTTACCCCAATTCAGCTGCAACACCAGTAAATTCACATTCGTATGCATCTGGTCCAAATACTGGCGGTCCTTCGATTGGACCACCCCCTGTAATTGCCAATAAGGCTCCAGTCACGCAACCAGCTAATAATGAAGTCTACTTAGTTTGGGATGACGAAGCAATGTCTATGGTTTGTAACTCTCATCATTTTTGTAAATGTGAAAGGAGCATATTTTCTGTCTTTATCGTGTGAAAGTTGTTTATCTCAGTGTTTCTAATTTCTTGTAGGAGGAAAGGAGGATGTCCCTGCTCAAGTATCAGGTGCATGATGAAACTAGCCAGGTAAGTCAGATCTACCTCTCTATTGTTACTTCATACAGATGTGGAGTTGAGTGGCTCCCATATCCTGATGGGTATTTAATGGTTGTTCAGATTCAGTTGTTTGCACATTGTTTTCTAAAGGTACTTTTGTTACTTTTCAACTCTCTTTCCCTACAAAATAAATAAAACAAACCTGCTAGTATCTGAGCAATTCCATGGGTGCATCTTTTCTTTCAACCCCATTGATGGATGGGCTGTATTTGTCTTTTTTGGTCATTCTGCGGTTGGCAAGCAATCCCGCCAATTTTGTGGTCATCAAAGATTCAAGTAGGTATTTTGATTTATTTTTGTTGATAACTAATAATTACAATTCTGACGAGCATGGTGCAATCAACTGGTGGAACCTCCAACATTTGATCGTACAACATTAAGAACGACGTGTATGTATTTGTTCTTTAGAGACTTTAATTTGTTTATTTATATACTATCCCCTATGCTTTTTTTTTTTTTCCCAAGAAGTGTGGGGTTGGGTCGAATGATTTAAGTATAGCCTACAGATTTTTGCCCATTCATGTTCAAAATTTACTTAATGGCTGAACAGTGAATTCAAACTTGACCCAGGTCAGTTTATTTCGCTTGGCTCGGTATTCATTCTGGCTAAGCTAGCTATATCATATTAAAGGCTCTACATGTCATTGGAAATAATGGGTATGTTCTAATCTTCTTTATGCGGTTATTTTCCAGATGAGCTCAATTGATGCAGCAATTGATAGACGGATATCAGAAAGCAGGCTCGCTGGTCGAATGGCATTTTAGTGCCAGAACTAGGACTCCTAGGAGATCTTTTATTGATGCCAATGTTCTTCAAGTCTTTTAACAGCTGCAAAATCTCTCTTAACCCAAACGGAGTCAACTGTAGTGACAGTTCCTCCTGTACTGTACTGGCTCGCTCATCGATTCATCTGTTGTATTCTTTAGGAGAGAGTTGATGTAGGAAAGTCGATTCTTTTTAACCTTTTGCCCGGAAGTTTATTAAGAGCAGGGGTCATTTTCCGCCTGCAAAAGTCCTACATTTTTTCTTCCTTGCAGCAGTCTTGTTATGCAGTTACCATTATTTTGCCGAAGAAATCTAAACACCTACAGTCACTCTTGTAATATATAAATGTTTATGTTCTTCACGACATATATTTGATACAAAGCCTGGTGTCTATTATTGTTTATGAGTGCATAATTTGATGTTTTGAATAATGGAATGTACTCCGAATGGAATGGGCATGGAAATGGTCTTTGAATTTTTTTATTGTGGTGAGTGTCTTCAATCCCACATGGAAATTTTTGTAGGAGCTTTTCCTATTTATATTCTGTGAAGAAAGAAACAAATATACCTTCTGGAAGTGGGGGTGAGGCTGCATATGTATCTTCTAAACCCTAAACCACTCTATAACTAGAGACATGCTATGGGGAGGTTTATCCCGGTGTTTTCCCCTAAAAAAGAAATGCCGATGCCTCTGCACATGCTGACCTCAAAGTTGAAACCCTAGAGAAGCCTAGTTAGGGAGTGCTGCCAATGTGTGAGAAACATGTTTCGCGGTCACTTATCCTCGGCTCTCCACCACCTCCTTTTTGTTTTTCTTTTTTATAACCTCCTTTTTGTTTTTCTTTTTTATATTTTTTATACATGTGAGAAATTATATATATTAAATTTAGGATCTTTTACAAGTAGTTTCAGCAAAATATTTGTTTTTCTTTTTTATATTTTTTTATTCATATGAGAAATTATATATATTAAATTTAGGATCTTTTACAATAGTTTCGACAAAATAAGATGTGCACGATTTATGTCGCGGTCACTTACTCTCGGCTCTCCACCACCTCCCTTTCCGTTTTCCTTTTTTATATTTTTTTATACATGTGCAAAATTATGTATATTAATTTTAGAATCTTTGTGAGAAATTGTGTATATTAAACTTAGGATCTCTGTTCAATTAAAAAAATAACTATAATAAATACATAGTGATAATTTTTCTACCGTAATTTATTTTTCTTTACTTTTAGTTTAATTTTTTATATACATCAATATTTTTGCTCTCCTTTTTGTTTTTCTTTTTTATATTTTTTTATACATGCGAGAAATTATATATATTAAATTTAGGATATTTTACAATAATTTCGACAAAATAAGATGTGCTCGATTTATGTGTCGCGGTCACTTACCTTTGGCTCTCCACCACCTCCCTTTTGTTTTCCTTTTTTATATTTTTTTATACATGAGAAAAATTATGTATATTAATTTTAGAATATTAATTTTAAAATTTTTGTGAGAAATTATGTATATTAAACTTAGAATCTCTGTTCAATTAAAAAAATAACTATAATAAATACCTAGTAATAATTTTCTACCGTAATTTATTTTTCATTACTTTTGGTTTAATTTCTTATATACATCAATATTTTTGAGCAATTGCTTCTAAACCACTATCATTGCGCACATTAGTTTTAGTTTCGACAAAATAACATGTCCTTGATTTATGTGTCTTTAATTGAAGTTTTATTTGCGTTGAAAATGTTGAAACGGTGATGCACAGTAGTATCAGGACAAAATAGCAATTATTATAAAAATTTGGGGTTAATTACAAGGTACCTTTACCAAGTGGATGGTTAAAAAGTTAAAAAGACAGCTTACCCTCAAAATATGTAAAAAGCCTAGAATACCCTTTCATGTAAGTTATGGTTTGCTACAAAATAACCCCTCAAATTTGATATAAAATTATTTTAGTCAAATAACTTAGTTTATAGTTATAGTTTATTACAAAATACTTTCATAAAATTTGTGATAATATCTTTTTAGTCTCTATTCTTCTAAGATTGATTATTTAATTTAAAAATCTTGATTATTTAAAAAAAATTAGTAAGATGATTTTAAATTTAATTCAATAAAAAATAAAATATTCGAAAGTAAAATAATAAACTAATAGACGAAAATTTAACTTTTCCTTCACAGTAAATACTAATTTATTACACTAAATTAGTAACAAATTCTAACCGCCCGTGAGGCCTTATACAAGTGGCAAGAGTTGAGACCTCCCAATTGAATTTATTATACTTTTGGTTTCAATTAAATAATCATTATAAAGAATATAGACTAAAAAAATATTATTACCAAATACTTACATCAAGTTTGTAACAATATCTTTTTAGTTTATATTCTTTTAAGATTGATTATTTAACTTTAAAAACACGAGTATAAGGGAAAAAAAGGCATATTTAAATTAATAATATTTGATATAAAGAAAAAAATTAAATTTTCGCTTATTATTTTAGTACTTTTCTTCCGAATATTTTATTTTGTCATTGAATTAAAATTTAAAATAATCGTGCTAATTTTTCTTAAATAGTCAATTTTTTAAATTAAATAATCAATCTATAAAAAAAATACACTACAAAAGTATTATTAGAAATTTTATGAAAATATTTTTTAATAAATTACAATTATAAATTAGTTTTGGACTAAAATATTTTATATTAAATTTAGGAGGTTATTTTGCAACAAAATATGATTTACATAAATGTGTTTTAGGCATTTTGCATATTTTGAAGGTAAACTGCCCATTTTTCAACTTGGAGTATAGACCCTCCCAGTTAAGGGGAGTATTTCGCAATTTACCCAAATATTTGTGTATATAAACAATAAATCAAAACTGATTGGTACAATATGCTAAATTTGATCCAAAAGGGATCCGAGGTATAATTATTTTTTTGCCTAAGTAAATTAAAATAAAATTAAATCGAATTTATTTTATGAGATTTTTTTTCAGTCACATGTTACTTCTTTTCTTACTTGAAATTTTCTTCTTTTCTTTAATATATTTTTTCAGGTTACAAGTATAATTTTTTGTAGAAAAGATAAAAATCAAAATGCAAATCTTTTTTACATATGTATGATATTTTTTTTATTCTTTTTTGTTTCATTTATTTTCTTTCTTTTACTTTAAAAGTTATATTATTTTTAAATATTTAATTCTCATAAGTTAAAAGATTTAGGGTTAATTCTATATTAGTACTCTAAACTATTGCCTTGACAAATGAGTACCAAATTTATCACTTTGACAATTGAATACTTAATTTGGATTGAAAAAGTTAAATTGGATAAAAAAATACAAGGACCACTTACGACTGTTAAAAATGTAATTGTTTTACTTTCTTTTCTTCGTCTCTCTCTTTTTTATACTCTTCTTTTTTTTTTCCCTTATCTCAATTCTACTCTTCAAAAAAAGAAAGTCTATTCTCTCTTTCTTTTTCTATTTTTATTTTTTATTGTATGACATGAGATCTTCATAGCAATTCATCATAAGAGATTTAATAGTATGGTCAAACTGGTAGGCTTGAGTAAAAAAAAAAAAACGAAGCAAAGAAGAAGAGAGAGAGAGAGAGTATAGCGAAAAAAGTGAGAATTTGTCACAATACTTATAATTAACTTGATAGAAATTTTAAAAATTTATTTGCAAAGCCACTCAAATAGGGCATTTGGCAAATTCATTCCAATAATAAATTGATAACAACTATCTTTTAAAAACTTATAAGTGATCTTAGTATTTTTTTCATTCAATTTTACTTCTATTCAAATTAGGTATTAATTATCATGATGATAAGTTTGGATATTCAATTGTCAATGACCTAACAGTTTTGGGTACCTATATTAACTTAACCCAAAAACTTATTTGTGATTACTTAGCAAAAAACAAAAAAAAAATAAAAAAACACCTATTTGTTATTTTTTTAGTCAAAGTTCAAAGAGTAGTTTTCAAGTGTTTTTAGCATGAGATTACTATTTTTCATATTTAATTTCTGTAAAAGTACCCCTTATATTTTTCTTAATGATTAAATACGCATATTAGTGTCCTTTTATTTAGAACCAAGTTAGTGTCGAATTAATATTCCTTCAATAAAAATAAATACTCACCCCAAATGATTTTTTTCTTTTTTTTTTTTCCTGAACAAACCCAATACTTATATCAACATATCAAATATAAGGATGACAATGGGACAAGTCAAATTGGATATCCATTTGTCCCCAACCCATCTAAACCCATTTGACTATGGTTTGACTGGAGATATAGGTGGAGATGGAGGTGAATTTTGTCCCCAACCTTAGGAATGAGTCGGAGCGGGAATCAAGTTCCACCCATCCCTACCCACCCCATCTCCACTCATTCTTGCCCATCCCCACCCGTCTTATCTCATCCCCACTATTATATATATATATATATATACATACAAACATACACACACACCACAACACATACACAATATATATTATTATTTTATGGTATGTTAAATAGGTTTATTAAAAAATTTCGTTCAATTTCTCGTTTGAGTCCCCAATTCCCCGCTTAGGTGTATATATACATATATATATTTATATTGCATAATATTTTATTACATAATATTTATATTTTTCATATATATAATATAATGTAAAATATATAATATAATGTAAAATATATGATATAATTCTCTCATTTTCCCTTAAAGTAAATAAACCAAATTATTATGCATATAATATATAATATACAAATTTATCTAATTAGTTCATTTACAATTTCATATATACATGTTTATATTGATAAAGACATATATATATATATATATGTACACACACAAACACACACAACACATACACAATATATAATATTGTTTTATGTTATGTTAAATAGGTCTATTAAAAAATTTTCCTTTATTTTCTGCTTGAGTCCCCAACTCCCTGCTTGGGTAGTCCGAGAATGGGGCTAAATTTCATCCCTACATTTATCCCTACATGTGGGAATGGGTCAGGAATGAGAATTAATTAGGAGATATTAAGTTGAAGATGGGAATGATTTTTATCCATTAGTGGGAAGATGGGGATGACCGAGATAGGAATAAGGTAGGGGAGGCGGGGACGAGGCTGGGGATTGGAGTCCCCACTCTCTCCCTACCCTATTACCATCCCTAATTCAAATAATACAAAGTGGTACAAGTGGGGGAACTATAAAATCAAACCTAATGGGTCACAGTAGTGCCCATTTTGGCCAAGTTATGTTTTATAGCATTAGCAAATTTACTAACATATTTTTATGTAATAAAATTATTCAAACCTAAGAGTCTTAATTCTCGAATAGCGGGGATAAATTTGAATGCTGGAGAGTGATTAACTTGATGTTGGTAAGTTGCCCATTATACATGTTGGTTGTCCAATTCCAATGAAAACTTGACCTCTGTAAAGTTGAGAAAAGTATATCTCTTGAATAACTGTCTAAGCTTCCATAGCTAGAACAAATGAACAAACATCAATG
Source organism: Catharanthus roseus (assembly GCA_028651295.1). Classification (NCBI taxonomy): domain Eukaryota; kingdom Viridiplantae; phylum Streptophyta; class Magnoliopsida; order Gentianales; family Apocynaceae; genus Catharanthus; species Catharanthus roseus. The sequence goes on along the minus strand of JAPQWS010000140.1, from coordinate 2,961,512 downwards.
CAAGCTTTAGCGTTGCATTAACAGTACTGGAGTTGTCCATGATGACAACTCCAATCTCAATCCCAGCCGCATCCACATTGATCTTAAATAATTGTCCGGTCAACTCTAAGATTTCTAGCCACAGTTATATTATAGGATAGAGGTTTGAACTTGGAAGAGTGGGATTCATAGGTGGTTCCGAATATGAATTGATTTTCTATCCTCTCAATACGCTACCGGACTCCCACCCTATATGATGAGGAGATGCATACCATCCAAAATACCGTGCCAGTCAAAGAATATGCCTGTTTTTGGCTCGAACTTGCATTGTTTTGTATTCAAGAGTGGGAAGTAATTAACCTTCAACAGAACTCTTGATAGCAGTGCAGTGATTATTAGTCATCAAGGTGGGAAAGATCCCAATGTGGGCAGTCATTTGAGAAAAATCAACTGTTTTGATAGTAGAAAAACATACACGGTATACACTGGAAGAGCACAAGGGTGACTTTTATTATTATCTTGGTTTGACTTATTTAAGAGCACATTTTAACCTAGAAAAAAAATAGGTTTCAAAGAAAAAAGTCTTGTCCATAGAAAATAAAAAAGAAAAAAGTCTTAATAAATACAATTTTCATTTTACCTTATTAATTTAGAAACATAAATGATTGAACAAAGAGTTAATGATGAATGTTAATGGAGCTTTCTCTTAACCATAAGTTTTTCACATTGATGGTAAAATATGATTGTATGAATCATAATGGTTGTAATCGTGATTATATATAATGTGATTTAATAACGTAGTTATACTAGTTATGTCAATATAGTACATCGGTAGTAGTACGTAACATTTGTTATTAGGCTAGAGGTCTTGGGTTCTAATCACATTCCCTTTCATAAATGTATTAAAAAAAATTAAAAATAATATAATTATAGTAGTCCCAATTTTAGAATAAGAACAAAAACGTCACTGCATATATATTTGGCAATTTTTATTTTAAAAATAATTTTTTTTATTATGAATTGTCCAATATATTCCTAACAGAGTTCATATTAATTTTATATTTCTTTAGTAAACTATCTGATTTTTTATATATAATTTGTTGTATTTAATATATTTGAATATTACTCCTAACAAATACTTTGTATAAGAAATAAATATTAATTAATATGTTTTAATAAGAAAAAAATATTGATTTTAATTATATATGTGCTTCATGTAAATGGAAATGTAAAATATTGATATTAATACTTAATAATCCAATTTATATTAAAAATTAATAATCCAATTTATATTAAAAATATATATGCAGTTAAAAAAGTAGAAAAAATAATTTGGATTGTATATCATGATTATTTTCAGTAATGAACAAGTAATTTCACATTTGAAGCAAGCAATTTTCAAAAGTTTGATACTTCCCTTTTTCTAATTATGAAAAATCCATGATTTGAATTTTGTAAGAACTAAAAGGTTAGTGGTGAACGTTTAGAAAAGTGAAGATTCAATTTCAAATATTTTGATAACCAAATACAAGTATTAATTTTATAGGCTGTCCTAACAAATGCTCAAGAAATCTATTCGTTTTCAAGAAACGGGCTAAAAAATTGAACCAGGGAGTTATTCAAGGTTATTTATTTATTTGGAAATATGACAATTCAAGAACTGAACATTACTAAAAAGAATACATCTTTAATTTAAACATGCAAAATAGATAAAGAATATCATAAGAGGGGTTCTTAAAATCTAATTCATGTTAGGTTATTTAAAAAGGTGAAATAAAAAACTAATTTTTTCTCTTCGTACCTCATGAAAATTTGATTTTTCACAATGTTAGTTTGGATATCAAAACTCCCATGTGTTTCTTGAAATTATGTCTTTGATACAGAAGCAAGCAAGTATTAGAAAACTACTACAAGCTTTTAACTCTCTGTTAATGGAGTGAATAAATTTTGTAACATGGAAGGGAACTCATCGTTTGCTTAGGAATCATAACTCTTTTGAAGCACTTTTTTTCTTTTTCTTTTTACTAAATATTGAAGAACTTTTGACATTTATAGAGGGTAATGTCCGTCACTTTTTTTTAGACAAAATGAGCAGAGATGTGTCTATTTGTCATAAACCAAAGTTCAAACACCTAATTAACAAAAGCTCCAAAGTTCTGAGGTTTATTTGAACTTAATCTTAATTTAAAATAGAATAAATTAGAGGTTTTAAGGATTCATTGGAGTTGCTAAATGCAGCATATGAAAATGTTAAATGTAATACCTCATAACTCCATTCTCATACCAAAATTTCATTAAAAAATATCAAAACACTACTAATGCATCACTCCGAACACACATTCAAGAGTCAGTGCATGGCTCCTAGATAAATATTCAGGAGTCATGAACAGAGATGTTCGAACACTGCTCGGGATTATAAATAGACTATTAAACGCTCATTAATTTTGAAATTGTATACATATTTATGGACATACATTTGAGAGTTACAATCGATAGTCTTTTTATTTATTTTTAAAATCAATCAAATCTTGACCAGTTTTGATAAAATGTATAATTAAAATGATGAAATAACATGCATAAAATGAATGACTATTTTTTATTTTACACTTATTTAAAGAATGTATTTCAAAATTGATATAAAGTAAAAGATGAAAATGAAGAGTTAAAGAACTTTAGATTTTTTTTATAGTACCGGCTACTTTTCAAAATTTTTATTGTTTTTAGTTCAAAATTGATATTTTCAAACATTTATGTTTATATCTTTATTCATATTGTCTTACACTTTTTTAAATTATTTATTTGTGTCAGATTTTTTATAAAGAAATTAGAAAAAATTGTGTTAGGAAAAAGTTAGAGAGAGAATGAGAGAAGTGCAAATCGGGTTTGGAAGGTTGCAATTAATTTTCCTGGGGCTACAAATAGCAAACCCAATAGAAAAGGAAGAGATTCTAAGTAAAAATTGACGGATGAATTTCAATTGGGGTCGATAAAAGGATATGTGAGAAAATAAAAGAACCGAGCAAAAAATTCAAGAATTTCCCCCACTCTCTCTAGCAACTTTCTCTCCCCACTCTCTCTGCTCTTCAACAACTTCAAATGAAGATTTGCGCAAATTCAACCGTTAAAATTTAAAAAAATCTTAATATAACATTCTATGATCATTTATTTACTAATTAATCGATTTAAAAATTAGAAAAAAGCACCAAATGAAAAAAAAATAGGATCTGTGCCCAGCCAAGCACAAGTACCATCATCTGTGCCCAACCAAGCTTCAAGTATGTGAAATGCAATGATCTTCATGCATTTTTTTTAATTCTCATGCGAAGCTTCCAAATTCAATCTTCATGCAATAAATATATATATATATATAATTTTTTGTTTATGCAAAGCTTTAAATCTTCATGCAAATTTTTTTTCTTCTCATGTAAAATCAACCAAAAATATGCAAAGTTTTTTTAAAAATTATTAATGTTATTTATATTGTTATATTAATTGTTTTAAATACATTTTGGTTTGCGGCCAACCCACTTTTTGTCCATTTTTCAATTTTCTTTAGATTATAAATATTGTTTATATTTTTATATTAATTATTTTTAATATATTTATATCATTGCGTTATTTATTATTATGTTTATTGTTAACAAAAAATAAGCACATATACTAACAATAATAATAAACACAATAATAACTCACATAATAATTCAAATTAATTATGTTTATTTTTTTGTTAGTTTTATATTATTATGTGTTATTTATGTTAATACATGTCTATATTTTTGTGTATATGTTATTATTTAATTTTTAATTATATATAATTCATATTATGTTTAGATTTGTTATGACACTTGTTGGCACAACTTTATGTGCAGAATAGAATAATCAACAAAATATAAAGTCTAAGGAAAAAGGAAGAGATATATAAAGAATAACTAGAAAATATATAGAGAAGAGAAGAAGATAGGAAAGACCATAGAGAAAAATATAGAACTTTTATTAGTACATGTGTTTATTTTTTTAATAATAAACATAATAATAACTAACATAACGACATAAAGTATATTAAAAATAATTAATATAAAAATATAAACAATGTTTATGATTTAGAAAAAAACTAAAAAATATGACAAAAGTAGATTTGGGAGCGAAACAGAATATACATTAATAAATTTTTTAGATATAAATTTTGTATGTGTTTAGGTTGATTTTGCATGAGAAAAAAAAAAATGCATGAAGATCATTGCATTTGACATACTTGAAGTTTGGTTGGGCACAGATGATCCGTTACTTGCTCCTGGTTGGCAAAGGTCCTATTTTTTTTAATGGTGCGTTTTTTTATTTTTAAACCGATTAAATGGTATATAAACAATTATAAAATATTATATTAAAATTTTTTTTAACGTTAGATTTGCACAGATGTTCATTTGAAATTATTGAAGAGTAGAGAGAGAAAGATACTAAAGAGAGAAAATGGAGGGAAACTTTTGACATTTTTTGCGCATCTCTTTTATTTTCCCGAGCGTTCTTTATTAACCCACCTTAACCCATTTTAGAGTACAGAAGCCCAAAAAAAAAACTTTTGCGGCTTAAAAGAATAAATAGAAGATTTGTTGGTAGTAATTGAATATTCAAATCCCTCCCCCCACTATCCTCATCTTCTTGTGGGATGAATTTTAATTTCGTCCCTCAAAGTAGAAAGGTCCATAAAGAGTCCCTGAAATTAGTTAATTTGTTCTAATCAAGTCCTTCTGCTAACTTCTATGACATTTTTGACAGTCAATCAACATTTTGGGCCAAAATGAATACTAACAATAATTTGAGGCCCTTTTTCTAATTAGCTTCATCTTCCTTCCGCAACCTTCACCACTTTTCCCAGACCAACACTGGTCCCCTTCTTCTTCTTCCTCTCCTTATTCAGAAGGTTTAGGTCAATCTCAGGAAAGCTTGGAACTCATCACTGGATCTTTATCACTATAACTCATTCCTTGTGAATTTGAGAACTAATCTTGAAATTGATCCAATATTGGCCTGTGAAACTGAAAATTCTTCGTTCTGCTCTTCTAGATTGAGAGAATTCTTGAGCCGAAGCTCAAAAATATCCCCAACCCATCAATTCCTTATCAGAATCAAAACTCCCACAGAGCATCTGCATAAGATTACTTATACCTTGTTGTGATTTAGATAAATTTTCCCGAGATTGATTCAAGGAAACAAAATTGTTGTTCGTATTTGAGACCGAAAATTCTTCCTATTCTGATGGAATTCTTCAATCCCATTGACTGTCATCCAAGAATCAACTCCCTTATGCCCAAATTCTTGATCAGCCGAGGCTTCCGAATATCCCGAACCCACAAATTCCTTATCAGAATTAAAAACCCCACAAAGCATCGGCGGCGGCAAGAGACCTTGTGATTGCGGATGATAGATCATAACATGGTTGCAGATTTTGGTAAGAGTTTTTGAGGAGAAGAAAGGGATGAATTTGGAGTTTTGGATATGATTAAGGAACTATCTTCAGAGCCACCAGTCTTATTATGGAATGACATCTACTTATAATTCTAATCATAAATCTTTAGGCTAACCATAAATCTTAATTCATCATTAAGAATTAATCCTTTGCAGACATGGCAGTTGGGGGAGGGGGGAGAGAATGGTGAAGAAGCTGGATAAGAGGTATGTTGCGCAAGGAAGAAGCCAGAACGTACGGCAGGGGAAATACGGAAAAGAAGAAGAAATTATGAAAAGGCCCCAAATTATATCTAATACTCATTTTTTCTCCCAAAAAGGTTGTTGACCGTCAAAGATGTGATGGGAGTTAGGAGAAGGACTTGATTGGAACGAATTAGCTAATTTCAGGGACTTTTTACAGACGTTTCAAATTTGAGGGACGAAATCGAAATTTAATGCACTTCTTCTCGTCCTTCTTTTCCCTTTTTTTTTTTTTTTTCCCCTCTCTTCTCCTTCCACAGCGGCAGCCGGCTCCTACAGGTTCTAGCCTTCTCCTTCTTTCAGGCCGCTCCTAAACACCTTCCCCTTCTTCTTTTCTTCTTCTTCCGCAGTAGAAACCAAACCTAGACAGACCCCTTCTCCCTCCACCGGACCTTCTTTTTCTTCCGTCTTCATTGATTAGAGGACCTCCAAAAATTCAAACAATCCAGAAGCCGTCCCCCGTAAAAAACCAAGAAAAATGGTTTTTTTTTGGCTTAAGTTGATTTTCAGGTGGGCTATTTAGCATAAATTCAATTTTCCATAAGGAAAGATTTGAATTTGTCACCAGCATAGCATAGGTATGTATTTTCTTGGCCGATTTGCTTCTGTCGTTCTGAGTTTTTACATGGTTCATACGGTAAATTTTCTCATTTGTTGTTTTTGTTCTCCATGTTTGGTTCTATGATAATCATTGGTACAATGATTGGAGTAATCAACAGCGGCAAAATTGCAATTTAATTGGACAAAAATTAAGGAGTAAAGGAAGACTAAAAACTATTTGCGGATGATAGATTTTGTTTTGTTACAAACTCTTGGATTTTATTTTTCATTTTCTTTTTGTCCTTTTTGTGAAGTTGGATTTATTGTTTCTGGTGTGTTAGCTAATGTATGTAATCAAGGAACTCTCTTTTTCGGCTTTTTGTTGAACTGGCCATGAGATTGTCTTCTATTTCTGCATTGCTTGATGGCTAGCAGTTTATTTCTCTGTAACATGACACCTCGCATGGACTGACTTCATAGAGGTTTTTGTGCTTATGGATTTTAGTAGGTTAGGAAATTCAACATTAACTCTCAGAAGATTCATGGTATTCATTTAAGTCCAAAATAGTTAATTTTTTTGGATTGACTCTGAAAAGATGACAGAAGAACCTCATTGACACACTATGAATATTTTGAAGCACTCTTTATAGACTTTTGTAAAAATTCAGATCCTCAATTGACACAAGTGCATATCTTGAGGGAACAAATTGAAATTTATCACCTTCATGTCTGAGTGCTCTCATCTGAGATCTCTTCCCTCCTGCCCATTATACTTCATCTCCTTGCTCATCTCTCCTCTTTTGATATTTTCTACTATGCCATTGAGGATAGCCTTATAGATGAAAAACTGATGGACTTGCCTCTTGATAAATTCAAAGGTAACGATGAAAAAATACGAATATCATATTCTGGTTCATTTATTTTCCTCTCAGATTCTGGTTTATTTTGTTCAAAAGTTTCCAATTTTTTCCCTTGCAGATTTGGTTCATTTATTTATTCAACTTTTCCAAGGCTTTATCAATACTGGTGGCTTTGAGGCCTCTTCAAAGCATTGCAAAGAAGCCTTCTGTTGTCTCTTCAATTTTGCTGAGGTTCAGAACTTGGTAAAGGTTTCATCTTTGGCATCTTTTGTGTATTAATTGCTCAATTTGGTAGTAGGTTTTTAGAATGGTTTCCTATTTAAGATTTTCTAGAGCATGTTCTATCTTGAGCAGCCAAACAGAAAATATACAAAACTTATTTATCTCTTGATACAAAGAATATCAAGCAAATAAAGAGGAACCTTGAGAGAAGATTTGATTTTGAATTTTTGATCAGTTGAAAGAAACATGAGGCTTAAGGCTTAAAGAAACATGAGGTTTTGATCATGGCACTGCAAATGAAGTGAACTTTCCTAGTGAAATTTTCTGTTTTGCTAATGAAATCTTTCCCCAGTCGTTGCCCTTTTCAACTATGCAATTACCAGCTGTCATCATGTTTTGAAGCCATTTCTTTTAAATATCTGGTCTTTAGTTTCCTCACCTGTGCAATCCTTCAGTTTCTTGGACATCTGTAGCCGTTGGCATTCTTTTTTATTTAATTATTTTTAAAACTTGTCTACGCTATCATATTATCATGATATGTACAAAAAAGATTAACCAAAATTTGAGGGGTGTTTTTGTAATTGCATTAGTTTCTTAAGTAGTTTGCTTCTTTTTGGTGTGTGCTTTTCATTCTCTGGCAGAAATTTCCTTACTGCCTTTGGTAGTCCTCATATTTTGTCAAAACCGCCTTTCACTTTGATGTTTGTCTCCATATTTTTCACTCTTTCTGTAGTCTTATGGCTTTTTTTCGCAGTACTGCCTGTGTTATGTGTGTACTAGAATCCCTAATTTTGGTAGGATTAGAGTTTCTAAAGTGTCTTTCCTGTATAGTTTAGGATTTGGTTTTTGAGTCAATAAATAGAGGAGTTCTCTATTCTATGATGTATGTTTTGCTTATTGAATTAATAGTCTGCAGAAGTTTTCTGTATTTCTGGTTGTGTGACGCAATCAACGCCTAGGGTGTGACGCCTTATGGTTCCCGGATGTGACGCCTAGGTTTCTTCTCTTAGTGTGACGCTAGGGGGTTTATCCTTGCCTATTCTTCTCACTGTTTTCCTGTTTCCAGCATTAATTGCACACTGTTTTCTCTCCTAAAGCTATCAATTTTTACATTTTCCCTTGCTGGACAAATTTTCTGTTTTTGTCCTGCATCACATGTCATATAGGTGCATAGAGAGTTATAAGTTTAGGACTCTAGGCATCATAAACTGTATAGAAAAATTGGCACTATTTCTCCTTCATGGTTACAATTTATCAAGTTGAAGTTTTACAGAAATGAAATTTTAGTTCTGTTTCATCTTTGGCATTCTTGTTATTTGTTTCAACTATATTAATTGAGAAAGTGATTATTTTCAGGGCACTTACCAATGGATTCGGCTCCTTTTGATGATATTTTCAGCGACAATGCTGTGAAGAATGGTAGTCAATCTTTTACATTCAAGGTGGTTCTGCGATTCTGCTATCTTCGTGGATTGGATTCTAAATAGCTTGTGAATATTTTGCAGCTAGGGCTGGGTCCAAGTTTCAACCTAGGGCCAAACCTCGGCCGCCGAAGAAAAACTCTACAACACCTTCGACTGCTCTCTCTCTGCAATTTCAGACAACTGATTCGTCTGTAAATACATTTACTGAATCTTGTGGGGTAAAAGATCCATCTGGACTGGGTAAGATTCCTTTTTGAGAGGAGTTCCTTCACATGACATTTTCTTCATAGTTCCTGAATTATGAGCTTTGGTCCATTGCACGAGAGGAACAATTTTGTAGGTTTCAGATATTCGTGGAATTGGTGATTAGTTAATGGTCAGTTGCTCACTTCGTCAGTTGGTACTGCGAATGACATTTTTCTTTGGCTTGTCATAGTTGGTCCATTACAGAGACATCTTTGTAAACGAGCACATCGGTGCATTTTGTTATGGAATAACTCTTAACAGCATCTGTTTCTCTTTTTTCTCCAAAAAAATTAATGCTGTCTTTTATTATCCAAGATTGACTTCTTAAATAACCCAGGTCCTTGCAGATGGTCAGGGAAGCTCTGGAATAGTAAATGCCCCATCCGTTGATGCTGGTACTACTGAAAATGTGAATTCCACTGTTGGTTTGGATCCTGGTGTGAGTATTTTCATTCCTGACAGCAATGAAGATTGGGGCTCTTGCTTTGAGAAATCTGTGGGAGAGGTAACCTTTACATTTTTCTTAATGTTACTAGTTATTGTCATTTGTCTGACATACAAGTTTTTGGAATTTAGAACGGAGACATATTTATTGGGCTGGAATCATTTGGTGATTTTCTGCCAGATTCGTCAGCCGTGATAGGTAAGCAGTGCCGTTACTCTTTTGTAAGACGTTACCTAGTTGGTGTTAGTACTTTTATTACTGATATTGGCAGGAATTTTTTTGAGTAGTTTTGTGGTTGCCTTTGTGGTGAACTAGGAAACAACTTTTAACATGATATCTTACAAATATTTGATTCAGATAATAGCGTTCCATCTTCTGAGGCACCAGCTGTTGATGTTCCTGGAAGTAGCAATACAGAAGAGGGACGTATTGACCCCACTGTTCCTGCTGTTGATGATTCAGCCTGCTTCTCAGATGTTCCTGGCATTTCCTCGCAGCCTGAAACTTCAGCAGCTGAAGATCCTTTAACTGGACCTGAAACTATCATTTCTGCAAGTCATGGTGATGATAGAGACTTGGATAAAGAGGTGAGTGCATATAATTTTGCGCTTCAGTCCCTATCCCTTGTATTTTGCTCCTTTTGTGCTCTCAAATTTCATGAGGGTTAGGGGAGGAAATGTCATTTCGTATTGCTACGTCACAGTGCATTAATTTACGCTGTGCAAATTGGTTGATTACAGGATTTGGAGTCTTATCCATGCTTGGAAACTCTAGATATTTCGGAGTTGGCAAATAGATCTGGTATTTGCATACTGGTGCTGTGCTTGTTATCTGTTCATTTTGAGTTTTATGTTTTAATTTCTTTTAACAAAATTTTATTTTTCAGGTCGGAGGATTGGGAAATTCCAACCAAAACCTAAGTCGCAGTTAGAGAGACATCAAACTAATATTTCGGATTTGGACCTTGTCCACCCTGTCCCAACTGTTTCAAGACAGCAGGATTCTCAGTTGGTTCCTCCTGAAGTTAATTTTGTGGATCACGGCTTAGTCACTGCATCAACACAGAATGATATTCTCGAATTCTCGTCTGTAGGACTTAGTGGCCCAGCGGCAGAAATAGCATCTGAAGCAGAAGAGAGTAATCCAATTGAGCCTTCTCATGCAGGTGCTGGAATTCCTGGTGAACACTTGGAGTCTGTGCCTGGAAAACTTGTAATTAACTATCTTATATGGTCTTCCATGTATTCATTGTTTGATTAGTTTTACTTTTCACTTATGCTTTTCATTGCTTCTTCCTTATTCTAATACCTTTTTGGTTGTCTTTATACACCTAGACTTCTCGCAGGGCAAAAACTGGAAAAAGTAGAAAAACGGTATCTGATCATCTTTCTCCAGAGCACCCGACTTCCAATCAGACAGAAACAGCTGGTAGGGTGCTTCGGAAAAGACAAAATAATAATAATGTCTATCAACTCAGAGATGAATCTGAAGATGAGGTTGTTGCTGATGGGGATCTACCTTCTTCCTCCCCTAGTGTTTTTGCTGCAAAAGGGAATAAAAATGATGATCAGGAATATCAACCAGAAAATGAATCCCTAACAAAAAAAGTAAAGAAGTCCAAGAAAACTCCAGGGGACAAAGAAAAACCAGTTAGGAAGCAGAAAAAGGATAATGAGACATCAGATCAAACAGCTAAAGCAGCACCTAAGAAGTTCCTCCACTCTACTCGTAGAAGGAGAGGTAGTTGTAGGCTTGCAGCCCTTGGATTCTTAGACTTGAAGCATGCTTTACTTACCTGAATTTATTATTGATGAAATCTTTGTTTGTCAGTTAACAAGACTTTACTGGAAACTCCAGAGGATGAGATTGACTTTCAAAAGGTGCCTCTTCGGGATTTAATTCTGCTTGCGGAACACAAAGAACGGATGGCGGTAAATGTTTTTTCTTTTTTTTCTTTTTTTGGGTGTGGTGGGGTTTGGGGTGTGGGTGGGTATGCAGGCCAGTAACTGCAGCAGCCTGTTTCCTTCACTATGCTAAATATCATTAGCTTAATTAAGTTTCCATTACAAAATCCAAATTTATTCTTGGACCTTGAATTTTTCTGCAGAAGTTCTTTTTATGATTCTAAATGCCAATTTTGACACCTTCTTTCTTTTTAATTAACCTTAAAATCTTATACAGAAAAAAGAGGCAACCCCTTCACGTGCACCCCCTTCAAATCACAGGTATTGAGCATGTTTCTTTTCTTTGTTTTTAGGATTTGATTAATTGTTTGGATATTATTTCTTTTTTTGTTTTTGAACATCTTTTGCATCATCAATATTGCAAAGGTATGAATTGTTGTTGCATGGCATATTCTTCTAAATTCCTTGACATTCATTTTTTAACTGGAACGTGTTAATCTTTAGGCTTTGCTAAAAATAATTGAGGCTGTGATGAGTAAGGAATGGGAATTAGAAACCTTGATTGACTTAGCTTTTGCTCTCTTTCAAACAAGGATATGATGATTCTTTTCAACTAATTCTTTCAAACAAGGATATGAGAATTCCTTTCAACTAACTGTATAGATGTTTGTTATGCTCCTGTTTGACACAAACCTCTTCACCACTATGTTGTTGCGGATTGCTAACTTGAGATGAAAATAATTATTATTTGTGAATGCTTTTCAGTTATTTCATACAAGGTTGTCCCCTGCAATTAAGCCCTTGCTATTTTTCTTAATAGAAGTAATTACACTTGCAAGTGAATCAAGTTTCACAGTAGCTTTAGACTTCAGATATTTACAATAACTTCTTTCCCTAGTGACAATTCCTGTTTTGCAGTGCTGGTGATTTTGTTGAACCTGACAATGAAGACAGGGGTGGTGATGATTTTCAACAGTATTATGATGAACCCTTTGCTTCAGAGCAAGGTGGAGAAGCTAATGACAAGGAGTCAAGTCCTAGGGTTCAAGAAAATTCTGAATACTTTAATTATCAGACCTATATGGACAAAACTCCTATTGCAAGATGGACAAAACAGGATACAGAATTGTTCTATGAGGTACTCTTTGTACAGCTTGCTTGCATTTCCTAGTCTTCTTAGGATATCCTGAACTTAATATTCACTCTAGATTAAGGTAATTTTACCGTCTTTATTCCCATACTTGACTTGCCAAAATATAAGCGAATATTAGATCCTCTAAATATTACCACCTTAGCCTTAATGATTATAATGGGACTCATTAATGGCTTCATATGCATTATTTTCTTTCAATTGAGGTTAGAGGTAGAAAGATCAATGAGAATTCATTCCAATTACACTTTTCTACCAAGCTGTCACAAACATTTCCTCCTGTTAAATCTTCAATGTCTCGTGATGCTCACACTTGGGTTTCTATTTTTTTGGTCTACATCTTGTGAAATTTCTGGCACGTTTTTCCGGAAGTTCCATATCTGTTCTGTTGTGTGAACCATATGATGTTTATACCATGGTGTCCAAATTTACTCTAGGCCGTGAAGCAATTTGGAACAGACCTCTCAATGATCCAACAGCTGTTTCCTGGTCGGACACGTAGACAAGTAAAGCTGAAATACAAGAAAGAAGAGCGACAGCATCCTTTGAGGCTTCGTGATGCTCTAACCAACCGTGCCAGAGGTCAGTTGTGTTTACTGCTCCTCTATGTATGTTTGGCATTTGTGCATGTTCACTTTATACCTAATTAAATGCTTAATGGAAGATCAGAAATGATTGTAGCCCGTCTATAGTAAGTGAGATAAGGCTTTCTGGACTTTCTTGATTTTGATTTGAATTAAAGATGCAAATTTAAATAAGTAGCGATTGGAGAAAGAACAAAAGCCTGTGTTAAGAAATTTATGGCGCAGAGAAAAATAATATTGAATGCTTCACTTGATTTTCTTCTTATTCATTATGATATACTATTTATAGGCTACAAAGTATCCTAATCCTAATCAATATAGGATTTTAACCAACAACTAATAAAGAATACTGCTATAATAATAGGATAATACAAAGTAATAGAATCCAAGATAATATAAGAGAATCACATAACTGGTGTGATATTTCCAACACCCTCCCTCAAGTTGGAACGTGCCAAATTGTATGTCCAACTTGCCATAATTTTCAATTTTTTTCCGTAACGTGCAAATTGCACATCTGGTAGTCTTCCACCATCTGTCGCTGTGGTCTTTACCATCACTCGCTGTTTGTCATCAATCGCTGTCGCTGTGGTTTTTTTTGTCATCAATCGCTGTCGCTGTGGTTCTTCCATAGTCGCAGTCGTTGTGATCTTCTTTCATTAGTCGCAGTCGTTGTGGTTCTCTTCCATCAGTCCCAGTGGTTTCCGTAATTCATAATCGAAAATTCTTTTGATGTCGCTTTAGAGTTTTTTTTTTCTTGATAAAGCAACCATCAATGTCCAATTTCAATTTCATCTAGGCGCTTCAAATATTTGTCGATGAAGCTACCTGATTTGAATATGATTTATAAAAAAATATAATCTCCTAATTTTTTATTGAAGCAAATTAGAAGAAATATTAAAAACCTAAAAAAAGCTTGTCCAAACTTGATTTTCTTCTTATTCATTATGATATACTATTTATAGGCTAAAAAGTATCCTAATCCTAATCAATGTAGGATTCTAACCAACCACTAATAAAGAATACTGCTATAATAATAGCATAATACAAAGTATACTGATGTGATACTGATATGATATTTCCAACAGCCTGTATTTATTTTTTGCCTATTTGATTGAAAGAATATAGGCTACTATCACCCTGGGAAGAGAAAAAGGTGGTAGCAACTTTTGATGTTTATGCCCAAAAAAGGAGCTGTCAGTAAAATGATCTTAGCAAGGCTGGGTCGATAGATCAAATTTGTTGTAAAGCAAGAGGAGTTAGATAAATATATCACTCATGCATTCAGCACCAGGAAAATATGTGTATATATATGTATGTATATGTGTATATATATACATATATACATATATGTATATATATGTATAAATTATATATATGTATAGATATTCATATATATATGTATATATATACGTGTGTATGTATATATATTATCTCCCAGGAAAATATTATGAATAAGCGAGCTAAGATTACTTGAATTTATTCAAAATTTGAAGGGATATGTTGTAAAGAAATATCAACAGATGGGATATATTATGCCAACACTTTCACTGCTTGGAGGAGAAGCTACAGGAGAGTAGCCGGCATTCTTCTGAAATTTGTTTGGAAGTTGTGAGTAACCATGTATTCCTCTTGCAGACCATTCACATTTCGAATTAGTGATAGATCGTCTACGCCAACTTGCAGCAGAGGAAAAGCAGAACAGCGATAAAGCTGAGTCAGTTGATTTAACGGCTGAGGAAGAAGCAGAAGAGGAAGCCCCTGAAACTAGTGTAATTATCTTCCTTTCCTCTTTGCTTTTGGCCTCTCTGAAGTTTTTTATGATACTTGATTTGAACTTGTTTAAATCCTTGATTCGTACAGGATAAGGAAGGGAAGTCTGAGCAAATGGATGAGGAGATGATGGAGAAGACAGAGCCAGATTATAATAAGCAAGTTCAAAGTCCAGTTAAGACTTATGATAGTGAAGATGATTTGTTACTTTGGAATCAATACAAAAGTGAAGAGTAAAGTAAAGAGTAACATGTAGACTAAAGATACTACAAGGTTTAAGTGATGATAATTCGTAGCAGTACATTCTGGTTTCCATTCTTGCTTCTCCTTCTCTATTGTAAATGCCTTTCTGGTTGCTGCATCTCCTCAGGAGAGGACTCCCCCCCAAAAAAAACAAAAAAAAAACTTGAATATTTTTTGGTTAAAAAAATTGCTATCACAAGGAGCTGCATGAGAAGGAAATGGAATCTGCATTTCGGCTGTAATTCCTGTGAGGTTGCTCTTTAATTTGTGACTAAATGAGAAATTTCTTAAATTAAAATAACTCTTAGATGGTAATTGCATAAGATAAAAGTGATTTTTTGCACCTGGGTGATATAATTTTTTTCCATCTGAAATTGAATGTTTACTCTTACTGAGTAGGACAATGAATATTCAATTGTGATGAGTGAAATCACGTCGTGTGTAATGTAATTTAGAATGTATTCGGATTCTTTTTCAAAATGAAAACTTTCATCCTTTAATTCTACTAGTATAAGTTTCTCTAAAAAAAGAAATCCACAATATTAGTCCCAAAGTCAATTTTTTAGTTTTTACTTGGTTCTTAATATTTGTTTTTATTTCTTTAGTACCTGACTATTTATTTTAAAAAAATTTTAGTCCTTGTCACCAATTTTCAAAGCGGACTTCTCCAATAAAAAATATGAGTCTCACATGACTCATGAGAAAGGTTAAAAAAAATATTTCAATTACTCAGTTTATTCATCAATCTATTAAACAAAACAATAAGGTCTAATCTAATACTTAATATAAAAATGTAGATAAAATGCAAGTTTAAATTTTAAGAATATTTTAAGTATTCAATTAGATAAATTTTTTCTAAATCTCACATTAATGCTAAGAATATTTCAAATATTCAATTACATACCATTGTTTTGTTTGATAGAATAATGGTGAGTTGAGTAATTAAAATATTTTTTAATCTTATCTATGAATCAGGTGAGACGCATATGTTTTTTATTATCAAATTCCGTAGAATTTATGGCAAGGAAAACATTTTAGGAATAAATGTTCAGAAACTAAAAAAAAGAAAAATAAATATTAAGAATGAAGTTAAAATTTAAAAAATAATTCAAGGATAATATTGCCGATTTCTCTTCTAAAAGATATACATGTCGGGTGGTCACTTGGCTGCATTTCTATTTTTTAAATTATAACGTTTGGAAAAAAAAAAAACTTTGACACCAAAATAATTATTTTTTTCTACAAGTTTTACTTAGTCTTTTATTTTACAAACAATGTTTCTTTATAGAAAAGGAAAATGAGACAAGAAATCTCAAGGAAAATTCAATCGGAATTAGGGTTTCAACTAAAGTGAATATGTTCATACTTGACTTAAAGAAAAGCCCATCCTAATCGTTGCCAATTGCCATAACTATATTTTGGCTTAAAGTATCCTAATTTTAATTTTGATGGTTAATAAAATTCAATAAATTGCTAATAAGTTTATTTATTGTGCAGAAGAAAAAGGTGTTTGTTAGTAGACTTTGCCAAGCTAATAGGGACTGTCATGTTTCAAAGTTAAAAGTTACTTACAAAATTAACTAATAGCGCAAGGCTAATGAATTGTGAGTTTGTCCAATGCAAGAAACCTAATTCAAAGTTTTCTCTTGACTGCAGTGCCTCGATTTGAGGATGACTTGAGGTAACACGAACTGACATTTGGAGAAGCGCCCCTCATGCACCATTGAGTATTTTACCGAAAAGAAAAATCTACTTTTATACTAAGCATGACATAATAAAAAATAAAAAAATAAAAAACTCAGCAGTCAGCTCCTCCTCCTCACAGTCACATCGACAGAAACAGAAGAAAGAAAGTTAAATAGAAAAAACCTCCCTCTCTCTTCCAGTCCCTCCTTCTCGGTCTCGACTCTTCTCAGTTCCCTCCTTGGCGGTGGCAACGACGAGACGTGCGGTGGCAAACAGTGGTGGCGCGGCTAGTCGGCTCCCTAAAAAAAAGTCAGTAGCTACTTGCTCTCCTGCTATTCATCAAATTTTGACAGAAAAAAAATATAGTTTTTGAATTACATTTTAAAGGTTAATATAAGTAGAAATATTTTTTGTTTAAAAAATTTCACTTAACCCATTCTCAAATCCTCCTATTTCAAATTCTCCACCCTCTAAAATGGAAAAATTTTGAGTGTGTCAAAAAATTTCTAGGTTTGTTTTGTAAAATTAATGAAAGAGTGTTTAATTGTTGAACTAATTAATGAAGCATGTCTAATTAATTGTTGTTCTAATTCATATGTGAAAAGTTTTTAATTTAATTTAAAATATTTAATTATTATATAGTATTTTACTATAAAAAATATCTTGAAAAGTGGAAGAAGAGTTCTAATCCGATTGAAGAAACATCATCTAATAAAGGAAATGTTAATAATGAAGATCGTGTGTAAAAGGTTCGAGTAAGGGTAAAGTTTTTGGATTGTGACATTGTTGGTAATCTAGGATTGCGTACATCAATTGATAGTTATCCTTATGAAATTAGAGATGAATTAAGGAGACGGTATGTGGCTAAAGGCCACCTCAACCATGTATCATAAATTTTCGCAAACTGATTTTGGTAAAATTAGCAGATCGTTTCGAAAGATAGGTTTAAAAATTTTACTTGATTAGAATATAGTGTACATAAAGATGCAACGTTTTGTTTATGTTGTTATTTGTTTGCTAAAGGTCACAAACATGGTGATGATATGTTTATAGAAGTTGGTTTTAAAAATTGGAAAGGTGCTAAAGATAAATTTAGAAACCATGAAGGATCTCCAAATAGTACTCACTCCGGTGCTGTAATTCAGTCCGTGGCGGAACTACATTGCCTGAGCCCCTCCGAAAAAAAAAATTTAAGAATTTTGATGATTTTACAATTAACTCCCCCCCAATTTTGAATGTTTTTGTTGTATCTTTTTTATAGACGAAATTTTAACAAAATTTTTAATATTAATCAGCCCTAAGTTTTTTGTCCTGGTTCCGACAATGATTATTCAGTTGTTGAGTTTCAGAAATCAAAGACATAATGTAGAGTATATGCTATCAAAACAAAATATTCAAGGTTACGAATATGTGTGGCGAGCTTAATAGATTGAAACAAAAAATTTTATGAGTAATTAAAATGAAGCCATCTTGCAGCGGTTTCAGAATATGCAAACTCGAAGAATAAAATTGCCATGTTAGTTATTCCCTTCACATGTAAAACTCTATTTTAGATCATTTCAATAGTGATTTATTTTTCATTGTAAAAGTATTTGTATGAATGTTATTTGTTTTTATATTAATTTTCTAAGCGTTCTAAATTAATTGCAGCTCATATTGGAGGTGGTCTTTTGATCGTGCTCGATCGGTTATCTCAAAATTCTCAACGACTTTTACATTCATATCTTCAGCTTTAATAGATGTATTTATCCTGTGAGTGATGGGTGATCACTGCTCATAGGTAATGAGTGATTACCTATGCTTTTGGTATTTCATTTGTATTAATATTTTCATATTTGATAGTGATACTTATCCTGTGAGTGATGGGTAATCATTCCTCGTGAGTGATAGGTGATCACTCCTCATTGGTAATGGGCGATTACCTATTTTTTTGCTATTTTATTTATAAATTCGGAATTGTTTGAATGTACTTTGTACTTGGAATGCATCTATTTTATAGACAAAATTTTGTCAAAATTTTTAGTGTTGTTCAACCCTCAACTTTTTTGTATTGGTTCCGCAACTGTACATAATCTCCCTTTACTGCAGGAATTAAATGCTCTTGGGAGAACCATCATTGATAAGACAAAAGAAGAATAGAAGTCTTGAAGAAGATTAACTTGTTGAGATGGAATATAAATAGGAAGACACTCATATCTTTCATATTCAATAGGAGAGATTATTCAAGAACAAATAGCTGCAACGAAAGACATTCTTGGTTGGTTGGAGGTCTTTAAATCTTAAGTGTTAATGCTTAACCAAAGTAAGAAGTCTTGATTCCTTAGTGAAGATCTTTTGTAGTAGATTAGTGAGTGCAAATTTTTTTTCATCACTCTTGTTCGGGTTCTACAAGTATCTATTGGAAAGCTTATACTGAACTTGCTCTTGTGGAGTAAAAGTTTATAGTTGGCTAGGTCTATTGAAAATTAGTATAGAAAGTTATTGATCTTTGTAAAATTAGTCTCTTGCGTAAGGATAGTTCCTAGACTATTAAAAACTAGGTTGTACAGGTTTCCCTCTATCCGAAAAGAGGTTCCTGTAGTAGATATCCTAAAGATCGATTCTTTAAGAAGAATGAATATAAGTATATTGACCGAACCACTATAAATCTCTTGTGTACTTTACTTTATGTTATCTTTACATTCCGACACTCAATCTAATTTCACGCTTAATTACATCAGCTTAAACTTTTTTGTAAGTAATAAAAGTTAGTTTTGTAATTCTCTTCCAAGCTAACAACTTTGTAAAAGCTAATGTATGGCATGTTGTCTTGAAAAAGGTTTTTTTAGCCATTTTACTTTAGTATTGCAATCCACTCCCTCTTTTCTCTTGAAATCCCTTTGGGACCTACACAATATATCACCACCTATTACTTTAAAATTATTTTCAAGTCTTTCAACTTTTATATTTGCCACTTTTATCACCTTGTTTAATGTCTTTTTTTTCTCTGACAATTTAAGCAAATATTCTAGACCTAAATCCAAAACCAGGATTGGTATGAGTCAACTTGTAGTAGATAAACAAAGTAAAAAAGTAGGATTCAAAATAGAAAAGTGATCGAATGCATTCAGATTCTCTAATATAATTTTTAATATATATTATCTGTTACACTTCTTCTTATTTTAAAATTTTAGAGTTTATTTTTTATTTAATTTATTAATAAAAATATTATAAAATCGTATTGTAAAGAAATATATTAGAAAGTATAGAATTATGTGTATTAGATATGTGCAATGCACTATTTCGAACGCATTTGAATCCTTCTATTCATTTAGAATATTTTATAAGAGTCTATTTATAATATTTTTAATATAATATTTATTTATAAAAAAAATTATAAAGGATAAATCTAAGAAAAATAATTATAAAAAATATTATAAAGTATATTAGCAAGGATTATTGTATTTAAACCATTTACTTTTACAACCACAAGTACTAATCCTTTGTCCCTCCACATATTGATATCATGTTGGAACTTAACTCACGTTCGTTCACAGGAAAGAAGGGAACATGCACATGCTGGCTAACTGACTGGCAAAACATACAAATGAGATGAAGGATCCGACAACTCCAACCTTTACTCAAGATATATACGACAAAGATAAAAAAGAGACTACTCACTCCCTCGACTTGCGTATAATATTATACTTCCTTCGCCGCCTACTAACACTACTACTACATCTCTACTATTGCTGATGCTTAACCTACTATCACTACACTACAGATAACATATATACTAGGCCGGACATTTTCCTTCTAACTTGACAGGATCTATTAAATCTAATATATATACAGAAATATATTAGGCGGTTCATTTTTACCACTTGAGATTCACATGAACACTTCTTTTTTATTCTATTATAAAAAATAAAAAAGAGATAATAATTAAAGAATTTTATTTTGATAATGATAATTGAAGATTTTTAATTTGATAATAAAACTTTATTTACTTATGATTTAAAAATCCTGCAAAAGCAAGTTAATCTAATAAAATAAATTTAAAATTTTTAATTTAAAAAAAAATTAATTTGCAGTCGAAAAATTACAATATTTCTTTAATATATTAAAAAATAAATCTAAAAAAGTAATTTTTGAAATTGAGAAAGACATAGAAAATACGAATTAATTAATTTTTTAAAAAAGAGATAATAATAAAATATTTAAAAAATAAATGTGAAAAAAAATTTTTAATTTTCAAAATTGAGAAAAAATGTGAAAATAAATCTAAAAAATTTAATTAAAAAAGATTAATAATGATTTTGATATGGATAATAATTAAAGAGTTTTAATTTGATAATAAAACTTTATTTACTGGTGATTTGAGAATTCAACAAGAAACGAGTTAATCTAATAAAATACATTCGAAAACTTTACTTTCCAAAAGATTTAATTTACAGCTGAAAAATTATAATATTTTTTAAAAATATATTAAAAAAATAAATCTAAAAATTTTAATTTCTGAAATTCATAAAAAAAGAAAAAAAGGAAAAATCATAAAATTTAATTAAAAAATATGTAATATTGAATTTGATATAGATAATAATTAAAGAGTTTTAGTTTTAATAACGATAATTGAAGAGTTTTAATTTGATAATAAAATACTTTATTTGCTGATTATTTGAGAATCCTACAAGAAACAAGTTAAATCTAATAAAAATTTAATATAATCAAATAAATTTGAAAATTTTAATTTCCAAAAAAATTTAATTTGCAACCGAAAATTTTCAATAATTTTTAAAAATATATTAAAAAATAAAATCCAAAAAAATTTAATTTAAAAATGAACATAATAATAAATTTAATATAGATAATAATTAAAGAGTTTTAATTCCATAATGATAATTTTTGGACAGTTTTAATTTGATTTGTGAATCCTGCAAGAAACAACTAATCTAATAAAATTTCAATTTAATAAAATAAACCTGAAAATTTAATTTATTAAAAAAATTAATTTGCAATAAAAAACTACAGTATTTTTTAAAATATATTAAAAATAAATCCTAATTTCTAACATTAAAAAAATATGAAAATAAATCCAAAACATTAATTTAAAAAATATATAATATTGAATTTGATATATATAATAATTAAAGAGTTTAATTTTGTAATCATAATTGAATAGCTTTAGTTTGATAATAAAAATTTATTTTCTGATGATTTGAAAATTTTGCAAGGAGCAAATTCATCTAATAAAATAAATTTAAAAGTTTTAATTTCCAAAAAATTTAATTTGTAGCCGAAAAACTACAAATAATTTTTTTAAATATATTAAAAAATAAATCCGAAATATTGGCAAGAAAATATATATTTATATATATATATAAAGCCATAATAACTTGCCACGTGGGACACTTTCTCATTTTTTTTCATTCAAACATGAAAAAAATAATACACAATATAATAATAAATAAAATATATCTAATACTCTCCTAATTATTTAGAGGTAAAATATTTTTAAAATTTTGAAAAATAATATAAGAGATATAACAAATAAATAAAAGGGATTCAATTTTGGTTGACAACTAATGTTATCCCTATTATTTAGGGGTAAGACATTTTTTAAAATTTTAATATCTTTGAAACTCCTAAATTAGTATTTATAAGTTTATGATAAATACAATTATTTTTAAACTAACTTCTCTTCTGTTACCGAACTCCCACCACCATCAATATTTTTCATCAGCAAAACATTCTTAATATAGCTTCTCTATTCATCGTCTTTTAATCTTCCATTTCGTGAGTGATAATTCTGTTTATTACGCGATCATATATTAAAGTGTGAAAAACGTACAAATTCCAATTCTTTAGAGTGGTACGAGGAAGATGTTTACAAATTAGAATATTTTTCCTTTGCAATTCTTTTTTTCCTTGGACTATCTTTTTTATTGTTCAAATATAATTTAATGAAGAACTAATATAATTCTTTTTCTTTCTTTCTTTTTTTAATGTATTTTTATTTTATTAAAAGATAGGATCTTTATGACCTGATCAAATACTTTTTGTGTATTTTGGATTGAATTATAGTATACCTAATTATGAATGCTAATCTTTTTTGTTTATTTATGAAATTATCTTACTTTTTTTTTATAATTATATTCAATCCCCTTATTAACAAAAATATGTATGTCGTTGCAAGTTGTTCAAATATAAACCATTTCTTTATTTTTCTTTCTAATTTAATAGTAATTTGTAATCTTTTTTTTTCCATAGAATAATTATTGTAATCTTTGCTATAAAAAATTAATTTTCTTCAGAGACCACTTTTTCCAATTTTTCTTAGGAACTCAATACAATTATATTTTTTCTCTTTTCATTTACAAACCTGATATAAATAAAGTTTCTTTTTTTTTTAAATATGTATTTTAATGGCTTTATGACCATATTTTTTAAATGAGATTTATTTGGGGCTCAATTTGAATAATTCATTATTAATATTCGTTGACACTCATGAATTTTTATTCTTTATTCATATTTGTTTCAATTTATTGTGTATCTATTTTTCTTTATATTTAAAACTTTATTTTAAAAATAAATTAGCAATTTTAGTGAGACTAATTATGTAATTTTCTTCATTTATTTATGATAAATGTTTGTGATATATAAAATTATACAATGGTCGAAGAAGTTCTCTATTTTTTTTTGTGAGAATATTTTTGAAAAGTATAAAAAAATTGAAAAAGTAATATAAATATGTACATTTCCAATATATATATATATATATATCATGTTTGCTTTGATATATGCTAATTAGATAATTATGTAACTTTTGTATCCCATTACATTCCTTTTTAATAGAACATTACAATTTTTTAGTTTTTTCTTCTTTTTGGGTGGAGGAAGATGAGATGCTGGAGGGGGAAAGAATATTATTTACGAATTGTTACCTAATTTCTAAGAGTAGGGAAAGAGTTTGGGAGAGGGGAGTGAGGGATTACAAATTCTTGTTTTATTTTTTTAAATAGGAAATGAGAAGCATTAATGAATCATGTTCAGTTTTTTATTTAGCAAATAAAAGTCCTATTCAATTTTTTAAAAAATTTTTTCTTATTCCCTTTTTCTTTAATATTCCTTTTTCTATTCTTTTTTATTTACATAGGTTATTTGAATAAACTCATAAGTATATTAATTATGGACAGCAAAAAAGAAAAAAAACTAATGTATTAAATATGTGTTTTTAGTCTCCTTCTTCATTGGATCATTTTTAAAAAGAAGTATTAGTCTTTGTTTTAAAGCAATATTTATTATTTTTAATTAAAAAACATTTTCCTTTCAAAGAATAGAATATTATGTGTTTCTCAAAATTATAACAAAGTACTCATTGCACGGCTTTTTAGTATACAACATTATAATTTGATCGTTGCATTAGATATATAAGAATTTCTAACTTTTATTTTACTATAATTTTATAATTTATAAATATTTATCTTGTGCTTCAATCGGATAAATCTTTTTATGAGGGGATGAATGTGTTTCTTTGATTAATTTAGAAACATAAAAATTCCCTTTTAACTAATTTGAACCTCCAATTTTCATTAAATCTAAATTCTTAAAGATATAGATAAACTCACATTACTATAACCTTCTAATGATTTTTTTTACCTCATCAAGATTTATCAATCTATTTTACATATTTAATAAAAAAAATCATAGCTTCTATTCGGTATGAAATATATAATAATCCAAATAAAAACATATAAACTAAAATTGATGATAAGGTTCTTTAAAAAAAGTTTGAGGAAAGGATTTTTTTTTTCCTTTAGACACAAGGATGGACTTATCAAAAAGCAATAATTGTTCTTTTGAACTTAACATATATCTTTTATCGAAAAAAGCCGTTGTTAGACATATAAACAAAATTTAGAACCAAAATTGATATATAAGCTATGATAGTAATAATTTTACCAAGGATTACTAGGACATTGATGATGTTTTGGTGATCTAAATATAGAAATAATTAACTTAAAATGATATATTTTACCTATATATATATTTTTTTAAAGGATATGAAGTAATTAACAAACACAAAATACAAAGGTTATTGTTTACACTCTTGAACCATAGCAAACAAATTTTTATTAAAAAAATCTAACAAGTACATAATTATTGGATCAAAATTGAGCAAAAAATTATTAATTAATAAAAGGTAAATCGTCACTAATATAATAAAGTACTTTTTCACTCCCTATGTTTCATATAACTTTTAAAATTAAAATATCCTACTCCCGTGTGACTAACTTTCCAATTATGGATACGTTAAAATATTCTACTCTCTGTGGCATACGTTAGTTAGGGATTAACTTTCCAATTTAATATATAAATTTTCTTATAGTTTAACAATTTGTATTAGGTTTCCGTATTTTATATGATTTAGGGTTATTTTAAAAAACATCCTTGTACTTTTAATGAATTGTCAATTTAATACATTAACCTTTTAATTTGATAAATAAATAACAAACTTATGGTTTCGTAAAAGAAAAATAACTGTTGGAAAATCCTTTTGGGTACTTATTTGTCAAATTAAAAGTTTAGCTACTCAATTAATAATTTACTAAAAATATAGAGTGTTTTTTAAATATCAAACACGAGAAACATAGCTAGTATATATTAAAACAAAATCATATTGAGTGTCATAAGAGTGCCACCGGCACCTTCTTCTTTTTTCTTCCCATGCAAAAATAAAAAAATAAAGAATATAAGAAATAATTAATAATGACAACTATCTTCCTATATTTAAGATGGGTTACATCAAAATTAAATAAATTAATATTCTGATAAGAACAAATTAGTGACAAGAAAAAACGATATAATACATGAGATAATTAAGAACAATAACTATCTTCCTACATTTAAGGTGGGTTACACTAAAATTAAATAAAATAATATTAAAACAAGAAATCTTATATGGCTCACTTTCACTGCTTGGCGTCTACGTGGACATCTTCTTCTTTTTTTTTTTTTTTACTTTATTATTAAAAAAAAAGAGATAATAATGAATTCAATATAAATAATAATGAAAGAGTTTTAATTTGATAATGATAATTGAAAGAGTTTTAATTTGATAATGATAATTGAAGAGTTTAATTTGATAATAAAACTTTATTTGCTAATGATTTGAGAATTTGCAAAAATCAAGTTATTCAAATAAAAATTAATCTAATGAAACAAATTTGAAAACTTTAATTTCCAAAAAAACAAATTTACTTTGCAGCCGAAAAACTACAATATTTTTTTAAATACATTAAAAATAAATCTGAAAATTTTAATTTCTGAAATTGAGAAAAAAAGAAAATATGAAAATAAATCCGAAAATTTAATTTTAAGAAAGAGATAATAATAAAACATTTAAAAAATAGTATGTGAAATTTTTAATTTTTGAAATTGAGAAAAAAGGAAAATGCAAAGTAAGTTTGAAAATTTCAATTAAAAAAAAAAGATATAATAATGTATTTGATATAGATAATATTAAAGAGTTTCAATTTGATATTAAACTTTATTAGCTAATGGTTTGAGATTTAATAAAAAATTGATTTATTAAAATAAATTCAAAAACTTTAATTTTCAAAAAAATTAATTTGTAGTATAAAAAATACAATAATTTTTAAATATATTAAAAAATAAATTCGAAAATATTTAATTTCTAAAATAAAAAAAAAAGAAAATGCGAAAATAAAATTGAAAATTTTAATTTAAAAAAAAAGATAGTATTGAATTTGATATACATAATAATTAACGAGTTTAATTTCGTAATGATAATTGAAGAGTTTTAATTTGATAATAAAACTTTATTTACTAATGATTTGAGAATCCTGCCAGAAGCAAGTTACTCTAATAAAATAAGTTCGAGAACTCAGCAAAAAACTACGTGTAATTTTTTAAATGTATTAAAAAAATAAATCTGAAATATTGGCAAGAAAAAAATAATATATATATATATATATATAAACAAACCCATAATAACTTACCACGTAGGACACCTCCTTTTTTCTTCCCATGCAAAAATGGAAAAAAATGAAATCATAATAAATGAAACATATCTAATACTCTCCCTATTTTAGAGGTAAAATATTTTTAAAATTTTGAAAAATAATATAAGAGATATAATAAATAAATGAAAGGGATTTAATTTTTTGTTGACAACTGATGTTATCCCTATTATTCAGGGGTAAAACTTATTCAAAATTTTTTTGATATTTGAAACTATCTCCTCGATTAGTATTTATAAGTTGATGTGAATATAATTATTTTTAAATTAACTTCTCTTCTAATACCAAACTCCCACCGCATGGATATTTTTTATCAATAAAATATTCTCAATATGGCTTCTCTATTCATCATCTTTTAATCTTCTATTTCATAAGCGATGATTCTGTGTATTACGTTATCATATATTAAAGTGTGAAAGAAGAACAAATCCCAATTCTTTAAAGTGCTGATAAAATTCTTTTTGCTTTCTTTCTCTTTTTTATGTGTTTAAATTTGTTAAAAGATTGGATCTTTGTGGCTTGCTATCAATTTAATGATCAAGTACTTTTTTTTTTTTTTTTGTGTATTTTGGGTTAAATTATAGTATACTTAATTATGGCTACTAACATCTTTTTTATTTATGAGATTATCTTTCTTGAAACTTTAGTTGAAGATATTGAAGTTGAAACTAATGAATGCATCAAAATATATTTAGGGTATATATTTCCTTTAACATTATCTGCCTTTTTTTTTCCTTTAACATTATTTGACTCTTTTTTTTTTTTTTTTTGAAAATTATTATCCTGAAATTTTTTAAAGGACACATTATCTGACTTTTACATTTAAGTTATGGGTTTAAGAAGTCCTTTATGAATTTATTTATTTCCTTTTAACATCTAATAGGGATGAGATGTATTTGTAAATGTCAATTACTTTGCATAAGAAGTAACTTTTTTTTTTTTTTTTAGTTATATTCAATCCTCATATTAGCAAAAGTATGTATGTCGTTGCAAGTTGTTCAAATATGCAATTTCTTTATTTTTCTTTCCAATTTAATAGTAACTGTAATCTTTTTTTTTTTTTTTTTGTTCGCAGAATAGTGATTGTAATATTGCTATAACAATTAATTTTTTTTAAACATTTTTTTCCAATTTTTCTTAGGAACTCAATGAATTCCATTTTTTTCTCTTTTCATCTATAAACTTGATATAAATAAAATTTCTTATTATTTTTTGAAATATGAATCTTAATGGCTTTATAACTATTTTTTTAAATGAGTTTATTTGGGGTTCAATTTGAATAATTAATTATTAATATTCGTTGACAGCCATGAATTTTTTATTTTTTATTCATATATTTTTCAATTTATTGGTATATGTTTTTCTTTATATTTAAAACATGTTTTTAAAAATGAAGCAACAATCTTAGTGAGACTAATTATATAATTTTTTCATTTTTTATGGAAAACGTTTGTGATATATAAAATTATACAATGGTCGAAGAAGTTCTCTATTTTTCTTTTGTGGGAAATGTTTTTGAAAAGTATAAAATAGTTGAAGAAGTAATATAAATATGTACATTTCCAATATATATTATGTTTGCTTTGATGTAGACTAATTAGATAATTATCTACTTTTGTACCCCCTTACATTTTTTTAATAGAACAATACAGTTTTTTTAGATTTTTCTTCTTTTTGGGTGGAGGAAGATGAGGTATTAGAGGGTGGATCAAAGTTGAAAGGAATATTAGTTACGAATTCTTACATAATTTCTAAGAATAGAGAAGAGTTTTGATGAAGCAAAAATTAGTTTTCTTTTTTGGGGGAGTGCTAGAGGAGTGAGGGATATTAATTACAAATTTTTACTTTATTTTTTAAATAGAAAATGAGAAGTATTAATGAGTCCTATCCAATTTTTTATTTAGCAAATAAAAATACTATTCAATCTTTTTATACATTTTTTCTTATACCATTTTTCTTTAGTATTCATTTTTCTATTCTTTTTTATTTACATGTGTTTATTTGAATAAACTCATAAGTATAATAATTATGTATAGCAAAAAAGAAAAAAGACTAATGTACTACATATGTGTTTTCAGTCTCCTTCTTCCTTATGATCATTTTTGAAGGAATTTTTAAAGGTGGGAAATAATAAGTACTAGTCTTTGTTTTAAAATAATATTTATTATTTTTAAGTGAAAAAACATTTTCCTTTTTAAAAAAATAGGATATTATGTGTTTCTCAAAATTATAACTAAGTACTCAATGCATAATTTTTTTAATATACGATATTATAATTTGATTGTTGCATTAGATATATAAGAATTTCTAACTTTTATTTTAATATCATTTTATAATTCATAAATATTTATCTTGTGTTTCAATATGATAAATCTTTTTGTGAGGAGATAAATGTGTTTCTTTGATTGATTAGAAACATAAAAACTCCCTTTTCATTAATTTAAACTTCCAATTCTCATTAAATTAAAATTTTAAAGATATAGATAAACTCATATTATTACAACTTTCTAATAATGTTTTTTTACCTCATCACGATTCATCAACTTGTTTAACATGTTTGATAAAAAAAACCTCTTCCTCACATCTATTCGGAATGAAATGTATGAATAATAATCCAAATAAAAAGATACAATCTAAAATTGACAATGAGGTTCTTTAAAATAATTCGAGGAAATGACTCATTTTTTTCCCTTAGATACAAGGAGGGACTCATCAAAAAGCAATAATTGTTCGTTTGAATTAAACATGTATCTGTTATCGAGGAAAATAATTGTTATGCATGTAAACAAAATTTAGAACGAAATTTGATACATGAACTATGGTAGTAATAACTTTACTAAGGATTATTGGGACCTTGATTGTGCTTTGATAATCTAATATGGAAGTAGGGAACTTAAAATGGTATATTTCACCAAGATTTTTTTTTTTGGAGGATATGAATTAACAAACACAAAGTACAAAGATTATTGTTTACACTTTTGACCCATAGTAAACACATTTTAATTTAAAAAATATAACAAGCACATAATTATTGAATCAAATTGATCAAAAAATTATTAATTAATAAAAGGTAAATTGTAACTAAAATAATAATAATAATAATGTATCAAAATTGAGTAAAAAATTATTAATCAATAAAAAGTAAATTTTCACTTTCGATGTTTCTTATAATTTTGAAAACTAAAATATTCTACTCCCATGACTAACTTTTCAATTATGTATAAGTTAAAATATTCTACTTCCTGGGCCATACGTGAATTATGGATTAACTTTCTAATTTAATATATACATTTTCTTCTAGTTTAACAATTTGTATTAGGTTTTCATATTTTATATGATTTAGGGTTATTTTAAAAAACACACATGTACTTTTAATGAATTGTCAATTCAGTACCTAAATTTCTAATTTGACAAATAAGTACTAAACTTAGAGTTTTGTTAAAAAAAAAAAACCGTTAAAAAACTTTTAGTTTAACAATAATAAGTGTTTAACCCATTTTTTTTACAGAACAGTGATGCGAGTACTTGATTGTCAAAATTAACCGATAATGTTTTTCAAGTACTGCTAATTTTTTTTTTATGAAATCTTTTTGAGTACTTATTTGTTAAATTAAAAGTTTAACCATTATCTAAAAGTATAAGATGTTTTATAAACATTAATCTGTGGTTCAAGTACAAAAACATAGCTAGTAAGTATTATATACTCTAAACTCTAATTAATATATATTACTACTATCTTTGATATAAAAAGAAAAAAAACTCCCTAAGCCATGGGCATGTGCTGTTCATAATGGGCTAATAAGGCATTCGGTCCATATAGGTAGAGAGCAGAAAGAGCATGCCCCATCACCCGGTAAACAAAATATGCTTAAAAGTTAAAACCCAACCAAATTTCAAAGTTGCCCATCATCACCATATCACATCTTGAGTAGGAGTAGCTAAACCCTTACTCTATAAACCCCAAGCCAGCCAGCCAGCCAGCCAGCCAGAACCCTTCTAACTTTCCACTGCAGCTCTGGCTACAGCAGAAGCCAAACTACAAATTATCGACAGTTCAGCAAAAGCCTTTTATGATTTAACGAAGTATCGACATTTCAATTTTTATATTCCAAATAGGAACCCTTGTCCGACGTCTCTCTGCCTCTCCTCTCCGGATTTCCCCCCTCTCTCTGCCTCTGCTGTCCGCTAGTCGCCAGAACGCCGCAGTGCCGCTCCCGCTCGGCGCACGCTCCTCGGCTACTCGTCTCTCTGTACGTTTATTTTTTTTTTATTTTTTATTTTTTAAAATTTCATTTGGAAATTGTCAAATTGGGATTTGGATTATGATTCCTATGTAGAAGATATGATTTGTAAATTTCATACATAACCTTAAAGATTAACCAAATAAGAAAAGAAAATAGAGGAAGAGGATAGAGCAGTAATGAGCAATCTGTGGACGACTGAAGAATTCTATACTATACTGTACTTCTGAGTTTTGATGAAAATCTTTGGAAAGCTACTTTGGATTATGACTCATCTCAATTTGATCATAATAATCTTGACTACATATGTGATATGTGAGGGTTTACTCAAAAGCATTATTAATTTTGAAGTGAACCACAACTACCTGAGTTTCTTAGTATACTTTTCTAGTGGAATGTGAAACTTTCTTCTTGATCTTTCTGCCTGCTTGAAGTTTGATTTCAAAATTCAGGTTCTATTCAAAATTAATTAATGGAAATAATGGTTGTTTACTAATATACCTGATGAATCTATAACTACCGAGGGTCAGTTGGAAGTTGGCCGAGTAATAATGCTCCCTCATTATGTGACTTGAAATATAATTTGAACTCTCTGGCTGTATGTAACTTGTGATACCCCCAACCTTGCCACTAGGTCAACTGCGGCGGAGTAGGGTATCTGCGTGTAAACTATAAGTCCCAAAATACATGCACAATCCTAGAATAACACTTATAGGTATATACACAAAGTACGCAGCGGAAAAGTTCGGTAAAATTGGATACTACTAGTGCGCTCAAATACAAGGTTTAAGAAAAACTTCATGAAGACTTTAATCCAAAACTAAAAGTATCTTACATCCTCGAAACCTTACAGGAACTTTACAACTGGCTCGAGTCTAAGAAAAACAACACATAGATACATATCCTTTCAGGGGAAAAGATGGATCCAAAACTCTAAGCCCAAAACTTTAGCGACGTACCATGCCTCTGTATGTCTTGAGTTATCTGAGGAGAAAACATGATATGGAAAACGTGAGCGCGAACGCTCAGTGAGTCCACGTGTGTGTGCGTCTCAGTGATTTCTTTGAAACAATGATGACTTAGTTTCACAAAAAACAGTTCATGCAAGTTATAAGAAAACATTTTTCCTTTATTATTTTAACAATACTGATGCTTGAACCGACATGAGGGTTTCGAGCGTAGTTGGGAAGTCTGAGTGAATCAAGACACATTAGCGCAGCTTCTACACACGAATTCAAAGAAAACATGCAATGCCACATTCGGGCTGCACGGACCGAGTCCGGATCCCAAAACGAGGTCATCGGAACCCATTTCCGGCATCTCGTAGTCAATACCAGTTAAACACCATACGAGTGCTCAATTACTAAACAACCGCTCTCCCATATCACTGGTCAAAACAAGCTACAGACTCCTGGGGCACCTACCAGGTTTGCCCTGGGACCAACCTCGGTTTCGAGCCCCTCCTGACTCTCCACTAGGCGGTCGAACCCCACCGCAGAACATGATGCGGTGTCCACGTAGTCCGGTTGGGCCACACCCTCTGCGGTCTACGCCCCTCTTCAAGTGGATCCACTCTCCCGAGTCTAAAACGTCCACGCCATCGGAAGAGGCCCTCGTACGGGGGATTAGCCACATACAGTGCAATCCTCTGACGCTTCCGAATATATGATCATAACCAAAACTGTAACTCTGGTCGAAATGAGGTTTTCATATGTGTTTATAAACAGAAAGGCCGCTTGCCTGACTGTCAGGACAGAATGAGGTCATAAATTTTTTCAGCAAAAATCTCTATCCGCCAGTTCACCACATGCTTATGCAAATTTCACACAATTATGCCAGAGTTATACTCATGCATGTCAAAATGGTGTAGCTTTTCAAGACTAGAACATTTTCCAACATATAGATATTCCCAGAAAAACCTGCTTCACAGCAACTATAAATCGTTTTGAAAAGGCCACACCTATATGGAGCACGGTCCCTATGCAACACATTGTGGAGAACATCTCCAAAAAACATGCTAAATTATGTCATGCTGAACGTAGTAAATATTTGTAACAGATTTAGGAACACATTGTACAAGGCTCCTAATATTTGAAAATAATATTAGAAAAGCGGGTTTGTGGACTCACCTGGATGCGGCTCTGGTGCTATAATCCTACAAACAGGATACCAACAAAACACTTAATTATAAATCCCAATATTTCTATTTGCTTCCGAAAATAAATAGAAGAAACATATCTCCCTATGAACCTGGGATATTTCTATACATGTATGAATCCTAAGAGCCTAAATTTCTTAATTCCTCTATACTCAAAAATAACACAAACCCATCAGTGATACTAAAATTATATATATATATATATGCTATCACCCTATACAAAAACTATTTACATACCAAGATCACTTAAAAAAAAATTAAGTATACTAGAATTATGTATATATATACATAAAACCATAAATTGTTAAAAATCATTTATACGAAAAAAATACGTATAAAATTATGAATACTAAAATTATTTACAAAAGTTAGGTATATAAAAATATATACAAAATTATGTACTAAAATATATATACAAGACTTTATTTACTAAAATTATTTATATAAAAAAAAGTCCCTTATATACTAAAAATATATACCAACTATATATACTAAAATTATTCACAACAATTATGTATACCACAAACATATGTATATATATATAAATAAACTGTATAGATACAAAAGTTATGTACACTAATATATATATATATATATAAATATGCACTAAAATCATTTACAAAAAATTATGTATACAAAAATTATTTTAGATAAGAGAATCTTACCAAGGAAATTAAACAAATATAATTATATAAAATTAAACAAGAGAAACCAAAACAAAAATTAACTAAGTTTTAACCAAATTATATCCTAAATATCTCATCTCAAAAATCTAAAATCAAACTCTTACCACCCATCATCAAAGAGGAGAAAAAAATAAATTAAAACATAAGTAACCCAAATAAATAGATAAATAGAACTAACTCCAATTTCTAACTAAAAAATAAACTTATAAAAAAAAACATATATTTATATATATATATATCTATATATATATATATATATATATATATTAGCTAACACACAACTATTTGGACTTCAAGAAATCTCTACACTACACCAAACTAAAATTATACCATTACTAAAATGTCTAATCAAGAGAAAAAGAAAGAAAACGGAAATATATATACAAAAAGCAAAACAGAAAAAAAAAAAGAAACAAATAAGCGGCAGCAAGAATCAAAAGAAAGAAAAAGCAAGAAAGGAAAAAAATAATAAATAAATAAAAAAAGATAACTTACTGCTGTTTCTGGGGCGCCTATAGGAAGGAAAAGGAGGAGGAAAAAGGCAGCAGCAATTTCTCCTCCTCAAACACATATATACACACATTCCTACATGTTCATGCAAAGTGCCAAGTGGCACACTCCTCTCGCTAAGTGGCAACTTTTTTTTTTAAAAAAAATCATAACATCTCGAAAGTAATAATAATATAAATAATAATAATAATAAAAGATAATATCCTTCCATAAAAAGAAAACACCACTTTAAACCTTATAAGACTACTGAGTATTTTAAATTGCTAAAAAGTGCGCACCATAAATTCTTAGATTTTACTACGTAAGACCCCGACTTCTATGTTCACGATAAACACCCTCTCGAGGTCGCCCGAAATGCCTACCGATTGGGGCGTTACACAACTTAATGCTTTCCCTAATTATAATTTTGTACAATTTCCTTTTTCTCTTTTTGTATATGCATGTTGGTTTTGTAGGACCAGTGAATAAAGAACTTTTCAAGACTATGGAAATATTGCATTGGAAAATACAGGGTCTGTTAGAAGTAGTTAATTCATGAATCTTGATAAATTTTATGCCTTCAGATTCAAGATGTGTCTGTCAAAGTTTTGGTATATGTTTTGTTGTTTAAAGTAAGATGGCCTCTTTAATTTGAAATGTTGTGATAATTATTTAGGGATTTGCTTAAACCGATTGATAGTTATTGTTATGAGATTAGAGATGAATTAAGAATACGGTACATGGCGAACGGTCCACACGATATAAAATTTTGCAAATTTATTTTGGTAGACCTAGGAGATCGTTTCAAAAGATATGGTATAAGAAATATATTTGGTTAGAATATAGTGTAGGTAAGCCCCGCAGTGACTTCATCCTGGGTCCGTCATTGACACTCACAGTAAAGGATCTAATATATGTATTAAGCTTGATATATGCACAAGCCTGAATCTTTTCTTTTGATTTTTTCTTGTGAATTTGTACAGTTGATGAAGTGAGTTCACCCGAAATTTTGAAAAATGAGAGCATTTAGAGCTCTGAGGATACTGAATTCAGCAATTTCCTCGAATCCTCAGAAAAGCCATTTGAATTTATCCCCTTTTCAACGATTCTATGCTGCACAACCTCAACAAGACCTGCCCACGAGCACAACAGAGGGGGAAGATGGCGACTCATCATCAGTGTTTGATAGCTCTGAATACACAGTTGGTCTAGATTTAAATAATGATTCGGTGGGGGAGAGTGTTGAAAGTTCCACTTGGGATGAGAAGTATAGGGAGAGAGTGAGAAGTAAAGTTTTTGGAGAAGAGACTAAAAGTTCAAGAATCTTGAGAAAAGATGAAGAGAAGAAGAAAAATGCTGCTGTGCTAGCTATGACTCTTCTTAATGCTGCAGTGCAGAGGCCCGATTGGGAGGAGGTAGATGATGAAGAGAAGGAGGTCAAGATGGAGGATCAGAGGTCCTTGGCTGTTGGAATTATTGGAGCTCCTAATGCTGGGAAGTCTGCTCTTGCTAATTTCATGGTTTGTGCTCGCATATTGCTTAAAGTCATTTCCTTTTGTTAGAATTTGAATATATTTTGGCTTAATGTTTAGCACGACATGCTTGGGGACTTCTTTTTGGTGTGTTGAAAATTCACATGGCAAAATACTTTATTGCTTTTTGGTTTATGCTAGAAAAAGAAGATTAAACACTTTGATGTGATTAATAGAAAGTCCTGATTATTGAAATATTTCTCTTTTGTGGGTGAGTGCATAATAGACGTGGAAATAATGAATTATACTCTTTGACATTCGGGTTTTTTTTTCTTTTTTAATTTTTTTAATTTTTGAGTTGAATTTCTGGGGAAACTAATAATTTCTTGGATTTGTGATCTATACTTAGTGTGATGTAGATATGAGGGTGATATATTGTGTTATTTTCCTTGTATCTTCTATGTATTTTAGGTTGGCACTAAAGTTGCTGCTGTTTCAAGGAAGACGAACACAACTACTCATGAAGTGCTGGGAGTCATGACAAGAGGAAATACACAAATAGTATGTGTCTTTCTGCAGTGCTTGTTTTATATGACTTATTTTTGTTTACAATAATGATATTTTCAGTCTGTAACAAAATGTATCTTCTGCGATCTAGCTTTGACCAAAAATAGTGTGGATGTAAATTCTTTAGTAGTCTTTGTGCCCCTGTACTTTGTTTGTCTGAGTTGCTCTTCTGCTTGAGCCTAAGCTGGTCTCTCACCATGTTTTGTCTTGATCAATGTGATTCCACTCAGCTATTTTTTCATCATATAAAAAAACTGCCAAATTTATTTTCAGTATTGTTAATGACCTATGGTTCCTACTAGTTTTTGAGTGCTGGACAATGTTAAATATCTCCTTTTAAAACGTGTAGGATCTGATTTTGATTTCCTCTGGAGTGTTGCTGCTATGCAATTCACTTTTTAATTTGAAGTGTGACGGGTAGAAACTGCCACTGTCTTAAACTTTTATCCATGACTTTGTTTTGTGGACTCTTGTATTGGTTTTCATGCATATATTGCCTTGATATTCTAATAACAGAACTTCCAGTTTGTTATATGTTAGAAAGTTATCTGACTAATTATCTTTTAGTGTTTCTTTGATACTCCAGGGCTTATGTTGAAGAAAAGTGGTTTCCCTTACAATGACATAAAAGTTCGCATGCAAAGTGCTTGGAGTTCAGTTGGTTTATTTGATGTGCTCTTAGTCATATTTGATGTCCATAGACATCTTACTAGGTCAGGTTTCCTTATTTTCTTTTGTGGCTAATTTTCTGGCTTTCACACATGCTTCTTTTGCCAAGAAATCAAGATATGGGGTTCATCTAAAAAGAAAAGTGTCTGCTCATATCACATGCCTGTCTTTTATTAGTGCTGAGCTCTTCAATTCCTACCGTTCGTTGGAGCATGTCAGGTTTCATAATCTAGTGATATTCCCCTTTTGTTACTTTATTTGAAAAAGGTTGTTTATGCTAACAACTTTCTTACAGTCTATTGATTATTTATCTCCTGGGCCCATTTCAGTTTGCGTTTTCTCATGTTCTACAATGAAATGGGAAATGGCTGAAATTTAGTTATTAAAAGAAATTGAATTCGTGAACCGTGACATTCTAAACCGTTCACTTTTGGGTAGTGTCATGCTGCTTCTATAATTTGTTTTTCATTTGGAGAGAGTATATATGATACTTGGTTTATGTAACAAGGGTTTTCCTCTTTCTCTCACCCAGTGATGGAGTTGCAGGGGATTCATTCCCCATCCCTC
This sequence comes from Catharanthus roseus, assembly GCA_028651295.1. NCBI lineage: Eukaryota > Viridiplantae > Streptophyta > Magnoliopsida > Gentianales > Apocynaceae > Catharanthus > Catharanthus roseus. The sequence goes on along the minus strand of JAPQWS010000140.1, from coordinate 2,923,879 downwards.
ACCCCCCAAACAAAACAAAAGCAATAAAAAAAAGAGGTTACGAGTTCTTAAAACAGTAAAAGGAAATGGTATAAAGTACACAGTTAAAAACACTATAGCTTATCTATTCTCCTTTATCTTTTGGTTGTGGTTCTCCTTTATATTGGGATGTTAAAAGTGTGATAATGTCTTCCAAGTTCCTCACTTACATTGGCTATTAAAGCTTTTTAATTTCATATTTTTAGTTATACACACACACGAACACAGACATGACAAATGTGTGTGTATGTATAGAATCCCCCATCCTCCGCTGAAGGCAATATTTGGTCCATACATGCTCTCAGGCCTCAGCTATTCTTTTGTGTGTACCATCTGTTTTCTGTGCCTCATATTTGGAATCCTTCCAATTGCAGATTATTGAGATTTTATGTAATTCGGGCCTACCATTCAGTGTTTCTATGCCATTGTATGATCCTGCTATGTTACTTAAAAAAGTTGCAACCAACATCATATATATTGTGCTTCATAGAACCTGTAGCTTGCTTACTCGAAACAAAGAGTGGAAAACTTGAGTCTAAGAGGATATAAGTCCTCTCATCTGTCTTTCTCTTTGTGTTTGTATGCCCCACTTTTGTGGTTTCAATTTCATAATGCATATTTAGCCTGCTCTGTGGATACTTCAGATTATCAATAAAATGCAAAGGCTGCTTTATCATCCCATTTCATTTTCTTTTTCTAAAATGTTTAAAATATTAATATCAATTCCAGGGTATTTTCTTTTTCATCACATTGTAATGGCATTTATCAATGACAATAGCTAGCCTCAAGAAATTGGAATGATTGAACAAGACCTTTACCATGTGTCAATTTCCTTACACAAAACGTGGAGTTTTATTGGCTTTAGGAGTATACAATTCAAGTGCCAATCAGGCATTTTTTTGCTCCCTGTTAACTCCTCTTTGGACAAGCCTCGTATGCTTAATGAATCTAATAGGAGATGGATTCTTATAGACGAGCAGTTGATGCCATGACGTCCTGATTTTCATACGCCAGGTCTAGGATCGTCTTTACCCTTACCCAAGAAAATAGATTAGTCTCTTAGCTGTTGGGGTTTTGTGATTGTTCTTTCCGTGTTCTTCATCTGGTAATCTGGTCAGTTTCCTATCAATTCATTGATTTGTTCATTTGTCTAGGCCTGACTCAAGAGTGGTGAGATTGATAGAGCGGATGGGTTCTCAAAGTAACCCAAATCAAAAGCGTGTGTTATGCATGAATAAGATAGACTTGGTTGAGAAAAAGAAAGATCTCTTGAAGGTTGCAGAGGAATTCAAAGATCTTCCTGGCTATGAAAGGTAAACCTCTTGTGAATTTTAATTGAATATTCCATTTTAGCACCTTTACTTTGCCGTATTTTTTATTTAATACCTAATCTTTTTAAATTGACAATCAAGGGACTAATTTGGCCAGTGGTGAAATTATTTGACTGAAAACTTTAAATGTCTATTTTACCTTTACTTGAAAAATAATTTTACCTTTTTATTTAATTTTCTTTAACGAATACTTCAAAAGTTAATTTTATTTTTTATTTCACTTTTTTTTCTCCCTTCCGCAACAGATAACCTCCATTTCCGACTACCCCTCTTGGCTCTTGCTGGTGACCTCCTTCACTTATAGCCATATACTTTAATTATATACCATATTTCTAACTATAGTTATAGACTTTAGTCATAAACTATATTTTAGCTATAGCTATACTATAGTTTTAAACTATAGTTATATATTATGATTATAAACTACATTTTAACTATAGTTATATATTATACTTATAAACTATATTTCAAAGTATATTTATAAACTATAATTATAAACTTTAGTATTATATATAGAGAATTAGCTCTCCATACCTAATAACTATTGTTACTTTTCTATGCATATCCAAAATTTTTTTTTTTCAAACATTCGTACCCAAAAATTATTTTTAAACTTGCAGGCATAACAAATTATGCAATATGTGGCTTCCGACCAAATTTCAACATGCCTAACCATTTTATTAATAAAGACATTTTTGTCCATCTCTAAATTGATGAATCGTAATTTTTATTAAATCATAAAGAACTTGAAAACATATGCGCCGAGTTATTTAAAAGACCAATTTTCCGATTAAAAGACCCACATATGCGAATCATTTCCTTTATTAAATGGTCATGTGAATGAAGCTTGATAATATTTGGCCGAAATGGCCACATACTACATAATATGTTATACATGCAAGTTCGAAAATAGTTTGAGTATAAATGTTTGGAAAAAAGGTTTTTGATTATGCATAAAAAAAGTAACAATAGTTATTGAGTACAGAGAGCTAATCTCTCTTATATATATAATGTTATATTTCACTATAATTTATTACTTATATTTGTTTGATTAGTTAATGGGATTTCACTCATCAAATAGAATTTTGACATGTGGCAAGATAAGGATACATTCCTCCTAATAATGTATGCGTGTCACCCCCACATCCCTCTTTAATTCTCTCCTTCAACTGTTGCAGTTCCCATCCAATCTCAAGCATCTCCAACTGAAAATCCTTTCTAAAATGACCCAATGACAAACAAATCACCAATGTTTGTGGACTGAAGCATTGGTTAAGGAAATGAGCCTGATAGTAGGGGAAGGAGATGGCAGTTGAAGGCAGCAGAAAGAGGGGAGAGGAAGAGAAAGTGATGTGTGGGATTGAAGTGTGTGGAGAATTGGAGAGAGAAGCAATAGAGATGGAAGAGATGAAAGGCGTGTAGGGTGAGGAAGAGAGGAAGCAGAAGAAGCAATTAATTAAAGTAAAAAATATTGTTTTTAATCTATATAAATAGCAAATTGGTCCCTCAATCGTCAAAGAAATCCAGTAATAGTTGAGTTTTTATTCAAAAGACCTTTCTACCCTTATTAATGTGGGCCCAAGTATTTTCTGGTCAAAATTATTTGGCTGCAGATTGTAATTGATCCCTTGATTGACAATTTAAAAAGATGTGGTTCTCAATTGTCAATCAGCCTGAACTTTGGGTACTAAAATAGAACGAACCCTAATTTTAATTGATGAGTTTTGGCCTTAATCTGCTTGCTGTTTTATCTGATTACTGTTTTCACTTGTACTTCTGATTTAGGTACTTTATGATCTCAGGACTGAAGGGGTCAGGAGTGAAAGATCTCACTAAATATCTGATGGAAGAGGCATTCTCTCTCTCTCTCTCTCTCTGTGAATTTTTTTTCAACAATTTTATGTTTAAGCCTAAAAAGTGTATTCTCCTCTCTGCTTCTTGTTCAAATGGTCATGATTCATCCTGCATTTGCTTGTCTAACCTCTGCTAAATGTGAATACAACAAAAATATTGGAATTCCTTCACCTGAACACTATATTCCTTGCAGATTTAAGTGATTAAAAAAAAGTGTTATTGGCACTGCTTCATGTGATTGCGGTGATATAAATGATGCAAAGCATTAATCTTGACAGAACACTGGAAAGCTTATTATTCGCTCTTATTCTGTTTGTTATGAATCCTTGTTTATTTTGTTGTCTCCTTTTCCATATGTAGGCAGTTAAAAGACCATGGGATGAAGATCCCTTTACTCTGACTGAAGAAGTTATGAAGAATATATCATTAGAAGTTGTCCGGGAAAAGTTGCTGGATCATGTACATCAGGTAGTGCTGTCTGCAATTAGCCGCCAAGAACATTTATGCTAATGGGATCTTCTTTCTTTGTAATAAACCACTCCATATTCAAGTTCAACTAACATGTTGATAATGTAGGAAATACCATATAATATTGAGCATCGGTTGATGGACTGGAAGGAGTTAAGTGATGGATCTCTGAGGATCGAGCAACATTTCATCACTCCCAAGATGAGTCAACGCAAGATTCTTGTAGGGAAGAAAGGTTCTAAAATAGGGTAATGTTTTTCTAAATCAGAAGATTGTCTTGCTGTTTAGCTTCTGCTTCTGCTTATTAAGAATCACCATTTCTCCTAATGAGCTCATAACTTGCATGCTATTTTGTGCTTGTGCAGAAGAATAGGCATTGAAGCGAATGATGAGTTAAGATCAATATTCAAGAAGAATGTCCATCTTTTTCTAATGGTGAGAGTCAAATGATGAATCAAAAGTCAGCCAATGCCACCTGCTTGCTTGATTCTGTACCATGAAGAGTACAAATGTATTATTGCTTGAGCTCTCCAAAGTAATGTTAGAGCAAGAAAATGGCTGCAGGGATTTTCCATAGGCTTAAAGATGGTTAATGGCTTGGAACTTTTGGTGGAGCCTATCAATCTGTGCCCAGCAAAATCATAGGAGGGAGGAAAGTTCCTCAAAGGATGTATCCATTGTACTTGGTGCATAAGCTTTGATTATGCAAGTTTCAATTTCTTAATTACTTGCTTTATTTGTTGTGGGGGAGTAAACCCTTTTTTTTCTTTTTTTTAGGGGTTTTTATTTTTTTGGGTGTGGGGGGAGAGGGGGGGGGGATCTTTGTATATGTGAATACATTTTTTTTTTTTGTTTGCCATTTTATCTCCCAAGTATATGTTTTTATTAGAAGCAAAAACTGATGAATTATGACTTCTAATTTAAAGAAAAAAAATGTGATTTCATTCTTGAAAAACTTCAAGAATGATGAACTAATGAATTGATTGTCCTTACAAGTTTGCGGTTTAAAAGTGTTTTTGTTTCTTTTTTACAGTAAATGTATAAGATACATAATTTATGAAATGCTTGGTGTGTGAGATTCTATATGGTGTTTTTTTTGGGATGCATCACCGAAGAATCAAATAACAATGAGGATGATGCATAACGGTGAAGCTTTCTGTTGCATGGGTAGGGAAAGCCCCTGCTCGTGGGGAACTGTTGGAAAATTTTGGCATAGTTTTGCATGTTAAAGCTCTTAAGTTTTTACTGCTGTTTGTTGAGTTTTGGAGGTTGCTGCTACTTTTGTTTTGTTGTGTGATGATATGATGGATATGGCGGCAACAGTTGTCTTGGTTCATCTGTTTTGTTGTAAAGTTGACTTTACGGTGTCGGGTTAATCGTTCTCTCGGTGCAAAGCCTGGACCACAGTCATCTGATGTCGAATCAACCGGCGAAATCCTCTGCAATGATCTGGTTCATGTGGGGCGTTTTCTGCTGCCGATTTTGTGGCAGTCGAACTTGATGATAGCCATTCACCATTCGGTGAGAATTCATTGCTCAAATGATGAGTACCTTGATCGTTTTTTTAGGAAAGGCAGAAGATCTAAAGTCCTTGTCTTTTGGGCTTTTGTGTGGGCTGGACCGCTCTGCTTGAGCCTCAGTTCCATATGGTTCCTGCCCTTGGCTATGGGCCAATTTGTATAGGGTTTGGTTTGGATTTGGTCACATGGGTCTGTTTTTGGGTTTGATTGGACTTTTAATGCACCTTTCTATAAATAGAAATGTTAGTTTATTGAACCAACATTCCTTCAGAGTTGAAAAGACTCTCTCTCTCTCTCTCTCTCTAAGACTTTCTCTCACTAAGACTAAACTGATACGCTCGCTTGGGGAATCTGACGATATGTTGCCGAGTAGAGACGGCCTGTCTTGGGGCAGATCAGCACAAATATGAGATCTCTTGGAGGGGCTTGTGAAGCGTAACAAGTGGAGGATGCCCTCTGACCTAGTACAAGATGCCATGTTAGGGGAAGATGAAGAAATGGAGACCAGAATGGGACTAGAACAAAACAAGATACTCCAACTGCAGCTTCAAGGAGTATGGGCGGCCAGAGCATCAGGGCTTGGGGAATCTGACGATATGTTGCCGAGTAGAGGCGGCCTCTCTTGGGGCAGATCAGCACAAATATGAGATCTCTTGGAGGGGCTTGTGAAGCGTAACAAGTGGAGGATGCCCTCTGACCTAGTACAAGATGCCATGTCAGGGGAAGATGAAGAAATGGAGACCAGAATGGGACTAGAACAAAACAAGATACTCCAACTGTAGCTTCAAGGAGTATGGGCGGCCAGAGCATCAGGGGATGCTACCCAGGAGGACAGCAAAAGCCCCCCGTGTAGCCAGAGCATCAGGGGATGCTACCCAGGAGGACAGAGCCCCCCGTGTAGGCCATTTACACGGGCGAAGATGAGGGTGATGAGGATGAGGAAGATGAAGAAATGGAGACCAGAATGGGACTAGAACAAAACAAGATACTCCAACTGCAGCTTCAAGGAGTATGGGCGGCCAGAGCATCAGGGGATGCTACCCAGGAGGACAGCAAAAGCCCCCCATCTACACGGGCGAAGATGAGGGTGATGAGGATGAGGAAATGTTTTCCTTGGAGGAGCTCTTGGGATCAGAAACCTCACTGGATACTTTAGCCAACCACAAGTGGCCATTCATGGAAGTCACTCTAGATAAATACAAAGCTTTGTGGGCACAGTGGAAGCGAGTATTTATAATCAAGGTACAAGGAAAATCTGTGAGCTTCAAGATATTGGAACAAAAGGTCAAAGACCTTTGGAAACTCTCATATGGCTGTGAACTAATAGATTTGGAGCATGGTTATGAACTGGCCAGATTCTACGCACAGGAAGACTACTACGAGGTCCTAGAAGAGGGGCCATGGATAGTACTAGGACACTACCTCACTGTGACCAGATGGAGACCAAATTTTCGACCCTCAACAACCGTTATTCACTCCACAATGATTTGGGTCAGATTCCTGGAGATACCGGTAGAGCTCTTCAATGAATAATTCCTCTTAGCTATCGGCAATAAGATAGGTAAAGCCATGAAAGTAGATACCACAACGTTATCGGTGTACCGGGGAAAATTTACAACGGTCTGTGGGCAGATAAATCTCAAGAAGCCACTGGTACCATATATCAGCCTGCTTGTTTACCTGCAGAAGGTGGAAGACATGGTATATGTTTTGAGTACGGTGGATATGGGCACCGGAAAGACAATTGTCCTAAAGTGATCCAAATAACTATGGTGGGTCAAAACCAAGAACTCCCTTAGGGAGACAGACCCGTACCGACTGCGGTCAAGAAAAGACAGCAACAAATAGATGAGGGGGCTTATGACCCGTAGATGATCCTGCGACAATTCAGATAAGGGTGATCGAGAACCGGTGGTCGGAATAACTAGGGGCAATGGCATTCTGTAGGGAGATGGGATCGACGGGCGACACAACTACAGGAAAGCGACAACACATGGGACAGAAAGGCAGACTCAACTGCGCAACTCGAGAAGTCAAGGCATGGGCCCTAACAACAGGCTGGCAAATTAGTCAAGATTACACCCACTGGGTCAGGAGGGAAGACGGGTATTGGGTCCAAGTTTGACCTTCTTGCTGAAATGGGTGAAGAGACTAGTAAACCGATCACAACCTAGGTCTTAACAACTAAGATCCAAGCTGTACCAGGCCTTGAGACCTATACGCCTATTCAGGATTCGACCACTCATCATGAGAGCCCAGTGGTGTGGAGAAAACTAGTAGGCCCAAGAAATCAGGTGGGACTGACCAGAAGGGAATACACAAGACACCCCAGATAGGACAACCATTAATGGAGTAGCTCCTACAAAGTCCAAGACAGGGAACAAATCTGCCCTCCAAGAGTTAGACCAGAATAAAAAAGTTATTGGGTCAACCCAACACGATGTGAACTTAAAGGAAGTTACCCACACTCAGGCACGCTCTGACCTAGAACAACTCACACACACAAACTCATCAACAGGAAGCACTCCACTTCAAGGCCAAGCCACCTAACTCTGTAGAGGAAGGACAACTAACTGAGGTAGATTCAATAGAGATGGAAGCTGATAGAGACACAAGTGCATTGCAACATACAGGTCTCCTTGATGGGAACAAGGGAGAAGATGATTCCTTGATGATAGATACTAACCCAGGTCTCTGAAGACCTTCTTCTTTGTACATAAATTTTTTTGGATCATAAGATATTATTTTGGAACTACCGCGGTGCGGCATCTGATGATTTTATGACATGTTTGTTGGATTTGGTGAGAGAGCAAAAACCCCGTCTCTTGATTCTTGCAAAAACCAGGACATCTAGCAGCAGTGCCATAGATATTTTAAGGAGGACGGCCTTTGAATCCTTTGCGGTGTCTGAGGCGATTGGCTTTGCGGGTGGACTGTGGGCCTTCTGGAATTCAAACCACCTACAGATTGAGGTAGCCAACATTAATGACCAGATGATGATCCTACTGATCTTGAAGGATGGTTTGGTGGATTGGAATTTGACTCGATTTATGCCTTCCCCAAACCAGTCTTTCGAGCAGCTTTGTGGGAGTATTTGAGAAGTCTTGGGCCATGCCTTCAGGCCCCTTGGCTTATGTTGGGAGATATCAACCAACCACTTGAGGGGAGTGACAAGCATGGGGGAAACACTATGAATTGGAGAAGGACACAAGCCCTTCGGGGAACCTTGGATGTATGTGGAATGATGGGCTTAGGCTTCTCAGGGCCTGCATTCACCAGTCAAATAGCAGAACTGGAGGTGCTAAAATTAAAGAACGTATTGATAGAGCCTGGTGCAACAATAGGTGGAAATTGAAGGTGCCAAGAGCAAGTGTGAGACATCTAGCCCAAGTGCATTCAGACCACAATATGTTACTTATTGAATGTGAACTAGGTATTGGTAACCATGGTAGAATACAATGATTCAAAGTTGAAGTTAGCTGGCTAGATAGACCAGACTTCAGAGAGTTGGTGACAACTATATGTTAATCTCATGATGGGATATCTCCAGAACTTTGCAGACTCTCTAGAAAAGGACCAACTGGTGGAAAAAGAAGGTCCTCAACAGTGTTAGACAGAGGAAACAAAGATGTTTAGCTAGGATTCTGGGAATCTAACGTATCCTTGCAAATAGAAACTCTGACTACCTGGAAGGGCTTGAATTGGAACTCATTAAAGAATTTAAGGACTTAATACAGTAAGAGGGGCTACATTGGTACCAATGATCGTGGGAGAAATGGCTCAAGGAAGGGGAAAGAAACACGAAATTTTTCCCCACTTCGATAATAGCAAAACGGGCCAGAAAACAGATTTTGAAACAAAAGAATGAGGTTGAAAACTGGGCAGAGAAAAGAGAGTAGCTTAAATCTATGGCAAAATAGTTCTTCCAACATCTATATAGTGCAGAACCAGTAAGTGATGCTTATCTAGATAGTTGGAACTTCCCGCATCTGAGTAGAGAAGACAAGAGATCTACATCGCCATGTGTCCTCACTAGAGGTCAAACGAGCTGTAATACTGCCCCTATTTTATCAAAAGTATTAGGACATATTTGGAGACTCAACTACTGTGCCTTGAACAAAACTCTCATTTCCTTAATTCCCAAGGAGGAGAACCTCACCTATATGAAACAGTTTCATCTTATAGCGCTTTGCAATATACTGGTGAAGACGATTACCAAGGTTCTAACTAACTGGTTGAAGCTGCTTATACCAAAACTAGTTAGTGAGAACTAAAGAAGTTTCATTCCTGGGCGTCAGGCGGTTGAAAACATTGTGTTAGCTCAAGAATTGATACACTCTTCGTAATAAAAAAGGTAGGAAAGGATGGCTTGCGGTAAAAATCGACCTTGAAAAGGCATATGGCCACATTTATTGGGGCTTTCTCAAACAAGTCATACAAAATGTGGGATTGGAAAATCATCTAGTGGAGCTGATCATGTTTTGTGTGTCCTAGGCTAAACTTTCTGTACTCTGGAATGGAGAAATACCGGAGGAATTCCAACCTAGCCGAGGCTTAAGGCAGGGGGACCCTCCCTTCTCCCTACCTCTTTGTACTGTGTATGGAAGTTCTGGGTCAAAAAATCCAAAAAGCAGTCTTGGATGGTCGGTGGAAAGGGGCTAAACTAGCATGAAGTTGCCCAACTATCTCTCATCTCTTCTTTACAGACGATCTTGATTGTTTGGGGAGGCTAGTAAGTGGCAAGCAAACATCATGGAATCCATTTTGAAGGAATTTTGTGCATCAAGGGTCAAAAGGTTAACATCTCAAAGTCGAGACTCTTCGTATCCCCCAACATCTACCGAGCTATAGCTTGAAATATCATGGCCAACTTCAAGGTTCCCATCACTGATGACTTGGGGAAGTACCTGGGAGTGCCAATTGTGCATCAGAGAACCAGTAACAAGATCTTTGGGTTTGTGGTGGATAAGGTGAGATAGAGGTTACAAGGGTGGAAGACCAAACTAATCTCTAGGGCAGCAAGAACAATCTTAGTGCAAACAACCATGGTAGCCATACCATCCTATGTGATACAAACGGTCAAACTCCCAATGGGAGTGACAGACGAACTAGAGAGATTGAACAGAAGATTTTTCTGGGGGAAGGATGAGGGTCAATGCAAATTGCACTCAGTCTCCTGAGAAGCTGTCTGTAAGCCCAAGAACTTAGGGGAGTTGGCATCCGGTGATTGAAAGAAGCTAACCAAGCTGCACTCTCTAAGTTAGCTTGGCGGTTCACTAAGGAAAAGAACACATTGTGGCCCAAAATTCGTCACGGTAGGTTGAGTGAGGAATGGCATGGGATTGGCCGATGCAAAACCTCCTCAAATGGATTAGAATTATGCAGCAACTTCAAAATTCTTGACACCCAGTTTCAGTGGAAGATTGGTAATGGTCAAACTTCAAAATTTTGGCTGGATACTTGGGGGTTAGAAGAACCACTTATTAAAGCTTCCATCTGCTTGTCACCTAAGGAGGAACAACGAAGAGCGGTTGCAAACTACTAGGATAGTACCAAAGCTACTTGGAAATGGGAAATGATGGAACCTTGGCTGCCTCGACAGTACATCAGAAATTGGAGGAAATTCAACTCCACACTGAACATGGAAGGGATGATAGAGCCTGGTGGGGTAAATCAAGTAAAGGGGAGTTTAACTCCAAAGTAACTTATACTGGTATATGCCAATTTGAGCAGAGTACAGACGCTTCTTTATGGAATCTAAAAGGCCCTTTGAGGTGGTCGTTATTTTTGTGGTTTGTAGCACAAGGGAGGCTACCTAACAAAAGCCTATTGCCAGGAGACAGATTATGGTTGATAGCAGTTGCCCACTGTGCCTTCAATATGAAGAGAAAATTATGCATATTTTACGAGGCTGTAGAGACGCAAAGAAACTATGGCAACACATAGTAGCTCCACGTTTTTTGAACCTGTTTAATTCCTCCACTGAATGTAAATCTTGGGTGGAGATGAACCTGAAGAGGTCGTGTTGTAGAGACATTCAGAAAGAGGAATGTAACATCTATTTAGAGAGGCAGTAGCACTACTCTGAGACAGGAGGAACAACATTGTTTTTGGCACCCTAGACGTGGGCTATGGATAATGTAATTAAACTAACAATAGATAGGACTAGGGAGCTAGTCTGGGCACACAAGGTGTAAATGCTTGGCCAGCAGCTTGTTTTTTGGTTGATATATTAATATAATGATCCCACTTTCTTCGAAAAAAAGTTAATTTATTTATTTGTTGGTTTTAGTTAGCTTTGGTAGTTGAGAAATAGTCAAATTTTAGTACATAGTTTAATTACCACGGGTTATATTATGTTAGTAGTATGGTTATCGACCTTTTCAATAGGCTTAAACTCTAGTAAATTATGATTTTTCTCGATATTTAGTTGTACCTAAATGTTCCAAAAATTGACGTTTTGAATAAAAATTTGCGGACTGCTTTAAAAAAAATGAGGAGATTTTGCTATACAATAAAATCACAATAACAAATGGAAAATATAAGATGAAGAAGAATATTCAAATTAAATTCTTTAAGCACAGAAAAAGGAATACAAGCAAAGGTCACAAAGTTTTTGCAATAATATCTAAGAGCAGTGTTACGGCATCAAGTGGATCCCTAATTAATTGTGTAATTATTTCAACGGGACAATCTTATAAAGTTGATTTCTAATTAGTTGTTTAATTATCTCAATGGAACAACTAAGTACACCATAAGAAAGTAAAATATAACATGACATAAATATCCATTGTTTTATTAGTTGTTTGAAAACTTTTAAATAAAAACAATAATTAATGCTACCTCCGTCCAAGAGTATAAGTTATTTTGAATTTTATACGCGAATTAAGGATGAAGAAAACAATACAATTCTTAAGGTACGATTTTTATGTTACCTTCAATAAATAAAGATAGAGAAATAGAAAAAGGGAAATACATAAATGAATTAAAAAGAATTGAATTAGAAAATAGACAATAAGTACACATTAAAATACATAAAAAGACTTATAATTTTGACCATTCAAATAATGATGTTTTATTACATATTGTAATTATGTTAGAACATATGATGGAAACTCTATCACAAAAAACATTTGAAAAGAATGAAAAAATAAAAAATTATTTAGACTACACAAAGTAAGGTTGAAAACTAGAATTGAAAAAAAAAAAAAAAAACGACAAAAAAAGTGCTAAAATTTATTTCATAGTTAAATTTTATTTGGCCACAAAAGATATTACTTAATCAATACATTGTACTCCAACTTCATAAATACATTATACTCTGGGGTTAAATAAAGATAATACCTGGATGTTGATAGAGTTGATTTTTGGTGCAAATAAATGCTTTAAATTTTAATTTTTAACCTTTACAAATATTTTATTTATTTATTAAGTATAATTATTATATTTATTTTATTTTATTTTATTAATAAAAAAAAGAAGTTTACCAGGAATAGACAAGTCAACGGTCAAACAAGCAAGTCCAAGATTGAGTACTGTGGAGAAAAACAAACTAGGAAAGAGAAAATAAGAAAAGAAAAGGAAGCTGTGGCCCACAGGAAAAAGAAAAGAAAAGAAGAAATTGGAAAGCGGGAGGCTGCTGCCGAAGAAATTGAAGAAGAAGCAGCAGCCGAAAAAAAAAAGGGAGAAGAGAAGGCAGCTGCCAAAGGCAAGAAAAAAAAAAAAGAGCAGCAGCCGCCATTAGAAGGGAGCGGGGCAGTAGAAGAAGCTGCGCAAGCAGCTTAGGAAACACAGAAAAATTTCAACAGCAGAAAATCAAAAGCGGCAGTAGTAGAAAATAAAAAAGGCAGCAACATTAATTGGAAGAAAGCCATGGTTTATCTAAGAAATTGGTTCCTTATTTTCTTTTAGCCATGAATTAAATTTATTTTTAAAATTTTGTTGAAATCCTATCCCATATGTTTTTAGTTTATTTTATTTTGGATGATTTATTATATTATTCATATGATTACATATTTTAGAATGTTTCTTGGCTTGATTCAATTAATTTTTTGTAATTGTTCTTGTGGAATAATTATTTGGTTGATTGATATCCATGCTTAATTCTTGTAGTCTTAAGTATGAGAGGTATGTGATTTTTGTAAGTATATTGTGGGTTTTAGAATTAAATAGTTCATGCTAATTTAGATGATTTATGTCATAGAATTGAATAAGTCATGCTAATGGTTATATGTTATGTCATGCATTTAAATACAATATAGTTCTTTAGTGAATCGAAACTTGCAAGTATTAAGTTTAAAACTTTGGTATAAAAATCCCGATCAAGTTTTCTTAAATAATAAAATTTCATTCTTCTTCTCATAAAATTAATTTAGGTAGATAATAATTTGAGTAGTTGAGCATTTCTCTGTGGTTCGATATCCTGATACTTCTGTATTTTATTGATCTTGTGTACTTGCAAATATTGAGTTTAAAACTTTAGTATAAAAATCCCGATCAAGTTTTTGGCGCTGTTGCCAGGGAAATGTTAAATTAATTGCTTGTGTTATTGTCTCATAAATTTGTTAGTATTTTTGTTTTATTTATTTTATTTTATTTTTTATTCTTGAAAAAAAAAGTTGATTGTTCTCTTAGTTGTCTTCACCATTTTTTTTAATTATTATTTTCATTTTTTAAAATTTTATTATCTTATTATTCTTTCATTTAGTAATTTATTCTTTATTATTATTTGTGGTAATTTTTTTCTCTTTCTTTAATTTGTTTACTAATGCATGACCGTCGTTCGCTCTCTATTGATTTAAAAGAATTTGACCCTGAGATGGAGCGTACACTTAAGGCACTAGAACATCACTAGCACTTGTGAGGTTAATATGGCTGAAAATCCACGAGCATTAAGAGAGTATTTTACTCCCAACACTTATAACTCACCAATAGGTAATAGACTATAGGTAATAGATTATCTGAAATTGAAGCTAATCACTTTGAAATCAAAGCTTCTACTATTCAAATGTTACCATCTTTTTATGGGCTTGATTCCGAAAATCCTTATAAGCATGTTGATGAGTTTTTAGAAATCCTCAACTTTTAAACTGCCTAATGTTAGTGATGATGCTATTAGATTGCGCCTTTTTCTTTGAAGGATAAGGCTAAACATTAGTTACATACACGTGAGAGAATAGGTACATGGGCTGAGATGTCTAGGGAATTTCTAAAAAAATATTTTCCTATGGGTAAACTTTCAAGGTTAAGGAGAGAGATCACTACTTTTTCCTAACAAAATAATGAACAATTTCACGAGAGTTGGGAGAGATTTAAAGAACTTTTTGGTAGTTACCCTCACCATGAAGTCCCTAAATGGCAACAAATACAAAGTCTTTATTCAGGATTACATGAGAGAAATTGCCAAATAGTTGATTCCTCTTGTGGTGGTATATTTCTTCATAAAATTGCAGACGAGGCGTGGGATTTGTTTGAAAATTTGAGTGATAATTCACAACAACATGCCACATCCTCACGTATAGGCACATCTAGACAAATAGGAAATAGAGGAGGAATGTATGAAGTTATTCAAAAAGTTGATCTTTCTTCGAAAGTTGATGCCTTATTTAAAAAGTTTGATCAATTGTTAGCTTTGAATACATTGCCTACTAATTCTCTTAATGTGCAAGATATTTGTACAATTTGTTCTAGTCCTTCTCATGTTATCTATTACTGTCCTAGTGCTTCACTATTTCCAGAATTTGTGCAGGAACAAGTCAATGCAACCCAAGGATATCACAGACAGAACGACTCAAATTCAAATACGATCTAGGCTGGAGAAATCATCCTAATTTCTCCTAGAGGCAACAAGGAGGGGAAAATCAATTGGGCCTGCAACAATATCAACAAAACAAACAATCTGGTATGACTGCTCCCCTGGTTTTCAATCTCAAAGGTATGTACCTCCTCACCCTTCTCAAAGTGGAAACTCTATTTTTGAAGAAAAAGTCTTATCTGCTTTGAAAGGTTTAGAATCTATGAAACAAATTCTAGACTCACAAACTCAATCTATTACTAAGTTAGAAACTCAAATAGGGCAACTAGCTAATGCAATAAGTAGAAGAGATGAGAGTAAGCTTCTTAGTCATCTAATAGAGAACCCTAGAGTTAATTATCATAAGCAAGCTAAAACTATAATTACTCTTAGAAATGGGAAGTTGGTAGATAATAAAGTAGGAGAATCTATCAAAGATAGTGAGTTAAATGATAATGAAACTGAGGGAATTGATAATGGGGCTAAAATTGAAAGAAAGATAGAGAAGAAATTAGCTTCTTCCTCTAATTCGAAGACTCTAGAATCATCTCCTATGACTTCATATAAACCAAAGGTTCCTTATCCGCAAGCTTTATTGCCACCTCCACATCTTAGAAAGGATAATAAAAGGGAAGATATTTTGTAAACTCTCAAACAAGTTAAAATTAATCTTCCACTTTTAGAGGTTATTAAGCAATTCCCATCTTATGCAAAATTTCTTAAAGACGTGTACTTTTAAAACAAAATCTAAAAGTAATGTTTCTAAGAAAATCTTCCTACCTGAACAGGTGAGCTTCATTTTGCAATATAACACTCCACCTAAATATAAAGATTCTAGTGTTCCCACTATCTCATATCTTATTGGTAATCATAAAATAGATAGGGCGCTCCTAGATTTAGGTTCTAGTGTTAATTTGATTCCATACTCTGTTTATGAAGAGTTAGTATTGGAGGAATTTCAACCAACTGATATGACCTTACAGTTAGCTGATAGATCAATCAAAGTACCTAAGGGGATGATAGATGATGTTCTAGTTCAAATTGATAAAGCTGTCTTCCCTGTAGACTTTGTAGTTCTAGATATGGAACCTGATAGATCTTCTCAGAATCATATCCCTATTATTCTAGGCCGTCTTTTCTTAGCTACTGCTGTGCCACTATTAATTATAGAACTGGGCTCATGGATGTCTCCATAATGAATATGAAGGTTAGATTAAATATCTTTAAAACTTCTTCACAACCTTCTATAAAAGATAATTCTGATTGCTATTTGGTAGATGTAAATGATGAATTAATTGAAGAAACTCTACCTTTAATGTGTTCAAAAGATTATACTTCTATTGAGAAAGAAAACCTTATCTGCATTGAAAATGTTAATTCTAATCTTGCTTGCATTACTTCATTAGAAAATTCTTCTTGGATTGTGAATCATGGGCTTAATATGAGAGAAATAGATCCTCGTTGAAAGGAAAAGATTTAAAGAGTCTGGCTGAAGAATTTAACTTTAGCACTTTTGGGAGGCAACCCAAATTTTATTTTATTTTTATTTATTTATTTATTTTTATCTTACTTGATTGGTAAAAAGGTACAAGTATTTGTTTTGTAGGGTAATTAGACAATATATCATAGAGGCTGCAGAAATGGTCCATTACTCTTCTGAACATGCACTAATATTGCCTTATCTACCAGGTTGTGTTGTTCTTTTCTTTGTCTCTTCTCTACTCTTGGTATTCTTTTATCACATTGTGGACAATGTGTGGTCTAGGTGTGGGGGAAAAGTTGCTTTTGTTCTGGTGTCAATTTTTTTAATTTTATTTTTCTTTTTTTTTTCCTCGTCTTTTTTGTTCAATTTTTGCTGATTTATTTTATTTTATTTATTTTTTATTTTTTACATTATTTTGAGAAAAAAAACCAAAAATATGATTTCACTTAAAGAATGATTCTTTTTGAATTTTCTTTTAAAAATGTCTTGAATATGTTGAAAAAAATACTTGTTTTCTTGTTTTTAATAAGGGTGATGGACTTATGTTATATATCTGTTATAACTTTTGCATGACTTACACTTGAACACATGGATTATTGTTAGTGTTTAATAAATCCTTTACATTATTTTTGAGCTGCATAAAGTTAATGAATCTCTTCACTACATTCTAGAATTTACTTGAGTACTTCTTGAGGCGAAATAGAAAGGTTTTCCTGATTTGACTCAGAGAAGACGGTCATAGGCCTTCTTTGAATCGTTTGTGCCTTTCAAGCTTACCAAATCTCATGATTTTTACCTTAGTACCCTTTTGAGCCTTAAATGTCATTTTTTTTCTTTAAACTACTTAAATATTAACCCATAATCTTGTAGAGAGTTTAATGCAAACTTCTAACTTGTGCTTCAATGATGGGTTGTTGTTTGTGTGTTGTAGAAAGAGAAGTTATTTTGACAAAAGGGAGAAGGAAAAAAAATATGACTTGCTGTGCTGAAAAAAAAACATATGTATATTAAGCTGAAAAAAACAAAGAAAGAAAAATTGATACATGATTGTTACAAGTCATAAGGTGCAAAGAAATTTTTTTTCAAGAAGCCCGAATTTGTGAATGTTAGAAAAAAATGGCCTTAAAGGAGGAAACTTGAGAAAAGAAGATGGTAGTTGGTGAATTGTTAATTGAAAAAAAAAAGGGAGGAGAAACAAAGTTAGAAAGTTTGTCGAAATTTTAAAATAATCATATATTTTTTTTTGTAAGCTCTCTTTTATTTGAATTTGAATTCCTTACCTTCGTTTGATAACAACACCCTAACCTTACATTACAAGCTTAAAAGTCCTACCTGATCTGAGTTGAGTTTGAGAATCCTTGATTAGTGGAGAGAAGGTACAAAAAGTGAGCCTATGAAATAAACTCTTGTTGAGATTTGTTTTCCATATGTAGTTTGGAAATTTTGTTTAGTATTTATTTTACATTCTCTTATGACCACGATTGCACCTTACACAAGTCTTACTTTAGTTATGGGAGATAATTGAATTTTTGTTTGTTATCTATTTTTGAAAATAAGAGGAAAGTGCTTGTCTTGATAAATTTGAGATATTGATAAATGGTATTTAAATTGGATGATTCTCTATCTTTTCTAAAGTTTGTTGTTTTGACTTTGTGGGTGCGTCAACTGTAAACCCTCAAGAGACCATACTCGTCCACTAGGAGGAACTTAAGGATTTAAAGGGCTTGTTGCACGTGATAAGTGCAATCGTGAGTCCTATGAAAGTGGCTAGTTACTTTTTCTTTTTTTTATTTATTTTTTTGCTTAAGGGTTATCAAACTTAGGTGTGGGGAATTGATATAGTTGATTTTTAGTACAAATAAACACCTTAAGTTTTAATTTTTAGCCTTTAAAAATATTTTATTTATTTATTAAACATAATTATTATATTTATTTTATTTTATTGAGAAGGGAAAGGAAGCCCACAAGAAATAGCCAAGCCCACGGTAAAACGAGCAAGCCCAAGATTGAGCTGCTGTCGAGAAAAAAGACAAGGAAAGAGAAAATAAGAAAAAGAAAAGGAAGCTGCAGCCTATGGAAAAAGAAAAGAAAAGAAGAAATTGGAAAGCAGGGGGGCTGCTGCCGAAGAAATTGAAGAAGAAGCAGCAGCCAAAAAAAAAAAGGAAAAAGAGAAGGCGGCTGCCAAAGGGAAGGAAAAAAGAAAAAGAGCAGCAACCACCATTAGAAGGGACCGGGGCAGTAGAAGAAGTTGCGCAAGCAGCTTAGGAAACACAGAAAAATTGCAGCAGCAGAAAATAAAAAAGTGGCAGTGGCAGTAGCAGAAAATAAAAAAGGCAGCAACATTAATTGGAAGAAAGCCATGGTTTCCTCTAAGAAATTGGTTCATTCTTTTCTTTTAGTCATGAACTAAATTTATTTTTACAATTTTGATGAAATCCTAGTTATGTGACTTTTTTATTTTATTTTGGGAGATTTATTATATTATTCATGTGATTAGATATCTTGGAATGTTTCTTGGCTTGATGCAATTAATTCTTTGTGATTGTTCTTGTGGAATAATTATTTGGTTAATTGATATTTTTATCCATGCTTAGTTCTTGTAGTCTTAAGTATGAGAGATATATGAGTTTTGTAAGTATATTGTGGGTTTTAGAATTAAATAGTTTATACTAATTTTAGATGATTTATGTCATAGAATTGAATAAGTTATGCTAATGGTTAGATGGGTTATGTCATGCATTTAAACACAATATATTTTTTTAGTTAATCGAGTCTCATAGCCTAGATTACCACATAAAGATCTAATCTTTTCTCCTAAATAAAATTAAATAATTGTTATAAAGGTTAGTGGTGGATTCAAGGTTCTAAATCATCTTTTTTGGTTAATCTCTTGTTAGTTTTAATTTAGTTATTTTGTTCATTAGTTTTAATTAAATTTAGGTATAATTTTCTTAGATAATAAAATTTCATTCTTCTTTTTATAAAATTAATTTAGGTAGATAATAATTTGAGTAGTTGAGCATTTTTCTGTAGTTCGATACCCTGATACTTCTGTATGACATTGATCTTGTGCACTTGCAAGTATTGAGTTTACAACTTTGGTATAAAAATCTCGATCAGATATCCATTTTAAAAATATCTTTATTGCTCTTCTTGTTTCTAAAAGAATCCTTTTTAGGATCAAATCTCAATGAAATAAGGTTAGTACATTATATTTAGTAATCTAGTTACAATTTTACTATTTTATTTCGCCGAAATCCATTCACAAATAGCAAAAAAAATCAAGTTTTTAAAATTCTAAAAATTTCTACATTCCCCTTATAAAAGTAGGGGTTTTAGTAACACTCCTCATTTAATAAGTGGATATGGCTCATCTTATATAAACCATAAGGACATTTTCCATCAACCCTGTATATAATATAAGTGGTTGGGTGAAAATCACCTTATGGTTTATAAGGGGTTGATCAGTCAAATCCGGTCTAGTTTGATCGGCTCAGTTTGACCAATTGAGTTGAATTTTTGAATTTTTTTTCTTTAAATGTCTATGGTTATGAATTCTATTTATTAGTCAATTATTATTTTATTTTTCTGTTGTTTTGTTTTTTTTTGAGGAAAAATAAGATTATATTTTATTAATGTCTAACTGAAATGCATGAGCTACATTTGGTGGAATGTTTTTAGTCCAATTCAAAGGTACATTAGAAGGAAAAGTAGACTTAGCTAAAAGGTTGGTTAGATAATTGCCTGACCTGTAAAAATGAGGAAAATTAGTGGAGTTAGGATCTAAAAAGCTAAGAAAATGTGAAGATAAAGAACCAAGTTCTGATAAGTCTCCTCCTTGGGAGGAGGGACTCTAGATGACTAGGAGCGAATCACTTTCAATAATCAAGTGACTAGAGATGGAAGAACCACTCACATAACCTTGTCCAATGATACCAATAAACTCTCCATAATCCAGTGTTTAAAGTGGCCTTGACGAGGTAGGGCCTTTGCAAGGAAGGAAATCCCCAAATGGTTCCTAACCAGAATTCTAATGCCAATTTTGTGTTCAGAAAAAAAGCTATATGAATATTCACCTTCATGTATCCTCGGTCAGGAGGCTACCAATACACCTTTCGGTGAGAGAGGGTTGCTTCATTCTGAGGCGTCTGACTGGAAATAGAGAAGCTTGTATTCATCAGCAATATGTAAGATGTGTGTGGCAACTTGATTTGTAGTAGAGCATGAGTCTTTATGGTAGAATTTGTTCCGAGCATACCAAATCAATCATGCATAGATAGCAAAGATACAGACTGCCTTGGCTTTATAATGTATAAAAATAGAGTGAGTAAGATCTTTGAAACTAAGAGCTGATATATTCCTCAATTTGTTACCAAAAATCTTAGATTCTTGACCTTCTATGCAAACTCACAATCAAACAAGGTATGTCAATCATTTTTAGGTTGAAATCCACAGCACACCCATCCCCTGTTATCTGCTAATCCCCTTTCCATAAGGTTTTCTTCAGTGGGAGAATATTCAGCATAGCTTGCCAAAGGAACATCCTAATTTTTGGTTGCACCATGAGTTTAAAAAAGGAGTTCCAAACTTGAATTCTTGGATTGTGTTAGAGGCGCCATTAATCGATCTGATCGAGCAGATGTGGTTCATTCTTACCTTGTATCTAGACCTGATAATGTAACTACAATTAAGGGTATGGTTTCATATAAACTTGTCTTCTGACCAAGTAGGATTGCCTTGGCTTCATAATGAAGAAATAGATGCCCAAGTTGATCCTCTCTCCAACAGGTTTGATTAAAATCTATGAGATTAGCCACCTATCTTTCTGCGCTCTAAAAAAGAAAAAAAGAGGATGGTGTGTGCCCATGAAGGAAAGGCATCCATTTATTATGCAAACTGTTAGTGGAGAATCCGTTGCCAACACAAGATCGAATTCCTAAGGATATGAGGTTTCTTCCTCAAGGAGGCTTTGCCACAGGTAGGAAGGCCTACGGCCTAATGAAGCACCTAGGAAATCCCTAGAAAGGAAGTATTTTGCATAGAGCCATTTAGCCATTAAAGATGATGGAGAGAAAATAGCATGCCAACATTGCTTGGAGAGCAAAGCAATGTTAAAACCCTCAAAATCTCTAAACTCCATCCCCCCATGATATTTGGTTTACAATGATCCTCTCATGATTTCCAGGAAAGCTTTTTATTACCTTTGGGCCTACCCCAGAAAAACTAAAGAACCATAGAATTTAAAGGATGAATGATGTTAATAGGTAAGAGAAAACAGGACATGGTATAAGAGGGATTGCTTGAACCACATTTTTTAATGAGGTATCTTTACCTACTTGTGTCCTTCCATCAGTTGAGTGTCTTCTACACTCTGTCATTGACAAATTGAAAAATTTGCTTTGTGGATCTTCCAATGAGGCACGACAAACCAAGATAAGTTCCATAGTCTCCCATTTTTTCTTTTTTGTGATATCCAGTATCGTAGTAGTGGAATCTTGAAGAGACAGAGGAACAATCTTTTCAAAGAAAAGAGCAGATTTTTGAAAATTTACCTCTTGTCAAGAAATGGAAGCATAATCTTGAAGGACTTTCTTGATTGCTTCAGCCTGCAGAAAAGTTGCTTTACAAAGTATAATGCTATCATCTAATATTTGGATGCTAAGGCTATTTCAACTTGCCCCTCCAATGTTTGGATGGAGGCGGTTCCAAATGTTATTTTACTGCTGCTCAAGCATATCAAATAAAAAATTTGTTTTCCCCTAAAAGAATCCTATATCATTCATACTGTTTATTAATTAATTATTTCATACTGTATCATGCACATTATGAATAATACATATAGTATTAACTACAAAGTTTTATTAAGTAGTAGTATACTAACCAATTACTAATTTCTAGGCATAAATTTTATTAATGCACAGATTTATAATATTATTTTTACTAAATTTAATTAAAGTGAAATAGTAAATGAATCATTTAATGAAATACAAACAATAACATTATTAACAATAGAAAAATAAAATGAATAATATTAGAATCTTTTCAGGTATTGATTGTGTCTTTTTTTAGACAGAGTTGACCTTTTTGGAAGTCTTGCTATGTTTTGGAATAATGGAACTGTTGTTACTTTGCTTGGTTACTCTATTGGTCATATTGATGTGTTTATTTCTTTACTTTCGTTGTTTTCATTTTAATGGGTTTTATGGTAACCCAAAAATTGAGCTTAGACGATTCTCGTGGGATCTTATTTGTGGCCTCTTTCTTTGTCAAACTTAACTTGGCTTGTTACAGGTGACTTCAATGAGATTCTTCACCTTGAGGAAAAAACTAGAAGAGAGAGGAATAATTGGCAGATTGATAACTTCCGAGATATTCTCTTTGGAGGCCCAAAATTCACTTGGAAGGGACCCAAATATGGTTCTGATTATATCATAACCCGTCTGGATAGAGGATTAATCTCTGCTTCTTTCTCTTAGATTTTTTCTTTTTGTAGTTTATCTAATACAACTACTAGCATGCTGACTACCTTGCTCTTGTTATCCTTTTGTTGTAGGATCTTACTTCTTCCCCTCACAAGAAGGCTAAACCTAGGCATTTTGAACAACATTACATCAAAGATGATGATTGGCTTGAGTTTCTAACAATTTCTGGTTAGGTGATTTATCTCCTTCAACATACAGTTTTAGGGCGAATCTCAGCTCCATACTTGATCATATTTTGAAATGGAGTAAAAAGAAGCATGGAAATCTTATGAATAACTTAAGGAAAATCAAGGAAAAACTTTACTCCATTTGATCTCAACCTTTTTAGTCTATTCATGATGATTGAAATGGAACTTAAGAAGCTCCTCTCATAAGAAGAAGACTATTCGAAAGCGAGATCAAGAATATATTGGCTCATGAAGGAGAATGAAATACACATTTCTTTCACCTAAAAGCCTCTCAACATCACAAGCCCAACACCATCACACATCTCAAAGCTCCAATGTGCTGGACATCATTGATCCTAATAAAGAAATTGAACTTGCTATCCTAAATTATTTTCAATCTATTTATACTTTTAAAAACTCTTTTTATGTCCTGTAGGATGGAATGATAGATCGTGTCTTATCTCTTGGTGAATTAGATTCCTTGACAAAACCATTTTCCCCATACAATATCTTGATAGCGCTGAAACACATGAAGGGTAGAAAAGTACCAGGGCCAGATAGTCTACAAGCTTGCTTCCTTCAAAAGTATTAGCATATATTAGGAACAAAGGTAACTCATATGCTTCTTGGCATCTTAAATAATAGGGATAGTCTTTATGTTTTTAATGACAACTAACATTACTAATTGCTAAGGTCAAGTCCTTTGTCCTTGTAAAAGATTGTAGACCTATTGGCCTCTGTAATATTTGAAAAACCTTAGAGGGGGGGTGAATAAGGTTTTTGGCTAATTTAAAAAATTCTTTTGTATGATTAGAAAGATAAACCTCCAATTTGTTTGTGAAAGATTTCTAAAAAACTCTTTTTAATAGGAATCCACACAAAACACAATCTAATAGTATTGGCAATTAAGAAAGGAATAGGCACAGCAATTTATAGTGGTTCACTCTCTCAAAGAGTTACATCACTACCTTGAGACTCAACCTAAGGATTTCACAAATTCACTAACTTTAAAGAAGGTTACACAGCTACACAATGAGGTTCACCCTTCAAGGGTTTTACACCAAAACCTCAAGCACAACAATACAACTAGTTAATCAAAGGATCACCCAAAGGGTTTTCCACAAACCTTTGATCACAATAAAAGAATAGAAAGAGTTAGGAACAATGTTACCAATTTAGCTTGTGAAGAGGAAGATTACAACTCAATGGTATACTTCTACAAGCACCTCTTTTCTTCTTCTTTGATGGATGATCAATAATGAAGCTCAAGAAGATTTTTGTTTGGGATTGAAAATGATTTGTAATAAAATGTATTTTTGAAGCTCTTTAAATGTCTTGAATGTTCTCAATGAATAATTCCCAAACTTGTATGTTTTATGGCTGAAAATCAAGTGTTTATATAGAGTTTTGAAGCACAAGACCGTTGCCTTTAGACAATAGCCGTTATTTTTCAGAAATGATAGAAGCATTCTGTGCAACGGTAAAATTTGTACAGTAACAGCAAAAACCGGACGACCGGTTCCTGAAAACGGACTGCCGGTTTTTTAAAACAGAAAGATTCGGACTTGGAAAACGGACTGCCGAATTTTGATATATAGAAAATCGGACTGCCGGTTTTAAAAACCGGATGACCGAGTTTTTGAACAGAAAGATTCGGACTTGATTTTCTGAAAAAACGGATTGCCGAATTTTTACTTTGGAAAAAACGGACGCCCGGTTCTAAAACCGGACTGCCGAATTTCTGATTTTCCTCAGCCAAGTTTTTTTTTAAACAAAAACTTTCTTCCAAGTTTCAAAGGCATTCTTGACAATTATTTTAAAGAGAAGAAAAACTTTCCAAAACATCTTCAGTCAAGAATACTTGGATTTTATCAAAAGATTATATTTTAGAAAATCATAAGAAGAGCTTCATGTATTATCAATTGATCAAAGACTAAGACTAGGGAGTTTTACAAGATAGTACCTAGTTCATAAATACAATGCCTTCAATGTCTTCAATGATGGCTTGATCTCTTCTTCTCTATTTTGCCCTCATCAACAAGATCTTTTGCTTGAGACTTTGAGACTTCACATGTTCTTCTTTTGTTCTATGAAGGGTTAGCTAACATACTCACACAAGCATATGTTAATCATAATCAAAACACAAGTAATAATGCCCTTAGGGCTAACAATCTTCCCCTTTTTGATTATGACAAACACATATGCAAGAAGAACAAAAGAACAAGAGTAAAGTATGGTGATGCATCAAAATATCAAAAAGTGCAAAGCATAACAATCACCAAGAAGATAACTCCCCCTTGCATCCATAATCATTGTAGACAATTTATAGGCATCATCAATAAACAATCACCATATTAACAAAATTTCTCCCCCTTACATAGGCATCATCAATAAACAATCACCATATTAACAAAATTTCTCCCCCTTACATCATGCACTATTTTCTCCCTCTTTTGTCATAAATCAAAAAGTTTTTAGGAGAGAAGTACCAAGGGATCATAGAAGAGGTGGTAGTAGGACTTTCAACATTAAAGTATCATCATGAAGTCCATAATAAGAAGAGCCTAAAAAATGCAACAAACAGATTATTTAGGAGTTAGGAATACCACATAAAAGCAAATTTGGAATAGAAATAAGCAAGTTAAAACCATATCATTAAAAATGAAAAACAGAAGTTTGAAAAGAGTTTCGGACAAAACAGGAGAAAGAAGGGTTTATAAGAAAAAAATCTCAGTCATCTCTATCTCCTCCTCCTTGCTCGAGTCTCTTAACCCATTCTTGTGTGTCGGTCATCTTTTGGTCCAAGGCATCAATTTTCCCATCCAAAGCCTCAAAGCGACCGTCGAATGCATCAAATCGGGTGTTCATTGATGTTTGGAGAGAGACGATCATATCCATAAGCTGACTCATGCTTCCTGAAGATGAGCCTTCCTCTGTTCGTTCCTGTCGTTTCTTTTGTCTCGTTTCTCTTCTTTGTATTTCCGCCTCTGTTTCTTCATCACTATCTTCTTCTTCTATGTCCATGTCCTGTGGATCGTCATCATCGTCTTCCTCATCACTGTCATCAACATCTTGTCCACCTCGGATATATATCCCAGCTTCGTCTTTTTCAAACCCCATTCTTTTGAAGGTTTGCTGAGTGTATATCTTGCCAGGTCCAATGTGATTACCCATCCCAACCAAATTTATCACAAAGTGTTGGAGGATTTTAGTGATAAAGCAACCATACGACAAGCATTTCATTTGGGAAGATTGTGCAGCTAGCATATGTTCTATAGCCATAAAGCCAAAATTCATTCTCCTTTTCTCATGCAAGGCTAGCATCACAAATGCATGCATGTTGGTGATAGAGGATTTATGCCCAACATTTGGAATGATGATGTTAGATATCATGTGATGAAGCACTCTCCCATATGCATCTAGTTTATTAACATTTCTATCATCATGCCTTTTCAATATCTCTCCCTTAGTGAAAATCTCTGCAAAACGTTTTTCACTGTATAAATTTTGATCATAGAACTTTTTGTTCTTTGTGTAAAACCTGATACCATCTTGAGGGGTATCCAAAATGACATTTAGTAGTCTATCATCAAATGCTATATCCCTTCCCCCAATTCTAGTCACTATCCATTGATGTGAGATGTTATCCACCTTTTCAATTCTACCTTTGTGGAGATTAGCATAGAATTCATAGATCATGTCCACATAATACAGTTCATTGACAATCAATAGAGGTATCCAACCAATTATTTCAAAGAGATTAGGAATAACCTCCATACCTTGCATATCATCCAAGTCCACCCTATGACCCGAAGCAATTTTTCGGTGATTCCTAGTCCACTCTTCGAACCTAGCAGCTTCCCTTACTGAGATAAACCTTTCTGGAACTCTAGAAACCCTAGCAGCAGCAGTGGCAGCCCCAGTTCCAGCAAGTACTCTTTTTCCTTTCCCTTTTCCTCTACTGGTGCCTACTTCTTCAAGATTTTGCCCTGAACCAACTTGGGCATTCTTTGTTTTGACCATTTTTGAGCAATTTCGAGAGTAGGGTTTGGAGAGGAGATGAAGAGTTTTGGAGATTGGTAGATAGTAATTAGAGAGAAAAATAGGTTCTTTGCAGTAACAGGAGATGAATTTGAAGAGAAATAAGTAGAAGATTGAAAACCAGAACAAGAAATCGGACGGGTCTTGTGAGTGGTGGTGTTTTCGGTCGAGAGAGTGAGAGAGAGTTTGGAGAAGAATGTGAGGAGTTAAAAGAAAATCTGATTTTTAAAACGCAGTCCCGACCTAATTTGAGAAATTCGGTCGACCGTTTGTTAAAACCGGTCTTCCGGTTTCAGGATTTTCTAAAAATCGGACGTCCGAGTTTTTGGTGTAGGCGTCCGATTTGAGAGTCCGAATATCTCTGGAATTTTTTGAAAGAAGAAGTATGAGTCCGGTTTTAAAACCGGACGTCCTAATTTTAAAATAGGAGTCCGAATTTTTTTTGAAACATCAGCAAGTCAGAAAATACGGAAAAGGCAAATACAAGCAACACACATTATTCATTAAATCTTCCTATACCAAGTAATTTTCTTAAATAGCAAAAACGATCTTCTGAAAGAGGTTTTGTAAAAATATCGACAATTTGATCGTCAGTGCAAATATACTCTAAAAATACATCACCTTTAGCAACATGATCTCTAATGAAGTGATGTTTGATTTCAATGTGTTTTGTTTTTGAATGCTGCACAGGATTTATGGAAATATTTATGGCACTAGTGTTATCACACAAGATAGGTATGCACTTAAAAGAAACACCGAAATCAATTAAAGTGTGTTTCATCCAAAGTACCTGAGCACAACAACAACCGGCTGCGATGTATTCCGCTTCGGCGGTTGATAGAGACACGCACGATTGTTTCTTGCTGTACCAAGATACTAAGCAACCTCCCAAGAATTGGCAATTTCCACTTGTACTCTTCCTTTCTACCTTACATCCGGCGTAGTCCGCATCAGTGTAGGCGATAAGATCAAAACAAGATTGTTTAGAGTACCACAAGCCATAATCATATGATGAAATTAAGTATCTCAAAATACGTTTTACAGCTATTAAATGAGATTCCTTGGGGCATGCTTGGAATCTAGCACACAAACATACTGCAAACATGATATCCGGCCTACTAGTCGTTAAATAAAGTAAACTACCGATCATACCTCTATAAGTCTTTTCATCAACACTTTTACCTTTTTTCATCTTTGTCAAGCTTCAATGACGAGCTCATAGGGAGTACCGATACCTTTTGCATTGCTCATCCCAAATCTTTTGAGAAGCTCTTTGGTGTACTTCTCTTGATTGATGAAGATTCCATCTTTAGTTTGCTTGATTTGGAGGCCGAGAAAGTACGTCAATTCTCCCATCATGCTCATTTCAAATTCTTTTTGCATGAGTGAGGCAAATTCTTCACATAAAGAGATATTAGTAGCACCAAAAATGATGTCATCAACATATATTTGGACAAGAAGAAGATCATTGTTACAAGAGGTTTTTGTAAAAAGAGTGGTGTCCACAACACCTCTTGAAAAATTATTTGAAAGAAGAAAACCACTTAATTTTTCATACCAAGCCCTTGGGGCTTGTTTTAAACCATAGAGAGCTTTTGAGAGTTTGAAAACATAATTTGGAAATTTTTCATGTACAAAACCGGGAGGTTGTTCAACATAAACTTCCTCCTCAATATCACCATTTAGAAAGGCACTTTTAACATCCATTTGAAAGAGTTTGAATCCTTTAAAACAAGCAAAAGCTAAAAGCATCCTAATAGATTCAAGTCTAGCAACCGGAGCAAAAGTTTGATCAAAGTCTATGCCCTCTTCTTGATTGAATCCTTGGGCAACAAGTCTAGCTTTGTTTCTAATGACTTCTCCGGATTCATTTAGTTTGTTTCGAAAAACCCATTTTGTGCCAATTGTGGGGTGATTATGTGGTCTAGGGACTAAAGTCCAAACTTTGTTTCTTTCAAATTGATTTAATTCCTCTTGTGTAGCAATAATCCAAAACTCATCGCATAAAGCATCCTCAATAAACTTAGGCTCAATTTGTGATAATAAAGCAAAGTTATCGATAAAATACCTTCTTGTTCTTACCCCTTGAGATACATCGCCAATAATTTCATCTTTGGAGTGTCCTTTTGGATATATCACCTCTTGAGGAAGATTTTGAGTTTCTTGTTCGTTTCCTTGTTTTTCCTCAATCTCTTCTTCCTCCATAGCATGCTCTTCCATTGCTTGATTGTACAATGGTTGGTTACTTTGAGTGTTATCTATGTCATCATCATCATCAACTTTCTTGTCGAAAACGTTAGTGTCATCAAAATTAACATGAATGGACTCTTCAACACACAAGGTTCTTTTGTTGAAAACTCTAAAAGCCTTTTTTTTTGAAGAATAACCAAGAAAAATTCCCTCATCGGATTTTCGATCAAATTTTTCAAGATTGTCCTTGGTGTTTAGAATAAAGCATTTGCATCCAAAAACTTTAAAATAACCAATTGAGGGGGTTTTATTAAAAATGAGTTCAAAGGGAGTTTTCTTTAATGAAGGTCTCAAGATAACACGATTCATAATGTAGCATGCGGTGTTAACGGCCTCGGCCCAAAAATATTTAGGAAGGGAGTTTTCACAAAGCATAGATCTTGCCATTTCTTGTAACGTACGATTTTTCCTCTCCACAACACCATTTTGTTGTGGGGTTTTAGCGGCCGAAAAATTGTGTTATGCCAAAATCATCACAAAGTTTTGTAAAATCTTGATTGTTAAATTCTCTCCCATTATCACTTCTCATAGAGATCAATTTACAATCAAGGGAGGTTTGAATTCTTTTAAAAAGTTTAACAAACTCATGAAAAGCTTCATCTTTTTGACTCAAAAACAAAGTCCAAGTAAATCTAGAGAAATCGTCAACAATTACAAAAGCATACCTCTTACCACCGAGACTAGTGGTCCTCATTGGTCCAAATAAGTCCATGTGAACAAGTTCCAAAGGTTTTGAAGTTGAAATCATTTTCTTTGGTTTAAAAGAAGTCTTGATTTGTTTTCCAAATTGACAAGCATCACAAAGTTTAGTTTTCTCAAAATGAAGTTTTGGTAGGCCTCTAACAAGTTCTTTTGAAGATAGTTGGTTTAATAAATCCATACTAACGTGACCAAGTCTTCTATGCCACAAAAATGCATCATTATCATGAACCGAGAGACACTTCAAGTTTTGGGAAAGAAAATCTTCAAGATGAAAGACATATACGTTTCCAATTCTTTTAGCAACAAAAATAGATTTGTTTTCATGTTTATCAATGATAGAGCAAGAATCACTTTCAAAAACAACCTTTTTTCCACTATCACATAATTGATTAATACTAAGCAAATTGAATTTAAGACCATCAATTAGAAGAACATCCTTAATAAGAGAGGAAGAATTGTTACCAATGTTCCCTATACCAATGATTTTTCCTTTGTTCTTATCTCCAAAAGTTACAAATCCACTTTCAGTTTCTTTGAGAATGCTCATAAGTGATGAATCCCCGGTCATGTGCCTTGAGCATCCGCTATCCAAGTACCACTTAGATGGCCTTGATTTGTGTTCCTACAAAAGAGGAAGTAGAAATGATTTTTGGTACCCACATCTTTTTGGGTCCATGGATGTTAGTTTGGTTTTCTTTGATTTTCCAAATGGTTTTCACTCCTCTTTCAATCTTTTTCTTTATAAAACACTTTGTGGCTTTATGACCACTCTTTTCACAATAGGTGCAACAAAGGTGTGAGTGAGATGATGAAGCCTTTACAAACCGTGTTTGTTTTGAGAAATTATTGGAATAAGTATATCCAATACCATTTTTATCAAAAGGTGATCTTTGAGAGCCAAGAAGTTTTTCAAAGTTTTCTTTTCCTTTTGTGAATTTTTCAACACATAGAGTGAGATCACTCACCTTTTTCTTTAAGACATCATAATCAATCAAACATTTTTCAAGAAAGGAAATCTTTTCACAAAGGTTTTTGTTTTCTAAAACAAGTTTTTGAAAGTCATCATTTGAGCTCTCTTTTTCTTTCTTCAAGACTTCCAAGGATTCAAGAATGGCTTTATTTTCACAAATGAGTCTTGAATTTTCATCCAACAAAAATTGAGTTTTGCTTTTCAACTCTTTGTTTCGTTTGGTAACCTTTTTGCACTCATCATACATTTCAATAAGCATTGTGCTAGGATCAACATCACAATCATCATCAAGAATACTAGAAGAGTTAGGAAGTGAAGATTGTACCTCATTTTCTAGTGCCATGAAGCATATGTTGGCATTTTCTTCTTCTTCATTTTCACTTGAGTCTTGATCCCAAGTTCCAATTAGACCTTTGCCTTTCTTCTTCTTCTTCAATGCCTCAAGCTTGGCTTCTAAAGCTTCTCTTTCCTTTTCAAGGGCCTTGGGACAATCGGCTATAAGATGATCGGTACTATTGCATTCAAAACATCTACCTTTGAAGAGTGATGAGCTTTGACCTCCTTTCTTGAGTGGAGGTTTCTTCCCTCTATTGTTGAAACCTTTCTTGTAGAATCTTTTGAATTTTCTCATTATTAATGCCATTTCCTCATCATCATCAACCTCATCTTCATTGTTTGATGAGTACGGTTGATCATCTTCATTTGCCTTGAGTGCAATGCCTTTTCTTCCCTTTTCTTCATCTTCTATTTCATTCAATCTTTTTATTTTCATTTCATAGGTAAGAAGTGACCCTATGAGTTCTTCAATCGGGAGTAGTCTCAAATCCTTTGATTCTTCAATAGCTAGCGTTTTTGGTTGCCAAGCTTTTGGAAGTGCATCAAGAATTTTTCTATTTGCTTCCCCTCTTGAGTACTCCTTCCCATATGCCTTTAGGCCATTTGTGATGTTGGTGAACCTTGTGAATATGTCACTAATGCTCTCATTTTGTTTCATCATAAATAACTCATAGTCTCTCACCAACATAGCCAACTTTGATTCTTTTACTTGATTTGTTCCTTCGTGAGTGACTTCAAGTAACTTCCACATTTCATGAGCCGAATCGCATCCGCTCACTCTATTGTATTCGCTTGCATCTAAGGCACAACTTAGAATATTCATAGCTTGGAAGTTTAGAGTCATCTTCCTTGAGTCGAATTCATCAAATTCTTCAATCTTCTTGGCTACCCCATTTATTTTGGGAATGTAAGGACCTTTCTCTACAATACTCCACAAGTCAAAGTTAATAGAACATATATACAACTTTCATGGTAGCCAACCAAAGATAAGATTTCAAATCAAAACACTTGTTTGAGGTATTAAAGGAATTCAAAGAAGAATTTCAAAAAACACTTGAGGTGCAAGTGTTTAAAAGACAATCCAAGAGCATTTAGAACCAATAAAGGAAATTGATCATCACAAAAGGGATAGGAAACACTAAAGAAAGAAATTAGAAATAAAAAACAACTAATGAAAAGAAAACTAAGCTAATCAAAACAGAAGAAGAGCACTAAAACAATTTTTTTTAGAAAACAAGGAACAGTGATACTCTGTCACTAAAAATGCAATTACTCAACAAGTATAACACCAAATGGAGTTATATTAATTCAGAAATATGCAAAACTCAAATAAGATAGAAATGATCACATATTTTGTCCAATTTAAATAAGTAGAATATGAGATATTATGAAATTAAACCACTATTGTTCACAATTTCCAGTTTCAGGACAGATTGAAAGTTTTGATCTAATTGACCAACCTAATCAACTCCAAATTAAGTAAAACCTTATTTCAAAAGATCCCCGAACTCAAAGAAGTTTAGATCTATCACAATTTTTTCACACAAAAGCACGTTTGACATTCTTTCCATTCAATTTGTTTTACATGAATTTTATGCACGAGTTTTGCATGATCTTCATGGATATTCTTTTAGATCATCATGTACTACTCTTTTTTTTTAATTGCAGAAAATTGAATGAAAATGGAGCTTACTTGAGGGTAGCTTTGATACCAAATGATATGAAATTGGATCCAAATGATATAGAATTTGATGTACAATGGATAAATTCTTCAAATCGACACCTCAAGGATCTTTGCCTTCAATAGAACTTGATAATCCATCATCCTCAAGTAACCCTTAGCCAATGTAAAGATATCTTGAGTCCGTGATAAACAATCTTTCCTCCATAATCTAATTTAACTTATGGGATTGATTACCCAACACCTAATTAGACTCTTATGGAGAACACATAGTTGTACAATAATTACAAGATTGAAATATCAAAGAGTAGAAATTCTAATCAATTGTAGAAACTCTTGGATCTTCCCAATAAAAGTGATTCAAATAAAATCATCTAATGAAGATCACACCCTAGATAGAAGTTAAAAAGAAGCTTGAAAGCTCAAGAACCCTAGAACAACTCAAATAAGTGTCTTTTTGTGAAAGAATGTGGATTTACTCTCTGAAAGTTACATCTTAATTCCTAGCTAAAATTGACAATAATGTTGTTTATTATAGAATGTGGATTTACTCTTTGCTCGTTAATGTTGTTTCATGCCTTAATCCAAAGCAATCTTGAGCAAACTTGACAGATTTGAAGATTTATTTGAAAATTTGTCAAGATGGTTGTTCTTAAGAACTTGCACTGTAAACTCAAAGCATTCAAGAGGTTTAATCTCTTCTTACTTCCCTTAAGTAACAAAAGTTTCATTGTAAATTGAAAAGCAACAATAAGTTTTAATCCTTATTGTCTCTAATTCTTAAGTTTCAAGATTTAGATTTAGAATTTTTTTTGTTGGGAACAGGTAAAAAAGTGTAGATTTAAGTTTCAGTAGTTTAAGTAGTTAAATTACTTTAAGTTTAATTATGACTTTAAGTTAAGTAGTTTAAGTAGGCTATATCCTCCATAAAAGTCATTAGAGGCTCTCTCACCATATGAAATATTTACTAGATATACTACATAGTTATATACTAAATACACTAAAGCTAATTTTTCCTTTTCTATAGTTTCTTGTTTCTTCATGGTTGAATAATATTCACACTATGGCTTCCATGAATACGAGATGTGTATATAGTTGAATACAATTCAGTTTTAGAAGCTCTGGAAAATATACCAGATTGTAGTTGGATGTATAGAGAAAGAGGGCCCGACATTAAAGGTCTTACAAGGGAATATATTAATGGAGTAGATTGTTTTGTACATCATTGTCAAGAATCAAATAATAGAAATGAAAAAGATTTGAGATATCTGTGTTCAAAATGTAAAAATAAGAAGTTTATACATGCCAAGCATGCGAAGGAATATCTTTTGCGGTAGGGTTTTGTGCCTTGTTATCATAATTGGACAGTTCATGGTGATAAAATGTGGCCACATGATGAGGACCCTTGTTCTTGCAGAATATGTTGGTACAATCCTATCAAATATTAGGCTAGAAAGTTCACGGTCAATGCCAACTGAAAGTAACTCATATTATGAGATAGCATTTGGTGAAGCCAGGCCGAACTTTTTCCCTCATGAACAACTACCTAATCCTGAGGCACAAAAGTTTGTTCACATGTTAAAAACGACCGAGACACCGTTGGCTGAAGGTAATGACAGACATTCAGTTTTAGCTGCGACCGCGAAGTTGTTGTACATTAAGTTTGAGAACCAATAGACTCAAAAGTCATACGATGATATTTGTACATACATAAAGAAGTATTTGCCGCCAGCCAATAATACGGTCGAAGATTTGAATGCGATGCAAAAATTGATATTCGGATTAGGATTGCCCGTGCAAAGAATTGATATGTGTGCCAACAGTTGTATGCTTTATTGAAAGGAGGACTCTGATCAATAGAACGGAATGTAAGTTTTATGGCAGTCACCGGTACAAGATAAGTAGGAAGAAGAGAGGGAAGAAGAAATCGAGATTGAAGAGGCCGGTGAAGATGATGTGTTATTTTCCGTTAACTCCTAGATTGCAAAGATTGTATTATTTGAAAAGAACTACCATACACATGACATGGCATTCGGAAAGTGAACAAGAGCTGGATGTGATGAGTCATCCTAGAGATAGAGAAGCTTGGAAGCTTTTTAATAGGATTTACTCTAAATATTGGCAGAAACAAGGAACGTGAGACTTAGCTTGTGTACGATGGGTTTTTCAGTTTTGTAATGGCGGAAAAGACATATTATTCGTGGCCAGTAATGGTAATCCCATATAACTTTCCGCCTTGGATGTGTATGAAAAAGGAGATAACGTTCTTAATGGTTCTCATCCCAGGTCTAAAAAATTCAAAAAATAATTTGGATGTTTATTTGCAACCGTTGATAGAAGAATTTAATCAGTTGTGGGATGTTGGGACCCTTACTTATGACATCTCGAAGAAACAGAATTTCCAATTGTGGATGCACCTTTTTGGACAGTTAGTGACTTCCCGACATACGATATGTTGAGAGGTTGGAGGATAGCAGGACCGTAGGTTTGTCCATATTACATGAAAAAGAAACAACCCTTTTAATTGAAAAATGGGTTAAAAAATCTTGGTTTGACTGCCATCGACTCATCAATTTAGACGAAATTCTAGGTCTTTCAAGAAAGGTAGAGGTGAAGACTACTCGTTCCCTCCTAATATGGAGCGGGATGATCAAGAAGCTAAGGAGTTAATTGAAGAACCAATCACTAGAGTAAGGGCAAGGAAGATCAAGGGTTATGATGATAGAATAGCTAAAGGAATGATGGAATTTGTTGAAGAATGCATGAAGGATGGATTAAACTTCAAGATAGAAGCATTAGAAGATGATGATAAACCTTCCAAGTTACTCATGATTCATGTTTTAAGAATGGGACCACCAATGGAGCAAGTTGGAGGTGCAAAAGATAAAGGAGAGTAGAAACCAAAGCTTACCATCAGTGGTAGGCCTTGTACCGACCATCCACGTAGGCTTCCGGATAGAATTCTTAAGAGAGCCAAAAATCTACCACCAACAGTAGGTTCAACTTATCGTCGACAGTATGGTCTGGATTCATATAATCAATGTTTCAAATGGTTTTTGGTGTGTTAACTCTATTTCAATCTTTTAATTAAGGTCTTAAAATGGTCTTTTAGTGACCTAAGACATAGTCAAAGTAGGGCTAAGTCTTAAACTCTAAAAATACTTCTTATTAGCTCATTTGTATTAAGTTGGATTTTATATGAAAGTTAGAGTGTTTGAATTAGGGTTCTTGAGTTCTTTAAGCCTTTTCCTAACTTCTATCTAGGGTTTGATCATCCTTAGGTTGATTTTATTTGAATCACTTGGATTGGGATGATCCAAGTGTTTCTACAATTGATCATAATTCCTCTTCTATGATATTTACAATCTTGTATTTATCTTAGATTAGGTCTTCTTTATAGAGCCCAATTGGGTAGTGGGTAATCAGCCTCATTGTTTTATTGGTATATAAGGAAAAAAATTATTCATCACAATCATAAATTCTTAGTTTAGGGTGAGCTAAGGGTGCTTTATTTTGGGTGATAATCAAGTCTTTCTTGTAGGAAAAGGTCCTTGCGGGTAAAGAATTGAAGATTTGATCCATTGCACATCAAGATCCATATAATTTGGTACCAGAGCTACCTCAAGTAAGCTCAATTTTACTCCAATTGCTGCAACTTAAAAAAAAGAGTAGTACAATGAAGATCATGCAAAACTTGTGCATAAAATTCATGTTAAGAAAAAGAATGTTAAAATGATTTTTTGTGAAAATTCCTGTGAGTTGGGGATCCTTTGAATAAGTTTTACTCAAATTAGAGTCCATTTGATTGATCAATTCGATTGACAACCAAAAAGTGTTTTGAGATCTCAGTTGCAGAAAAAGTGTGAATTAAATCAATCATATCTTATGTTATACTAATATGATTCAATTGAAATTTGAGCTCCAACTCATCCTTTTCTAGTGAGGAGTTCTATCTCAACTTGTTTGACTCGATGTTGATTAATATTTGCACAGATATTTCTGTTTAAGTTACAGGGTGTCATTGTCCCCTATTTTTTTGTACAAATTCGTTTTAGTACTCTTCCTTCTTTGTTTAGATTATCTTTGTTTTGTTTTATTATTTTTGAACTCTAATTTCTTAATTTAAGTATTTCTAAGTCTTTGTGGTTATCAGTTGTCTTTTATTTACTCAAATTACTCTTGGATTTTTTTAGAACTCTTGCACTTCAAGTGTTTGTTGAAAACCCTCTTTGAATTCCTTTAATACCTCAACTAAGAGTTTTGATTGAAATCTACTCTTTGGTTACTTACCTTGGAAATTGTGATGGAAGGAGTTTGAAGGCTTAACGGATCCTTGTGAGGAGAGAGTATGGAAAAAGGCAAGAGGATGAGTCTATCTTCATAAAAGTTATATAGAGAGTATACACGAGCGGAATGAGTTTCGTTACAAGACAGCATACAGTTAGAGAGCGATTATGAAGTCCTTTTTGTTGGTTTTTATTGTTAATTTGCAAGTTGAATCATATCTACGGAAGCTCAACTACCTACCCCTCACAATAAAGAAACTAGTAAAAGTCCTAATTCCAATTTGGATCAAGTGAAGGTTGTCATACAAGAGCTTAAGCAAATGGGAAGGATATGGGGGATATGGGAAGGGACATGACTTATCTATCTATGCAGAATAGAGGTCGAAGAAACATTGGAAGGCATATGACTCCTCATACCCAAAGGGGTTATGGAAGCTACAATCCTCATGGTCCATATGAAACACCAGTTCAAAGCACTTATCAATTATGTGATAGTGGTAAAACAAACCACTCCAGGAGTTGGAAAACATGGAGGACTAGGTGGAAGAGGATTCTAAAAACCTATAGTTGTTTCAAAGCAGTAAAGCATGGCATGAAGTTAACCTTGATGTCGAAGAAGATGGACATCCAAATAGGAGCCAAGACTACTTTTGTGGTCATTATGGTGGACAACAAGAAGAAAAATCTCTAGAAAAGATCAAATAGAAGGTGCCTAGCTTCCATGGAGATAGCGACCTAAATGTTTTTCTGGATTGGGAATAAAAAAGTGAAAAACCTTTTCAATGTGAGAAATTATAGTGAGCATGTCAAGGCTACATTGGCCATTGCCGAATTTTGGGTTATGCACGTCATTGATAGGATGAGACTATAATTCATAGAGCTAGAACTGGGGCTCCAATGGTTTAGACATGGACCGAATTGAAGATGCTCATGAGACAAAGGTTCATTCTGGAACATTTCCATAGAGAAATTCATTACAAGTTGATGACTCTCAAGCAAGGAACTAAAAGTGTTGAAGAGTGTAGACAAGAGTTGGAGATATACTTTTTGAGATTGTGCATGGAAAAAGACAAAGATGCATCCATGGCCAGATTTATTGGTGGACTCAATAGGGATATAGCTAATCAACTTGAGTTGTACCCTTTTTCCACTTCTGAGAAGATGTGCCATCTAGGGGTTAGGATTGTGTCAAAGGAAAAGGGATGGATGCATGAAAAGCTTTCTCTCTCCTTCAAGAGGTGTTGCTACTATGCCTCAAGCATCTATTTTCAAGGGGTGGCCAAAGAAAGATGATAACCTAAGCTACCTTTCAAGGATAATTCTAAGCTTAAGGTGGAGAGAAAGATAGATTGATCAATAATCCAACTAGATGCTTCAAGTGCAATGGTGTGGGGTATATAGCTATCAATTGTCCTACCAAGAAGATATTGATTTTTTGTGAAGAATTGATGAAAAAAATGAAGAGGATTTTCTTGAAGATATTATTGATGAAAAGGTTAACCACGATAATGAAGTTATTGGATACACTTCTCTAAATGCCAAAGAAGATGCTTTGAGTTTGGTGACTATAAGGGCTTTGACCACACAAGCTATTGATGAGGAACCAAGTCATCAAAGAGAGGACATCTTTCATACAAAATGTAAGGTGGAAGGTAGACTTGTTAATCTCATATATAATAGATAGTGGTAGTTGCACCAACGTCGCTAACACTTATCTTGTCAAAAATTGAAATTGCCTACTTTCAAGCATCCTAATCCTTACAAATTGCATTTGTTTAGTGGGGAGGTTAAGGTGTGGAGATGAGTGAATGTTCCTATTTCTTTGGGATCATACAATGATGAAATGGTGTGTGATATTATGCATATGCAGGTGGGCCACTTGTTGTTTCGTCATCCTTGGCAATTAGATACGAAAGGCATTCACCATGGATAGAAGAACACTTATATCTTTGTCAAGGATAGAAAATCATACACCAAGAATCCTTTATCTGCTCAACAAGTTCGTGAAGAGCAAAGAAAAATTAAAGAGAAAGAAAGGTTTGAGGATTATATGAGGAAAAAAAAATAAGCAAGGGAAAAAGAAGAGGGACATGATGTGATTGAAGAAAAATCAAGGAAGGAAAAAGTGAAGAGTGGCAAAAAAATGAGTGATCAAAAGAAAGAGAATGCTATGAAAGAAAAGAGATATTTCTACGCAAAAGAGAGTGAGATCATAGAGGCTATTGAAAAAGAAGAATTGGTCTTACTTTTCTATTCCATGGGTACATTTGTTTCTACTGATGATCATTTGTTTCTTTGTCTAGTGCTATAGTGAAGGTCATTGAAGAATTCAAGGATGTCTTCCCTAATGAGAAGCTCGATGGACTCTTCCTTTGAGAGGAATTGAACATCAAATTGATTTGGTGCCTAGTGCAATGCTTCCAAATATGTCGGCTTATAGAAGTCCACACAAAGAGACCAAAGAAGTGAGAAGACAAGTTGAAGAGTTTCTCTCCAAATGTTATGTAAGATAAAGCTAAACCCTTGTGTCGTTCCCGTTTTACTAGTTCCTAAGAAAGATGGTACATGGTGCATG
The DNA here is from genome assembly GCA_028651295.1 of Catharanthus roseus. NCBI lineage: Eukaryota > Viridiplantae > Streptophyta > Magnoliopsida > Gentianales > Apocynaceae > Catharanthus > Catharanthus roseus. The sequence continues at coordinate 2,883,922 of JAPQWS010000140.1, read as the reverse complement.
TGTGTAGATTATAAAGCCATTAAAAATATCACTATCAAATATAGGCATCCTATTCCTAGCTTAGATTATTTACTTCATGAGTTGCATGGTTCCCAAATATCTTCAAAGATAGATTTAAAATCGTGTTACCATCAAATTTGCATGAAGGAAGGGGATGAGTGGAAAATGGCTTTCAAAACTAATTTTGGACTATATGAATGGTTAATCATGCCTTTTGGTTTAACTAATGTACCTAGCATATTCATGAGACTTATGCATTATGTTAGTGAGATTTCCTTGGAAAATTTGTTGTATTTTACTTTGATGACTTCTTGGTTTATAGAAAAACTTATGAAGATCTTTTGCATAATCTTAAACAAGTTTTGGTGGTCTTGAGAAGTGAGAAACTCTATGATAACCTTGGAAAAGATGAGTTTTGTTTGGAAAAGGTGACTTTTCTAGGTTATGTGGTGAGTTCTCAAGGACTACAAATAGATGAAGACAAAGTGAAAGCTATCAAGGAATGACCTACTCCGAAGAACGCATTTGAAGTTAGAAGTTTTCATAGTTTAACAAGCTTCTATAGAAGATTCATCAAGGATTTCAGCAGCTAGTCCTTTCACAAATGTAATCAAGAAGATGAATGGATTGAAGTGGGAGGATAAGCAAAAAAGACATTCAAGTTGTTGAAGGAAAGGTTGAGTAGTGCACCTCTACTTGCACTACCTAACTTTGAAAAGACATTTGAGATTGGATGTGATGCTTTTGGAGTAGGAATCAGTGGACTCTTGATGCAAGACACATGACCTTTGACATATTTTAGTGAAAAGTTGACCATTGCGGCCTTATACTATGGTACATATGACAAGGAGTTGTATGCACTAGTAAGAACATTGAAGCATTGTCAATACTACTTGTGGCCAAAGGAGTTTGTTATTCATTACCAATCATGAGTCTATGAAGTATGTCAAGGGATAACAAAAGCTTAATGGGAGGCATGCACGTTGGATGGAGTTCATTGGAACATTCCCATACGTCGTACGTTAGAAGAAAGGTAAAGAAAACATTGTCATCGATGCTTTGTCTAGAAGGTACACTTTTCTCTCTACTCCAAGCTCAATTGCTTAGTTTTGAAAGGCCTAAGGAATTGTATGCTAGTGATCATGATTTCAAGGACATATTTGATGATTATTTGATTTTGCCTAATGACAAGTATCTCATACATGATGGTTTTCTTTACCACAAGGGTAGATTTTGCATTCTTTCTTGCTCTAGTAGATTGTTGTTAGAAAGAGAAGCTCATTGTGGTGGTTTAATTGGTCATTTTGGCATTGCAAAAACATATGACATATTGCATGAGCACTGCTTTTTGGCCTCGTATGAGAAAAGATGTTGAAAAGTTCATTGGTAATTGCTTAGAGTGTAATACAACTAAGTCTATATCTTTGCCACATGGTATTTATAGTCCTTTGGAAGTGCCTAAGGTATCCTGGGGTGATATATCTATGTATTTTATTTTTGGTTTACCTAGATCTGCTAAGGTATGGATTCCATATTTGTGGTAGTAGATAGATTCTCTAAGACGGCTCACTTTATAGTTTGCAAGAAAACTGACGATGCTAGTCATATTACAAATCTCTTCTTTACTTGGGTTGTGCGATTCCATCATATACCTAAAACCAATGTTGAAAAACCTGGACAGAAGATCGAACCGGTCAAGCTACTGGTTCACTGGTTTATTGGTTCAACCAGTCAAACTAGTGGTCAGACTGAAAAACAATATAAATTATAAATATATATTAATAATTTATCCACATACACATTATACATCAAGTAGCACCAAATATAATTAAAAATATAATTAAAGAATATTATACACTTATTAACTCAAAAAATACATAAAAAATAAAATTTCTAGTGAGAAAATTTTAAAAAAATATAAAAAATTCAAAACTTGGTTCAACCGGTTCAAATGACCAGTCCAACTAGCCGGGTCAACTAGTTTTTTACCAAGTTTGAGCTGTTCAATTTCCTACTAATTTTTTGAGAAAACCAGACAGGTCTAAGATCCGGTTCTCATTCAACCAGTCGGACCAACAGGTCTGGTCCATTTTCTCAACACTGCCTAGAACTATCGTTTTGGATCGTGACACTAATTTTCTTGGTCATTTTTGGCGTGTTTTGTGGAGAAAACTTGGAACTAACTTTTTGTATTCTACAGCTTGCCATCCACAAACTGATGGTCGAACGGAGGTGGGTAATAGAACCATTAGATAACTTCTTAGGGCCATCCTTAAGAAGTACTTGCACCAATGGGAAGACTGTTTGCAACATATTGAATTTGCTTACAATAGAGCTCGTAACTCTACTATTTCTTACTCTCCTTTTGAGCTTGTTTATGGGTTTAAATTTCTAACTCCATTTGATTTGGTTCCTTTACCTATAGATCATACTTTGAGTTTGGATGGAAAGAAAAAGGCAGAGTTTGTTCGGGCTATTCATTCCAAAGTCCATGATGCCGTTGAAGCTAATAAGGAGCTTGTATCCAAGAGGAATATGGGAAGGAAACGTGTAGTATTTGAACCCGGTGATTGGGTATGGGTTCATCTTCGAAAAGAGTATTTTCCTTCTCAAGGGAAAACAAAGTTAGATTCCCATGGCGATGGTCCTTTTTAAGCTCTTGAACGCATTAATGATAATTCATATATGATTGATCTTCCAAGTGATTATAGTGTGAGTGCTAGCTTCAATGTTTCTGACTTGTCTTTGTTAGGTGTAGGTGAGATTCGAGGACGAATCTTTTCAAAGGAGGGGAGATAATGTGAACCGGGGTGAACAAGAAGCTAAGGAATAATTGAAGGACCAATCACTAGAACAAAGACAAGGAAGATCAAGGATTATGGTGATGGGATAGCTAAAGGAATGATGGATGATAAGTCTATTTTTACCGTCCTAAGCGTTGTCGTTTTTATCGGTTTTTGTGTTCAAATATTTATAAAATAGAGTTATTGATTCGTTTCTTCTTACTGATTGTAGATACCTTCATAATGAAGATATGTTGAAAGAAACCCAAAACAAATGACTTAGTAGCAAAAGCGAAGAAAAATGGAGAAGAAACACAAAACCAAGGAAAGCCGGAAGTGTGCACTATCCAGATCCGGATGAGCATTTTCTGGATCCGGAAAGCATGACCAGATTTCAAGAAGTAATTCCAAAGACTATCCGGATCCCGATAGTCCCGTTGTCCTGATCTTGATAGTCGCGCATAGGGGCTGATTTGTAATTTTTGTAACTTTTCCTTTGTGATTATATTTTATTTTCCTCTTGTAATTTGATTCAAAAACCTTTTTAGAAAGGGATTAGAGTAATTTTAGAGTAGGTTTTGGAGATTTTTCTCCTATATAAACCCCATTAAATGCATTAATTCAATAGCGTAGGTTTTAGTTTCAATTCTATATTCTCGTAAGAAGATCCAATTCAGGAGCTTATTCAAGCAATTTTCAAGACGGGTATAAGCAATTGCCAGGATCATGGATCTTCAATATTTTCTCCTAAGGCACTGAAACTGATTCTTTATATGAACTTTTCTATGAGTTTAATAATATTTAGCGGCTAATTCGTTTTGTGTTTGAATGGGGATGAACCCTAGGATTCTTGGTTTATGTTTTATATGAATATCTTGTTTTAATTATCTAATTCTTGATTGGTTGTTATTCAATTATTGCAATTGTTTATCGATTTATGCGTGATTAGTAATTTCACAAGATTAATTGGAATTTACAAAGGAAGGTAAATCTAGGGCGATGATTGGATAATAGGAATTGGTAATTGAGTAGACATACTAATTACGATTCTTAGATTATTAATTAATCATTCTAAAATAATTCACTCATTATCGGGGTAGGGTTAGAAGACATTCTTCTCTAAACAGTTAAGTTGAATAGGAGGATGTTTACCTAGACATAAGGTTTATCTGAGTTTTGAGTGAGATCCAACCAACGAGTTTTAATAATTATTTATAACAGTTTTCTAATTAAAATTAACACACAATTCTAGGGGGATTCTACCGTTTCAGCACTCTTTCTCCAAGCTTTGTTTTAAACCTTTTTTTATTGCTTTCTTAGTTTATTTGCTTTCTATTTGTCTCTTTATTCTATAAAAAATCTTTTCAAACGGTTTTATTAATTAAATAGTAGAGACATAGTAAGTACTTGTGCTTGGCCGTCTAGAGAGTTCAATAATCCGAGGACTTTCCTTGCCATATTAAACCGATAGGTGCGTTTGCCTAAAAGTGAAATTTTAATAGAATAGTAACCACATAACAATGGATTTGTTGAAGAATGCATGAAGGAAGGATTAAAGTTCAAGATGGAAGCCTTAGAAGATAATGATAAACCTCCTAAGTTACTCATGATTCATGTTCTAACCAAGGGGCACTCAATAGAGCAAGTTAGAGGTGCAAAAGATAAAGGAGAGCTGAAAACACAGCCTACCATCGGTAGTAGGCCTTGTACCTACCGTCCACGGTAGGCTTCTGGATGGAATTCTCAAGAGAGCTAACAACCTACCGCCAACGGTAGGGTATTGATTCACATAATGTGATGTTTTCAACGACTTTTAGTATGTTAACTCTGTTCCAAGCTTTTAATTAAGGTCTTAAATGGTCTTTTAGTGGCTTAAGACTATTGTCAAAGTAGGGTTAAGTCCTAAACTCTATAAACATTTCTTATTAACTCGTTTGTATTAAGTTGGATTTATATGAAATTGACAGTGTTTGAATTAGGGTTCTTGAGTTCTTCAAGTCTTTTCCTAACTTCTATCTAGGATTTGATCACCCTTTGGTTGATTTTATTTGAATCACTTGGATTGGATGATCCAAGGGTTTCTATAATTGATCATAATTCCTCTTCTATGATATTTACAATCTTGTATTTGTCTAAGATTAGGTCTTCTCTATAGAGCCAAATTTGGCAGTGGGTAATCAGCCCCATTGTTTGATTGGTATATAGGGAAAGGATTATTCATCATAATCATAAATCCTTAGTTTGGGATGAGCTAAGGGTGCTTGATTTGGGGTGATAATCAAGTCCTTCTTGGAGGGAAAGGTCCTTGGGTTAAAGATTTGAAGATTTGATCCATTGCACATCAAGAGCATATCACTTACATTACAACTTTCGGGAGAACAAATATGGGAAAGGGTCGAAGACTTTCCAAAAATCATAGAAACAGGAGAGAAATTGGGCAAGGAAGATAGTAGAGGAAAGGATCACAACTGGACAACGAGTATATTTTCGGATCTTCCTTATTGGCGTACCTTTTTAGTCAATCACAACATTGATGTGATGCAGAATGAGAAGAATGGGTTTGATAATGTCTTCCACTATAATGGATGTGAAAGGAAAGTCAAAAGATAATATCAAGGCTTAACAGGACCTACATTTGTATTTCAACCGACAAGACTTGTTGATGGAAGAGAACTGTGGAGGTAAATGTTCGAAGCCAATGGCATGTTAAAGTTTGACAAAGAACAAACGAGTGGTGCTTAATTGGTTTAAAGAGTTACAACTACCACATGGATATGCATTAAACTTGGCTGGGTATGTTGATTATAAATACTTAAAGATGACTAGCATGAAAAGCCATGATTGGCACGTGTTCATGGAACGACTGATGCCATCTTCTTTAGAGAGCTCATTCCGACGTAGAGTTTCTTGGCCGAGTTGAGTGTCTTCTTTTGAGACTTGTGCACGCCGAAGATAAGTGAGTGTCATATATATATATATATATATGCGTGAATTAGAGAAAAGCATTCCCATTTTGATATGCAAGTTAGAATGCATATTCCCTCCAAGTTTTTTCGATGTCATGGAGCATTTCATGATTTATTTACCGTACTAGGTGAAAATATGCGATCTCGTCCAATGCAGGTAGATATACCTATTTGAGAGGTAACCTACATAATCATTCATTTATATGTCAAAACTTAGATTTAATTAAATTATATAACTCATTCATTTAAACTTTACCATATATTAGGTACTTGCACTATATAAAGAACACAATAAAAAGTAAGGCTAAAGTCGAGAGATCCATATGCAATTCTTACTTCATTGAGGAGGTTGCTATATTCTTCAACTACTACATTGAAGAAAATGTACCTATACTCCACAAAAGAGATAGACAAAATGATGATGTCAGGAATCCTTTTCATGTGGGTGAGGTTCTATCATTATTCAATCAACAAGGAAAAAAGGTCGGTCGAATGAAAAAAAGATTCTAAGATGATCGAGAATTGAAAACAGTGTGGAACTATATCCTCCTTAATTGAAAGGAAGTGGAACATTATCTTCAACAAGTTGACCGACGTTCTTCACTTAATACATGTTTACTATACATACAGATATAAATATATATATATATACATATATATAGATATATAGAAATATATATGTATGTATAGGTATATACATGTATATACATGTATTTATACACATATATATATATGTGCATATATCTTGTAAGCTTTTAATTTAATAAAATGCAGGAAATACGAATTAAATTGAGAAACATCAATTCGAATATAATGGAGAAAGAAATTCAAGAGAAAATAAGCTAGGGATTCGTTGAGTGGTTTAAATTGAAGTAAGTTTATCTCTTTGAAGTCATTTTAATTTAATTATCCTTATTAACAAATTTAATTAACAAATGTGTTTCAGTGTATGCAGATGCATAATCCCACGAAACAGTATAGTCAACTCCTAATCTATCTTGGGTCCTTCCAAAAAAGTTATGACGTACACTGATTACATTGTAAATGGGTTTCGGTTTTACAAAAGAGATACCGGTGAGGAGGAGAAACTAGTAATGATGGTGTTTTTGTGAAACCGAATTGTTATGGTGTTTTAAAAGAAATAGTTGATGTTGAGCCTCCTAGAATATGATATGTGCTATAATGCCTTTTACTTAAACCCCTGGATTCATTCCTAAGGAATAGGGATCTTACAAGTGAGTGTGATCAAGACAGTTCAAGAAAGTGCTCATCTCATAGGATATAGCCAGTTGTTCCCCTAATTGCATTGTTTTACGTTGTTTTTAGTATATAAGATGTATATTGTACATCATTTCCCTTTAATTTTATCTTAGGTACTTCCCGATGAAGAAGATGGAGATTACAAGCGAAAACGGATGAAACCGGAGCGAAAACGAAGAAGACGAAAGCTGTCGGTACCAAAGACAGTAGCCTATTGTCGAGGGTAAGCTAACCTATTGCCTTCGGTAGGTACTGAAGTTCAAAGAATAAGTTGGCAGAAGCCTACTGGTGATGGTAAGCTATCCCTACCGCCAACAGTAGGTTAAGACCATTCAAGAAAGAGTTTTAATAGAACCCTAGCGCGTGGTAGGTCCCGACAACAGTACAAGTTAATGCATTTTTCAACTTTATATATATGGTTTTTCCTCTTTTTGAGGCATTCTTCAGTTTTAGGTTAGGGAGGAGGAATTGGGGGTGAAAATTGGCATATAAAGCCCTCTCAATTCCTCTTCAATTAGTTGGTCTTTCATTAATTAAACATTGAATTGAAGATTTCGGAGGTAGATTCAATTCAATTTACAGAGTAATTTCAAGGTTCATCAAGCGATTCGGGAGACAAGCTTGGGTGACCTTCGGAACCATAGAATCGACTCTTCTTCATCCTAAGCTTTCTTTTTCCTTGTTCTTTATGAATACTACGATTCATTTGAGTTTTGTTCGGATATTAAGTAACTAAATTTTCCTTGTTTTGAATGAGGGTTGAACCCGAACTTTTGGATGATATGGTTCTTTATGGATTTTTTTGAAGTTGATGTTTATTTTTCATTGGGTTGTTCAATTATGTTTTTGGTTTAATTGATTTGCACGGAATCAATTATATCACAAGATTTGTTGGAATTGAAAAAGGAAAACCAATTTAGGAAAACTAATTGAATTATAAAAGTTGGCAATTGAACAGAGATGTTCTTTGCACTTTTAGGTCTTTTAGATCACCTAATATAATTGCATCTATAATTGGTTAGAGACGGAAGAGATTCTCCTCCAAAGGTTAGTGAGTAGAGTGGCCTTCACCTCGAGATAGGGATTGATCTGACCTGTGTTTCTTAAACATCTTTTTGTGATTGTTTTCCCAATTGAAATAGTTGACAAAAGTTAGGGGGATTCCACCATTCAAACTCTTTTCTCATATCCTACATCTCAAGTAAATTTTTTTCATTTAATCTTTGTTTTTTAGCTTTTAAGTGTTCTTAAAACAACAAAAATTAATTTTCTTAGACTAGACCTTAGATTTAACGGTTACTATTTGAGCTTATTCATTCTTGAGTTCAACAACCCGGGTGTATCTCTGTTACCATAGTGATAGGTCCACTTGCTTATTTTGTATAATTAGGATATTTTCCATTTTAAACATCAAGTTTTTCGCGTTGTTGCCTGGGAATGACAACTTAAAGAACACTATTTTTCTTTTGCTTTAGTCATTTTATTCTTCTTGTTTTGTTTTGGATTGTGCTTTATTCTTTCATCGATTGGTGTATTTGTAGCTTATCTCTTTAAGAATTGTGTTTTTGTGATTTGATGATTTTGATTTGTGTTTGTCTATTTCAGGTTTTGGGTCAACTAGTTTATGCCCAAAATTCAATGGGGTGAATTAGTTCCATATGACCCAGAGCTCGAGTTATGCTACAGAGTGCCGCCGTACCCTACAATTCGAGACGAAAAATAATGCTATCATTGTTGTCGATAAGATAGAAGAGGGTCAACAAGATCCACCTTTGATAAATCCTCCGTTGGTACCATCTCCACCACCTCCAATGGCCGAGCAGATAATGGTGGACTATGTTTGGCCATCCATTACTGGGACGCAGTCAAGTATAGCCAGAACACCTATACAAGCAAATAATTCTGATATCAAGCCGAACGTGATCTAAATGATGCAGAATAATATATAGTTTGATAGACTCCTGGAGGAAGGCCCAAATACACACATCGCCAACTTTTGGTGGTGCGCAACATACTAAATAAATAGAGTTTCAGAGGATGACATTAGACTTTGCCTCTTCCCATTTTCTCTAAAGGGGAAGGCGAAATCCTGGTTGAAGTCATTGCATGCCCGCTCAATTACATCTTGGGATTCTTTAACCGAGAAGTTTCTAGGGAGGTACTTATGCGAATCCTCAATTTGATTGCAAATTTCAATCCAACATATTCCGAAGATCGCCTCCTTGATAAAGAACTTCTATTGAAGATTTTGTATTCTAGCACTCCACTAGAGAACCTATAAGGAACTAAGCCACATAAACCAAATAGTGAGAGGAGGAACTCGTTCCCAATTTGATAGCAAGAACCTTAGGGAAACTATGGCCCTAAAATCCAATCTACACAAACTAGAAGACCTAGATTTAATCAATTTTAGAAACTAGAACTCCTAGAATCATCAAAGAAGAAATTGAAATGATCAATTGATTTCCATAAAATCATCAATCTAAGCAATCAATTGTTCACAAACTAAGGAATCAAACCCTTAGAAGTTAACTAATTTGGGTTGAAGAACCCTAGAAACCAATAGAGAAAACTCTCAATTTCATCAATATTCAACTTGATTACAATGTAGGTTATAAATGTATATTTATAATGTTAGGTCTAAAACCTACATTGACTATTGACTTAAGACTCTAAAAGACCAATTAGACCCTTAATTAACAACTGAAAATGGAGTTTACGTATTAAAAATCGTCTAAAATATAGCATTATTTAAAAGCCAGGACCCTACGGTGATGGTAGGGCATACCTTACCGCACGTGATAGGGTCTTTCCATCAACGCCAATCCATCCATAATCTTATCACGGACGGCAGGTACAGGGCCTACAGTCGAGGATAGGTCCTATGTTCTTTACTTGATCTTTTTCACCTCCAACTTGCTCAATTCAATAATCCTTGCTTATGATATAGAATATGAGCACCTTGGAAGGTTTTCCTTCATCTTCAAAGCCTTCATTCTTGACCTTTATGGTTTCCTCAATGAATTCAACCATTCTTTTAACCAAACTTTCATCATATGCCTTGATCTACTTTGCCCTTGCTCTAGTGAGTGGTCTATGAATAAACTCATTAGCTCCTTGGTCAATTGAGAGAGTAAAGGAAAATGAGTGCTTCATTGAAAAACAAGAGATTGAAAAAGAAGAGCAAAGAGAAAAAGAGATAGTTGCACTTGAAAAGAGTGAGAAAGTGAATTTCTATGCTAATGAAACTAACTCTTCCATTGCTAGTGAATTCTTATGTGTGCAGAATTTTGAAGATTCCAGCAAGGATGAAGAAGGAAAGCTTGCCTACAAGTCCATCAAGACCATAAACTTCTTTCCCTATAATTCGTACTTGAGCTTTGAGATTTATTTTAAAGAAATTAAGTTGTTCTCACTTGTTTTTATGGAAAACGGATATCAATTTTACTTTCTCAACTCTCTTGGAACTTTCTCAGAAAGGAAACAATTCATGGAGTTTAATTCCATTTCATGTGCAATTCCTAGAAATAATGAATGCTATTTCAATATTACTAATTATGTTTCTTGTATGCTAGGAGTTGAAGACAAAGGAAGGGGCATGGAGAAAGAGCTTGGAACTATTCTTGAAGAATTACCAATAAACTTATCTCTCAATCCTTCTCTCATGTGTTACGAAGTTTCTTTTGTGAAATTAAAGTTCTTCCTAGAGTCTTATTTTTCTCATGTGAGTATAATTGGAGACCTTTTGATGTGGAATGATCTTCAATAGCATAAAATTTCATCCAATAAGTGAGGAAGAGAAAGAACAAAACAAGTGTAACAAGTAGAAAAGAGAAAGTGCCTTTGATAGGACTTGAAAATATTAAACTTCTAGCATCCTTGGATATATTAAATCCAAGACCTCAAGAAGGTTTAAACAAATTATTTTCTTTAAAGTTCAAGCAACCTAAGGTACTTTGAACCTTAGACCTCAATGAAACAAGAAGAGATCTCAGGACTAGTTTTCTACAAGAGTGTAGTAACTAGTATGAAGGAATTTTGATGATCAAACTTGAAGCTCTTGGAACTTTCAACAAGTCTTCAAAGTGATTTTTCTTTCAAGGAAGTTCACCCTTGAGAAGATAAAAACTAAGCTAAAAACTAAGAATACTAAGAGAAGAACCTTTGTCTTGAAATATTCTTGATTACTCTATACAAAATAGAAGACTACATATTTATAGAGACTTGAGGGAAAAAGGATTAGGAAGGTTTTTTTCTTGCTATGGGCCAATTTCAAGAAATGGGTACTAAATAGGCCCAGAATTTTTTTTTAAATCCGGAAGTGGCCATAACACAATGATTGTGCGTTATCACCTGAGATAACGCACAATGTGCATTATCCCGCGCTTAATGCGTTAAAAACCGACGTGGCGGTGATGTGGAGCTGATGTGGCCATAACACACAGCCATTGTGCGTTATCAGTCATGATAACGCACGTCCATTGTGCATTATCATGAGTGATAACGCACAATGACTGTTCGTTATCACGTTATAAACCCTAATGCCCCAGCCGCCTCCTTTCTTCTTTCTCTTTCTTCTTCCTCCTTATTTCTTCTCCCTTATTTCTTCTTTCTCTCTTTCTTCCGCCTTTCGGTTTTCTCTCTTTCTTCTGCCTCCATATTTTTTCTTTCTCTCTTTCTTCAGCTGTTAGTATATGCCCTAAGACCAATTGACTCACATTTATGATTTATGAAGCATGTATTTTTGAATTGTATTTTATGCTCTTGGTCATCAAGTATGTGACTTGATAGTAAAACCCTTATGGCTAATAAAATACTATTCTTATTTGTCCCTAGTATATTACGTCTTGTAAACTAGTGTGAAGTTGATTGATGGTTAAGTTTTACTGATCATGAATATGAGATATAAAATCAATTCATAAATACATATTGAGAATATTGTATTGGACATGACCCAAAGTGAAGAAGAAATATTGCATGGGTTTAAGTTATAAGTATTTCTTCTCAGTTTTATATTTGGTGTCCTTCGACCTAATGTTTCTAATGTTTCTTGCATGGGGAGAAAAATATGTTTTGACATAGTCAAACATCACTTTTAATTAGGTGATCATTATGATTATTGGTTGGCTTATTTTCTCGTCATGGCTTGAATATTGGAGATAGTGAAAGGGATTTGTCCCTCTCTTTTTAGAGAGAGATATCCATGGGCCCCTTGATAAGGAAGACTGGAAAATATGCATGGCCATGCTCAAATAAGTATTAATAAGGTGTTATTAATATTATTTGTTGGAACAGTCTGCCCGGTGATCAAGTAAATGATTAATTAAGTTTTATAAGGATGACTTGATCCATGCCTTATACTTAATTAGGATATCGTGTGACAAAAGGACTAAATATTAAATCTGATGCTAGGTTATTATTACATTTACTTAACTTGGGTAAGCATAATGTCTTGCTAGAGGCTGCTTATGTTTTGTGAATAAATGTCTAGGACATTTTTCATTCACTGCCAACGTTAAGTGAACCTACAGGGTCACACGCATAGACGATCTTGTGAGCATAATGTCCACGTTAAATGTATCTAGATTGTGTCCAGATTCGTTGAACGTATACTTAATAAGTAATTAATTTTATTTAATAGAATAAATGAAATTAATTACTTAATATTACTCATCCAACCGTTGGATGATTATAGGAATAGACGGACGAGATTAAACTGTCATTAGATGACAGTTAGGGTTTTGATATTGACAGCTATAAAAGGTTATGTTAACCTTTCTTTGGTGGCCGTCCTTTATCTGAATAAAGAAAAATAAAACCCTAAACCCTAGAACGGCGATATAGTATCTCGTCTCCTCTCTCCGAAATACGACCGATTACTAGATAGTCAAGATCAGTTCTGAACAGTTTTCAAAACACAGAAGGGGCTAGCATCCCGATCACTTGCAGAGGAGTTCGTCTCGTGGATACCAGTAGAGGCGAAGCGTACAAAGCAGCGCCTCCACAACGAACAATCAAAACATTGAGGTAATTTCTATCCAATCGGTTTTTCTAGTATGTGCAAATCCTGTTGGTGGATTTCCGTAGTTTTATTTTACTTTGTTTTTGCCTATGGATTCCAACATCAGCCTCCTTATTTCGTATTTCCTTCTTTCTTCTTTCTTATTTTCTCCCTGAAATTTTTCAGCCCCATTGGTCGCTGCCGCCACTTGGTAAGTTCTTTTCCTCTTCCTTTTATTTTCCTCCTTCTTCTTATACTTTGGCTTCTCTTTTTTTAATACTTTTGTATTTTATTTCGAAATTTACAGTTAAAATTTAGTTAATATTTGAAGTTCAAGTTTGAATCTGCGTGACTTTCTTTGGAGTACGAAGGATATTAAAGATTTGGAGTGGAAAACGCTAGACTAGAGCTGCATTTTTAATTTTCGGTAAGTTTTTAGTTATTTAAATTGTTTGGTGTATTATTTATTAGTTTTAACTATTGTGTGTTTGGGTTTGTTATTTGTTGTTTGTTAATCATTTTTATGAATTTTATTTGTTAATTTGAATTAATTCATTTTTGTGAAAGTGGGATTTGGATTTATGTTTAAAATTGTTGTTATTAATAAATTTGTGCAAATTTGATAATTTTATGTATATAATTGTTATTTGTATTGCAAAAGTGATCTTAGGATGATGAGTTATTTTCATGAATTTATTTGGATAGTTAGGGTTTATTTTTTTACTTTACTTTATGATTATCTGGATTTTTTTAATTATTTAGATAATTATTTTGCATCTAGATGAGAACTTGTAATTTGAGTTTTTTTCTCTTCTATTGTTTTTTTTAATAGTATAACCGAAACTTGGAAATTTAGAGTTTAGTAATTAATTCACCTTTATTTTAACTCTAAAACCGTAATAGTGAATTTATGAAGTAGTAAAATACTTACTTATACTATAAGTAACCTTAAAAAATTTAAAAATTCTAGTCTTTAAATAATAGAAAACTTAAAAATCTATTATTAAAATCCAAAATTTTATATCAAATATTAAATCGTAAAACTATAAACTTTTTAACAGTAAACCTTAAAAAGTCAAAATCATAATATTAAAATCCTATAGGGTATATTATAAAAACCTTAAAAACCCTTAAAATTGATTTTTAAACATTAAAAAATAAAACTAGAAACTCTGTAACAGTAAACCCCAAGAACCTTAAAATTGATATTTTAAACATTAAACCGTAAAACTGTGTACTTTGTAACAGTAATCCCTACAACCTTAAAATCTTAATATTTTAAACAATAAACCGTAAAACTGTAAACTTTATAACAGTAAACCCTAAAAAAAACTAAAATCTGAATATTTTAAACGTTAAATCATAAAACTGTAAACTATGTAGCAGTAAACCCTAAAAACCTTAAAATCTTAATATTTTAAACATTAAACCGTAAAACTCTAAACTTCAAAACAGTAAATCCTAAAAATGATATTTTAAACATTAAACCGTAAAACTATAAACTTCCTAACCACAAACCTTAAGAACTTATTAAACCTTGAAACTCTAAACTTTGTAACCGTAAATCGTAATAACACTTAAACCTTAATATTCTTGATAATTAACTATAAATTATAAAAAGATTAAAAACCCTGAAAACCCTAAAAACACTAAATTTGATATCCTAAAATTACACAAACCCTAAAACCTTAAAATGAAATGTACCATAAAGAACACACCTTAAAGAGTTTGGAATTAGAATTTATTTAAAAATTTTTACTTTTAATATATAGATATTGACCGTAATTCGAACTATAAATAATGTAGATGGAAGAAGTCCCAGCCCACGTGCATCTGGATCCCATAGTTCCTGATGTTTTATCAAGACAGCAAGAGCACCGATCTGGTTTGATTTGGAGTGGGGACCACGAGACGTGTTTTACTGATCTTCAGTGTAGGCGTTTCGGGCGCAACCTATTCCAGTGCTATAGTACGGCTCCATGTAGGTTGGTGGAGCTTATTGATAGAGCTGGGTTGGGGAGAGTGTTCAAATGTGGTTACATTGAGCTGAACCACGCACTTATTACTGCATTAGTTAAGCGGTGGAGACCGGAGACTCACACATTTCACTTGATTTGTGGTGAAGTCTCAATAACCCTACAGGATGTACAGGCACTATGGGGTTTAGGGATAGAGGATTTGGTCGTTACCGGCCCTAGTTGGAGTGTAAACCCTAAACAATATTTTAGATTGAGCTTATCGAGAGACTTCTTGGTGTGAGGTGGTCTCTTAGCCACTTTTCCGGTTACAAGGTGAAGAAGGAACCCTTGGAAGCATGGATCCTAAGAGCGTTTACCGATTCAAAGACCGATGATGAACTTATCCTCCGCGCTCGTGGATTTATTTTTTTACTCCTTGGTGGACATATGCTTCCGGATTTCTCCGGTAATTTGGTTCATGTGCGCTACCTCAACTTTTTAGAGGATATTGATGCTATTAGGACATAGAGCTGGGGTAGCTGCGTACTTGGATTTTTGTATAGGCAGTTGCGCACGGCAACTTTGGGGGGTGCACGACAGATAGGGGGAGCCTTAGTCTTAGTACAGATTTGGGTGTGGTCGCGTATACTTGCATTGCGGCCTCAGCTGATTACGGATGTCAGGCTGACCTTCTTGCTAAATTGGCGTTATATGGTGCATATTCTTTGACTGTAGCCAACTTCCTACGCACACTCTCGTGACATACAGGGACCAGTTAGATTTCATGCCATCTGATCAGGTTCGCTTTAAAATATTTTGTATTATCTGTAAGTAAAGAAATTTTTTTAAGCACTTATATTTTTATTGATTTTGAATTTTTACTTGACAGTTTGTATGGCTCCCTTATCTTGACCGTGCTCTAGTTCTATCTGACTTGTGGTGGGTAGAGGTCCCACTCATCTGTTATGAGATAGTGGAATACCAATATCCCGAGCGTGTGATGCGCCAGTTTGCGCAGGCTCAGCATATACTAGATGCATGTGATACTCATCTTGACCTGCATTGGATCCAGCTTAGAGGGAATGACCACACTTACTAGGAGACACAACATGCTAGCCATGTAGAGGCCTGGGTTCAATGGCGACTTTGCGTTAGGGATAGCCCTGCCCTAGCTGCTAAGGTGTTATTATACCCCAGTGACAAGTATATCAGATGGTATCGGGGTATCACACAGGTTTACATCGGCAATCCAGCTAACCGTGATACCCATTCACATGGATATCAGTCTGCTGGAGTGGACAGACGGATGATAGTACGTTCTACAAATAAATTTTAGTTTTTTAAAATATTCTTATGCATTTCAGTTATTTATGTTTAATTCTAACGGTTTAGGGTTTAGGTATTTTTTTTTGTTTAGACTTCCATGTTGTAGGCTGTGCATGATATGGCTTCAGTGGTGATACAGGAAGCACCTACTCATCCTTCACAGATGGTTGTGTTCGCGAAGAAAGTGCAGACGATTATTCGGAGATGCATGGTCTCTATCGGCGGTACTTTGAGCTGCACCATCACAGCACGGTATCCAGCAGACGTTCCCTGTACAACCATCGCGTCGACGTCCCCAAAACATGTACTGGACCGGGGTGCTTGTGGAGTTAAGAGGGGCGCTCGCAGATAGCCTGGTCATGGAGAAGGAGGTGGACGCCCTCCTGTACCGCCTTTTCCAGACAGGCACGAACATGTCGATCCCGGGCATGTAGAGGTGGAGAGGGGTGAGGGATCTGGAGATGGACAACCGACTATTGAACCATTTGACAGCCCGAACTTAGATATACCTTCTTTTAGTTTAGGTTTGACGCAACCTTACCAGTTACTTCCTAGTGGATCTAGGACATTGCATCCCCCTCCCGTTTTAGGATTTGCTGTCTTTCAATCACCACATTCTACATCTTTCGGATTTTTCGGGTTTCGTGCACCCCCTTCTCCGGGCACAGCCGGTTCATCTACACCGCATCAGCCTATATTGCAGGCATCTTCATTTGATGAAGAGGAGCGGACGGATGACATGGATGTTGTACAACATTACGGATTCGGGTATTGTGTTGGTAAGAAGACAACGAGGTTCAAGCCATCCGACTGGCCGTAATTATAATTAGTATTTTGTAGTTTTCATTTCCAATTATATGTAAATTAAATTTCTATATAAAGTATTCAGTTTATGTTTATATTATTGATTTATTTGTTTTATGTATATTAATTATTGATTATTTTGTTTTAAATAAAAACCGAAAAATTCACATTTTACATTTTCACATTAACATTTTTAATTTGGTTTGAAAAAGGAAAAAACTAAAAGCGGGAAAAAATAATATTTTACATTTGAACACATCTTTTAATTGGTTTGAAAAAGAAAAAAATAAAAACCGTGAAAATGTGAAAAGGTAAAAAAATTTACTGAAGATATCACAAAAAAATAAAAAAAAATTACTGAAGATAACGAAAAATAAATTTACTGGAAAAAAAAAATATAAACTGTTGTGCATTATCTTTGAAGATGACGCACAATAGTTGTGCATTATCTTCAATAATTCACCTTCACTTCTCAACTCCAGCAATGTGTTATCACCTCACCCATTACTTTTGCACCTTAAAACAGGACAATAATTCACTCAACGGGACAGGCAAGGATGACAATAATTTACTCAACAAGACAATAATTCACAGGCAAGGACAATAATTCACTGAATGTAAATAATTCACTCTCGGCCTTCTAAACCATTAAAACATTATAAATACATTCCCACATTTACAAAACACTTATAGCATATCCAACTTCTTTCCCTTAACAATCCATTCATTCTTTTTCAATTCACAAAGTTCTTAACTTTTTCATATTTCATCCTCCTCCCTAAACATTTATAGTTAAGTCATTTTAAAATGGAAGCAATCAATCCTGTTAGAGTGATGCTATTTTGGGATTTTGAAATTGCGAGGATGCATATGGTCCCTATTTTACTGGAGTAGTGCGTAAAAGTTGGACTTTACCAACGAACCGAATTATTTCACATGACGAACTACTACAGAAACTATTGAAATACCGAATTATGGATCCCATTCTCCGGAATGTTCGAATGACAATGAGGGTGCCTTCATACTACGAAGTGCATCGTATGTTTTACTTTAATTTATATAACATGAAACTATTCCACCCCACCTAGCAAAGGAAGGGATTCATATTCTTATTGAATTCGAGCATATCCGGCAACAAAACATTCCAATTACACATGACAGAAGTACAACAACTTTGTCGGAACATATTAAAGCGGTAACACAGATGGTTTCTGATGAACCGTCTATGTTGTACAGTACGGCCAATAACGATGATGATGAGGTTGATGGATCGGACGGAGATGATGCCGTTTCTAGTCAATCTGAATCGGATGATGTCAATGACTCGAAAGAAGAAGAGTTCCAAACTCCCCTTAACCTTATAAATCCTATAAACCCAGTAACCGAAAACATAGTGCCACAATGGGAGAGTAGCCAATGGTTCAGCAGCGCTAGGTATGACTACACACATTCTGAAGCATTTCTAGATATGGGCTCGGGTTCTCCTATAGATGACCTTGTAGAATCTGGTACCGTATGATTACTCGATTGGAACGACTCCATGACTGACATACAGTTAGGCATGAGATTCATTGACAAAGTGCAGGCAATAAGTGCGGTTCGTAAGTGTTCTATCAGTGTGGGCCGTGAATAACGAGTTTTGAAAAGTAAGATTGATACATAGACCGCAAGATGTTACCATCACAGTGACGATAATTACTGTTCATGGTACATACGTATAAAAAAGAAAGCAACACGCAGTCGATAGGAAATAACCAGATTCGTAAAAGAACACACATGCCTTGTACAAATTGAACAAAATAAACACAAAAACTTGTCCTCAAAATTTGTATCAATGTCTATATCACACCTAGTTGCTAATGATCCTGAGATGCCTGTGTCGAACATCATTTAAGAAGTGTAGGTATTATTTCAAACGGGGCTGCAGTTACAAGCGGGCATGGTATGCTAGAAAATTTGCCATCGAGAGGGTTTTTGGTAGCTGGGAGACAACCTTCAATATTTTACCTAAATACTTACAAGCTGTATAGGATTTAAACCTGGGGACTGTATACGAATTTTTGCATCACAGAACAAGCAGTCCCCCTAATTATGTTTTCAAATTTGTTTTCTGGTGTTTCTCGCCGTGTATAGATGAATTTCCATATTGTTGGCCGGTGATTTCTGTGGATGGAACACATTTAAGGGGACTATACAAGGGCGTGTTGTTAATTGCAAGTACGTTGGATGCAAATAATCACTTGTTCCCACTTGCTTTTACAGTTGTTGATAAGGAATCCTCTGAGAGTTGGAATTGGTTCCTTAAAAACTTACGAGAATACATTGTCAAAGATCGCCACGTATGCCTCATTTATGATCGCCGCAAAGGTATTTTCTCTGCTATTCAAAGTCAACCTTTATGGCAACCACCATTTGCAGTTCACCGGTTCTGTTTACACCACATTCGAGCAAATTTCAACAAGACCTTCAAGAACACAGAATTAAAAAGCTTGATGTGGCAGGCCGAAACAGAATCAAAACAATGGAAATTTAACCGTGTAATGAAAGAAATTCAACAAAGAAATGTTGACGCTTACATTTACTTGATGAAGTTGGAACTAGAGAAATGGACAATGTTGCATGATAGTGGTCACAGACACGGTATCATGACAACCAACATTTCTGAAGCACTTAACAGTTTGTGTTGAAGAAAGCTAGGGTTCTACCTTTAAAAGCCCTGGTTGAACTAATATTCAACAAACTAGTTAAATACTTTCACCAACACCGTGAAGAGGCTGAAAACTGTGCGCATCCATTTCCAACACGGATTTTTGACAAGTTCTTGCGGATTGAAATGAAATCAAGAGAACACAAAGTTAAAACTTACAATCTGCGAGAGGGAATATATGGTCAAATCTCCAATCCGGGTTTCTGGTACGGGCAACAACGTCTATACATTGTGGATAAATAATAAATTCTGTAGTTGCGAAAAATGGCAAACATATACATTGCCTTATTCTCATGTTCTTGCAGTGTATAGAGAAAATGGGTCAAGAACAGATACTTATGTGCCGGAGATATATTCACGACAAACGTACAGAGAACTTACCAGGTGAATTTTCATCTGGTCTTGAGTGAGAACTTTTGGAGGGATGTTCCTTTTAATTTAACATTTTATCCCCAAACATGAAAAAGAATCGGGATAGGAAATAGGGCAAGCAATTTCAGGGGGAAATGGATTATAGAAATCCGAATTCTCCCCCAAGATGTGGCAGATGTTGCATGCCGGGACATAATAGAAAAAATTGTAATAACCCCGGACCGAGCAATATATAAGTTTGACATTTTCTTGAAATTGCTGTAATAAAACAGGTTTCTATTAATCAAATTTTTCTTTCAATTTCTTCCAATTACTACATAATTACTCTAAAATTTTCCAATATCTTTAATATTACTTCTTCAAATAACTTGAGACAAAATGGTTAAAAGTTAAATATATTTTCCAAAAAACCTTATAAATATTATCATCACAAATACACTTAAAATAAGTTAAATATAATAAATACAATCTTTTTAAAAAAATTATACAATTATAAGTTTTCCCAAAAGAAATTTTCATTAAAAAAAATTATAACTTTTCCCAAAAGAAATTTTCATTAAAAAAAATACGTGGCTGATAACACACAACGAGTATGAATTATTGCCTAATCATAACGCACAATGCTTGTACGTTATCAGCCATATCGGCTGATTAGTGGAAAACGCGTAATTAGGTGATAACGCACAATGGTTGTGCGTTATCATTATGAATAACGCACAACCATTGTGTGTTATGGCCACTTCCAGATTAAAAAAAAAAAAACTGGGCCTATTTAGTACCCATTTCTTGAAATTGGGCTACAGCAAGAAAAAAAACTGATTAGAAATGTTTCCCTCTCATATTGTCAGCCCAAAAATTAAGCACCATAAATTTAAACCCCAAAATGAAGCCCCGCATTTAAGCCCCAAATTTAAGGCATATTCCAAACATCTATCAAGGTAAATTTCCAATTTCTAACTTATTTAAAACTTTAGCATATTGCCCCATAAAGTCTTGGAAATCAAAATTTAGTCCTTGAAACTTCTCTTGCTCAATTTGATCCTCGTGACTCTTTACTTGTTTTGCCTTGGCTCTTGTCACAACTCCTTGATGTTCTTGCATGTGTAACCAGTTCACATCATCCTCCCCCTTTTGAAAAGGATTCGTCCTCAAATCCCATTACCTATATCAAATAAAGAGAGATCGGATACATTAAAAATGGCACTAACATTATAATGTCCCGGAAGATCAACTTTATAGGTATTGTCATTAATTTTCTCAAGGATTTGAAATGGCCCATCTCCCCTATCATCAAGCTTAGACTTTCTTTGTTGGGGAAATCTTTCCTTTCTAAAATGCACCCAAACCCAATCACTGGGTTTGAATACCACTTTTCTTCTTCCCACATTTCTTTCTCTACGAGCTTTTTTCGGAGTTGACAATGGCTTCATGGACTTTTGCATGAATTTCTTTCACAAAATCAACCTTCTTACTAGCATCCTTGCTTAATGCTTGATCTATAGGAAAAGGAACCAAATCAAAGGGAGTTAGAGGGTTAAAACCATAAACAACTTGAAATGGAGAATGAGAAGTAGTAGAGTGAGGTGCCCTATTATAGGCAAATTCAATGTGTGGCAAACACTCCTCACAAGTTCTTCTTCAAAATAGCCCTTAGAAGTTGGCCAGTTGTTCTATTTGCCACTTTGGTTTTCTTGATCACATCAGTCAAAGGGCTTTCAAGTTTGTTGAAATTTTTTATCAACTGCCTATAGAAACTTGCTAGGCCATGGAAACTCCTCACTTCTGATGCGTTTCTTAGTATTGGACATTCCTCAATTGCTTGAACCTTACCTTCATCTACTTGCAACCCTTGTGAGCTCACCACATAACCTAGAAATATAACTTTCTCCAAACAAAACTCACATTTGTCAAGGTTAGCAAAAAATTTTTCAATTCTCAAGACATTTAGCACTTCCCTAAGATGTTTAACATGCATTTCATATATCTTGTGTGATACCCCTATCCCTGCCACTAGGTCAACTGCGGCTAAGTAGGGCATCTTCGTGCCTCTTGGCACTAACTTATAAGCTCCACAATGAAACACAACCCTAGACCAACACTAATAGATATACACACAAAGTACAAAGAAAACTTAAGTAAACTATATACTACTAGTGCGCTCAAAACACAGGATCTGGAAAAAAAAAAAAACTTCCTATGATCATTTTATTATAAAACAAAAGCATCTTACATCAATAACTTTACACGATAACATAAAACAAAATTACAGACAATTCGAGTCTAAAAACGATAAAACATAGACATATGCCTCTTTGGGAGATTTGACCCAAAAACTCCTGGCCTAAAACTTCAGTGGTTTGGTGGGCCCTTGACCATCCCGAGCTAATCTGAGAAGAAAACATGATATGGAAAAATGTGAGCACGAATGCTCAGTGAGTCCACGTGTGTGTATGCTATAGTGATATCTTTAAAATTATGATGATGCAGTTTTACAAAGCAGTTCATGCAATGTCTTAAGAAAACATTCTCTTTTATTATTTTAACGAAACTGATGCTTGAAGCTAACTGAGGGTTTTGAGCACAGCTGGAAAGTCTGAGCGAATCAAGACATATCAGCGCAGCTTCTACGCCTCAAATTTAAAACAGCATATAATGCAACACTGGGGCTCCACGGACAAAGTCCGGATCCCCAAAATGAGGCCATCGGAACCAAGTTTCGGCATCTCATGGTCGATACCAGCCTAACGCCATACGGGCGCTTGATTACAAAACAATCGCACTCCCATATCGCTGGTTAAAACAGGCTACAAACTCTTGGAGCACCTACCAGGTTTGCCCTGGCGCCAACCTCAGTTTCGAGCCCCTCCTAACTCTACACGACCGTCCCACCGTAGAGCATGATGCGATGTGTATGTAAATACCAATAAAGCCACGCCCTCAAGGTGCTACACCCCTCTTAAAGTGCATCTATGCTCAGACTAAAAAACCCGTCCACGTCATTGGAAGAGGCGTTAGTACGGGGGACTAGCCACGTACAATACAATCCGCTAACGCATCCGTTCACTTGATTTTCACCAAACTTTAACCCTGGTCGGAATGAGGTTTTCAGATGTATTTACAAACCGAAGGGCCATTTGCCCGGTCGTCAGAACAAATTCAAGTGATAACCATTATAGAGTAGTAAAAATCCTCATTCACCAGTCATCACATTCTTATGCAAATTTCACAATTATGCCAATGCCAGATCTATATTCATGCATGTCGAAACACGTAACTTGTCAAGCTAAAACATTTTCCAACATATAAATATTTTTAAAAAAACCTGAATATGAAAACTTCTTTTTCACCACCGTAATAATCTGTTTTAAAAGAAACACCTATATGGAGCACCACTCCTTTGCATTTTTCTAGGGAACACGTAACACTCTGTGGAGAACATCTCCAAAAACACACTGAGTGATATCATTCCAAAAATTGCAACATTTTGTGATGGTTCGGAAAGACATATTTATACGTCTCGTAATATTTGAAATAACATAATAAAATAGAGTTTGTGGGCTCACCTGAATGCAGATCTGATGCTACGACCCTACAAAATGATAATATAAAAATACTTAATACCCAGGTGCCAATTAAATAGCCCTATACCCTAAGTGATATCGAAATCCTATTAAATAAACTTAGGAAGTATATATATACCTATGTCATGTTATATATATTTATAATAATTCTTTAAAAAGTTCGAAAATCCTATACCTCTAAAAAAAACGTATACTTTCCCAAGAAACCATAATTAACTATATACTATATACTAAAAATCTATTTAAAATATTTAAATCCTAAAATAAATCAACCTAAACTATATATCTATAAGCTTATACTATGTATTTATAAATATAATATAACTAACAAAATAAAATAAAAAGGACTAACCTTAATGGTTTATGGCTGCCTCAAACTTGAGAAAAAAACAAAACTCCTAATACATAGGTATATAGATGCTGAGAAAACTAAGGGGAAAAAAAAGTAAAACCCATGATATATAGATAGATATGTTAAAGGCGGCTAAGGGCTGAAAAAAGAAAAGGAAAGAGAAGGAAATGAATGGTGGTGGTGACAGGTAGGTGTAAGAGGTGGCGGCAAATTCTAAATTACTAAGTTTCTTTTTTTTTTTTTTTTTTTGAAATCCTTATATGAAAATGTTAAGTATTTAAATTTCTAAAATACACGCACTAGGTATTAAAAATAAAATCCACTTAAAGGCACTACAAATCTTAATAATAAAACCTCAATATAATAAAATTTTATTCTTATTCCTAAATATCCCAAAATACCACTAAATGTCAGAAACACTATATTCCACCAATATAAAACCAAACTCTATTTTCATTATGTCTGTAATTTTAAAGTCATGCTAGGTGTTTCGGGGGTGGGGCATTACATTCTACCCTCCTTAAAAGAAATTTCGTCCTGAAAATTGAATAGTTACGTACCTATAAGTTCTGGATACTTTTTCTTCAAGTACTCATCAGTTTCCTAGGTTGCCTTTTCGATCCCATGATGTCTCCATACCACTTTACACATTGGAATCTGTCTTCTGCGTAACTTTTTTACACTTCGTTCTATAATCTCGGTTGGTTTTTCTTCGTATTACAGATCGGCTTGTAATTCTAATTGGTTATTATTGAGAACATGATCAGGTGCATGATGATACTTCGTATACCCATTAGTTGTCTTGCCAAGGCAAGCCGATATGCCACTTTACCAAACCTGTCAATAATTTCAAACGGTCTGATATATCGGGGGCTTAACTTTCCTCCCCTCGGATATATCAGCTTTCCACGATGTGATGTAAGTTTTAAGAAAACTAGATTTCCCACACCAAACTCCAGATCCCTTCTTCGATTGTTGGCATAGCTCTTCTGTCTACTTTTCGCTGTCCGAAGCCGATCTTGAATTATCCAAACGTATTTTTACATCTCCTCCAATTTTGGCATCAAGTTTCTTTTTCTCCAATGGGATCGAACTTCGACTTCATCCCAGTACAAAGATGTTCTGCATCTCCTACCATATAATGCTTCAAACGGTGCCATTCCTATCAAAGAGTGGTAGCTATTATTATAAGCAAACCCAGCACAAGCAAGATTATCAACCCACTTATTTCCAAAGTCTAAGGCACAAGCTCTTAACATATCCTCTAGGGTTTGAATTGTCCTTTCAGACTGTCCATCGGTTTGGGGTTGTGCTGTGGTGCTATAACTTAGATTGGTCCCCATAGTTGCCTGGAACTTAGGCCAAAACCTTTAGGTAAACCTTGGGTCTCTATCGGATATAATATTAACAGGGACCCCATGAAGTCGGACAATCTCATCTACATAAATCTGTGCCAACTTGTCCAAAGGGTATGTCATATTAATGGCAATAAAATGAGCCAATTTTGTTAAGCAATCAACGATTACCCAAATAGTATCCTTATATCCCTTGGTCTGGGGTAATCTTGTGACAAAGTCCATTGTCACATGATCCCATTTCCATTCGGGAACAGGTAGCGGTTGTAGTAGTCCTACTGACTTTTGATGTACCGCCTTAACCCTTTGACATGTAAGACAGGCTGCTACATACTCCGCAATTTCTCTCTTCATTCCGTTCCACCAAAACTTTTGCTTTAAGTCTTTATACATCTTATTCTCTCCAGGATGCATTGAATACTTACTTATGTGGGCTTCCTCTAGAATTTTACGCGTAAGTTCAGTATCATTGGGTACACATAACCGATTATGAAAGTACAGGCTCCCATTAACTTCTAATGCTCGAAAATCTTCCAATTTCTTAGCTTCCACACGGTTTTTGAACTCCTGGAACTCCCTATTATTCTTTTGGGTGCTTCTAATATCCTGTTGTAGAGTGGATGTTAAGTTAAGACTTGATATTTTTGCTTTTCTACTAAATGCATCGGCCACGACATTCGCCTTTCCTGGATGATAGTTAATCGGGCATCGATATTCTTCCAACAGTTCCATCCATCGACGTTGTCTCATATTCAAGTCCTTTTGAGAAAACAGATACTTTAAGCTCTTATGGTCAGTGAATATATCATAGTTAGCCCTATACAGGCAGTGTCACCACTTCTTAAGTGCATACGCGATAGCTGGTAATTCCAAATCGTGTGTTGGATAATTCCGCTCATGATCCTTCAACTTTCTTGAAATATATGCGACAACCTTCCTGTCTGGCATCAACACAGCTCTTAGACCTTCCCCTGGAGCATCGGTATACAGTGAAAATTCCTTGTTCGGATCGGGTAATGTTAACACTAGTGCTGACGTCAGTCGGTTCTTCAATTCTTGAAAACTCCTCTCACACTTCTCTGTCCATTCAAACTTGATTGCGTTTCTGTTTAATTGTGTTAGAGGTCCAGCAATCCTAGAAAAGTCTTTTATGAATCTCTGATAGTATCCTGCCATACCCAAAAACTACGTACTTTGGTTGGTGTTTTGGGTTATGTCCAATGGGTCACTGCTTCTACTTTCGCCGAATCTACCGAGATTCCTTCCTGGCTGATAACATGTCCTAGGAAAGTAACTTGACTCATTCAGAATTCACATTTACTAAATTTAGCATACAACTTATGCTCTTGTAGAGTTTGCAACACTTTTCGAAGATGTTGTTCATGGGCTTCAGGGTTGGGTGAATGAGAGAGAATATCATCAATAAAAATCACCACAAACTTATCCAGGTAAGGACTAAAGACTATGCATTAAGTCCATAAATGTCCCAGGTGCATTAGTTAGTCCAAACGGCATAACCACAAACTCGTAATGCCCATATCGTGTGTTGAAAGCCATCATCGGAATATCCTTTTCTCTTATCCTGACTTGGTAATACCCCTGCCTTAAGTCCAGTTTGGAAAAACATCCCGCTCCTCAGAGTTGGTCAAATAACTCATCAATGAGGGGTAATGGGTATTTGTTATTGACTGTTACACTATTCAACCTTTTGTAATCTATACACATCCTGAGAGTTCCATCCTTCTTCCTTACAAACAAAACTGGCGCACCCCAGGAGATATACTTGGACGAATGTATCCTTGCTGCAACAGTTCTTGTAGTTGCTTTTTCAACTCTTTTGGTTCCTCCTGTGCCATCCGATATTGAGTTCGAGATATTAGTTTAGCATCAGGTACCAATTCTATACCTAACTCCTCTTCTCGATCTGGGGGTAGCGTCCTCAACTCCTCATGAAAAACATCCACAAACTCCCTCACTACGTGTACTGTTTCTAGTTTTACCTCCTCCATAGGCTTGTTGAGTAAATATACCCTTGACATCCTTTCCATAGTAACTTTCTGGCTTTCATGCCAGACAAAAAGAGATTCTCCCGTTTTGTTAGCTTCCCTTGGAACACCAGGATTGGCATACTCAGTCGGTTAAACTTAACTAACTTCCGTCGACAATCTACTTGGGCGTAATGCTTAGACAGCCAGTCCATCCCAAGTATCACATCATATCCCTCCAATGGTAAGGCAATTAAATCTCCAGATAAAACCACTCTTAACACGGATGTCACAATTAGGGTACTTTACCTCAGTTATCTTATTCACGCCCATAGGAGTGCTAACTATCAACTGGTAATGCATGTTAACGGAAGGTATAGGAATATGTTTCATGAAATGCAAACTCACAAAAGAATGCGTAGCTCCAGGGTCAATGAGTACTCTTGCTGGTTGAGAAAAGATTTGTATCATCAACTACTTCTACTTCAGTATCTACGGGCAATCCATCAAGTGCATAAACTTTAGCCTTTACTTGTGGCTTATTATTCCTTCCTTCTGTTGCTCCTCTCATAATCGGGGGTCGGCCTGCTCTTCTGGATGTCTCCGGAGGTACTTGTTGCATCTCAGGGCACTGGTCTCTAACATGCCTTGGTTTTGCAGACCGATAACATACTCTTGACTTCTGATAACTCATTTTAGCCACATGTCCACTTCGTCCACAGTATATACATACTCTATGGGCTCCTCTAGGGGTTAGGGTTGGTCGGCCTTCACTTCCAGTCCTTTGCTCACCACGGGATCTCTTGAAATCTCTAGGTTTCCATGGTCCTTGTCCAGGATATTTATATGGAGTCGCCGTTGAACCAATGGTTGTTTTCCTCTGTATAACCAATTGATCAGTCATCTCTGTTCGCGTGGTGGCTTCAACTGCGATCGCGAACCCCATCGGTGCAAGGGAGCCAATGCCCGTTGCAGTTCAACCCTTAATCCTTTCACAAATTATCGCGTCTTGTTTTCATCAGTATCTATCAACCTTAAGCAATACTTAGCCAACCCTGTCTCAACTGCTGAAACTCGTTCTCCCGTTGCTCACGAACCCAACGAGGTATGTATTCCTTTTTGAATTCTTCTTGAAAATCGTTCCAGGTCCATGGTTGGTTCTTAAGTGTCCAAGCTTTGGAAGCTCTAAGCCACCAATCCTTTGCCATTCATCGGAGTCTAAAAGCTGTGAACGTTACCCTTAGGGCATCCTCGTACTTAAAGGTATCATAACTATCATTCAACTGCTCAAGGAACAGTTCAACTTTAATTTCTTGCTCAACTTCTCCATAGAACTCTGGGGGTCGAAACTTGAGAAATCGTTCTAGTACTTATCTGCTCCAGTGGCCGGTACTCGTTCGTTTCTTCTTGTGGCCATTGAAGTTTCTAACAATTCTGTCATCTTGGCCATAAAATTCTCAATTACCTTGTGCGTGGCTTGTTCTGGATGAGGTGTGGCCTCCCTCATAGGTTCAGACTATCTGTTTTGAAAACTTTCAGACACAGCCTCGTTTGCATGATTGAGGGATTGTGAACCTGACATGTTTCTAAAAACTAAAAAGTTCCAACACTAATAAACCTCTAAGGTTACAGATACTCTACAACAAGTAAACATGGATTTATCCCAGGCGCCAAGGTCAATACGTACATATAAACACACACACACACACATATATATATATAAATAACTCAAAATGAAGATTTTTAGTACAAGTAGTGTCAAGATACAGTCAGATCATCTTGGTCCTACCACCCAAAAAATATATGGCCAGGTTGCTATACATGTCCAAAACCCGAGGACCTCATACCTGTGACCCTACGCCTATTGCATCAAGTACCGACAAAAACTCTACTCGCACCTATCCAAGTGACCAAATATACAAATCTACCGATACCATATGCAACACCTACTCCGTCTGAGAACACTGGCTACCAGAACAACCTGGTCAGGACTCTAACTCGACATGGGCTCTATCCACTGAATCGCTAGTAGTACTAAGGAACTGGGCGATAAACCGCTAAGCCAGTCCCGCTCGTCAATCAGCTCCATAATCTCTCCCTCTCGGACTACATAGGCCTCCCGCATCTGGGCTAACTCCCTCTCTAACATGGCGGCCCTCCGAGAGATCTCCTCTCTCAACTCTATAACCTGCTGACTAGCGGCCTCAGCCCATTGCTCACGCCACAGGCAATAACCACAGATAGGTGACACTGACAATGGGGAACCACCCGCTGTGAAAGTGCCCGTACCCTCAGCATCCGCTGGTGCCACTCCCTCCAGCTCGGGCATCATTTCTAAGTCTGACGTGGGCTCACTAAGGTCCTCTTTATTCGATGTTCCAAGCCCTACTCTCGGTGCCACGGGTGCCATCTCTAGTCCCTCTACTGACTCATCATCGGAAAGGTCAATCACCGAAATTTGTTCCCTCTTTGGGACGATCTCCCTAAGTGAATATGATGATGATGAAGATGACGTAGTCCTACTAGGCTCATCTACGAGTGTACCCTCTTCATATATCCATCTGTGGGGGTGGTGTGCTATCTAGTCCCTACAAAATAGAATCACAGCGTCAGTACTAACCAATAAATCATATGGTTGACTTTAAAGTTTAAACAATTTACTCTTATAGCTCATCTAAAATCCAACGTTTCAAACCTAGTATCGAACCTAGATGGTTTGATACCACCTGTGATACCCCTAACCCTGCCACTAGGTCAACTGCGGCTAAGTAGGGCATCTGCATGCCTCTCGGCACTAACATATAAGCTTCACAATGAAACACAACCCTAGAACAACACTAACAGGTATACACACAAAGTACACAGAAAACTTAAGTAAACTAGATACTACTAGTACGCTCAGAACACAGGATCTTAAAGAAAAAAAAAAAACCTCTCATGATCGTTTTATTATAAAAACAAAAGTATCTTAGATCAACAATTTTACACGACAACATAAAAAAAACTTTACAGAGATTCGAGTCTAAAAAAGATAACACATAGATATATACCCCTCTGGGAGACTTGACCCAAAAACTCCTGGCCTAAAACTTCAGTGGTTTGGTGGGCCCCTAACCATCCCGAGCTAATATGAGAAGAAAACATGATATGGAAAAACGTGAGTGCGAATGCTCAGTGAGTCCACGTGTATGTGCTATAGTGATATCTTTAAAACAATGATGATGCAGTTTCACAAAGCAGTTCATGCAATGTTTTAATAAAACATTCTCTTTTATTATTTTAACAAAACTAATGCTTGAACCTACATGAGAGTTTCGAGTGCAGCTGGGAAGTCTGACCGAATCAAGACATACCAATGCAGCTTCTACACCTCAAATTTAAAACAACATATAATGCAACAGTGGGGCTCTACGGACAAAGTTCGGATCCCCAAAACGAGGTCATCGGAACCAAGTTCCAGCATCTCGTAGTCGATACTAGCCAAACGCCATACGAGTGCTCGATTACAAAACAACTGCACTCCCATATCACTGGTTAAAACAGGCTCCAGACTCCTGGGGCACCTACCAGGTCTGCACTGGAGCCAACCTCAGTTTCGAGCCCCTCCTGACTCTACACTAGGCGACTGTCCCACCGCAGAGCATGATGCATTGTCCACATAAATACTAATTAGGCCATGCCATTAAGGACTACGCCTCTCTTCAAGTGGATCCACCCTTAGAGTAAAAAACCCGTCTACGTCATCGGAAGAGGCCCTAGTTCGGGGGACTAGCCACGTACAGTGCAATCCGCTAACGCGTCTGTTCACTTGATTTTCACCAAACTTTAACCTTGATCGGAATGAGGTTTTCATATGTATTTACAAACCAAAGGGCCATTTGCCCGCACGTTAGAACAGATTCAAGTCATAAACATTACAGGGTAGTAAAAATCCTCATTCGCCAGTCATCACATGCTTATGAAAATTTCACAATTATGCCAATGTCAGATCTATATTCATGCATGTCGAAACACGTAACTTCTCAAGCTAAAACATTTTCCAACATATAAATATTTTTAGAAAAACCTGAATATGAAAAACTTCTTTTTCACCACCGTAATAATCTGTTTTAAAAGAAACACCTATATGGAGCACCGCTCCTATGCATTTTTCTAGGGAACACGTAACACTTTGTGGAGAACATCTCCAAAAACAAACTGAGTGATATCATTCCAAAAATAGCAACATTTTTTGATGGTTCGGAAAAACATATTTATACGTCTCGTAATATTTGAAATAACATAATAAAATGGAGTTTGTGGGCCAACCTGGATGCAGATCTGATGCTACAATCCTACAAAATGATAATATGAAAATACTTAATACTTGGGTACCAATTAAATAGCATTATACCCTAAGTGGTATCGAAATCCTATGAAATAAACTTAGGAAGTATATATATATACCTATGTCATGTTATATATATTTATAATAATTCTTTAAAAAGATCGAAAATCCTATACCTCTAAAAAAAACGTATACTTTCCCAAGAAACCATAATTAACTATATACTATATACTAAAAATCTATTTAAAATATTTAAATCGTAAAATAAATCAACCTAAACTATATATCTATAAGCTTATACTATGTATTTATAAATATAATATAACTAACAAAATAAAATAAAAAGAACTAACCTTAATGGTTTATGGCTACCTCAAACTTGAGAAAAAAACAAAACTCCTAATATATAGGTATATAGATGCTGAGAAAACTAAGGGAAAAAAAAAAAAGGAAAAACCATGATATATATATATATATATATATATATAGATATGTTAAAGGCCAAGGGCTGAAAAAAGAAAAGAAAAGAGAAGAAAATGAATTGTGGTGGTGACAGGTAGGTGTAGGAGGTTGCGGCAAATTATTAATTGCGAAGTTTTTTTTTTTTTTTTTAAATCCTTATATGAAAATGTTAAGTATTTAAATTTCTAAAATACACACACTAGGTATTAAAAATAAAATCCACTTAAATATAATAAAACCTCAATATAATAAAATTTTATTCTTATTCCTAAATATCCCAAAATACTACTAAGTATCAAAAAACACTATATCCCACCAATATAAAACCAAACTCTATTTTCATTATGTCCGTAATATTAAAGTCATGCTAGGTGTTTACGGGGTAGGGCTTTACATCTTGCTGTAGACCAAAATGTCATCAAAGTATACAACAATAAATTTCCCAATAAAATTCCTCAACACATGATTAATTAATCTCATAAATGTACTAGGAGCATTAGCTAAATTTGATCCGTCTTGTTATAACTTTGATATGTTAGATGATACTTCCCTTGTTGATCCTAACATTATTGGTTTTAAGCTTGATTGTATTTTATTTGACATTTTACATGATGAGTGTTTAAGAAAGTTTATTGAGGATATTGATTTTCTATTTCCTTTCCTTGATGCCTTCATGAAGAATCTTGATGGAGTTATTCCTTTAAAGCCACGTCTTCACCTTTTGAGTGGTCAAGTTGAGTTTTCTTGTGATAAACTTAAGCTTTTAAATGTTATTGAATCTTTGAATTCGTTGTTTGAAAACACATTTGGTTTCAAATTCTATCATTTACATTTTAAGGATATCTTGTTGAAGATTTCAGAAACCAAGTGGGAACATATTTTGAGATGTTCAAAGTCAATCCTTTGACATTCGAAAAATCTATTTAAAGAAAAAGAAGGATTTGTGAGACTTTTCAAAGATTTTGTTATTGAGCATCTTTATTACCATATACCCTTCAAGGAGTGGTTTTCAAAGTTATTAATTTCATTTGCTAGTCTTCAAGAACTCTTGTGTATTAAACTTGAAATATGAATTTGAAGCTATATTATTTAATCATCTACTTTTTAAAGGGCTCTTTGATAAAACGGTCTTTAAAGAGGAGTGTAGACCATTTTGGAGTTTTGTAAATTTTATGTCTACATTTTCTCATCTCATTTATGAATTGATGAAACTTGAAACTCATTAAGGCTATTCATTCATTCTAAGTTCTTTAGTTTTTTATTTGGAAGGTGCATTTGCATTATCATTACCCTTTCAAAGAAAAGAGATTTCAAATGTATGGTTTTCATGACTATTTTGAAAGAATGAGAGCTTTCAATATCATTTACTCTTCAAGGAGTTTGATTTTGAACTTTGCTTTAAAACATTGACAAGAAAGTTGTTTCTTAGCACTTATGTTTTAGATTTTCTTATTAGAATTTTGAGAAAACACCTTGTGTTTGGAATATTGAACATCATTACAACTTCTAGTTTCCACATTTGAAAGCATCATACACCTTGAGCTCTAGATTTCATATCTTTTGAAAATTCCCCAAACTCATGACCTTCTTCATTTACTTTTGGAGTTTAGAAATAATGAAAGCTTCTACTTTCATTTCCTTTTAAAGATGTTAGGAGTAGCACTTTCTTGAAAGAAATGTCAAAGAAGTTGTTCTTAACAGTTTTGTTTCAATTGCTCATTTTAAAACTTTTGATGGAGCACTTTATCAAAACTTCTTATTTTTATTGTTAAAACCTTTTGAGGAATTGAGCTTTACTTTTCATCGTCCTTTCACAGAAGTTTTTAAAATTGATGTATTGGATTTTGATTTACAGGATTATTATTGTTTCACTTTGTTGTCATTGAAAAAGATCTTGTAAGTCATTAGTGGTATGTACTTAAGTGTTTGCTAGAGTATCATGTCTTGAAATTCTTCATTTACACTTGTTTTGCATTTCATAAACCTTGTAACGAAGTTCTAGAGTCAATCTCTGCTATTTCCGCAACTGGGGGAGAGTCATCCTCCTCTACATCTTCATCCCTCTGATTTCAATGAGGTTGAATCATTCCCTCTGAACTTTTGGGAATGGGGTGCTCCAAATGTGTATCTGATCACCACTTTTTTGCCCCCCCAAAAAACCCCAGCTTCCCTCGTGGGACAACCGGAATTGGGCTAGACGCTCTCTTCCAACCGCTAGGAGAGAAAGACCTTATTTCACGCCTATAGATAAAATAGAAATTTCATACCCACTCGCCATTCTTTCTAGTGATGGTCATTTAATTTAATTGTTTAAATCTTAGCTATGCTTAAACCCTTTCTAATGTTTTCTGCCTTGTTATGGATATTGGACGGAAAAAGATTTGAGGAAAAATCCTTTTAAGAGAGGGGGTCTGCTATGAATCGACAAAGGGTTGTTCAACAATTTGCATAGATGCAACTAGAGAATTGAAGTACGCATGGTTGAAGCTTCAAAATGAGGAATTCCATATTCAAATTGAGGGATTGGAAGAGTTTACAAGACTTCCAAGACACATTAAAATCCTAAGAACCTCAACGAAATCAAACTAGAAGCCTCTGGCCATCATAAAAGACAAAAGAAGCAAGGAATTCAAGAAAACAGAGCCTACAGTCGATGGTAGGTTCCCACCTTACCATCCCCGACAGCTTTTTGGACAAAATGAGAGTTTTGAAGATTACCTACCATCGACGATAGGTTTACCGTACCGTCCGTGGTAGTTCTCGGACTAATATTTTTAAATGGACAATTTAGCTATTAATTTTGGCTTCCTTTTGTCCAAGATTTGTCATTAACTTTTATTAGAAGGTTAACTACGTATTAATACTCATTATGTTTTAGGAAATGGCGTAGGTTTTTTCTATAAATACCTACTTATGCCTCCTCTTGTAAACAACTTTGATGATGAATAATATATGAAATTTAAGAGTTTTCGCTTAGGGTTCGTAAGTTTTAAGGCTTTCCCCTTGAACTTCATCTAGGGTTTTATCATTCCTTAGATTGATTTTATTGAAGACTTGGATAGAGTTGATCGAAGGGTTCTTAATTTAATCACAATTCCTAATTCTATGATAATCACATCCTTGTGATTTATTCTAGAGCTTAGGTCTTCTTCAATTGATCTAATTGGGCAGTGGGTAACCAGCCCAATTGTTCTTTTAGCAATTGACGAAGAGATCCTCTCCATATACATTTGTTCATAGTTTGGGTTGAATTATGGGCGAGTCTTACTGAAGAAAATCAAGTCCTATTGAAGGCAAAATGTCCTTGGGAGGTTTGATTGAAGGCTTTTGATCTTTGCACAATAAGATTACTATCATTTGTGTTGCTTGAGGGCAAGCAACAGATAAGTGTGGTAGTATTTGATATTTGCTATAATGCCTTTACTTTGATATGTTAATAGCATCGTTTTATGATGTTTTGAGTATATAAGATGCATACTTTACATCATTTCCCTTTACTTTTATCTCACGTGCTTCCCGATGAAGTTAAAATAAGCGAAAACGGAGCAAAAACAGAGAAGACAAAAGCTGAGGCACCAAAGACAGTAGCCTATCGCCAAGCGTTGTATTATTGTAAGTTCTCTCTTCCAAACATTTCCTGAAAGTAGATGACAAGTTTGAAATCTTAATGCAGGCAAGTCATATCTCGTTGAATCAGTCTTTTCACCACACTGGGGCTATGGGATTCGCAATAGGCTAAT
The DNA here is from genome assembly GCA_028651295.1 of Catharanthus roseus. NCBI lineage: Eukaryota > Viridiplantae > Streptophyta > Magnoliopsida > Gentianales > Apocynaceae > Catharanthus > Catharanthus roseus. The sequence continues at coordinate 2,847,943 of JAPQWS010000140.1, read as the reverse complement.
CTACCACCCGCGGTAGGTATCGATGTTCAAAGAATAAGTTGGCAGAAGCCTACTGGTGACGGTAGGCTACCCCTACCATCGATGGTAGGTCAAGAGCACTAAAGGAAAAGTTTTAACAGAACCTTACTATGGACAGTAAGGCTCGACCTACTGCACCGGTAAGTCCCAACAATAGTACAACTTAATGCATTTTTCAGCTTTATATATGTAATTTTCCCCCTCTTTTGAGTCATTCTTCAGTTTTAGGTTAGGGAGGAGGAATAAATTGGTACCAAAACCCCTCATCTTTCATTAATTAAACATTAAATTTAAGATTTTAGAGGCATATTGAAGTCAATTTATTGAGTAATTTCAAAGTTCATCAAGCGATTCGAGAGACGAGCTCTGGTGATTTTCGGAACCGTGAAGGTGACTCTTCTTCGTCCTGAGATTTCTTTTCCCTTGTTCGTTATGAAAACTACTATTGATTTAAGTTTTTTTAGGATGTTGAGTAACTAAAATTTCCTTAGTTTAAATGAGGGTTGAACCCTAACTTTTGGATGATATGGTTTTTGATGGATTTTTATGAAATTGATTATTTTTTTCATTGGGTTATTGTTCAATTACGTTTTCAATTTAATTGATTTGCGCAGAATCAATTATATCGCAAGATTGGTTGGAATTGAAAAAGGAAAATCAATTCAGCACAACTAATTGAAATATAAAAGTTGGCAATTGAAAAGATATGTTCTTTGTACTTTTAGGTCCTTTAGATCACCTAATCTAATTGCATTCATAATCAGTTAGAGATGGAATAGATTCTCCTCTAAAGGTTAGTGAGTAGAGTGGCCTTCACCTAGAGATAAAGATTGCCCAATTAATGTGTGATGATCTAACCCTGTGTTTATTAAACATCATTTTGTGATTTTTTTTCCAGTTGAAATATTTGGACAAAAGTTAAGAGGATTCCACCATTCAAACTATTTTCTCATATATCTACCTCTCAAGCAATTTGTTTTCAATTAATCTTTTCTTTTTAGTTTTCAAGTGTTCTTAAAATGACAAAAATCAGTTTTGTTAGACTAGACCTTATATTTAACGGTTACTATTTGAGCTTATTCGTTCCTTGAGTTCAACAACCCAGGTGTATCTCTATTACCATAGTGATAGGTCCACTTGCTTATTGCGTATAGTTAGAATATACCCCATTTTTAATATCAGAATACCAATTCCAAAGGTCATCTTGTTTCATTGTGATTGGTATTATTCTTCGAATCGAAGAATGAGGATTCATCCTCAATATAAAATTGTTTAGTTGCACAAAGACCGGAGATCTGGAGGATATAATCCTTTAATTCTAGCTCATCAAGCAGAGCAAGTTTTATTCTTCTGATATCCTGGCTCCAAAAGACCAAGGACGAAATGAGTTAGTGTAATGAAATCTTAACCCTGAGTAATAGAAGTTCCGATTCAAGATGATGCATTCCAAGAGAACGTCGAGGGTTCGGCAATAGATGAGATGATTGAAGACGTTAGACCGCTTGTCCATGAGTCTCGTTCATCGGAAGAGTTAAATATCAACGTCGAAACATATTTTAAGGAATTACAAAATGATGAAACTGAGATAGAAGGGGATTCCGATGAAGATTCTAGTGAAGATGCCGACGAAGTTGCCAACAATCATCCCGAGGTATTTTCAGTGATGATTCTAGTGAGGATTCTGACACATAGAACATTGTATGCTTAACTTTGATTATAATTATGTGATTAAACTTATGTTTATTATATTTAAACGATTATACTTATGTTTATTATACTTTATTAGTATACTTATGGTCATAATACTTATATGATTAATGCTAGCACATCACAGTCGACGGGGACATAGTCAACAGGGACACAGTTGACTGCATCCCCACCCCCTCCCGATGTCTACTACCACGGTAGCAAACGTTAAGCCTTTGTCGCTCACCACATAGCCGTTTCGTCACCCACTCCTCCAACGACAGAGCAGACGACACCCACTACATCTACCTCACTTACCACACAACCGTCTCAGTCAGTCACTCCTCCCACAATAGAGCAGACGGTACCCACTATATCTACGACTCCCGAGACAGATCCTCTGGCTTGGAGGTCCCTACCAGTGACACTAGGGAGTTATTACAGTTGCATGTACATTAGTAAGTTCACTTAACATATATACAAATATATACATATAATATTCTAATACAAATACTAATATCATCTTTGTGTAATAGACTACATCCGTTTTCGAGAGTCGCCACCCACATCTCCACTGTCCTCTAAGAGCAGTTCATAGGGCCTTACCACACTTGGAGTAAGGTCTCGCTGGATGTCCGAGACATGTGGTGGGGAGAGCTTCAGGAAAATGAATCACATATTGTAGTTTTATTACTTGTTTTTAACTTTTTTTACATGTCTTTATTATACTTATAAAATTTTATGTCGTATTCTATTCTAATATATTTAAATTTTCATTGAATTTTTAGAAAAGATGTGTATGGGACCCGAATTTACCCATTGCCAAGGTCACGCAGGCATGGGAGTCCAAGGTGAGCAACCGGTTGAAGGATTTGCTGGCAACTGATATATGCCATATTGTACTACATTTATATATGTTATTTTTATCGTTTTACGGTGTTGTTAATATATAAAATATATAGTTTACACCATTACTTCAATTCTCATCTTAGGTGCTTCCAGATGAAGAAGACGAAGAATGAAAGTGAAAACAGAGAAAACGACACTGTCGGCACCAAGGAAGGAGACCTACCACCGACGGTAGGCCAACCTATGGTAGGTATCGGAGCTAAAAGAATGTCCCAGTAGAAGCCTATTGGGGAGGGTAGGCTAGACCTACCACACGTGGTAGGTCCCAAAGACTTCAGCAAATTTGGAATAGAACCCTATTGCGGACAGTAGGCTTGACCTACCAGATGTGGTAGGTCCCATCAACAACGCAATTAATGTGTTTTTGTGTGTATCTATGTTAGTTTTTCCTCCTTTTTCAAGGGAGAAAAATTTAGGTTAGAGAGAAAGAATTAGAGGAAAACTTTTACAAGAAAAACCCTCTCAATTACTCTTCAATTAGGTAGATTCTCTATAATTAACATGAAATTGAAGCTCTTGGTGGAAGATTGAAAAGATTACACAGAGCAATTTTGGGTTTCATCAAGCAAATCATGAGGCGAGCTTGGGTGACGTTCGGAACCGTAGATTCGACCCCTTTTTCAGCCTAAGCTTTCTTTTCATTTGTTAATTATGATTTCTCTTATTCAATTGAATATTGTTAGGATGTTTACTAGCTAACTTTTCATTGTTTGAATTGAGGGTTAAACCCTAGCTTTTGGATGAGATGAATTTTTATTGAATTTCATGAATTTGATGTTTGTTTATTTGTTGGTTGTTGTTCGATTATGTTTTCTTGATAATTGATTTTGTAGAATTGACTTTTCGCAAGATTAGTTGGAATTGAAAGAGGAAGGTTAATGTAGGACAAATAATTAAATGATAGAAGTTGATAATATAATAGAGATATTCATTGCACTTTTAGGTTATTAGATCACCTAAGTATAATTGCATTCATAATCGGTCAGGGAGAGAAGAGATTCTCTTCTAAAGGTTGCGTGATTAGAGTGGCCTATACCTAGAGATAATGATTGCCCTACTTTTGTATGATAACCTAACCTTCATTTTCAAATATTGGTTCCTTTAAACTATTTTACTAAAATTTCATACCTTTAATTTGTTGCTTTCATTTAATTGTTTTTAGTAGTTTTCCGAATAATTTCTAAAAAAAAACAATTTGTTAGACTAGAAATTAGTTAAGACGGTGATTATCTGAACTTTTTCCGCTCCCTAAGTTCGAAAACCTGGGTATATCTCTAATACTACTATGATAGGTAAACTTTCCTATTGCCTTCATTTTAGTCATACCCCATTTTATAAATATCAAGTTTTTGGCACTATTGCCAAGGAACAACAACTTAAAGAAAATCGTTTTTCTTGTGCTTTAGCCAATTTTGTTTTTCCTTGTCTTTTTTTTTTTTTTATTTTTTATTTTGGATTGTTCATTATTCTTGCAACTATTTGTTTATTGTTGGCTTATATCTTGATTTGTGATTTATTATTTGTGGACTTTGATTGAGATTTGTCTATTTCAAGTCTTGGGTAACTAGTTTATGCCCCAAAAAAAGGGGTAAATTAGTCCCATTCGTTGCGGAGTGCCCGCTACTCCTCTGTTTGAGACGGCGAATAACAACGCCATAGTTGCCATCAAGAAGACAGAAGAAGGTGAAGAGGCTCCACCTTATATAAATCCACTATTTGTACTGCATCCACCACCACCAATGGCGGAGAAAAAATTAGCAGATTATGCTAGACCGTCCATCTCTGTGACGTAGTCAAGCATAGCCAAGCCACGGGTAGAAGCAAACAACTTTGAGATCAATCCGAATGTGATCTAAATGTTGCAGAATAACGTACAGTTTGATAGATTCCCTGAGAAAGATCCTAACGTACATATTGACAATTTCTTGGAGGTGTAAAATACATTTAAGATTAGACTTCGTCTTTTCCCGAAATCATGGCTAAATTTATTACCTTCCAACTTGATTACATCATAGGATTCACTAGCCAAGAAGTTTCTAAGGAATTACTTTCCTCCGAGTTGTACGGCAAAGCCTTGGAATGAGATCCTGTCATTTCAACAAATTGATGGAGAAAGCCTATATGAGGCTTGGGAAAGATGGAAGGAGCTACTCAGAAAGTGTCCCCACCATGGATTAGATTAGGGGATTCAATTATAGTCTTTCTACAATGAAGTCTCATTTATGGTAAGACAGTTGATTGATGCCTCTGCTAGTGGTTATAACCCAACAAGTATATGACCTCATTGAACAAATAGCTATGAATAGCTATACCTAAAGAGGACAGAGGTCCAAGCCAAAATCTACTGGAGTACATAATGTAGATACTATCACTATCATGGAAGCAAGATTGGCAACCATGATAGAGCAGAAGATAGGGAACTTGTCTACTATACTTGCAAATAAAACTACTCAACCAATCATGTTCTGCAATTTCTATAGTGGAGGGCATCCCAATCATGAATGCCCTAGCATGGGAGGTCCTATGGAGCAAGTGAATTTTGTGCAAGGGAACCGTCAGGGTAACAACCCCTAAGCAAGCACTTACAATCCTTGTTGGAGAAACTACCCCAACTTTTCTTGGGGTGGGCAAGGATAGCAAAAGAAGCAACAACCTCCAGGATTCAAAAATAGAGATCCTACCCAGCCACTCCCATATATGCCCTACCCAGCCACTCCCATATATGCAGCTCAGCAGAATCTTCCACTAGCAAAAACTAATTTGGAAGAGCTCATACTGAAGTTCATGAAGGCCACCGATACCAGAATGAGCAATATAAAGGCTGCCCAACGAAATAAAGAAGCCTTAATTCAAAATATGGAGAAACAGATTGGGAAACTTGCCAAATTAGTATCGTAGAGGACTCTAGAAACCTTCCCAAGCAACACCAAAGTGAACCCGAGAGAGCATGTCAACGCTACATCAGTAAGATTTAATGAGAAAGTTCCGAAATAAGAAAAGGTGATGATCACACAATCGAAAAGTTGTGTTGAAAAGGAAGAGAGGCCATCCAACACTCTTGACTCTAAAGCATTAGAGCCAAGTAAAGAAGAGAAGAACAAGAAGGCGGTAATTGTCGAGTACAAGCCTGAAATCCCAAATCCGGCGACTCTTGTTCATGATCGCGGCCAGGACAACATGAGGAAGTTCTTAGAGATATTCAAACAATTGACAAGAAACTTACCTCTCTGTGATATACTCTTGCAGCTACCCAAGTATGCTAAATACTTGAAAGAGATACTGAGGAAGAAGAGCAAACTTAATGATGCATTCACACATGTCTTGGGTGAAGAATATTCGACTATCCTTATCAACAAGGACAAACTACCACAAAAGTTAGAAGATCCAGGGAGTTTTTCTTTCTCTTGTGCTATTGGTAGTTTTCAGGTTGATAAAGCATTAGTAGATTTAGGTGCTAGTAAAAATGTTATATCATATTCTATGCGTAAGAAACTAGGCCTAGGAAAGCCAAGACACATTAAGATGTCTATTAATTTGGTAGATAAAAGTGTTAGACATTCTAAAGGGGTCATAAAAGATGTCCTAATCAAGGTTAAAACCTCGTATTCCTTGTAGACTTTGTCATTCTCAATATGGAGGAGGATGTAGACTTCCTATTATCTTAGAATGCTTATTGTTACGTACCTCAAGGGCTTTAATAAATGTGAAGAAAAGGAAGCTGCTCTTAAGGGTGGGGGATAATGATATAGTGTTCAAATTTCCTTTGAATCCAACTTTCCCTTCTCAAAGTCAATTTACTTTATGTTATATTAATCATTAAACTCAAGAAGTCCCTTTGCTTTTGCAGGAAACTCACCTAAAACGGGACGATAGCCCTAAGAAGTAAACGAAAAAGGGAAAGGCTCTTTCCCTTAAATTGAAAGTGGGATTGACAAATGGGTACCCCTTTGGCGCATCAAGAGAGAAGGTAAAAAAAAAACTCAGACAGTCGTAATTCGGGAGGTGCTTTTGGTACCTAGAAGAGAGTGTTCCTTAAAACTCTTTGTAAACTTATTGTAATTGTATACTTAATTTGATTTTCTCTTCTTTTCTACATTGATCATTTTGTTATTTTTTGTTGTTACAAGGTGTTCCTGGAGAGAAGAATGCCTACTTTAGACTTAATTTGTCGTTAAAGCGAATCCATTACTTTAACAGCATGAAACGAGGTTAAGAATCGCAGAAGAAGAAAAATAGGAGTTCAGGCATAACTGTATCGCAGACGGTAGGGTACCCATCCCACCGCACTCGGTAAGGTCAGGGCACAAAAATTTCCCACGGGCATAAACCTACTACAAACGGTAGGTCCAACCTACTGCACGCGATAGGTACAGATAAATTTTCTTTTGGAACACAAACCTACCGCGGACGGTAGGTCTCGACCTACTAGATACGGTAAGGTTGATTTCCAGTCATGGGTCGGGTAAAAATCCTGGTAAACTGGTCGGGTCGACCCAATTTCATCCCACTTACAGCCAAATTCCCCAAAAATTTATGCAATTTCCCACCAATCTCTCTAAATTCCCTCACTTTTTCCCCTCTTTCTCTTTTTCCTTTCTACCGATTTTTTCCTACTCCCTGATAACTCTTGGTTCTCCCCCTTCCTCCTCTGGCAACAATGTCAATCTCTGGCAACCTCTCCACCATTGACAACACCTCCATTAGTTTGTATTTTCTCTCTCTCTTCCTTCTTCTTCTTCTTCTTTTTCTTCTTCTTCTTCTTCTTCTTCTTCTTCTTCTTCTTCTCACATTACCCAACATCTCTACCTTCTCTCTTTCCCTCTCTTTTTACTCCACCACAACCCCACTTTATCCTCCTTACTTCACCGATTTCCTCCTCTTGCCCCTACCCTGTCCACCCCGTTTCTCTCACTTTCTTTTTATTGTATCTTCCTTTCATTTTCTACTTATTTTGCTATTTCTTGTTTACTAACATTGGTGTTGTCTTTGTCTTGGTTATTTTAACAAAAACTTGTAGAAATATTTTCAAAAAAAAAAATTTCCAACGAAGATTCCCGCAACTAAAGCAGAACTCCCGCGGCGTGGATTTTGGTCCAATGAGGGAGTTTTTCTTTTCTTCTCCTTTTCCTTTTGTATTTTCATGTTTTCCGTACTATCTTTTCTTTTCTATTTTGTTTATATTTACTTTACTCTTATTTGTTCCTTTTTCTGTTTTTCCTTTTTGTGGGGTTTGCTTCCCAATATGCTATCTTGCTTTATTTCTACGGGATTGCTTCCCATATATGTGTTTTAATTGCATTTTCACTTTGTCCTGGCCCCTACCATTAAGGATAATGTGGTTTTAAGTGTGGGGGTATTTGTGTATTTTGACTAGTTTCTTTTGTTCTAATGCGTGTTTATGTTTAGTATTTATCGTAATCTATGCAGTTAATTTTTTTCTCTTTTTCACATTAAAATCCAAAAAAAATGTAGATAATTTGAAAAACCCAAAAACTTTGCCTTCTTTTCCCCTTTTCAATTTTCCTGTACTTAAAACCTTAGAAGATTTTTGTTTTTCTCACATTCAGTAGGAGTCTTGATTGCAAAACTCATAGGTATTTTAAAAAGGTTTTTAACTAGATCATTTGAAAACCGCACTTGTAAGTGTCGGTAAGTAATAGAAGCCTTGGAATCTTAGGGTATTAGCATAGTGAATGCTTTTTTGAGTCTTTGCTTTCGCTGTTATGTTTCTCTTAACTTTGAAGCAATAAGTTTTAGTCTAGATTGACCCCAGAAATGATGGTCATAAGCCTTCATTGTACCGTTTGTGCTTTTCTTGCCTATCCCTTATATGAAATCAAACCCTAGTCCTTTTGTGCCTTCATGCCAAAGGTTAGTCCCTTCCATTCTTCGCCTTTTAAGCTCATATTATATAAAAACCTCAATTCATTAAGCTAATGATTGCATTCTTTTTAGCTATTTTGAGTGAGAAAAATAGATAACTGTAGGGGTATTTGTGTAAAGTATAGGACTTTCATATAAAAAGGATATTTTGGGAAATTTTCTCAAGTAAGATATATATATAGCGGTTGAAAAGAGAAAATGCTAAGTTTGAAAATAGATACATATATATATTGAAAAATCAGAGAAAACAAAGAAAAAGATGAGTATGTGAATTTCTCTTCAGTTATCTTTTAAAAAAGTCTCAATAGCTTTCTCTCCTATACTTAAAAATCCTATTCTTTATGAGAATTAGAAAAATTATTAGGTGGATTGTGTGTAATTTGAACGAAGTAAGATGTTCAAGGGTAGATGTGAATGAGTGAAAAGTGGCTAGAAAGTATTCATAATGTTTGATATCTTTTCTTTTGGTTGCATTAGCTCTATCTTAATTGCTTTTGTTTTTCCTTTCCCTTTGTTTGACACCCTTTTTGTCCCGAGCCTAACATTACAAGCTAAAGAGTCGTACCTAATCTAACAACTTAAAATAGGACTTAAAGTGAAAACGTTTTAAGAAATTTGGGTTGTGTTGTGCATTTTTTAATAAAGTTTTTCACTACGTTAATAACTTAATATTCCTTGTTTTCTTTGAAAGGCGACATGAGCAATTCGCACACGCACACTGTTGAGTAGTAAGATATTAGTAAGATAGCTGTGGGATTGTCGATTCTCGTGATTCGTCCTTTGAAAGGTCTTTATGTGGTTGAGTAATTGAAACTCCCATTGAAGTGATATATTAGCTTGTTTGTATTCTTGTTTTACTCTTTATCTTTTTCATTCATAGGATCTTCTACTTCTTGGTTATTTTTGTTGTCTTACCATGTGTCATTTTCAATGATTAAACTTTTTGCACTTCTCTTTTTACTTTTTCCCAGTTTCTGCCTAGTTTTGTGTTACCAGATAAGCGTGTGGTATTTGACATTTTCCATATGTACTATATTTATATATATTATTTTTGTCATTTTACGATGTTTTTAATGTATAAAATGTAAAATTTACACAATTTACCTCTATTCTTATCTTAGGTGCTTCCCGATGAAAAAGACGAAGAATAAAAGTGAAAACGGAGCGAAAAAAGAGAAACGAAGCCGCCGACACCAAGTAATGGAGACCTACCGCTGACGGTAGGCCAACCTATCGCATGCGGTAGGTATCGGAGCCAATGTCCTAGCAGAAGCCTACCACGGACGGTAGCCTAGGCCTACTGCACGCGGTAGGTCCCGAAGACTTTAGCAAATTTTGAATAGAACCCTACCATAGACTGTAGGGTTCAATCTACCGGATGCGGTAGGTCCCGTTAGTGACCCATTAATGCGTTTTTGTGTATATTTATGTCAGTTTTCCCCCTTTTTCAGGGGAGAACAGTTTTAGGTTAGAGAGGAAGAATTAGGGGTGAATTTTGGCAAGAGAAACCCTCTCAATTCCTCTTCAATTAGGTAAATTCTCCATAAGTAACATTAAATTGAAGCTCTTGGAGGAAGATTGAATAGAGTACATAGAGCAATTTCTGGTTTCATTAAGCCATTCATGTGATGAGCTGGGGTGGTGTTTTAAGCCTAAGCTTTCTTTTCTTTTGTTAATTATGATTTCTATTGTTAAATTGAATATTGATAGGATTTTACTGGCTAATTTCTATTGTTTGAATCGGGGGTTGAACCCTAACTTTTGGATGAGATGAATTTATATTGAATTTCATGAATTTTATGTTTGTTTATTTGTTGGTTGTTGTTCGATTATGTTTTCTTGATAATTGATCTGCAGAATCGATTATTTCGTAAGATTTGTTGGAATTGAAAAAGGAAGACCAATCTAGGGCAACTAATTGGATGATAGGAGTTGGTAATAGAATAAAGATATTTATTACACTTTTAAGTTATTAGATCACATAAGTATAATTGCATTCAAACATCTTCCTCTAAAGGTTACGTGAGTAGAGTGGCCTTTGCCTAGAGATAGCAAGTGTCCGACTTTCGTATGATAACACAACCTTCGCTTTCAAACATCCTTTTATGAGTTTTTCAATTGAAAAAGTTGACAAATGTTAGGAGGATTCCTTTATTCAAACTATTTTCCTAAAATGTCATACTTTTTAATTGTTGCTAAGGCATTCCAACATCGCACGCATTGATAAAGAGGTCCTGTGGATATATAGCCGAGTGAATCTCGAAGCTTGCTTTCCCAAAGGAGCTTTTTAGCTACGTGGATTTCGATAGCGAGCCATGTTTCGTTATTTTAGTTTTACATTATTCGATTGCAACTCATCGCCATCCTCATTTACGTCACGATGTGCATCTGACTCAGGGCTGTCCATTCCTGTGGTTCAGGCCTGGTCTAGTAATAGTAAGCTATTCCTAATCCGAGTGCTGGGCAGAGGATGTGATAGAATTTGACGATTAGGAGTGGCCTTTTCTGGGCCATCCAAGGCTCAGTGTGTGATCTTCGATAGAGACCTTACACTGAAACAAGGGACTAAGGTCTATTCATTTAATTATTTTAGTATTTTCCAAATAATTTCAGAAAAACCAATTTGTCAGACTACACATTAGTTAAGATGGTGAGTATTTGAGCTTTTTCAGTTCCCTGAGTTCGACAACTCAAGTGTATCTCAAATACTACAGTGCTAGGTATACTTGCATGTTCATTCATTTTAGTCATACCCTATTTTATAAACATTAGCAATGCTTGGGCAAAGAACAAGAGGTCTGTGTGGATTCATGAGAGATTCTGGGCAAACATGTGGAAGTAGTAGGATCGCTCTAAGTATAAATGAAGATGGAAAATGCTCTTAAAATAAAAAGTCCATAAACCTTCACAGAGTGATTGGATTTTTGCCATATTGAGTGGGTAACAACCCAAACAATCTATCAAGAACAGATAGGTACTTCATCTGAAAGGAATAAGAGGAACATGACTCAAGAAAGGGGGGACGGGGAGCTGGGAAGTACACGGGTGGCTCCATCTCCTTCATTGAGATGATCACGAAGAGGGTAAAAAATTTATTAAATATTGCTTGGTTTTATTAATTAAATATAATGAATTGGAATATTACTTTTATTGTTATTTTTCAGCAGCGGATTTATCAGAGAGGTTTTCCAAAAGCAAGTACTTGGAGGAGCTCCACGAGCATCAAAAGGAGGAAAAGAAGGGGTAGCATGTGGATTCTATCTCAGCAGATCTCTGGGTAAGGTTAGTGTTGATTATAACTTAAGTTTACATAATCTTTTATAACTGATAACTTTAAAGTTATATAATGTTTTATAACTTGTAACTTTAAAGTTTCTATAATGTTATATAAATTATAACTTTAAAGTTTATATAATGTTTTATAACTTACAACTTTCATATTTATATAATGTGTTATAACTTATTGTTGTCAAACTAAGATTTTATATTTTGTCAGAGAAATTTCACAAGGTGAAGAAGAAGGCCGAGGAGGAAGTTGCAGCAATGGGCACCGCCCCCCCTAGAGAGAATGGGAAAATGCGAAGGCAAACTGCATCCTCCAAAACATCGTTGATTTTGAATGTGTTACACACCTCTAAAAAGTTGGCGATGTGTTCATTTAGATCCTCATCCGTTAGCCTGCCAAACTAACATTGTTTTGAACCATTTGAATGATTTTTAGATTTATTTCAAATGAGTTTGCATTTGTTGTCGGTCTGGCAATGCTTGACTATATCCCAGTAATAGACGACTGAGCATAGTCTGCCATAGTACAATTCGCCATCAAAAGTGGTGGTGGCCTGGGATTGTTTTGCTCCTCCTCCTTCTTTTTGTCTACAACAACTATCGCTTGATTTGCCATCTCAAACTTGATGGCCCAACAGATTTTCCCAGGGTTCTCTTGATTTCTGGAGCAAGGTCAACCAATCACCTTGTTGGCTACGAGACATAAACTAGTTGAAAATGAACCTGAAAGAACAAATGCATACAAAGTGGGTTTCTAAGAAAGGGAGAAGAAAAAAGCACCTAAATAGCTAGATGAGATTTTTCTAACTAAGTTTTAACCCAACACTTGTAAGTGCCCAATATCAATGTAAAATGGCGAGTAAAAGGTTGTCGAACCACTGAGAAATGTTTAACTACTAGATTATTATCTTCCTAAATTAATTAAATAAAAGGAATCAAGTTATCTAAAATATTCCTAAATTAATCAAAACTAATAAATAAAAGTAACCAAATTAAAAACTAAAAAGAGTTTAACTAAAGAGATAATTTAGAACCTTGAATCCACCACCAACCTTTATAACAATAATTTAATTTTATATAGGAAAAAAGATTAGACCTTTATGTGGTGATCTATGATACAAGCTTCGATTCACTAGAGAAATATATTACGGTTAAATGCATGACATAACCCATCTAACCATTACCATTACTTATTCAATTCTATAACATAAATAATCTAAAATTAGCATGAACTGTTCAATTAAAAAACCCACAATATAGTTGCAAAAATCACATATCTCATACTCAAGACTACAAAATTTAAGCATGGTTAAAAGTATCAGTTAACCCAAGAATCATTGTACAAGAATAATCACAAATAATTAATTGAATCAAACCAATAAAGATCCCAAAATATGTAATCACATAAAATGATCTAAAAATTATCCCATAAGAAAATAAATCAAAGTTAAAAAACTAGAGTTTCATCAAGATTCTTAAAAGGAAATTAGTTCATGGTTAAGGAGAAAGAAAGCACCAAATCCTTAGGATGGAACATGGTTTCTTCTTCTCCTTGCTATGTTGCAGCTTCTTCTATTCTGTAGCACTGATCTCGTCCCCTGAGGGGAATGAAGTCCGACCCCCTCTTGTTTTCCCGCTCTTATATATATATATATATATAAATAATACATGGAGACTCCTAATTGAAGATGGCAAAGGCCTTATGTGGGCTTCTCGATTGAAATACAAAGACTCCAAGGAAAAGAATCCTATTCAATTTAACATTTTGGTCATTGACCACCCATATCACACAGAAGTCTTTCTATTGAACTCTATTTTTCTTTTAATCCAAGGACCACTTGAATTCCATTTTTCTTTTATTTTAATAAATAAAAACGAGAAGCTTGGGCTCCTTGTTATCTTTTTTTTTTTCCTAGAAAAAAGGAAAAATAAGTAAAATAGATAAAATAATTATAACAAATAAACTACTAACATTCTTGGAGACTAATAATTAAAACTTGAAGTGTTTATTTGTACAAAAAATCAATTCGATCAATAACAAGCCGCAAAACACAAGTCAAACAGAAATAAGAACAAGAAAACAAACAAATTAAAAATAAAAACAAAGATAAAGAAAATGATTAAGTAGTAAATAATTAGTGTTCCTAATGCTACCGTTCCTAGCAATGGCATCAAAAAATTATTATGTGGTTCCTATCCTAACAAAATTTCACAATAGGCAACAGTACCTAATGGTTGAGTATGGTAAGAGAAGTCCTCGGATTGTCGATCACAAGGGATAGACAAGCAAAGTACTTACTACGTTTCTACTGTTTAATCAATGAAAACATTTTGGAATGGTTTTGAAAATGAAAATAGAAAATTAACAAAACAATTAACGAACTAATGAAAACAAGCAAAGAGTTTTAACTCAAGTTTTAAAGAAGGGTCTTCGAATGTTGGAATCACCGTAGAACCTTTAACTAGTTTAATTAGAAATTCGTAGTAAATAATTGTCTAAATCATTGGTTGGATATCAATAAAACATTAGGATTAACCCTATGCCTAGGTAAAAATATGTTATTCAATTAATTGCTAAGAGAATAATCTATTCTCTCCCTAACTCAATTATGAACGAATATAGAACTGGAATGATAATTAGTGATCTAATGATTGTAGTTATGATCTCTAATCAACAACCAATCCCTATCATTCAACTAAAGCCCTAGGTTATTCTTCCTTTCTCAATTCCAAATAACCTTGTGAAATCACCAATCACGCGTAAAACCAGTAAAACAATCATAACAATTGAACCACAAACAACTCAAGAATTAACAATTAAAACATGAATTCCATCAAAAGAAACAACAACCAAAATTTTGGAGTTCATTCCCATTCAAACATAAAAGAGACTAGCCAATAAACATACTCCATCCACATATTCATAGACAAATTCATGAAATCGAAGGAGTTTAGAAAGCTTGGACAAAAGATAAAAGATTCCACAGTTCCCACGTAGTGCCTGAACACCTCTCACGATTTTCCGAAGAAACCCCAAAATTGTCTTCGATTTTGAGCCTTCAATTCTTCTCTAAATCTTGAATTAATAACTACTATGAATTAACCTAACTAATGGGAGTGTTTTTCAATGAATCCCTCACCTTAAATTCGTCCTAAAGAGCCCTTAAAAGCCCTAAAAACCGAACTTGAATTGGAAAAGAATTAGGAAGTCTATCAAAATAGTTGAAGAAAGAATTGCATTTAAAACCCCGTTGCACGGCTTTCAAGATCTGAAGAGCCTCTGTCCAAAATGTTCTTCTTGTGCTTCAATGCTATCCGGACCTAGAAAGGCACTATCCTTGTCGAGATAGTGTACTTTCCAGTAGCCCTGCTACACTTTGTGTGTTCTTTTTCATTTTGCTTCCATTTTCGCTTTGTAGGCCTTCGTTTCAACATGTTTTCAACATAAACTCATACTGCAGGTACCAAAAAAAAAATAAAAAAAGAAATAGAGCTTAATAGTACATTTTATTAACATTTAAACTCAAAAACTGATAAAAACATTAATGCTCAAAATAGTAAAATGGAACATATTATCAGGCCATAAGGCGGAGATCATCGTGCATAGCAGTGCCCGTCACAACAGCTTCCTCCTTTGCCTTTTTCTTTACCTCATGAAATTTCTCCTGCAATATGAAAATATTAGTTGGATAATAAGTTACAAAACATTGTATTAGACTTAAAATTAGGAGATAGTCTAAGTTTTCACTAAACTTACCCAGAATTGTGCGAAAATAAAATCCACATAATACTTGTGCACCTCCTCCAACTCCTTGCTCTTCGAGAGCTGGTAAGCTAAATCTTTTTGCTACAAAACAATCACACAATTAATTTATTTTTGTTAGAATTACTTAATCTAAAGAAGTAATATTAATGAAAGTTCTTTCCTTCTATGAGAGAGACTCGATGAAGGAGACGAACCCATTCGTGTGCTTCCTGGTCACAATCCCCCGTCCCTCATTTGGGTTCTTATTCTTCTAGGAGTTTGCAAAGAACTCCAGACTATTCCAATACCTCGTCAGCTTCTCCAGTCACTTTTTGATGTGTGTAAAATTAAAACGAGAATGGGAATCCTAAAGCTAAGGTGCAAGACAACTGGACCTTAACACTATAGAAATGGGTTCACCCCGAGTGTCGATATTCTTGAGGATGGCAAGGTTTGACTACTGAACTGTTGGCTTAATGTTCAGTCTTAAAATCGATGTTGAACTATTGTGAGCTAAGAAAACAGTAAAAACTTAGCAAATAAGGAAACAAAAATAAGACAGAAGTTTGGATTTCGGGTTCCCCTAACCTTGTTGCTTCTTTAATTAATTAGAATTAATAATAACTAAAGTTGCCTTAACGAATTGGGTCATCACACTCGTGATTGGGCAATCCCTATCTCTAGGCGAGAGCCGCTCTGTTCCTTATGACTTTTAGATGAGAATCTCTTCTTTCTCTAGTTCAATACCCAAAGTAATCCCCAAATTGGAAGCCCTCGGGTGTTCTTCCTTTTTCAATTACAAACACCTGTGCGATTAATTCAAGCTCATGATACTCAAATTGCAAGGAATTAAACAATTAGAGAACAATTCATTCAAAGGAAACATTCAATTTCATAAATTTTAAATCAATCTCATAATTCCAAAAATTAGGGTTAAACTCTTAATCCAAACAATTAAATTACTCACAATTCATTGTATAAAATTGAAAGTAAACTGAAATTAAGACTAATAGAGAAGGAAAAGAAAGGCTTAGAAGTAGTATTTGAGGCCGAATTGCATTCCCGAACTGTGCCCGAGCTCGTCTCTCGAATTACTCCAACGAAGTTCGAATTGGTGATTTCGATCCTTGATTCCAGTTGTAATCCTTCAATTGTTGTTCTCTAATATAAATCCTACCTAATTGAGGTGAGAAATGGGGGAAATTTGTCACAGAAAATCGCCCCAATTTGCCTCTTAAAAATCTATTTGCAGAAGGCTAAAACTAAGGAATGAAAAATAATGTTTTAAGAAGCTGTCAAAAATTAACTAAGTATACTGATTTTGGGACCTACCGACGACAGTAGGTCTCTCTGTCTTCAAATCCCCTCTTTTGCCTGAAACCTACCGTTGGCAGTAGGAGGAACCTACCGTCTATGGTAGGCTTCTGCCTTCACCTTAGTTGTTGCCAAGGTGCTTACTTCGGCCTATAAGGTGGCCTACCGGCGGCGATAGGTTGCTGCTTTCACCGTTTTGCATCGTTTCCCATCCTTTCCACTTGTTTCAAGCCATTTTTGTTTGTCCTTCGTTGTACTTCCTTCAGCAAGCACTATGACACAAATGAGAGATATTAGCCTCAAATGTAAACTTTATACCTTAAAATTACCGAAAAACAATGAAATTAACATACAAAATAATAGCCAAAGTAAAGACTATCAAATACCCCCACACTTATCGTTGCTTGCCCTCAAGCAATAGAACTAAACAGATAGAACGAAAATGGTTTAAAAGATTTATTTTCAAATATAGAGTTCATGGAAATCAGAAAATGAACCGGCCTTAAACAATTGAACAATTTTCAAGGTAAAAGACAAAAACAACAATACGAAAACAAAACATAACATAAATAAATCAAGGGAAAAATAAGTAAAACGATGCCACTTCCAAGGAATACTCAACCACTAAACCACCAAGACAAAACGAAAGAACGAGCACAAGATGAATTCAGTCCACCACATTTACAAATAAACATTACATGCCAATGCTCTGTGTGTGTGTGTTCTGCTCATGTTGTTTTCATAGAAACAAAGGAACATTAAGTAATTAACGAAGTGAAATCCTTCAAAGACAATGCACCATAATCCCATATTTCTCTGCTTCTCACTCTTTCCAAGTCTTATTCTAAGTCATTCCCAGATTAGGTAAGACTTTTCAGCTTGTAATATCGGGCTTGGGACATAAAAAGTACCAAACGAAGACAAATGGTAACAAGATCAAACAAAACAGAGCCAACGCAACTGGAAGGACAAAATGGTAAAATTAAAATAATATTCTAACTGTTGTTCGCTCTTCTCACTAACCCTTGAATAACCTACCGTTTTTCTCGCACACCTTACCCAATACATTTACAAATTTCAGACCTTTGACAAGAGAGAGAGAGAGAGA
Source organism: Catharanthus roseus (assembly GCA_028651295.1). Classification (NCBI taxonomy): domain Eukaryota; kingdom Viridiplantae; phylum Streptophyta; class Magnoliopsida; order Gentianales; family Apocynaceae; genus Catharanthus; species Catharanthus roseus. The sequence goes on along the minus strand of JAPQWS010000140.1, from coordinate 2,829,995 downwards.
GAGAGAGAGAGAGAGAGAGAGAAAGAGAGCGAGAGAGAGAGAGAGAGAGAGAGAGAGAGAGAGAGAGAGAGAGAGACTAGTGTCATTTATTTTTTTTCACGATCACATTATATACAAAAATGAAAGTACCACTTTTTTCTTACTTCTTTTCTCTTTTTTTCGTTTGTTTCTTTCCTCTTTCTTTATTTTTTTTCTTCTTTTTTTTTTTCCATAAACAAAACAAAACAACTCCTCTCTTGTTTTTTTTCAACAACTTGTACCAATTGTGAAATACCCAAACTATCCCTCTCTTTACAGCATTTTTCTTTTCTTCCCTCTTTCACCCCACACACTTATCTATTAATTTCACTCAAAACGGCTAAAAATGTTATTCTAACATTGGCTCCACGAAATAAGGTTTAATAAAGTGTGAGTTCAAAAAGACGAAGAATAGAAGGGAGTAAAGACCCTTGGCATGAAGGCACAAATAAGGGAACTAGGGGTTAATATCATACACAGGTAGGCAAATCAAAAGCTCGAATGGTGCAGTGAAGTCTTGAGACCATCATTTTTGGGCTTAACTTAGACTATGACTTTTCACTTCAAAGAACAGAGAAACATAAGGATGCATGCACAAATTCCAAAGGATTCTCCCTAAGCTAATTTCCCAGAATTCCTAGGTTTCTTCTACTAAAAACACTCGCAGGTGCATGAAAACCATCAACATGTAGGATTATTATGCAAATGAGGTTTTCAAAATGACCAATTGTTATGCCCTCTCGAAACATCCTAACAGTCTCGTGATCAAGCACTCAACCAAAGTGGCAAAAAGAAAAATCTTTTTTGTTTTTGAAATAAAACGACAAAGAAAACTAAGAATTGTTTTTTAAGATTTTCAGATTATTTTATTTTTTTAGATTTTTCATAAGGAAAATAATAAAAATACATAAATAAGAGTATATACAGAAGTAACCCCTCCCCCCCCCCTCCCCCCACACACACACACTTAAATCCAAATTGTCCTCAATGTGGGTGCCAGATCCACACAAAACAAATAAAACGTACATGGGAGGCGCTCCCGCATACAATAAAGTAGCAAAGTACACGAGAAGTCATCCCCACACAAACAATTAAAGAAAAGCATACATGGGAGACACTCCATCATATAACAAACCAATAAGGGATAAGGGAAGTCATCCTAACACAAATAAAACTAAAGTAAAAAACCAGAAATATAAACAAAACAAAATGATACTAAATAAAAACAAAACAAAAGAAGAAAAGAGTCGAAGAATGTAGGAAGGTTATCCTGTTGGAAGAATTCCATTGTGTTCAATTTAGTTCCCATTCTGCTTTGGACTGACCCAGTGTTAGTCGTCCTCATATGGTACAGGATACACCCACAGCCATCCTTCTTATGAGCTCTTACCACACCAAAGTCAAATGGTCAAGACAATTTAACTTAAACAAAAAGTGAAAACCAAAAACATTTATCATACAAAAACAACAACAACAACACGTGCGCACAACCAAGATTACTCGTTAGTGAGAAGGAAGGACTCTTTAGGGAGAGTTCATACATCCTCACCGAAGTATGGTTTAAGGCTCTGGCCGTTTACGACCTCCTTGTAATGAAAATGAAAAAATTTGAAACCCAGAATACGAAGAGAATTCAAAATCTTAAGATCAAGCTTGAGGAAGTTGTTACAAATTACAAAAATTTTCAATTCTTTAAAGGAAAACAAAATATTAACGAGGGCTAAGGTTGAAGAAAAACTTAATTGCAATATTTCACAGCAATAAGGTTGTTTCCTTTTAGCTCTCTCGCAATTGCCTTCGAACTCCATGATATTTCTCCTTTCCTCATTTGTTCTCTTTTGATTGCGTCCATGGTGCCTGTATACCTAAAGAATCATAAACAAGAATAGAGTAGTTTCCTTAATAAGGAGGTTCACTCCCTCACTCTTTTTGACACCGTCAATCTCTATTTCTTGTTGCTCTTCTGTGTGATCCTCTCGATTCTCCACGAGACTCTCGTTTTCCTTTTCTAGCTCACCTTCCTCAAACTCACTCTCATTCTTGAGTAAGCACTCATCTCTCTTACTCCCTTCCACTAGACTTTTAACCTGAGGAAGTTCTTCGAATACTGGGAGACTGTCATGCCTCCTTTCCGTTATTCCTTGTCCAGCCTCCCCTTCCTTGGGGAAAGTGGACTCTTCCAGTACTGGATCAAGTTCCTCCTCTTCATCCACAAATATAGGAGCCATTATTTCTAGTTTTTTTGCTCTTAGCATGGTGACCACCTCTGCTTGGTCCTCTAAAATCCGCTTTATAGTATTGGGTACACTATTAAGCAGTCTTTTAGCGATCATCCTTGCCAATTGCTCGATTTGGCTCACCATACTTTGTAAAGAATCTGTTTAGCTTCTCTAGTTTCTTCCATGCTCTTACCGCGACATCCACCAAATTGACATAACTCGCCACAAAACTTCTATGTTGGGTTGTGGGGGTGGTAGATGTATCGCTGGAGTATAGTTGTATAGTGAAGATTGAGTATAATCTCCCCAAGGCTCGTTCGATTGGATCCTCCAATCCAAACTGTACTGGTTAGAATACGTACTGTACTCTTGCTAGTTTCCTTGGAACATGGCCGGTTGATAATGTGGATGTTGAGATGCACCCACCATGTTCTCTATCCCTTGTTCTAATATTACTACCAATCGGTATTCCATGGTATCATTGGCATCCATGCCTTACTCTCCAAAACCTGAAACCACAATTAGATGAACAGTTAACACAAGTTCTAGAAGTAATAAGGCAAATACACAATACCCATGCCATAAATACCCAAACAGCAAGAAAAATGAACAAGGTGAAATGAACTCAGCAATAAAGACAAAACAAAAAGAAACAAAAAACTATACAAATGACTAAAGCACCAAAAAACGGTATTTCCTTAAACTTGTCGTCCTCGGTAACGGTGCCAAAAACTTCTATGTGTGTGAAATTAAAACAGGAATGGGAATCCTAAAGCTACAGTGCAAGGCAAGTGGAACTTAACACTATAGAAATGTGTTCACCCTGAGTGTCGATATTCTCGAGGATGGCAAGGGTCGACTACTGAACTGTTGGCTCAACGTTCAGTCTTAAAATCGATGTTGAACGATTGCGAGCTAAGAAAAGAGTAAACATAAACACTTTGCAAATAAAGAAACAAAAATACGACAGAAGCTTGGATTTCGGGATCCCCTAACCTTGTTGCTTCTTTAATTAATTAGAATTAACAAAAACTACAGTTGCCTTAACGAATTGGGTCATCACACTGGTGATCGGGCAATCCCTATCTCTAGGCGAGAGCCGCTCTATTCCCTATGACTTTTAGACGAGAATCTCTTCTCCCTCTAGCATGCTATGAAAGTAACAAAACGCAAGTGAATATTGACCTAAAAGTATATTAACTATCTCTAGTTTACCCCAATTAATCCCAAAATTGAAAGCCCTCAAGTGTTCTTCCTTTTTCAATTCCAAACCCTCGTGCGATTAATTCAAGCTCATGATACTCAATTTCAAGGAATTAAACAATTAGAGAACAATTCATTCAAAGGAAACATTTAATTTCATTAATTTCAAATCAGTTTCATAGTACCAAAACTTAGGGTTTAACCCTTAATCCAAACAATTAAATTACTCATAATTCATTGTATAAAACTGAAATTAAACTAAAATTAGGACTAGTAGAGATGGAAAAGAAAGTCTTAGGAGTAGAATTTGAGGCCGAATTACATTCCCGAATCGCGCCCGAGCTCGTCTCTCCAGTTGCTCTAACGAAGACGAATTTGTGATTTTGATCCTTGATTCCACTTGTAATCCTTCGATTGTTGTTCCTTAATATAAATCCTACCTAATTGAGGTGAGAATTGGAAGAAATTTATCACAAAAAATCACCCCAATTTCCCTTCCTTGAAACCTATTTGGGAAGTATAAAACTAACAAATGAAAAAAAAAAATGTTTTAAGAAGCTATCAAAAACTAAGTATGCTGACTTCGAGACCTACGGACAACGGTAGGTTAGGACCTACCGTCTCTGATAGGTCTCTATCTTCAAATCCACTCTGTTGCCTGGAACCTACCATTTATGGTAGGCTCCTGCCTTCACTTTAATTGTTGCCAAGGTGCCTATTGCGGCCGGTAGGGTGGCCTACTGGCGCCGGTAGGCTGCTGCTGTCACCGTTTTACATTATTTCTTGTCGTTTTCAACCTGTTTCAAGCCGTTTTTGTTTGTTCTTCGTTGTACTTCCTTTGGCAAGCATCTACGACGCAAATAGGAGATATTAAATGTAAACTATATACCTTAAAATTACCGAAAAACGATGAAATCAACATATAAAATAATAGCCAAAATAACGACTATCACTTTGCTCAATCCACGAGGGCCTCTTCATCTGCTCCCGATCATCGTCCATCATGTCCCTCAACCACGTGCTGTACTTGGGCTATCATGCTTCCCTGACCTTTGTGATTTTTAATGCTGGTCTCGTACAATATTTTCTGCATTTAATGAACATGCATAAGATTAGATAATATGACCTAAAAAAAACCAAAGATATGTAAAAAGCTATAAGATTAGATTCATTTATCAAGAAACTCTCCCTACCACAAATCTCGGATGTCCACGGGATCGGACCCCATGACTAGTAAGGCCTCGTGAACCTCTCCTGAATAATTTATGTAATGTCACTGACAACTCTCGAAAATGGGTGTAATATGTTAAGGTGGACCCAATATATTCCAGTATCATTAAATAAGACTGATGAGATTTTGTGGTGACTTTATACCTCTACTAATCCCTAACCAGCCTACTTTTCTACTAAATACGACTTTCTTGATTTGAAGAATAACATTTAAAAAAACATTTTACGTTCTTTATTTGCAATTAACTATGAAAGATTTCAACATCCCTAATTTGCATAAAGTTTAAAAAGTTCAGATGTGTAAAAAGTAAAAAAGGTGCATCATTTTTATGTTTTGAAAATGAAATGAAAAGTGGCTTATGAAATGAAAAAGAGAACTTACTGATCGACATGCAGCTCCAACACCTCTCAAGTATCATTTTTGCAGTTGTAGAATGAGGGGTCAGTTGAGCCATCGATATAAATGTAATGAGAGTCCTTGAATGAGACAGAGTCATTGTTAGCTATGTCGTTGGAGTGGTGTTGGTGGTAGGCGTTGTCGATGGAGAGTCAGCTGAAACCGGGGTTGCAAAGGCAAAGGAACTACGGCGGTGTAGGTGTCGAAAGAGCTGGAGTCCATGTCGGCTATATATTTGTGCCAGCATCCCTCGCATACTTTCTCTTATGTCCTCAGCCCATTGAACCTGCGATTATGTACAAAAATGTAAGGAACAGAAATGATATGATATTAATGAAAAATATGCATACAAAAGATTATAAGAAATCTTATTTTCTTTAAGAACAAAAGGTGAAATCTTAATTAGTTTTTAAGGATTATAAGGTGTTAAACGTAGCTCATTTCTTGTTTTATTGTAAGAACATAACATATCAAAATCTAAGTTCTCGTAAGATTAGAAAATTTTTGACAGAGTTTTCCTTGTATTATGAACATATTCTAAGGCAACTCAAACAATCAACAACACAACCAAACACACAATAATTCAAGCATTTGGGCTCCCCATTAAACAATATAATGAATTAAAGAGTTCGAGTTCCTCATAAAACTAAAAAATAAGTTCTCAAAAGTAATGCAACAACAAAGCTTTCCATTAACTAAGCCAAGATTTTTATTATCTCCTATACTCTTTTGAGCCCTACTCTAGTGAAAAGTACTTACGACCAATACTTTCTCCACAGTGTGCTTGAGACAGTTCAAGAGACATGATACTAAGTTAGCTTGAAACAATTTGCATATAATGGCAACAAAGTCTGAGCTCCCCCATTAAAACTAAATAAAATAATACCTCGTTCATACATATAATCAAGAAGATATCACATAAATTCTCACAAATGAAACTATAAGAAAAAAGAAGGAAATAAAAATAGACTACCATCCTTGTTTTAAAGTGGATTTTAAAATGGAAATAAGTTATGTAGCTTTCTTATTTTAAAATTACAAATAAAATGAGGAAGCTACATAGACCTTTATTTGAAAAACATGCATAGGAAATATAACTCACAACTGATAAATTCTAAATCTAATTCTTGAAACTTAAGAATTAGAGAGAATAAGAATTAAAGAATAAGAGAGAATAAGGTCAAAGATTTTTGTTGCTTTTACAATTTACAATGAAACTTTTGTTATAATGAAAGTTTACAAAATGAACAAGAAATTTTGAATTCCCCAATAGGAAGACAAACACCTATGAATGTAGGAAATAATTTTCTGAAAACATTAAACTGGTTATCAATCTTGAACCTTGAAATATTGGTAAGTTGGTTATTCGACATTCTTTAATTTTGAAAGATCTTATCTCATAGAAGGAAAGCTTGCTCAGTGTCATTATCACCATTTAATTAGGTCCAAGATTCTAGTAACAATAAGTAACCTCAGCCCTTCAAATGAAGAATAGAAACAGAAATTACTGCATATGTTTTTTGATACATAAAACTGATAAACACTAAAACTAATCGATATAGTACAAGGCTGATTAAAAAAGAGATGACAAGTTCACATCCAACACATAGGAAACATTGTAAATAGAAAGTCAAAAAAAAAAAAAAAACTAGTTTATTAACTGGCATAATGTTATGATCCCAAACTTTTTTACCTTAATTAAAAGTTAAAATTAAATTAGCAAGCATCAATCTACTAATCAAATAATAAACATGATAAATTAATCCAAAATCAAACAAAAGTTGCAAGCAGAAAGAAAGTAATAAATAATATAACAACAAGTTATCGAAACAAATAGCTTATTCATGGTTGAATTCTATCTATCAAACTGAATGAACAAGTATTCAACCAAACAATCAAAATACTAACTACACCCTACCTCACTGATGTGTCAGGTTTTAATAACTGGGGATTTACACCTAAGAACGAGAGTAACAGGCAAGTGGACCTATCACTGTAGAAAATGAGTTATACCAGAGCGTCGAATCTCAAGGAAGGATAAAAGCTCAAGTAGTAATTGTTTCTTCTAATATTTTTCCTATGATGGATTGTTTTGAAGAAAAAAAATAAACTAAAATACTAAAGATACCGATTATCATCTAAAACAGACAAACTAAAAAATTGACGTGTTTAAAAGAACTAAAGAAAGAGTTTGGATGTTAGAATCCTCCTAATCCTTGTTAGTAGTTCAACTGGAAAAACTTATAATAAACGATGTTAAATTATTGAGTTGGGTCCTCACAACTAGTCGGGCAATCCCTATCTCTTGGCGAAAGTCACCTTAGGCACTAACCTTTAGATGGGAATTTCTTCTCTCCCTAACTAATTATGAGTGCAATAATTAATAAGTGATTAAGGGACCTAAAAGTGCAATTTAACATGTCTAATCTATTGTCCAAATTAACCCCCAATTGGTTGCCTAGAATGTTCTTTCTTTTTCAATTATGAACACTCTTGTGATAAATTTAACTTTGCAACAATTAAATAGCAACAAAACACAATTGGAAGACAACTCAATTGAAAATAAACATCAATTTCACTAAATTAATCAAAGATCATAGTAATCAAGAATTAGGATTCAACCCTCGTCCAAACATAAAAATGTATCCACTAAACATTGTATTAAATCTAAAATTAATGATTGAAATTCAATAAATAAAAAAAAAAAAAAAAAAAAGAAAGCTTAGAAGGTTGAGACGAAATAGCAATCCCGAACGTCGTCCGAGATTGTCTCTCGAGTCACCCAATTGAAGCCCAAAATTATGCCTCTGAATCTTCAGTTCTTGATCTCTAAACTATCAAATTCGATTTTTCTATTGATTTCCTACCTAATTGAGGCTGAATTTAGGGGAATTTTCTAACCTAGGTTCGCCCCTATTCATCTCTCTAAGCCCTAATGGTGGCACTCCCTAATTATGAATGAAAAATTACATTAAAAAGTCTTAAAATGCATTAAATCTTCTATAATCTGGACCTACCGCGTATGATAAGTCGAGCCTTACCGTCCGCGGTAGCCTTTCGTCAGGACCTATTGTTGACGATAAGGTAGCCTACAGTCATCGATAGGCTTATGTCTACTCTCTGTTCTTGTCTCTAGGACCTACGGCGTGTGGTAGGTTGGCCTACCTCAGGTGGTAGGTCTTCTTCGTTGGTGTCGTCGGCTTTGTTTTTGTCGTTTTCACACTGTTTTTGACAGTTTTCATTCTTTTTTATCATTTTCTCCATTGGGAAGCATCTAAGACAAGAATAAAGGGTATTAGTCTAAAATATGCATTTTATATATTAAAATCATCGGAAAAAGATGAGGATAAAAATATAGAAATGTAGACAATATAGCGCATATCAAATACCCTAACACTTATCTGTTGCTTGCCCACAAGCAACAAAACTAAGCAAACAAAATAGAGGAGTTTAAAACTTTATTCTAAGAAAGAAAAAACACGGAAAACAAGAAAAACCAACCTAAGACAATTAAGATCACAGATTGTCCATATATCATGGTAGCAGAAATAACACACAAACAAAATAACACAAAAACAAAAACAAACAAAAATTAAGAAAAAGTCCACTTCAATAGAACACCTTACTACTCAACTCAAAAGACAAATCAAAAGAGACGAACGACAAGAATCATTAATTCCATTGTAAGTTACTAATAAACATTACAGATCAACGGTATGTGTGTATTGCTCATGCTTTTTTTCCTAGAAGATAAGGAATATCAAGTAATTAGGACAGTGAAACACTTTAAAGGACGATACACAACAAACTCATGTTTTCTATTACTTATCCACTCTAAGTCCTATTCTAGGTCTTTCTGCATTAGGTAGGACTTTTCAACTTGTAATATTAGGCTTAGGACATGTACAGGGTATCAAACGAAGGTAAAGAGAGAGCAAAAACAATTAAGACAGAGCTAATGCAATCGAGAGGAAAGATGACAAACTTATAGAACAACTTTCTAGCCGCTTTTCACTCTTCTCGCTCACCCTTGAACGTATTACTTTATTCCATTAACGTACACCTCACCTAATAACATTTTTCTTAAGATTCACATGAATTCCCAATTACAAGAGAGAGAGAGAGAGAGAGAGAGAGAGAGAGAGAGAGAGAGAGAGAGAAAGAGAGAGATGCTCAAAATTTTTTAGAATTAACTATAAAGATAAATTAATACTCATCATTTTCTTCATTTCCTGCGATTTTTTCATTTTTTTTTTTCTGGAAAACAAACATCAATCTATTCTCTCTTTTTAACAGCCACATGTACTGAACTACTGAAATACCCAAAATACCCTTTTCGTATACAAAGTTTTCTTTCTTCACTCCTTTACCCCCACACTTATGTATTTTCCTCACTCAACATGGCTAAAAGGATATTCTAAACATTAGCTCCACGAATTGAGGCCTTATGTAGTGTGAGTTTTAAAGAACAAAGAAAAGAAGGAATTGAAACCCTTGGCATGAAGGCACAAAAAGGGAACTAGAGGTTGATTTTGCTTAAAGATTCAGAAAGAGGGGCACAAAATGTACAATGAAGGCCTAAGACCATCATTTTTGGGATTGCCCTGGACTAGAACTCTTTGCTTCTAAGAATAGGAAAACATAAGAATGCAGGCAAAGACTTAAAAAGGATTCTCACTATGATAATCCCCTACAAAGTACATGAAAACCATTGATCGTGCAAGGAAATTAGTATGGCTTTCAAAGTGATCAAGTAGTATGCCTTTTCGAAACTCCTAAAGGGTTTTCCAGTCATGTATCCCACTAGAATGGCAAAACAAAAATCTTTATGGGGTTTTTTTAAGAATAACCAAAGGGAAAAGAAATAAAAGTTTTTGAATTTTTATTTTTCGGGTTTTTTTTTTAGGATTTTTTCAAATAAGATGTAAAAAGAGTCACAAGAAAGAAGGAAAAGGAATAAAAAGACATAAATACCTCCCCCTACACTTAAAACTACATTGTCCTTAATGTGGGGGCCAGACTAGCAAAAAAACAAACAAAACACATACATGGGAAGAAATTCAATAGATATAAAGCGAGTAAACATATCGAGAAGCAATCCCCACAGTAGTAAAGAAACTAAGGAAGGAAACAAAGCAAAACAAAAAAACTATAAACAAAACATACATGAATAACTAAAAAGACAGAAGAAGAAAAAAGAAAGAAAAATGGAGGTAAGAAGCTTATGGGGTTATCCTTTGGTTGGTTGAACAAACAAACCATGCCAGATTCTGGAAGAGTAGGCCATTCTCTTCAGTGACGTATCGTCAGGGCTCTGCTGGGAAGTTTTACTCTTAAAATTTCTAGAATGCAGCTGCCAAGAGACCTTGCTATGTGCCGTAGGTAGAACCTACCGTCTGCGGTAGGCTTCTGTTCGCCAAGGAAAGAACATCGATGCCCCTTCTACTTGAAGTAGGTTGGACCTACCGTCTGCAGTAGGCTTCTGTCGTGCTATATGAAAGTACTCCTTGTTGTGTGATTTAGCCCTATTTTACTCCTGACCAATCCAATGATACTTTTAAGGCACAAGTGTTATCCTAAGCAAGCAAGCAAATAACTCTCCCGAGAAGCTTTTACAACACCACAAACAAACCATTAAAAATATTCAACTAAAATAAAGGAAGAAAATAGAGGATATTAATGATACAAGCACAAACTACAACATGTTATTAAGGGCTAGTCTCACTCATTTTGGAGAACAAGGGACTCCTTTGGAAGGGTTTTGCACATCCTCACTGAAATATAGTTTAAGGCGATGGCCACTTACCTGAAATATACCCTGCATAGGGTGTATCATCTCAATGGTTCCATTAGGAAAAACCTTACAGTAATGGTCTAGACCACCGAGATTTAACTTCCCAGAAAAGAGGCGAAGACGGGAGTTGTAGAGGAGTACAGAATCTCCTTCTTTGAATTCTTTTTTTACGAAGTCTGTCATGCCATCTCTTCGTCTTTTCCTTGTATAAACTCAAGTTCTCGTATGCTTGCAGTCGCCATTCATCGAGTTCATTCAGCTGGAGTAACCTTTGTTTACCTGCACGAACATAGTCAAAGTTAACTAGTTGAATTACCCAATGAGCTTTATGCTCAACTTCTACAAGTAAATGACACGACTTCCAATATAACAGACGAAAAGGAGTACAACTGAGTGGGGTCTTGTAAGCTATTATATAGGCTCAAAGAGCATCATCTAAATTAATGTTCTAGGCTTTACGAGTACTATCAACGATTTTCTCAAGGAGGCATTTGATTTCCCTATTCACTACTTCTACTTGACCGCTAGTCTGAGGATGATAGGGAGTAGCTAGCTTATGAGTTACTCACAATCTCTTAAGCACTTTTTTGAGTTGTTGGTTACGAAAATGAGTACCCTTATCACTTATAATAACTCTAAGGACATCAAAACGGGAAAATAACTTTTTTGAAGAACTTAACCACAACTCTAGCATCATTCGTAGGTAAGGCTTGAGCCTCAGCCCATCTAAACATGTACTCGACAGTGACCAAAACATACTAATTACCAAAAGAATTATGGAAAGGACCCATGAAATCAACACTCTAACAATCAACCACTTCACAAACTTTGAAAGTAGATATGGCATATCATTGTGTTTTGAGATGTACCTGTGCACTGGCAACTGTCACATTCCATAACATACCTTTTTGCATCCTTAAACAAAGTCGTCTAGTAAAAGCGCGACTGGAGTACCTTTTGAGCAGTCCGATGACTTGATAATGTCCACCGGCAGGACCTTTATGACAATGATTCCAGATTTCCTCTGTTTCAAGGTGAACCACTCACTGTCGAATAATTTGGTCAATACACTAATAGAAGAGGTACAGATCCTCCCAAAAATAGTACTTCAGATCTGCAAAGAACTTCTTCCTCTTCTGGGTGTTACCTACAGGTACAACATTGGAAACCAAATAGTTAGTTGTATCAGCATACCAAGGTGAGTTATCAACGATAGCTTTACAAAAAAGAAGTTGTTCATCCGAGAATGTGTCGTTAATTTGTTATTCGTCCAGCAGTTCTAAACCGGGATTCTCTAATCTAGAGAGATGATTGGTCGCCAGATTTTCAACTCCCTTCTTATCTTTGATCTCCAAATCAAATTTCTTCAAAGAAGCACCCATCTAATAAGTCTAGGTTTAGCATCATTCTTCGAAATGAAGTACTTCAAAGCAGAAGAGTCAGTATAAACTATGACTTTAGAAAGTATTAAATAAGGATTGAATTTATTGAATGCAAATACTATTGCAAGCAACTCCTTCTCTGTTGTTATATAATTCATTTGGGTGTCCGTTAGAATCTTGATTGTATAGTATATCCATTGGAAAAATTTACCCTTTCTTTTGCCTAGAACAGCACCTATAGCATAATCACTGGCATCATACATAAGTTCAAAGGGAAGAGACCAATCTGGAAAGCTAAAATTGGAGATTTTGTGAGTTTTTCTTTCAGCAAATTAAAAGCAGCTAAGCAGTTATCATCGAAACTAAAAGGCAAATCTTTCTCAATCAACGCAGTAAGAGGTTTAGTAATGTTTGGAAAAATACTTTATAAATCTCCTATAAAACCCTGTATGCCCTAAGAAACTCCTAATCGCCTTCACAGAGGAAAGCAGAGAAACCTTTTAATTTTCTCTATTTTAGCTCTACCAATCTCAATGCTATTCTAAAAAAATTTATGACCAAGAACTAACCCTTCTTTGACAATAAAATGGCATTTTTCCCAATTTTAAACGAGGAAAGTTTCCTCACATCTTTTTAACACTCTTTCAAGATTAGACAAGCAAGCATCAAATGAATTCCCAAAGATAGAAAAATCATCTATAAATACTTCCATAATATTCCCTACCAACCTCTCAAATATAGCAATCATGCAACGCTGAAATGTAGCAGGAGCATTACACAAATCAAAAAGCACACGTATGTATGCGAATGTACCGTTTGGGCAAGTGAAGGTTGTTTTATCTTGATCCTCCCGAGCGATGGGGATCTGGAAGTAGCCCGAGAATCCTTCGAGGAAGCAATAAAAAGGATGGCCTACTAATTGCTCTAGTATTTGATGGATGAATGGAAGAGGAAAGTGATCTTTTCAGGTCACCTCATTTAATCGTCTATAGTCAATACACACTCTCCATCCAGTGATTACCCATGTTGGGATTAGCACATTTTTCTCTTTTTCCACCACTACCATTCCACCCTTCTTTGGTACCACTTGTACCAGACTTACCCAGATATTGTCTTAGATGGGATATATAATTCCAGTATCTAGGAGTTTGATCACCTCCTTCTTCACCACTTCTTGCATGTTCGGATTCAATCGCCTTTGAAGTTGAATCACAAGCTTAGAATCCTCGTCCAATTGAATCTTGTGGATGTAGAAGAATGGACTTATTCCTTGAATGTCTGTTATCTTCCAAGCGATAGATTTCTTGTATTTTTGCAAAGTCCGCAACGGAGACAGTTTTTTCAGGCCGGCTCAACTTGGAAGAAATGATGACTAGGAGCGTTGACCTTTCGCCAAGGAAATCATACTCCAAGTGATTCGGCAATGGTTTCAGCTTTGGCATTGGGAATTCTTCAAGTGAGGATTTAAGAAAAGGCTTCGGGGTGCCTTTAGATCCTCTTGTATAGTAGTGGTCTTCTCCACCTCTTATCATTTAAAGCACGAACCTCCTTAGAATCCACCTCGTCTTGGGCATCCTATTGTATAGCTATCACGAGGGTATCTTCTTGGACAAATTCCTAGACATAAGTAGAAATATAAGGATCAATAAAATCTATCATGAAGCAAGTGTCATCATGATCCCTAGATCTACGCATGTTATTGGGAAGTCTCAAAATAACTTCCCGCTTCCCTAACCTAAGGGTCAATTTTCCCTCCCACTTATTGATTAAAGCCTTAGTAGTGGTGAGGAAAGGGTGCCCCAAAATGAGGGGGACTTCAATGTCCCCACTTATATCCATCATTAAAAAGTCAACCCAGAACACCAATTCCCTTACTTGTACTAGCACATCCTGTATAATACCTCTACGATATTTAGTAGACTTATTCGCAAGTTGAATACTTATCCTAGTAGGTTTAGGCTCTCCCGCACCCAATTTTTTAGAGAAATCAAAGGGCATTAAGTTTATACTAGCACCTAAATCAGCTAAAACCCTAGAAACAATTATACTACCTAAAGTGCAAAGAATAGTAAAACTCCTTGGATCATTTAGTTTCTTTGGAAGTTTTTTCATGGGGTTGAGAATTGTTGAGCACTCTTTATTCATTATTATGGAAGAGACATCCTCCAACCTCTTCTTTCTAGAGATAGCTTCCTCGAAGTACTTCGCGTACTTAGGTATCTGCATTAGAACATCAGCCAAAGGTAAGTTAATATGTACTTGTTTAAAGATTTCCAAAAACTTACCATATTGGTCATCTTGCTTTGCCTTCAACAATCTCTGTGGGAATGGGATAGGAGATCGATATGGTGGAGGAGATGAGTTCCTCCTTTCTACTTTCTTCTATTGAGCCTTCTTTTCCTTAGGGGAAGTGGACTCCTCTAGTGCTTGAGCAGTCAGTCCCCTTGTCCTCTTCCACAACTATGGGACATGTCTTTACCAGCTTTTTCCTATTTCTCAAGGTAACTACCTTTGCATGCTCATTTGGTTTCTTCTTCATATTACTCAGTAGAGTGATCATCTTCATTAATTGCCCGAAATGACTCTCTATGTCATTGATGGAAGCTATTTGGCTTCTCTGGACTACTTCCATACTTTTAACCCTAGCATCCAACGAAGTGATATACTTCGAAACAAGATCTTCTAGATTAGGCTATGTGGTTGATAGATGTACAGGTGGAGCATGATTATATGGTGAAGATTGAGTAAAACCTCCACTCTGAAAGCCTAGGGGCTGTTGCTATCTCCTTTGATTGAGACCTCCCACTAAGGAACATTCGGTTGATTCCTCCAACCCGAGCTGTATTGGTTAGGATACGTGTTGTACCCCTACCTATTTTGTTGGAGGTACTTTGTTCGCCCCACAGGAGTACCCACGTTGGCGCACTCATGAACTTGACATCCTCCATTACAGACAGCACAGAACATGACCTGCTCATCATGCGTATGTTGAGGTGTAACGACATTGTTCTCCATCCTTTGTTCTTGTATTGCTACCAGTCGGGCTTCCGTGTCATCATTGGTATCCATATTTTATTCTCCAAAAACCTGTAACAAATAATTAGACAAGCAATCAACACAAGTTCCAAAAGTAATAAGCCAAATTCCCAATATTCACAAGGAACAAAGCAAAACGAATCAAAACAATAAAAACAAAAATGATTAAAGCACAATAAAAATGATATTCCTTAATTTTCTGTTCCCCGGCAACGACACCAAAAACTTGACGTCAAGTTTTAATAACTGAGGATTTACACCTAAGCACTAGAGTAACAGGAAAATAGACCTATCAATATAGAAATTGAGTTACACCCGAGTGTCGAATCTCAAAGATTGATAAAAGCGCAAGCCGTAATCCTTCTTCTAATATTTAGCCTAAGATGTATCATTTTGAAGAAAAAAATGGACTAACATGCTAAAGATATTGATTATCAACTAAAACAGACAAAAAAGAAATTCAAGTGTTTAAAATAATTAAAGCAAGAGTTTGGATGTTTGAATCCCCCTAATCCTTGTTACTAATTTAATTGGAAAAACTTAAAGAAAAAAGTTGTTAAATTATCGAGTTGGATCCTCACAACTAGTCGGGCAATGCCTATCTCTAGGCGAAAGCCACCTTACCCATTGACCTTTAGAGGAGAATATCTTCTCTCCCTAACCAATTATGAGTGCAGTAATTAACAGGTGATTAAGGGACCTAAAAGTGCAATTTCATATCTTTAATCTATTACCCCAAGTAACCCCCAATTGGTTGCCCTAGAATGTTTTTCCTTTTTCAATTCCGGATACTCTTGCAATAAATTAAACTTTGCAACAATTAAATTGTAACAAAACATAATTAGAAGACAACTCAATTGAAAACAATCATCAATTTCACTAGATTAATCAAATATCATAGTAATCAAGTATTACGGTTCAACTCTCATCCAAACATAAAATCTAGCCAAAAATTGTATTAAAACTAAAATTAATGATTGAAATTCAGTAAAAAGAAAGGAAAAGAAATCTTAGGAGAGGGCTGAAACCGAAATTGCAATCCCGAACGTCACCCTAGCTCATCTCTCGAGTCGTCCAATTGAAGCCCAAAATTATGCCTTTGAATCTTTAATTCTTGATCTCTAAAATCTAAAATTTCGTGTCTTTTTTACTGATTTCCTACTAATTAAGGCTAAATTTTGGGGAATTTTCTAAGCCCTAATAGTGGCACTCCCTGATTATTAATAAAAATTACATTAAAAAGTCTTTAAAACACATTAAATCTGCTATAGCCAAGACCTACCACGTATGGTAGGTTAAGCTCGTGGTAGGATTTTGTTCTAATTGGTGCTTGTGTTATTGGGGCCTACCATCCATGGTAGAGGTAGGCTACTGTCTACTCCCTGTTCTTGTCACCAAGCCTTACCACGTGCGGTAGATTGGCGTACCTCAAGCAGTAGGTCTTCTTTGTTGGTGCCATCAGCTTCGTTTTCATCATTTTCACTCTGTTTAGGATCATTTTCGTTCCTTTTTGTCATTTTCTCCATTAGAAAGCATCACTCCGTTTAGGATCATTTTCGTTCCTTTTTGTCATTTTCTCCATTAGAAAGCACCTAAGACAAGAATAAAGGATATTAATCTAAAATATGCATTTTATAAATTAAAACCTTCATCATAAAATGATGAAAACAACATATAGAAATGTAGACAATACAGCACATATCCCTCACCTCACCTTTGTGCTAGCAGAGAGCAACGGTGGCGACTGATGTCAGTGAGCAACAACCATTCCTCTTTCTCTCTAATGCTAGCATAAGGGAGACAAGTAGGAGAAAGAGAAGAAGATAGAATGTAGAGAAGAGGAAGAGAAGAAATCAGATAGCTCATTTACTGGAGGATGGCCAGATGGCAACAGCAATAGACACAAAAGTCACCAGCAACCTCCAACTGGCAATGGCAACATCAGAAGAGAAACCGCGCTCAGGGGAGGAGAAAAAATGTAAAGGAAAGTGAGAAGAGAAAGAAGAGAATAAGAAAGGAATAAAAAAGAGAAGAAGAGGTAGAATGAAGCCAGAAAGGTGGCGATGTAGCAGCGGGGAGACCGGTGGGTGCGCTGGGGACAACGGCGAGTGACAGTGTCTGGCAGGAGGGTTCATGAGAGAGGGAGGATTGGAGGGAAATTTCAATTCTTATGGTCAAATGAGGAAGATCAAAGATGGGTTTTTGTCCATTTAGATCAACTTTTTACCGAGGGAATAGCTACAGAATTTACGCCGGTAGGTTTTCTTGCAATTTATGACGGTTTTGCATGTCGGTATCTTAATAACATATTGACGGAATTATGTTCGTGCTTGAGTCGCATTGGTAACTAATCTTACCGACAACAGATTCCATCTGTATATCCTGCCAAGTTTTAGGCGGGACTCTTCCTTCTCTGTTTTTTGCTCAGTTGGTAAATTTTTCTACGGAATAACTAATTATGTTGCCAAAAGAACTTAGTTCTGTTCAATATTATCCGTCAGTAGAAAGCCAATTTTTTATAGTGACAGACATATATATAGCTCTTCATAGAAATGTTGTTCTTTTCATATTATCTAAGATAAAACATAATATCACGATTCATATAATATGGTGGTTTGACATATAGATCTATGAAGTGACATTACAACACCTAATAACTATGTTTAACTCTTAAAGTAAAAAATAGAGATGCTTTGGGAGGTCATAATTTTTTCTTTGTAGAGTTAAATGGAGGAAAGAGGTTGTGGTAACTTTTTTTCCTCTTAAATAAGTCTCGCGCGAGAAGAGCCGAAATAAATCTACCTAAATCCACAGTGAAGACCAAATGTCAAAAGAAATATCATTCTAAAAAAAATTTGACGTATGAAAGTGAAGAAAAAGTAAAGATAATGTATAAAATAGTAATTATTTTATTAAACTAATGTATGCATAGCAGATATCTAAATACTTTTACTTAAAGGAACTAAACTCTCATAATACTAATCCTAGTGGGATTCATGATATCATCATTGATTTAGTTTAGATCCTTTTAAGCTTCTACAATATCTTATATCTTGAGCCTATAAATAGGCCATATGAGAAGACATTAATAAGACGATTTACACTTGATTCTTGAGTTCTACTTTCTTTCTCTTGTACTTTTCTTTCTCTATATTCTTCTTTTTTTATATTCGTATTTTACTCCAAGTAAATCGATGTCTCGCATTCATCAAAGTTTTAACACATTATCAACATGAGTGCTTGAGAAGCAATGCATAGTGAATCAAGATGTGGTTCAAACTTGATTGTGTTGCTTGTTAACTTATGCAACTGTGTTACTCAAACCCACCAACCCTTCTTGGTTTTATTTTATTTGAAAATTAGAACAAATTCAACACAATTATGTGCCTTACAGTTTGAAGTTTCATGTGGCTAAGATCTCAAGTGGGCACCGATGGTGTTTGTTTTTAAATGTCTTACCTTCGGTGGCACCACTGAGATGTTTTCTATAGAAAAGAGAAGATATCAGAGGTGATTGTCTCTAAAGGTAAAAGATTCTCAAAGTTTCTCTTGAAGTGAGAAAAATTAAATTTTTTCTTTGTTTTTATACTTAAAGTTATATTTATGATTTTGGTGTCATGAAAAAATCAAACTTTTAGTATGGATTCTTGTAGAAATCTATTTTTTATATTAAGTCCTAAAGATACTAAAAAAAAAAAAAAATCACAATTTTAGATGTCTCTCCGCATTAAATTTATGAAGTCTTGAAAATTCACTAAGAAAGGACTTAGTGAAATCTAAAATAGTGGCATAACTACTCAAAGATGGTTATTATGTCAATACCCATTATGATTGGTTATATTTATGGCTACAATAGTTTGAATCTATCCGTATATGCAAGATTCTATAGAATCTAAATTCTTCCTTAGTTGAGATAATATAGAGAAAATATCTTACCTTTCTCATATATCAAATATACTCCTGCAGTAGCAACATTGAAAGCAAAAATATCTCAAGGTTATTTATCACCTTTTGAGACTAAATAAAATAATGAGTCATGAACATTGTGAAATTTCTACCAATTCTATGTCATTCTCTGAAGTGAATGCAATTAAAATTATTGTTCATTTGTAAACAGGCTATGTTCGTGATTATAATTTCTTATATTTATGATGACTCATTGAATGTGAAATTTAGATTATCACCAGAAGTGATGAATTAATAATGAGAAAGGAAAAGAGAATTTATAATTCCAAAATAAACATTATTGATGCAATGTAAAAGAGAGTTTTCAAAAAAATTAATGTTTGTAACGTACCTGTAGTACGTTAGACAGAATTTTAAACATGTAGTGTGCATCCACTAGAATAGAAAGATAAATGTGTTGGAGTTTGTTTACTCCCAATTTATGGTACTGATAATTGATTTCGCTTTCAAGAATTAATTATGTCTATGGCTATATAGACTTGTTGATGTAATAAATTCTTTAAATAATTAGAGGAAAGAATTTAACTTTTGTTTGTGATTAAATCTAGTTTTTGCATATTATATATGCTCATTTAATTTGTTGTGATATTTAAAAATGATGAAAAAGATATATGTTGGGAATATGATGGTAGTATAAAGCTCCAGAAGAGTTAATAAATCAAAATTGAAAGCTAACCAAGAGCTAATTAATAGAAAGTTTTAGGAGAGCCGATTGTTTGAGGTCTCTAGAGGAAATAATTAGTCAATAGCTCTAAAAGAGCTTATCTACTAAAGATTCCAAAAGAATTAATGAATAGAAAATTCTAGAAGAATTTATCATTAAAGACACTGGATGAATAAATTGGCCTAGAAGGTCACATGATAATTATATAATGCTTTATTCTCCACAAAGTCTCACAAAATCTTTAATATTTTTATATAGTAAGATAATGGATGGATTAAGTCAAGAAGATGAAAATTCTTGAAGAATTTTATAGCATGACTTTATTATTATTTTCAGGAGAAATTCAAATACCTGAAAGTCATGATAAGTATAAGATCTCATTGTATCATGTCATGATTTAAATAGATGGAACTAGAAAATAGCAAATGAAGGAATTATACACCTGAAGTGTATTATCAGAAGGATAAGAAGTAATAAATAAAGTGCGAACTTGAATAAGTTATGAAATAAGATTCTTCGTAAAGTCCTGGCTATATTAATACGATTACATAAATTTTTTTTTGTGGTGGATTGAGTTTAGATAGTAGCGCATTAAACGCTAAGGATTTATATGCAATCCTTAAAGTACTTGATAGGCATTTAGAAGCATATATATATATATATAAGTGAATCGTTTATGAAGAACATAACATCATTGTCTTAGTGATCCTTATTGAAAAAAATATATGAAACTAAAATCGAATATATCCATAAAACTTTTCTTAGAATTAGTTATGCTTGCCTCTTATGATTCTGTATCTATTATAAATGTTCTCCACATTAGGCGGAGAAATTAGAATAATAAAATATTGTATTCAATATGGAAGCATCTTGATGTACATATATGTATTCATGAACTAAGTTCTACAGATCACTTATTTATAAAAGTTGCAAATTTATTTGATATTTTTTTAACTCTAGAAAAGTTACAAAATTGAATTTGTAGATGTTTCTATAAATATCTCAATAGGACAAAATATAAGTCTTATAACTAACAATGGTAAGTCACACCTGAAGTGTGGTCGACTTTTTTTGTAGAGATTCTTAAAAGAAAGAATTAAACTTGAAGTATTCCTCCTTGTGAGTTTATGATTAGGCACAAGTAAATACTAGAAGTAAGTATTTCAAGTTTTATCTTAATTTACAAATCAAACATCACCATGATGGAATTCTTTGTGTATACCACATGTTTAAAATAAGAATGTAATGAATACTAATTTTGTCCTAAAGTACCATAATTATGCACAATCAGTGAACTAATCCCTCTCTATATGAATTTTGGAATAATATTATTATTGTCCTACAGTGTTTTCAAAGATAATTAAACTCGAATTATAGAGAAAATTCAATTCTTGATGAGATAGATAAAGCAAAAAGTAGCTTACTTATATGATCAACAAAAGATACATTCTCAACCAAACAAGCTATGCATATGTAATGTGATATTATCATTTACATACCAATCACACCTTCAACCATATTGAAATTCTAACTTATTATGTGGATTGCTGAGATTGTGTGAGATCATTATCGATAATTAATTCCGAGATATTTAAATGGTATCCTAGAAGGATGAAATTACAACCATATTGTTGGGTTATAAAATTTGATTAGAGAAATATGACAAAATAAATTTCAAACCAATTTCTTTATGTATGAAATTAATGCGCAATAATTTTGATCAATTGTGATCTATAGTTCTGAAGATTTATTCACTAACACATATCAATGTAGTGATTTAATTATGTTTTAAACAGGAAAAGTATATAAAATAGTAAATGAGTAATGTACTCTTTTAACGAGGCATATTCTTTATGTTATGGACATCTAAGGGGAAGTGTTATAAAATTAATATATACATAGTGGATATTTAAATACATTTGCTTAAAGAGAACTAAACTACTAAAATACTAATTCTAGTTGGATTCATGATATCTCTATTGATTTAGTTTATATTCTTTTAAGATTTATATTCTCTTAAATCTTAGAGCCTATAAATACGTCACATGACAAAACATTAATAAGATCATTTATACTTGATTCTTGAGTTCTACTCTCTTTTTCTTATGCTTTTCTTTCTCTATATTCTTCTTCTTTATATTTATATTATTATTCCAAGTAAATCGATCTTTTTTAGTCCCAACGAGCTTTAGCGAACAAAACATTCTATAGCGGCTAGGTGGTCCTTTGTTGGGGTTACTATTTGGTTTAACCACCCTTGCCTTTTTATTCAAGAAAAAGAAAAGTAAAATCGATGTTTTCACGTTCATCAAATTTATATCGAATTAAAAATAATTTATGTATATTAATAGTCATTTTTCCTTTTATTAATTACTATCTTATTTGTATTTTTTTTTACTGTCTATATGTTTAACTCTTTAACATGAAAAATAAAAAGAATATTTACGGAACTGAAAATTGCAATGTATTTTTTCTCAGGCTGACCTAAAATTTAAATTGCCAAGCATGCATGGTCACCTCTTGAAATGCAGTACTTGGTCCCTATACAGTATACTTTTTGGCTAAATGGTCCCTATACAGTGTAGAATTAAAGCAGATACGGACTTTAGCCCCATGCCATGTCCAACCCCCCACCACCACAACCAAAGAAAAACATGATGTAGATTTCATAAAATAAGTACTAATTAAAACAAAAATGATTAAAATTACAATACTTTAGATAATAAAGATTAGTATAAATTACAATAATATTAGATATCATTAGTACTCTGAGTTCATCGGTACAAACATTATCTTCATTTCTACACTATTATTAGATTAAAAGAAAGCCACACTAAAGTACTACTAGCTATTAAAAGATTGAAATGGAAGTGTCAAGTGTTCAAGAAGAGCAGTAACTGGTGTAGCAAGTCTAGGCTCATAGGCAAAACCATGCAACTCAACCCCTCCTCCACTTTCCCCATTGCCATAACTTCCATTATTATTAATGTATGGACAAGGAGGAATCCAAGTCCATCTTTTTCTTGAAAAATCAAACATCAATGCCTTATCATGGGATCCTTTGATTAGTATAATGATAAATCCTCCATGTCCAACACAATGAAATCCATTTCCATTTTCAATTTCTGCAAATTGTAGATAAAGTTGTTGTGGCATTCTTTCAATTTCAACCCACATTGTCCCACAATCTTGTAATGACCAAAGTCTTAAACTTTTTGGCACATTAAGTTTGCTTTTCTCCACGGCTGCCACTAATATCAGACTTCCTCTGCTCTCAACCAAGCTTGGAGAACGCAAAAACCTTCTCATTGGCGCTTGAAGTTTACACCAATGATTTGATAAAATGTCATAAGATAAAACACTAAAAGGGCTATAGTTCATTGAGTAAAATCTTCCAAGTACAAAAACCATTCTCCCTGATTCAAGGCTACAAAGTCTTGGAAGTGTACAAGTCGTACCCCATATGGAATAAAATCCACTTCCATCAATATGAAAACTTTCAGTACTTAAATTCTTCACTGCAAATGGAGAAATCAGATCATCTCCAGCAACAGCTATATCAATGGAAGAATTAGTAACATTTAAGCCAACAGAAGGAAAAAGCCTTGGCCTAATAGTGGAAGGCAGGGGAGTTAAATTAGACCCTATAAGTGGATTACAAAGAAGAATAGTTTTTGAACCAGACGCTTCAGAAACCCAAGCAATTAATCCACCAGAGGATGAAACTGGTGAAAATCCAGGTGGGATTAAAGGGAAAGAAATTCTATACCAAGTAATCTCAAAAGGGTCAAAGATGTAACCTTCACAATTGGCTCTGTTTGTGCCAGAGTTGGTTTTGTAGATAAAGTTATTATTAAGGTTTTTAAGCCTGAAGAATATGAAGCAATGGCGGATTGGAGAAACTTGCAAATAAAGTTCCAAGAAGTTGTTAGAGAATAAGAGACTATACCATCTTTTACAAACTGATCTGGCTCTAAAAAATGCTGGAGTCGGAAGAAATGCAATTATTCTATCCATCAATCTTTGAGGAAGTCTGCTCCATATTCTGCTGTCCATCCAAGGATTATTATTATTGGATATTATTGGAGAATTTGAAAGGCCACTGAAATCGTAAGGAATTGGTATACTAATAGTGGGGTGATGAAAAGTTTCCATGTTCATGAAAAGGGCTGGCTTTTAATCGAACAGTTGGTGGGTGGGTGGTCTTTTTTTCTTTTCAAATGGAATGAATGTTTTAGTGGTTTGGAAGAACAATCTATTGGGAAAGTTAAGGTTAGAGCTTAGAACCTATTGGTTGGTTGGTTAGTTGGTTGGTTTCTCAATTTCAGTGGAAACGAAATGAACTCAAAGTCAAGAAATTGAAAGTAGAGATAGGGTTGTGCTTTCTTGGTATGTTTGGAATGGAGGACAGGTGTTTATATAGGAAGGAGAAATGTGGTTTTTTATCTGTGTTTTTTGTGATATTGTTTTGTTTCGTGGTGAGAAGAAAGTGTGGCAATGAAAGTAGAATTGATGGATCTATCTATCATTTCAGTGCTTTCTTGTCAAGGCCGAGGAAGGAAGGACATATTAATGCTGTGCACACCCAGAGAGACTGAAAGGAAATGAAGCTCAAGATACACACATGCCATGATCAGACCTCATCACAAACCAAATTCAACAAAATATTAACCATAAACATGCTAGAACATCAACGCCAGTGGGATTAAGATGTGCTTGTTTTCTTTTTGTATGGAGTCGGGTATAACAAAATATCGTCCAAAATATGATTAAGCCGATCAATATTTTTAGGAACGGCAATGATACCATCCATTTATTAACTGTTATATTAAGTGACCGATTAATCATTATTGCTATCAATATTAATTATTTGATCAATTGTCAATTCCGTACCGATTACTGATAGGTAATTTTTTTTTATCAATATGGAAACTATTCGCTTACCCATGACTCATTACCAAACCAATTACTGATTAAAAAATTAAAATTTTCATTTTTCATTTTTAAAAACAAAAATTGAACTCAAAAATGTCACAACAAATATAAAACAAGCCACAAATTACAACTAATTTTTTAAACAACAAAAAAACGGATATTTGAATGTTATAAATATAAAAAATAGTTATATATTGTATATATATAATCGATATAAGTAATTTTCGTCAATAAAATTTTTTATCAAAATCAATTAGTTTCGATATTAATTTACCTTAGTAAATACTAAATACATTTGAAATTACCGTCAATCACTTCAACAATTATATAATCAGAATCATATAATTGGTCGATTATCTATCGAAATCTAGAAAAAATCATACACTGCCATCCCTATACATTTTATTAGGTCTTGTATGAACCAAGTCAAAATTAAATATTATCCATTTAATTTACACACATATATAAACATTAGGATAGATTATTCCAATATCATAAATAAACATTAGGATAAATTATTCCAAGATCATAAGAAGACATAAGATCCGAAACTTTGGAGTTATATGAACATTATTTATAATTATAGTATAAATACATATTCATTATCTAACTAGCTAGGTTCCAAGTACTTTGATGAACTATATATCATATGATTCCAAAGAAAAAAAAAACTATATATCATATGTTTAGGGGCGGCTCAACTTTGGCTGTAATCGAATTTTGAGATTCATGCCTTTTAATTATTCTAAGAAAAAGATCGAGCTCTTTCGAAATTAAAATACTTTGAAAAATATTTAAATTTGTATATGTAACATTTATCTTTAAAGGTTTTTAGTCCGTATTTTTTAATTAAATTTTCATAATTAATTTCTTGTAATAAGTCTTTTTAGTGGATAAAATGGCTAATCCTTCTCATATTTTCTTTAGGTAATTCATCTAATCTTTTTCGAGATACTAGTCGAAAATTCATATTATGCACAGGAATAGAATTATAATAAAATAAAGTACACATATATAATATTTTATTTTTTAAATAAAAAATTATTTAATTAAAAATAAATTTATAATCCTTAAAACAATACATTTATAATATTATTTTTATTTTATTTTTTAGATGTCTTTACAATTGAATTACTATCTTAAGGTACTCAAATGAACTTATATAAATAAAAAATGAGAAAATAATATTAAATAAAAAGAAGTATAAAAATAAAATGAATAATTAAATATTAAAAAAATGTATAAGAATTCATAATATTTTTTTTTTCTATCCTCAAAAAATAAGTTAAGATTTATAACTAATATTTTTTCTGTCCCCGAGTTGAACATTCCTTTTAACCCAACGCCTTCTCCCCCTCCCCTACATCCACACCCCCTTCCTCCTCATACGCTCTCGGGGCAAAAAGACGTGAATATATAATCTTCATAAAAATTCTAGCAAACTAGTTTGCATCATCTCTGTATTTATAAAATATTATGTTCTGTTACTTTATATATTAATATATTAGGTTTTAGTTTGGGCAAAAAGAAAAAATTGCTAAGGTTTATTTTAAAACCAACAAAGGAATCAGAAAAAATTTTACGTATAATAGAGGTTTTTTGCATTATTATTATTTTTTGTTTTTGCAAATGACAATCATGCAATTAAAAAAAGTATAAGGACTCAAAATACATTCTCTTTCTACTCCTGGAGAATAAGGAAAAAAATTATAACTAAATCCCACGAACCAATTATCCATTGCCTTCCCCTTACTCACCGTAAAAACCCTTCTACACACCCCAAACCCCATACTTTTCCTTCCCCACAGCAACAATATTATAACTAAATATCCCTCTCCATTTATACCCGCGCCTCTTCTCCCTACCCCCACCCCCCCCCCCCCTAAAAACCGTCTTACCCTCACCATTCTCCCCCAAAAAGTAAACCTCCTATCCCTTCCCTCTCCCGCCCCCTCCCCAACACATACAAGAAAAAAATCAATGAGCAACTAAGAGATTGAAATGTCCCACAAAAAAAATTGTAAATGGAGTACTTCTACTTCCCTTCTAAACGTTAAGCTACAACTTCTAATTAATATTCTCGCACCCACACTAAGAGACCTTGTCATATTCAACAAACAAAAAAAAAAAAGAAAAGGTACTCCTTCTCTATTCTTAAAAATTAAGGAACAATTGATAACTAATATCCATCTGCACTCATGATTCACTCATGATTCGGCCTCTACTCCCACCCCCACCCCTTTCAGAAACCATCTTTCCTCATTCTCCTCCTCCAAAAGTAAACCTCATCTTCCCCTATAAAAAAAAATAAAAAAAAGAAACATAAATAAATGAGAAAGTAAGATTGTAATATTATAATGAACTGCTTATCTCCTTCCTTAATTACTCCCAAAAACGTCCTCTCTCCCTCCCTAAGCTAGAGAGTGTAATGTCCTATTTGAAGAATACGTAATGAAGTACAAAACTTATATAGTTATACTTGATCAAAATTAAACAAAACTGAAAGGAGAATAAGAAGATTACTTTAAGAAGAAAATAAGTGAACCAATAAAGAGAATTAATTCTATATATTTTAATACAATTTAATATTCTCACAGGGATAAAAACCTAAAGCTTCTATTCTCACAGGGAAGCAACAAAAGAACTTGGGGGGGAGGGGGTGGGGGGATATAATTGAAATAGAGTCATGAAACGGGTCCAGACCCTCAAGGTACTCCAAACCCAGACACATACCCTTATAATGAAACTTGGATCCATACCCAGACCCATACCCTCCCTCCAGGTATAAAATTTCTGGACCCAGACCCGACCCTCCAGGGTCCAGGGTAGGGTCTGGGTATACCAGTACCCATATGACATTTTTCTATTTTTTTTCTTGTTAAATAAAAAAATATAAAACAATGTATAATCTTAAAATAAAAATTTTAACATGATTAATATAATCTCCCCAACATTTCTTTCAACAAATAAATCATTTAACATATCTAATTCAAATGATTAAAAGTTCAAATACACATAAAATCTTCATAGTACATTAATACAATAAGAACAAAAGTTCTAGTTCAATACAATATAAGCATTTGGATTCCGCTTGCTCCTATTTGTCTCCTACAGAAGAAATATAGAAGTGAGTATCACAAGTGTATATAAAATAAAAATAATTATGAATATGTAGTTAAAGATAAAAAAACTCACATCAATTTTCCTTTGCAAATGCAACTGAAGGGATTGAAGAACTCTCAGCGATATCATCATCATCACACTCTAAAAACAAAATAGATTAGTTAACTAATATAGGAGGGAGAAAAAAGAAATTATAATAACAAAATAAAATACTTACTTTTATTTGGTGAAAGATCAATCCAATCTGCTGTAGTTACCAATGCCTGAACCATTTCGGGAAGCAATGATGCACGTGTCTCATCAACCACTCTTTCCCCAATGCTAAATACATACTCCGATGTAACAGTACTAGCCGGAACAGCTAAAATATCACGTGCCATCTTTCCTATGATAGGATACTTTGGAGAGATTTCTCTCTACCAATTCAAAATATTAAACTTCTCATTTATGGGAAACACAGGCTCTTGCTCTTCTAAATATTGCTCTATTTCACTCTTTTGGTACATATGAATAGTAGTGTACTTATTTGTCTTATACCATTCATCAAAAGCAGAATAATCATCTTCCAATGTTCCTCCACCAAATATAGGACAGGGATTATTACTTACATAACTTACTTGCCCACCATATTCAATGTATAAATCTTGAAAAGCATTCTTAATTCTTTCAATATAACAATAAGCATCACTACCATAATTGGCATCATAGTAAAACTCCACCAAATTCATTTTAAACCTGGGATCAAGCACAACAACAATTCCTAAAACCAAACATGATTCCTCCCAATATTTTTCAAACTTTTGCTTCATAGGACCAACCATAACTTTAAAAAAATCTTGTTAACTATTTTCCTATTCCCTCAACTTAAGTTAGATTTTACACACATCAAGGAAGAAAACATTTGAAGTTGGAAAATTTCTACCACTAAAATGATTAGTGCAATCATAAAATATCTTCAAACATCCACAAATTACATCAACAACTTTCCATTCATCCTCAGTTGGACAAAACTTATAATTTCTATAAATTTGTGCAAGATGGTTAAATGCTTCCTTAACAAGTAATGCAGACTCAAGCATCAAATATGTAGAATTCCATCTAGTTTGGACATCCAAAGCCACTTTCTTCTTAGTTTTTAACTTGCATTGTTGTAAAGCACACTCAAATTTCTGAGAAGCATAAGTAGATTTTTTCAAATACTTGCATGTTTTTCGAATCTTCAAAATCACATGTCCAAAAATGGCCAAACCATCTTGCACAATCAAATGAAGAACATGTGCACTACAACGAACATGAAATAAATCACCATCAAAGAAAAGCCATGCTTTCTCAACCAACCAAGATTTCAAATGTCTAACCATTGAATCATTTGATGATGCATTATCCACAACCATAAAAAATAATTTCTTGTCCAAATTCCATTCCAAGATGAGATCATTGATGAATCAAAATAATGTTTCACCATGATGAGGATAAGGAATATGTCTATATGCAAGAATCTTCTTTTTCAAATCCCAATTTTCATCAACATAATGAGCAGTAAGACAAGTATATGCAATATTAGCATGTTTTGAAGTCCAAATATCAGTTGTTAATGTGATTCTACAATCAAGTCTATCCAAGATTCCATACAATTTCATCCTCTCTTCCTTATGCACTAACATCACTTCCATCCTAATTATATTTCTAGAAACAAGCTTAAAGTTAGGATTCAAACTGTTGCGTAACTTCTCAAAGAATTCATGCTTACACATATTGAAAGGATAATTGTGCTTGATTATTACTTTTGCTAAAGCTCTCCTACTCTTTTCTTGATCAAATTTGAAATAACTAAGTTCAATGTTACCTGTCACAATACTTTTAAATGTTGAATTTGTTGTTGTCCTTTGCATCGAAGTTTTCTGGCAATACAAACTTTCAAATTTTTTGTCAAATGAATAGTCCCCGCTTTGCTGCCGCTAGCAAGCTTTTTCTTCCACCAATTACACTGAGCTTTAATAATTCTATCAGGATCCATCAGCCTTGACATTTCTTTCCATGCATCCGAAGTTAATTTTTTTGGTTTGGAAATTGAGGGATCCACTTGGGCTTCTAGGTTGTCTTTGATATTCAACTCAACCGACTCATTGTAATTAGTTATTTCCATATCATTAGCAGTAGTAGATGCCTTGGAACTTTCAGTGGGTATTGTACCGGACATCTTAAATAATAAAGCATCAAATCATTCAACAAAGAAAATACTATAGCTAAACAGGTAACACAAAAAATGATAATCTAAACAAGCAAAAAATGAACAGAACTTAAATAGAAGAAAGCAAAACAGGTAACACAGAAACTAATAACCTAAACTAGAAAAAAATGACCAGAACTTAATTAGAAGAAAGCAAAACATGTAACACAAAAACTGATAATCGAAACCAGAAAAAAATGACCAGAACTGAATCAGAAGAAAGCAAAACAGGTAACACAGAAACTGATAATCTAAACTAGAAAAAAAATCACTAGAACTGAATTAGAAGAAAGTAAAACAGGTAACACAGAAACTGATAATCTAAACCAGCAAAAAATAACCAGAACTGAAACAGAAGAAAGCAAAACAAGTAACACATAAACTGATAACAAATTTCTTAATTGAAACAGAAACAAAAATCTAGACTAAAACAGAAACAGAAATCTAGACTGAAACAGAAAGAAAATACTAAATCTACACTAAAGCAGAAACAGCAAAAAATCATTTAGCAATGAAAATATTACATCTAGATTGAAATAGAACAACAAAAACAAGAATCAGTGTAACTGGAAGACGGAAAGCATAGAAAGAAACAGTGATTACTTTTCGGGACTCGGAAGGAAGATGGAAGAATAGAGTTCGGGAGAGAGCAAACGGCGGCACAGAGACCATTGGTGCAGACAAACGGCGGCACAGAGACCATTGGTGTAAACAAACGGCAGCTAGAGAGTTCCTGAGCAGGTGAAGAAGAAGCTTAAAGGTGAGAGAGTGAGAGTGAGGTAAGACGAAGAAGTAGCAGGAAACAGTGGCGAATCTGGCGACTACCTCTGGTGTTGCAGTTGCAAACAGGCGGCGGAGGCGGGGGCAGTAGGGCTTGAGCTTCAGCAGGTGAGGTGAGAGACTAAGAGTGAGGTGAGAAAGGGAGAAGCAGCAGGAAACGGGAGAAGTTGCAGACGGACGGCGACGGTGGCATTGGCAGTAGATGAGCTGAAGAAGATGAGTGAGGGGAGAGAGTCTGAAGTGACTGAGTGAGGTGCGTGGAAGTGAAACTGAAGAGTGAGAGTGAGTAGTTAGGTAGGGGGCTGTACTGTAAAAAGATAATATGTTAAAAAATTTATAAATTTATATATTAATATAATATATGTATAAGATATAGAAATATATATTATTTTATTAATACGGGTATACGGGTCTGGGTATCATCAAACCCTACCTAGACCCATATAACATAATAAATACGGGTATGGGTACGGGTACGGATACGGGTCCGTGAGTATGAAATTTAAACCTTACCCTCTAAAAGAGGGTATAGACCTGCGCGAGTACAGGTAAGACCTGCCCCGTTTAGAGCCCTAAATGGAAACCAATTCCATCCCAAACTTTTCTCCAGTTTTTTCTTTCTATGCCTCATAATTTATATCACAACAATTTTAAATAAATATCTTATATATTGTATATATATTTATAACAAAAATTCTTGGTTCAATTTATGATATTCATGTCTAACATCATAAAACAACATTCGGAGAAAAAAGAATCTCTTTCCTACTAATTAAAAAATCAATCTGGAGCAACGGAAGATTATACCTTATATAATTCATCATGTGATGTTCTGTGAGCTTACATCCTGGATTAAATACTTTAGAGACTCCTTCAATTTCTTCTGTAAATATATATATATATATATATCTAGCAATCTTGTTGCTTAATTCTGCAGATATGTTGTGATAATTTATTTTCCATACATAACGCAACTTTTAAACCGGTTTGAAGCACAATCATATCTCATTCAATCCCTATAGAAAATTACTCACTTTGTTAAGAAATAGAATAGAAATTAAAGATCAGCCCAAATTGTCAGAAAATCTACCATGTAGCAAAATTAATAAGCTAAAGTATATCCACTTAGCCGCACTCATTTACTCCCTACTCCAGACAATCAGTCGAAATTGTGAAGATCAACATACATGAACAGCTAAATGAATTCAATTTTTAGGTTGTCCATTTTCAAAACAAAAGTCCTGATAATACCTAAACACTCTACTTGCGAAACAAATTGCCGGATGAAAACAAAAGAATTATGTTAGTTGTGCATGGGATAATATTCAAATGCAAACAAAATGTTAGATAAAAGTTTGCATAGTTGAATGAATGGATAGAGAAGTCTAGGAAAGGATTTCAGAATATGAACTCGGTAGTACTGGTGGTGATAATAGTTTGTTTTAACAAATCATTTAATTCTGGTATCAATAAAAATGAGTGACTTGAAATCAGGATGTCAGTAGGGTGTTTAAATTTTGAAATTCAAAAGTCATTATCCAAAATAAAGAAGATTGAATTTCTAAATAATTTATTAAATATAAAACCTTTTAAACCAATCAAATTTTTTAAAATTTATTATCAAAGTACAACTCGTAGAAAATTGGTTTGGAATATTGAGAGTTGGAGAGAACTTTAAACCCAAAAACACCTTCTTCATATTATATATATATATATATACTGGTAAAATAAGATGCACGAAGTCAATATTCAAAAAATAAATCAAAAGAATCTATTGAAATGTTTTATTTATATCTCTTGGTTCATCTATTACTTAAAAAACTCGGCTCTTAAAAAAATTTTGGACTATGCACTGGACATTTTTATTAGAAAAATAAAGTTATTGTTGTTATTTAAAAATAATTATGAAATTTAAATATATTTGTATGATTAAATATTTACAAAAAAGAAAATACTTCTATAGAAAAAATAGAAACAAATATCTCAAACAAATTAAGCTTTTATTTTTTAATTGTTCTATTTGATAGATAAATAAGATTTCAATCGTCAAGAACTTCTTTTCTTTGGATCACAATAATTTTTCTCCAAAGATTAAAAATTCTCACTCATAAACATTGTGGAATCTTTCTTTATTTATGGTGTTTAAAAAAAAAAAAATCAAGAACAAATATACCTTATACATATATTTAGATTTTAAATAGCCAATAAACACTCCTTATTAGTCCTAGATGAACTTGGCAAAATTGGTGCAAAAGCTTGAACCTATTTTTATTCAAAATGGTATGTGCCATGCCTTTTCGGCTAATTTAGAAAAGTTTTGCATGTGCTTGCATAAATTATCAATTAGAGTAAAAATCTTTCTAAGTGTTAAGAGTTAGAGATTGTTTTAGAATTGGATTCCTCTTAATCCTCACATGTCCATATCTTTATCATATATCTTATTGTAATGTAAATTGACTTGCTAGATATTGTTTTCTAGCCATATAGAATAAAAGTTTTCTAGTGTAATTAAGTTTTCTTTCTTACAAGCTTATGTTTCATGTACTTATTATATGCGTGTATATATATATATATATATACATGTGGGCATCACCATGAATATTATCAGAATATTGAGAAATAAAACTTCTCAATTTCCCAATTATTGTTTCTTGAGATTTTTATACTAACCGTGTGCTATCAATTACTCAGAAAGTGATTTTGAAGATTTTGTTTCAGAGAAAGACGCAACATTTGGTGATTCTGCAAGAAAGCCCTCGATTTGATCTTTTATGTGGAATTTTGGAGTCATATCTGGATGAAGAAGAAAATTTTTGTGTTTCTATCCACATAGAAATTGATAATATCTTTAGTAAGATCTCATCATGTCAACATTCAAAAGGAATTTTCAAGAAAATACATGAGATATTACTTAACAGTGGGGATTCCAACAAAATTCACTCTTGTAATACCATTTGAATTATTTTTCTTTAACAATAATGATAACTGATAACTTCGAATCTATAACATATGAGTTCACTGTCTATTTATTTCATACTTTTTCTCAATTCCACTTTCAAGTTTCGACAAAGAAAACTAATGAAATTCAAAAAAAAAAAAAAATACAGATCCAAAAAAACAAAAAATAAGTTATATAAATTTGCATCTGAATATGGTTTGATGAATAGAAATCAAAAGCAAGTTTCATCCTAGTAGCATTCCAAAACCATGGAATGTGCCTCTGTCTGTTCACGATGATATTGCTTAAATAAATCAACAAATATAACTATCTTAGGGATGTGAACTAATAAAAAAAAAAAAAAAAGAAGACGAAACTGCCTCTTACAAAAGGGAAAAAGGATATGAAATGACGTTATTATCATACACTGATACTCTCGGTCATGGAGGTTCTTTGGTCACGAAATTATATAGTAAAATTTAAATTTTTTCTTTGAGTACTAGCATGAGTACTGAATAGTGTCAATTGTAGAGTATGAGAGTAATGGAAGAAGAGAAAGGGAACAGTTGTGAGGAGTGATGGGATAAAAACAAGGAGGACGTGGAGATGAGGAGGATAAAAAATTTGACTCTTATATGATGAAGAGGTATGTAGATAATTAAAAAAAAGAAAAAAGAAAAATCTAAGAATTTTAAGATTGATAGATGAAAGCTTAAAGAGGAGAGAAATAGAATTTGCTATTCAAATATAACATAGTATATATATATATATATAATAGATTATTGATCTTAAGAAATTTTTATTAATTTTGGTTTGGAAATTGGGAGAAAGAATGAAATACGTTTGGAAAGGAATCAGAGGAGAGGTCAATTAGGAGAAGATCCCAAACATTTTTAGAAAATATAGAATTAATTAGAAGATCAAAAGAATTTTGAGAAACTATTATTTTTTATTTTTCAAAAAATATATTTTTTTAAAATAATAATATAACATCATTAACAAATTGGGGCCTCACCCAATAGGAGCCCTCAAGCAAAGGTTTCAGTGGCCTTTTATTGAGCCGTCCCAACATAGGTTAATATTTTAAAAATCTTCAACACTTTCTTATTTTTTAAATATTTGGATGCATTTAAATTTGATATTTAATGTAAATTTTCTAACTTCATATATTTTTTTTTAAAAGATAGTTTATTGTTATAAAAAAAATATCAAAATGAAACTCTAACCAAAATATAAAAGTAAAACACCTTTTTCAAGTTTTACATATTTAGCCACAATTTTTCTCTCCGACAGATTAAAATCACTTTTTACATTTTTTAAAAAAATTTTGAATTCTCAAAATAAAATTAAATCCAAATAAAAATTTGGCACTGAAAAGGAAAATTTTCTAGTGCAGTTGTAATTTCATGATCCCTTCATTTTTTTTTTTTATAGATAATGACTTTAGCTAATTTAATAACAGTAAAGTAAAAGTAAACCCATGATGAACAAGTCTAGATTTCTTCTGGTGATAACAGTAATTAATGGCAACAAAACCAAATGCTGCAGTGGAGGTGTCTATGAGTCTTAGAAATTCTTAGACCACTTTCTCAACTACATTTTTCTCCTTGATTAGGACAATATACGAAAACTTGGAACTCCAAAAGAAAAAAAAAAGAAAAAAAACCTTGCACTCTGTTAAGAAATTTAGAGCGCAGAGAAGAATAATATTGAATGCTTCAATTGATTGTCTTGATTGATTTCTTATTCATTATGATCTACTATTTATAGGCTACAAAGTATCCTAATCCTAATCAATATAGGATTCTAACCAACCACTAATAAGGAATACTGCTATAATAATAGCATAATACAAAGTATCCTAGTTATAATCAATATAGGATTCTAACCAAATAATCTCTTATAGAATCCAAGATAATCTAGGAGAATCACATACTGATGTGATATCTCCAACATCCTCCCTCAAGTTGGAACGTGCAAAATTGCATGTCCAACTTGCCATAATTTTCAATTTTTTTCGTAACGTGCAAATTGCACATCTGGTAGTCTTCCACCATCTGTCGCTGTGGTCTTTACCATCACTTGCTGTCGCTATGGTTTTTGTCATCAATCGCTGTCGCTGTGGTTTTTTTTTCATCAATCGCTGTCGCTGTGGTTCTTCCATCAGTCGCAGTTGTTGTGAGCTTCTTCCATTAGTCGCAGTCGTTGTGGTTTTCTTCCATCAGTCGCAGTGGCTTCCGTAATCCATCATCAAAAATTCCTTTGATGTCGCTTTAGAGTTTTTTTTCAATAAAGCAACCATCAATATGTGAAAGATTTTTTTTTTTTTCTTTTTCAAACCTGGCTCTGGCTCTGATACCATATTAGAATTTTTGGACTTGGGTCTAACTCACCCCAAAAGGTACCTCAAGAGGGGAGGACTGCCCAAGTCTTTATAAGTTATAATTATGTTCTTTTAATTAGCCGATGTGGGATTCTCAACACACCCCCTCACGCCCAGGAATGGACATCTGGGGCGTGGAATTTTGCAGGTCTTTATAAGTTATAATTATGTTCTTTAATTAGCCGATGTGGGATTCTCAACACACCCCCTCACGCCCAGGAATGGACATCTGGTGTGTGGAATTTTGCGGGTGGCCCAACTCGGGCAGCCCAACAACTGGCTCTGATACCATGTTAAGAAATTTAGGGCGCAGAAAAGAATAATATTGAATGCTTCAATTGATTGTCTTGATTTTATTTCTTATTCATTATGATCTACTATTTATAGGCTACAAAGTATTCTAATCCTAATCAATATAGGATTTTAACCAACCACTAATAAGGAATACTGCTATAATAATAGCATAATACAAAGTATCCTAGTTATAATCAATATAGGATTCTAACCAAATAATCTCTTATAGAATCCAAGATAATCTAAGAGAATCACATACTAATGTGATATCTCCAACACACTCTTCATTTAAAAGCAAGCACATCTTGAAGGAAGGGTTTGTTTTGTTAATTGTGGGATAAAGGAATGACAAATATCTTTGTCTCTTTTCTGGGTTGGTTTCTGTCTTTAAACTTTAAACCGTCATATTACTAGAAAGCAAGAAAAAAAGGTACTTGAAATTTGAAAAAACCATATAAAGTTGCAACAGAGGATGTTTTCTCTTTCTTCTCGACTAGTCAACTCTTGTAGTGGAGGTTTTTTTTTTAGGAGGACTTAGGTGGGTTGGGGTTGGGGTGTGGGTGGGGGTGATTTGGTCATCTGAGGTTTAATTAATTAGGAAGTTACATTTGCTTTATTTGTCTAAATTTTCAATTGGATGGTGGTCTTTTTTTGGTTTACAAGAGGACTGATCCGGAGGATGAGGTTGCAAAACTCTCTTTTTCTAAACCTTTAGTTTTTCTAAAAGTCTGCCCATATTACTAAAAGGAAAAAGAAAAAGGGAAACTTTGTGGATGAACACACGGGTATGTACATTCATTTCTTATTGAACTACATATTTTGAATTCAAATTAAATTCTTCTTTTTCATAATCTCTATTGCTAATTTTTAATCTAATCTAATATCTATTATAAAAATATCGTAAAATGTTATAGTAATTTATACTTTTTGATTTCTATGGATAAATTTAATCTTGAGAGTAAAATTAAATGTGAGAATAGAGGGGTAAAAAGGTAAATTTATTATCTCTTTCAATAATTATTTCGACATATAATATTAATAAAAATAATAATTCTCACGTATTAAAAGAATGAGTAGTAAAAAGTTTATAACTTCCAAATATTAAAAGAATGAGTTTGTATTAATTACATTTAAGTATATATTAAGTACAAACTATTATTAAAAATTTACTAAGTATTAAAAACTTGACAAGTAAGAAAGCTTCTAATACTACATTAGTGGACCTCAGTTTTAAAATTGAATAGTGAAAATAAAGAAGATAAAAAGGTAAATTCATTATCTCTTTTCATAATTATTTTGGCACATAATATTAATAAAAGAAATAATCCCACATGCTATAATAAAAAGAAAAAAAAGTTTGTAACTAACCGACATTAAAAAGATTTGTAATAAAAAAATTATAAAACTTTCAAATATTCAAAGAATGAGTATATATTCATTACATTTAAGTTTTAAGCACAAACCATCACTAAAAATATACTAAGACAGGTAAGACGGCTTCTAATAACATATTAGTGAACCTTGGTAGTAAAATTGAATAATGAGAGTAATAAAGAGGATAAAAACATAAATTTATTATCTCTTTTCATAATTATTTTGGCACATAATATTAATAAAAAATAATCCACACATACTTTAATAAGAAGAGAAAAAATGTTTGTAAATACCGAATATTAAAAGAATGAATAGTAAAAAAGTTTGTAATTTTCAAATATTAAAAGAATGAGTATATATTCATTACATTTAAGTATTAAGTACAAACTATCACTAAAAATATACTAAATATTAAGAGCTTGACATGTAAGAAGACTTCTAATAACATATTAGTGAATAATAGTTTTTAATTATGTTTTTCATATATAATGACCATGAAAATCATTTAACCATGAACACATCATTGCTGACATAGTGTATAAAAATGAGATACGTCTAAATATTAAATAGACAAATGCGTTTAAAAAATGAGGATTTAAATAGAGATGAATGAGTTAATAGAAAAAAAATATTCCAAATATGAAAAAAAAAAAAAATTATTGATAAACTAAATATAACTATATTAGAACAGATATCATTAAGAAAATAAGAGAAATTGGTTATACATAGTCTTGAACTATTTTTTCTATTTGTGCACACAAACTATATTTCAGCATTTCAAGTAAAACAATTTAAAGATTTCATGATGAAATTAGATATATTTTGACATATGAATCTAATAGAATAGTGTAAAAATAATCAAACCTTTTAAGTTATGTTATAAAAATGTGCAACAAATGTAGCGAATGTTACTATGAAATTGTTATAAAATTATAATATTAAAAATAGTTCATGGCTAAAAAAAGATAAAATAAAATTCATAGCTATAAATGGCTAAAATAAAAGTTTATGGTTACGAATAGAAAAATATAAATAATATAATAGTATATATAACTAATTTCTAAAAAAATAATAATGAATTATTTATTTTATGATTTATTAAAATAGATAAAAATTAATTAAAATAAAAATAACTAGTAATGAATTATGTTATTATTTAATAAAATAAATAACAATTTTAATTTCACCAAAATATTATTACGTCCGATTGCACATACATGATACTTTGTATATAAAAAGAAGTACACACTCTAGTTAATCCGTTGTAAAGCGTTTATAAAGTCTAACACTATTTGGGATAGAGTTTAACTTAGTAGTCAAGTTGTTTACTTGCTTGATTAAATTCGCACTTAGATTATGAAACGAATGTCTAAGTTTAACTCTTATTTATAATAGAATCTGATCCAATATATATTTTGGACACAAATTTTAATTGCATCAAGTATATAAAGTATCCGTAAAATCTAATTCAAAACTTATAATACACTTCTTCTGAAAATATTCAAATCTTAGACCTCCTATACTTGTAATGTATAGCTACTGAAAATGTTTGAAACTTGGATGATCGTGTTATATTTGCATAATGATACTAGGCCAAACTATTGGGTTGAGAGAGAAGAGTTTCAGATCATTTGTCCAATCCAAACCCAGCGAGCGAATGAATGAGTTTTGACTCAGAAAAAGAAAAGAAAAGAGTTTTCGCACAGTCAGCAGGCGTGAACTACAAAAAGCAGTGAAACCCATGGCCATGAGAAGAGAGAGGTTGGATGGACTTGGAAAACTGAGAAGAAGATAGTAGTAGTATTGATTATAGTCTTCAGTTTTGGGGCTGTCTCAACTTTCTCTTTTCTCTGAGTAATAATATTCTCTTTCTACAACTCACTTGGCTTTTGTATGGTTTTGTTAAGGGAAGGGAAGCAAATCTAAGTCAGAGAGACTTCACTCCACACAGACACACCAAAGTACGGTACAACAACATTGTCTTGTTTCTGTCAATCTCTTTAATATGATTGCCTTTGAGTTTCATTCAACACTAAAAAATGGCAAAAGTTTGATGATCAGATTTGGAAAATGTGTTTTCCTTCAAGAAAACTCCTTAAATAGTAAAAGGTTTTGTGCTCATATTTGGAAATTATGCATTCCCTCAAGAAAACTCTCTCCACATCCCCCATGTGCTCACAATTAGTACTCTTTACATTCATTCATGGTTTCCTTTCTCTTTTTCTTCTTTTCTAAATCTGACTACTATCCTATCCAACCCCTATAGACTATAGACAAGCCCCCCCCACCAAACACATCTTCCAACGTCCCCTCAAAATTTTCTTAGACTTTTAAGGATTTTTTTCCT
Source organism: Catharanthus roseus (assembly GCA_028651295.1). Taxonomy (NCBI): domain Eukaryota; kingdom Viridiplantae; phylum Streptophyta; class Magnoliopsida; order Gentianales; family Apocynaceae; genus Catharanthus; species Catharanthus roseus. The sequence goes on along the minus strand of JAPQWS010000140.1, from coordinate 2,789,682 downwards.
ACTAAATAAAAATAGCCCAAAGGAAGAAACTATTTAATGAAACAATGTCTCTTAAATATTAAAATATTGTTACAAAATTTTTAAATTGTAGAATAGTACTAGCGTGGCATGAAAAATCCATAAGGTCAAGTTATTATTATTGTTTTGCTGAATAATTAATTCTTAAGGTCAAGTTCGATTGCTTTCCAAAATAATAATAATAATAATGAAGAAAAGGTCAAGTTAGATTTAAGGTAAATATATTTCATTTTAAATTAGTTATTTAGGGTGTTGTTGAATGTAGTTTTTTTTAAAAAAAATTTTGTCTGTCTAATAAAAAATTAATTTATTCAATAAAAAAATTAAAATTTGACATCAGACTTAACATTTTATTTTGAGTTTGAAGAAAATTTATTTAAATGAAAAGAAAAAAATTTTGAGAATGAAAATAAGATTAAATATATGTAGAGTAGTCAAAACAAAAGAAGTATAATTTACTTATATAATACAAATGCAACCTCTATTCTATTTTATTCAATTAATTAAACAAATCTTGACCTATAGCTTTTAACATGCTGAGAATCATTGTTTATCTACACTAAATCTAAATCTTGAGCCTCATATTTATAAAATTGTTGAATTATTAAGATTAATATAATGATTTGAGTGTCGAATAGAATAATTTGATAAGCCTTTGCTGACCATGAATTTACCTTTTGGTTTGTACAAACTACGAGCATAGTCCGCACTAGCTCGGGCGTCATTTCATGGTTGACTTCTCTACGTGTAAGTATCATCCATGGACAGCTTTCTGAAATTACTTCTTTGATTTGTCCATGTGTCTTGGAGTTGTCCATTTTGACTTGTAGTTTAATGGGAGCATGATTTGAGTCACACGATTTGACGAATTGGCTAAACATGGATTCACACATTGGGATAAAGGAGGAATTCGGAAAAGAAATTGTCAAGTAAAAGATGATTCCAACTCTCTAATACTCTTATTAACACGTTTTGTACGATGAATGAAATATAATAGGATGCACTTAGAATTCCTTTCATCCAAAATTAACAGCTCAATTCGTATTAATAAATGGTATTAAATAAAAGATGAATTTTAAAGGAAAAAATTTATTATAAATAGAAATAGTATAAAAAGTGGTACATAAGAATTATCTTCCATTTTATTGTTTGGATGGAAGTCAAAATGGAATATTAATTCCTTTTCTATATCTGGTAAAACTATTATTTAATATCGAAATTGAATGAAATTTTACATTATATGACTTAAATGTTCTGATATTAGAATTGTTAAATATTAAAAAAAATGATATTTAGAATATACACACCAGAAATACATAAATATACAATAAAATATAAATAAAGAAATAATAAATTAGAAAATAAATATTGTACACTGTTAAGTGCAAAAATGTTATGTTTTTACACCTTTATACTTAATCTTTTAATACATTTTTGTGTCATATTGGTGTTGAATCTACTCATATTATGTTATTTGATGTTTTTCGGTACTTGGAATCCAAATGAGTAGATTTCGTAGTTTAAAAGATGCAAAAAAGTGAAAAAGTGCAATTTTAATATTTGTACAGGCTGATGCACATCAAGTGTAAGAAGATGTGCAGAACGTCTGGTGCTGTATTTTTCATGTGCGATGCACACAATGTTGCACATCTTATGCAACAAGGTGCGTAAGTGCGCGGAAAACATAAATCTGATGTGAATTAGGGTTTTTAAAGGGTTATTTAAAGAAAACTTGGAGAAAACATTATAAATCACCTTAGGACGTCTTGGGCACAAAATTTGAGGGTTTTCAACACCAAAGAAGAGCGAAATCATGAAGAGAAGACCAAGGTTTTATTTCTTAATCATGAGTGTTTTCTTCCAACCTCATCTTTCTTTATTTTTACTATGTTTAGAGAGTAAATTCTTCTAATTAGTTAGGCCATAGATTGATTTGTGTTCTTATAGAATTTTGAGAGCTATTATGTTAAAGATACGTTCTTTAATGACTTTCTTCATTGATTATGAGTACTTATGTAATTTCTGATATTCTTCTTATTGATTATGTGAATTATTTAAGCTAATTTGTTCATATAATTAAATTGCTAGGGTTATTAATTTCACAATTAATTACCTACGAGTAGCAACTATTGATTTAGGAAGGTTGCAGCTATTGCTTTGATTAAATCAATAGGAATTGTATAATTCGAAAAGAATATGATTGAATCTAGTTGTTGTATGCCATTTGACATTGGTGATGCCTTATGTTGTTAAGCAATCTAGTTGTTAATTCAATATATGCTTATTGATTGTGTTGATAAACTAGTGGTTGACTTGCGATGCTTAACGAAATTAACCTAATCTTGTAAGGATAGGGGTTTGTGACACTAAGTAGAATCCTAAAATCAATTGCTCATAAATCAATAATGGTCAATGATATGTTCCATAAAACATAATATTGCTAACATCGTTTCCCTGATTGCCTTAACGCCATGTTTGATACGCGAGAATGGGTAGAATAGAATGACTTTTCCAACTTCTCTTTCCATTCTAGTGTTTGATATTGATATTAAAATCAGGAATAGTCTTACTACATGAAAGCCCATTACGGGAAGAAGCTGGAAACACCTTTCCACAATAAAATCTATGGAAAGACAAAGGGGAATCATTTAAATTTTTTTTTTAGGCTTTTATACCCTCAATATATTACAATGCTATGGTAAATTAATTTATATATATGTATTATACTTTCTTTTATTTTGATATTTAAAAGGAATTTTTTATAACTATTTTCAATCTTATATTACTTCAATCAAATATTTGAATTTTTTTGGAGTTTTAACGTCCGTAGGATATGAAAAATACATTTTATGTTAGAAGGGCATTTAGGTAATATTATATATATAATTTTCATTCCATTCCAACATAAAATAATAATTTTTCCAAGAAAAGAAAAAGAATTATTATTCCATTCTATCTTTTCCTTCTAAACAAATGAATGGAAATATGATTATATTCCATTCCGGATGAGAAAGTATTCCGGGTGATGAATAATTTCATTTCATATCATTCCAGTGTACCAAACATGCCGTAAGTGTTTAATCTGATTCCTTAGTTAACTTTATCTTGTTTTAGTTAGTTATTTATGTTACTGAATTTCAAACAACTTTTCCTCCAAAACCGTTACTTTGTGACTAGCAAATTATCTTTCAGGATTAAATTAAATCTTTGTGGGATCAATCCTTACTTTCCCTAACTATATTTTTAGGAAGAGAGTAGGATTTAATTTGACATACCTACAATAGAACACATCAGATTTTGACGCCGTTGCTAGGGATTTGTTATTTAATCCAAAAGTTTTAGTCTTTGAATTACCTTTTATTTATTTATTTTTTACATGTTCTTCTTTTAACAACAAGACAAAGACTTCTCAATTCATGAAATTGAGAAGTGGAAAAATAATTGAAGAAGACAAAGAGGATCACATGGGAGCAACTCACAGCGGTGCTGATATCCTAAAGACATCTGTGCAACAAGTTAGAAGGACACTTATTTTAAAAAGTAAGGAGTATATAGTAAACTTTAATTTATATAAAATAGGACTAAATTGTAAAATATAAAAATTATAATGTTCATTTAACAGATAAGAAAATTAATAAAAAAAATTTAAAAACTTTTGTGAAAATTATTAGAAGCGTAGGCACAATTATATAAATAAAAAGAAATTTGAAGAATAACTAGAAATCGTATAGATTAGAAAGGAGAGAAGAGAAAAATATAGAAGATTTTATTACTTTTCTCTGAGATGTGTTTACAACTAAGAGGTAAGGTCTCTATTTATAAGCCTCAAAAGATAAAAGAGATAGGACTGAATTAAGGAAATAAATTTTATCATAAGTAAGATAAGATTAAAATTCTATTATATATGTCACTATCAGAAAATCAAATTTTAGCAACCGAATTTACCGACGGACTGACTTCGGTCGGTAACTTTATGTAGGTACTGAAAAGTTACCAACTGATTGGTAATCAGTCTGTAATTAATTGAAGTTAGCGACCGATTATCACTAATTCAATTGGAAACTCCACATGAATAAGCTATCAACCAAATTGGCCGTGGCTAATCAGTCGTTAAGTATAAATTTTTTCAAAAAAAATTCGAACAAAATTCCCCAGCCTCATTCGAATGCCCTATAGCTCCTGCAACTTTCTCCCTCTCTCTCATTCCCTGTGCTTCCTTCCTCCCTTTCCCGCAATCCCCTGCACCTCCACGTCTTCCACCGTCGCACTGTTGCGTACACCGGCACACCCCAACCCCTTATTCCCTCTCTGGATCTCTAGCTCCATAACCTCCCCCCTCCCTCTCATTCCTTTTGCTTCCCTCTTCTCTATTCCGTAATCCCCTGTACCTCTACGCCGTCCACCGCCTAACAGCCGCCACAGGTTTGTTCTCCTTTCCCTTCTGCTTCCTCTCTCTCTCTCTCTCTCTCTTTGAATTTGACTTTGGTTTCTTAGTGTGATTATACTGTCTCCGTTTCCTTGTTTTTCTGGATAATGGATTAACTGTAATGTTTACCATTTTGCTTTACAGTACTGGTTTGCTTTCGGGTGTAATTTGTGGATTTCTTATGCTTGATTGTGATTCTTGATTCTTGCTATTGAGAGTTTTAATTTAGGTTTTCTTAAACTGCATAGGGGATTGGTGGGAGGCATATTTTAGGTTTTTTTTTTGTTTAATTATTTTTGTGTTACAAAACAGACGAAGCCATAGGATAAAAGTCGGTAGTGTTCCAAGAAGAAGAAACACTTAAAAATAAATTTGGGTCCTTCTGATTGAGAATTAATTGGGGATTTTTTTGGAATTGTTTCTTTGACATTGATTGGAAACTAATATTATGTTATTTAACTTTAATGTTGGAGCTTCTAATTTATATTGCAATGTATTAGTTTGTCAATTCACTATATACAATTTCTTCTAGTCTTTGAGCTCATCATGGACCGTCATTCATGCTAAGTTAGCTAGAATAGGCAGTTTCCCTAGCTCTAATTAAGTCTTGTTTTTTTTACAAAAAGAAGGTTTCCAGATTGCTGCTATATTAACTAACCAATCACTTTTTTCTAGCTTATTATGTATATAATACCATTCAATTCAATATTGACTTTATTTTGCATCTAAAAATGCTTAGGTGCATTTGCATTGAATTTAAATTTGAATAAAGTGGAAACAAAATAGCATTACTAAAAATATTAGTGGAATCTTCTTTCATTTCCTTTCCTCTTATCTCCATCTAGTCTTTCTCTTTTCTTGTAAAGTGCTATTTTTGTCCTTTCAAGTTTTCTCCTCAAATGTTCATTTGTTATGGAGCAAGCTTGGAGCATTTTCTAGTAAACAAGTCTAAACACTGCAGATGATAATTTGACAGAAGTTTTCCTTGCATAATCAAATTATAGATGTTTAAATTATTAGAGGTCTATTTGGAATTTTTAAGTCTAACTTTAATTACTTTTTTTCGTTGAATCTCATAATTCTCTTGTAAATTTGAATCTTATATATTCTCTTGTAAATATTTTAACTTTTATATAATCCAATGATAAAAAAGTTTATTTTTTCCAAATTAAAAACTAATGTGAATAATTTTTTTTGCTATTTAATATATATTTAATATAGACATCTTTTCAGTTTATTTCAAATTGTTCAAATATGATTGTCTTTGCTATAATATGATGGATGTGATCTTGGAGCTTGATAGGTATTGAATTTCGAAAAAGAAAAATCTTAAAGAAATCAAATGTACTAAATTACACTTTATCAGTAATGCTTGGTTGAGAAAGTAGATTCAAAAGACCTTCCAAGTTAGTTTTTTTCTTTTTGCTTCAAGAGTTGATTCCACATTAAATTTGCTACTCCACCTCTTTTAGGCTTTAAAGACATTAATTTTAGTTATATATATATATATATATATACATATATATAATTTTTGTAGAAGAAAATGCAAATTGTAAAATGATTAATTTGCTTTGTATTTAGAATATTTCATGATGTAAGTTTGTGAAATTTGAGTTTTATCTTTAAGGGCCAAATGAATCAGTTTTTTTAATTACTCTACTTGATCTTTTCTTTCCCATTTTTACATGAGAAATAACATGTACTTTTTTTCTCTTCCTTGAAAAAAAAAGTACTTTCTTTCTTTTAAGAAAATGAATAACTCAAATATCCATGGTTAGAAACAAACACATACAAAAAAGTATCTTTTTTAGAAAGTTCCTCTAAAAAAAAGAACTTTAGAAAGCACCTTTAAGTATAATAGGGACTTTAATTTATACATAATAGTTCCTTGAGTTTTATTTAAATGTTTTATTCATAATAATTATTAGTTTTATATAGAGATGATCTTTTTTATTCATAAAAAAAAAGGTGATACTTTTTTTTTTTCAAAAATACATGTGTTGTGATAAATCATAATTTTCTTAGAAGATTATCCTTTTTATTTCTCTTGATCAAAATAAAGATTATTTTTAGATCTCTAAATTTAGTATTGAATGCCTCTATGTCCAAATCATCATATGTGTTGTTTGATTAACATGAATAAATGGTTGTTCTTTAAATAAGAGAGACATCCTAAGAGGCTTTTTTTCTATTTCTATGTTTTCACTTGATATTTCTATACTTTGGTTTCTTAGCCAATTAATTTGTTATGATATGTATAGTTGTTTCTTTCTACTTTGATATTTCCTTATTGGTGAAAGATTGAATACTTGTTAAAAATTCGTATTCGTCACTTTTGCATCGTTCATGAAACAAGAGCTAAAATGGAATTTATTAGAGAAGTAATTAATACTCACTCTAGGAAAAGGAGAAAACTTTTATAAAATGTTGAAAATATTTTTTTTGTTTTGTTCGCTAATAATTAACTTAAATAATCCTTCTTTAGTTTTCTTTTACTTAAATAATAATGATTTTATACTTTTTTTAGACACATTTTGAAGACTTAGTGCAGTTTATTACTTTCAATAGAGGTATGTATTATGCAATTATATTTTTTCTTTGTCCTTATTATGAGGGAGCCCGAACTTTTAAAAGAATAAATATTTGTTTATATTATGGGGGGGCCCAATATCTTAAAAATACAATTATTTGTTATTTTTATGGGGGAGCCCAGACTCTTTAGCTTGATAGTTGTTACATTTGTCTGTTTTTATGTTTAGTTACATTGGTTCCTTGTGTGGCTATTGTGCCTTGGATTTGTTCATTTTACAGGAGAAACTCTGTCAAAAGTTTTTTAAAAATTAAATTTTGAAGTCTTTGTTTCTTAAATTCTTAAAACTTTGTTTAATTAATTTTCGAAAGTTATTACAAGATAGTTTTGGGAAGAGTATTTTGATGTATGTTTGTGTAATACTCAAATGATTATAGAATAATTTAAACTCTTAATCTATAAGTTTAAACGTAAAACTCTTAAAATCTTATATTTGAAGTTTTTTAAACTTGTAAAACATGTTCTTTTGGGTTTACAAGGTCATATTATCTTATAAAGGTTTATAAAGTAATCCAAGTATCGAAAGTAAATTTGAATTGTTTATGGGGAAACCAGGACTCTATAACTTAAATTATTTACGGCGGATCCCGAACTCTCTAATTTAAATTGTTTCTGGAGAAACCCGGACTCTTTCAATTATTTTGAATGTTGCCTTTTCAGTGGCTGTTGTGGCAAAAAAATATCCATTTTATAAAGGAGATTTTGTCAAAATTTTTTAAAATCTTAGAGAATAGTTAACTATTACTTCTTCTTTTAGAAGTAATCTAATCACAACGCAGCAACTTCTTCTTTTAGAAATCAACTTAAATAAACGTTTTTGTAATCTATAGGTTTATACGCAAAATTCTTAAAAATCATAATCTCTCAAAAATTTTGATGTTTATGTAACACTCAAATGATTAGAGAAGTATTTAAGTTCTTAAATTCCAAATATTCATAAAGCTTTAAAGGAGTAATGAATTCTAACTTTAAATGAATGTATTTTGTTTAGTGAAGTTATGGAGGTGGATCATAGTTGGATGTAAAGAAGAAGTGTGCCTGGGTTATGGAGATTAGTAGTGAGTTTCAACTAGGTGTGAAGCGTTTTGTAAATTGGTGTGTTAATTATAGTCTTGGTACAGCTAATGAGTTACGGTGTCCGTGTGCAAAATGCAAGAACAAAAGGTATCTTAAAGAGGATGATGTGAAGTTGAATCATTATAAATCACGATTTTTACCTAATTATTATAATTGGATTGCACATGGAGAACCGGCATACGGTTACCGCGATTGTCGGGTAAGGTAATTGTAAGCCCTAAGGGTATATTTGTAATGTTTTGATTATGATTAACTTGTGCTTTATAATAATTAGAAATAACTTCGTATAGAAGAACAAACGATGCACAAAAGAAGCAAAAGATAACTCAAGACAACAAGAGTTTATGAAGATGAAGTAATCAAGTTGAACACTTTGAAGACTTGAAGAATAGTTAGGGGGTGTCTTATAAGGTAATTTTGTAAAACTCCTTAATCTGTTTCTTTGATCAATTATGTTAGCTCCTTATAAGAATATTTTTGACAAGCTATCCTTGAAAAACCAAATGTTACCAAATGTTTTTGATAAAGTTTTGATGTTTTAAATGTATTACACATTTTTTAAAGAGTATCAAGAATGCATGTTTTAAAATGTAAAGGAAAATATATATTTTACAGGAGAACCAGTTGTTCAATTTTCTATCATAAGTCTAAAACCGGTCATCCGATATTTTGTTGCTAAAAAAATCGGACGTCTAACTTTTGGGTTTTCAAAAAGAAAATCAGTCATCCGATTTTTTCAAACCTAACAAGAATTGGTCTTCCTATTTTGAAAAATGGTCATTCGGTTCTCTGTTCATCAAGAAAATAGGACGTTCCATTTTGAAAACCGGTCGTCCTGTTTTTATTTTTACTGTAAAAAAATGACCGTTGGCTGATAGTAACGACTAGTTTTTTACCCTCACATATAAAATGACATTTGATAAGCCATAAATTTTAAGTAGTTGAAGAAAAATATTTAAGAACAATTTCAAGAGCATTAAAGAGCATATTTTTAACCTTCTTTATCTTACAAAAAGAAAAACTCCTTGGAGCTTGATTAATTGATCATCTCTCAAAGAAGGAGGAAAGGAAGCTTGTAGAAGCATTGAAGTTGTATCTTTCTCTTATCATCTCTTATCAAGCTTCATTGGTAACATTGTTCCATTCCTATTCTTACATCTCTATTTTGGGATCAAAAGTTTTGTGAAAAACCCTTTGGGTGATCTTTTGATTTTTGTTATATTGTTTTGTTTTGTAAACTTTGAGGTTTGTGTGCGAAACCTTTGAAGGGTGATACTCATTGTATATTATATAAAGACTTGTGTCTAGTAAACTTGTGAAATCCTTGAGTTAAGACTCAAGTTAGTGGATATAGCTCTATTGAGAGAGTGAAACACTATAAATCCTTTGTTTCTTTTCTTTGTGGCTTGCACTTTATCCTTATGTTTATTGTCTAATCCTTGATCATAAAAGAGATTTTGTTTAGTTAGGAATTTTACTAAAAATGAGTTATTAAATTCTTTTTCAAACAAAATCGGAGGTTTTAATTATAATTGTTCAAAAAAGTTTTAATTAGTCAAAAACTTTATTCACTCCCTAAGGTTTTTCAATTGGTATCAGAGCAGGTATTCTTTCTAAGGCTTAACATCCTAAGAAGCAAAAGATCTCTATAAAATGGCCAGTATTTCAAACCTACCTTATGTAGAAGAGCATTCTACTAATAGATTTCCTCTTTTTAAGGGGACTAATTATACATTTTTGAAGTCAAGGATTAAGATTTATATTTGCTTTATTAACTTTGATCTTTGGAGTATCGTAGAGAAAGGACTTTTTGTTCCTCAAAAGGATGGAAGAATCAAGAAGGTTGAACAATTTAACGAATTTGACTCAAGAAAGATGACTATAAATTTTCAAATGATGAATATACTAAGTTGTGCCTTAGATGCAAATGAGTACAATAGAGTGAGCTTCGGCTCATAAAATGTGGAAATTGCTAGAAGTAACTCATGAAGGTAAAATCAAGTAAAGGAATCAAAATTGGCTATGTTGGTGAGAGACTATGAGTTATTCATGATGAAGCAAAATGAAAGCATTAGTGACATGTTCACAACATTCACCAACATCACAAATGGGCTAAAGACTTATGAGAAAGAATACACAAGGAGAAAGAGAATAGAAAAGTTCTAGATGCACTTCCAAAGGCATAGCAACCAAAAACACTTGCTATAGAAGAATTCAAAAATTTGAGGCTTCTTCCCATTGAAGAGCTCATAAAATCTCTTCTTACCTATGAGATGAAGATAAAAAGATTAAATGAAATGGAAGAAGAAGACAAAGGAAGAAAAGGTTTGGTACTCAAAGTAAATGAAGAAGAGCAAGCAAGTTCATCCAACAATGGAGATAAAAATGATGAAGAAGAGGATATGGCTTTGGTGATTAGAAAATTCAAAAAGTTCTACAAGAAATGCTTCAACAAAAGAGGGAAGAAACTCCATTCAAGAAAGGAGGACAAAGTTCCTCACTCTTCAAGGCTAGGTGCTTTGAATGCAATAGAACCGGTCATCTCGTAGCCGACTACCCAAAAGCCATAGAAAAGGAAAAAGGAGCATTAGATGCAAAGCTTGAGCCAATAAAGAAAAAGAAGAAAGACAAAGGCCTAATAGGAGCTTGGGATCAAGACTCAAGTGAGAGTGAAGGAGAAGAAAAGGCCAGCATGTGCTTCATGGCACTAGAAAGTGAGGTACAATCTTCACCTTCAAACTTATCTAATTTTGTTGTTGATGATAATGATGATCCTAATTCCATGTTTATTGAAATGTATGATGAATTGAAAAAGATTTCGAAACGGAACAAGGAGTTAAAAAATAAGATTGATGATTTATTAAATGATAATTCAAAACTTGTTTGTGAAAACAAAGCTCTTCTTGAATCTTTAGAAGTTTTGAAAAAGGAAAAGGACTTCTTAAACTTAGAATTTCAAAAACTTGTCATAGAGAACAAAATCTTTGTGAAAAAGTTATTTCTCTTGAGAAATGCATGGAAGATTACAATGATTTGAAGAAAAATGTGAGTGATCTCACCATATGTATTGATACATTTACAAAAGGAAGGAAAATTTCAAAAACTTCTTGGCTTTCAAAAAATCACCATTTGACAAAAATGGTATTAGATATAATTATTCCAATACCTTTTCTAATCAAATACGTTTTGTAAAACCTTCTTCATCATTCTCACATCTTTGTTGTACTTATTATGAAAAGAGTGGTCATAAGGCCATAAAATGTTTTATAAAAAGAAAAATTGAAAGGGGAGTAAAACTATTTTGGAAAGTTAACACAACTAACATTCATGGACCAAAAGGATATGGGTATCAAAAGTCATCTCTACTTCTTCTATTGTAGGAACACAAACCAAGCTCAACTAAGTGGTATTTGGATAGTGGTTGCTCAATGCACATGACCGGCAACGCGTCTTTTATGAGTGAGCTTAAGGAAACCGAAAGTAGCTTCGTCACATTTGGAGATATGAAGAAAGGAAAAATCATTGATATATGTAACGTCAGTAATGACTCGTCTTCTTTAATTAAGGAAGTTCTTTTAATTGATGGTTTGAAGTTTAATTTGCTAATTATTAGTCAAATATGTGATAATGAGTACAAAGTTATCTTTGAAAGTGATTCCTCTTCTATCATTGATAAGTATGGAAACAAAACTATTTTTGTTGCAAAAAGAGTTGGAAATGTCTATGTCTTTCATCTTGAAGATCTTATTTCTCAAAATTTAAAGTCTCTCGGTTCATGATAATGATGCGTTTTGTGGCATAGAAGGCTTGACCATGTTAGCATGGATTTACTAAACCAACTTTCTTTAAAAGAGATTTTTAGAGCATTACCAAAATTACATCTGAGAAAACCAAAATTTGTGATGCTTGCCAATTTGGAAAACAAGTTAAGACCTCTTTAAAACCAAAGGAGATGATTGCTACTTCAAAACCTCTAGAACTTATTCATATGGATTTATTTGGACCAATGAGGACCACTAGTCTTGGTGCTAAGAGGTATGCTTTTGTTATAGTGGATGATTTTTCAAGATTTACTTGGACATTTTTTTTGAGCCAAAAGGATGAGGTATTTCAAGAATTTATCAAACTTTTCAAAAAGGTCCAAACCACCCTTGATTGTAAATTGATCTCTATGAGAAGTTATAATGGGAGAGAATTTAATAACCATGACTTTACAAAACTACATGATGATTTTGGTATAACACAACTTTTCGGCCGCTAAAACTCCATAACAAAATGGTGTTGTGGAAAGGAAAAACTGAACTTTACAAGAAATGGCAAGATCAATGCTTTGTGAAAACTCCCTACTGACATATTTTTGGGCTGAAGCCGTTAACACCACTTGCTACTTAATGAATCGTGTTCTTTTGAGACTCTTTTTAAAGAAAACTCCTTTTGAACTCATTTTTAACAAAACTCCCTCAATTGGCTATTTCAAAGTTTTTGGATGTAAATGTTTTATTTTAAACACCAAGAACAATACTGGAAAGTTTGATAGAAAATTCGATGAGGGAATTTTTCTTGGTAACTCTTCAAACAAGAAGGCCTATAGGATTTACAACAAAAGAACTTTGTGTGTTGAAGAGTCAATTCATGTAAACTTTTATGAATCTAACATTTTTTTGGAAGAAAGATGATGATGACGTAGATAATCCCTTGAGCTACCAACCTTGCATACTCAAGCAACGGAGGAACATGCTATAGAGGAAGAAGAGATTGAAAAGAAATAAGAAAATGATCAAGAAGTTCAAAATCTTCCTCACGATGTAATATATCCAAAGGGACATTCCAAGGATGAAATCATAGGTGATGTATCACAAGGGGTAAGTGCAAGAAGGTATTTTATTGACAATTTTGCCTTATTATCTGAAATTGAGCCTAAATTTATAGATGATGCCTTATGTGATGATTTTTGGATTATTGCTATGCAAGAGTAAGTAAATCAATTTGAAAGAAACAAAGTTTGGACTTTGGTCCCAAGACCTCGCACCCCAGTACTGGTACAAATGGGGTTTTAGAAATAAACTAAATGAATCCGAAGAAGTTATAAGAATCAAAGCTAGACTTGTTGCCGAAGGATTCAATCAAGAAGAGGGAATTGATTTTGATGAAACATTTGCTCCGGATGCAAGACTTGAATCCATAAGAATTCTTTTAGCTTTTGCTTGTTTTAAAGGATTCAAGCTTTTGCAAATGGACATTAAAAGTTCTTTTTTAAATGGTGATATTGAGAAGGAAATTTATGTTGAAATACCTCACGATTTTATACATGAAAAATTTCCAAACTATGTTTATAAACTTTCAAAAGCACTTTATGGTTTAAAACAAGCTCCAAGAGCTTGGTATGAAATATTAACTGGATTTCTCCTTTCAAACAATTTTTCAAGAGGTGTGGTGGACACAACCTTTTTTACAAAACCTCTGGTAACAATAATTTTCTAATTGTCCAAATTTATATAGATGATATTATTTTTTGTGCTACTAATGTTTGGTCATGTGAAGAATTTGCCTCTCTAATACAAAAGGAGTTTGAAATGAGCATGATCGGATTATTGACCTATTTTCTTGGTCTACAAATAAAACAAACCAAAGAAGGCATTTTCATCAATCAAGAAAGTATACAAAGGAACTTCTTAAAAGATTTGGGATGCGCGATGCAAAAGGGATAGGAACTCCTATGAGCTTATCTTTGAAACTTGACAAGGACAAAAGAGGTAAAAAGGTAGATGAAAAACGATATAGAGGTATGATTAGATGTTTGCTTTATCTAACGGCTAGTAGGCCGGATATTATGTTTAATGTGTGTTTATGTGCAAGATTCCAAGCTTCCCTAAGGAATCTCATTTAATAGCTGTAAGCTTATTTTGAGATATTTAATATCATCTTATGATTATGGATTACGATAATCTAAAAAATTTTGTTTTGATCTTATTGCTTACACCGATGCAGATTATGCTGGATATAAGTTAGAAAGAAAGACTACCAGTGGAAATTGTCAATTCTTGGGGGATTCTTAGTGTCTTGGTACAACAAGAAGCAATCATGCATATCTTTATCGACCGCCGAAGTGGAATATGTAGCAGCTGGTTGTTGCTGTGCTCAAGTACTTTGGATGAAGCATACTTTACTTGACTTTGGTTTTGCTTTTAAAAACATACCTATTTTATGTGATAACACAAGTGCAATAAATCTTTCTTTAAATACTGTGAACATTCAAAAACTAATTATATTGAAATTAAACGTCATTTTATAAGAGATCATGTTGCAAAAGGAGATGTATTTTTAGATTATATTTGGACAGAAGATCAAATCGCATACATTTTTACAAAAGCCCTTTTGAAGATTGTTTTTCTTATTTGAGGAAATTACTTGGTTTTGGTAAATTCCAAAACTAATGTGTGCTTTGAGTTTTATAATTTTTCTTCATTTTTAAGCTGAGATATTCGGACGATAAAATCGGACATGCATTGGAAAAATTGGACGTCTGTTTTTCCTTGAAGAGTTTCAAAAATTTTTCTTTAAAAAAAGGCTGAGAGTTTCGGAATACTAAATCGGATGCCTACAAAAAAATCGGACATTCAATTTCTTTTGGTAAAGAAAAATCGTACGACCGCTTTCAAAAACCGGTCGACCAAATTTTTATTTTTCTTAATGGTTTCTGCACTTTTTAAATAGGAAAACTATAAAACCCCTCTTACTTGTTCTTACTCATTCTCTCTTTCTAAAGCGGCTTATTCTCTCTCTACAAAAAACCCCTCTGCTTCTCTCATCTCCTTCAAAGAAAACAACTGTTACTCTCCATCTGAAACATTCTCTAGATTTCTCTCATTTCTCTCAAGAATCCACTGGGTTGTCTCCCTCTAAACACTCTCAATCGATCGATTCTCTCTCTCTCTCTCAAAACCCTCTATCAAAGTCCAACTCTCTTGATGTGGAATGATCTTCAAGAGCATAAGATTTCATCCAAGAAGTGAGGGAGAGAACAAACAAAACAAGTGTAACAAGTAGAAGAGAGAAAGTGCCTTTGAAAGGACTTGAAAATGTTAAACTTCTAGCAACCTTGGATATATTAAATCCAAGACCTCAAGAAGGTTTAAACAAAATCTTTTCTTCAAAGTTCAAGAAACCTAAGGTATTTTGAACCTTAGACCTCAATGATACAAGAAGAAGACCTTAAGACTAGTTTTCCACAAGAGTGTAGTAACTAGTATGAAGGAATTTTTTATGATCAACTTTGAAGTTCTTGAAACTTTCAACAAGTCTTCAAAGTGATTTTTCTTTCAAGGAAGTTCACCTTTGAAGAAGATAGAAAAACTAAGCTAAGAACTAAGAATACTAAGAGAAGAACCTTTGTCTTGAAAAATTTCTTGATTAGCTTCTTCAAAATGGAAGACTACATATTTATAGAGACTTGAGGGAGAAAATAGGAATTTTCCCTCTCATATTTTCAGCCCAAAGGATAGATATAACCTATACATACACTTGATAAGACAATAGAGGTGTTTTAATTGCATTTGGACTATTCTAAAGCACTAGTCAATATATTGCCAAAAATAGGAGGCAATTTTTTAGCTTGGGCAAAAAGGCTTCCAACCATCTACCAAGGTGAATTTTCAATTTCTAACTTATTCAAAAATTTAGGATATTGCCCCATAAAGTCTTGGACATCAAAATTTAAGCACCATAATATCTTGGACATCAAAATTTGAGCCCCATAAAGTCTTGGACATCAAAATTTAAGCCTTGAAACCTCTCTTGCTCAATTTGATCCTTGTGATTCTTTAGTTGTTTTGCCTTGGCTCTTGTCACAACTCCTTGATGTTCTTGCATGTCTAATCGGTTCACATCATCCTCCCCCTCTTGAAAAGGATTCGTCCTCGAATCTCCATCACCAATATCAAATAAAGAGAGATCGGAAAAATTAAAAGTGGCACTAACATTATAATGCCCCAGAAGATCAACTTTATAGGCATTGTCATTAATTTTCTCAAAGATTTGAAATGACCCATCTACCCTATCATCAAGCTTAGACTTTCTTTGTTGGAGAAATCTTTCCTTTCTAAAATGTTCCCAAACCCAATCATCGGGTTTGAATACCACTTTCTTCTTCCCACATTTCTTTTCTCTACAAGCTTTTTGTTGGAGTTGACAATGGCTTCATGGACCTTTGCATGAATTTCTTTCACAAAATCAGCCTTCTTGCTTGCATCCTTGCTTAATGCTTGATCTATAGGCAAAGGAACCAAATCAAAGGGAGTTAGAGGGTTAAAGCCATAAACAACTTGAAATGAAGAATGAGAAGTAGTAGAGTGAGGTGCCCTATTATAGGTAAATTCAATGTGTGCCAAACACTCCTCCCATTGCCTCAATTTCTTCTTCAAAATAGCCCTTAGAAGTTGGCCAATTGTTCTACTTTTACCACTTCGATTTGTCCATCCGTTTGTGGATGGCAAGCTTTAGACTAAAGCAAATTAGTACCAAGCTTCTTCCAAAGAACTCTCCAAAAATGGCTGAAGAATTTGGTATCCCTATCCAACACAATAGACCTTTGAATTCCATGGAATCTAACTATCCAAGTAAAGAACAAGCTAGCTACATGACTAGCATCATCGGATTTCCTACAAGGAATAAAGTGTGCCATTTTAGAGAACCTATCCACAATAACAAAAATAGAATCCATACCTCTAGAGGTCCTAGGTAAACCAAGAATAAAATCCATAGAAATATCAATCCAAGGTTCTTTAGGAACTTCTAATGGTGTGTAAAGTCCATGTGGAAGAGTTCTAGATTTAGCTTTCTTGCATTCAATACAACTTCCTACAAATCTTTCTACATCTCTTTTCAAATGTGGCAAAAAAAAAAAAATGTTCATGAAGAATTTCGTAGCTTTTAGTGACACTAAAATGTCCCATTAAACCCCCATAATGTGCTTCTTTGACAAGTAGAATTCTAGTAGAACAAGATGGTATGCACAATCTACCTTCACAATAAAGAAATCCTTCATGCAAAAAATATTTTCCAAAAGGTGCTAACAAGCATTTCTCAAAAATTTCCTTAAAGTCAAGATCACTAGAATACATTTCTTTAAGCATTTCAAAACCCAACATTTTTGTTTGAAGGGTGGATAAAAGAGTATACCTTCTAAATAGAGCATTGGCCACCACATTCTCCTTACCTTTCTTGTAACGGGTGACATATGGAAATGTTTCAATGAATTCCATCCATCTTGCATATCTCTATTGAGTTTATGTTGGCTCTTGAGAAACTTCAAAGCCTTATGATTGGTGTGCACAACAAACTCCTTTGGCCAAAGGTAGTGTTGTCAATGCTTTAATGTTCTTATTAAAGCATGAAGCTCCTTGTCATAAGTTGAGTACCTCACAGCTGCCCCATTAAGTTTTCCACTAAAATAGCCCAAGGACTTTCCATCTTGCATAAGTACACCACCTATACCAATGCCGGATGCATCACATTCCACCTCAAAAGTTTTCTCAAAGTTTGGTAGTGATAAAAGGGATGCACTACACAACTTTTCATTCAACAATTGAAATTCTTGTTCTTCTTTGTTTCCCACTTAAATCCTTCGGTTTTCTTGATCACATCGGTCAAAGGGCTAGCAAGTGTGTTGAAATTTTTGATGAAACGCCTATAAAAACTTGCTAGGCCATGAAAACTCCTCACTTCCGATACGTTTCTTGGTGTTGGTCATTCCTTAATTGCTTGGACCTTACCTTCATCTACTTGAAGTCCTTGTGAGCTTACCACATAACCTAGAATGTAACTTTCTCCAAACAAAACTCACATTTGTCAAGTTTAGCAAAAAGTTTTTCAATTCTCAAGACATTTAGCACTTCCCTAAGATATTGAACATGCATTTCATATGTTATGCTATAGACCAAAATATCATCAAAGTATAGAACAACAAATTTCCCAATAAAATTTCTCAACACATGATTCATTAATCTCATAAATGTACTAGGAGCATTAGTTAATCTAAAGGGCATAACCATCCATTCATACAAACCAAAGTTAGTCTTAAAAGCGATTTTCCACTCATCCCCTTCTCTCATCATAATTTGATGGTATCCGGATTTCAAGTCAATTTTAGAGAAAAGATTAGAACTATGCAACTCATCAAGTAAATCATCAAGTCTAGGTATGGGATACCTATACTTATTAGTAATATTGTTTATGGCTCTACAATCTATACACATTCTCCATGTATATTTTCTTTTTGGAACAAGTAAAACCGGAACCGCACAAGGACTCATGAACTCACGCACATACCCTTTTGAAATTAGATCCTCAACTTGCCTTTTTAACTCCTTAGTCTCTTCCGGTGGACTCCTATAGGCCGGTCGGTTTGGCAAGATCGCCCCGGGGACAAAATCAATTTGGTGTTCGATTCCTCTAATTGGTGGAAGACCCCCGGGCATCTCATCGGGAAGTACGTCTTTGTAATCTTCAATGACCTACAAAATTTCACTTGAAAAAGAGGGTGAGTGTTCTTTAGATGAAGTAAAAGATTCCCTACAATACAAGAGCAACACCACTTCTTTTCTTTCAATTGCTCCAATCACCTCACAAGATTTTGCAAAGAAACTATTCTTTTCTTTCATCTCACTCTCTTTTTTTTGGTCTCTCTTTTTCTTTTCACTCTTGTTTTTCATAACTCTTTCTTCACTCTTTTCTTTTTCCTCAACTCTCTTTCCCTCGATTTTTTTTCTTTTGAGCTCACTTTCGGCCCTCTCTTTCTCCCTCATCTTTTTTTGTTCATCTCTCACTTGTTGAGGTGTAAGAGGATTCATAGTGAATGTTCTTCCATCCTTCACAAAAAAATAAGTATTTTTCTCCCCATTGTGGAGGGACTTTCTATCGAATTGCCAAGGTCTTCCCAAGAGAAGATGGCATGCTTGCATGGGCACCATATCACATAGTATCTCATCTTTGTAAGCTCCTATTTCTATTTGTACCACTACTTGTCTTAACACTTTAATTTCTCCACTATCATTTAGCAAATGGAGTTTGTAGGGTTTATCATGTTTTGTAGTAGGTAGTTTCAGCTTCTCAACAAGATAAGCACTAGCCACATTTACACAACTACCACTATCAATGATAAGGTTGGCAATCCTTCCCTCAACTTTACATTTAGAATGGAAGATGTTTTCTCTTTGTTTAATTATGTTATCATCAAAAGCTTGAGCACTTAGTGCTCTTATGGTAACTAAGCTCAAGACATCATTTTCACTTTCTAAAGGGTTCAAATCAACATGTATTATCATCACCATTTTCTTCACCCTCAACACATTCGCCACTTTCATCCTCCTCCTCAATCCAACCATTCAAATCCTCCCTAAAGATCAAAGCTCTCTTTGTCGGACAACTACTTGCATAGTGTCCTACACCATTACATTTAAAGCACTTATGAGGGTTAGAAATGATTTTACCTCTCTCTTCCATCTTTGGTTTGGTTGGAGATTGGAGAGTACCTCTAGAAGCCTCCTCCTTTTTTGGCCATGGCTTGAAGTTAGAAGTAGGTGGTTTTGTTGTTGCAACTTGTCTTTGGTTGGGAAATGAGGATCACATCATCCTACTTCTTTTCTTTTGTGATTCGATCTTGTTGGCAAGGTGGCACATGTCTTCATAAGTTGTATGTGGATACAACTCAAGTTGGTTGGCTATCTCCCTATTGAGACCACTAAGGAACCTAGCCATTGAAGCATCCTTGTCTTCTTCCAAGTTCAACCTCAAGATGTAGAGCTCAAGCTCTTGTCTATACTCTTATACACTTTTTGCACCTTATTTTAAAGTCATGAGCTTATAATGAAGCTCTCTGTAGTAGTGCTCGGGCACAAATCTTTCTCTCATCAAAACTTTTAACTCTCTCCAAGTATCAACCGGTGGTCTACCACTTCTAACTCTTTGGTTTACTACCCTTTCCCACCAATGTAAAGCAAAATTCGGCTATTACAAGTCTAGCTTTTAAGAACATTACAATTTTTCAACATAAACATGTTTTCTACTTGCCTCTCCCAATCTAAGAAAATGTTAGGGTCATTCTCACCCTTAAAACTAGGGAGCTTCCACTTTATTCGGTCCAAGGTTTGGTCACCTTGGTCTCTTCCACGGTTGGCAACAAATGGAACATGTTTATGATCATCATATAATGGCTCTCCATGGCTCTCCATGCCTAGCTTGTGGTCTTGGAACTTCTTCAAAGTGTCTAGGCATGCCTCTTCCTCCAAAACTTCCTCTTCTACCACCGTAAGGAGGTGGATGAAGTTATTCATCAAAATGTGGAGGTTGGTGGAACTAGGTTGTCCTAGAGCAATTGAATGGTCTATTGCTCCTTGGAGTAGTAGCATTGACACTACCATGAGTACTAACCTCCCTTTGTTGATTAGAGAGATTAGTGACATCCCTTCTAATATCCCTAATCTCATCTCTTAGAGATTGTAACTCTTGCATTATAAGCCTCAAAGGGTCATCATGTTGGGAGTTACTAGACTCTTCTCCAAAAGGAGTTGGTGCTTGAGCTTGGGTTGACATCTTGATAGTGTTTACCTCACAAAACTCTCTTTGGCTTTTTTTGAGGATATTCTCACAACTCTTGCCTTTTTCTAAAGGTTCAAGTCTCAAAGAGTTCTATGAGTTCTTAACAAAGATTTAACACCTCTACTCAAGTTTAAAACAACCAAAATAAAAAAAAATTACAAACAAAAACTAGTTGAGAAATATGAGAAGCAAAGAAAATGATATTGAGTCATCCATTCATTTTAAGGAAGTTCAACAACATTTCCAAGAGCATTTGAGTCAATAATGGTAGATTGACGAAATGAAGAAATAAGTAATGAAAAAGGAAAGAAATTCGACCACAAATACAAACACAAAGCTAGAATACTTCAAGAACACAAAAGAATACATAACAAAAGTTTCTAGCAAGCAAAGTAGATGACATACTCGGCTTGTTTTGAAAACTGGTATTGAACTACAAGTCTAAATAGAATAAGGTTTGTCTAGAAAGAATCCTCACTCAAAATTATTTAGTTTAGGCTCAAGAATCAAAGAAAAATGATTAGTAAAAAAGAAGATATGCTCAGATCATTTCCATACTTTTTGTTTGCGGAAAAGTCAAGTACACCTTCAAGTTTTGACTATTTTGAGATATCAAATGAAGTCCAAATTAGATGAGACTTGTTTCATTTGTTTCCCAGGTCCATGTAGTATAACTCCATGTAAAAAAATATTGCAAAGTTCTATTCATATTCCAGGTCGTTCAAGCATTCTATTTTTGTGATGCCATTTTCCAGCAATCTTGTCTCTTTTCTCTTTTTTTTTTGTCTTGTATTTTTTATTTTTTTTGTATGTAAGAAATCACAAAAACAATTACTTGAAGGTGGCTCTGATACCAAATGATGTGGAATGATCTTCAAGGGCATAAAATTTCATCCAAGAAGTGAGGGAGAGAACAAACAAAATAAGTGTAACAAGTAGAAGAGAGAAAGTGCCTTTGAAAGGACTTGAAAATGTTAAACTTCTAGCAACCTTGGATATATTAAACCCAAGACCTCAAGAAGGTTTAAACAAAATCTTTTCTTCAAAGTTCAGGAAACCTAAGGTATTTTGAACCTTAGACCTCAATGAAACAAGAAGAAGACCTCAAGACTAGTTTTCTACAAGAGTGTAGTAACTAGTATGAAGGAATTTTTTATGATTAACCTTGAAGCTCTTGGAACTTTCAACAAGTCTTCAAAGTGATTTTTCTTTCAAGGAAGTTCACCCTTGAAGAAGATATAAAACCTAAGCTAAGAACTAAGAATACTAAGAGAAGAACCTTTGTCTTGAAAAATTTCTTGATTAGCTTCTTCAAAATGGAATATTTTCAGCCCAAAGGATAGATATAACCTATACATACACTTGATAAGAAAATAGAGGTGTTTTAATTGCATTTGGACTATTCTAAATCACTAGTCAACATATTGCAAAAAATAGGAGGCAATTTTTCAGCTTGGGCAAGAGAACTTCCAACCATCTACCATGGTGAATTTTCAATTTAACTTATTCAAAAATTTAGGATATTGCCCCATAAAGTCTTGGACATCAAAATTTAAGCCCCATAATGTGTTGGACATCAAAATTTAAGCCCCATTCTTGGACATCAAAATTTAAGCCTTGAAACTTTTCTTGCTCAATTTGATCCTTGTGACTCTTTAGTTGTTTTGCCTTGGCTCTTGTCACAACTCTTTGATATTCTTGCATGTCTAACCGGTTCACATCAACTCTTCTACTTCAAAAATGGTGAAAGCAAAGAATGTCAATGTTGGAAAGGGTGAAAGCTTTGAAGAAGGTGAAAGTAGCAGAGGAAGGACAGGAAAAGGGAAAAGAGTAGTAACTGGAGTAAGGGCACTAGAAAGGTTCATCTCGATCAAAGAAGCTGCTAACTTTGAAGAATGGAAACGAAAGAGAAGAAAGATTGCTGCAGGTCACGGAATTGATCTCTCTGACATGGAAGGTATGGAAATCATCCCTAATCTTTTTGAAGATACTGGTTGGGGACCCTTGCTTACTGTAAATGAACTCTTTTATCCTGAAATGATATATGAATTCTATGCAAATTTACATAAGGATAGAGTTCAAAAGCAAGGAAATATAACCTATCAATGGTGACCTCTAGGGTTAGTGGCAGAGACATTTCCTTTTGATGATAGACTGCTAAACACTATTTTAGGAACACTTGAAAATAGTATAAGATTGTACACCAAAAACAAGAAATGTTTTGATCCAAACTTATATAGTGAGAGAAGATTTGAGGAAATATTCACAAGGGAGAAGTTATTAAGAGGCATGATGGTAGAAATGTCAAAAAGGTTGATGCATATGAAAGATTACTACACTATATCATCTCTAGTATAATCATTCCTAATGTTGGTCACAAGTCTTTCATTACAAACATGCATTCCTTTGTCATGCTAGCATTACATGAGCATAGAAGAATGAATTTTGGATATATGCCCACAGAACACATGCTAGCTACTCATACTTCTTCTATAAAATGCTTGCCATATGTTTGTTTCCTCACAAGAGTCTTTCAATACTTTGTGCTTAGTTTGATTGGAGTTGGTGATCCCATTGGGCCTGGAAAAATCTACAACAAACATACCTTTAAAAGAATGAGCTTTTCAAAAAATGAAGAAGGTATGTTGGTAAGGGGAGGAAAAGATGATAATGAGAGTGATGAAGATGATGAAGGCAATGAGGGGCAAGAAGCGATGAATGTTGATGAAGAGGATAGTGAAAAAGAATCGGAAGAGGAGATCCATAGAAGAGAAATGAGGCAAAAGAAACTGCAAGAACGATTTGAAGAAGGTCAACCATCCAAAAGCATGACTCAAATTATGGATATGATAGCCTCTTTGTAAGCCTCCATAAATAGTCGCTTTGATTCACTAGATGAGAAGACAACCTACATTCAAGAGAGAGTAATGAGATTGGAAGCAAGGGACAAAAAAGAAGACAAATGAGGGTTGAAGAAAGACAAAAAAAAAAAAAAAAAAAAAAGGGATTACAAGCTATTTTATGTTGTATTTTTCTGACTTAAGCTCTTACTTTTTTTGAACTACTTTTGTTCCTTTCTTATTAAACTACATTTGCTTATGAACTTGTTCATTATTGCTTATAAAGTTTCTGTTTAATTGTTTGTCTTCTTTGCTTAGTTTGGAACTCTATGATGAGCTCTTAATGATGAGAGTTTCCTTGATCTTTGTTTCAATGATCCCTTGTAGTCTTTATGCTTTTTAAATTATGACAAAAGGTGGAGAAAACTAAGATGCATATATTGGTGTTGCTTTATATGTTGACAATGCCTTAATGTGTTGATAATGCCTTTATGATAAGTTGATGTTGCCTTATGAGGCTTTTATGATAAGTTGTTGTTGCCTTATGATATGAGATGCTTTACATTGGCATTATGTTGATGCTATAAGGGAATATACATATATGAGATGCACGTGCTTTATTGAGAATTGTCTTGAAAACTTGAGTTGTGTTGTCTTGATGTTTTGAACACTTTGTATTGGCTACATGCCTTCAGTTGTATAAAGTTTTATGCATTATGCCTTATTGCTTACATGACCTTGAGTTTTATTAATGATATTGTGGTGCCATATTTGTTGTGAAGCATGTTTTTAGGGGGAGTTTTAACTTCCTAAACTATTTTTCAAACCTTGGCTTGCTTTGAAAATGAAATGGGGAGTTCTTTCTCTCTCATTTTTTATATACAAATGCTTAGCTCTAAATGTTGATCTTTTGAAGCATTCTCTTGGCTAAACGTTGTTTTTTTGTTCTATATAATCACCATCTTGCATCTTTGTTTGTCATAATAAAAAAGGGGGAGATTGTAAGCCCTAAGGGCATATTTGTAATGTTTTGATTATGATTAACTTGTGCTTTGTGATAATTAGAAATAGCTTTATATACGAGACCAAAAGATGCACAAGAGCAGTCTCAAGAGTAATCTACAAAGAAGCAAAAGATCACTCAAGACAATAACAATTTATGAAGAGGAAGTGATCAAGTTGAACACCTTGAAGATAAGAAGAATAGTTAGGGGTATCTTATAAGGTAATTTTGTAAAATCCCCTAACCTATTTCTTTGATTTTTGATCAATTATGTTATCTCCTTATAAGAAATATTTTTGACAAACTATCCTTGAAAAACTAAGTGTTCTTGATATAGTTTTTGATGTTTTAAATGTATTACACATTTTTTAAAGAGTATCAAGAATACATGTTTTAAAATGTGGAGGAAAAAATGTATATTTTACAGGAACACTAGTTGTTCAATTTTCTATCACAGGTCTAAAACCGGTCATCCCATTTTCTGCTGCTAAGAAAATCAACGTCCGATTTTTGAGTTTTCAAAATGAAAATCAATCATCCGATTTTTTCAAGCCTAACAAAAATCAGTCTTCCTATTTTGAAAAATGGTCATCTGATTTTCTGTTCATCAAGAAAATCAGACGTCCTATTTTGAAAATCGGTCATCCGGTTTTCACTTTTACTGTAAAAAAAATGACTGTTGGCTGACAGTAACGGCTAGTTTTTTATCCTTACATATAAAATGACATTTTATCAGCCATAAATTTTAAGTAGCTGAAAAAATTATTTAAGAACAATTTCAAGAGCATTAAAGAGCACATTTTTAAGCTTCTTTATCTTGCAAATAGAAAAACTCCTTGGAGCTTTATTAATTGATCATATCTCAAAGAAGGAGAAAAGGAAGCTTGTAGAAGCATTGAATCAAGTTGTGTCTTTCTCTTATCATCTCTTATCAAGCTTCATCAGTAACATTGTTTCATTCCTACTCTTTCATCTCTATTTGTGATCAAAGGTTTTGTGAAAAACCCTTTGGATGATTCTTTGATTTTTGTTATATTATTTTGCTTTGTAAACTATGAGGTTTGTGTGCAAAACTTTTGAAGGGTGACCCTCATTGTGACATTGTGTAAAGATTTGTGTCTAGTGAACTTGTGAAATCCTTGGGTTGAGTCTTAAGGTAGTGGATGTCGCTCTATTGAGAGAGTGAACCACTATAAACCCTTTGTTTCTTTTCTTTTTGGCTTGCACTTTATCCTTATGTTTATTATCTAATCCTTGATCATAAAAGAGATTTTGTTTGGATAGAAATTTTATTAAAAAGGAGTTATTAAATTCTTCTTCAAACAAAAACAGAGGTTTTAATTATAATTGTTTAAAAAAGTTTTAATTAGCTGAAAATCTTTTTCACCCCCCTTCTCTAAGGTTCTTCAGTAGTGTTGCAAGAAATGTTGAAAGCAACACTTATTGTGAGGTTATTTTTTATGCAGCTGGTCCAAATTTTGAACCTGATGCAACGTACTACAATTATGAGGAGGCACCTAATCTTGAGGCTCAATGTTTTTATGACATGTTGAAATCTATTGATACACCATTGTATGAAGGGTGTACAAAGTATTCACAGTTGTTTGTGATAGTGAGTTTGTGGAACGTTAAGTCAGAGAAAATGTCTGAAAATTGCTTTGATCAAATAGTACAGTTCTTAAAGGATGTACTCTCCGAAGGCAATAAGGTGTTAGATGATTTGTACCAAACGAAAAAATTAGTTTCTAATTTGAATATATTGGTGCAAAAGATTGATGTATGTATTAATGGATGTATGCTGTATTGGAAAGAGTATGCCCAAACACGTTAGTGTAAGTTTTGTGGCCATGACCATTACATAAGAAGAAAGAAAAATGAGAAGGAGAAGTCCAATGATTTCCGTACAAGAAGATGTATTATTTTTCTCTAACACCTAGATTGCAGAGGTTGTTGCTTCACAAAAAATGGCTGAGCATATGAGATGGCACTCAGAAAGCGTACTTGGGCCAGATATGATGAGTCACCCCAGGGGTAGAGAAACTTGACAGCATTTTCATAGTACTCATCCTGAGTTTGCTTCCAAAGCTAGGAATGTAAGACTTGGATTGTGTACTTACGGTTTCTCACCGTTTGGGATCTTTGGAAAGCAATATTCTTCTTGGCCAATGATTGTTATGCCATAAAACTTGCCTCCTTGGATGTGCTTAAAAACTCCGGTACTATTCTTGTCATTTATTATTCTGGGCCCTCAGAATCTAAAACAAAAGATAGATGTTTACTTGCAACCACTGAGAGAAGAATTGAATCCATTGTGGTTGCATGGAGTTAACACGTATGATATTTTGAAGAAACGTAACTTTAAAATGAGGGCTGCCCTTCTTTGGAATGTTAGTGACTTTCCAGCTTACGAGATGTCCCATTGGAGTATTGCTGGCGCATTGCCTTGTTCTTATTGCATGGAAGAAAATAAAGTCATTTAGGCTACAAAATGGGGAAAACAATCTTGGTTTGATTGTCATCGCTGTTTTCTGCCTTCAGATCATCCTTTTTGGAGGAATTCGAGGTCTTTTAAGAAGGACAGAGGAGAAGATCATTTTGGGCCGCCACCTCGTCTTACCAGAGATCAGTTGTGGTAAAGATTTCATTATACGCTAAAGATTATAGAAAATGAAACGGAGATGGGTAAGGAAGATAGCAGAGGAAAATCTCATAATTGGACAAGGTGTAGCATCTTTTAGGATCTTCCATGTTAGTGTACTCTTCTAGTTCGCCACAATCTTGACGTCATGCATAATAAGAAGAATGTTTTTGATAATGTTTTTAACACAGTTATGGATTAAAAGGAAAGACGAAATATAAGGTGAAGTCTAGGAAAGATGTTCAAGGATATTGTAAACGGCCTAAACTAAATCTAAAAGGTTTTGCAAGGCCAAAGGCATGTTACACTTTGACAAAAGAACAACGGAAAGCGGTACTTTAGTGGGTGAAGGACTTGAAAGTACCGGATGGATATGCCTCTAACTTGAGTAGATGTGTTAATTTGAAGGATTGAGAATGTCTGAAATGAAAAGTCATGATTGCCACGTGTTTTTGTAGAGATTGATTCCTATTGCTCTTAAAGATATACTTCCCAACAAGGTCTGGAGTGTCTTGGCAAAATTGAGTATGTTTTATACGGACTTGTGTTCTCCTAAATTAAGTGTGGCGCACATGCGTGAATTGGAGAGTAATATTGTTGTGTTGATATGCAAGTTAGAAAGGATTTTTCCTACTTCGTTCTTCGATGTCATGGAGCATTTAATCGTTCACTTATCGTATGAGGCTGGAGTACTATGTGGTCCTGTTCAGTACAAGAATAAGGCTAGGGTTGAGGGATCGATGTGCAATGCTTATTTTGTTCAAGAGGTTGCCACATTTTTTAGCGGCTACTTTGAACTTCATGTATCAACCAAGGCAAGAGATCCACCAAGAAATGATGAGGGTGATCAACCTGAAGTTCGAGAATCCATTCTATCAATTTGCAATGGATAAGGAAGGGCGTACGGTAAGCCGATAACAAGATTTTTGGATGATAAAGAATATAAGGCAGCAACGAACTACATTCTATTAAACTACGATGAAGTGAAACTGTATATTAAGTTAGTCTCATTACTTATTATATAACAAGATATTTACTTATTAATGAAATTGTGTGATTCATTATATGTTAAATATATTAACTACTTGTAAGAAGTACATAACGGAATCGAGGATGCGTTTTCCAAGTTTAATGAAAGGTGACACAGACGAGAATCAATGAGGAGTTTTCATCGTGGTTTAGGGAAGAATTGAGTTGAAAGTTATGTTAATTTCCATAATAATTTTAATTGTATATAAACTAAACAAATATATTCAAATGAAGAATCCCATGAATGCAAGCAGTAGCGAATGCTTTAAGAATTTATCATAGTGTCCATCTAAACTTGTGAAATTGTTTAATGGGTATTTTGTTAACGAGTTTAGGATTCATACAAAGGAACAAGGTTTCGATAGTCGTACATATACTTGTGGTGTACGGATAAAAGATGATATTATGAGATTTTAAATGAGATCTTTGAGGTTAGATTCCTGGGAATACCAAGTCAAAAGGTCGTATGTTTTAAGTGTGATTGGTTTAATTCGTCTCTACATCAAGGTCTCAAGAGATCATGATAAATATAAACTTGTGGAGCTGTACATTAAAAGAATATATGCAGGAGGGTATGATCCTTTCATTGTATCCTAATAGACCGAACAAGTTACTTATGTCCCATACCCTACTACTAAAGGACAAAAAAGTAATTGGTGGGCTGTAATAAAATTAAGACCTCATATTTTAGAGGTACTTCTAGTAGACGTTCCATTCCAAGAAGATATTGATATTGATGAGACTAATTCAAGGATAGACATTGATGTTCAAGATATTGGAACTCTTGTTCACGACTTGGGCGAGTTAGAATCGATAGTGATTCACGGGAGGAATCACATTAGAGATGAAGATGACAATAATAAAGATGAAGAAGAGGTCGAATGGGAGTCTAATGATGAAGAAGAAGAGGAAGAAGAAGAGTTTCAATTGGAGTCCGAATCCGAAATGTAGATTATTTAATTGGTAGCTTTTTCCTATTCAAAGCTGAATTATTTAAGTAACTTGTTTGTTTTTAAATAGCATTGGATCTACAAGTTTTTCTTTTACGTGAGTTTAAAGTAACTTTCTTTTTAAGTAACTTTCTAAAATTGTTTTGTGTTTTATATTACAGATGGTATGTGGGAGTAAAAAGACGAGGCCTCACCTGGATATGTCTACTAGTCCGACTACAACGTCTACACCTCCAGCAGCTTCTATTCCTCCAGGGACGTTTGCTTCTCCAGCTACGACGTCTACACCTCCGGCGACCTTAACTCTATTTCCGCAGTTGTTGTACTCGAGTCCGGCACCACTATTTGAATGTTAAACTGTTAAGTTTTGTTTTGAGATTTGATTAGGGTTTAGGGTTTTTCTTTTGAATGTTGAACCGTAAATGTCACTATTTGAATGCTAAACCCTAAATGTCGCATTTTCTTTTGAAAATTTGCAAAACTTTAATAACCAATCAGCTTGTGCAAAGTCGATTACTGAAATCATGAAGGAGCACTTTGTTTAGGCTATGTAAGTTTTGGGAAGATCCCAGAAAGCATAAAAGCCTTGTGATATACAAAGTTTGGGGTAAGTGTTTAAATAACTATCATTATAAGAACTTTTAGATATATAAGCTTATGAACTTGTGATATACAGAACTTTTAAAGTATGTATTGTGGCAGAAAAGATATCGATGGGACCCATTGCATGAGCATGCCATATGGGATGCATGGCAGAAACGGGCTTCATTGCGTTATAAGGACTTGATGTATGAGGTATGAGCGGACGAGAATCAGCTCGAATGGATGACTACCGCTTAGTACAAGAGTCTCTGTTGTGTATAGAGAGCTCATATGCTTTCAAGAAGTGGGAGGCGGCACAGAGGAACCGTCTGCAGGGGCATGGTGCCTAGGGGCTCGGCAAGCACGCTGGCGGATCTAGATCATTCAATGAGTGGGTAAGTCAATTACATCCTTTCCATATTTCATTATTCTTTTTTTTTTTTTTTTTAACTTACAACGATATTTTTTTATAACTTATAGTTCTCTTTAACTTTGTTATATTTTAAATCTCATTTATCCTTTAAATGTTTGCAGTGGGAGAAAATGGGCGAGGCATTTGCAAAATCAGAGTTGTACGTCCTATTGCATCAGCAAAAGAGACAATGGGTCTACACGTGATCTGACGAATTTTGGGTAAAGTAATTTAATAGTTTTAGTTTGATGTTATATTATTGTTTATTACTCTTTTGAATATTACTTAACAATGACTTATTAATGTCTTTCAGCTGAAATATTAGGAGCTAAAGGCGAACGTGAGCACCTTCACATCGAGATTAGCTCGCCCATACCGACTGATGAGCAGTTGATGTTCGATGTTGCCGGTGGCAGCAACAAGGGTCATGTCTATGATTTTGGCTCACAATCTGCAGCTATTACTATTGAGCTGCGGAGAAGTAGTAGCAACACATCATCAGTTCCGTCTGTATCTTCTGCGGCTGCCCACAATGCCTGCAGCGAGAGGGAGAAGTGGTTGTAGGGATACATGCAGTAGGCACAGGGCAAGCTTGCCAGCTTCATGACCTTGTTCGCCTCTCAGTATGGTGTGAAGCTGGATTTGGTACCCACTCTGTTCCCTCCTTTCCCTTCGACGGATGACCCAAACGTTCCTCAGCTACCGACCGGTCCTCCATTGTCCTATAGCTCACCTCACCTATGTAGTACATTTGATACTTATGTGTTTTGTACTTTGTTACTTATGTGTTTCATATATTATATGGTTTTGTATTTCATATAATTAGAGTATTTGTTTCATTACTTAATTTCAATTTGTATTTGATATTTATATATTATGTATGCTAGATTTGTTTCAGTTTGTATTTGATATTTATATATTATGTATTTTTAGACGTTTTTGTTATTATCGTATTCGAAGAAGATTATATATTGATTGTATTCGAATTATATTGTTTGTTGTTGTTGTTGGTTTCAATTTTAGATGGATTATTATAGTTATAAATAAAATATTTAAAAAAAAAGTTTAAAAGTTACCGACCGATATCGACTGAAAATTGGTCGTTAACTATTTATTAAAAAATAAAAATAAGTAAAGCTATCGACCGAAATTCGATCGGTAACTAAAGAATACAGACTGAAAATTGGTCAGTAATTTTTAAAATCGGTGGATAACTTTTTTTTAATTGATTATTTTAAATGAGAAAATTCAAGTTATCGACTGATAATTCGGGTCGGTAACTCGTGAACTTCGGTCGGTAAAAGTTATCGACCAATAATATATTTAGTCATAGGCAGTTATGGACTAAAAATCTCCGAGAGACCTAGTCAATTGGTAATCGGTGGGTAAATGCTCAATACCAACCGATTTTGCGATCAGTAATTGCCCCTTTTTTTTTGTAGTGTCTATACATAATATATATCTCTACAAAATATCTATCTTTTAAAGATATCTATGTCTTCAAAATATCTATCTCTTCAGAAGATAGGTTTTATCTCAGATGTTCTTATCTCTTATGTACATCCACAATTATTATTTTATTCATAACACTCCTCGTTGGATGTTCACTATAAAGAGAACATGTCTCGTTAAACCTAACTAGATAAAAAACCCAGTGGGAAAAAACTCTAGTGAAGGAAAAAGAGTATAATACTATTCTCTATGTTAGAGATTACTCCCCCTGATTAGGTGATCCTTTGAGATTTTTGCACCGATACATTCCAATCTTATTTACAAACTTCTCAAATGTTGCTGTTGGCAATGTCTTAGTGAATAAATCTGCGAGATTATCACATGATCTAATTTGTTGCACATCAATATCACCTCTCTTCTCGGCTCTTGAGTAAAGAAAAATTTCGGTGATATATGTTTTGCACTATCTCTTTTAATATATCATTTCTTTAATTGAGCTATACAAGTTGTGTTATCCTCATATAGAGGAGTTGGGGTTCTTTCCCCAAAGGATATACCACAAGTTTCTTGAATGTAATAGATCACAGATCTTAACCATACTCATTTTTTACTTGTCTCATGAATTGCTATGATCTCAAAGGTGATTAGATGAAGTGGCTACAATAGATTTTTTGTAGAAAACCATGAAATGTGATGCCACCATTTGAAAATACATAGCCAATTGGTTTTATGTGGATCAGATAAATAATCAAAGTCTGCATAACCAATTTACTTTGGACTGGGTTATTTGAATAAAACAACCCAAGATCTATAGTCCCTTGGAGATATTTAAGGATATGCTTAATACCATTCTAATGTCGTCGTGTAGGGAAAGAACTGAATCTTGCTAATAAATTTACAACAATGCTATATCAGGTCTTGTGTTATTAGCAAGGTATCTTAGTGTACCAATAGCACTTAGATAACGTAATTCAGGACCTAATAATTCTTCAACTTCTTTCCTAGGTTGAAAGGGATCTTTATTTACATCTAGAAATCGTACAATCATTGGAATGCTCAGTGGATGTGCTTTGTCCATGTAAACCCTTTTCAACACTTTCATAGTGTATGTTGATTAGTGAATGAACATGCCATCTTCCAAATGTTCAATCTGTAAACCAGACAGAATTTGGTTTTTACAAAATCTTTTATTTCAAATTCTTTCTTCAAGTAATTGATTGCTTCTTGGAGCTTTTCTAAAGCTCCAATAAGATTGATATCATCAATATATATATAGTGAGTATCACAAATCCTAATAAACATTTCTTGATGAGTACACATGGACAAACTAAATCATTTTTATATCCTGCTTTTAGCAAACTTTCACTCAGATGATTATAGCACATGCATCTAGACTACTTTAAACCATATAATGATTTTCATAAATTAATCAAATAATTTCTACGAGAACTAGACTTATATGCTGCAAGTATATTATATCATTTTGGGATCCTTATAGAAATGTCACCATCAAAGTTCCTATATAAGTAAGCAAGCACTACATCCATTAAGGGCATGTCAACATTTTCATGTATTACCAGACTCACAAGGTATTGAAAAGTAATTGAGTCAATCACAGGTAAATATGTCTCATTAAACCAATTAAAAACAAATGGGTATTTGAACGAAAGAGAAATAAGAATAATAAGATTTTGAGATATAAAGCAGGTCTTGTAGCACAAGGTGCGCATGTCAACCTTTTCATGTACTGCCAAACTCACAAGGTATCGAAAAATAATTGAGCCAATCACAGATGAATATTTCTCATTAGAATCAACACTTGGTATTTGTGAGAAACCTTGTGTTAGAAGGCTTACTTTATATCTCAAAATATCATTATTCTCATTTTGCTTTCATACAAATACTTATTTGTATCCAATTGGTTTAACGCCTTCTGGTGTTCGAACTACAGATCCAAAAACCTCTCCTTTTGAAATAGAATTTAACTCTGACTGAATCTCTTCTTTCTATTTTGTTCAATCATCTCTATGTCGGCATTCTTCAACTGATATTAGCTCAAGATCCTCATTATCCCTTAAAACTTCAAGGGATACATTATATGCAAATAAATCATCAACTTTATTTTCTATTCGTTACCAACTTCTACCGGAATTTGTATAGGTGATGGAACTTTTGTATTATTTTAATTATTTTTAGAAGTCTGGATCTTTTCACCAGTTGCCTCTTGGTTACTTTTGTCAATGTCTTCAATATGATCTCCTTGATCATTTAATTCCCCCTTCTTACGAAGATTTTTATCTTTTGAAACCAAAGATCAACCACACTTCTGGCTTGATTTGGACTCAATAGCTATAGATGCTATATTTAGCTCTTTTGGGACTTCAACAATAATAGGGGCATCTATTGTTGGAATTTTTTATTTAGTCACTCTTGTTAAATCGACAAAGGCATCAGGCAATTGATTTGCCATTTTCTGCATATGAATTATCTTTTGAACTTCTGGTTCACTCGCGCTTGTGCACAGATCAAGATAATTCATGGATTTTATCCAAAAAGGCCCTTTTCCTTGTGGCTTTTTTTCTCTCCCTGATTTAGGAAAGAGAGTCTCATCAAAATAGCAGTTAGAAAACCTTGTAGTGAATACATGATATCCCTTTAAGAGTTCAAGATACCTTATTATTGAGGAAGAATTATAACCAACATATATACCTAACCTTCTTTGGACCCATTCTGGTTCATTGATTTAGTGTTATATATATATCGCACACCCAAAATATCTCAAATAAGAAATATTTGGCTCAAAACTAAAAGTCAGTTGTAAAGGGAAGAATTCATGATAACTCGTTAGCCTAATACACACAAGTGCTATTGCATGCAAGATAGGATGTCCCTAAACAAAAGTAGGAGGTTTTGTTATCATTAAGAGTGGTATAGAAATCAATTGTAACCTTTTAATAAAAGATTCAGCTAAACCATTTTTTGTGTGAATATGAACTACAAGATGTTCAATAGTATCCTAATTGACATGCAATATTTCGGAACATTATCTAAGCAGATCGATTTAATAGGGTGATCATGAAATTGCATTCTTAAGCGAATTATTTAGGCAAGTAATCTTGCGAAGTTAGTTTTCGAGTTGATAATAAACAGACATGCGTCGTCGGGTCGATGCATCAATTAAAACCATGAAGTATCTAAATTGCCCATATAGTGGGTGAATAGGCCCACATATATCACCATGAATTCACTCAAGAAATGAGAGAGATTCAACCCCTACTTTCGTTTGGGATGGTCTAATAACAAACTTTCCTCGGGAACAAGTAGCAGATGAAAATTTGGTCAAAACACTTCGAATTTTCAATGGGTGACCGTGAGTATTTTCAATTATTTTCTGCATCATGATTGTCCCCAGTTGGCCTAAACGATCATGCCAAAAAGTAAACTTCTAGTTAACTAACTTCAATAATACTCATTTTTGCGTAATATAGACCAAAAGATAGAGATGATAATTTCTCTAAAATTGATTTCTTTCCCAAGACCACTTGAGTAATGCAAAGGTATTCAGAACCATTTTCCTCCATTGTCTCAACATGATACCCATTCAGGCGGATATCTCTGAAACTTAATAAATTTCTTCAAGATTTTGAGGAAAATAGTGCTTTGTGGATGACAGTTACTGTCCACCTAAGCAATAACACATTGGCTCTTCCGGAACCTTCAATCAATTTTGCACTACCATTAATAGTGGTAACATTTGTTTCTCCCGTATTCAAATATGAAAATTATTTATCGTTTCTCAGTATGATGTGGGTAGTTCCACTATTAATGAGACGAATATCTTTAGTGTCATTCTCAGAATAAGGAATGAGATCCATCTGAACACATCAGAAAAACACCAAGTACACTTGATAGTTTTATTACAAAGGAAACTATGAAAAAGATATTAAACTTTATACAGTAATTGAAAACATAAATAAAACTTAGACTATAAGTACTTAAATAAAACCCTGTTCTTTTGGAAGCTTCTATCACCAGCCAGGTTGTCAACTCTTCCTTCTTCTAGGAAGTCGACCACATCAAAGTGAGTTATATCCATAGGGATATCATCATTATGAGTTGAATCTCGAGAAGTGAAGTTTAGTTCAGGCATTTTATTCTTTTTATTGATCAATGCTTGGTAAAACTCGACGAGGTGTTTCGTCGTATGACAGGTATGAGACCAATGACTTTGCATACCACATCAATAGCAATTTTCCTCATAATCTTCAGGGATCACTTCCTTCCCTTTTCTTTGATTGTCATTTTTTTACCACTTCCGTTGATTGCCATTATTCATCGCGCTTGATCCTCTATTATGATCACCATAATTGTATGGATGATTTTTGCTATGGCCACATTCACGTTTGCAGCCTCCACCACGTCCACGATCTCTTCCTAGTCCATCGTTATTTGTCATAACTACATTCGCTTCTAAGAATGGAGTAGAATCAGTTGATCTAGTTCCATGAGTCTTCATTAGTAACTCATTATTTTGCTCAGCCATAAGAAGACAAGATATTAATTTAGAATATTTCTTGAAACTTTTCTCTCGATATTGTTGCTGCAGGACAATATTGAGGGATGAAAAGTTGAAAAGGTTTTCTCTAGTATGTCTGCTTCAGTGATTTTTTCTCCGTGTAATTTTAACTGCAAAGTAATTCTAAACATCGCAGAATTATACTCACTGACAGATTTAAAGTCTTGTAGTCTCAGATGCATCTAATTATGCCGTGCTTTCGCCAAAATGGCCATCTTCTGTTGGTTGAACCTTTCTTTCAAATCAGTCCATAATACTAGTGGATCTCTCACAATAAGATATTCTGCCTTCAAATCTTCATGAAGGTGATGTCGGAGAAAGATCATACCTTTTGCGCGATCTTGTCATGATGATTTATTATTTTTGACAATGGTGCCTGTCAGACCTATTGCATCTAGATGGATTTGAGCATCCAATGTCCAGGATAATAGTTTTTTCCAGAGATATCAAGTGCCAAAAATTCTAACTTAGTAAGATTAGCTATTGAAAATAAAGGGATAGAAAGTTATCCTCTTTTCTTCTCTTGATTCAAACTACAAAACTCCGATGGTAGAGACTTGTTGTGCTGATAGTGTTGTGAAAATAATTGCAATTGTATGTGCAATTATATAAATAAGAAGAAATTTGAAAAATAACTAGAAATTATATAGAGGAGAAAGGAGAGAAGAGAAGAGAAAAATAGAGAATATTTTATTACTTTTTTCTGAGATGTGTTTATAACTGAGAGGCAATGTCCTTATTCATAAAGGACTCAGGAGATACAACAGATACGGGTGAATTAGAGAGATAAATTGTATCATAACTAAGAGATGATTAAAATTTTAACACTTATGTAGAAATAATATTTGTCCCTATGAAATATATATCTTCTCAGAATATCTATGTCGTCTAGAAATAGATTTTATCTCAAATATTATTATCTTTTATTTACATCTACAATCATTATTTTATTTATAAAAAACCGCATTATTGTTTTTGGTGATTTAAACAAGTAGATCACCCAATTTTATGGAAATTGTGTTCGGTTAGAGTACTTGTAATCACCAAAATTAATGAATTTGTTGTTCTTGCCTTTACGTTGGTCAGAGCCCCCAAGCACCGGCTCCCTCGTCCACTGCTGGCTGTTTCATCTTTTAGATTAAGAAAAAATTTTGGCGAAGTAGACAGAAACCCATTTGAATTAGATTTTAAAAAAAAAATCTATTTACTTTTTTATATATTTTTATTTTAAATCTCACTTCTTTATAAATAATTTACTTTTTATATATTTCGAATAAAAAATTTTCATATTTTTCATTCTCATTTCTAAGTAATTATTCTCTTCTGTAATTTTTATATTTTCTTGGATTCTTGACTTTTGTAAAAAGTTTTATTGCCGTTTTTCAAATAAAGATCATAATTCTAGTTTTTGAATGGTAATTTCTCTTTTGCTATTTAACATGCATTACAATGAGATGTTTAGAAGGAGTTAGAGAGATCTTGTAGCAGTTTTATATGTATTTCCCTTTTGTCATATTTCTTTTTGTTCGACATGATTTAGTCCTTACTTTGGTTGGGTGAGAAGAACCGCCAGAAACTATTGGGTTTTTATATTTTTGTTCTTGAAAATGAAAAAAAAAAAAAAATCAAAGATTTTAGGCATTATTAAATAATTGAGAAATTAGTTATAAATAACCTAAAGCAGTTTAGGTCAGTTAAATATTTTATTTTAACTTCTTTATGTCCTTAAATATTTTTTGATTGATATATTATTATAATTATGGTGAAGGGCGTACGGAAAAATCTGGTGGTGGTGAGTACGCCCCATTCAAATGCAAACTAACAAAAAGGTTAAATTTTGATATTTTTTTAGCGTGTACACGAGTGGGCATCCTCACCGCCAATAGATTTTGTTATTTTTATTATTAATTATAACAATATATAATTCTAAATATGTTTGAAGGCCTAAGAAGCAAAAATAAAATATTAATTTGACTTTTTTTAGTGTGCCTGAGAGTGGGGCATGTTCACTGCAACTGAATCCACCATCCTTTATTATGATTATAACAATACGCAAATTGAAAAATGTTTAAGGTTATAAATAGTTAAAATAAAATATTTATAATCTAAAGAGAAAAGTATAAAATAGTTTAGGGAATTTAAAGCTAATTTCTCCATTTAATTTAATATTGAAAAACATATAGATGAGAATGTTTAAGGTTTCGTTGAGGGAGTTTATTGGCTGCTTGAATGAATCTTCATGCATTTAGTGGGATAGTTTATATCTGTAGAATTATCAAAAGTAAAGTTATATAATTAAAAAGATTCTATCTCATACGGGTATCACATAAATATTCTGCAAAATAAAGAGAAAAATCAAGGCACACTTTTGAAGATGTTAAACACTATTGCCTTTTTTCTATTGATTGGATGAAAAAAAAAACATATCAGAAGGTTTCAATAGAGAGATGAGATATGTAGAGTGCCGATACATTCTGATCAAGATTTACACTAATTCAGGTTGTACAAAACAATAGCAATAGGCCAAGCAAGCATGAATAAAGATTGAAACATAACTGTTTTCACTTTCCCTCATCTCCTGTTTGAAATGCTTCAGATCACTTTCTCATCTTTGTTCTGTTTATTCCAATCAATGTCAACAGAAATGGGATCAGCATGCAGGACATGAAATTCACGGACCATTTATTTCCCCTTCAGACAAACAATTAAAATGGGATAATTATTTCCAATCATCTTGAAAGCCTCAGCTATTGCATTTATTATAATCTATATGCTTAATTACCAGTTTTTCCCACGGAAAAGTAGTCCTTTAAAGAAACAATTGTCCTGGCAAGTGTGATCTGATATATATGGACCTGATCAAGCAGCAGATGAGAAGATAGAACATCAATCAAAATACTCTCCAAAGTTGAAACACAAGAAGCCATTTACTAACTACAATCATCATAAGAAAATAAACACAAGAAACAATTTCTGCACGAATTGAAAATGACCCCAGCAGCATCATAAGAAAATTCTCGGGTTCTTTCTTTCACTGACAGATGGATTTACCATGCATGCTTCATCTGCAGGCCTGTATGAGCAAGACATATTTAACATTCGGATTACTCACCTGTTTCCGCACACCAAAATATATATAATTCAATAAGGAGAACTCACCATATGTAGCCATTATTATATTCACTGATTGATATATATATATATATATCTTTATATATATATATCTTTGTTCTTTATATGTTCAATTAGGTATCTTTGTTCTTTATATGTTCAATTAGAACTCACCATATTAGCCATTATTATCTTTGTTCTTTGTTCCTAAGCCATCCATCATTTTCTCCTTCCACAGAGGCCCAAAGTAGGCCATTTATACCATGTATGCAAATATACATGCAAGGTGTACTCACTTATCAAAATGACGTCTTTTCAAAATGACGTCTTTTGATAAGTGACTTAATTATTTAATTATTAACAAAATCAATCAAATCTTTCAAATTCACACGTCTTCTTCTTCTTCCTCTAACTTCTTCTATTTTCAAACGTATATTCCCATTCTGCTATCTTCTTCTTCCCTCATGATTCTACATTGCTCAGACTTCTCGATTTCACCGAATTTTGTGTGATTTCTTTTAATTGGTCATCGTTAATCGTCTGCAATATTGTGTAATCAATGGAGAATTGTGAAGAAACTAATATTGGGTCGGTTGTTGATGTGGATGAGGTTAATTTTCGTGCAAAGGTATTGTTTCGATGATATCGGAATCTGTTGAAGAAGATTTTACAAGTAATAAATTACTTATTTTTCGGTTTGTTTTGTTGTTTTTGGGATTTTTTGTGTTAGTAAATGCATGTGCGCCGTGTTACAGGTGTGAAGGATGGGAATGGTGATCCTTCAAACACTTCCAATTGTGAAGATAGAGGGGAAGGAATTTCACGTAAGATATTGTCTTTTTTTCTTTCAATTTGGTGGTTGTTTTTTAGAAGTTATGCTGTTGTACATATATGTGCATAGCTTGATTACAAAGTGTCCCTAATTTAATAAATGAGTGTGCCTAGTTTTGCAATTAAGTGTCCCTTTATCTTATGATCAATATAAGTGCCTAGTTTCTATTTTCTAGATTTTTTTGTTGGTTTTAGTGTAGTATTTGTTTTGCTTTCAGCGTATTTCAATTTTAATATGGTTGGGTATCGTTTTGCTTTAGTTGTATTACACGTTTGAAATGCAGTAGTTAATATGCCTAATTTTGTAAGCAATTATGCCTAGTTTTTAAACTATGTGTGCCTACTTTTGAAACAGTGCGCTTACTTTTATGCATAAGTGTAATATTAAATTTTTGTTTTGTTTATATTTTTAGACATTTTTGTTTGTTGCAATACAATGTATGTTGCTTTCAATCGAATGTTAATTTATTTTTAGTTGTAAATTATTTTATTTTATTTGTATTACGTATTTATGTGTGCAGTACCTACTTTTATAAGCCATTATGCTTAATTTTAAAACTGTGTGCTTACTTTTTAAACAGAGTGTATATACTTTTATGCATAAGTGTAATATTGATTTTCTATTTTATCTATTTTGTTTTTATTTTAATGTAAAGTAATATTGTATTTTTTAAACATATATATGATGTTATTTATCTATTTTTGTAGTTTAGTTGTTAAATTCAAGGTGTACCTACTCTTACAGATAGTGTACATACTTTTGTAACTGTTTGTGCCCAATTTTGTAATAGAGTGTGCCTACTTTATTAACTATGTGTGTCTACCTTATTTGAACTTTCTTGTCTTTGGAGTTATATTGTTTGATGAATTTTGTTGGATTCATTTACATCTTGTATATGTTTTAACCCTCATTCTTTTTGTGTTTAATACAATTGTGACGGGAATATCGAACGAAGATTCGTTGGTTGAGATTGTTGTTGATATATGTGCCTAATTTTATTACCTTATGTGTCTAACTTTATAACCATTTGTCCCACATTATAAGCAAAGTGTGACTATGTTATATACATCTTTACAAGTATGTGTGCCTGCATTTTCTGATTTATGTGCCTACTTTTATAACAGTTTGAGCCCATTTTTATGATTATGTGTGCAAAATTTTATAAAGGAGTACGTCTAGCGTTACAGGTTTATGTGCTTTCAATTTATTAACTTGTGTACCTAATTTTATAAGCTTGTATGCCTAACTTTATAATCGTTTTTGCCTACTTTATAAACAGAGTGTATCTAGGTTATATACATCTTTATAAGTTTGTGCTTGAATTTTTTGATCGTGTGCCTACTTTATAACTGTGTGCACATACTTTTATGAATATGTGTGCTTAATTTTCAAAGGAAGTGTGCCTATCATTATAGGTATGTGTGCTTTAAGTTTATTGATATGTATACCTAACTTTATAAGTTTGAGTGCCTAACTTTATAAGCATTCGCACCGACTTTATAAATAGAGTGTGTCTAAATTATATACATTTTTCCATGTATGTGTGCCTGTATTTTTTTAATATGTGTGCCCACTTTTATTACAATTTATACCTACTTTTATAACTATAAATGAGTGTTCCTAACATTACAAGTATGTGTACTTTTAGTTTATTATAAAAAAAAGTAATACATGTTACCTTTTTTAATTTTGCAGTTTGATGTATAAATTTGGATGCCAAAATTACGGTTGGTTGAACAAGTTGTATAATTTGCAAGAGAAGTGGTGTTCGACTTTTAGTAAGGACTTCTTTTCCGGAGATGTTCTATCATCTCAAAGGAGCGAGACAGCTAACTATGCTATTTCAAGGATTAATATGGCAATAAACATGAAAAATTGTATGTAAAAAGTAGTGTGCCTATTTTACTACAGTTGCGTACCCCAATTTTATTGTTGAGCTTGTTTACTTTTCAAACAATTTATGCCTAGATTATAGAACATACAATTTGTATTCATTATTATTTCATGCATTTTTTTACAATATTTTGTGCCCAATTTTATGTGCAAGGATACACTAGGTTCATAAGTAAGGTTGAATATGATAATAAACATGTAAAATTGTCACGAGTAATTAGTGTGCTTACTTTTGTACAA
Source organism: Catharanthus roseus (assembly GCA_028651295.1). Lineage (NCBI taxonomy): Eukaryota > Viridiplantae > Streptophyta > Magnoliopsida > Gentianales > Apocynaceae > Catharanthus > Catharanthus roseus. The sequence goes on along the minus strand of JAPQWS010000140.1, from coordinate 2,747,419 downwards.
CTGTATATCCACTTTTTGTGTTGAGTGTGCCTACTTTATAAAATTACTTGTGCATACATTATATAACACACCGTTTTATATCATTTATGTATTTTGTACTATTTTTACAATCTTTTGTGCTTAATTTTATGTGGAGGTAAATATGCTGCATAATAAAGAGTGAATATGGTAACAAACATGTAAAATATCACAGAGAAAATTGTATACCTAATCTTTCACAATTTTATACCTAATTTTTAAATTATTTTTTTGATTAATAAAAATATGCGTTTCATGCTCGTAAAGTGAACGTAATAGGTATATATATATTTTTTTATAAACTACACCTTGCATCTTATATTTAGATGCATAGTATAACAACTGCCCAAATACATCCATTAATGTTTTCACGGTGACCTCGTTCTTTATAATCATGTCTCAACATCAAATGCAAAACCAAATTTTGAATTGAATCCAAAATTTTCACTTTTTGCTTATGAAATTACTGAACCGGAAGTGGCTCCAACTCTGCATTGCTCCATAATATATACATACAAAAAAATAAAAATAAAAAAACACTGGATGTACATAAAGGCTGACAAAACATATGGTACATAATCCATCAAAACAAGACGCAAAGTTATGTTTGATTTATCAATTCTCCAAATGTTAATAATTTAATCATCTTTTTTTTAATACAAAAAAACTGAGTGCAATTATTTCAAAGGAAATTTCTCTCCACACTTGCAATTTACAGTCATCAAGCATGTTACGTCGATGGCTTAAAAGCGAAAATTGTACTACCTGAAAAGCCAGGCCAGGTAACCAACAAAAAATGGTGCCTTTTAGTGTAATTTGAAAATATTGTTTATCAAGATACTTACAGCTTTCTCCGGGTACATATATAGAACAGCAAACATAAGTTAATGATTTATATGAGTTGTTAATTTTTATTTTTTTTTATAATATGTGTTTATTATGTTGCAACTAAATTATATAATTGCATTTGTTTCAATAAATTTTTATTGTTTCATAGAACATGACCTACAATTAGTTTAACATGTGTCCCTCAAATAGTAGCTAACACATGCATGCATTACGTAACTCATGGTGGTTCTCTGTTTCTTACAATGGTGTCCCAACCCAACTGGCTAATTCTCTATAAACAATTAACTATCTGGCATCCCCTCGAATTTCCTGCATTTTGCTTCTATCCAAACACTGTTCATTAAATCCAAGTCATCTGATTGAAAAGATGTTTGATATGTAATAATAGAAGTCCTGATGAGGGAACAAAATTCTGAAAATTAATACAAGGTTATCTATCATATTTGACAATAACAACGAGAAATAAACAGGAAAACTAATTACTGGTTTAAGTGTGATTCTGAACTCAACTCTTTGCCATTCCTTAGGACTCCTTACTTCAGCAGTCTCATCCGGTTTCTTCATAGAGACTAAATGATCGAATGTTATCCTGATCTCTCTGTTTCGGAAAGGAACTGTCCAACAAGAATAATTCATCAATTTTATTCACAAAACAATAACTGCAGCTGGCTGTGCCAGAGTTAAAAGAGCAGGCTTCTGTTATATATATGGAAATAAAATCAAGCAGAACAGCTTTGTGAAAGACATGCTTTAGGCAAATATCAGTGACACAAAAAGCACTACTCCTCGATTGTTGTATGCAGAAATCTTTTCCAGAATCCTAACCAAGTGATATGCTTTTAAAACATGGGACTTATTTTTATAGTTCTACTGTGGTATCTGTCTCTCCCATCACCATAGCCTCTATATTGTCACTTCATACGGGAGAAAATGAGCTTCAAAATGAAAATTAGCTCAGTCTAGTCATTCTCCCTGGATGAACTGTACAAACCCCACATTTTATTCACTTGTGTGATCTATTAAGATATTCAAACTCTTAGACACTTTAACAATCCACCCATTGTCCATTGCAAAGAGTAATTAGAAACTTCACAATCTAGCACGTAAGCAAGTGGTAAATGACCATTCCATGAAAGAGAAGCACAAAGGAGAATCAATCTGAAGAACATGCCAAAACTTCAACAGCCAGTATTTTTCTAGGATCTGAATGAGAAAGTTTCAGAGTTAGAAGTCGGTTTAGATCCATAAGGATTTAGGAACCTTGTTCTTCTTGTTTCATTTACATAATTCCTGCTGAAAACCAACTAAATGTTCGTACATACATCAGAATATACTTGAAAAGTTCAGGCCCACAAAGTATTTTATTTTGCGTCTCTTAGTCAAGTTACAACAGAAATAGTCCTCTAACTGCAAATTATTTTATTAAAGAGTCCAGAAGACAACTAGTTTCAATACGGTTCCAAAACTATTCGAGTATATATCGGGCAAATATTTATATCCCATGCCATGCTGTTGGGTTTTGTCCCCTCAGCACTATTTGTTGGGATCCAAGTTTACCATTGTGATAAATAATGTGGTCAACACGTATTTTCTAGAAGAAGTTTGTGCAAATTGATGAGTTCTGCTATCCACCATTTTATGAAGGTTCACCTGCAAGTTCACATAAATAAGAAAACAAGATGGGGTTGTTTTCTCATTTTACCTGCGATATTTAAGCTAATTTCCAATTCAACAGAGTAAGCAATTTAGAATAGAAAAGTAATGCATAATACCTCCATTTATAATAGAAAATATTCTTGCTCCTTAAGGGAAGTTAGTTACTTCCATGAAAATCACATGATGTTGATAAGAGGGACAAATTGGTCATTATGTCCGATTAGGCTGAGATTAATTTGCTTATGGCATATGGACCAAAATAAATCTCTTTATCATTATAATGTATTGGGCCCAATGGGTTAAGCCTAAATTATTAAGCCGATGGGCTATTCCCATTATAAGCTCTCTAAATAGAGCCATAAATGGGTTATAGTTATTTGATTTTGCATAATTTCTTCATTTGGGATAAAATTTGAATTGGCATTTCCCGAGGAGAAAACTGTCGCTGAAGTCAATTCAGGTAATCGTTACCATTCTTGGTATATGAACTTTTCTTCATATAAGTTCATAACTCACACATTTGAGTTTCTTTTACAGACCTTAAATTTCCCTTTTCGGAACCGAAGTTTTTTTATCACGATGTCGACTTCTAGAGTAACGACTTCGAAGATTTCCAAAATCGTTTCAAAGAAAGGTTTAGAAGCTGTGCTAATCAAGATAGTTCTTCTTCTCTAGATGTTAGGAGTACCCGTTCTAAAGATAATCTTGGACTTGGTGGGTGGAAATATTTAGAAGGGGATCGCTCTATCTTGTTCTCGAATTTTGATTTTGCAGAATCGATTAAAGTTATTAAGAGACATCTTCATGCTAATAATGTTTCCATATCTTATGATCCTGATGATGATTTAGAATTGTGTGAACTGGGAGCCACCATGTATCTTTCTACCACTCGTTATAGTAGTCTTGGAGGTATAAGGAAGAAATTTCTTATACTTATGGTGTTAGGTCTAGGCGCTGCCTCTGCTGATGAGAGGCGGTCTACCGGGATCAATTGAAGGTGAAATTGAGGCTCCCATTGCGTAATTTAGTTTATGATATAATGAACTATTTGGAAATAGAGATAGGGCAAATTGTGCCTAACGGGATAAGGATAATGGTGGCTTTTATACTGATCTGTAAAATGTTTTGGAGCGCCAACAAGTTTGGAATTATTTTCAAAATTATTTAATATAAAACCAATCAAAGATGGTCCCGTATGGCATATATTCTAGAAGAAAAGTAGTCAAGGAACCTGATAGCCAAGTCACCTCAATCAATCCATGGGTGGAAAGGGCATTGGTTTTTTGTGGAAAGGAAGGTCCTGAAAGACAGTAGAATAGGATAAAAACTTTGCCAAACTTGAAGATTAAAATAAAACAACCATTTATGAAGGAGTATATAAATATTATGAAGGGATATGCATTTGGAATACTATTGAGGGAAGGAGAATGGAGTGAAGAGGTAATGACGGTGGCCCAATTTTATTCTCAAGTAGATTGTGATTTACAATAATTAAGTTAGTATTAGGCTTGGATACTAATTGTCAAGGATATATGGTGTTTGGATATATAAATTGATATGGTATAAGAAATGACTAATATGTCCTTTTGCTGTAGGAAAACTGTTATTATGCAGCATGGTGGAGGCAACTGCGAAGTTGAAGGTGCCATCCCCAGTAGCAGATACTAGGGATAAAGGTAAATATAATGATCGAAATTTGCTTTCCGATATGTTGTAAAATTATTTTTCGGAATGTGATCTTGTAGTAGGTGAAAGACCCTCTGTGGAACTTTTGGAACAAATGCAAGAAGAGAGGGAAAACGGGTAAAAGAAATGCCAATTATGGCGATAGAGAGTCAGACCCCGATCACTCTAGTATTAGAGACACGCCTGAGTTGTCGAACTCAAGGAACAGTAAAGGCTCTAGTAGTCACTGTCTTACCTAGGTTTAGTCTAACAAATTAGGTTTATAAGATTAATTAACAAATTGGAAAAATTACTAAAAACAATTAAAGAAGCAACAACTATAGGTATGAAATTTTAAGAAAAGAGTTTGAATGAAGGATACGCTAACTTTTGTCAACTATTCCAATTGAAAAACTCATAAAACGATGTTTGAAAACAAAGGTTGGGTTATCACACAAAAGTTAGGCAATCTCTATCTTTAGGTGAAGACCGCTCTACTCACTTAACCTATAGAGGAGAATCTCTTTTCTCCCTAACTGATTATGAATGCAATAAACAACTTAGGTGATCTAATAATCTAAAAGTGCCAAGAATATCTCTGTTCAATTGTCAAATCTTATTATCCAATTAGTTTTCCTAGATTGATTTTCCTCTTTCAATTTCAATCAATCTTGCAAAATAATCGATTTTGCGCAAATCAATTATCAAGAAAATGTAATTAAACAACAACCAACACATAAACAAATATCAATTTAATGAAATTCGATAAAAAATCATATCATCCAAAGTTAAGGTTGATCCTTAATTCAAACAATAGAAATTTAGCTAGTAAAACATTCTAACAATAGTCAATTCAATAACAGAAATCATATTTAACAAAAGAAAAGAAAGCTTAGACTGAAAAAGGGTTGAATCTACAGTTCCGAACACCACTCGAGCTCATCTCTAAATTCGCTTGATAAAACTCAAAATCGCTTCATGAAATCTCTTCAATCTTCCTCTAAGAGTTTCCATTTATTGTTAATTAATAGAGAATCTACTTGATTGAAGAGGAATTTAGAGGGTTTTTTTGCCTATAATCGCCCCTAATTCCTCATCTCTAAACCTAAAATCGTTCTCTCATTGGAAAGGGGGAAAAAACAGGTATAAGTACGCATAAAAACTCATTACTGTGTTGTTGACGGAACCTATAGTGTCTGGTAGGTCGAGGCCTACCGTTAGTGGTAGGGTTCTGCTCCAGTTGACTTGAAATCATCGGGACCTACCGCGTGCCGTAGGTACAGTCTATCGTTCGTGGTAGCCTTCTCTTGGTAACTTCTTTCTGGCTTATGGACCTACCGCATGCAATAGGTTGGCCTACTATCGGCAGTAGATCTCCTTTCTTGGTGCCAGTAGCTTCGTTTTCTCCGTTTTCACTTTTATTCTTCATTTTCTTTATTGAGAAGCACCTAAAATGAGAATAGAGGTAAATTGTGTAAATAATACATTTCATATATTGAAAACATCGTAAAACAACGAAATTAATATATGTAAAAATAGTACAATATGGCACATATCAAATATTCCCACACTTATCTATTGCTTGCCCTAAAGTAATACAAAACTTGGCAAAAACTTGGAAACATAAAAAGAGAAGTGCACAGAGTTTATTCATTGAAAACAACACATGGATGGACAACACCATAAACGACCAAAGAGAAACAAGACTCTATGAACGAAAGAAAAGATAACCAACAAAACAAGAATAAAAATGACTAAACATGTCACTTCGATGGGAATATGACTACTCAACCGCATAAAGATTTTTCAAAAGACGGAACACAAGAATTGACAATCCTTCCGCTATCTTACTAAAAGAGCCGATCCCATAAGAACTCAACCCCTCCCATTATCCGTTGCGATACATTCTCAGTCCCCGGATAAGCCTTAAAAAAACACACACAACGGACCGCACAGAGCAAAGATGCTGGGTGCGAAAAAGTGTTGTTTAAGAGTCTCTTTGAACAGGGTCAGGGCTAAAGCTATAGGTACCGACGATTGAAAATATCTGCTCTCCCCTTCAATAGTGAGCGCGGAGTGGACAATAGGAAAAAGGGCGGCGATCTTTTTCTTTATTTGAACTAATAGGCTGAACTAACTCGTTATCCGATATGAATAGCTACCCTCAGGGGCGAAGCCCTCCCGCTTTTGGAATTAGTCCTTCCTGTTTACCCGCTTTAAAAAAGGCAGGGAACTTCTAGGCACCCCTAGTTGTGAAAGACTCTTTTTTTGGGGTCTTAAAACAGCTGGGGTCGCTATTTTTTTGGTCTTCTGAAAGAAGTTTTTTCTGATACGAAGATGGAGGGCACATCAGTGAATCAACCAGAAGCTAGACTCTCTGCTAATGCAACCGTCGTTGGCTCTTAGCCAGACTCTTTCATGGCATCTGCCTTTAAAATAAAACGGATCTAATCAAAGAAGCTGGGCGAGAGTTCTTTCCAAACCCTACTTCCGACACCTTAAATCACTTGAGTTTTTTGCTCTTAATCTTAATGGTGATGATATTACATTCCCTGACAGTGTCCCCCTTCATGCTAGAAGACGATTGTCGGTATCTTAATATCCCTCGGGGAGAGATTGAGATGCAGGTTGCAGTAGCAGCTCGACCTTCTATCTCGGTCTCTTCGCTTTCTATTTTCTCTAGTCTAGTCGTGCTCAGATAACTCTCCTGACTTGCTCGGGCCCTCGGTACGGTCATTCAGGAAGTCCCTCCGAGGACGACTCCCACATCCTCTTTCTTTAATCGATTAATACGGGACTTTACTAAGCAGACAGATGCAGTTAAGTTGATAATGTTTACAGCGGGCCCTATCTTGTCTTAGCTTCCTTGCTCGAACAATTTCCGCTAACTAACCTCATTACGAAGAACATAATGGAAAGAAAGAACTCATCCTTGACTGCTACTTCAAGGGGATTGGCTTCCTTACTAGTTAACGATGTGTGTGTCTGTGTGAATTGCTCAGGTTTCCTTTCAAATAAAACAAGGAATGTTAGGTTATTAACATAGTGAAAAACTTTATTGAAAACTGCACAACACACCTCAAATTTCTCAAAACCTTTTCACTCTAAGTTATATTCTAAGTCTTTCCTGGATTAGGTAGGACTTTTTAGCTTGTAATGTTAGGCTCGGGACATATAGGGTGTCAAACGAAAGGAACGGAGAAATAAAAGAAATTGAGATAGGGCTAATGCAACCGAAATGAAAGATATAAAACATTATGAACACCTTTCTAGTCACTTTTCCCTCATTCCTATCTACCCTTGAACGTCTTACTTTATTCAAATTACACGCAACCCACCTAACAATATTCTATTTTTCACGAACATATATTTTCCAGTATAAGAGAGAGAAACTCGAGACTTTCGAGAGACAAAATGAAGAGGTATTTAAAAACTCATTTTTTTCTTTGTTTTCTCTTATTTTTTCATTTTTTAATAAATATTTCTCTCTTTTCAACCGCTGCATATATCTTTCTTGCAAATATTTCTCAGAATACTCTTTTGATACAAAAGTCCTATTCTTTAGCAAACACCCCCACAATTATTTATTTTCCTTACTCAAAACGGCTAAAAAATATGCAATCATTAGTTCCACGAATTGAGATTTTATATTGTGTGAGTTTAAAAGCCAAAGAAAGAAGTGACTCTTAAACACTTGGCATGAAGGCACAAAAGGGGAACTAGGATTTTGATATGTGCCATATTATACTACGTTTAGATATGTTATTTTCATCATTTTACAGTTTTGTTAATATATAAAATGTATTATTTACACAATTTAACTCTATTCTTACCTTAGGTGCTTCATGATGAAGAAAACAAAGAAATAAAGCAAAAACAGAGTGAAACGAAGCCACCGGTACTAAGGAAGGAAACCTATCGCCGACGGTAGGCTAACCTACCGCACGTGGTAGGTCAGTGAGCTCAACAAAAGCCTACCATGGACGGTAAGCTAGACCTACCGCACTTAGTATGTCCCGACAACTCAACGGCATCAAGAATAAAACCCTACATCGGACGATAGGGCTCGACCTACCAGACGCAGCAAGTTGAGTCATCAGTGCAGTAATGCATTTTTGCTTGTATTTATAGTAGTTTTTATCCCCATTATCGGGAAGAACGTATTTTAGGTTTCGAGGGGAATTAGGGCGACTTTGGGCAAGAAAAATCCTCCCAATTCCTCTTCAATTTAGTAGATTTTCTACAAATAACATAAAATTAAAGATATTTGAGGAAGATTGAAGCGATTCTACGGATCAATTTCGAGTTTCATCAACCGAATTGAGAGACGAGCTGGGATGGCGTTCAGGACCCTGGATTCAACTCCTTTTTTCAGCCTAAGATTCCTTTTCCTTAATTATGATTTCTACTGTTGAATTGAATATTGTTAAGATGTTTTCTAGCTAAATTTATATTGTTTGAATTTGAGGGTTGAACCCTAGCTTTGGATAATATGGTGTTTGATTAAATTTCATTAAATTGATGTTTGTTTATTTCTTGGTTGTTGTTCAGTTACGTTTTATTGATAATTGATTAGCACAGAATCGATTATTTCGCAGGATTGGTTGAAATTGAAAAAGAAGATCAATCTAGGGCAACTAATTGGGTAATAAGAGTTTGCAATTGAATAGATCTTTTAGGTTAATTAGATCACTTAAGTTGTTTATTGCATTCATAATCGGTTAGGAAGAGAAGAGATTCTCCTTTGAAGGTTAAGTGAGCAGAGCGGCTTTCGCCTAGAGATAGGGTGTGCCCAACTTTCATGTGATAACCCAACCTTTGTTTTCAAACATCGTTTTATGAGTTTTTAATTGAATTAGTTGACAAAATTTAGGGGGATCCTTCATTGAACTCTTTTACTAAAATTTTATACCTTTAATTGTTAGTCCTATTTAATCTTTTTCGTAGTTTTTCTAATTTGCTTATTAATTTCTTAAAACCCAATTTGTTAGACTAAACATTGGTTAAAACGGTAATTATTTGAACCTTTACCGTTCCTTGTGTTCGACAACCTGGGAGGTTCTCTAGTATAACATTGATAGGTTCGCTTGCTTGTTATACATTCATTTTAGAGTTTTCCCCCTTTAAAACATCAGGTTTGATTTCATATAAGGGATCGGCAAGAAAGGCACAAACGGTACAATGAAGGCCTGTGACCATCATTTCCAGGATAAACCTAGACTAAACCTTATCGATTCAAAACTAAGAAAAACACAAGACTGAAGGTAAAGACTCAAAAAAGAATTTATGCTAATCCCCCTAAGATTCCAAGGCTTTTATTTACTAACCGACACTTATAAGTGCATAAAACCATGGATTTTGTAAGAGTAAAAATAACTGTGGTTTTCAAGTAGATCAAGTAAAACTCATTTTTAAAATCCTATGGGTTTTGCAATCAAGACTCCCACTGAATGTGACAAAAACAAAATTTTTTTTGGATTTTTTCTAAGTATACGAAAATTGAAAAGAAAAGATGGAAATATTTTTGGGTTTTTAAATTATCTAATTTTTTTGAATTTTTCAAATGTGAAAAAAGACAAAAGGCTGTATATACTATACCTATAACAATAACTAAACCTGAACATACATGAAAAACAGAAGAAATAGCAAAAGGACATAAACAAAAACAAAGAAAAATAGATAAAAGATAGAAATATCCCCACACTTAAAACCACACTGTCATCAATGTGGGGGTTAGAACAAAGTGTAAAAAATTAAAGCACAAACATGGGAAGCAATCCCATATATATAAGGCATATAAGCATATCGAAAAGCAATCCCCACGAAAAAGTCAAAATAAAAAAAGAAACAAATAACAGCAAAAATAAAATAAACAAAGCAGAAGAGAAGAGACATGAAGGAAAATGGGAAAATACAAAAGGAAAAGAAAAAGGAAAGAAAGAAAACTCCTTCATTGCGGACCAAAGTCCTTGCCGTTGAAGTTGCCGAAATCTCTGTTGGAAATTTCGCCGGAATTTTTTTTGAATTCTTTTCTACAAATTGTTGTTAGAAAAACCAAGAAAAAGATAACACCATTGTTAGTAAAACAAGAAATATCAAAATAAGTAGAAAAAGAAATAGAGAGAAATAGGGTGGAGGGGGAGGAAATCGGTTGCGGAGGGGGTTTTGATGGTATAGAAAGAGAAATAAAGAAAAATGGAGGGTGGAGATGGTGGTTAGTGTGAGAAGGAATGGTAGAAGAAGAAGAAGAAGAAGAAGAAGAAGAAGAAGAATAAGAAGAGAAGATGAGAGAGAGAGAGAGAGAGAGAGAGAGAGTGGAAGAGTCGGAGTTGCCGGAAGAGTGTCGCTGGTGGAGTGCCAGAGGAGTGGAAGGGAAGAAGAGAACTGAGAGGAAGAGGAGGAAAGACAAAACCCGAGAGAAAGGAGCAGAGGAGAAAGAGAAAATAAGAATAGGGGATTTTTAAGGAGAGATTGGGGGTTTCAATTTCAGAAATTTAGGGATTTTTCCGGTAATTGGAGTGAGATCGGGTTGACATGACCCGTTTTCCCCTAAGAAGGGCTCGACCTACATCTTGGAAATGACCTTACCTCGTCCTATAAGTCGAGGCCTACCGTCCGTGGTATGCTTCAGTCTGCCAAAGGAAATTTTCTCAATGGACCTACCGCGTGCAGTAGGTTGGACCTATTGTCCGCGGTAGGTTTCTGTCCGTGGAGATTTGTTGTGCCCTGACCCTACCGTCCACAGTAGGCTTCTGCTTGAACTCCAAATATTCTTCTTTCTGGGATTTTTAACCCCAATTCATGCCTGCCACCATTGTGGATTGATTTTAAGCTCAAAATAGGTCTTAAGCAAACGTTCATCTCTCCAAAAACACCTTACAACAACAAAAATAACAAAACGATGGAAGTGAAAAGGTAGTGAAAAATACAATTCAAGTGTACCATTAAAATAAGTTTACAAAGAATTATAAGAAATACTCCCTTCTATGTGCCAAAAGTACCTCCTAGATCACGACAATACGAGTTTTTCTTGACCTTTTCTTTCTCGATATGCTGAACAGGCACCCACTTCATCAAACCCGCTTTCAATTTAGTGGAAAGAGTCTTCCTCTTTTTCTTTGATTTCTTCAGGCCATCATCCCATTTTAGGTGAGTTTCCTACAAAGGCAAAGATACTTCTTGAGTTGTATGATTAATATAGCATAAAGGATCCTGACATTGAGAAAGGGGAGTTGAATTTGAAGGAAATTTGAACACTATAGCATTATCCCCACCCTTAAGATTAGTTTCCTTTTCTCCATGTCTATTAAAGCCCTTGATGTACATAAAAACGGGTATCCTAAGATAATATGGAAGTCTACATCCTTCTCCATATCAAGAATTACAAAATCTATAGGGAATATGAGGTCCTTAAACTTGATTAGGACATCCTCTATGGCCCCCTTAGGATGTCTAATACTTTTACCTGCCAAATTAATGGACATCCTAACAGGTCTTGGTTTTCCTAGGCCTAGTTTCTTACACATAGAATACAACATACGTTGATACTAGCTTCTAAATCAGCTAAAGCTTTATTAACTGAAAAACTACCAATGGTACAAGGAAAAGAAAAACTTCTTTGATCTTCTAACTTCTGAGGTAGTTTATCCTTGTTGATAAGGATGGCAGAACATTCTTCGCCCAGGACGTGAGTTGATGCATTGTTGAATTTGTTCTTCTTTATCGGCATCTCCTTCAAGTATTCAACATACTTGGGTACTTGCAAGAGTAAATCACAAAGAGGTAAGTTTATTTTCAATTATTTTAATATCTCTATGAACTTCCTCATGTTATCTTGGCTACGATCACAAACAAGAGCCGCTCGATATGGGATTTTAGGCTTGTACTCGGTAGTCACTGGCTTCTCGTTCTTCTTTTCTTTACTTGCTTCTAATGTTTTAGAGTTAAGAGTGTCAAATGATCTTCTTTTCTTTTCAACACAGCTCTTCTCTTGTATGACATCACCTTTTCTTCTTTCGAAACTTCCTCATCAAATGTTACCGAAATAGCATTGACATACTCTCTCAGGTTTACTTCAGTGTTGCTTGGGAGAGTTCTAGAAGTCCTTTCTAATACTAGTTTGACGAGCTGCCTAATCTGTTTCTCCTGATTTTGAATCGAGGCTTCTTTGTTTTGTTGGGCAGCCTCTATAGTGTTCATCCTGGTATTAGTGGTATTCATAAATTTCACGATGAGCTCTTCCAAATAAGCTTTTGCTGGTGAAGGATTCTGTGGAGCTGTATCATAAGGAAGTGGTTGGGTAGGACTTCTATTTTGGAATCCTAAGGGTTGTTACTGTCTTTCTTGTCCTTGCCCACCCCAAGAAAAGTTTGTGTGGTTCCTCTACCCCGGATTATAAGTGTCGGAGAAGGGTTATTACCCTGCCCGTACCCTTGCACATAATTTACTTGCTCCGTAAGGTCTCCCAAGCTAGGGCATTCATGATTAGGATGCTCTCGAGTACAGAAGTTGCAGAATATGACTGGTTGATTATTTTTATTCAAAGGTATGTTAGTCAAGTTCCCCATGTTCTGCTCTTTCATTGCATCTAATCTTGCCCCAAATGAAACTCTATTATAGAAGAACTGAATTTGAATCCCCAAATCTAATCCATGGTGGGGACACTTCCTTATCAGCCCTTTCTATTTTTCCCAAGCCTCATAGAGGCTTTCTCCATTAATCTGTTGGAACGATAAGGTCTTGTTCCTAAGCTTTATTGTACGACAAGAAGGAAAATACTCCCTAGAAACTTCTCGGCCAGTGAATCCCATGATGTAATTGAGCCGGAAGGTAATGACTTGAGCCATGATTTGTCCCTCCTCCTCAGAGAGAATGGGAAAAGACGAAGTCTAATGGCATTTTCTGAGACTCCGTTAATCTTAAATGTATCACATACCTCCAAGAAATTATCGATGTGCGCATTAGGATCTTCCTCAGGGAGTCCATCGAACTGTACGTTGTTCTGTAACATTTGGATCACGTTCTACTAGATCTCAAAGTATTTCACTTCTACCCGTGGCTTGGCTATACTATACTGCATCCTAGAGATGGATAGTCTAGCATAATCTGCTATTGTCCTCTCCGCCATTGGTGGTGGTAGCTGTGGTACAAACAATGGATTTATAAAGGGTGGAGCCTCTTGAACTTCTTCCATCTTCTTGACAGCAACGATGGCATTGTTGTTCACCGTCTCAAACTGAACAGCACCTCGGGCACTCCAGAGCAAATGCTCGGGTTCCGAATCGAATGAGACTAATTCACTCCTTTTCTTTGGGGTCATAAATAAGCTACCCAAGACCTGAAACAGACAAATCCACTCAAAGTCCACAAATGATCAATCACAATTAAGGAATAAGCCAAAGATAAACCAATATTTGCAAGAATAACGAACAATCCAAAACAAAAAACAAAAGCAAGAAAAAAGAAAAATAAAAATGACTAAAGCACAAGGAAAAAACAGTTTTCTTAAAGTTGCCATTCCCTAACAATAGCGCCAAAATGTCTTAATAAAACGAATGCAACAGGCAAGTATACCTATCACTGTAGTATTAGAGACACACTTGAGTAGTTGAACTCAGGGAACGGTAAATGTTCAAATAGTCATCGCCTTTCCTAATATTTAGTCTAACAAATTGGTTTTTAAGAAATTAATAAAAAAATTGGGAAAACTACTAAAAGCAATTAAATTGAAGGAACAATTAAAGGTATGAAATTTTAAGAATAGAGTTTGAGTGAAGGACTCCCCTAACTTTTGTCAACTATTCCAATTGAAAAATTCATAAAATGATGTTTGAAAATTAAGATTGGGTTATCACTCGAAAGATGGGCAATCCATATATCTAGGTGAAGGTCGCTCTATTCACTTAACCTTTACAGGAGAATCTCTTCTCTCTCTAACTGATTATGAAGGCAATAAACAACTTAGGTGATCTAATCCCTAAAAAAGTGCCAAGAATCTCTTTTCAATTGTCAAATCTTATTATCCAGTTAGTTGCCCTAGATTGATCTTCCTCTTTCAATTTCAATCTATCTTGCGAAATAACCGATTCCGTGTAAATCAATTATCAAGAAAATGTAATTGAACAACAAACAAGATATAAACAAACATCAATTTAATGAAATTCAATAAAAAATCATATCATCCACAGCTAGGGTTTAACCCTCAATTCAAACAATAGAAATTTAGCTAGTAAACATCCTAATAATAGTCAATTCAATAATACAAATCATAATTAACAAGAAAGATTAGGGTGAAAAAGGGTTGAATCTATGGTTCCGAATGCCACCCTAGCTTGTCTCTTGATTCACTTGATGAAACTCGAAATTGCTCCGTGAAATATCTTCAATCTTCCTCTGAGAGCTTCAATTTAATGTTAATTATAGATAATCTACAGAATTAAGAGCGTTTTTTTGCCCAAAATTGCCCCTAATTCCTCCTCTCTAAACCTAAAACTTTCCTCCCTTCGAAAAGGGGAAAATCTGGTATAAATACACATAAAAACACACTAATGCAATGCTGACGAGAGTTCCAGTTGGCTTGAAATCGTCGGGACCTACCGTACGCGGTAGGTCTAGCCTATCGTCCTCAGTAGGCTTATGTTGGAAAATTCTTTTAGCTCATGGACCTACAGCGTGTGGTAGGTTAGCCTACCATCGGCGGTAGGTCTCCTTGGTGCTGGTGGCTTCGTTTTCTCTATCTTCGCTTTTATTCTTCATTTTCTTTATCAAGAAGCACCTAAGATAAGAATAGAGGTAAATGGTATAAATAATAAATTTTAATATATTAAAAACATCATAGACGAAAATAACATATGTAAAAGTAGTACAATATGGCACATATAAACCATCAATGTGAAAAAATGAACTAGTCGAGGGAAAGGAAAGGCAATAGAGGTATCAATCTTGGCTCTCTTAGGTATGGGATTGGTCCATGATGTGTTTTAAAATCAATGGGGTAGACTATTACATTAGAGTAACAGGGAACTGGACCTATCACTATAGTAATCGAGCTACAACCCAGTATTGAATCTCAAGGAATGATAAAAGCTAAAGTACTAATCACTCCTTCTAATGTTTAGCCTAAAACAGATCGTTTTGAAGAAAAGAAAACTAAAATACTGAAAAAGGATTTTAATCAACTAAAGTAAATTAAAACAAGAAATTCCATAGTTTAAAAGCTATTAAAGCAAGAATTTGGATGTTGGAATCCCCTTAATCCTTGTTACTAGTTCAATTGGAAAACTTCTAGAAAAATGATGTTGATGTACCAAGTTCAGTTCCTCACAACTAATCGGGAAATCCCTATCTCTAGGTGAAAGCCAACCTACTCACTAACCCTTAGAGGAGAATCTCTTCTCTCCCAAACCAATTATGAGTGCAGCAATTACAGGTGATCAAGGGACCTAAAAATGCAATTTCATATCTCTAATCTATTGCCCCATTTAACCCCAATTGGTTGCCGTAGAATGTTCTTCCTTTTTCAATTCCGAATAGTCTTGCGATAAATCTAACTTCGCGACAATTAAATTGTAACAAAACACAATTGGAAGACAACTCAATCGAAAGCAAACCTCAAATTCAATAAATCAATCGAAAATTATAGTAACAAGTATGAAGGTTCAACCATCATCCAAACATAAAAAATCTAGCCACTGAACATTGTAAACTAAAAATAAATATTAAAATTCAGTAAAAAGATAGGAAAAAAAGCTTAGGAAAAGATTGAAGCCAAAATCGTGATCCCGAACGTCTCTTGAGCTTGTCTCTCGAGTCACCCAATTGAAGCCCGAGATTCCGCCTCTTGATCTTCAATTCTTGATCTCTACGTATTCAATTTTAGTTTTTCTATTGATTTCCTACCTAATTGAGGATGAATTTGGGGTAATTTTCTGTCCTAGGTTCACCCATAATTACCTCTGTAAGCCCTAATAGCAGAACTCCCTAATTATGAATGAAAAATCACATTAAATAGAGTGAAAAATGTATTAAAACTGCTATAACTGGGACCTACCATATACGGTACGTCGAGCCCTATCGTCTACGGATGGATTCTTTTCTTCTTTTTCTTTTGAGGCTGGGACCTATTGTTGACGGTAAGGGTAGCCTACCATCATCAGTAGGATTTTGTCCATTCTTTGCTTGTTGCTCCAGGACCTACTGCTAACGTAGGTTGACCTACTCAAGCAGTTGGTCTTCTTTACTGATGTTGTTCGGCTTCTTTTTCGTTATTTTCACTCCGTTTTCTACCGTTTTTGTTTCTTTTTGCCATTTTTCTCCTCTGGAAGGCACCTAAGATGAGAATAAAGGTTAGTCTAAAATACGCATTTTACATATGAAAAACATCATAAAACAATGAAAATAACATATAGAAGTGTACACAATCTAGCACATATCGAGTATCCCACACTTATCGGTTGCTTGCCAGGAAGGAACACAATAGAACAGACAAAACGGAGGAATTTAAAAATTTATTCTTGTTAGCCCTAAGGGCATTATTACTTGTGTTTTGATTATGATTAACATGTGCTTGTGTGAGTATGTTAGCTAACCCTTCATAGAGAACAAAAGAAGAACATATGAAGTCTCAAAGTCTCAAGCAAAAGATCTTGATGATGAGGGCAAAATAGAGAAGAAGAGATCAAGCCATACCAAGATCAAATCAATTGAAGACATTGAAGACATTGTATTTGTGAACTAGGTATTATCTTGTAAAACTCTCTAGTCTTAGTCTTTGATTCATTGATCATACATGAAGCTCTTCTCATGTTTTTCTAAAATATAATCCTTTGATAAAATCCAAATATTCTTGACTTTAAGATGTTTTGAATAGTTTTTCTCCTCTTTAAAAATTGTCAAGAATGCCTTTGAAACTTGGAAGAAAGTTTTGTTCAGAAAAAAACTTGGCTGAGGAAAAACAGAAAAATTCGGAAGTCCGTTTTTTAAAAGGGGGAGTCCGTTTTTTAAAAGGGGGAGTCCGTTTTTAAAACCGATAGTCCGTTTTTAAAACCGATAGTCCGTTTTTAAAACCGATAGTCCGTTTTCTAAAACCAATCGTCCGTTTTTACAATTCGGCAGTCCGTTTTTCAGAAAACCAAGTCCGAATCTTTCTGTCCCGAGAAATTCGGCGATCCGGTTTTTAAAACCGATCGTCCGTTTTTACAATTCGGCAGATCCGCTTTTTGAAAAACCAAGTCCGAATCTTTCTGTCCCGAGAAATTCGGCAGTCCGGTTTTTAAAACCGATCGTCCGTTTTTAGTCATCGAGTATAAAAAATATTACCGTTGCACTGAAGGCAACGGTCATTTCTGAAATTTGACAGCCTATTTCTTAGGCAACGGTCTTAAGCTTAAAAACCCTATATATACACTCAATTATCAGCCATAAATTCAAGGAGTTTGGGAATTACTCATTGAGATCATTTAATACATTTCAAGAGCTTCAAAAATACATTTTTATTACAAATCATTTTCAAATCCCAAACAAAATCTTCTTGAGCTTCATTATTGACCATCCATCAAAGAAGAAGAAAAGAGGTGCTTGTAGAAGTATACCATTGAGTTGTAATCTTCCTCTTCTCAAGCTAAATTGGTAACATTGTTCCTAACTCTCTCTATTCTATTATTGTGATCAAAGGTTTGTGGAAAACCCTTTGGGTGATCCTTTGATTAACTAGTTGTATTGTTGTGATTGAGGTTTTGGTGTAAAACCCTTGAAGGGTGAACCTCATTGTGTAGTTGTGTTGTTGTGTTTGAGGTTATAGTGTAAAACCCTTGAAGGGTGAACCTCATTGTGTAGTTGTGTAATCAACTTTGAAGTTAGTGGATTTGTGAAATCCTTGGGTTGAGGCTCAAGGTAGTGGATGTAGCTCTTGGAGAGAGTGAACCACTATAAATTGTTGTGCATGCTCTTTAATTCTTTGCTCATTTCTTAATTGCCAACTCTATAAGATTATGCTTTGTGTGGATTCTTATTAAAAAGAGTTTTAGAAATCTTTCACAAACAAATTGGAGGTTTATCTTTCTAATCAAACAAAAGATTTCTTTGCCAGGTGGGCTTCATAGATATCTTGAGTGATGCAGAACTGCTCGAAAGCAGCCCGCATCTCAGCTGGAATACATCTATGGAGACTGTGGGAGGTCTGTCCTCTACCGAGAGGTCATAGGACTTGTTGTCCTTTCTCTCATCATCGTCGGGCTATAAAGAAGATGCTCCAATGCAGGTATGTGTGTTTTTCTTTATTGATCGAAAACTAGCATAGTTGCATTCCCAAAGCCGATCCTCCTCAACCGAAGGAATCTATACTTTTTTGGCTTCGTCCCAGGAATAGCTACAGTTATTGAAGATTGTGAATTTTATTATCTGAAGCGATCCTTTTAATGATCGTCGTTCCCCTGCAAAATTTACATTAAAAGCAGCAAACACTGTAGACATAATGACGGGGTAACGATACACGGGTGTTTTTGTGTTGTCACTGCTGGTGTTATGCATCATGTATATCATCAAAGAAGTGATAGAGAAGGGGGGTTGATAATGAAGTTTATGAAGCATGTAGAGGTCAAGAATGCGAACATCGCTCTGCCCGTCCCCTTTTTGAATTAGAATATGCCCAAAAAAGTAAGTAAGGGCACGAGGAAGGAGTGTGAAAAAATCACCCCCGTGGAGGATACGACAATGATCCATCGGACGCGGCCGGATACCAAAGCGATCACAAGTCGCCTCGTGACTCCAGTCTGAATCGTCATCTATTATTTTTCGGTTCGAGTCTACGGTGATTGAATTTTCCTCATCCCGAATCCCAAGAACTGATGCGAGATATTCCCTAGTTAATATGATTCTAACCCATTTATTGGTGGAAATGATAGTTTAAAGATCCTTGTCCGTTTTGTAGAGCATGTTTGCATAGAATTCATGGACGAGGTCGGGGTAGAAATCTCCAGAAATACGTAAAAGAGGGATCCAACCCAACCCTTCAAAAAGACATTCAAGTTCTAAGTGTTTGATGACCAACTCATCGAATGAATTTTCTATAACATTTTTGAGCGTCTCCTTGTCGGTTACCCATTTTCAGGCTACCGGAGAAATCCGCTCTGGGAATGGAAGAATATCAGGAGCAGTGGGTTAGGCAAGAATCCCTCAATTCGAGCGCTTTTGGATTTTGAGGAAGAAGCGGTAGATTTCTTTGGAGCCACAAGGGAATGTAGAAAAGCCAAGGAGAAGAAAGGAGTACGAGGGAAAACAGTATAACAACAATAACACAACAAACACCACACAGAATGAATGCTAAAACAAAAAACACACAAAAAGAAAATATTAACTAATGTAGCCCATGTGTGTAACGTGTCCCAACGTCGCTCGTGTGTGGGAAAGTTTAAAACAAAGTAAATGGAAAAGAATGAGGAAAACAACGAATTGAGTGCTACTCACTCAAATGCAATTAACACAAAACATAATTTAACTAATTCAAGCACAATAACAAGTAACATTAACAAAGTTCAAGGGAGGAAAGGATTTAAGAATTAGCCTAAGGTCTTTTAACTAAACAACCGTCACCACAAGTCTAACAAAATGTTTTCTTTGCCTTGAACTTTGTGCCGTCAGAGATCCGCCAGAGTTGCCAGAAAATTTTATTGAATTTTTTCTACAAAATTTGTTAGAAACAAAAAATAGAGAAAGCGACTCCTATAAATGATTGAAAAAATTACATAAATAGAGTGGAACTCCTTCGCGTATTAGGAACCAACACATGTTAGTAGAGAATAATTAACAAAATAAAATGAAAAAAAGAAGAAAATAGAAAAAGTGGAGAATGGTATAGAAGGAATGGAAATTAGTGGTGGTGAAAAAGAATGGGGAAGAAGAAAAGGAGTGTGGTGGTGTGTATTTTGGTGGAGAATGGACGAGAAAGAAAAAGGGAAGAAGTAGAAGTAGAAGAATAGAAGAAGAATAATAGATAAGAGAGAGTACCCAAACCAATGGAGAATCTCACCGGAGAGTGGCTGGAGAGGAAAGGCCGTTGGAGTTGAGGAGAAGATAGGGCAGCAACGAGAGAGACTGGAGAAAATGAGAGGAAGAAAAAAGAGGAAGGAATGGCGGTTAGGAAGTTGGAAGTGAGAATCTTTGAGAGAGAATTGGGGAGAAATTGTAGAAAATTAGGGCTTTTAGCCTGGAATTGATGTTTAATCGGGTTGGCTCGACCCATTTACCCTTAAAATCACTCGAATCGCAGCCTTAAAATGACCCTACCGCATCAGGTAGGTCGAGGCCTACCGTCCGCGGTAAGCTTTTGTCCCCCTGAGAAAAAGGTCACTAGACCTACCGCTGACGATAGGTAGGACCTACTATCCGCGGTAGGTGCCTGTGAAAATTTTGGTTGCCTTCATCCTATCATCCGCGGTAGGATTCTGCTTGGACACCAATTTTTCTTCTTTTTGCAATTTTAAACCCGTGTCATGCCTGCTAACACTATGGACTCCTTTAAGTTTAAAAAAGAATTCTAGGCAAGCAGTCATTCTCTCCAAAATTACCTTATACCAACAAAAACAATAACGATCAAAGAGAAAAAATGAGAAATTCAAACTACAAGCATACAATTACAACATTAAAAAGGGTGTAAGGAATACTCTCCTTTTAGGTGCCAAAAGCACCTCCAATATCACGGAAATCCGAGTATTTCTTTTGCTTCTCTTTCTCAATACATCACACCACACCAGCACCCATTTCATCAACCTAGCCCTCACTTTGGGGACAAGATGCTTCCCTTTCTCCTTAGACTTCTTTGACGCTTTGTCCCTCTTTGGGGGATTTTCTTGTATAGATAAAGACATTTCGTCAATTTTATGATCAATGTAACAAAGAGTATCTTACCCTTGAGGAGGGGAACATGAATTTAGTGGGAATTAAAAGACTATGTCATCATCCCCACCCATAGGATCAGCTTTCCCTTTTCAATATCAATTAATGCCCTCGATGTATGCAGGAAAGGGCGATCCAAAATGATGGGGAAGTCCACCTCCTCCTCTATATCTAAGATGACAAAATCAATAGGAAAGACGAGGTCCTTAACCTTGATTATTACATCTTCTATTACTCCCCTAGGATGTCTTACATGCTTATCTGCCAAATTAATGGACATCCTAACGGGTCTCGGTTTCCCTATGCCTAGTTTTTTACACATGGCGTATGACATTACGTTTATACTAGTGCCTAGATCAGCTAATGCCTTATCAAATTTAATACTACCTATAATGCAAGGGAAAGAAAAACTCCATGGATCTTCTAACTACTGCAGTAGTTTCTCCTTATTAATAAGGATGGCCGAACACTCTTCTCTTAGGACATGTGTTGATGCATCATGTAGTTTGATCGTGGAAGATTTTACCTTGGAATTGTAATATCTAGCAACTTGCTTTTTGTAGTGGCATCCCGTTTTGCAGCTTGATCTCTGAGTTAATCAATAAGGGCAAGGTGCTCATACATCATCCTATAATTCGTATGTTCATTTGAAGTAATGTTTCGCAGTGATTTCTGACCAATCTCTGCTGGAATGATAGCATCTACCCCGAAACACAAATTAAAAGGAGTTTTCCCCGTTGCAGTTCGTGGGGTTGTTCTGCATGATCACAAAATATTTCAAAATTCCTCTAACCATCTAATTCAAAATGGTTTTGTTTGTAACTTCTGTTTCCCCATTTGTTTAGGGACATCTCACATATGTGAGTCGTTGTTCAGTGCCTAACTCTTAACAAAATTCTGAGAATTCTTTGGAATCAAATTTTTTACCATTGTCAGAAATCAGAATTTTAGGAATTCCAAATTGGCAAATGATGTTCTCATAGAAAAATTCCTTTACCTTTCTTTCTGTAACAGTAACTAATGTTTTCACTTCTACCCATAGGATAAAGATCAATAGCAACTATCCTGTAGCTCTTACTAGCAAGAGCTTTCAGGGAAGGGTGAAGAAGATCTATTCCCCACTGAGCAAAAGGAATCAAACCGAAAGTGTGGTATTCCGACATCAGGATGTGATGTTCATTTGCATTAATTTTACATTTTGTGCAAGTTTTCACAGGGTTAACAGAATCTTCTTTCATAATCGGCTAATAATATCTATATCCTAATGTCCTATTTACTAATGCTTTGGTCCCGATATGAGACCCATATATGCCTTCATGAATTTCACGAAGCACATAATGCCCATCCGTTGGACTGACACATTTCAAAAGTGGCCAATTACTCATAGCCCTATACAAGTGATCATCAATCAAGACATATTTTGCAGAAGTTGTGCAAATTTTTGCTGTTTCCTTCTTGTCATCCAGGAGTTTTTCATGCAAAATTAAATCTTTGATTGGCTTAGTCCAATCATCAAGTTCCATAACACAAATCTCTCTAGTAATACTCTTTTCTTAAAGAGATTCAATCCATGTGCCCTCCATGGGTTTTTCTGTACTTAACTTAGATAGTGAATCAACACGTACATTTTCTTCCCGAGGCACCTTTTCAAATACAACCTCCGAAAATCCTGCTACCAACTACTGAACACATGCCAAATATTTTTTCATATTGTCTTCTTTGGCCTAAAAAATGCCAATAACTTGTTCAATGACTACCTTTGAATCACTTCGTAAACAAAGCTGAGAAATCTTGAGACTTCAAGCCATCCTTAATCCTACTAATAGAGCTTCATATTCGGCGTCATTGTTGCTAATGGGGAATGAAAACTTCATGGCATAAGCATATTGATGACTTTTAGAATCATCCAAAATGAAACCTACTCCTTTATGTTTTTCGCTTGTTGCACCACGATATTTAGAATCCAAGAATGAGTCATGTCATCATTTGAGGAGTTGGTAATATCAGGAGGATAAAAAATGAACATTCGACAATAAAATATGCCAAAGCTTGACCTTAGATAGTCTTTCGAGAAAAAAGTCAATTTAATATTCACTTAATTCTAATGCACATTTAGATGTGCGGAAATTTTTGGTTTGTACAATGCATGCCGAAGTGGAATGTTTGTTAAGATGTTAATAACATGTGCTTGAATATATGGTTTTAATTTTTGGGCAGTAATAACCAAACACAAAATATGTTTTTTCATAGAACTATATCGTTCCTTTGGACCATTTAAAATATGACCCACATAGTAAATTGTTTCATATTATTATCACGTTTTGAACAAAGGACAGAGCTAATCACTTTGGGAGTGATTGCTAAGTACAAATATAACATCTCATTGGGTATCAAGGTTACTGACGGAGGAGGGGACGAAATATATATTTTAAGCTATAAGAAAGTATTACTAGCCTCTGTAGCCAATTCGAACTTGGATGGATGCCTTAATATTTGATAAAATGCCAATCCAGTTTCTCCTGCACGTACTAAGAAGCAACCCAAAGATGCCATTCTTCCTGCCAAATGCTGCACTTCTTTCATTGTCTTTGGCTCTGACATATCCTGAATAGCCTTAATCTTTGCCGAATTAGGTTCTATTCCTCTCTCTGAAACTAGATAACCCAAACATTTTTGCCAGATAAAACTCCAAAAATGCACTTTTTGGGGTTGAGCTTCATCCCAATTTTTCAAATCCAGTCAAAAGCATGTCACAAATTATCAAACACAAAATCTTGCTTCTTAGACTTGACAATAATGTCATCCACATATACCTCCACAATTTTCCCGATAGGACCTTCAAGGCCTTGTTCATACCTTCTTGAAATTAGCTCCAGTGTTCTTTAACCTAAAAGGCATTCGGGTATAACAGAAAATACCATCATTTGTCACAAAGGCTGTCTTCATCATATCCTCCTCTGCTATCGGAATTTGGTGATATCCCTTATATGCATCGAGGAAAGATAATAATTCATGTCCAGCAATGGAATCCACGAGTTGGTTAATTTAGGAGAGAGGGTATGGCTTCTTTAGAATAGATTTATTTAAATCCGTAAAATCGATGCAAACACGCCAAGCTCCCAATGGTTTGGCAACAACTACTAGATTAGAAAAACACTCCGAAAAATCGATGGGCTTAGTAATACCTGCAACAAGCAATTCTTGTGCTTCTTTTCTTATGACTTCCTGTATTGTTTTAGCAAAAACTCTTCTTTTTGAAAAGTTAATTTAGGACCTGAAGAAATTCCCAACTTGTGTTCAGCAATGGAACAAGGAACCATCCCTAAATCTGCAGAAGATCATGCAAAAATGCCTTTATAATGTACCAAAAGCTCAGTAAGCTACATCCGTAAGGATATAGATAGAACCCTTCCAATCTTGACAGTGTAATCTGGTTGTTAAGTGTCAAGAACAAACAACTCAAATTCGCCATTAAGTTCAAAATTTATCATCTTGTTATGTTCCTCTGACTCTTCTTCCATACGCTCAACTTCCTTAATTGTAGCAAAATAGCATTCCTGGGCAGCTTTTTGATCACGATAAATCATGTGAACCTCTTCCTTGATAGGAATCTCCATGGATGTATCACAAGTTGAAACTTTAGCTTGTAACTGATTCAAAGAAAGTCATCCCAAAATACAATTGTATGGAGAAGGAGTTGAAACGATCAAAAACTCAACCATGTGAGCAGTATTGCCAATGGACACTAGAAGATTAATCTTGCCTTCAGACTTGATAGTCTGCCGGGTGAACCCAACTATAAGTGCTTCGTATGACAATACTTTACTCCAAGAAATATCCATTTGTTTGAAAGTATCCTTGTAAAGGATATTGACTAAACTTCTAGTATCAACAAGTATTCTCTTGACAAGACAAGCATGTTGGAAGATCAATCGGCTAAAATAACCATGTGCAGCAACGATATTATAAGTTTCTGTCTCTTGACCAAATCTGTAACTTTCATTAGCAGATTCATTTTCTGTGGTTTCCTTGATCAAACTAGAAGTTACCAAGGAACCATGCATAGAACTGAATAAGGAGCCGCCGAATACCCCAGCTACGCCCAACATTGGAATGAGTGTATAAGGATGTTGTGCTCAGCCTGGAATACAATCATGAAATTAAAAGTACCAGAGATTCCTAGAGGCATACCATTAGAAAAACTTCCTTAACCGATTGGGTAGATCAAGAAAACAGAGGTAGCAAGTGCTATCAAAAGCATTGTAAACATACATTTAGGAGGTAAATTGCATCATATGCTGAGTTCGATCTGAAGATCCATCATAAGTTTCCAATTTTGAGGTGAGAACATTAGCTTCGGACTAGAGCACAAGCATATGGTTCAACTCAAGGATTGTGTTGCGAATAATCCCAACTACTTTCTATATGACGCGTAAAATGAGTTAGTTAAGCAAGGGTTTGGTTAACCAAATCGTGAATAGTTTGAGTTTGTAGAATGGGTGATTCTCATTGAGAGAAAACATCTCCTAATGCCATAATAGATGGAAAAGAATAAGACAAAAACTATGGAATGGTGAATTGCGGACGAGGGATAGAAGTATTTACTGTAAAAACAACAGGGATAGACTATTGAGCCAACATCGCTAGTAAAGAAGGATAAGAGTTTGCAACTGTAAAATGTGCTATGGTTGCAAAATGGAGCTCGTGCACTAGTACTAGGAAAAGTAAAGTGAGAAGCAACAGGTCTAGTTGTGTGCGTACTAGGCATAGGAAATGGAAATGGTAGTGTCAAAATGCTTTGTGATGCAGATGAAAGAGAGGAAAGAGGACAGTAGACGAATGTCTTCCCTACTATCAAGATCAGTAGCCATAACTCCATAAGTGGGTAATGAAAAAAAACAACAAAAACAACACAGTGGATGCCAATTAATGAGTTCTGCTATCCATCCTTTTATAAAAGTTCACCTGCAAGTCCACACAAATAAGAAAACAAGGCGGGGATGTTCCCCCATGCTTAAGTCAGTCTCCAATTCAATAGAGTAACAATATGTAATATAGAATAGAAAAGTAATGAACAATACCTCTATTTCTAAAAGAAATTATTCTTGTTCTTCAAGAGAAGTTAATTACTTCTATGAAAATCACATGACGTTGATAGGAGGGGCAAATTAGTCATTATGTCGGATTAGGTAGAGATTAATTTCCTTATCGCATGTGGGCCAAAATAAACCTCTTTATCCTCACAATGTATTGGGCCCAATGGATTGAGCCCAAATGATTAAGACGATAGGCTATTCCCATCACTAGTGCAAGCTCGTTGGCAGGAATTCTTGGCGAGTTCGAATTTGTGTGAGTACATCGGCGAAGAAAACTCAGTTGCTTGCTGATACCTTTAGCCGCAAGCAAGTGACGAAATATTTGACTGCTTTGACAACAGTGCAGCCGAATTTTGAAGGTACAATCCAAATATAAGCCAAGAAAGATGATGAATACCAGAAGTTGGTTAAGCAAGTAAAAGAGGGAACTTCATCCGTACTGGTTAGAAAACAACACCCTCTTCACCAATGGAAACCAAATACATCCCTAAGGGAGAGGGACTCTAACGAAAACTACTCCAAGAGACATATGATGCTCGTTAGGCTAGTCATCATGGCATGGAAAGAACTCGAGCATTGTTGGCCGAAAAGTTTATCTGGCCAAAGATGGAAGCAAATGCAAAGCATATGTCAAGCCTTACCACATCTGCCTGCAAGATAAAATAGAACACCAGAAGGAGGTAGGCTTTACAACCTCTGCCTATCCCTGATCTCCCCTGGCAGTCCATTTCTATAGACTTTGTCACTTGATTTCCAAGGGTTTACAGGCTTTCTATGGAGTTTGCAGGTTCTCGAAATATGGAGTTTTTATAGCGGCTCCCGAACCATGCACTGCCGAAGTAATAACCAACTTCTAAAGAACATGGTGAAATACTTCAAGCTGCCCAAAGACAAAGACATTGTCAACGATAGGGACACACATTTCACTGGACAAGTTTGGACAACCTTTTTCAAGTTGTTGGGCTCTGAACTCAAGTTCTCCATCACTGCTTACCCATAAACCGATCGTCAAATAGAACAGATCAACGGCTTTAAAGGAGTACTTGAGGCATTATGTGACTCCTACTCAGAAGAATTGTGCAGAATTGCTTAACACTGCCTAGTTTCGCTATAATCTACACAAATCTTCTTCTACGGGCTTCAGCCTTTTTTATCTTTGTTATGGACAGTAGCCCTTGATTTAGCATGTGATTACCTTGCAGCATGGTATCAACTGTTGTCCCACTACTTATAGATTGGGTAAGCAAAGACAAGAGATGATGGATGAAGCCAAGGATCGCCCTTGTGATCCCGGAATAAAGAATGAAACACTTTGCTGATTTGGGACATTAGGACGTGGAATACAAGATTTCCGATCTTGTTATGCTAAATCTCACGCCTAAAATACGGAAAAAGATCAACCGTAAAATGGTGCACCCGGTTTTATTCCAAAATTCAATGGTCCTTTTGAAAGTGTTCGAAAAGTTAATAATTGGGGAAGACTTAAGAACTTAAGTACATAAGTAAACAGATGCTAGCTATCCCTAGTATTTAAAAGACTAATCTGACATTCTCTCTGGAATGAAGTTTTTTTTTAGATGCAAGAGAGATTGCCAAAGAGGAGGAAAAAACTAGGAAAAGAAGAGAAGGTTAGGGCTAGAAGAATTAAAAAAGCTGCGATTTTAGAGGTAAGTGAATAAATTTCTTCTAGTCTAGCTCATTCTAGAGTCATGAATTATATTTTGTATGAAAGATTATGTTTTTCGAAGAAAAGTTTCACATTTATTAAAAAGAATCAAGCATTAAACTTAGATTATGCATCATGATTTTATTTGAAAGATGTAAAGATTTATCCCTCTTATATGTTAAATATTAAAGTTATGTAAGTAGCATCCTATCGATTTAAGTGTGTTTCATTGAAGCGAAAGAATCGTAAGAGTCAAGAATTAATCCTAATATTTAATCATATAATGAGCCAAATATGTATGTCCTGTGACTTTCTGCATTTGTGATGAATTAAAGTGCTTTAATTAATTTTATTTTTATGTTATAATTAGGCTTTCAATTTATGCTTAAAGCTGTAAATTATTTTGGAATTTTACGACTTTTTTTGGACAAAAAAATGAAAACTGAGTTTACCATAATACTCCTAGTGCGACCGAGCATCCAGCACCAATGACGGATCGGTGCTGGAGCGCTCAAGGTCCTCTGCGTAATATTCTAGTAAATGTTAGTAATTGGAAAATGGCTATGTTATCAATGATGACTATGATCATAAATATGTTAAAGAAAGAGATTATTACCACTATTCTGTCTTCTTCTTAATGAAAGCAAAAGTGATTTTAGTTTACTTAATTGAAAAAAAAAAGTACTTTTGACTTCTTTTAAGTGGAAGAAAAACATAACTATTTTCAAATAGTTATATAAAGCTTTTGTGTTTAAAAGCTTTTATAGTTTTGTGTAAACTTTTCTTTAATTGTCAAAATGGCTTGTGAGCAGAGGTTTTTTTAGAAAAAAAAAAAAAGAAAAGAAAACTCATAATCTACGAAAAAAGAATATCTCAGTCCAATGCCCCTTTGAATCAAAAGTTAGAAAATTTTATTTTTTGAAGTGTGCTTGATCCTAGAAGGACTTTATTTACTTATTGAGTTGGAAGTTCATCCCTTTCCCCTACCTTTTAGGTGTTCATAACTCAGAGAATAATGATTTAGGAGATTAGGAGGAAGTCCTTTTTTGGGGACAGAAGAATTATGATTCTAGTTATCTAGTCTTATTTAATGGTTGCTATGATTTTTTTTTAATTAAGTCATAAATGTTTAGTTTCAAGTTGTATTAGTTTTATTATTGTAAGGAGATGTTCTTTGTTTGGGATTTAAAATAAATTCTATTATTATAACTTTTTGGGACTTAGTTATGATGTATTTGAGACCTTGTGTATTGGAGAAATCCATTTACAAGGTCGTGTCTCAACCTCGGGCACGGGGCATGACATGTTGCTTATCTGTAAGAGCTTCCAAACCAATTGAAGATTCATCCCACTTTCTATGTAACATTTCCCAAGCCTTATGTGAAGGACGAGGACAATGACAAACAAAAAGAAGTCCAGTAAGCCCGGCCAGTCATTCAACATCAATTCAAGAGGCAAATTGACTAAGTCTTATATACACGACTCATGCCCAGGGAACCCTGAACCAGCGGACCAACTACTTAGTCTAACGGAAGGGTGATGCCATGGACACATGCAATTTGGGAATGTGCCGAAGCTTTGTGGCAGTTTCAGGGCAAGTTGATAGAGTACTAGAAGACCAGGCAAGACTCTTTGACAAGGACATCAAGGTCTTTAACTGGGGAAGAATTATAAGGGGGATGATAATTCCATTTTATAGACGTTTTTTAGGTGTATTAATCTTCATTTTCTAAGTATTTTATAAATAAAATGGATTATTTATACTTAAATTCCGCAAGGGAGGAAAACTGCACTACTCGTACAGGGCAAGCAACTACCCCTGTAGGGGTAATACCAGAAAACACAACAGTATTGAAACAGTAGCTACGCCCCCTAGGTAGCTAGACTAGCCCGTTCAGGTAGTTGTGGTTAACAGAGGGTTTACTATGATTTTTTGGTATTTTAAGTGGTCTTTGCTGCAATTTTTAGGGGGATTCCTTCGAGGGCTAGATAGTACTTTCTTGGAGCAATTTTTCTCTTTAAAATTCATCCCAATACCTTTCCTAGTTAAAAAAAATTCCATAGATTAAGCATTAAATTTTGATTTTGAAGAAGGAATGGAAGTAGGGATGGCAATAGGGCAGGTCTAACCATCTACCGACTTCTCCCCAACCCATCTCAACCCATTTGGCTCCGTGGGGATGGGGATGAATTTTGTACCCAAACTTGGGGATGGTTTAGGGACGGGGATTAGGTTCTCCCCATCCCCAACCTGCCCCATCCCCATCCACCCATCCCTATTTTAAATATATATATACATATAATTTTTTAAAGAAAAATATTAATTTAAATAGTAAAAAAGAGCTGAAAAATAAAAAAAATACTAAACTAAATCTCATATTCAGTTAATCTCTACTCTAGTCTCTGGACATTAAAAATAATATATGTAATCCCCCATTTGGATCTCCAATTTTCCAGTGGGTTTAGCGGGGATGGGTTGGGGATGAGGCTAAATTTCATCCCCAAAGGTGGGGGTGGGAGATGGGGCTAAAAAATAGAAGGTTGGGTAGGCGATGGGGATGAATTTCATATCCAAGAACGGGGATGGGTTGGGGATGAGGACAAAGTAGAGGTGGAGATGGGCCGGGGGATGGTGCCTCTGTCCCCACCCATCCACATTGCCATCCCTAAATAGAAGGCATTCATTGGAGGCTATTTCAGATTTTGTGGGGCAAATGGAGAGACGAGCACGGTGGTATTTTAGAATCATGGAGTCGACAATTCTAGACCTAAGCTTTCTAAACTCTTTTCTTTCATGAATTTTATTATAAATTTGTGTGTAGGAACAAGTTTAGTGGCTAATTTCTTAGTTGTTTGAATGGGGATGAACCCTAGGTTTGAGTATTATGTTTTCTAATTGATTTTTATTGAATGAATGTTTGATATTTCTTGTTGGTTGTTGTTCCATTGTATTATCATTTTATCGGTTTTCCATGGAATCGGTAATCTCACAAGATTAATTGGATTTGAAAAAAGAAAATTAACCTGTGGCAATTAATTTGAACGATAAGGGTTGGTAATTGAGTAGAGATGTTAATTACGGTCTTTAGGTCCTTGATTTCACTATAATACATTAATGCATTCATAATCGGGTTGGAGAGAGAAGAGATTCATCTCTAAACGGTTAATTGAATAGGTGGGACTTCGCCTAGACATAGGGACTTTACAAACTTGTGAGTGAGACCTAACCAACGTTTTCTAAATATTAAATCCTATAATTTACTAATTGGAGTAATTGAAGATCCTAAGGGGATTCTATCATTCAAACATCCTTTTATCAAACTCGATTTTTGAAGCTATTTTTATTCGTTCTTATTTTCTTTGAATAGTTAGTTGTTTTCTTAAGTTTTAAAAACCATTCAAAATCTTTTTTGATTAGACATTAGAAATATAATTAGAATTATTTCTTCGCTATCCCTAGAGATTGATATCTCGGGGATTGTTCTAGTATACTCATTTGATAGGTACACTTGCCTATTAGTGGTAATTTGAGTAGTTTCCATACATCAATTTTTTGGTGCTGTTGTCGGGGATGGTAAAATTAAGAAAGTTGTTTGTCTAGTGCTTTAATCATTTTTATTTCTTTATTTGTGTTTCATATTATTTGCTTCCTTGTTCTTGCACTTTCTAGATTGTGTTTAGTGGCTTGTTTCTAGATTGTTTTGTTCTTATCCTACTCTTGGAAACTTACGTATTGCAATTGTCTGTGTTAGGTTCGGATTTAACTAGTTTATGTCTCATGGCTAACAGGGTGAATTAGTTCCATACAACCCGGAGACCGTATGTATGGTGCCGAAAGTCCACCGCACCTTATGGTTTGAGATAGAGGCTAACGAATTATCCCTTTAGATAAGATGAAAGAGGACCAACATGGTCCAATTCCTCCGATTCCTCCAGTCATACCTTCCTCTACCACCTCCAACGACAGAGCAAACGATGGTTGATTGCTTGAGTTTCTATTACTAGGGCATCGTCGAGCATTGCTATATCGACGGTACATCCTAACACATTCAAGATCAAGCCCAATGTAATCCAGATAGTACAAAACAATATACAATTTGACGGGCTCCAGGAAGAAAATCCAAATGCACACATCCCCAACTTTTTGGAAGTGTGCGATGCATTTAAAATCAATGGAGTCTCGGATGACACCATCCCTCTTTACCCTTCCCATTCTCAGTAAGGGGCAAGGCAAAACCATGGCTAAACTCACTACCATCCAGATCGATCACCTTTTGGGATTCACTGGCTGAGAAGTTCTTGGGAAGATCCTTTTTCTTGGTCGCACTGTTAAGCTTAGAAACGAGTTACTATTATTTTAGCAAGTTGATGGGGAGAGTCTATATGAAGCCTAGGAGAGGTGGAAGGAGTTATTGAGAAAGTGCCCACATCATGGCTTAGACTTGGGCATTCAGATTAAATCCTTCTACAACGAAGTAACTTTTAGAGCCAGGTAGTTGATAGATACTTCTGCAGGCGGGTCTATAGATTATAAGACTCCTCAACAAGTGTATGATCTTATTAAGCAGATAGCTATGAATGTTACACTTGAGGAAGACCAAGGGTTAAGCCTACATCTACCATGGTACAGAATGTTGATGCAATCACGGCTATCAAGTCCAGACTGGCAGCCATGATTGAGCAAAAGATGGGAATTTGAACTTGACATCTCCTCAGATAAGTCATTAGCAAGCACTTTGCAACCCGTGAATGCCCCATCCTTGACAAGTACTTTGCAACCCGTGAATGCCTAATATTGGTGCCTGCCATGCACCTTTACCACCCTTGGATGCGTCCCCAATTCTTGCACGACCCGTGCGTGCTGTTGACCCCATGTACGGTTATGGACAATTGTGGGCGGTTGCCAGGCAATTGTAAATGCTGCCCTAAAGTTCCTACGAATATGGGCAAATATAACCCCCACATTTCTACAAATTTAGGGATGATTTAGTTGAAAATATTGATGCCAGAGTTGGTTACTTGCGGTTATAGAACTCTCCCGAAATATGGAGATCATGGGCAGTTTCTATGGGTGTGCAACTTCCGCCACTTAAAGTTGATGGACGGTTACCAAAAGACACTTGGCACTACATGAGGAGCATGGTTGGTTGTCTAATGCCACCTGGCTACTTTTTGGAGGACATGGGTGATTGTAACCACCATGTCCTTTGAATCTAATTTGTTGTCTCATGGAATAGATAGTTGGTATCTAACCTATATAAAGACCATGCTTTGCCAGATTTTAGTAGACATTAAGTGAGTCCTATAGAGTGTACGCTGCCTTTTAAAGTTCTTTTTATCTTGCAATATGTAAGGTTGAGCCTTGGCTCTTAAATATGTGTGTTACCTTGCTTTG
This sequence comes from Catharanthus roseus, assembly GCA_028651295.1. Taxonomy (NCBI): domain Eukaryota; kingdom Viridiplantae; phylum Streptophyta; class Magnoliopsida; order Gentianales; family Apocynaceae; genus Catharanthus; species Catharanthus roseus. Next base: position 2,714,184 of record JAPQWS010000140.1, on the reverse strand, counting down.
TCCTGTCATCTCCTTTATTGCCTTATTAGAAGACTTGCGATGTCCACCGGATATTAAGCCCCTTTAAGGCAAACGAAACAAAGGAAAACGAAAGCTAAATACCTTGGAACAGTAGGTTGAACGCAGTAAGAAAAGAGCCTCATGATAAGTGGTATCAGAGCAAAGTTGGTTTTTTCTGTTACTAACGATGCCAACTAGCACTCAAGTCAATGAACGTGTTACTGTCTGGGAGGACCATGTCTCTGTCATTTCCCAAGATCTTGGTGAACATGAGAGGATGACCTTGCACCCCATACTTTCGAATCTATAAATATTGTGGATTCCGTCCTTCGGATGATCAAATAGCTTGAATCAAAGGTAAATGTCGCCAGCTCCTCAACTCTTGGTGATGGACTGGCTGCCCAGGTTGCTGCCCTTAAGGACACCCTCTCTACTTTGGTGGCCTTGAAGGAGGACATAGGCATCATTAAGAAAGCCATTGCAAACCCCAATAATGATGCTACGGGGGAGAAAGGAAAGTCCCATCTCAAAGTACCCGAACTAAAACCCTTTGGTGGTGCATAATCGGGGAAGGAGTTAGAAAATTTTCTATGGAATGTTGAACAGTAATTTTCCATAGCAAAGGTTCCAGAAGATGAACGTGTTTCCATTGCAGATATGTATCTTTCTGGTGATGTTAAGTTGTGGTGGCAGACCCACGTTTTGGATGAGAAACTCCCAAAGATTGAAACTTAAGAAGAACTCAAGAAAACAATGACGGACCAATTCTTGCCTGTAAACATTTCATGGATGACAAGAAAAGTCTTGAGGAAACTCAAGCATACTACTAGATGTCCGCCAAATGACCAAGGAGGACAAGTTATTTACCTTCATGTTCAAACTGCAACCTTAGGCTCAAACAGAACTCCGATGCCAAGATGTCTAGAACATAGCCCAAGCATTCTCAATGGCTGATCGTGTATTATAAAGTACAACCGGACAGCAGAAAGAAAGAAGAAGAAAAGGACCAAGATAGGGGGTCCAAACCAAACAAGCCTTTTGGGACGAAGAAATTTCCCATGACTAATACTTCCACCATAAAGGTCAAGGGCCTGGGTGTTTTGATTGTGAGGGCCCTCATATGATAAGGGACTATCCTACGAAAGAAAGGTTAAAATGCTATAACTGTTGGGGAAAATGAAATTGCTGATTCTCCTACGGTCAACCCCCTCATTTTCTTGAATACTCTAACTGTTAGAATTTCCCATCAGCGTGGACTTATGTATGTCCTTATTTTTGTTGACGGAGTTCTTGTGAGCACTATGATTAACACGCTACTTAAAACTTTGTGTTCAAATGGGGTGATTGAGCATTTGGAGTTGAAACTCCAAAATTGTGCAAGGAAAGTAAAGGCAGTAAACTTCGGCCTAAATAATGCAAAGGGTTCTGCCCTGGTTGACCTTACCATCAGCACATGGGAAGGAAAGTGCAATTTTCTAGTTGTACCACTAGATGACTTTGACATCATTCTCGGTAACAAATTTATGTTAGAAGCAAGGGCTTCTATTTCTTCTTATCTCTTTAGGATCACGATTAGTGCTAGAATACCCCCTGACTTTGTGAGCAGGGAAGTCAAGATTCTTGAAACAGGTAATTCAAATGGTCCCAAGATCATGTATGCCTTGCAATTGAAATCAGAACTTATCACGGGGCTCTTTCCTTTAGTTATGCAGCTTATTGGTCTAAGGTAATCAGCCATTATTTTCCTTTGTTTTGTTTGCCTTTAAAGGGCTTTATGCTGGGTAGACAATGGAAGTCTTTGAACAAGGCAATAAAGGAGATGACATGGACAAAGCAAGAGAACACACACATTTACGAGCCAAATCTCAACATTATATATTGTAAGATACATGGAACTTTAAAAGCAGGAGTACAATCTATAGGACTCACTCAATGTCTACTAAAATCTGGCCAAGCATTACTCTTCCATTAAATCAAGTAATTTATTCACTTGTTTTGGGTTCCTTGGGTATAACTCTTATGGGCCAAGACTCGGTCAATCTACTTCTCAAATTGATTCAGGATGACTGGAGGGGCTCGCTGTAATTTCCCTCATGCATCATCGTCCTTGTCCTTGACATAAAGCTTAAGAAACATTGCATGGATAGTGGGTTGAATCTTCAATCGATATGAAGCTTAACTGATAAGCAACATTTCCAACTTTCTAAACCAATTTCAAAGGGACCATCAAACTTTAAAATGAGGCCATGGTGCATCTCTTTTCAATTGATCTTTTTATCGTGGGTATGAGCTTTAGTATAACCAGGTCGCCAATCGTGTGCTCCACATCCCGACGTCCTAAATCAGCAAAGTATTTCATTCTCTATTAGGCAATTGCAAGGTTATCCTTGGCTTCATCCATCATTTCTTGTCTTTACCAACCCAACCTATTAGTAGTGGGACAATGGTTGATACTATACTGCAAGGGAATCACATGCGAGGTCAAGGGCTACTGTCTATAACAAAGTTAAAAATGATTCAACCCGTAGATGAAGACTTGTGCTAATTATAGTAAAACTGGACATTGTCAAGAAATTTCACCAAATTCTTTTGACTCCTTGTCATATAGTGTCTCAAGTACTCCTCTAATAAGTCATTGATCCGTTCTATTTAGCCATCGGTTTGTGGGCGAGCAGTCATGGAGAATTTGAGTTTGGAGCCCAACAATTAGAACAAAGTTACCCAAAATCGTCTGGTGAAACGTTGTGCCAATAACTGACAATGTCTTGAGCAGCCCGAAGTATTTCACCACATTCTTCAAGAACAAGTTGGCAGATACTTTAATCGTGTAAAGTTCTGGAGCCGCTATAAAAACTTTGTACTTTGAGAACTTACAAACAATAACAAGAAAACTAGAACACTTGTTAACCTTGTGAAATCAAGTGACAAAGTCCATAGAAATGGACTGCCAAGAGAAATCTGGGATGGGCAGAGGTTGAAACAAGCCCGCCACCTTCTGGCACTCAACTTTGTCTTACTAGCAGATGTGGTAAGATTTAACATATATTTTGACATCTGCTTCCATACTTGGCCTGATAAACTTTCGGGCCAATAGTGCTCGGCTTCTTTCCATACCAGGGTGACCAGTGTTAAAATATGCCCTAGACCAATTGACTTACATTTATTATTTACGAGACATGTATTTGGCATTGTATTTTATGCTCTGGGTCATCAAGTATATAACTTGATAGTAAAACCCTTCTTGCTAATAAAATACTATTCTTGTTTGTCCCTAGTTTTATCACATCTTGTATTATTAAACTAGTATGAAGTTGATTGATAGTCAAGTTTTACTAATCATGAATACGATATATAAAATCAGTTTATAAATACACATTGATAATATTGTATAGACATGACCCTAAAGTGAAGAAGAAATATTGCATGGGTTTAAGCCACAAATATTTCTTCTCAATTTTTTGTTTGGTGTCTTTTGACCTAATGTTTCTAATGATTCTTGCATGGGGAGAAAATATGTTTTGACATAATCAAACATCACTTTTAATTAAGTGATTATTATGACTGTTGGTTGGGCTATTTTTTTGTCATGGCTTGAATATTAGAGATAGTGAAAGGGATTTGTCCCTCTCTTGCTAGAGAGAGATATCCATGGGCCCCTAGATAAGGAAGACTAGAGAATACGCATGGCCATGGTCAAATAAGTATTAACAAGGTGTTATTAATATTATTTATCAGAACAGTCTACCTGGTGATCAAGTAAATGGTTAATTAAGTTTTATAAGGATGACTCTGTTCATGCCTTATACTTAATTAGGATATCATGTGACAAAAGGACTAAACATTAAAACTGATGTTGTCATTTCTTTTTCTTAACTTTGGTAAGCATAATATCTTGCTAGAGGCCACTTATGTTTTGGGGATAAATGTCTTGGACATTTTTCATTCACTGCCAACGTTAAGTGAACCTAAGGGTCACACACATAGACGATCTTGTGAGCATGATGTCCATGTTCAATGATTCTAGATCGTGTCCAGATTCATTGAACATGTACAAAAAGGGGAATTAGATTCCATATTGTATTTTTTTGGTAAGTTAATAAGTAACTAATTTGATTTATCAGATAAATGAAATTAATTACTTAATATTATTCATCCAACCATTGGAGGATTATAGGAATAGACGGACGAGATTAAAATGTCATTAGATGATAGCTAAGCTTCTGATGTTGACAGATATAAAAGGTTATGTTAACCTTTTTCCCTGTAACCGTCTTCATTGGATTAATAACAAAAAGGCTTTAACCCTAGAATAGCGAGAATAGTATCTAGCCTCTCTTTGTCTTCAAAATTCCACGTATTGCCGAATAATCAGGATTCATTCTGAACAGTTTTCAGAACACCAAAAGGACTAGCATCCCGATCGCTTGCAGAGGAGTTCGTCGCGTGGATACCAGTAAAGGACGAAGCATAAACAATAGCTCCTCCATGCCTAACAACAGAAAACATTGAGGTAGTTTTCTATCCAATCGATTTTTCTAGTATGTGCAGATCCTGTTGGCGGTTTTTCGTAGTTTTATTTTTTGTTTTTTGTCACGAATTCTAACAACCAGCCCAATGAGCATCAGGTGTTTCTTGGAGAATCTTGCTTCTTAGTCCCCTTCCCTTGGGACATAGATCTGGTTTCCCTTGTCAATGAGGGTGTCATTTTCTAACCAATAGCGGTGGAAAGCTCCTTCTTACACTTAGTGCTTAACTAACTTTTGGTATTCAGCATCTCTCTTAACTTGGATTTTGATTGAACCTTCAAAATTTGACTGCGCCATTGTCAAGGCAGTCACATATTTAGTTACTTGCTTGCGGTTGTAGGCATAAGCAATTGAGTTTTCTTTGCCCAGCCTATGTACTTTTACAAACTCGAACTCCGCTAAGAATTCTTACAATCGAGCTTGCTTTGGCATGAGCTTTCTTTGGGACTTAAAATAAGTGTTCGCCACGTTGTCTGTCGCAACGGTGAACTTAGATCCTAATAAGTAGTACTTCTTAACTTAGAGATAGTGGGCAGTCGCCATCATCTCCTTTTCATGGGTATTATATTATTGTTCAGCATCCTTTAGTTTTCGTCTTTCAAAAGCGATAGGACACTTATTCTTCACCAATACTCCTCTTAGAACACGGACATTTGCATCTATATGCAACTCATGGTTGGGAAAATATGGCAGCTTCAAGATAGGCTTGGTAGAAACAGCCTCTTTCAGATTTTAGTATGCGACATATTGTTTCATTTCCTATTTCCATGACTAGTATTTTCTCAAGATATCCATCAAAGGGATAGCTAGCTTGGAATATCCTTCTACGAATCTTTGGTAATAATTTTTTAGTCTAAACAAAGACCACAATTTCGTCAACTTCAAGGGGCTGGCCTGATGATGATGGCCTCGACTTTTTTAGGGCCCATCGAGATACTTCCTTGGCTAATGATGTGCCAAAGGAATGTAATTTTCTATACATAAAACTTTTCCACTTCTCATTAATATTCATATTAGTTTGTGTTTTTACCACAAGAGACAAGTGAGTGAAGTGTTCCTCTCAAGGCATCAAGTAAATGACAGCATGTTACAAAGTAATAACTGGTAGTTAACACTTCGAACAGTGAATACAAGTTTGACCGAAAGAAGAACGGAAATTATAGAAACAAACAATACAAAGGGGCGGGGCATAACATGTGCTACTATAACACTGAGGAACTTAGAAATGTTCGGCAATGTTTCTCTTATTCCCTTTTTCCATCACCTTCTATCCTTCATTATGAGTAGTATTAGGGAGTTTTTTTTTCTAGGGAAGCATTTTCATTGGCATCCTGATCATCCTCCTCGGCTAGCATGGCAATGAATCGCTTCTTCTTGCGGAAATCACGCATAAAGTGAGGGCCATCGCATATGTAACACCCATTTTTGGATTCCTTTTCCCAATTTTTTCAAGATGAGGAGATAGCCAGTGAATATTTCTTACCCATTTCGAGAGATGAGCCCTAAACCCCCTGTCATGGTCCTTTTTGTCTACTATCGGGATTGGGTTATCTTCCAAATGGGCCGTGTGAAGTGCGAGTCTGAAAAGGTCTACATAGACACTTTTGGGCAATCTGGGCACCAAACATTTTTCCAAACTCATTTGCCAGCCAGGATTAGCAGCAGTTTGCCGTTCTAGTACCTGGGGTCGTAGCCTTTCTCTTCTTTCTGTGCAGCATCAAGCTGTGTGGTCATAGTTATCTTCATGAGCATTATATCCTTCTTCATGAAGGTGAATTTTGCAAAAGTCTGCTAAATATTGGTCATCTCGAACTGAAGAATATCAATTGTCTCCTTAAGGATCTTGATTTCGGTGGTTTCCCAAGCATGGCTAGCAAACAAGCTAGGAAAAATTGCTAGTTCCCAGATTGCCCAGAAGTGCCTAGGTACACCTCTTCAAACTCGCACTTCATTTACCAATGTCTGTTTAAAAGATATCTGAACCCTGTTAATAGGAAAAAAGGACCATGATAGGGGATCCAGGGTCTCATATCCCAAGAAGTGTAAGAAATCTTACTGGCTATCTCTTCATCTAGCAAAATCAAGAAAAAAGGCATCCAAGGATGGGTGTTACTTGTGCAATGGCCCTCACTTTACGCGTGATTGCCCCAATAAGAAGCGATTCACTGCCGTACTAACCCAAGAGAATGATCAGGCTACCAATGTACATAGGAAAAATGTCCCTAATGCTACTCGATAGTGAAAGTAGAGGGCGATGGAAAAAGGTCATAAGAGAAACGTTGTCGAACGTTTCTGAATTCTTGAGTGTTATGTACCACATGTTATTTCCCACCTCTTTGTGTTGTTTGTTTATGGAACTTCTCTTCCTAGCTAGGTTCTTGCTTTTGTTCAAACTTGTATTTACTATCCAACATGTTGAAATACAAGTTGTTTGCTTAGGAACATGTTGTCATTTACTTGATTTCTTGAAAGGAACACTTAATGCACTTGTCTCTTGCGTTAGAAACACAAACTATATATGTATATTAAAGAAGAATTGCAAAATTTTTGTATGCAAAAAATTATATTTCTTAGGCACATCATTAGCCAAGAAGTATCTCGATGGACCCGAAGAAAGTCAAGGCCATCACCAACTAGCCAGCCCCTTCGAAGGTGGCAGAATTGCGATCTTTCCTTGGACTCGTAAATCAATACTGGAGATTCATAGAAGGATATTCCTAACTAGCTACCCCTTAGATGGATCTCTTGAAGAAGAACCAGTCATGGAAATGGGAAACAAAACAGCAGATCGTGTTCCAAAAGCTAAAAGAGGCCGTGTCTACTGCACCTTTCTTGAAGCTGGCAAATTTTTCCCAACCGTTTTAGTTGCATACATATGCCTTTGACCATGCTCTAAGAGAAGTATCGGTCGCTTTTGAAAGTCGAAAACTACAAGATGCTGAACACTGATATAGTACACATGAAAAAGAGATGATGGTTGTATCCACTGTCTCCAAGTTTGGAAGCACCACTTATTGGGATCTAAGTTCACCATTGTGACAGACAACATGGAGAACACTTATTTTCAATCCCAAAGGAAGCTCACGCCAAATTAAGCTCACCGACGAGAATTCTTGGCGAAGTTCGAGTTTATTTGGGTACATAGGCCGGGCAAAGAAAATTCATTTGTTGATGCCTTAAGCCCAAAGCAAGTAACTTAATATGTGACTGCCTTAACAACAATGCAGTCGGATTTTGAAGGTTCAATCCAAATCCGTGCCAAGCATGATGTTGAATACCAAAATTTGGTTAACAGAGAGAAATAAGGAGTTGTCTGCTACTACCGGTTAGAAAACGACACATTCATATATATATATATATATATATGTGTGTGAAAACTGCCCCAGGAACCTAACTTGGATAATTTTTTTAAGTTTAAGTGTTAAAATTAACATAATTTTTTAATTTGAGTGCTAAAATAGAGAAAATAGAAAAGTTTAGGTTGTGGCACTTTTTACCCTACATATATATATATATATATCTGTGTGTGTGTGGCTCTCTCTCTCTCTCTCTCTCTCTCTCTCTCTCTCTCTCTCTCTCTCTCTCTCTCTCTCTCTCTCTCTCTCTCTCTCTCTCTCTCTCTCTCTTCTCTATATATATGTATATGTATATATATATGTATATAGATATACATATATATACATATTTTACATATACATATCTATGTATATGTATATACATTTATATATACATATACATATATATACATATAGATGTATATGTATATAGATATACATATATATGCATATATATACATATTTTATAAATACATATATATATGTATATATAAATACATATATATATATATATGTATATGCATATATACATATGAGGTCCGAGTGGTAGCCATCTATGTAAGGATTCAGAATTAAGGTACAACGTTTACATGAAATCTAGATCCGTCACCTAATTATCAAAGAATAAAACCGGGATCAACGCCTTAATACGCCTTCACACAACGGCTTTAAACAGGCTAACCCTTATTCTTTTAATAATTAAGGCCAGTTCCAGAGTTCATAACCTATTCTGGATTCTTACATTAAACTGCTAACCATTCAGACAAAATAAGGATCTTCACAACATAATGCATATGATATATATGATACCATAGTTTAACATGAAAGGATTTAGCCTTCCATTAGGCTAATCCTTAATGCAAAAAATATTAAATAGACAAAATAGAATAAAAATACAGAATAAGAAAAGAGATTACCAGGGATGAAGAAGAGAACTGCAAGCTTCTTATTACTATAGAAATTTTTTACAATGAGAGAGGGAGAAGGAGAGTTCTGAGGGTATCTAGTTGCGTGTCCTGCTTATGAAGACTTCCCTTCCTTTTATAGACAAGGAGGAGAACGGACGCCAACCAAATTTTCTATTCTATTACAAATGGATTTCAAATCCGAATAGTATCTATTACTATTACATATAATTGAGGTCTATTATTCTATGAAATGGTCCTACTCGGACACTAATGACAAAATTTGATGGGACTGCAGTACATGGGTGTCGGCAGGGTTTTACTTTAGTGCGTCTCGTGCTGCATCTTCAATGTCATGGACCATCTGGTCAATCTTATCTTCATCAAGATCGTCTTCCAGCATATCATCCTCAGGGTCTTGTGATTCCCCTACTAAACAGTCTTCATGGGAAGATCCAGCCATAGATATATCAGTCTTGTCTGCTGGGAGCAGATTTTTAATGAGCTCCTTCTTGAGTTCTTGCATATAAGATTTAATCAAATCTTCTTTAGGTATCACATCTTTTTGTAGCTTGAGCATTGAAGCTAACTGACTAAAAGGATTAGTCTGTTTCATAGCACCAGAAGCTTGCTTTTGTTTATAAACAACAACCTTATATGTGATTTCATCCAAAATATTTTGGCCATGAATGGCTTTTGTTTCAGGATCAAATTTTAATAATCGATCCCAAAATCTACTATGAGTAGCTCTACGAATACATGGTATATTGTGATGGGTATAACCCAATTCTGGAGTCCATTTCCAGACCCAGGGAATAGAAAATTCTATAAAAAATAATAAAGAAGCAATTTCTTCTGAGGCTAAGTCTAAACTGATATAATCAGAGACTTTTGGGGAAATATTAATCCATTCTCCATAGAGAGTTTTAAACTGCTCAGGAAGAATTTGGGCTGATGTCCCATAGGTGTTCCACCATGTCAAAACCCAGCTAGGTAGCGGATTGTTATAAACATTTCCACAAATTTTTATTAACCAAGTATGTTTCTTGGTTGGATTCTCATAGAGAAATGCTTTATGAAATGCATCAACATAGTCCTAATAATTATATTTCAGACTATTTTTTGTTCCAGGAATTATAAATTCCCTTTCTCTGAGAGGAGAAATACCCCACTCTTCAATAGCTAAAATCTTTTTAATAACGATTTTGCTAAAATTATAAATATTTCCTGTTTTGATACCGCCAGGATAAAAGTGTGTAATCTCACAAGAGCATTCTTTCAGAATTTGCTCACAATACTGTCTTTGTTTATATGATGTAGCTGTATATGATGCCACATCAAGATATCTGTTCATCAACAGCCAAGGATTCTCTTTCCATTGTAAATCCTTTGGTTCTAAAAGAAATATCATTTCTTTGTGTGGATGAGTATAATAAGAGGGTTTAGGATAACACCTTTGCATAGGATGAGGAAGAAGCTTCACCTTCCTTCTATGTTGAGTAGCAAGATACTGCCGTTTGAATTCTTCATATAATGAAGCTTCATTCTCTGGAATATGAGTCAGAGTTTGGGTTATTAACTTCTTGTTGCCATGCTGAATGATGACATTCTTTTCTTTCGGCTGAGAGGTATGACCTCTGCCTCGGCCTCTGCCGCGAGGATTATTTCCCCTGCCCTGCATGCTGTAAATATTCACGGGTTAGAAAATCAGGAAGATTATTATCTTCACCTTTCTTATAGCTAATATCAAAATCAAATGGGGCTAAATGAGCTTGCCATCTAGCAAACATGTGTTTAGAAACATCATGCTTAAAATCTTTATTAAACATAAATTTTGCCGCTTGGCAATCTGTTATAACAGTAAATTTCGATTATATAAATCATCTTGAAATTTTAAAATACTCTTAACAATTGCTAAGATTTCTTTAGCAATCGTTGCATAATTTCACTGACTATCGATCCCATTTGCCGAATGATATCCCGACTAAATGTAATGAGTTATTAACAGGAGATATTTGGGTTAAAATACCACCATAGCCAATATCAGAGGCATCTGTTTCTATAAATTTTGGCCAAGTAGGGTTAGCTAAAACCAAACAAGGCAGGGATTTAACCCTTTCTTTTATTCTTTTGACTGTCTCAGTATGCTGAGAAGTCCATGGTTTAGGCTTCTTTTTTAACCTATCATATAAGATAGCTGTATCAGAAGCTAAATTTTTATAATAAGGTGAAATATAATTTAAACTACCTAAGAATCTTTGCAACTGTGTTTTATCCAGAATTTCATCTGGAAATTTAGAAGCAAATTCTATACTTCTATTAATAGGAATTATTTTTCCTTTTTCAATGTTATGACCCAGAAATCTAATATTGGTTTGAAATAAAACCATCTTTGGTTTGGATATAACTAAACCATTTTGTATAACCAATTTCTTAAAAATGTCTAAGTGTTCAAAATGTTGTTGAACATTCTTAGAAAATACAAAGATATCATCTATATAGACTAATATAAAGTCACTGTATGGTATGAATATATCATTCATAATCTTCTGAAATTCAGAAGGGGCATTTTTCAAACCAAAAGGCATTACTTTCCATTCAAAGTGGCCTATAGGAACATTAAAAGCTGTTTTATATTGGTCTTCTTCAGCTATTTGAATTTGCCAATATCCCCATTTTAAATCAAATTTAGAAAATATTAAAGCCTCTTATAATCGGTCTAATAAATCCTTCTTATTAGGAATAGGATGTCTAATCCATTTTAATACCTTATTGAGAGGTTTATAATTAATAACCAATCGTGGTACCCCTCTTTCTATTTCGCTATTTTTATTAACATAGAAACCTGTACATGACCAGGGTGAGTTGGACTCTTTTATTAATTTTTTATTTAATAAAGAAGTTATTTCTTCTTTACATAATGCTAAATATTTAGAATTCATTTGGCAAGGTCTTGCCTTGGTAGGAATCTGACTTTCATGAAAGTCATCAATATAGGGAAGTTTAACTTCATGCTTTTTGCGATTCCAAAAAGCATTGGGATGATCATTACAAATATCGACAGAAATATGATGCTGTAGTTTTTTAATTTTTTCCTGTGATTTAGGATTTTGTAAAACTTCTTCTATGGTAAAAGAATTTATTTCAAAATTTATAAAATTAATTTGATTTTGCTTTCGTAAAATGAAATCTCTAATTTCATTTACAAATCTGGTATTTCGTTCAGTTATAAACTGAAAAGACACAGGTTTATTTTCAAAAGTACCTGTGAGACGATCAGTTCCAATATAAGTAATAGGAAAAAATTTTTTAATAAAAGGAGTACCAAGTATAACTTGGTTAGTTATATTCTTTTCCAATAAAAAGCTTTCAGGGATACAAACTTTATTATTACAAATATATGCTTGTGGTAATTTGAAATTTATTTGTAAACGATCACCACCTGCATGTCTCAAACTATGAGTAGTTTTTTGAAAATATTTAGTAGGAATCAATCCTTCTTGTATCACACTAATATCAGCACCTGTATCAATAAGTGCAATAAATTCTTTAATTTCATCCTTAGCTATAAGCAAGGTAATTTTTACATAAAACTTAAATGATGTAATCATATCAAGAGCAGTTAGAAAATGCTCTTCCCCAATCTTATTAAGATTGTCAAGAAGATTTGGTGTAACCAAGGTATAATCTTTTTTAGTTTCTAAATTAGAAACTCTAACATCAAGATGTTTATTTATTTGTTTTAATATTTTGATTTCATCTTTAAGATTATTTATTTCTCCATACAAATCATTTAATGTAGTAGGAGATTTATGAGAATCCTCATATCTTTGCTTCATAAGTTTATAAACTTCTGTCATAGAATAAGGCTGATTATTAGGTATAAATTCCTCTTCTTTTCGAGTACTGTGAGTACTGCTAGATGGAATATCATCTAGATTTTCTATAATTGTAGACCTTAATTCTTGGTCTTTAATGGATTTTAAAAATTCGAGAATATGATTCTGAGTTAAGACATTTATATCTGAATCTTTAAATTGAGATATCAATTTGTAGTAGTCATCATCTGAAGTGTCTTTTTCAGAATTACTACTTCCTTGTTTACAAGGACAAATATTTTCTTCATTCGAAGAATCAGAGATTTGATCTATTTCTGAGGCAGAAGTAATATCTTCCGAATCATCAGAGTCTAAAAAGAACTTTTCCAAAGAATATTTCAATTCTTCAATAATATTAAGATTATTAATATTTTGTTTCATCCTGCACTTATTAGCATAGTGACCTATACGTTTACACTTATAACAGACAATATTACTTTTGTCTTTCTTTCTTTCAAGTCTATCAGACTTTCTTTCAGCTTTTTTCTCAAGCTTAGCTTGAGAATATCTTTTCTTTTTCTTTTTCTGATAATATTCATTTTTATGAGAGTTATAAACTTGTTTTCTTTGTGGTTGGATATCCAACCCAAATTGACTACAAAAGTGCCCTAACTGAGTTCTTTCAGTTAGTCTTTGCCTTTTAAGCTGTTGATTTAACTTAATTTCATTACATAAGGCTAGGCCTTCAGTTTTGCAAGTCGTGATAAGACTCCCATAAGTATAACTTTCATAAGGAATAGAGATTTTATCCTTCCTAAGAGCTTTCCTTACTCTTTCAGCAAATAGTGGAGGTAATCCATCAATAAATTTGGATTTCCAATGAGAGCTATTACTTTCAGGTAATTCCATTACCCTATTAAGGAATTGGTCTTTATACCATCTCCAATCTGTAAGTGTTTTACACCTAGTATTTTGTAATAACGTTCTAGTAGTTTCATTATCTTTCTTTCCAAGAGAAGGAAACCATTTATCATACGCTTAAACAGGAAGAAAATGGTAATACTAGTGAACAAGCAGTTTATACACTAATTGTTACTATATTAGAACATTTCACCGGAGCTTTTCTTACTCTTTCAGCAAATAGTGGAGGTAATCCATCAATAAATTTTGATTTCCAATGAGAGCTATTACTTTCAGGTAATTCCATTACCCTATTAAGGAATTGGTCTTTATACCATCTCCAATCTGTAAGTGTTTTACACCTAGTATTTTGTAATAACGTTCTAGTAGTTTCATTATCATCCGAAATTCTTCCGGTGAAGTGTTCTAATATAGTAACAATTAGTATATAAACTGCTTGTTCAATAGTATTACCATTTTCTTCCTGTTTAAGCGTATGATATCCTGTTTAAGCGTATGATAAATGGTTTCCTTCTCTTGTAAAGAAAGATAATGATCCCACCAACCTTTAAGTTGGCCAGTAAACCCTGCAACTATCATTTTTGCAATATTACTGTCACTATTACCAATCAGCTTACTGACGGTACTATACATAAGCATTCTATGAGTTAGATTATAAATCTGTTTTTCAGTATAACCATCTAAATTCCATTCATAAATACTCTTACCATTATAACTATTATTATTAATATATTCTTGTTCCTCATGTAGAATATCTACTGGAGAGGGACGTCTATATTAATTCTTTGAGTAGGTCTATCAGCAAACTGATGTAACTTATTAAGTTCATCTTGAATCACAGGCTTATAATCCTTTGTTTGTGATAATTTATCATAAAATTCATTTTCTAAAGTATTTATATTTAATTTTTTAAATTTCTGATCTAGCATCTCCTCTAGATCTGACATCTTTTTTAATTTATAATTATAAATTTCAGGAGGAGGCTGTGCAGGAGGAGCAGATATGATGCCCTTGTGTTGCGAAGAGTCAGAAGAAGATGTATCAATTTTCTGTAATATTAAATCAATTCTCTTATGAAGAGAGAGAATTTGTTCTCCTAAAACAGTCAAACAAATGTTTGTATAATTTTGTTGTTCTATAAGTTTATTAATCTGTTTAACAGTAATATGTAAAGTATCATTTTCAAAGAGTTTAGAAAAGGCTGTAAAATTTACAATATTATTTTCTTTTTCCAAAAGAAAAGGTTGTTGAGGAGGCCACACTCCTTTCAAGATATGACCATTCAAGAGTTTAAATCTCGCTCTAAAACAGAAATATAAGGTTCAATGTATTTATTCATGAACCATGGAACAAATGGAAATAAAATATTATGAATAGATAAACATTTATAAAATTCTTCTGAAATATAATATTTCAGAGTATCATCAAAATTAGAGAAAAACCACTTTCTAAATGGTTCCCATCTTGGTAAATCAAATTCTTTTTTAATTTTTTGCCTGGCTTCAGATCCAGGTCTAAAATCAATTTTTTGTGTATAACTCATAATGAGAAATTCATTTCTGATTCGGTTATCTCCGGATCTGTAGTATTATAAACACCTTTAACAATATTTTCTTTGGTTTTCAAAACTTTATCCACACGATGATTATGTTCATCACGTTCACTAACTTGGGAAGTAGAAACCCTATAAGGAATATAATCCTTGTCCTCAAGAAGAGGTGAAATATAAGAACGTTCAGATCTGGTAGAATAAGTCCTTGGAATAGTACCTGAACTAGATGGCTTATGATCCATTTGTATATACACAATTCCTTCTGGAGTTTGTTCAATATGATCTATATTATGTTCAGTCTTTGACTGAGTATAACCAGTTCTTTCCAATTTCCACTGAGGAGGCATAGGAATTTCATCCCATTTTATGATTCTTCTGGTTGAGATCTTAGATCTATTGAAATTTGTTTCTATTAAAACAGTTTCATTGATCTTTTTGTTCATTAATTTACAATTAGGATTTAAGGTAAATAATGGTTTATAATAGATTCTATAACAAATACATATTAATTCTGACCCAGCAATATAATTATAACCATGAGTCTTAACATTTAATGTTAAAGTGTCAAGTATATTGACATCACTTAAAGAAAGTGAAAGATTAGGATAAACATTAAAATAAACTGGTCCATGCGCCAGACTAGATTGGATCACACCTATAAGTAATTGTTTCCAATTTAGATTTCTTGCATCTCTTAGGCATGCAATAAAACTTTCAGGTAAACCCTCTAAGGTGAGAGGTTTAAATGTAATTTGCACTAATCCAATATGAATGAATTTATATAGATCTTTATATCTATGTATATCATTTAATGATAATAATTTAATCTCAGTTTCTTCATTATCTAAAGAAACTGATTCCTCAGTAGTTTTAACTACTTGTTTCAAACCCAATTTTTCAAAGGTTCCTAACTGATATATAGTTTTCAACTCAAATACATATATATATATATATATATATGTATATGTATATACATATATATACATATACATACATATATACATATATACATATATACATATACATATATATATACATATATACATATATACATATATGTATATATATGTATATACATATATATACATATACAAAAAGTGCCACACACACCTAAACTTTTTTGTTTTCTCTATTTTAGCAATGGAACTAAAAAATTATCTATTTTAACACTTAAAAAAGTTATCTAATTTGGCACTTCATCCAAAAAAATTTTAACTTGTAACAAAAAATTGTCATGTAATATTTCATGTGATAATAAAATTTAAGGGTATCCTTGGAAGAACAATAAAATTTTAAAATTATTGGAAAAATTCTTTTTATTCTATTTTATTTACTCTTACATTTTCCCAAATAGGAAAAATTCCATCATGTAAATCCATGTAACAGCACGACCCACACTTAGCAATCAGAACAAAATTTCTGAACCACCATCGGAAAAGTTGATTAGAAGAAAAAGAAAATCCTTTCCCCCATCTCAGACCAGGAATACCAATTTCATAAGCAATATCTAAACAACATGATTAATCTATCTTGGATTGAAATACTAATCATGGCAGTAACACTAACAATTCTACATTTAAACCCATAGCAAATGGATGAAAAGATTTTACAAACAATGGTACTATGCTTCCAAAGAGATCAACTTTATCTTCACAATCTCAATCCATGTCTTTCTCTTCATCTTGGTTTCTTGTTGCTTAAAGTCTTGTGCCTGTGACCGAAGATTCTCTATTTTATCCAATAGTAGATCAATCTTCTAACTACAGCCAAGAATCTTCTCAATGTTTTTCACCATCACTCCATTTACTTCATTAGTCTGCACTTTAACCTTTGCAAGCTTGTTAATTTCTTTTAAAAGATGCAGATAGCGGTGAAAGGTTACAGACTACGCTGAATCTGATGTAGTGACGATGGTTCATGGAGTTCTCCATCGCTCAACCTATTATACATAGCTCCTCCAGTTCTTCTACTCTTTGGAGACATAGTGAAGAAGGAGAAGGAAGAAGGAGAAGCCAGAAGGAGAAAGAGAAGTAAAAGAAAAACAAAAGAGGAGAGTGGGGGATGGCAGCCAGGAGAAAAGAGAAAGGTAGAGAGAATTAGGGTTTTATTTGGGAAACAAAAGAGAAAATTAAGAAAAACGAATAAGAAGTTTTTTTATATTTTAACAAAATTACCTTGATCTGTTAGCACATAACAGTGAGATCAGATGGAAGTGTTAACTTTGATAAGGTTTTTAAGTGTTAATGAAATAGAGAAAATGTAAAAGTTTAGGTTCTTATATATATAATTGAAACTTGTTTGAAGATGATAGTTACAACATAGCTTTCGCCATATTTTACCGTTGCATTGCATGGATATGACAATCAGCAATATATATGGAATACCTAAGAACTCTATGAACAAATAGTGGTACCAACAAAATGAATAGCAGAGGTCAAGAAGTTCTTTCCAAACCATAGAGAAAATAAAGTATAAAAGACATGCCGTAACACCTTGTATTCTCATCCAAAAACAAAGATATATAGCTTTAAAGACCTATATAATATAAATTAAACTTGAAAATTATGATTCATCTATGAAAGAATGCAACTGCTTCAAGAATCTAAAAAATATAATTTTTTTTTTTTTTGTTGCTTCAACAACCTTACAAAACCATTAACTGGTAAATATTTTATGTGCAATGAATAAATGGCATTACAATCCAAGAGCATCAGCTAGGAGACTAGATCCATTTTGCAAATGAGATAGGCAATTTTTTCAGCATCAGAATTCAATTTCAATGCATAATACATGCAAACTAGCCTCTTTGACATGGTAGCCAAAACTGCATATTACATTCATAAGTGAATGGAAGTTGCTAAAGAAGATGCTACGTACTTAAGCCCCGAAAAAGGTAAGTATTTCTAACTCATGGAGAGAATTTCATTTTTCAGCTTAAAATATCTATTAGCATCATCATTATTTCCACTAGATCTTCTTTTCTTGTCCGCAATTTTTTGCTAAGTACCTCTCCTGAACACAAAGGTACAGGCCTAAACAATATAATGAGAGAACTAAATGAGTATAAAGATGTTGAAGGAGCAGATTGTGGCATGTAGATTTTACATATTAGAAGGTAATATTTGAATTAGAATGAGTTTCGAAGCTCCAAGTAAATTAACTTAAAGAAAAATGGAAACACTCATCTGAATAGAATTGTCATCTAACCTTATCTTCTGTTGCCCACAAGACTTGGTAAAAAAGAGAAATCATTAAGGTGAGTCAAAAGTTGAGGAGGAAGATACACACGCACTACCTTTTATGAAATGACGAGGGCTACTTTGGATGCTCTTCCAAGAGTGACCTCAAATATTACATAATATTTTTTCCTCTTGACATTCCTTAATTAAGGAAGTATTCCTGTAGTAGCTCAATGAAACATCATTGATCTGTTGTAAGCAAAACGAATGGTATTAAACTCAAATCACAAGGCAGTTCTATGGACATAACATCAAGCATTAAAGAGATTTCTAGTCATCACTACTATGTATATATTTGGCCAGAGTAGACACTAAGCCAAATACAACTCTGGCACATTATTGTAAGAAAAATAAATACCCGTTCCAAAAACTTCTTGGGAAAACTTTCAAAAGAAATTAAAAGCTTAGATAGCTAAGAGCATAAACAAATACATGAACTCCTTCATCTTCATCATTTTCTTATGTCATGACACTGTTGAGGGTTGTTTGTTCCACTATTATATATATCGACAAATTCACAGAGATCCCATTTTATATCATCTATCAAGATATGTTTGAAGCAATACTCTCACCCTAAACAAGTCATTTGGTTTAGGATCAAAGAAGGCAAAATCAGCTGGGACAACTCCCCTCACCAATAAACAAAAAAAAAAAAAAAAAAAAACTAATTAACCTAAGGTTATTGATTTTTATGGAAGCTAATCACAAAGACATTGTTTGCATTCAAAGGACCAACTTTCATCCTGCATAAGCAATCAACAAATTTCTCCTTCAAAATACATGTGTTACAATTACATTTTCCTCATGTAACAAAATGTTTTACCCTGAATTTAGATGGACAACCATTTTACATAGGAAGAAAGATTAAAATGCATGTAATCATATCTTACTTCAAACTCAGCATCGTCAGAAGAGTCAATCTGTTCCTCAATCCTCATTATTCTTCGAAGAACATTCTTTTACAAAACCGTTACACAAAATAACCAATTAAGAAATTCCAACTGTAAAAAACAGCAGTGAATAGATTCAAATAGATGCTTTTAGCCCATTAAAGTCATTTGGTTTTAGATCAAAGAAAGTAAATCAACTTGGATGTAAATTTCCCTTTACCAATAAAATAAAAAAATAAAAAAGAAAGAAGATATCACCTAACATAAGATTGATTCACATGAACAACAAATGACAAAGACATTGCAATCCAAAGAACCAAAAACCAAACTAACTAACTTTCTTCCTGTATAGGTAATCAGCATTGAAATACACAATGAAATTCTCCAAAACTCGTGTGGTTTGATTACATTTTTTCTAGTGTAACCAAAATTTCAAACTGATATTAGATAGAAACAAAGTTTCAAACTAATATTAGATAGAAGCAAAAGAACAACTATTTTAAAATCGTGTATAATTACAGTTTACTTTAAACTCTCCATCATCAGAAGAATCAGACTATTCCTTAGTTCTCAATATTCTTCATGTTAGAAATAATTTAAAGGAGTGGAAATAATTATGTGGAGCAGTGCAAATGGATAGCTTGACTCGTGTATAAAACACTATCCTAAAGGACTATTTCGTGGCAATTGAAATATCCCATTAGGATTAAACAAGCCCTTCTCAAAAGAGGATAATAAGAATAGCTAAATATTTTGAGAAAAGACTAAATAAGCATAAACTAAGATGAACACCAAATATAATAAGGAAGATCAGAGCTCTAACAAAATAATTTGAAAAGCTTTTAGCATTTAGGAAGATATCTCTAATCTTAGCCGTGTTTTTTTTTTTTTTTTCTATGAGGCTATAATTGTAGCAAAAATATATAACTAATAGCTGAAAATGTGATTAAAAAAAGGCCAAAAATATGGTATGAATCCCACGGTAAAGGCCAAGAAAATTGGCAAAGTTTGTTGAGCTCATTTCCACATGTGAAGTCTAACTGGTATATTCAAATTTCAGATATCTTTTGAAATATTCAACACTTGAAAGGACATTCTTTTATAAAACCATTACCCACATATTACCAATTAAAAGAGATTCCAACTATTAAACATGATTAAACAATTTAGATAATATATTGACAACCTGAATTACTGGGAGTATACAATCCTTTCACTAAGCAGAATATAGAACTACAAATGATCGAGCAAATGGAGAGAAGGCAAAAAGGTTGGAGGATGCTCTGGTGGCCGACTCCTAGTTTTTGGTCCTATTATCTGCACAACTAACTTACTGACATGCTCAATTTACGAATGACATTTTAATATACAGAAGAAATTGAGAAGGAAAAACATAATTTCAAGAGAAATTGGCAATATTAGATGCTAACTCACTTTTTTACTCTTAATTTAGTCTTTAATCTTTATCTTCATTTTTTTTAGTTCCCGAACATTTATGTTCAAAAACTTTTAGTCCTCGCCACCAATTCTATGCCGGAATATGGCAATAAAAACATGTAATTTTCACTGGACTCATAAGCAAGATTAAAAAAGATATTTCACTTACTATTCTCACCAATCACTCTATTAAATAAAACAATGGGGTCTAATTGAAAAAATTAAATATTCTTAGATTTTATTTGAAATTTTCTCTAAATTTGGAGAAAAACAAGTTCAAGCCCAAGAATAGTTTAGTATTCAATTCGAGAAATTTTTCCAAAATTTGGAGAAAAAACAAGTTTGAACCCTAAGATTATTTCAGTATTCAATTAGAGAAATTTACTCTAATTTTGGAGGGGAATTTTCTCTAAGTTTGGATGAAACTTTCAGGTATTTAGAGAAAATTTCACATAAACCCCAAGAATATTTCAGGTATTCAATTAGAACCCATTATTGTAAGTTAGTACTTAGGCAATTCGTGCAATGTGACTGATTTTACTGTGTGAGGAGTAGTGTGATACACAGTGTGAAAAGTAATAAACAACAAAAAACACACAAGACACAACAGTTGGTAACGTAGTTCGGCCGAGCCTATATCTATAGGGCCACGCCCAGAAAGCAATCCACTAATAATTGTCAATACCGTACAAGAAAATACCTAACTCTTTTATACATCTAGTGTTTTCTTAGTGGAATCGGTGCAAACTCCCTTTGCACACCGCACAGTTGAATCCCTTCAACTCTAAAGGCTCCCCCTTGGAGCAAGGTGCTTGATCTTGAATCCCCTCAAGTCTTCAACATTGTTGAACTGCAGCACAACTTATATCCCTAGAAGCTATAGTTTTCAAAACAAGAACTCCATTGAATTATGAACGATGAACAGCAAGCATCAATGGAGAATCACAATGTTTGAAGTTTGTGACTGCATAAACTCAACTAAAATGAACCGCCATCTTTTCTCTTACAGAATGTCTTCAAAGAATTGCAGAACGGCTAACCTCAAATGTCAGCCTTATATTTCCTAATGAATTTGGACCAAGGATTTAGTTTCCAAAACAAGACTTCTAGTTTTGATTCCCTGCAAGTCTTATTTTTCTTAGGATTCTAACCTTTATGCTTTCAAATTTTCTTAACCAAAATTCCATATCACAGCTCATAGTCACAGATTCTTCAGGATTTACCAAGTTTTATAAAACGATGCCAATACACAGTGCCGCTGCAAACCTGTAGCTTTTGTGTCGTCACATGATCAACCTGTGTGACCATACTCAAGTTATGTGACAGGTTTTTACAGGCTCCCCCTTTGGCATTATTTAGATCAAACACCAATGAGCTGCTCAAACTTTCATGCTTCATAAGAACCTCATAGCATCCATATTAAACCATAAGAATGAATAATAAAAACTAAGTGAATTGTTCAAATCTTAGTTGCCACTGGCCAAAACATTTAGCTCAGAGGCTACCACATAAAGCAATAAAAAGATATCGCAAGGCCATGCAAGCCATTAAAGAAATAGAAATTAAAGTATTCAGTAAGTATTTAGTTCAAGGCCATACTCGACCACCCAAAGACCACACAGTGTCAAGCAAAATAATTTTCAGATTTTAAAAATTGCTTTTAAAAATTGCAGCCTGAGACTCCCCCTTTTGATCTAAAATAATGCTTAGGGGAGCTTATCTTTAAGACTCTCCAAGTCTTGCTGCATTTGAAGGACAGAGGCCATAACATTTGAAAGTTGCTGATTGAGGAGGTCTAAGATGGTAGTCACTTCAGAAGAATCAGTACTGGGAGGAGGCCAACTTGGTGCTGGACTGCTCCTTTTTAGATGACTGCTACCTGGTAGACCTGCCTGGACTAGTGTGTCCTTATCTGGGTGGAGTTGGAGAAGGTGGCACCACACCAAGAGCCATAATCTTTGGCATCATCAGATGGTGTAGTGCCCTTACTCAGGAATCAGAAGGCAAAGAAAGGTCCATGTAACCAAGTAGATATTCAGAAATCAAACAGGGACATGGAAGAGCAATCTTACTAACCTTCGTTTGGTCTATCTGCCTGAGGATGTTTCTCAAGATAACAGTACAGATGTTGATCATTTTCCTGGTGGTAAATGCATGGAGAAAGTGATCTCTTTCCTTGAGAACAGTAGTTATATTTGTAGTGGCAACCAATGTTCACAAAAGACTCTAAACAAGGCTCTGTAGGGCATTTTCATCAGATTTGAGTTAAACTTGTTAGTTTCTGGCCAGACAGCTCCTGCATCACCAGTTAAAACCTTAGTCACCTCTTCAAAGTCAACTTCCTCTTCCAGAATAGTCTATTCAATGTCACTAAAGTGTGGCAGCTTAGGTAGTGTGCTATATTGGCAGGTGGGAAGTCAACAACATGCCCCTTCACTTATACTTGACCATAAGCTGTCTCTTAAGATTGCCAACCTCCTCAGTCAAATTGACATAGAACTCCTTGACTAAGTTTTCATTAAATTGTTCAGCAAATAGAGCCAATTCCACACAGCTCATTCCAAGCAGTAACTCCATCACATTGTATTGTTCCAAACTTTCTTGAGTGATCCTTTTCTCTGCTCGAATTGGTTTGTTAATTAGTTCCACCATCC
The DNA here is from genome assembly GCA_028651295.1 of Catharanthus roseus. Lineage (NCBI taxonomy): Eukaryota > Viridiplantae > Streptophyta > Magnoliopsida > Gentianales > Apocynaceae > Catharanthus > Catharanthus roseus. The sequence continues at coordinate 2,690,907 of JAPQWS010000140.1, read as the reverse complement.
TCAATTCAGCAGTATTTTTGTAAAAGTGTCTATTGAGTGCATTTTTTGCTTTAAGATGAGCAAAGTGAGCAGGAGTAGCAGCTCGTGTCTTTTTAGCACTGGTTTTTGAAGATGAAGCTCCTTTTAGAACTGCTCTAGTCCTTTTTCTCCCCTAACTTAGTCTAGTGCCAGGGTCACCCTACAACCTCTAGGTCTAACTAAGAGCTTCCCTTTCCTTCAGTATTATGCTCCCTCTCAGAACCTTCCTCAATTCCTTCATCAATATCTTCCATGGGCTGATTTATTGCACTTCCAATAGGTAAAGGTGGGAGTACAATAATAGGAGACAATTCATTAATAAAGTGATGAACAGGGTGTGTATCAAGACCTCAGTACCCAAGTTTTCAATAACATGCAGAGACAAAGTATTTTCCAGAAAATATCTAGGCACATATGCATATATCATCAAATGAAAATCGAAAATAGATAGGACAGGCAATAACAATGGATTAAGCATGAATGAAATTTGAATGCCTATTAGTCTCAGCTTACACATAAGCAAGAACTCATTTGGAGAACCCAAATAATGTCCAAGCGATAAAGAGTTTACCGCCCTGATTACCGGACTGGTTGGTATAGCAGACGATGTTGTTGTGTTTGATGACCCGGGAGAGGAGTATCTAATCCTCGCCAAGGGAGAGATAGTTTGATTGTCATAACCAAGAGCGTCATCAAAATATGCGGAGAAGATGAATATGTCTCGAAGAAGGACTTGTAAAGAAAAACCCTAAGGAATATAGAGAGAAAATCGCTAAGATTGGAGGCAAAGTAGCTCTATTTTGAAAGATTTAGAAACGATTGTTGAGTTAATTTAGTGAGAGAGAAAATCCCTCATTTTTTTGGTCAGACTCACTAATGGACTCTTTTTCTAATGTCTTTTATGTGTGAACGAAACTGTGTTGCTGACTGATGTAGTTTGTGTGACACGAGGTGATTTGAGTGTGAGACGAGAGTGTTCATATAATCTCACACTGCACGTACTTCTTTAACATTTATGAGGGTGTGAAGTAAGAGGATTATTAGACAGGCACCACATATACTAGTTGATCACACAGATCCCTAATGTATGTCTGAGTTCTTCGAATCTTATAGCATCAAAGACTTAGTGAAGACATCAGTCAATTATTTTCGTGTGTTCACATACTTCAAGCTCAAAATCCCTTGCTCGACCAATTCTTGAATAAAGTGATGTATTATGTCAATGTGCTTGGTTTTGCTATGTTGCACAGGATTCTTGGTGATGTTGATTGCACTAGTGTTGTCACAATACATGATCAGCTCCTTCTATGTAATCCCATAGTCACTTAGCATCTGTTTCATCCAAAGGAGTTGTGTGCAACAACTCCCTACTCTCGATGTACTCAGCTTCTACAGTGGATAATGAGATACAGTTTTGTTTCTTACTATACCAAGAGACCAGATTGTTTCCAACATAAAAGCATCCTCCAAATGTGCCTTTTCTATCATTATAGATGCTAGCCCAATCCTCATCACTATAGCTAACAAGATGAGTAGTGGTATCTTTACTTTAGAATAACCCATATTCAACAGTGCCATGTACATACCCCATAATGCGTTTCACTACTTTCTTGTGTGACTCTTTAGGATCTGATTATTATCTTGCACACACTTCAACACTATAAGATATATCAGGTCTACTAGCTGTTAAGTAAAGCAATCCACTAATCATACTTCTGTAATCATGCTGATCCACACTGGTTCCCATCTCATCTTTGTTAATCTTGAGTGTGGTACTCATGGGTTTCCTCACTATCTTTTCATCACCAATCCAGACTTCTTTACTAGGTTCTTAGCATATTTTGCTTCAGAGAGAAATATACCTTCCTTCATTTATCTGATTCAAATTCAGTTCTTAGCATACTCATTTCAAATTCATTTCTCATGGATGTGATGAATTCCTCAGTGAGCTCCTTTGATGTGGAGCCGAATACTATGTCATCAATATATATATGTGCTATGAGTATGTGTTGTACAGATCTTTTGATGATCATAGTTTTTTCCACACTCCCTCTAATGTATCTTTTGCTGAGCAAGTAGTTAGTGAGCCTTTCATACCAAACTCTTGGAGCTGCTTCAGTCCATAAAGAGCCGTTTTCAACTTATACACATGATCAGAATACTTTAGATTCACAAATTCTTTGGTTGTTCCACATTTGCTTCTTCTTGTAGTATTCCGTTTAGGAAAGCACTTTAAACATCCATCTTCTCAAGTGTGAAATTCTTGGCACATGCAATAGAGACCAACAGTCTTACAGATTCAAGTCATGTGACTGGAGTTAATGTTTCATCAAAGTCCAGTCCCGCTTCTTGAGGATACCCTTGTGCAACCGACCTTGCCTTATTATGTGTGATGTTACCTTCCTTATCAATTTTATTCCTGAATATCCATTTAGTATCACACCTAATCTTGTGACAATTTCTTATACATCGTTTCTTTCAAACTTTTGTAGCTCTTCTTGCATTACTTCAATCCAGTATTCATCAGTGAGAGCTTCTTTGACGTTCTTGGGTTCAAGTGTAAAAGTGTAGCATGTCATGTTGTTCATTACAACCATTTGATTGTAGTATACTTGATAAATCATTTTTCCCAAAGTTTTATGTGTAATTTTTTATTAGATATGCACATCTTTCGGCCTGATATGGAAATTGAAACTCATTTTTTGTGATATGTTGACTACAAGGGCATAACGACATTTTATGCAACAAAAAGAGTGAAATAATGCATCAAGACTAAAGAGCAAGACCGGCACTTGACATACAAAAGACCACGCTAGACTTTGGGCATTTTATGAAAAAAAGTGTTCCAGAGAAAGATTGGTGCTAGACATTTACAAAGACCAGCGACGGACATTGAGCACTTAACAAAGAAAATCAAGAAAGAGAAATATAGGCATTGGACATTCAAAAGATCAGTGCCGGACTTCACTTTGGAAGGGCCAAATCTCCAAGATTCTCAAAGATCTTTTGGATGAAATCTCCGTGATTTACAACTTTTTAAGCTAATTAAACACTACTTTCCTATTTTGTTTTGAACCCTAAGACTCCTTGGGTAAGGCTATTTATATTTACTAGTTTTTTTCCATTAACGAATCTATTCATCAAGCAATTGTCTAATTTTTCAACTCTCAAGGACAACTTCGAAGGAGAAGAAGACGAAGAACGAGGAGTCAAGTTTAAGGCTTGTTTTCTTTACTTCTTTTGTCTTACTTTGTAATTCAAAGATTTTCTTCGAGAAGTTTATTTATTTTATGGCTTCTAGTGGCTAAAACCCTTTTAGCTCGAGCTAATGCAAAGACAATGTGTTCTTATTAATGTGAGTGTGTGAATTTTCTCACTTTATTGAAATTCCTTACGATTAATTCTTATAGCTTGATCTTAATTCTAGTGATTGATTGGCCATCTCTTGTATGATCTAATACTTGGTTTTGAGATCTAGGGGAAGTAAATCATGTAGGAACTAAGTAATAAGAATATCTAGTAAAATTGGCAAGAGATTGTAGCAATTTCTAAGTGCGGCTCATCTGAGTAATCAATTTGGGAAAATATTGAAAACTCAGAATTTCACAGAGTGTAATGCGTTTTTAGTTAACTATTCTACATAGAGATATAGTAGCTTGTTAATTAAAGAAAGAGTCTATGTGCCGAGAGATCAGGCTTAGTTCTAACTAAGGGAATTCCGTCGTTAATCGTGGAAATAAAATCAGTTTAGTGAGGAAAGATACACAATGGCATTAGTAGAACACTAGTCAAAGCATTAGTCCTGGTTAAGTTTCACCCATTAATTAACACTTCATAATTTGTTAATTTTAGATAAGTTAAAACATAAAGTTTTTTCGGTTTGGATTAGAAGTAATAGCATTGGTGGTAATTGCGTGCGAGTCCTTGTGAGATCAACCTTGAAATATTACAATTGAATTAGTACACTTGCTAGGTTGGTTTTAGTGCATCAAGTTTTTGGCACCATTGCTGGGGACTTGTTTATTTCAATATCACTTACTTGTTGTTTGATTTGAGACCAAACCATTTTTTTTTTATTATTGCAGTTTTTTTCCTTTAATTCTATTTCTTTTAGTTGATTTGGAAAAGAAAAAAATATTTTATAGATTTTTGTTCTTTGGTTGTAATCCAGTTTTCTTTTGTTCTGTTTTTTTTCTCTTGTTAGTTTGAGTTTGTTCTTTTTACTCCTTCATTTTATTTGAAATTTTTTGTTGGTTATTTTCTCATCTACGTGATTTTTTTCTTCTCTCTGGATGCAGTTTCATATGTCCAGTGATTCTAAGGACGAATCAGCAACCTTTGATCCCGAGATTGAAACGACCTTTTGGAGGAATCTTGAGGAGAATAAGCAAAAGAAACTTCCAGTAAAAGAGGAGGAGGCTACCAAAGTTCTGATGGGGAAAAATAGAACTCTTAGGGATTATGCTTTCCCAAGGTTGAGAATGCAAATCCCTCTATTGTCAAGCCTGCAATCAATTCCAACAACTTTAAGCTAAAATCGACATTAATTTAGATGGTCCACAATAATGCTCAATTTTATGGACTATCTCATGAGGATCCTAACATGCATATCTCTAAATTCATAGAGATTTGTGATAACATTTAGGCAAATGGAGTGACGACGATGCCATCAAGCTACGTCTCTTCCTGTTTTCATTGAAGGACAAAGCCAAACAATAGCTTAACTCTCTCCCTTCTAGTTCTATTACTACATGGGACCAACTCTCTAAAACTTTCTTGGATAAATATTTTCCACCTGTTAAGACTTTTAAATTGCGTAATAACATCACTAGTTTTGTGCATCTTGCAGGTGAATCCTTTGATGAAGCATGGGAAAATTCAAGGACAACTTGAGGAAGTGTCCTCATAATGACATTCCCAAATAGATGCAGATTCAAATCTTCTATAATGGTTTACAATCAACCTCACGCTCCATGTTGGAAGCCGCTAGTGGAGGGACTTTCTTGAAGAAAGAACCAGCAGAAGCTTGGGATATGATTGAGGAAATCGCTATAACCGACTGTCAATGGAATTCGATGCGCACCGTGCCTGTTAAAGTAGCACCTGTTCATGAAATAGAGAGAAAGTCTCTCGTGTCACAAATAGCAGTACTAACTGAATCTCATCAAAATCTCGCTCAAACCATTGGAGCATTTGTTGGTAATCCATCTAACTCTCATGTGAATTTTGATACTAATTAGGATGTCCACTTTGTAGGGTTAGGGAATAATTCTTATTCCTCCAATTATAACTCCAGATGGAGAAAATCATCCAAATTTCTCATGGAGCCAAGGACAAGGGCAGATACAGAAATCAGTCCAAAATCATCCACCTGGATTCAATCATCCACAAGCAAAAAAGAGATCAAACGTGGAGGAAATAATGGTAAAGTTCCTTAACCAAACTAAGGGTTGGATGTCAATTGTTGATCAAAGATTCACAGTAGCAGAGAGTACACTTTAAAATTTCAAGAATAAATTCCAAAGTATTGATGCCAGCATAAAGAATTTGTAGATTCAGGTTGGTCAAATTGCAAATGCACTTTCTAATCGGCCTAATGGTTTTTTGCCTAGTGATACAAAAAAGAACCCACGAGATTGCAAGGCTATTACACTAAAAAGTGGGAAGGACCTGGACATTCCACCAAAAAGCAAGGTCGAAGAGGAAACTCCATCTCCACAAGAGCAATCACCTATTGAAGATGAAAAGGAAGGTAATGAGCAGAAAAAGGTCCTCGAGGAAAAGGGTAAGAATAAAGGTAAAACTAACTACAATTTTCCACCATTGATTTATCTTTTTTTCCTTATCCTCGAAGTGCAAAAATTGAGAATGATAAGCATGAGTTTAGCAAGTTTCTTTAAATCTTCAAGAAACTGGAGATTAACATCCCTTTTGCAGAAGCAATCTCAAGGATGCTGTCCTATGCAAAATTCTTAAAGGACATCCTGAACAACAAGAGGAAGTTGAAAGACTTTGGCAAGATTTGCTTGAGAGAGGAATGTTCTGCAGTTATTCAGAACAAGATGCCCCTGAAACTCAAAGATCCAAGGAGTTTTAAAATTCCATGTTATATTAGGGACAAATTGTTTACTAATGTCTTGTCTGATCTTGGAGCTAGCGTCAGTCTCATGACCTTCTCTTTGTTTAAACAACTAGGTTTAAAGAATCTTAAAGAAACTACGATGACTCTCCAACTTGTTGATAGATCAATTAAGTACCCTTGGGGTGTAGTAGAGGATGTGTTGGTTAAAGTAAATAAGCTGATATTTCCTATGGATTTCGTTATTTTAGATATGGATGACGATTATGATTTATCTTTAATTTTAGGGAGGCCTTTTCTTGCCACAAGAAAGACTTTAATTGATGTTTACAAGGGATAGATAAATTAAAGGATTGGAGAGGAGAAAGTCATTTTTAATGTTTATAAATATATGGAACATCCCCCCACTCATGACCCTGTGTATTTAATTGAGTTTGCTCTTGATTCTGCAATGATAACTCTTATGTTAACTTAAGCAGGAAAGGTAAAGCTAATGTTCTTGATGATCCTCTTGAAGATTGCATTATCCAAGGTACCACCATTGAGACAACAACTACAGAAGATGAACTAGAAGTTACCAACCTTTTTTAAGCAAATCATTTCGATACAAGATCTAGACCTTCAAAATTTCTGGAATTGGAGCTGTATGGAACGAGGCCTAAATCGAGTGTGAAGGAGCCACCTAAGAATCTTGAATTCAAACCTCTCCCTCCTCACTTGAAGTACATTTTTCTTGTTGACGATGATAAACTGCCACTAATCATCTCATCTTCTTTGACAGGGCAACAAAAGGGGAAGCTACTAAAAGTTCTAAGAGAGCGCAAAAGAGCTTTTGGATGGCAAATAGTGGACATCAATGGAATCAGCCCATCTATTTGCATGCGCAAGATTCTCATGGAAGAAGATCACAAGCCATTTGCACAACCTCAAAGGCGGTTAAATCCCATTATGCAAGATGTGGTAAGGAAAGAGAGATGCGAAGACACTAACCCTGTGCTTATTTGGGAGAAGTGTCATTTAATGGCAAAAGAAGGAATTGTTCTAAGTTATACGGTTTCTGGAGCTGGAATTGAGGTGGACAAGGCCAAAGTGGATACTATTGAAAAACTACCTCCTCCAACAAATCTTCAGACCTTAAGAGGATTCCTGGGCCATGCCGGGTTTTATAGATGGTTTATAAAGCATTTTTCTAAAATCTCTAAACCTCTCACTAGTCTTTTACTCAAGGATACTCCTTATAACTTCTCTCATGATTGTTTGCAGGCTTTTAATATCTTGAAGGAGAAGTTGGTGACAGCCCCCATCTTGGTGGCCCTGTATTGGACATTACCATTTGAGTTGATATGCTATGCAAGTGACACTGCAGTAAAAGCTGTGCTCAGGCAAAAGAGGGGATAAGTATTTTTGACTATTTATTATGCTAATCGTACTTTGAATTCAGCCCAAATTAATTATGCAACCACAAAAAAAGAGTTACTAGCTGTGATTTTTTTCTTTTGATAAGTTTAGGTCATATATGATTGGCACTAAGGTAACTGTTTATACTGATCAAGCTGCTGTGAAGTATCTTTTGACTAAATAGGATTCAAAGCCCTGACACTTTAGATGGATTTTCCTCTTCCAAGAATTTAATATCACTATCAAAGACAAGAAGGGATCGGAGAACATCATTTTAGACCACCTTTCAAGGTTGCCGATAAAGGACGACAAGCATGAGGAAGGGCAGATTAATGAAGAGTTTCCTGAGAAATAGCTATTTGCCATTGTTGTTCAAAGTCTTTCCATGCCTTCATATATTCTCTACATGATCTCATGGAAATTGCCGAAGGTAAAGATCCTTGGTTTGCACCTTTTGTGAACTACTTATCAGATAAGTAACTTCCTGCCACTCTTTCTTATCAGCAAAGAAAAAGTTGTTCAGTGATTTAAACTATTATGTGTGGGATGATCCTTATGTATACAAGGTTTGTGGAGATAATATTATGAGAAAATGTGTTCTCTAGTGTGATTTTAATGGTATTCTTTCTCATTGTCACGATAGCATTATAGGGGGCATTTTAGGGCTAAACGTATTGCTCATAAAGTTCTTGAATCTGGTTTTTATTGGCCCTCATTGTTTAAAGATTCTTATGAGTACGTAAAAACCTGCAATGCTTGCCAAAGAACCGAGAATATCTCAAACAAGAATGAAATGCCTTTAAATAATATTCTTGTGTGCGATTTGTTTGATGTTTGGGGCATTGACTTCATTGATCATTTCCCTTCTTCCTCGAGTCATAAATACTTCTTAGTTGTTGTAGATTTATGTTTCTTAATGGGTTGAAGCCATTGCTAGTCCAACTAATGATGCTAGGGTGGTGGTGAGATTTCCAAAAGAAAAACATTTTCTCTCATTTCGAAACCCCTAGGGCGTTGATTAGCGACGAAGGAATTCATTTTTGTAAAATATGGTGTAACTCATAAGATTGCCACTCCCTATCATCCCCAAACTAGTGGGCAAGTAGAGGTTTCCAATAGGGAATTGAAACATATCCTTAAAAAACTGTGAGTGCATCTAGAAAGGACTAGTTGTTTAAGCTTGATGATGCCATATAGCTTGATGATGCATTATGGGTACATAGTACTGCATTTAAGACACCCATTGGCATGACGCCTTATAGAATAATTTATGGTAAAGCCTGTCATTTACCTATTGAACTAGAATTTAAAGTACTTTGGGCTCTCAAATATCTTAACTTTGATAAGGAAGGTATAGGGGAGCATCGATTGCTCTAACTTAATAAACTTGATGAGTTAAGATTAAGTGCTTATGAGAATGCCAAGCTTTATAAGGAGAGGACTAACGCAATCCATGATAAATGCCTTAAAGTTTATAACTTTTATGTTTGACAGAAAGTTTTGCTTTTTTAACTCTCACTTGAGACTTTTTCTAGGAGAATTGTGGTCAAGATGGTTAGGTCCATACAAAATTGTTCAAATTTACCCATCAGGAGCCATCGAATTGAAAGGTGGAAAGTTTGAAACTTTTAAGGTCAATGGCTAGCATCTAAAGCCATATTTCGAGGGTCCACTCACTATTGTGAAGAAGCTTGTCTACATCACGACTCTCAGAGTCATAAGAGCATCCACAAGAAGTTAAGCTCGAGACTATAAACAAGAACTTCTTCTTTCCCTGTTATAATTTTTAAAAAAAAAAATCACCTGAAAATTTTCAAAGACCAGTGCTGATCGTAATGAACTAACAAGGCCGGTCGTTTAACGTTTTTTTCTATAAACTGCTCCAGAGAAAGGCCGGCTCTAGACTTTTTCAAGAACCAGCGCTGGACTATTCCTTAAAAAAAATAGGAAAACAAAATTCCTCCTTTCATCTGTATCTCATTCCCACGATTCTAGCAGTAAGAAACCCCTCTTTTCTTTCTCTCCTTCTTCTTCATCAAAAGTTTTCCCTTCCCCTTCCAAATTACTTAGAAATTTTTATCACCCATTCAGTGTCAACCTTCTCTTTTCGATTGTTGCAGGCTAACTCGATGAAATCCGTGATGTATTGGTGAACGATTTGAACCCCAGGTTGCTCGTAGTCTACCAAACTTGTGTTGGAATCCGTAGGCAAAAACAAAGTAAAATAAAACTACGGAAATCCACCAACAGGATCTGCACATACTAGAAAAACCGATTGGATAGAAATTACCTCAATGGTTTTATTGTTCGTTGTGGAGCGCTTTGCTTTGTATGCTTCGCCCTCTCTTTGGTATCCACGCGACGAACTCCTCACGCAGCGATCGGGATGCTAGCCGCTACGTGTTACAGCTGTCTGGGCGATCTCGACTATCTCGGTAATCGGTCGTTTTCGGAGAGAGGAGGCTAGATACTATATCGCCGTTCTAGGGTTTAGGGTTTTGTTTTTCTTTAATGAGATAAAGGACGGCCAACAAGAAAAAGGTTAACATAACCTTTTATAGCTGTCAATATCAAAACCCTAAGCTGTCATCTAATGACGATTCAATCTCAGTCCGTCTATTCCTATAATCATCCAACGGTTAGATGAGTAATATTAAGTAATTAATTTCATTTATTCGATTAAATAAAATTAATTACTTATTAACCTACGAGAAAATACAATATGGAATCGATTCCCCCTTTTTGTATACGTTCAACGAATCTGGACACAATCTAGATTCATTGAACGTGGACATTATGCTCACAAGATCGTCTATGCGTGTGACCTGTAGGTTCACTTAACGTTGGCGATGAATAATAAAAAAAATGTCCTAGACATTTATTCACAAAACATAAGCGGCCTCTAGCAAGACATTATGCTTACCCCGAGTTAAGTAAATGTAATAATAACCTAGCATCGATTTAATATTTAGTCCTTTGTCACACGATATCCTAATTAAGTATAAGGCATGGATCAAGTCATCCTTATAAAACTTAATTAACCATTTACTTGATCACCCGAGCAGATTGTTCCAACAAATAATATTAATAACACCTTATTAATACTTATTTGAGCATGGCCATGCATATTTTCCAGTCTTCCTTATCAAGGGGCCCATGGATATCTCTCTCTAAAAGGAGAGGGACAAATCCCTTTCACTATCTCCAATATTCAAGCCATGACGAGAAAATAAGCCAACCAATAATCATAATGATCACCTAATTAAAAGTGATGTTTGACTATGTCAAAACATATTTTTCTCCCCATGCAAGAAACATTAGAAACATTAGGTCGAAGGACACCAAATATAAAACTGAGAAGAAATACTTATAACTTAAACCCATGCAATATTTCTTCTTCACTTTGGGTCATATCCAATACAATATTCTCAATATGTATTTATGAATTGATTTTATATCTCATATTCATGATTTGTAAAACTTGACCATCAATCAACTTCACACTAGTTTACAAGATGTAATAAACTAGGGACAAATAAGAATAGTATTTTATTAGCTATAAGGGTTTTACTATCAAGTCACATACTTGATGACCAAGAGCATAAAATACAATTAAAAAAATACATGCTTCATAAATCATAAATGTGAGTCAATTGGTCTTAGGGCATATACTAACAATCTCCCACTTGCCCTATCACCAATTTGACATGACTCTCAAACCCATTGACCTAGTATGACTCTCATGCTTAAGTTGTGGGAGTGGCTTTGTCAATGGATCTGCTGACATTGTCATTGGTGTCTACTTTGCAAATTTTAACATCTCCACGCTCAATAATTTCTCGAATGAGATGGAAACGCTGAGAATATGTTTGGATCGTTGATGAGATCTAGGTTCCTTAGCTTGTGCAATGGCTCCCTGTATTATCACAATATAGGTCCATTTGGGTTCACAATGCTAGGAATTACACCTAGTTACGTGATGAACTTTCCGATCCAAAGCTGCCTCCTTGGGCTGCATCGGAGCGACCACATACTCGGCCTACTGTAGTAGAATCGGCCCACGGTATCTTGCTTTGAACTCTTCCGACTCACGGCACCTCCATTCAAACAAAACACAAATCCAGATTGCGATCTAAAATCATCTACATCGATCAAAGCTAGCATCCAGTGTAACCATTTACAACAAGCTCTCCTTCACGACCTCAGTAGATCAAAAACATCTCTTTAGTCCTTCTTAAGTACTTGAGAATGTTTTTTACTGCGATCAATGCGGTTCACCGAGATTTGGCTGGAATCCGCTAGTCATGCTTAATGCATACTGAGACATCCAGGGCGAGTGCATAACATGGCGTACATGATAGATCCAATTGCGGAAGCATAAGGAATCTTACTCATGCGTTACGTATCTTCCCTTGTGGTAGGACTTTGAGACTTACTGAGTTTAACGCCATGTGACATTGGCAAGAACCCTCTCTTAGAATCTTGCATACTTGAACTTTTTCGAGTACCTTGTCAATATATCCACTCGACTTAGGCCAATAAGCTTTTTAGATCTATCTCGATAGATCCTAATGCCTAGAATATAGGGCTGCTTCGCCTAAATCTTTCATTGAAAAACACTTCCCCAAACCAAGTTTTTACACTTTGCAAAGTGGGGATGTCATTCCCAATTAACAAGATGTCATCGACATAGAGTACTAAGAAGACTACTGCATTTTACGTAACCCTTTTGTAGACACAAGGTTCATCATCATTCTTGATGAAATTGAATTCTTTAATTGCTTCATCGAAACGAAGATTCCAACTTCGAGATGCTTGCTTCAAGCCATAAATGGATCTTTGAAGTTTACACACTTTACTAGAATTCGAAGGATGAATAAAACCTTGAGTTGTGTCATATACACATCCTCCAGTAGATTTCCATTAAGAAAAGCGGTTTTAACATCCATTTGCCATATTTCATAATCATAATATCTTTGCAATGGCAAGTAGAATTCTAATTGACTTAAGCATTACAAGCTGGAGAAAAGGTTTCATCATAGTCTATACCATGAGTTTGTCTATACCCTTTTGCTACCAATCGTGCTTTGTAAGTGTGCACATTGCCATCCATGTCGGTTTTCTTTTTTGAAAACCCATTTACACCCTATGGTCTTGCAACCTTCGAGTGGATCAATCAAAGTCAAACTTGATTATCATGCATGGATTGTATTTACGATTTCATAGCCTCTAGCCATTTGCTAGATTCGGGACTATGAATAGCATCTTGGTAGGAATTAGGTTCACCTTGATCAATAAGATCAATATTATGATCCTCGGTCACCCAGAAATCCATATCTCTGTGGTATCGAGAAATCCTACTAGACCTTCTTGGCCGCTTGTGTCAAAGGTTCGGGCTCGGTATGAATACGTGAGTCCAGCTGAGTATCCATACTCGGTTCGAAATGGTCTCTTTGTCCTTGAGCTTCTTCAAGATGGATTCTACTCCCACTGACTCTTTTGGAAACGAATTCCCTTTCAAGGAAAATTCCGTTCAGAGCAACAAACACTTTGTTTTCGGATGGAAGATAAAAGTAGTATCCTTTAGTTTCCTTAGGATATCCCACAAACAGAGACACTTATCGGATTTGGGTGCTAGTTTTTCGAGATAATGATCGCTTCACATAAGCATCACATCCCCAAATTTTGAGAAATGCTAAACTAGGTTGTTTCTAGGTCCATATCTCATATGGTGTTTTACGAAACGACTTTAGATGGAACTCTATTTAATATGAATGCGGCGGTTTCTAGAGCATAACCCCCAAAAAGAAATTGGAAGATCTGTTTGACTCATCATAGATCGAACCATATCCAATAGAGTTCGATTTACTGCGTTCGGACACACCATTCCATTGTGGTGTTCTGGTGGAGTTAATTGTGATAATATCCCACAATTTTTTTAGATGTTCGTCAAACTCTTGGCCCAAGTATTCACCACCTCGATCCGATCGAAGTAATTTGATACTCCTTCCAAGTTGATTACGTACTTCATTTTGAAATTCCTTAAACTTTTGAAAGGAATCGGATTTATGTTTCATTAGATAGACATAACCATATCTCTGAAATCATCTGTGAATGTAATGAAATATCGAAAACCTCCTCACGGCTTGTGTGTTCATTGGCCCACATACATCGGTATGTATAAGTTCCAATAAATCGGTAGCCCCTTTCACTTTGCCACTGTAAATGGACTTTTAGTCATTTTTCCCAATAAACAAGAATCACATTTTTCATAAGACTCAAGGTCGAATGAAGATAGAAGTCCATCTTGATGGAGTTTTGATATGCGTTTCTCATTTATATGGCCCAAACGACAATGCCGAAGTAAAGTTTGATTTAAATCATTAGATTTAAATTTCTTTGTATTTATGTTATAGATGGGCTTACTAATGGAATCATGTAGGTTAAGAATGTAAAGTCCATTACATAAAGAGGCATCCCCATAGAAAATACCATTTTTATAAATAGAACTTTTTACCATTCTTAGTATTAAACTCAAAACCATCAATATCCAAACAAGAAAGCTGAAATGATATTCCTACTCATAGCGGGAACATAATAACAATCTTTAAGTTCAATTATAAGCCCCGAGTAGGCAAAAGTAAATCAAATGTCCCTACGACTACAGCAACAACTTTTGCTCCATTTGCAACTCGTAGGTCCACCTCTCCCTTTGCCAAAGATCTACTCCTTTTGAGTCCCTGCACATTTACACAAATGTGAGCTCCACATCCGGTATCTAATACCCATGAAGTAGGAGTAGACATATTAATTTCTATAACGAAAATACACAGGCGGCGAGTCTCACTAGCCTTTTGCTTCTTCTTTTCTTCCAAGTAGAGCTTGCAATTCCTCTTCCAATGACCGGGGTTCATTGCGGTGGAAGCAAGTCCCTTCCTTTGGTGGTTTAACCTTGGGCTTGGGCTTACGCTTGCCTTTAACCCTTTTTGGCCATATCCTTTCCCTTTCCCTTTCCCTTGTTCTTCTTGAGCTGCCCCTTCGAACCATCGGAACATTGGGAGTAGACTTCCTAATGTTTTGTTCGACTCGCTTGAGCATCCCGTGCAATTCATTTATGGACTTTTCCATATTATGCATATTGAAGTTCATGACAAAGCTGATCATAGTCGGAGGTCAAAGAGGCCAAGATCATATCGGTAGCCAAGTCATGACTTACGGGTGCTCCAAGTTTTTCAAGGCGATCAAAATACCCTTTCATCTTAAGGACATGAGCACTAAGCTCGAAGTGCCGGGGGTCATTTTGCAGTTTGTTCAACGCCTTAGTGGTAAGATATCTCTCTTGACGTGCTGCTCTTGGAACATTTCCTTGAGTCTGTTTTATCATCTCATAAGCCTCAACTTTCTCGAATTGCTTTTGCAACTCAGATTCCATCGTAGCTAACATGAGACATGTCACATCGTTAGAATCATCCTTGTGCTTACTATAAGCATCCTTTTCGACTCTAGTGGCATTGTTAGCTGGTTGATTAGGGATAGGGTTCTCAAGTACATATAGCCTTTTTTTTCTTGTTTAAGGACAATCCTTAAATTTCGTGCCCAATCAAGAAAGTTAGTCCCACTAAGCTTATTCTTTTCAAGCACGGATCGCAATGATGTGTTTGAATTGTTTGAGGCCATTATCTACATAGAATTTGCAAAGTAAAATTAAATAAATGAAGCATTAAATTTTCCCTGAAATATTCAACACTTGATATAAATCATGGGTATAAAAATTCATTTTATTCTAATCATAAGTAAGCTTTGGCTTAACACCCATAATTAGATAAAAATGTATTAATGGGATTTACATCTACATGTACGTGCAGAATCCCATATGATGTCCTAGGCTCAAAACCGTTTTGATAGCCTAGTTAAGCCAAACCATTCCAAGCATATGGAAATCACCATTTTCCATCTTCCCCTACTTAGGTAACCATTTATCTCTTGCTTTGGCAATGAGACAAAATGATGATCCAAGCATGGAGAAGTGCTTATGATCATGGAAGACATTTTACGACTTAATTTTATTTTACATGGTTTCAAAAACCTTCTTCCTTTTATTTGTATATAATTTCACAAAACATATATAAAAATAAAAGGAAATAAACTAAACATCTCATGCATAATATATATACATCAAATAAAACGTGTCATAGCATGGCCCCAATCCTATATTGACTTCCACGAGCCTCATGGAAGTCAAAGGTCAATCTAGGTAAGTCTTCATCTCCATGAGCTTGCCTCCAATGTCTTGGCCTTCTAATCTTGTTACATAGGACGAGAAAATATACATAGGAATAGGAAATAAAATTAACCTATTCTAGTAAAAGCTTGATAATATTACATCAACGAAAACAATGACACACAGGCCGTATTTAAAAACATACAACCCATTAACAAAATAAGCCAATCAATCACAAGAGGTAAAGGGCCATGCTATGCACCATGCATCTAAAGATAGGAAGAAACATGCAAAGAAACAACAAGGGGGGTTCCGAGGCGTAGCCCCGAAAGAAAACAGCGGTCCCTAAAATCATGCCGCCGAAATTTTGTTTAACGATTAAACATTAAATCATGTGATTACTGCATATTTGTTTAACAATTAAATTGCACTGATTACGATCATACACCAAACAATTTAGCAATAACAATATTCTGTTTAATTAATCGTATTAATAAGTAAAACGAGAATATGATATATGCGAATCTTATAATTCAATTTACTCAGATTATTACACTAATCAGAAACCTTACTATAAGGCCGATTGAAAACAACATATGTAATCAAAGCGGTAAGAGATAAAATCAGTAAAACCAGTATGTGCGTGGCTCTGATACCACTGTTGGAATCCGTAGGCAAAAACAAAGTAAAATAAAACTACGGAAATCCACCAACAGGGATCCGCACATACTAGAAAAACCGATTGGATAGAAATTACCTCAATGGTTTTATTGTTCGTTGTGGAGGCGCTGCTTTGTATGCTTCGCCCTCTACTGGTATCCACGCGACGAACTCCTGCGCAGCGATCGGGATGCTAGCCCCCTTCGTGTTCGAAAACTGCTCGGGAGCGATCCCTGACTATCTCGGTAATCGGTCGTTTTTCGGAGAGGGAGGCTAGATACTATATCGCCGTTCTAGGGTTTAGGGTTTTGTTTTTCTTTAATGAGATAAAGGACGGCCAACAAGAAAAGGTTAACATAACCTTTTATAGTCATCAATATCAAAACCCTAACCGTCATCTAATGACGAGTTCAATCTCGTCCGTCTATTCCTATAATCATCCAACGGTTAGATGAGTAATATTAAGTAATTAATTTCATTTATTCGATTAAATAAAATTAATTACTTATTAACCTACCGAGAAAATACAATATGGAATCGATTCCCCTTTTTGTATACGTTCAACGAATCCGGACACAATCTAGATTCATTGAACGTGGACATTATGCTCACAAGATCGTCTATGCGTGTGACCATGTAGGTTCACTTAACGTTGGCGATGAATAATAAAAAAAATGTCCTAGACATTTATTCACAAAACATAAGCGGCCTCTAGCAAGACATTATGCTTACCCAAGTTAAGTAAATGTAATAATAACCTAGCATCAGATTTAATATTTAGTCCTTTGTCACACGATATCCTAATTAAGTATAAGGCATGGATCAAGTCATCCTTATAAAACTTAATTAACCATTTACTTGATCACCAGGCAGACTGTTCCAACAAATAATATTAATAACACCTTATTAATACTTATTTGAGCATGGCCATGCATATTTTCCAATCTTCCTTATCAAGGGGCCCATGGATATCTCTCTCTAAAAGGAGAGGGACAAATCCCTTTCACTATCTCCAATATTCAAGCCATGACGAGAAAATAAGCCAACCAATAATCATAATGATCACCTAATTAAAAGTGATGTTTGACTATGTCAAAACATATTTTTCTCCCCATGCAAGAAACATTAGAAACATTAGGTCGAAGGACACCAAATATAAAACTGAGAAGAAATACTTATAACTTAAACCCATGCAATATTTCTTCTTCACTTTGGGTCATATCCAATACAATATTCTCAATATGTATTTATGAATTGATTTTATATCTCATATTCATGATCAGTAAAACTTGACCATCAATCAACTTCACACTAGTTTACAAGATGTAATAAACTAGGGACAAATAAGAATAGTATTTTATTAGCTATAAGGGTTTTACTATCAAGTCACATACTTGATGACCAAGAGCATAAAATACAATTAAAAAATACATGCTTCATAAATCATAAATGTGAGTCAATTGGTCTTAGGGCATATACTAACAACTTGGACACTAATGTTCTTCATGGCCTCCTCTCCTCACCTCTCTCGTGAAGAATACTTTACTACCACTCTCTTATTTCCATAGTATTCTGTGCTAATTGTTGTGTGGGTTATAGTCATTTTTCTATCTTTTGTTTCTTTACAATTAATCCCCTGTTGGGACTGCAGTTCGTTTGATTTTCCCTTGCCAGGATTGCATGTTTCTTGCTATTTTTTTTTTTTTTTTTGGTGTTGTTTGGGGTTGCTTTGTGAGTCTCTGCTTCTGTTTTCGATTTTGGATTGTTTGGTTGCTATGGTTTCTTTTTATCACGTGCTTAACCCTAAATATTTTTACTACTTCCACTCCACGACAGCCCCCCAAAACTAGAGGTAAAAGCTCCTCAATCTTCTTCTGCCACTCTAGCCCCTATTGGTATACCACCCATAAGAACAATCCTCTTGTAGTTGAGTACACTTTGGCCCCATAATTGGACCATGAACTTCAAGTTTTCCGAAAATTTAATACACTTGATTTGGGCCCTATCATCAACTCAGTGGTGTTTTTATCCCCGTCTGGTGCAAGAATTCTATGCTAATATAGAACTAAAGAAGCTGATCCTCATACCCCCATTAGCTCATTTCTTAAAGGTGTTGAGATTACTATTTCCCGCAACACAATTACCACTGCCCTAAACATTCTAGACTGCGGCCCTGACATGCGTCAAGACCACGTGATTTCAAATAACACCTTTCCTTTTCTACTGCCCTCACTAAACTTCATCTCGAAACTATACAAGGAGAACTAACCCTACCAAGACTCATTTCCTTAGTAAAGATCTCCTTGTATGTGAGCGTGTCATTGCAACCCGTTTAAGTACGAATGTTATACCTCGGCTAGAGGATAGAGTGAGGCTAGGTTTAGTGATGTTTATTTTCTTTATAAGTTGATGTTTGGTCGTGGTAGGGTGTCTGGCATACCTTTACCCCAATTATTTTGGAGAGCATTCTCCAAGTTGTCTGCACTAAAAGCAAAAACAAGAATCTTGTTTTTCCCATTCTGATTTGCAGTATTCTTTTTCAACATGACATTTCTTTTGATGCGAAAGAAGAAGAACACTACCAGTGAGGTGCATATCATCAATGAAGCTCTAGCATGGGGTTTTCTTGTGATCACAAGGGTAATTGGAGAAGAAAAGAGGAAGATAGCATAGATGATGAAGAAGAATAGGAAGAGGTAATTGCTGAAGGAGGCCATACTACTACATTGCAGCCTAGTAATGAAGCGGGCCCGTCCCGCGGCCGCCATTCCTCGATGGTAAAACATTTGCCACACGAGATCATGGCAACGCTTACAAGGATAGAACAAACCCAACAACTTTTATTGACCAGGCAGAAAGAGATAAGCAAGCGCCTTGATGCCCATGATGAGAAACTTCAACAACTATGGGAAGCCCTCCCCTCCGATGTTTTCGAGTGGTAGGAGATGACTGCCCCACCCCATTGTGCATCCACTTAGGGGAGTCTCACTTCTCATTTTCTCATTTTCTTTATGCATTATTGGGGACAATGTGTTTTTTCAAGTGGGAAGTGGGGTTGATTATTAGTACATGTGTTTTATTGCTGCTTTATTTATTTTCTCTTTGCTTTTCTCTTTGTTTACTTTCTCTTTGTTCATTCTTGTTCTGTTTTAGAGTTTTTTTCTTTTTTGTGTACTTTATTTGTTTCTATTCCCCTAAGGCTATGCTTAAAGCCATGAGTTGAAACTTTGATTTTGTATGGCTATTATGAGAAGAGAAAAGTATATACTTGTGTGAAAATTTTTCTTGATTCCTATTTTTCAGGTTCAAGGGTATAAAAGACTTTAATCTTCTTACTTGAACTTGGCATAGAATTTTGTTTGCACTTATTTGTGATTTCATAAACTTTGGACCCTTTTGAAAAATTTTCCTAAAAGCTATGCACTAGAACTTGTTCCTTTTCACTCTTAAGGCTAATTTTGTTTGCACTCATTTGTGATTTCATAAACTTTGGACCCTTTTGAAAAATTTTCCTAAAAGCTATGCACTAGAACTTGTTCCTTTTCACTCTTGAGGCGAAATTTAAGACTTGGTTGATTTACTCGGGGATTATATAAGGCCTTCTTTGAACAGTTTGAGCTTTCCTAACTTAATTCTATGTTACATTTTATCTCTAGTTCGTTTTTTAGGCTAATTGAAAAGAATGGTTGAAGACACCATTCACAAAATTCTTTCTTTAAAGCCTAAACTACCTACCTTTAGCCAAAGAGAATTTTTTTTATCTTGTCCCTTTCAAGAAAGTGAATCGTGAGCACTTTTTGTAGGAGTGAGATGATCATGAGGTTAACATAAAGGTGAAGAGATTGATGTTATTGAAGTGATGAAATAATGCTTGAAACGAACGAATGAGTTGAAAAACAAATGATCACAATGAAGGCTAGTATGATTATTATTCTTGCATATGATTACTCCCATGAAATACGTTGACATTTTTAGTGGGGAGTTGTGTGTTTGATGTGGAAAAGTTGTGAAGAAAAATCTAAGGAATGAGGCAAGGTGCAATGCATCTTTTACTGTGTTCTCTTGTCCTTTGTCTACTCCATTCCTTTTGTAAGACAACTATATCCTTAGCCTGACGTTACAAGACCAAAAGTCCTATTTGACTCGAGTTGATTAGCTAAGCCTCATTAGTGGAGAGAGTGCATGGTTACAAGCCTATGGTTGCATTTTGCTTCATTTATTTGTTTATGAAAGGGTGCTTAGTTTGTTTAATCTCTTGTGGGTGCTTTTCAATGAGTTTGCCCAGTGAAAAGTGTGTTTGATTGAACTCTTGAGCTTGCTTGAATCTTGAAACTAGAGTTTTGAAACTCAATCTTGAGTATGTTTGGATTGAATTTCTTGATAGTCACATTAAATTGGTCGATATGCTCTGTGTTTGGAGTATGGTTGAAGGGGACGCTATCGTTTATTTCTTCTTGAGTCTCTTTTATCTTTGTGAGGCCTTCTTTCGTGTCTTTTTATTATCTTGAGTGTTAATTTTGATCCTTGCATCTTTGAGCTTCTTTTCTTTGTTAATTCTTAAGGGCTCTTGATCATGATGTTTCTTTGAGTTTTGCTCGAGGACGAGCAATATCTAAGTAGGTTGTAGTTGATAAATCGAGATTTATCTATATTTTTCCACAGTTTTATGTGTGATTTTGTATTAGATATGCATATCTTTCGGCCTAACATGGAAGTTGAAACTCATTTTTATGATGTGTTGACTACAAGAGCATGACGGACATTTTTTGGAACAAAAAGAGCGAATGCATCAAGACTAAAGAGCAAGATTGGCACTAGACATACAGAAGACCGCACTGGACTTCGGGTATTTTATGAAGAAAAGTGTTCCAGAGAAAGACTGGCACTGAACATTGACAAAGACCAGCGTCGGACTTGAGCACTAACAAAGAAAATCAAGAAAGAGAAAGACTGGCACTGGACATTCAAAAGATCGGTGCCGGACTTCATTTTGGAAGGGCCAAATCTCCGAGATTCTCAAAGATCTTCTGGGTGAAATCTCCATGATTTACAGCTTTTTAAGCTAATTAAACACTACTTTCCTATTTGGTTTTGAACTCTAAGACTCCTAGGGTTATGCTATTTATATTTACTAATTTTTAGCCATTATTGAATCCATTCATTAAGCAATTATCTGATTTTCCAACTCTCAAGGACAGCTTTCGAGGAGAAGAAGATGAAGAACACGGACTCAAGTTTAAGGCTTGTTTTCTTTACTTCTTTTGTCTTACTTCGTATCGAAGATGTTCTTCAAGAAGTTTATTTCTTTTATGACTTCTAGTGGCTAAAAACCTTTTAACCAGGGATATGCAATCGGCAATGTGTTCTTATTGATGAGATTGTGTGAATTTTCTCACTTTATTGAAATTCCTTACGATTAATTCTTATAGCTTGATCTTAATGCTTGTGATTGATTGGCTATTTCTTGCATGATCTAGTACTTGGATTTGAGACCTAGCGGAGATAAATCGAGTAGAAACTAAGTAACAAGAACATCTAGTAAAATTGGTGAGAGATTGTAGCAATTTCTAGGTGTAGTTCATGTGAGTAATCAATTCGGAAAGATGGTGAAAACTCAGAATTCTGCAAAGTGTAATGCGTTTTTAGTTAACAAATCTACGTAGAGATATAGTAGGTTATTAATTGAAGATAGAGTCTTTGTGCCGAGAGATCGGGCTTAGTTCTAAATAAGGGAATCTCGCTGTTAATCGTGGGAATAAAATCGGTTTAGTGGGCAAAGAAACACAATGGCATTAGTAGAACACTAGTCAAAGCATTAGTCCATGTTAAGTTTCACTCGTTAATGAGCACTCCCTAATTTTTTAATTTTAGATAAGTTACAACATAAAGTTTTTTCGGTTTGGATTAGAAGTAATAGCATTGGTGGTAATTGCGTGCGAGTCCTTGTGGGATCAACCTTGATATATTACAATTGAACTAGTACACTTGCTAGGTTGGTTTTAGTGCATCATTACTCCTTTCTTGCTTCTAGTTCTTAGACCTTCTATGGTGTCACCAATGATAGCATCTGTAGGTTGATCTTTCAGAAGTCTTATGTCTTTCTTTCTTGCTATGCCATTGCCCTGAGCGTGAGTCACACTCCCATTGGTGGGTAGGTTTAAGGAGTCCTCAACATCGCTTTGGTCTTTTTGGGTTGTTGTCACTCCAAGTGTGTTTTCTTCATCGTCAATAGTTTGAACAATTAACACTTAGTCTCCTGGTGTTACATCCTGAACAGTCACATTTACTGATTCCATGACTACTCCTGTGCATCTGTTAAATACACAATATGCATAACTGTTTGAGGAGTATCCTAGAAATATTCTCTCATTACTTCTAGCATCGAATTTTCCTAAGTGTTCTCGATCCTCAGGATGTAGCATTTGCTTCAAAATATATGTAGGTAACTTAGCTTAGGTTTCTTGTCCTTCCAGATTTTATATGCTATCTTGTTCATCTAAGGCCTCAAGAACACTCTGTTCATGATGTGAACTACTGTGTTAGTTGCTTCTTCCCACCAACTGTGTGACAATCCCTTGGAATTCATCATTACATGAATCATATCTTGAATGGTTCTGGTCTTTCTCTCAACCAACCATTTTCTTGTGGTGTCTTAGGTGCTGAGAACTCATATCTGATGTCATGTGACTCATAGAACTCTAAGAACTGGCTGTTATCAAACTTCTTGCCATGATCACTCCTCAGCCTTCTTAGAGTTGTGTTTTTCTCTATCTGAATACTTAGATATATGTTTCTGACTACATGAAATGAATCTGACTTATTTCTGAGAAAGTCTATCCATGCGTATCTTGAAAAGTTATCGACACATACCAAGGCATACCTTTTTCCACCAGTACTTTCTAATTGTGCGGGTCCAAACTTCAATGTACATTAGATCTAGGATATGTGTTGTGGTGATATATCCAACTTGGATGTGCTTGGCTCTGACCGACTTACCAATCTGGCAATCTTCACACAGTAACTTACACTCCTTTTTAAATTGAGAAATACCTCTAACAATTTGTTTGCTTCCAAGTTTGTGTAAGTGCTTATAGTTCACATGCCCCAATCGTTCATGCCACAGTTCAGCTTCTCCAATTTGTCCAGTCAGACAGATGGGTTCTTTCATAGCATTCATCCGGTAGCAATTTTCAGTTGTTCTTGATTCTATGATGATGATGTACTTGTCATTGTTTGTCAGGACATAGCATTACCCCTTGTCAAGATACACCAATAGATCATTATCATCACATAGCAGACTAATACTTATCATATTGGCTTTCATCCCTTCGATGTGTAGCACATTAGATAATTTTGGCATTCCAACTATATTTAGTGTGCCTACACTAACTACTCTATTTTTCATACCATCACTGAAAGTCATACTGCTTTTTGACACACTGTATAATCTGCAAGATATTCTTTGTTTCCGTCATATGGCGTGAGCATTCGATGTCAAGATACCAAACACTCCCAAAGTTTGCTAATAGGGATAGATGAGCTATGTTACATCTCAACTCTTCCTTTCTGATCCAAATTCATCGCATTTTGAGTTCTCCTTTGATCAAGGCATGCATGTGTAGCTTTCTTCCTTGCTTCAAATCTCCAATTCTCCTATAGCATTGATGCCATACATGCAAGATCGATTTGCAGTAATCACACATAAGTGGAGACTTCTTAGGTTTTTTTTTTTTTTTGATCAAGTTTCTCTTCTCAGCTCGACTCAAATTATCTTCGATAAACACTCCTTACAATTTGCCAATCGTTGTGTAACTGCTCTCATGTTGTGTAACATGAGTACCTGTTGTGATTCGTACCAGTGTAACCAAGTCCCGATTTTATTCTAGCTGGTTTTCCCACAGAGATTATCTCATCAAGTTTAGCCTTTCCAATATTCAATCTTGTTATTTTGCCTTCAGCCATGTTAACTCTCTTCGTTGCAATCCTTGACCTGAGCCATTAGCTCATAATTTCTTTCTTTAAGGGCATCTTTTGTTCCTGGACCTTCTTTACTTATCTTACAGTTCCTCATAGGATAATTCTTCATCACTATAGATGGAATCATCGTCACTGTCATCTCTGTGATCAATGTGCATAGATGTATCTTCCAAATCTATTATCACATTAAATATCATTGTCTCATTAGAATCAATGTCCTCTTCATCATCTTCAGAATCACTTTTCTTACTATCACCACTAAGAGTAGTATTCATAGATTTGTTCTTCTTCAAAGTATTAGTACATTCTGCCTGGATGTGACAATACCCCTTACATTCTCTGCACTGTATGCCTTTTCCTTTTGACCAGTGTCAAACTTCCTTTTCATTGCACTTCCTTTAGACTTAAGCTTATTAGAGTTTTTCCTATCCCTGCTGTCATTCTTAAACCTCCCATGGGGTTTGGATATTTTTCCAGTTCTACGAAGAAACTTTCCAAAGTCTCGAGTGAGCATCGTAACTTCTTCTTCAGTATAAGATGTGGCATTAGATAAGTTGTGTTCAGCTTTTGGTGCAATACCCTTACTTTTGGATTCAACATCAAGATCCATCTCATATGTCCTCAAGGATCCTAAAAGATCATTCAAAAGAAGTTTTGTCATATCATTCGCTTCTACAATTGCCACAACCATGGGATGAAATCATTCAGGTAAGGACCTTAGTGCCTTCTGCAATAGTTTCTCTTCAGAGAACTCTTCTACCAATTGATAAGCTTTATTTGTAATATCTCTGAGTTTGCCACTAAATTCACCAACTATTTCATCCTTTTGCATCCTTAATTCTTCAAACTGAGTAGTCAACATCTGTGATTGGACATCTTCACAGCATTTGTAACTTCATGAATGGTTTCCAAAGCTTCCCAAGCTTTCTTTGCAAATGTGCAAGTTGAAATTAGCTTAAATTGTTCCTCATCCACACCAGCAAAGATGGTGTTTAATGCCTTAGCATTAGCCTAAGCAAATTTTCTCTCAACATCCGCCCATTTGAGTCTGGACTTCACAACTACCTTAGTCAATTTAGTTCTATCTTCTTCCTCAGTCTTCGTAGGAGGTTTCCATTCAGTCTCAACAGCATTCCATGTAGTTTCGTCCAAGAAATGAATGAAAATCTATGTGTTCATCATCCAGTATGCATAGTTTGTACCTTCGAGTAGAGGAGGTCTTTAACAGATCCACCTTCCTTGGTTGTCATGATGACTTAAGTACTAACTTCTCATGATCGTAACCTACTAGATAACTAGCACAACAAACGGTGCCAGAGCTCTGATACCATTTGTAAGTTAGTACTTAGGCAATTCGTGTAGTGTGACTGATTTTGTTGTGTGAGGAGTTAGTGTAATACACAGTGTGAAAAGTAATAAACAAAAGAAACCCACAAGACACAGCACTTAATAACGCAGTTCGACCAAGCCTACGCCTGCGGGGCCACGCCCATAAAGTAATTCACTAATAACTGTCAACATAGTACAAGAAAATATCTAGCTCTTTTAAATATCTAGTGTTTTCCTAGTGGAATCAGTGCAAATTCCCTTTGCACACTGTATAGTTGCATCTCTTCAACTCTTCAAGGCTCCCCCTTGGAGCAAGCTACTTGATATTGAATCCCTTCAAGTCTTCAACACCGTTGAACTGCAGCACAACTTCTATCCCTAGAAGTTATGGCCTTCAAAACAAGAACTCCATTGAATTATGAAGGATGAACAGCAAGCATCAATGGAGAATCATAGTGTTTGAAGTTTGTGACTGCACAAGCTCAACCACCATGAACCGCCATCTCCTCTCTTGCAGAATGTCTTCAAAGAATTGCAGAATGACTAACCTCAAACTTCAATTACAGTGCTTTATTTATATATGTTGAGGCTCATTGGTCAGTCTTGTATCAATGAATTTGGACCAAGGATTTAGTTTCCAAAACAAGACTTCTAGTTTTGATTCCCTTCAAGTCCTATTTTTCTTAGGATTCTGGCCTTTCTTTATGCTTTCAAGTTTCCTTAACTAGACTTCCACATCACAACTCATAATCACATATTCTTCAAAATTAACTAAGTTTCCTAAAACGATTTCAATACACAGTACCGCTGCAAATCGGTAGCTTTTGTGCCATCACATGATTAACCTGTGTGACAAATTTCTACAATTATTTTATTTAATAGAGTAATGGTCAGTTGAGTAATCAAAATATCCTTTTTAATCTTGCTTATAGTTCATGTAAGACTCACATATTTTTTATTGCTTGATCTCACTGTTAAATTAGTGGCGAGGAGTAAAACTTCTGGAAATAAATGTTTGAGGACTAAAAAATGAAAACAAAATTAAGGATTAAGTTAAGACTAAAAAAATTTTAAGGACTAATATTGCCAATTAAATTTGAAATGAGAAAAACAAAAAGAATTCAAAAAAGCGTTAACAATTCAAACACTAAAAAACCTTTGGAAATTCATGAATAATTCTACCTATATATTGTGCTTTTTGCGGCTCTCGGAGAAAGGGTGAGTAGGTGGCCGAAGAAAAGGAGAGAGAGGAAAAGACAACGGTGACGGTGTCGATAGCCTGGGCGGAGGATAGTGTGCTGCGGGGGGCAATAGAGAAACCAGTAGACCTCATATTATGTAGAAAATCAAGCTAGGGTTTGATAAACACAGAGAACTTGTAGAAGAAGAAAGAAAACTTTGGAAATTTTTGTGTGAATTTCTTATTAAATAAAAAAACTGTAAAAAGTTATATGTGTGTGTGTGTGTACAATTTCAGTGGAGAGATAAAACTCCCGCTTAACTACTTAAACTACCATTCAAGAGAAATAAATAACATGCTAGCTTGATTAATGAATGTCCAATAGAAACATTCCAGTTATACACCTAAGTGGGGCATACTTGCCAGCTATACATTTGCTCCTCCTTTCCTTTCAGCCTTTGAATCTACTTCTAACATTTCCTTATCCCTTTTTTATCTGAAATATCATTGCCTTCTTCTTTGCTTCTTTCCTCAATTTCATTTCCAGAATTAGCAACAGAAGCATCTCATTCTTCATCTTCAACATCCTCCCACAAGCTGACACCCGGTATATATTTTCAAGTTCCAATTATTCTATCAGACTTTTAAATGGAGCTATACCAAGTGGTTTGGTAAAAACATCAGCCAATTGCTTAATAAAGGACACTGACAACGGTTTCAAGATTCCTGCCAAGTATCGCTCTCTAACAATATGATAGTCTAACTTAATGTGCTTGGTCCTATCATGAAACACTAGATTTTTTGCGATGTGTAAAGCACTTTTACTATCACAAGTGAGGGGGACAGCTTGTTCCTGGTAAATGTGTAGATCACTCAAAATATAGAGCAACCAATGAATCTCAGAGGTGACCATTGTCATGGCCCTATATTCAACTTTAGCTGGGCTTTTAGACATTGTAGATTACTTTTTAGACCTCCAGGACACAAAAGAATTTCCAGGAAAGATTCAAAAACCAGTGATAGACTTCCTTGTTTC
This sequence comes from Catharanthus roseus, assembly GCA_028651295.1. Classification (NCBI taxonomy): domain Eukaryota; kingdom Viridiplantae; phylum Streptophyta; class Magnoliopsida; order Gentianales; family Apocynaceae; genus Catharanthus; species Catharanthus roseus. The sequence continues at coordinate 2,663,009 of JAPQWS010000140.1, read as the reverse complement.
TGTACAACCTGTCCCAATCACTACACTGTAGGCTGCAAGTTGAGTTACATTGCTAGCTCCAAATAACAACCCTTGCCCTGGTGCTGCCTTCACATACCTCAACACCCTATGCATCCTTCCAATTAATAGCATAATTGTGACAATTGCTGAATAGCATAATTGATATCTGGTCTAGTAATAGTCAGATATAATAACTTGCCAATAATGCTTCTATACTCAAAATTACAGGACAACAATTTTGAGTCACTATTACTCAACTTAACAATAGATTCCATAGGAGTTGCAGCTACTTTGCTAGACTGAAAACCAGTTTCTTTTAACAAATCTAATGCATACTTTCTCTGTGTCAATTGTACGCCTTGAGAATCTCTTATAATTTCCATTCCCAAGAAATATATGGCCTTCTCAAGATTTTTTATCTTGAATAAGGTATGTAGTGTATCTTTAACATCTTGAATAACCCTACTGCATCATTGATAACAAGGATATCATCAACATACACTAAAAGAACAACCATGACTTTAGCAATCCTTTTAACAAAGAGACTATAATCATGCCAACTTTGCCTAAAACACATCTACAATAGTCTGTGAGTGAGCTTGGCATTCCATTGCCTAGAAGCTTATTTGAGACCATGCAGAGATCTATTTGACTTGCACAATGATTCTGCAGGTGTAGAATAACTAGGGGGTAGCAGCATGTACACTTCCTCATATAATTCTCTATGTAGGAAAGCATTGTTAATGTCAAGTTGGTGCACCAACCACCCTGATGTGGAATGATCTTCAAGAGCATAAAATTTCATCCAAGAAGTGAGGGAGAGAACAAACAAAACAAGTGTAATAAGTAGAAGAGAGAAAGTGCCTTTGAAAGGACTTGAAAATGTTAAACTTCAAGTAACCTTGGATATATTAAATCCAAGACCTCAAGAAGGTAGTGTTTGTCTATCAAGAGTCTGTTGTTGTACCTTCAGACAGGAATAGAGAGAGAGTGGATCAGGATGCAGATTATGTTAGAGTTAGTCATTTGTCTATTCCTACGGCTGACTCAGTTGGGGCTGGAGTGTTATGTCCCCGAGCCTGGTTGAGTCGGAGGCTCTCTTCGGGTCTTTTGATGTGGTTGCTTTGTCGGGGAGTAGCCAAGGTGAGGCTTTGGTGGAGGTTCCAGTTCAGGAGGAAGGTGATCTTTTCGTAAGGAGGGGTCGTCCTGAGAAGACAGTTCAAAAGGCTGTATATTCCGGGAGGTTTAGGGGGAAGCTGGGTCTGAAAGGAATTGCCATGCATCTGCAGCGAATAATAGGAAGTAGCTGATAACTTTGTCTAAGAGTCCATTGCGGGATATTTCTAATTTCCTAGAGTGTGAGAGTGGAAGTGGTCTGGTGAAGAAGTCTAAGGTGGAGATGTCGATGACAATTCCAGGGTCTGTTGCTGATGTTTCTTCTGATGTACCAGCAGTGGAGACTATGATGCAACCCTGCCGAGCCTAATGAATTTCTTATTATGGAATTGTCAGGGCGTGGGCCAACCCCGAGTAATTGAAGCGTTACGGGACTTGATTAAGTCTCACAATCATTTTGTAATTTTTCTTTTTGAAACAAAAATGCAAAAAAAAATAGAGCTTTTGATTTATGTTATCGTTTGGGTTTTCCATATTGTTTTACTGTTGATATGGTTGGTTTGGGAGGAGCTTAGCGTTGTTCTGGAAGGATGATGTTGATGTTTCCTTGCTTTCTTATTCTATAGGTCATATTGATGTTAAAGTAACGAGGTTGGAGAGGGGGGAGGAATGTTACTTTACTGGTTTCTATGGTAACCCGGTAGTGGATTTAAGACAAATCTTGGAGGTTGTTGGAAAGGGTGGGAGAATATAGAACAGGGATGTGGTTCTGTGGTGCTGATTTAATGAGGTGTTGTCTAGGAATGAGGTGTGTGGAAGGAAAATCCACTTCCGGGTGGACTTGGAATGAGGGGAGGGGAGTGTACTTGGTGTAATAAAAGGGGGTGCGGATTGTTCTTGGGGTAGATTGGACGGGGGATGGCTAATTGTGCTTGGAAGGACTTATTCTCTTCGGCAAAGATCACCTTGCTAACTTCTCATCACTCTAATCATGGGCCTCTTTTACTTCCTCTCCAGCCATCGCCACTTGTCAATCTTCAAAGGGGGAAGAGGCCATTTAGATTTGAGCCCATGTGGGCTAGAGAGCAGGTTTGTAAGGAGAAAGTCTCCCAAGATTGGGGGGTTTTTACGTTACATGGGAACGGCTTGCATGGGAGCCGGGTGGATAACTTGATGGCAAGTTTGGGAACTATCCTACGGAAGTGGGGTAAGGAAACATTTGGTAAATTGGAGGAGAAGATTAAAGGGGCAAAAATGAAACTCCAGGATGTGATTGCTTTAAGTGGTGATGGAAAGTCATTTGCGGATGCGCAAAAGTTGAAGAGATATCTTGATCAACATGATGCTTATTAGAGGGTACGTTTGAGGTTAAACTGGTTGATTCAAGATGATCAAAATACGGCACATTTTCATCACCATGCTTCCCAATGAAAGTCCAGGAATTTTATTAGCTCTTTAACAAATGGGTCTGGTACTGGTCTTACTACTCCAGAGGACTTCGAGGCTCACATTGTAAGTTCTTATTCTCGTATGTTTTGTACTAAGCATGTGCATTTCAATTATGATACTTTACTTGAGGATGCTTCTGTTCCTTGTCTGAGTGCTGTGTATGAATCTTTTGAGTAGTTCTTTTTCTTGTGAAGAAGTCCTTTCTGTTCTAAAGGATATGTTTCCTACTAAGTCTTCTGGACTTAATGGTTTTCATGCCCTTATCTATCAAAATTTTGGGATATTGTAGGCACCGATGTTTTGAATGTTGTGCTCGACTTTTTGAATGGCTCCATGGATATTTCTGCTTTAAATGAGACTTTTATGGTTCTTATTCCAAAACTCAAGGATCCTAAGAAAGTGTTTGAATATCGTCCCATTAGTCTGTGCAATGTGGTTTATAAGCTTATCTCTAAAATGTTAAGTAATAGACAGAAAAATATTTTCCCTTCTATCATTTCTAAATCACAAAGTACTTCTGTGAATGAGCGTCTGATTACAGATAATGTCATTTTGGCCATTAAGGCTTTTCATTCTATGCATGTTGGTTATATGTATATTGGGAAACCTTTTAGGGTGGTTAAATTGGATATGATGAAAGCCTATGATCGGGTGGAGTGGGGTTTTTTGCATGAATGTTGCAAAAGATGGGATTTCTTGTTAAATTGGTGGAGATGATTATGCTTGTGAAAGTACCGTCTCTTTTAGGGTGCTTATTAATGGCAAACCTTCGCCTTCTTTTACACCTACAAAAGGGTATCAAACAAGATCCTCGGAGTCCTTAATTGATTTTCATCTGCTCAGAAGGTTTTTCTGGTTTAATTCGAAAGGTAGTTCAACAACAGTTGTGGCAGGGTATTCCTTTTGGACGGTCAGACTTTTCCTAATACATTTTTTTTTTTTGCAGATGATAGATTATTATTCCGAAAGGTGTCTATGGAAGGTATCCACTCTTTAAAGTCGATCCTCTCAAAGTATGAAGCTTTATTAGGTCAGAAGGTTAATTTGGAGAAATCTTCTATTTTTTCTCTAAAAGGGTAAAGGAGGTAGAGCAAGAGAGCTTAGCGCAGCAACTTGGCATGACCCGATCACATGGGAAAGGAAAATATATGGGGCTCCCTTATCTCATTGGATGTTCGAAGAAAGACATTTTTGCTTTTGTACATGAAGTCTCTAAAAAGACAAAAAGGGTGGAGGGAGAAGTTACTTTCTCAAGCTGGGAAGGAGATTTTGATCAAATCAGTGTTCCAATCTAATACCAACCTATGTGACGTCCATATTTTTGTTGCCTAAGACATTGTGTGATGATATTATTTCTATCATTGGACAGTTTTGGTGGAGTGGTGGAGGCAAGGAGAGGGGGCAAGTGTACTTATCACTATAGTAATAGAGATACACCCGGTTTGTCGAACTCAAAAATAAATAAGCTCAATTACTAACCGTTTTAGTTAATGTCTAGTCTAACCAAATTAATCTTTGAGAAAATATTTTAAAAAACTACTAAGAAAACAATTAAATGGAAGCAAAAGTTTAAAAGGTAGAAATTTGAAAAAAAGAGTTTGAATGATGGAATCCCCTAAATTTTGTCAACTATTTTAATTTGAAAATCATAAAACGATGTTTGAAAACCCAAGGTGCAATTCCTATCTCTAGGTGAAGGCCACTCTACTCAAAAACCTTTAGAGGAGAACTGTTGCTCTCTGTAAACCTAAAAGTACAACAAATATCTCTATTCAATCACCAACTTTTATTATCCATATTCAATCACCAACTTTTATTATCTATAATCGATTTGGCGCAAATTAATTATCACAAAAACATAATTGGACAAACCAAAATAAAATAAACATCAATTGTATAACATCCAATTAAAAATCACATCATTCAAAATTTAAGGTTCAATTATTATCCATACAATGAAAATCTAGCCACTAAATATCCTAACAGAAATCGAATTAATAATAGTATTCATAGGTAACATCAGAAAAGAAAGCTTATGATGAAGAAGATTCGAGTCCATGATTCCAAAAGCCACCCGAGCTCGTCTCTCGATTTGCTTGATGAAATCCAAAATTACTCCTTAAAACTTCTTCAATCTTCCCCCAAAAGCTCCAATTTAATGTTAATTGATGAAACTAATTGAAGAAGAATTGGAAAGGGTTTTATTGCCAAGTTTCGCGCCCAATGCTCCTTCTCTAAACCTAAACTCTAGAATCTCCCAAAAGAGGGGGAAAATTACATAAAAATAGCAGAAAAAAGCATTATCTACCTAGTAGTCGGGACCTACCGCGTGCGGTAGGTCGAGCCCTACCGTCCGTATTAGGATTCTGTCCAAAATATTCCTTGAATGCTCGAGAGCTACCGCATATGGTAGGTCTAGCCTACCGTCCGCGGTAGACTTCTGTTTTTCTTCTTCTTTTGTCCTCCAGGCCTATTGTGTATGGTAGGTTGATCTACCGCCAGTGGTAAGTCATCTTTCTTGGTACCGGCAACTTCCATTCTCTTTGTTTTCGCTCGTTTAACCTTGTATTCTCCATCTTCTTTATCGAGAAGTACCTGAAATAAAAGTAAAAGAAAATTGTATGAATTATACATTTTATATATTAAAACATCGTAAATGAAAATAACCTATAAAAGCACTGACAATATGACACTTATCAAATGTCAACCTTAGAGAGAGATGGCGGAGGTCTGATTGGGAGTTCAAGTGGTCCGAAAAAGGTTTGGAAATTGCTGTGGGAACTGAATTTAACCCCCCAAGATTCGAATGTGCTCAAGGCGGCTGATGACTGGAACCTTGGCAACAAGGGAAAATCTGAGACGTAGGTTGCAGTTGGATGATGTCAATTGCCCTATATGTGGTCTGGATGTGGAGACAGAATGTCACTTGTTCTTTGAATGCTGATTTGCACAGCAGGTTTGGTGTAGGGCTGATATGGATGTGGGTGTTTGGAGAAGCGAGAGAGGCTCGTGGGTGGATTTTCTTATTGTAAGTTACGGCAGCAGGATGTTAGGCTACTGGAAAAATTCATGATGCTTGTGTGCGGTATATGGAGGTATCGGTGTGCTCTTATCTTTGAAAACAAAATTCAGACGATGGAGCAATTAGTTGGAGGTGTGTTGGCATTTTGGGAGCAGTACTTGGAGGCGTAAGGGCTGGTTAGTCAAAGGAGGCAGCGACGAGTTATGCAAAGAAACCATGCTACTTGGCATAAACCTGTATTTCCAGCATGCAAATTGAATGTGGATGGTGCGTTTTTGTAGGGTTATGGGTGGGGCAACAGCTGTTTATGAAATTGGGAAGGCGAAGTAGTTGCTGCGACTGGTAAATCATTGCAGAATTTATGCACGGCAGAACAAGCTGAATTTGAATCATTAATGCTTGGTTTGGAGCTTATGAAGTTTGTGAGGTTACAAAGTTTTGAAGTTGAGGCAGATTGCGCTGCAATAGCAGCAAAGCTGAAGTATAGAGGAAGAGATTTTCAGCCATGGGACCGTATGTTGATGCTTTTCACGAGTTCACTTCTATTATGCCCTTCTTGGGCATTTCTCTTGTTTATAGGGAACAAAACAAGGTAGCGGATAGATTAGCTGCTTTTTCGTCTTCTTTGAATGTTGTAATTTTTTTATTAAGGCATGTTTCAGAATATGTACTTTTTTCTATTCGTACATACTTGATCTCTTAATATACTTAAACTCTTTTTTATACAAAAAAAAGAGAAATAAATAATTTAAAATGTCTTTTTTAATTTTTGTTATCTCGGAACCACATTTCTTCTATCTTCGAAATCTTTGGACTAAATCTACATTCCGAAGGCATATTTTCTTTTGTCTTTTTATATCAGGTTCCTTTCTTTTTTTCTAAAATCTCTTGATACTTAATCTAGATTTGAGCGACTCATCAGTTTTTTATCAAATTCCTAAGCATTCTTCCAAAAAAACTGATACGCCCAAAATCTTTTAGTTTGTTATTTTTTAGGGATTTCATGGATACTGTTCTTACTATAATGCCAATGGTGTCAAGATTTAGTTTGGAAGAGGACGGAAGAAGATTGGAAGTGTATTTGTTTGTCTTTATTTTGTTTTGTGCCTACCCAGGTTTACCGAGGTTAGGCCCTTTTTCTATTGCCAAGGATATTGAGGGTTTGTCTCTTATCCATTTATGTAATTTATTTTCTATTGTTCAATACAACTATTTATTTTTAAAAAAAAATGGGTGATTTTGACTAATTTCTCTTATTACCATCCTCCTGCAGTTTTTTTTCACAGGGAAGGCCGCTTCCAAAAAGATGCCTATCAGTTTGCATTGTTTGTGGCACTTCTCTATTTTCTTGTACAGTTTTTGAGGACAACCTTGTAAAACTTTTGATTTCATATACTTCAGACACTTCATAATCCTTTTTTGTTACAATCACATACATATAAAACTAAGTTCAGTCTTCATGCAATGTAAAAACTGCTCTTCCCTCTTTGCCAATCCTCCACAACACAAGCAACTATTGCCCATAAATTGGCTTCAAAAGCTATCAGAGTGGCATCAAAAAATGCAACCAAGAACAGTATTTTGGTCCAAGAAAAGGGAATTATCAGAGCAAACTCCATTCAAATCATTAGAGAGACCAGATTTCCTACAGAAATAACACATTGAAAGATTCAAAGTGGCGGAACTGTTGCCTTTTTCTTTAAAGGCAACCACAAAACCAGTTCAAAATATCTCCACAATACTAGAAGAAGCCTCACATTTGGCTGACTTATTCAAAGGGAACATATTCATTCAAGGAATATTGATCAAACCAAAAGTGAAACGCGCAATTTTATAAAAAATTTTCAATTTATGTAAGATTATACAAATCAAAATGAAGGCTAAAAAAACATGTCAACTGTAATATGTATCGAGAAACAAGCTAAAACTATTTAATGTTAAATAAGTAACATTTCTAAGTTATTTTCTTCTTCACCCATGGGTATGCTGCATGACCGTTTCTTAATTTCCACAGAGAACTGAGAACATACATGAGAAACAGAAAACGTAAAAATCTCAATAATTGGTCCTTTCTTTCTTTCTTTTGTGGAGGAACAGAAAATGTTCTTTTATGAAAAGAAGATTTACAAATAAAATCTATTCGGTATATAGCTCAGCTAAAGTGACTGAGATGTCAAAGAGTCCTAAAAATTTCCCAGAAGTTAATTTCGGCAAGTAAAAAGAGCAGATAATAATAATAATAATAGAACAAAAGGAATCAGAACGACACATCATGAAGAATATACCTTGCTTGAAGTGTGACCTGCTCAATCAAGTAAATTGTATATGATCGCATAAAACAACAGGAATGTTAAAAACAATCCTCTATTTAGACTGTCAGCCGAAGATAAAATGTGACGCCCACAGAATACACATTTCCTGACTTTTTATCTATCACTTTGATGCTTGAAGAGCCTGTAAAAATGGAAAGGTTTATCCAAAAGCCGTATTAAATTGTTTAAGGACCCCATGTGTCCATTTATAGCAGAAATTCAGATGCTAACAACTTTACAGAAGCTTAAAATAAGAAAACTCTATATGAATTTAAGTTGTAACAAACAAAATTATGAAGGTGAAGAAAACAAATGCATGAATTATCAGAACTTGCCATAACTACAAAATGGTTGAGACACATTGCTCCCAAGCATTCTCAAACAGCTCCTCCAAACAGCAGACACTTGGCACCCACAATATTACGCCATAGAAAACTTATCTTTATCAAAAGCTCCGACAACCAGTAGCACTTAACACCCCAATCTTAAGCCTCAGAAAAACAGCCTAGAGTAAGTAAAATGCTTATAGAAAACTGGATACCTATTATAACCTTGCTTTGCTGTCCATAACCAGTCGTATTGTCTTCATTTACTCCTCAAAAGAAAACCAAATGAAATTTCCACTGAAAGGGGGTCCCTTTCATGGGTTTTATCCAACATTGACCAAATATTAAGGTAAATTTATGGTTGACAAGGCTACTCAAAGTAATCTTTTGCTGGTTCCTAAGTTGACAAGAAAAGTTTAGATGCAGCACAAAGGGAGCAGAGTGGCACAATTTGCTTTTCTCTATACCTGCAGGAGTGTCTGATAGGATCACAAATGGCTCAATGGATGGTACCAAGTTTGTGGACAAAATGTATCAGAGAATCTTCATTTCAAAGAGCATAAGGGAGGTCTCAAAGGATTCTATTTGCATAAATATTCAAGTTAGAGGCCAAGGAATGGATTGAAAATTCACAAGCTCCTTAACAGCAAAAGAGTGTGATCTTGCATTGCCTGACAGCTTGGACACTTTTGCTTCAAATATAGTTTTGACAAACTTCAACTCCAAGAACAAAGAAGCTTCCTTCATGAAGCATGTCCGAATCTGAATTTGTTTGGTACTCCAAATCATGGGAGCAAGTAAGCCCATTTGGACGGCATTAAGACATCAATATTTGAATCTGTCGGTTAGAGCCTCAGAATGGACCCGGCGCCATATCAAGAACATCAAGAAAAAACCGATGCCGGATGCAAGTGCTGGAGCTACTGGACTGCTTGACCATCTAGCGCCGGATGGAGGAATCCGGCGTTGGATTCAGGATGGGCTGGACGTTAATTTCAGCCATTTTTGCTCAACTTAAGCTATTTAAAACGGTTATTTAGCATTTAACTATATAACTAATTGGGTTTTGAACCCCAAAACTTTCAAATTACGTTCTTTTAAGACAACTAGGGCTTGGGGTCTATAAATGCCCCTTTATTGTATGAATTCAGCTTTGATGTATTGAGATATTTGAAAGAGATGAAGAGGGTTTTCTTCCATTCTTCTACCAACAGTATTCTTAGGGCTAAGTCCACCCAAGATGCGTCTCTAAATCCTTGGATAATTTACTCCACTCTCATCTAGGGGTTCTAATCTCTTAGTTATCACAGGGTTTTAGTGGGTACCATTATCATCTAATTCTTGGGTTCCTTTTGTTGTTCTTGGGTTCTTGAGTTGATGGTTGATGAAGAGATTGGTTTCTATATCAATGGTTCTCCTTACTAGTAAAGTTTAAATATGCAATAAACAAGATTTATACATGAAGATAAAGAAAGACATAGAAAGAAAGAGTGTTGTCTAAACCTTGTCATCATGGGTGATCACCCTTAAATCCAATGACTCTGGCCATGCCCCTGCCATCTTCTTGCTGTGTTCTCTGCCACACTCCCCTCCAATTCGAGAAATGAATAAATCATGATTTACATATTCTATAAACAAGAGTTAACATTGCTCATATGTGTAATTCATGTGCATTTCCTCTCTTATCGGGGGGATTTTCTGTTCAGGCAAACCAATATTAGAAGTATATTCAGTTTCTGTTTCAGCAAAATCATTAAGCCTCTCAAAACCCATAACATAATACTTCAAAAAAGCAAATTCATTAGCCTAGATTCAATAGTGGCCTTAGTCCAGTGAACCCAGAGTAGAAACAATCGAAGCCAACATTAAATTACTCAAAAAAAAAAAAAAAAAAAAGGATCAGTATTATCTTTGAGTTCATGGTAAATATTAAAACTGATTGTCTTCTAGAAACCAGAAATTATTATTTGAAAAGAAAATTGTGAGTATCTAAACTCATGACTGATACATGACCAAAAGAAGGTCTATCTATAGTTTCTTCTTTTTCAACAAAAAGATGGAAAACCCTTTTCATCCAAGAGTCTGGAGCTCAACATTCCCCCATAAATTAACAAAATGTTGTACTTTAGATTTCACAGGCAGTAGCAAAAACTAAATTAGCAAGGCTTATACAGTTTAAACATGCCATAAACAACATTTATACACATAAAGATTCAAAGAGAGAAAGCAAGAGTGTTGGCTAAACCTTGTATATAGAAGCAATCCATGTCAACATGGATGATCACCCGATGACTCTGGATGTACCACTGGCATCTTCTCGGCGTTCTCTGCCACGCTTCCCTCGAATTTGAGAAATGACTAAATCATGTTTCATATATACGGTAGACTAGATAACTCTGCTCAAATCTACAATTCATGTGCATTGTCTTTCTTATGAACTGGTAGCTAATGCGATTGTAGGGGGAATTTGACCATCTTCTATTCAGGCAAACCAACATGAGAAGCATATTCAGGATGTGTTTCCGCAAAATCATTGAGCCTCATCTCAAACTTTTAGACCCCAAAATTCATCAGTAAAAGGTATAACAATAGCAACATTGAGAACTTAATCCTGATTGGATGAGTTCAACATTCTGTAATTGTATCAGCATCTTGACTCTGCACCATATGCTGAAGGAAAAATGTTAAAACCTCATAAATCTCAAGTTTCTGGATATGTCTTCTGTCACCAGTAACAAACACGTGAATTCGGCTTTTTATTTCAATCCAACTGCATCCAGGAACTCTCTTCAACCCTTTATCCCTGATCTCATGCCTTATTGCAGATACACTCTGCCATCTTCCAGCAGCTGAATGTGCATTGGATAGCATGATGTATGATGAAACATCTCCAGGATCTAATGCCAGAATCTTACGGGCTGCGAACTCTCCCAGCTCCATATTTGAATGGATCTGGCAGCCTCCAAGTACAGCCTTCCAGAATCCGATGCCTGGGTCAAAAGGCAACTCGGCTATCAATTTCTCAGCTTCTTGAAATCTTCCTGAGCGAGACAACAAGTCTACAACACAGGCATAGTGCTCTGGCCCGAGCATGCTAGAGTCTTCAAGTCTAGCGTGATTGAAGAATGAGCAGCCTTCATCCACAAGGCCAACATGATTACATGCCAACAGTAAGCCGAGAAGAGTAACACTGTTAGGCTTAATTCCACTATATTTCATCTTCTGAAACATTTCTACGGCTTCCTTCCCTTTCCCATTTTGTGCATAACCACATATCACTGCATTCCAAGACACTACATTCTTCTCATGAAGGTTACAGAAAGCCAACAGACTATCCTCCATACTCCCACATTTTGCATAAAAGCTAATAAGAGAATTGCCAATGAACAAACCAAGGTCGCCCAAGAACTTTAGAGCAGAAGCATGAAAACATCTCCCCATTCCTAGTGCAGCTATATTAGCAGCCGCTATGATGGCACAAGGAAAGGTAGAGTGACTCGGCACAACCCCTTCTCTTAACATCTGTACAAAAAGATGCACAGCTTCTTCATTGTTCCCCGTTTGGCTGCAGCCACTAACCATAGCATTCCATGACACAACATTCCTCTGCGGAATTCTCTTAAACAGCTCCATAGCTTCGTTCAACCTCTCTTCTCTAAGGTACCCAGAAATCAAAGTCGTGTAAGACACCACATTGGGATTCTTGGTTTCTTCAAAAACCTTCTGGGCTTCCTGGACTGTACTTATTTTTACATAGAAGTCAATAATTGTACTGCCCACAAACACATTCGAACCAAGGCCTATTTTCAATGCACACGCATGAAGTTGCTTTCCTAAATTAAGTTCTTCAAGAAGAACAGATGAGTGTACCACAGTGCCAAAAGTGAACTCATTTGGCCTAATATCCAGCTCAAGCATTCTTGAGAACAAAAAAATACAATCTTTATGGAGGTTACATTTGGCCAGCCGGCCAAGCAGAGAAGTGGCAGACACTACATCGCACTTGGACAATTCGTCGAACAGCTGAAGTGCGTTCGAGGATTCATTAGACTTGTAATTTGAACCGAAGGGGCTGAGTTCAACATCTCGGTTGCCAGCATTCGTAAGAAGCTTTCGGCTTTTAAGTAGGGATTCATGAGCTGAAGCATTCCCTGATCTGGCTTCGGAATATTTGAATTTGGTCGAGGGAGGGAATCGTTTTAGGCATACCGTTCGTCTCATCTCATGGGTTCGGCTTAATTGATCACTAGACTGAGATAGTAATCCTTATAAGGCTAGCGATATTGGCAGAGCAATTTCAAACGACAATTTTATTCTTCTCTTGCTCAATACTAATATGTTGAAGATGAAGAATGGAGATGCTTCAGTTGGTAATTCTGGAAATAAAATTAAGGAAAGAAGCAAAGGAGAAGGCAGTGATATTTCAGATAAAAAAGGGAAGAGGAAATGTTGTAGAGCAGATTCGAAGGCTGAAAGGAAAGGAGGAGTAAAGGTGTAGCTGGCAGGCGGGTCCCACTTAGGTGTACAGCTGGAATGTTTCTACCGACATTCATTAATCCAAGTGGTAGTTTAAGTAGTTAAGCGGAAGTTTTATCTCTCCACTGAATATTCTCTCATAGCCTTTCCCCATTTTACCAATTTCCTCGGATGATTTTTCCGAAGACAAAACATTCGTATTCAGAGAAGTAAATTTCTAGTTTGGTTTCTTTAAAAAAAAAAAAAAAAAATCTAATTTAGCTTCTTCTAGTGCAATCTTTTTATTACAGATGTTAAAGAATTTAGCAATTTGAATTTTGATACCTTCCATATCTGGATTTTGTCTTCTAAATCTAGAATTTTCTCTTATAAGCCAATTGCAAATTCATTGCATGATCTTGAAATGCTTTTGCATTGTTCAATTCTTTTTGTTAATTGAGAGAAAAATCGATCAATCAACTAATTTTATCTCTAACTATTCAGTCATCTTTCAATTTCTCATATCAAAAATATCATCTAATTATCAACGAGAATGACATAAAAGGGTGTGAAAAAAAATTCCAACTCGATGAAATGGTAGAGAAGAAGCGGGGATGAAAGGGATTTGAAGAAGTGAAGGATAGGTATTAAGGATAAAATTGAATTACAACAAAGATTGCCATAGCTCTAAAAATTGTGCCTTGAATTTATCAATTTGCCATATATATATACATGTATGTATATATATACATGTATATATATGTATATATATATGTGTATATATATATGGGAGTTTTATCTCTCCACTGAAATTGTGTAAAATTGTACACACACATATATATATAACTTTGTACAATTTTTTTTTCATTTCAATAAGAAATTTACATAGAAATTTCCAAAGCTTTCTTTTTCTTGTACAAGCTCTCTCTGTTTATCAAACCCTAGTTTGATTTTCTACATGGTATCAGAGCAATTGCTGCTGCAATTTTGAAAATGACTTGATAGAAGAGATCAAATCAACCTCCTGATCATTTTGGTCGGTTCAATTCTGTTGTTTGGAGTTGTTCTCACTGTTTTACTCCTTCGTTGATTTCATGAAGTTTGATTGAGATTCTGATTAAGAATCTCATTTGTGATCACTGTTGTTGACATTCTACTTGAAGCTTGTCTGTTTACAGTTGATTTGAAGATTTTGGAGATGGCAAACATTGAATGGAATTTTCACCCTCCCTTTTATATCCATCCTAGTGAGAGCTCCTATCAGATGTTGGCTGATGTACCATTGACAGGGGACAATTATCATTCATGGAGTAGAGAGGTAAGGAGATCTCTAGGCTCCAAGAATAAACTCTGCTTCATTCTTGATGATACTGGAATTGAAAAGGCTAAGTTAGGAGATAACATGTATGATGTATGGTAGCAGGAAAATGACATGGTCATAACTTGGCTAGTAAAATCTATGAATTGTACAGTTAGACAGAGAGTACTCTGGATGAACTCTGCCAAAGAAATCTGGTTGGATTTGCAAGAAAATGTATGACAATGTGAGAAAATTTAACAATTGATAAGTATTATACTAGACTCAAGTTTATGTGGGATGAGATAATGATGTTGAGGGTCAATTCTTGTTTGTGATTATAACCCTGAGCCCCCTTGTAAATGTGAAGTAGCTAGTTAAGGACAATGTGAATTCTGAACAAGTGATGAACTTTGTGATAGGTCTAAATGATTCTTTTGAATCAGTTAGGTTAAAGGTTTCATTGCCATTACCTTTGCCTGATATCAAAACTACTTTCAATTTGGCTGTAAATCATAAGAGGCAACAAACCTGCAATACTAATGTGTCTCAAGTTGTGCTAGCTCAAGGATCATATAATCCGGCAGTTACACTTGCCTATATGAATCAGCAACAGGATCAGATTGCTCATATCAAGGTGGACAAAATGAGATTGCTCATATCAATGTAGTGAACTATTCAAGTCAACTGGAAATTCAGGAGGAAAGAAGTTTAATAATCAAAGAAAGATGTACTATTGTACTTTCTGTAATAACAATGGACACACTGTGGACAGATGTTACCAGAATCATGGATACCCTTAAAGCCACAAATTCAAAGTGATATCAGCAGCCAATTTTGGTGGAGGAGGATCAAACTTTGCAGGGAATGTAGTCACCAATGGGAATGTGCCAGTCTTACCTGGCATTCATGTTTAACAAGTTCATGGAACAGGAAGTTTGAACTCAACTGCTAACCTTACTAATGATCAATTTGAGAAGTTTCTTTTTCTTCTGAAAAACACACAGATTCAGAAAAATGTGAGTGCAAGAAATTCAGCAGCAGCAAGTCTATTAGTGAATCAAACTTTGGCTTATCAGCCTTCCTTAAATGATGTGGCAGGTAAATCAATTCATCGATCTCAAAATTATGGATTTTAGATTCAAGAGCAACTCATCATATCACATGTTCTACTGCATATTTTTCTTCTTGTTTACCAGTTGTCAATGTTTTTGTTCAAGCTTTCTAACAAGCAATATGTACCTGTCACTCATAAAGGAACAACTCAGTTGAATAGAGTGGAGGAGGAGCACTGAGGAAAGATAGCCATATTTGAAAAGATGATCCAAGACTTGGCTTGGCAAATGATAGGAGCACAAGAATAAGCTTTTAGAGAAACCAAGACACTCTTATTTTCCAAGTTGCTAGTAGAAGAAGCCAAAGAAATAAGTTCGGGAGATCTTGAAGCTTCAAAATCAAACGGAAAATAAGACTTGAGCCCTACTGTAAGCGGTAGAGTACACCTACCGTCCACGTTAGGGTCATGGCAAGGGAGGAGGAAAGGCAACCTACCGCCGACGGTAGATTCACCCTACCATCGTTGATAGGGTTCTAGCCAAATACTTGCTTGAGAAGTTCGGCCTATTGTCCCCGGTAGGGCGAGGCCTACTGTCGGCGGCAGGGACGGAACCAGAACAATATGATGGGGGGGGGGGCTGGAGGAAAAAAATTTTTGCCAGAATTTCGTCTATAAAATGAAAAAAAAATTTTTTTGAGGGGGCTTAAATGCAAAAAATATAAAATTTTTTTAAAAAAAAAAATCCCGGGTGGGCACCAGCCCACCCTAGCCTGGGCGTAGGTCCGTCCCTGCTCGGCAGTAGGTCTCGGGAAGGCTCAGATTTAGGAGTTTTTAACTCCCTTGACCCATCACTTTGTTTGTTAAGTTTTTTTCCACTTTTAATTAAGTGGCCTAAGAGCCCATCAACTTATATTAAGCTAGTTTAACCATTAGGGTTTGGAATTAATGATTAGGGACACTATAAATATGTATTTTTCAGCCTTTGGCAAACAACATTGAAGATATATTGAAGGAAAATTGAGAAAAGAACCCGGGTTCTTGGGTTTCTACCACTTCCTTGTAAATTAGGAATTTATTCCATTGTATAATCTAGGCAAGGAATTCTTGAATTTTCAATTCAAGAGTTCTTGTTCTAATTCCCAAAATCCTCTTCTTCCTTGAGGTGCCAACTCTTGATAGTTGGTGTTGCTTGGAATCAGGTCTTCCTTGTGTACGGAGAGTGTGTGAGGTTTTTCTTAAACCCTTCAATATAGGAAGTTTTTCTTGTTATTTCTTTTTTTATTTTCCTGCAATTTGTTATTGGGTTACCAAGTTTTTCATCACTAGTGTTCAAAGGAGCCTCTTGTAGAGAGTTGAATCTTGGGAGCAAATTGGATCTCATTCAAGCTATTGAAGATTCATACTATTTGGTATCATACCAAAGCTCTCTTTGAGGTGAATATTTATGTGTTTTGATTGTTAAATTTTAAAAGCCAATTTATAGTATGTGAAAAAGGCAAAATAATATGGAATTTTCGGATAGAAAATTACATGTGAAAATTTAGAGATGGAAAGCATAACAAATGAGGTTAAAATTGCGTTAATTTGTCCAATTTGAATCCTTGTTATGTTGTGGTTCTTTGGAAACAAATTTTACCTGATTTGGGTTTGATTTGGTGGGTCAATTGAATGCAAATTTGCATACTGTTTAGAAATCTCGATTGTTAAAAATATGTGGATTAAACTGTCTATATCTTGTTATGTTTTCTCAAATTGAACGAAATTCGTGCCTAAATTCATCCTATTCAAGTTGTACATCTTTATAAACTTGTTTAACTCGATTTGGAGCTATATTCACGGAGTTATTGTGATTTTAGTGACGGAATGTCATTCTGCTCTCTTTTCTGAAATTGCTCTTAGTACTCTACTGATCTTTGATTTTGGTAGCCAATTGTCTTTGTTTGAATTGCAACTTCTTTGGATATATTTCCAAGTATTTTGCTGATCTCTTTGTGAGAATTGGACTTATTCTTTGACTCATACTCTTGAATTTGTCTTTGGAACTCTTTGCACTCTACGTGTTCGACAAAATGCCTCATTGACTTCATTTTCTTATCTATTGAGAATCCTTGCTTGATTTGCCTTGGAAAAATTACTTATAACTTGGAAGTTCTAGAAATCACTAAGCAACTCTAGTGGGTGAGGAATAGAAAAAAACAAGAGGGTGAGATTATTATTATAAAAGCCATAGAGGGTGAGTGTAAACACGAGGGTTGAGTGTTATCCACTTTGATTGATACAATTAGGGAGAGGCGAGGTCCTTGTGTTTCCTATTACTTGTTTTCTATTTTTGTAGGTCTTAAATGTTCTAATCATGTATGGATGGAAGAGCAACCAAGGAGAGTATATGAGATATCACGAAGGTTGTAGCTACGGTGCTCATAATCAATGAGGATAATACTTACAGTGGAATCAACCATAGTGGTACCAACTCACTCCAAGAAGACAAGTTGGCTTTGGTAACTTCTCTCCTTGTGCTAGATCCTTTGAGTATGCTTCTTATAATTGTTATGAGGAAAATAGAATTGGAGCGGGAAATGGTATTGCTTATAGGCCTTTTTAAAGGGTTCCAAGGAAAGAAACTAGGAATGAGAAGAATTATGTGAATATGGATGAGAGGTCCATACAAGAGGAAATATAAGTTATGGAAAGAGTTCACAAAGCTTGAAACAAGCCCCTAGATTGTGCTATCATAACTTAGAGTCCTTGACTACTTTTGTATTGGAAGTTTGTTCCAATTTGCTATCTAGAATGGGGAAGTGAGATTGAACACTTGTTTGATGCCAATAATGTAGATGAAGATGACAACGCTATCTTAGCTTCTTGTTTTTTCTCTCTTTTGATTTTGGAATACATACTTGCTTATAGAAGTAGGAAAGGAGTGGGGTTCAATACTTGGAGTGAGTTAAGTTGGCCAATTTGAAGGCTAGAATGGAGTCAAGCAATGGGAAACTCTAAAAGAAAGCAAGAAATATACATTTCATCTCAAGGGATTGAAAAGGAAGAGTCCATGAAACCAGCATTGTTGGAGAAGTCTTCAATGGTCAATGAACTTCTACAAGCCAGAATTGAAATTGACGAAAATGTTGAAATACATGTTGAGGAGGAGACATCCAAAAAGGATCCTCGTAATTTCGTGAGTGAGAAACACATTGAAAGAAAGGAGTACATTGAAATTAAAGAAAAAGAAAGAGTGGAAGAAAAGGAGAGCTTAGATGAAGAATCATGTTTCTTTGATTACATTTCTTCTTTATTTGAGGAGCGTGAAAATGATAAGTGTGTACAAGAAAAAGAGAATGCTCTTGAGAAAAATGAGCGAACAAAAAAAATGAGTGAAGAAAAACGAAAGGGTTCATAAGAAGAGTTAGATGTAATTGAAGAAGAGTGATGAAATAAATTTCTTTACTAACCAAACTAACCCTTCTCTTGTTAGTGAATTCCCTTTTGTGTAGAATTTCAGAGACGAAGCAAGAATTAAGAGGTAAAACTTGGCTACAACTCCATCAAAACAATAAGCTTCTTTCCTTCTAATTCCTACTTGTGCTTTGAGATTTATTTTAAGGAAATTAAATTGTTCTCACTAGTTTTCATAGAACATGGAGATTATTTCACTTTTCTTAACTCTCTTGGAACAGATCTTGAAAGGAGATAGATACTTCATTAAGTTTAATTCCATAATCTTGTGCAATTCCTAGAGTTGATGATTATGGTTTCAATATTGCTAATTGTGTTTCTTGTACGCTAGGAGTTGAGGATAGAAGGAACATGGAGAAAGAGCTTGGCCCTATTCTTGAAGACCTATCAATAAGCCTATCTCTTAATCCTTCTTATTTTATGTTATGAAATTTCTCTTAAGGAATTAAAGTCTTTGTTGGATTCTTATACTTGTCAAGTGAGCTTAATTGGTGATATGTGTATTATTGCTTTCGAAGGGAACCTTTTCCTTCTTGTGCCATCTATGACAAATTGTCTTTCTTCTCATTTCTCTTTTGAGGATCTATTAATGAGTATTAGTGTTATGTTTGATCCTTCTTGTTATGGCTTTGTTAACCTAGATGATACTTCTCTTGTTGAACTTAACATTGTTGGCTTTGCACTTGAACTTGATAGGAATTCTCTCCAACATGTTTGCACCATAATATCAACAAGAGGAAGGAGACATACCGTGGAGTTTGAAGGCCAAGCCGAAAATATTGGAGGAAAACTAATCTTATGCTACAGAGATTTGACAGTGAGTTTCTCTTCAAACCTATTTCTCTTTTACCTTGTTTTTCCTTCAAAGAGTTCAAATCGTTCTTAGAATTGAATGCCTTCTATGTGATTTTGGTTAGGAATTATATGGTTAATCTTTTCACTTGTGAGCTAGTTCTTGATATTGGTTGTAGGCTTAAGTATTCTTCTCTATGTGCTTTTCTTGAAAAACATTCTTCTCCGTCTTATCATGATCTTGAGTTGTTGCATGATAATCTACTCTTTGATAGACTTATTGCTAATGTCTCAACTTCTTGTGCACCTATGTGGAGTAAGATTTGTATCTTCCTTCGAACTTTTATTGAAAATAATTATGATGAGAGAGTTTGTTGTTTCTTTTGGACCTTATATGATGATTTTCATGCTAAGTTTAAAGGAGAATTTGTTGAGAATTGTGATTATGAATCATCTTTCCTTTATGCTTCTAAGAAAATTTTTGATGAATTTATTCCTTCCATTAAACTCTCGTATCTTGTGAGTTATGACTTTGAATTTCCTCATGAAGAACAAAAGGTTTTAACTGTTGAAGAATTTTTTAAAACTTTGTTATTTGGAAATATTCATGGAATTCAATTCTACCATTTTCATTTCAAGGAATTTGTGTGGTCGCTAAACTTTAGAAGAAAATGAATGGTAGTTCAAAGATGTTTAAAGCCCATCTTTGTGATCTTGTGAAAACTACCTTTGGAAATGGTGTTTTTGAACTAAACATGAAGAATCTTGTTGAGAAACATGTTGTCTATTTGATTGCCTTTATTGACTTTCTCTTCAAAGATGAAACTTTAAATGAGTCAATTGTTCAAAACACAAAGTCTTGTGTCAAGATTGAGAATGAATCTCTTGGTGCTACATTGCTTTATTCTCTAACCTTCAAGGAGATTTTGGATGAGTTGATTTTCAAAAGAGAATTGAAAGTTCTTCAAGTTTTTATATTACACCGAGAGTGTTCTTTGTTGAATAGTTTCTTGAATATCTTTTGGAAGAATTTTCATCAAAACTTTTTATTTTACCATCTTCCTTTCAAAGAAATCTTTTGGAAAATGATTCAGCAAAAGAACAAGTTAGCACTTCTAAAGATTTTTATGGGATTTATTGGTGGACTAGAAGTGTTAGTCTTGCATTTCATTATTTAGAGCTTTTGATCAAACAATTGAGAAAATATTTTGAAGATTCTTTGAAATGGAAAAGAGAAGGAATTGGTGTTTTCACTTGCAATTTGAAGAGTTATTTTGGAAATTTTGGTGTTGCAAATGAAGTACAAAGTGATGTTAAAACTTCTTGGATTCTTCAATATATTTCTAAAATTTTTTAAAAGCATTTATCAAGAATCCATGAAGGAACTTTGAAAAGTGTTGAGAATCTAAGTTTATATTACCATCATCCTTTTAAAGAGACTATGTTTCAAACTCTTGATCTTCTTGATTTATGTTTTGAGTTGGAAAAGGACAAAAGTTTTATTATCATCTTTCTTTTAAAGATGTTGACGTTAACCTTTTCTTTGATTTACAAGAATTTAATACTTTCAACTGTGCTTCTTTTTGGAGAATTCTTGTAAATTTTGAGTGGCTCTTGAATAGTCCTTTTTGGAGTTTCTTAGCTTTGAACTTCTTTGTTTACACTTTCTTTTCTTATCATAGACCATTTAAGGAAATAATATCAATAAGAATAAATGAGAGATGCTGTCGGAGGGGAAAGACCCCTCACCGCAATAGAGAGCATCTTATCTTCTGAGAGCATCTACAACAATATAAAATCACTATATAATGATTTATTTGGGCTCCAGAAGATTAATCAAATTTATTGATTATCTGTTTTTTGAAAATTCTTTGAAGGAGAAGATGTGAGCTTGTAAACTAATAATTTTAAAGTACGCTTGAAGCGTGACTATTCTCTTTAGTTTGAAAGAGAAATATCTTAGTATGGAATAGTGATCCCAATGATACTCTCAAAGAGTTTCTTAAGGCAAGTAATTGAAAGCAAATATTTTGATTAATTGTTTCAGAAAAATCAAGTTTTGTTTAGATGCACCAATTTAATATCTATGCAAGGAAACGCCACATCATTAAGTAAGCAAATAGTCGTTCTGGTAAAGATTCTTTATTCATATATATATATATATATATACAATAATATTGAAGAATTTTTGTCCTGAACTACTATAAGTTTGTAGAGTATGTACAATAATATACTTCTACGTTAGATGCAAGTAAATATATTTTCATATAATTCTTCTCTAATTTGACGATTTTGGAATGATCGAGACTTTGTCCTTATGAATCTCCTTACAATTATTTATCTTGGATTATTAAGAATATCTAACTCAAGTTGAGATGGATTTTACAAAGTAATAATTTTTAGATCCACGCATTATATTATATAAAATTTTATAATCTCGTGTGATTTATAGCATCGAGTTTTATTTTTTGTTAAAGTTGTAATTCAAATAGTTATCTAATAATGAGTGTAATGAAGTTTTTTTTATTTGGTATATCCAAGAGATAGTTAACAAAGTGTTTCCAACCATATTATTGGTTGAGAATGAAGTTCAATGATATATTAAAGGAGATATGACAAAATAAATTTCACAATATTTTATTTTAAATATGGTGACAATTAATGTGTAACGATTTCAATTAAAATATGATGATCCAGAAGATCTATTCCCTAAGACATGACTGAATGTTATATTTGAGAATTAAATTTTTGAAATGCATTGGTTCAATGATGTACAAAATAGGGGAAGAAAAACATAAAGAATAGTGTATTCTTTTTTCCTATGCTTCGAGTTTTTTTTCCCACTGGGTTTTTCCCTAGTAAGATTTTTAACAAGATACATTCTTTATGTTATGGACATCTAAGAGGGAGTATCATGAAATTATTTTATTAATGGATATCTAATAATCCAAAAAGGATAATACTCATTGTAGAATAGTTATATTTTATCCTTAGTAAGATAGATAACCTTGGCCATCACCCTCATCGTCAAGTAACTGCTATCCTATCCTTGAAGAAGGATAAGATTTAGTTTATCTTTATCCCCTCCTCTCTTAACTTCTTCTAATGTCTATAAATAGGCCTATGAAGAGCTTGCAAAGTAGAGAATGAAATGAATAAGAATTAAAATTTTTCTCTCTACTCTCTTGTCTCATTTCTTCATTTAGTTTATATATATTGTTATTTTGTATAAGAATTTCAATAATCTTACAACAGCGATCACGTTTTTCTGAGGGGTTTAATAAGCAAGTTCAAAATTTTCAAAATTTTTTAAAATATATATTTTAATATATATTAAGATATATTAAAATTTTTTTCCTTTTTCTCCTTCAATCCCACATCTAATTCACAAAATAAATTTTATAAAAACTAAAAAAATCGACACTTTTTTTGAGGGGTTTAATAAGTACAACACTCGCTTCTGATAAGTACAACATTCGGGCAATCTATTTTTCAATTTACTTTCTCTCTCTAAAAAATTTTCTCCCACCTCCCCCCTTTAAAAAAATTTCGTTTTGAAGTTTTGAATGAAGACCAAAGTAAGGAATAAGTATGAGTAATGATTGAAAGTTTTCGGACAATGAAAATGAAGTAAAATTGCACAAAAAGTTGATATATTTTAGAAAACGAATCTGAAAAATGTTTATCATTTCCTTGATGAACTGGGTCAAAACATTCAGGTTTGACATAAATCCGATATTTGACTAGATTTTTAAGAGGTCAAACGCCTTCCTCGGTCAAACCATAAGGGGATCACCGGCCAACCCCATATGTTGCATATGAGGTTGACGGGTCATCCCCTTATGGTTTGATCGGGAAAGGGGGTTTAATCCCTGATAAAATCTAGTCAAACATTCGAGTTTGATGGGGTCCTTTCTTTAAAAAAATTATTTATTTATTTTTATTTAAATATTTTAATGTCATGTTATTTTTTATTAGTCATTTAGTATGTGTGTTTTGTTATAGACGTTGTAATTAGTAGTTAGTTGTTGAATTTTTTATATTTATATTAAATATTAACGATTTATTTGTTAATGTTTTATCCTTGTAGTGTTGTGATGATGAAAACGAAGAGTTTCTCAATGATCGAGTGTGGTTATCATTTTCAAATGAACCTTATATTCAATTCGAATGATCGGTTAGTGAACTGGGCTAAAGTTGTTGGAGAAAAGATAAATTCATCTTTAACCATCAATTGCTTGATAAAGGGCTTGCATGCAAAGGTATAGTTTGGTTGCGTTGTGAGTCAGGAGGTAAGTTATCATTTATACTTTTGTTATAAAGATCATCCTCAAACCAAGTAAAATGATTGCTCCAAGTAAGAAGGTAAAATGGTACTCCAAAATAGTAATATGAATAGCGTTCATTAGACCAAATTATAGTATAATGTCCTATTTTCCCTTCTCCTATTCATATATTACTCATATATTTTTTCTTCATTTTCATTTATTTACCTAACTTCTTAAATACTTAAATTTAAAATAGAAATACTTTACATAAATTAGATCATTATAAAGATCTCATTGAAACCTTTAAAATACGACTAATATTGAATGTAAAATTTAATTTATTTTTAATACTCATTTATATTTCTTATTTGCAGACTGTTATAAATTCATTTATATATTTTAAGACTTAAAAATATTAGAATGAAATGCATATAAACTTAAAATTAAAATAAACAACAATATTCATTAAAAGGAAAAATTAAAACAAACTTAACATTATAAAAACACACGATGTACAATGAAACTAAAGAAAATTACAACGAAATTCAAATTCAAATTAAAATACTTGGAATACTAATTTAACATAAGTAATTAATAATTTGAAAGGTCATCCACGTTTCCTCCCAAACCAAAATACTGGCTAAAGATATTTGATGAGCCACCTTCTCCTTGAGATTGTTCTTCTTGAATTCTTTTTGCAAATAAATTTATTTGTTCATTTCTGAACGCCTCACGCAGCATCGGATCTTTGATGGAATCCAAATCTTTGCATAAAATTTTATTATCTTCTCGTTGTCGCATCTCTAATTTTTTTTCCCCTTATTTTGAGCTCACAACAACAGAAGTTTATAGTTCTTTTAGATAAGAGATTTATTTTCATTAAACATTCCTTTAAGTTCTTGATTGAAATAGGTAAAAAGTTTTTTAATTTCATCAATTTTCTCCTTTTTCATTTTTTCTTTCTTCCTCCCAATACAACGTTAACTGCATCATTTTTCCAATAGCATCATCTCTAAATTTATCTCCATTGTTTAAATCAATATAAAACGATGATGATCTATTGACCTATCTGATCTTTGGGATTCATGATGTGACATTTCTTTGCAAGTAGCTCATTTTCGATGACCAAGAGTTTTTTCTTTACTAGTAGCAACATATTTCTCCATATCTTTGAGGATTAGCTATACATCATTAAATTTAAAGCTTTTCTGAAAGTTTGGATCTTAAAGTAACAAATCCTTTTCTCTGTCTAACTGCAACATAACGATGTAACTCAAGTTAAATATTAGCATATAAGAAAAAATGTCTTAAGTAATCAAATAAGTACTTACCATATCCTGGTCCTGAGTACTACTTGGATTCAATGTTTCCATTTGTCAAAGACTCCTTTTAAATTTCCAATACCTGTCATTATTGTTTGCCATCAAGGATAGAGAGATCTCATAGGTCGTTCAATAGTTATATGATTTGGTAACATTTCATGGTACTCAGTCACAACCCGAGACCGAAATTGACTCATACATTGATCCTTACCATTAATCCGGTCTAGTGGAACATTAAGATAAACATGGCATAGGATCCGATCTTCATCGGAAAAATATAATGCACTTCGATTTGTATGTGAAAACTTTTACTGACATTTGGGATAGACAGTGTTTTGTTAGTAGAAGTTAGAGTGTAATAATATTTCAAAGAGTTCTGTATGAAGTGTGGTTTAGTTTGGTAGAAGAAAGTAATTATTTATAGATAGATTTATATAGAAAATATAAGAATACTAATTAGCAATTCAGATGAATATAATCTAATCTAACGGTTGGTAATAGATTTTTCTTATCTTGTCTTGTCTTATATGTGGAAAAGATAAGATTATTGATAAACGGTTTCAGATGAATGTAATTTAATCTAACGGTTGTCAAGAGATTTTCCTTATCTTGTCTTGTCTTATATGTAGAAAAGATAAGAATACCAATGAACAGTTCAGATGAATATAATCTAATTCAACGGTTGTAAAGAGATTTTCATTATCTTGTCTTGTCTTATATGTGGAAAAGATAAGAATATTGATGAACAGTTTAGATGAATGTAATCTAATCTAACGGTTGCAAAAGATTTTCCTTATCTTGTCTTGTCTTATGTGGAAAAGATTCAGATAAATGTAATATAATTTAACGATTGTAAAGAGATTTTCCTTATCTTGTCTTGTTTTATGTGTGGAAAAGATAAGAATACACATGAACAGTTCAAATGAATGTAGTATAATCTAACGATTGTAAAAAAAATGTTCCTTATCTTGTCTCTTATCTTATATGTGGAAAAGATAAGAATATCGATACACGATTCAAATGAATGTAATCTAATCTAATCCAACGGTTGTAAAGAGGTTTTCATTATCTTCTATTCTCTTTGAAAAACCATTGGGGGGGGGGGGGGGTGAATAAGGTTTTTGGCTAATTTTAAAAAATCTTTTGTGTGATTAGAAAGATAAACCTCCAATTTGTTTGTGAAAGAATTCTAAAACTCTTTTTGATAAGAATCCACACCAAACAAAATCTTATAGTTTTGGCAATCAAGAAATGAGCATAGAATTAAACTTTAAAGAACATGTACAACAATTTATAGTGGTTCACTCTCTCAAAGAGCTACATCCACTACCTTGAGACTCAACCCAAGGATTTCACAAATCCACTATCTTCAAAGTTGGTTACACAACAACACAATGAGGATCACCCTTCAAGGGTTTTACACAAAAACCTCAAAGTTTACACAATAAAACAATACAGCAAATTTATCAAAGGATCACCCAAAGGGTTTCCACAAACCTTTGATCACAATAAAAGAATAAGAAGAGTAAGGAACAATGTTACGAAATGAGCTTGAGAAGAGGAAGATACAACTCAATGGAATACTTTTACAAGCACCTCTTTACTTCTTCTTTGATGGATGATCAACAATGAAGCTCCAAGAAGATTTTTCTCTTTGTATGTATGAGATGAAGATTTTTGAAAGAATGTACTTTTAAAGCTCTTTAAATGTTCTAAAATAATCTCAATCAATTTTCAATCCAACCTCATCTTTTTTGCACCTGATCAAAGTCAATATATTTATGAAGGAGAAGAAAGTAGCCGTTACACTGTATAACGGTAGTATTTTTGCAGTAAAAGACTAAAACCGGATGACCGGTTTTAGAAAATGGACGCCCTATTTTTGAAACAGAAAGATTTGGACGCATCCTACAAAAATCGGATGATCCCTCTTAAAAATCGGACAACCTATTTTTCTAAAGCTAGAAAAATCGGACGCCTTATTTTAAAATAAGACGTCCGATTTTAAAAATCGGATGACCAGTTTAAAAATCGGATGACTATTTTTTTTCAAAATGACTTAAAAGCCAGTTTTCCTTAAACAAAAAAAACTTTCCTTCACATTTCAAAATATGTATTCTTGATACTCTTCTAGAGATAAGAAAACTTTTGAAGACATCAAAAACTCTATCAAGAATACTTGGATTTTTCAAGAATAGTTTATTAAAAGAAATTCATCCAAGGAGTTTCACACTTGATCAAAGAAGAGAGTTAGGGAGTTTTACAAAATACCTTAGCATATCCATAACTAAGACATAAGTCTTCAAGGTCTTCAATGCCTTGATCTTGGAATGGCTTGATCTCTCCTTCTTCATTATACTTTAATTCCAATATCTTTTACTTCTTATGTAGTGTCGCCTTGAGACTCCAAAAATGCTTCTTTTGTTCTATGGAGACTAAGCTATACTCATCACACAAACATATGTTAATCATAATAAAAAACATATACAATAATGCCCTTAGGGCTAACACTCTTATATGTGGAAAAGATAAGAATACCAATGACCGATTTGTATGAATGTAATATAATATAAAAGATGTAAATAGATTTCCCTTATATTATTTATCTTTTATATGTAAAAGATAAGAATACCAATGAATGGTTCAGATGAATGTAATCTAATCTAACGTTGTAAATAGATTTTCCTTATCTTTTATTAGATAGGCATACAACCAATTATAATCTTATGTAAGGCAATGAATCTAGCTTACTGATCATTAAACCTTTCATCATATTCATTCTACAAATAGGATTATCAATGCTAGTACATCTCGTATATCATTCTCATCTTCATCCTCATCATCGGAGGAAGAAATTGATCTCACCCCTCCAATATTAGCATAAATCAAGATTTACTATATGCCTACTCTAATAACCATCTTACAATGACTGTCTATTTGAACAACCAGCCAATTAGTAAAGGCTTAGTCCAAGGTCAGAGAGTAATTTATTAGGATCGTGTTGTTGCAGATCAAAGACTATGGGATGATTATTTTGCAGAAAATCTCATATAGAATGAAATAAAATTTTGCAAGAAATTTTGAATGAGTCAAAATTTATTTTTACAAATTCTTAGTGTTGTTGAAAGATGACCACTTTGTGCAACAGAGAGAAGGATGTGCTAAACTAGGATTATCTAGTTTACAAAATGTAAGAGTAACATTTTGAATATTAGCATGTGATGTAATAGCTTATTCAAACTGATGAATATATTAAAATTAGAGAATCAACTATAGTTGACAGCACAAAAGATTTTGTCGAGCTATCATAGAGTTCTTTAGACAACAACATCTAGAGCACCTGATGCTAATGATATTGCAAGATTGCTTCAAATCAGTGGGAAACATAGATTTCCAAGGATGCTAAGGAGCTTAGATTGCATGCATTGGGAATGAAAAACTGTCCAAATGGCTTGGATAAGACAATATAGTGACGTAGTGGATTCCCAACTATCATTTCTTGAAGTTGTAGCTAATTATGACTTGTGGATATATCATGCACATTTTGGTTTGCTAGGGTCCAATAATGAAATTATGTGTTGCAGGCATCCACCTATTTCCAAACCGTTCCCAAGTGAGGATGCATTTGGATATAAGGTTTGAGTTGAGTTTTGTTATGGGAGTTTGTGAAAATTCAAAATTTATGTGAGAGGGAATGGTGGGACCAAAGAAAAAAGCTTCAACACAAGCCTTAAATTAAAATACAGCCTTATATGCCCTCCTACTAATTATGTTATTGGAGGACACTTGTGTAGCGCTAGATATTATTTAGTCAGTAGTATATACCCAAAAGGCCTACTTTGGTGCAAAACCATTCACGATCCTCGAGGACAAAAAAAAAAGGTTATTCACAAAGTGGCAAGATGCATGTAGGAAGGACGTTGAGTGTGCATTTGGAGTTCTTCAAGCCCTATTTGCAATTATCAAGGGACCCGCGTGTTTTTAGAATAAATCAGTATTATATGATATTATGACATCATGCATTATAATGCACAATATGATCATTGAGGATGAACGTGATCCTTTTGATGTCATACACGAATGGAGGGAAACTCCAGTCTGTGAGGTCAATATTAGTCAAGACGATAGAATTAAATTTGAAGAATTTATTGCTCGAGATAACAAAATAAAATACAAAACAACTCATTTTGAACTTCGTAATCCAGTAATTGAACATATATGGAAGCGATATGGTAATTTGGAAGACCAGTAGTGAAATATGTACTAAATTGTAATTTGTTATTTGTTTGTAATAATATTAATTACATATATTAAACAATATTATATTATCATAAATTTCATATTAATCAATTAAAAATATTTAAAATAATTAAGATTAGTTTTAATTTTCTTTTTTAGTTGAAAAGTCAAAATGAATTAATAAATTAAAATGTTATTTATAAATATAAGTTAATTTAGTTCATAAATAATTGTAATGGAATATTCTTTTAACATGCTTTTACACCAAATTTAGTGTGAGTCATTGGAGTACAGAAAAATTTGGTCCAAAAAGATGCTGGGAATATTATTTTTACACCAAATTTGGGGATGCCTTAAGAGTATGTGTGAGATTATTTTATTAACATGTCTTTCTATTTTGTCACAATTGTGTCTGTTTTTGCAGAAATTCAGTTGCATAAGCTCGATACAAAGACGACCAATCGCATACAACATGGAGTGTAACTGCTCAAGTCTGATTCAACTAATCTCACATCCTTCGAAAATATAATACGACTACGTATATCCACCTCTGATTCAACTAATCTCACATCCTTCGAAAATATAATACGACTACGTATATCCACCTCTACAAGCATAAACAATTATTGAAAAGGATTGAGATTACAATATTTCTCCATATTTTTTGTTAAAAGTTAAACTAACTTACCACTTTATCAATCTTCTGTATGGGAGATATGATGGATAGCTTGACTTCGATCTTTGCGGGTTTGGATTATGTAGCCTGAGATGCGGTCAAGGTACGTACCATGCCATGTAATTATCCAGTACTAAACCGGATGAGACCCCTAACACATCAAGCTAAGAAACAACCCAAAATGTGTCACCTGCAGCTAACGAGCTATGTAACTTACGAAGCTCGACCTAAAGTCCTTAATAAATTGGATCGACATACTTAGAATCGCTTGCCTATAAACAAATTGTCTGAGCACCACTTTTGGCATATAAGGCTCGACAATGTTAAGATAACGCAGAAAACCATAGAATCCATATATTAGAACTGTGTTTAGAGGGTTGCTGATAAATGGTCTCCAGCTTATACCATCAGTAGTCAAAGCATCAAGCATAATTTATGGGCTAGTTTAGTTCCTGAAGTCATGCCCCCATGCCTCTCATCGACCTCACCTTCGCTGATGCAATAATAGGGTGTCGACCATGTTGACAACAGCTCCTAACCGATAAAGGACTTAGATCTTGATCTCAATGGCCTTGTTTATCTCCCATTATGTATAAGGTATAAATACACATCATTCTTATTAATCAAAATCTAAAATTATTTTCATCATCATTTCAATATATCTGTATATGAAATTACCACTAAAATTATGTTAGATTACTAACCTCATGATAATAATCTAAAAATAATTGTCGCATGGGCATAGCTCTAGTTCCAAGCTACAAGTTAGTAACAATGATCTAAAAATAACTCAATAAATTTTACATCATTAATAGCATTTACTACTTAAATTTGTTTGAAGTATACACTAATTAATTACCTAATACTAGTATAAGATTATGCATAATAAGTAGTATTAATTATAAATTTTATTAATTATATTTGGGGGGCATAAATTTTATTAGAGTGAATTACGTTTATTTTCCGTAAGGTTTGTTCAAACTACAGATATATCCTTGCGATTTCGTCAAACTATATTTTTTCCCACTAGCCAACAACTGTTTAACAAATTAATCCATAATGTCTCAATCTATTAGGGAATAAGGTTCATTTTAGCAATAATAAATATGTTAATGCTTCAAAACTCCCTTAGTTTATTAATGTGTTTAAAGAATTGGCCAATAAAACTTTTTATCCAATATCAAATACAAAGAAATTAAAGTGACTTAAGTACAATGATCTATTAAGAACAATCATAATATTCTTCCAAAAAAAAAAAAAAAATAGAACAACCTAGTTTTAACGTCTTGTAGTAAACAAGTTCTTCATTTAATGGATTTCTCCAATCTCTATCTATACTAGAGAAAATTAGAATATAATCATATTTTCACATATTTACATTAATGATGAACAACATTTAGTATATACAAATTAATGGACAAAAAGTCTATTGAACTATGAATAATTAGTTAGGATATTTGTAATTCAACTGAAGAGTTGTTTAAACAGTCATAATATTTATTTATCAGGTGATAGTAGTTGTATTTGACAATATGGATTCACATCTTTTATTAGTTTTTTGGTTAAGGTGGAAGAATGTAGTTTGATGAAATCTCAAGGACCTCCTAGTTTAAACAAACCTTAGGGAGATAAACATAATTCACTTATTTTATTAATGCACAAAATCATAAGGGTTAATTTTTTTTTATTTTAAAAACTCTCAAAGTTTGGGGTTAGTGCTAATTAAGTATTCTATATTTTAATTTTAATAATTAAGTACCCAAATCAAATTTATGCTTTCAAAATAATGTTAAAACTCTTGCATTCTATACGTCAACTTTAAAATGCTGAATTTTTTTGACTTTTTTTTTAATACTATAGTAAAAAAATCTTAAAATACCCTATTAATTTTTATAAAAACAAGCCACCAAATTTAGGCAAAAACTTGATTTTGGTAGTTAATTGTCCAAATTAAAGGACAGAGTACTTAATTGACAATGACCCCAAACTTTGAGAATGTATTTTAAATTAACCTAAATCATACCATTATTATCAATAAATTTAATTAAAAATAATAAATAAATCATTTAACTAAATACAAACAATAACAACATATTTAGCAAACACTTTTTTGAAGTAAAAGAAAATTACATATATTATTAATATCAAACAAGATAATACGAGCTATATGAGATGAATATTTCTAGTCCATTCAAGAGATACATCAGAATTTAAGACAATCCTAACTAAAAGATGGGTTGGAACAGTGCCCATATGATTAACATGAGTGAAATCATGGTGGACCTGTCAACATTGGAGGTGAATCCTGAAGACCAGAGACCATTGACTGTCAGTAGAGAATCACTTTCTTTAATCACTTTCTCAGAAAAGATTATTCCCATAGTTTAACTCTCAATAATACCAGAGAACTCTCCATAACCAATTGCAAAGGACCGTTCAAAAGGAATATTAAGATATGGAGATGCAAAGGTGGTTGTGAACAATGATAACCGTCATACCAATCTTACCATGAGTAAAATCCACACTGTTATTGATTTTCAATACTCTATATGCAAAGGAATCCACTCAAATTTGCTAGGGGCGACCGTCAGTCCTTAGAGATTGATGTCTGCATGTTGATTCAGAGATAGGAATTCCTCTATCATAAAAATAAAACAATAAACTTAATAAATTATATATCATTCGTACCATCCACTAATTAATTGTTTAATATAGTATTAGTTATATATATGCCATAGAAAATCTTCCAAATTACCCATAAATAATTTACACTTTCATATTTTTACCCATAACAATTATTCGTTTAATTTCTATGGAAATACTTATTTCGAGTTACTTATACTAAATAAATAATAAAAGTAGGATGGAAGCTGGAGCTTCTAATGCATGTGTCACCTGCCACAACATTTTTTCCATTCATTAAATGAATATGGGTATCTTAGGAAACCCATATAATTTCCCCCCACATTCTTACCAATCTAACATGGATGCTCCTGAACTTTCTCTTTATCTCAAACCTCTATCTTCTTTCTGCAAACTTCGGTGTCTTCGATGCTCTCTTACTTTTTGCAAACTCTAAATGCCTCTCTCCAGTACACAGTGATTTATGCAAACTCTGGTGATTTCTAAGTTTAGGGAAGTAGGAAATTTGGGTATTAGAGTTTAGGAAATTTAGGGGAAATGCATTTAGTTCAGGTTAGGTCAGGTCGGGTTATAAATAATTTGGGTAGACAGTTATATTAATGAATGGACAAAAATACTCCTCTTCTGGTGACACGTCTATTAGGCGTGCTCGTCCTCTATCGTGCTTATATTAATTTGGCAGTGTAAATAACTCGAAAATAGTATTTCGGTAGTAACTAAACGAATAAATGTTTTTAGGTAAAAAGAGAAAAGTGTAAAATATAGACACTATATTTGAGAGTTAAAAAATAGTTCATGGCTAAAAACAGATAAAATCAAAGTTTGTAGCTATAAACAGAAAAATAAAATATTTAATGGTTAGAAAAAGATAAAATAAAATATAATTGTTATAACTAGAAAAGTTAAAATAGCAGATGAATATTATATCTAATTGAGAAATTGCAATATTAGTCCTTACACTATTTTTTAGTCTTTACTTAATCCTTAATATTTGTTTTCATTCTTTTAGTCCCTAAACATTTATTTTTAAAAAGTTACAGTCCTCGCCACTAATTCCACAGCAGAATCCTGCGATAAAAAACATGCTAGTCTCACATGACTCATGAGCAAGGTTAAAAAAGACATTTCACTTATTCAACTCACCCATCACTCTATTAAATAAAACAATGAGGTCTAATTGAATAACTGAAACATCTTGGGTTTTATGTGAAATTTTCTACAAATTTAGAGGAAAAACTAGTATAAACCCAAGAATATTTTACGTATTCAATTAGAAAATTTTTCTCTAATTTTGGAGGGAAATTTTCCCTAAATTTGGGTATTTAGAGAAAAATTCACATGCACCACAAAAATATTTCAAGTATTCAATTAGACCCTATTATTTTGTTTAATAGAGTGATGGTGAGTTGAGTAAGTGAAATGTCATTTTTTTAACTTTACTCATAAGTCATGTGAGACATACATGATCTTTATTGTCGGATTCCGCTGTGGAATTGCTGGCGAAAATTAAAACTTTTTGGAAATAAATATTCGGAGACTAAAACCAATAGAAACAAAGATTAAGAATTAAGTTTTAAAAAAAAAAAAAAATTGTTCAGGATCATATTGCAAATTTTTTGGCTAATTTCTCTAAATTCATTTTCTAAACAACTCCATCAAAAAATGTTCACGCAAAGCTTGCTAATTTATGTGCTTCTAATAAAAAAAAGTTATTTCTGAGTAACTGTCATCTTTAGTTCCAAACATATTTTCGTTGGTTGGATTTGGTCCTTTACTATTAATTTTAACTTTTTGTCCCAAACATGTTTTTGTTGGTTAGATTTGGTCCCTAACTATTAGTTTTAACTTTTTTCATCCCCAACATTTATTTGTCTGTTGAATTTGGTCCTCAACAATTAGTTTTACTTTTTTCATTCTCAACTAATTTATGTGTGATTGTTTTTGTCCTCTTGGACGATTTCTAGTCATTTTGACTGGTTTTGAACATTTTGACTTCGACAATTTTAAACCCTGTAGGGTGAAATTCAATTAACTATTTTTAGAAAAAAGCTTTTAGAGACAACATCAATCACTCTATATGTGTATTTTCCCTAAACTAACGTTATTTACTTCTCCGAGATTAGGGTTCGGCAAAATTAATTCAATAATTTCCATTCATTCTTTATTTTCCCTATGATTAGAGAACGAGAAAAGACTCCAAAGTTTTTTCTTGTAACTTAATTAGGAAATAAAGAGTGAGGACGAAGTGCTATTCATTACTCCTAATTAAAATATGGAAGCACTTTCGAGCTTTGCAACAACCCGATATTTGAGTACAATGAAGGAGACTGCATTGTCAACACGATTTTGTTATCTAAAAATGATTTTTTAAACAAAATTCAGTTTATTAAATTTTTCATTTTACTCTTTTAAGTTTTAAAAATTCTTAAAGTCAAAATTTTTGAACGGGTCAAAATTATTACTAAAATCATCAAAGATGACAAAAAAAAATATACATAAATTAGTTGAAGATGAGAAAAAGTTATAAGTAATAATTAGAGACAAAATTCAACAAATAAAAATATGTTGGGATGAAAAAAATTTAAATTAATACTTAGAAACTAAATCCATAAACCACTAAAATATGTTAATAATTAGGGATAAAATCTAACTAATGAAAATATGAAGAGACAAAATACGAGATTTACTCTTTTATTTATTCATTACTCGAATTGGAGGGAAGCTTGGCAGAGAACGCAGGAAGAAGATGCCAGTGGCGCGGCCAGAGTTATCGGATTCAAGGGTGATCGCTCACGTTGACATGGATTGCTTCTATGTTCAAGGTTTATCCAACTCTCTCCTTTCTCTTTCTGCATTCTTATGTATACAAATCTTGTTTATGGCGCATTTATACTGAATAAAGCTTTCTAATTTAGTTTTTT
Source organism: Catharanthus roseus (assembly GCA_028651295.1). Taxonomy (NCBI): domain Eukaryota; kingdom Viridiplantae; phylum Streptophyta; class Magnoliopsida; order Gentianales; family Apocynaceae; genus Catharanthus; species Catharanthus roseus. The sequence continues at coordinate 2,627,661 of JAPQWS010000140.1, read as the reverse complement.
CTACTGTCTTTGAAATCTGAACTGAAAAAAGTCTGCTAATTTATTTAAATATTGGTCGAATGTTGAGCTCCAGGATTAAAAGGGCTTCATTTTTTATTTCTTATTTTTGGTTGCAAATGAAGAAACCATAAACCTTGTGTTTTTGGTTATGAGTTTAGATTTTCTTTTGAGGTGTCCGTTTTGTATTTAACTTGCATTTTTCGTTTCAAATAATGATTTCTCATTTCTAGAGGATAATCAGTTTAACTCAATTATCATGAATTCATAGATAATATTAAAGATCTTTTTTTCCTTTTCTTTTTCGGGTAATATAATTTGGTTTGGATTTTTGTATTCTAGGTTTCGCTGGATTTATGCTGCTGTAAAATCTAATCCAATGAGTGTTCCTTTCTTAAGTAGTATAATTTATGGGTTTTGAGAGGATTATATTAGCAGTAAACTCAATGTTCCTGATGAATTCAAAGATAAAATTGATCATTTTGTTCCCTTTTGCCTTGATTTGGATTGGTCTGTATGTTGTGTTGTGTCTAGCACTGCTATATGCATTGTGGCCAAACTGATTTTGGCATCTATATGTAGTGGAGCAGCGCAAGCAACCGACTCTAAGGGGTCATCCCACAGCCGTGGTGCAGTACAACTCTTGGAAAGGTGGGGGTCTAATTGCTGTCAGTTATGAGGCTCGTAAATTCGGAGTGAAACGGTGAATACTTAATGCTTGATTCATTTGATTATTTTTTCAATCCTTTTGAACCAAGGATTTTAATATGCATTTTTGGTATAAGTTCTATGCGAGGTGATGAGGCCAAGGAAGTTTGTCCACAAATTCAGCTTGTCCAGGTCCCTGTCGCACGTGGTAAAGCTGATTTGAATGTGTACCGAAATGCTGGGTCAGAGGTTAGATGAGTTTGAATGTTTTATATGCTTTGGGCCACGGCGGTCTTCTTACTGTCTTTTTGAAATAATTGCAGGTAGTCTCAATTCTTTCAAGGAAAGGTCGATGTGAACGTGCTTCCATTGATGAGGTGTACCTTGATCTTACTGAAGCTGCTGAAACAAAGCTGGCAGAAACTCCTCTGGAGAACCTGGAAGTAATTAACGAAGAAGCTGTTAAATCACATGTTTTGGGACTTGACATGGTAGGCCAGTGCTGCTTACTGTTATAACTGTATTGTTCTGTTATTTTATGCCTTTTTGTTAATAAGTATTTGGTAAGGACAGGCAATGATGTTGTTCATCATGTAATTGATAAAAAGGCTTGTGCTTTCTATTATGTGATAAGTGTTCCACGGACGTCAACTTTTAGCCTTTGAATGTATACTGTCTGTTTATACTTTGTCCAGAAACGTTATGGTAAGTTTGTAAACCCGTTGCAGGGCTACAACTCCTCCTTGCATTTTCGATATTGGATCACTTCCATATAACATCACTTCTTTTCCACCTTTTTTCTCCCGTTATTGATAGTTATCTTCATTTTCTCTGATATTTCTGAGGGACTGATTCTCTTAAAATCAAGAAGCAGTTTAATTGTTCTCCCTCTGTTTCCATTTATCTATTGCTTTAGTACAATGCACAAGAATTAAGGAAATGATTTAGGTTGTCTGAATTGAATCACCCTTTCACTTCTTTTAGTACTTGTAATGAAAGTTTCTAGCATTTGCTTAATTTCAATAATGAAACTTGTTTTTATAAAAGAAATAAATAAATAAATAAAACAACTCAAGCTTCAGCAAGTATGCCCTTTCGTTTCCTTTCGCATTTTGATGATGCTTGCCACCAAAATTTTTTATTCATGAGAAGTGAACTCCTGAAAGCCAATTTGATTATGGAATTCAAATGCTGGGAATTAGATATATGCATTGACTTTTCATATGCTCCAATGTGGATGCTAAATTTGGGAGAGTATGCATATTCAATTGAGATGCTAAATGTCTTTAACATCTCATTAGTTATTGCCTTGGAATATATTCAAACGTTTTTATTAAAAAAAAAAAGAAAGGATACATAGAAAACTTGTCTCTTTCAAGTCACTTGAAAATGGGGGTATATGTGGAAAATTTTCAGTAAATACTTGCTTAATTTGCTAAGATGTCAGATATTGTAAAACGGAAAAAATATGTCCGTGCAACAGGTAAATTGAAACGGATGGAATACATTTCTATCCTTTATTCTAGTAGTTGCAGCATAATCACAACAGAAAATTCAAGGTCCCCTACTGGAGGACATGTTTCTGGCAAAGATCAATACATCTATTTGGTAATTATGGAATTTGTTCCCATATGACTTGGTTTTATATCTGACGAGAATATAAACTTCTGCTTGTACAGGATGGATCTGATGTCAGAGAAAATGTTAAGAAGTGGCTAGTCCGGGCTGACGCTGATCACCGTGATAAGTTATTAGCTTGTGGAGCCCTAATTGTTGCAGAACTTAGGTTGCAAGTTTTACAAGAGACTGAATTTACTTGTTCAGCTGGTATTGCACATAATAAGGTGGAATGATTGAACTCGTATCCTGTTATTTTCCATTACATGGAAAATGATTATTTCTCAATTTGAAAATAATGTTGGCTAAAATTCAAAGATTTCACTAGATGCTGGCCAAACTAGCAAGCGGTATGAATAAACCTGCTCAGCAAACTGTTGTGCCCTTCTCATCTGTAAAAGCATTGCTTGAACCTTTGCCCATAAAGAAAATGTGAGCTTTCTCCTTATTTTGTTGTTGGGGTGTTTCTAGTGGTGTGATAAAGATTTCCTTTTTCGAGGATTGTTAATTAACATAATCATAGATTCGTCATATCATGGCCTGGTGTGCTAAACTTTTCTTATGTTATGGCATCTCCACGCTTTAGAAATGCTATTTTGTTTTGTTTCACTTTCCTTTCCTATTTTGCAGGAAACAGCTTGGTGGAAAGCTTGGCACTTCTTTACAAACTGACCTTGGTGTTAACACAGTTGGGGATCTGTTATGTTTTTCAGAAGCAAAGCTACAAGAATTTTATGGCATAAATACTGGGTTGTTAACAGTTACACAACTCAATTTGAATTTTCATTCGATGATCCTATCTGACATGAAATGATCGAAAATAATATAGTGGGGATTTCATTCCATAACCTTGAATGAGCAGTAGATTACCAGTTTCTGGCGGCGTAGATTGCTGCTCTCATGTCCTTATAGTAGTCACTTTCTTTTTCTTTTCCTGCTAAGAGCTGTTTTCCTGTAGTTTTCAGTTTAAGGTTGATTTTTAAGTCTGCCTAAGATCTCTGAAAATTTTTCATATAATTGGGAAAATTATTTATTCATGGCGGTCAAGAATATGTAAGAAAATATCCAGGCAAAAAACATATTTTACTCATATATCTAATGCTGCAGTTTCTCTTCCATGTCTGTTCATGTGTATTAATTCCTTTTTGTTAATTCACTTTCACAGTAGGTGGTTGTGGAATATTGCTAGGGGAATCAGCGGGGAAGAGGTTCAGGGACGCCTCCTTCCCAAGAGTCATGGTGCTGGGAAAACATTCCCTGGTCCTAGGGCTCTTAAAACCATTGCTGCTGTATGTTTCTCTGAGCTAAAGATTGATTTATTGAAAGACAGTTTCTTTTATCAGTCTCAGTACTTTATGGTCTCTTGGAAATATATTTAAGTACAATATACAACATTTTTATGCTTTCAATTATTCCGCAGTGTGTCATCATGGTAGTTACAAGTAAACTTCTTTTCTGTTGTGCACTTTTGTGCTTATTTTTGGTGCTTTGGAGTTGAAGGTTGAAAAGTGGCTGAATGAGCTCTGTGAAGAACTTAGTGAGCGTCTGCATTCTGACTTGGAAAAGAACAAACGTATTGCACATACATTGACCATACATGCTAGTGCATACAAGGTTTCTTGTTTATTCAGCAGAGAGTTCAATCATATAGGAAACTACTGTTTTCTCTGCATTGCAAAATAGTTATTCCACTAAGCGGAAATTACCATGCAGGTGAATGACACAGATTCACTTAAAAAGTTCCCTTCTAAGTCTTGTCCTCTGAGGTATGGGGATGCTAAGATTCAAGAAGATGCCCTTAATCTATTTCAAGCTGCCCTGCGTGAATATCTTGGATCATACAGAGCCAAGATTTCAGGCTCGCAGCACGATGGCTGGAGAATAACGGGTCTTTCAGTTTCAGCCAGTAAAATTGTTGATATACCATCAGTAAGTCACTCATGTATCAGTCTTTGCTTGAGTTTCTTTTCCATTTCCCGTTTGTATCTTCAGTAACACAAATGGTTTCATTTCCAAAATTCACTTGCTTTTAAGATAAGATATGTACATTTACTGTTGGTGATATGTTCCTTGGGATGATAAAACCATGATGTAAACTGCTGCATGAGTAGTACAAAAGCTTTATTAAACTTATCAGGATCTTCCCTTCTGATCATTGTCTGAGTACTCAACATACCTATTCATCTTAAATAGGAAGTCAGAGTTCATTAAGTTGAATGACACTTTTCAAAACTAAGGTGAGGATGTGAGAAAGGTATATGGAAACAAAAATTTGTTTCACAGAAACTGCCTCATATCTGAAAGATTAATGCCTGTGCTAAGTGAGCCAGTTAGGAAGACAATTGTTAGCACTGATCAGAAAAAGTGAACTGGAACTTCTTGAAGAAGAGGCTGTCTTTTTTCCTCTGAAGAGTTGAGAGACAGTGGTGTTGGGTTAGAAATCAACAACTGGATAACAGCACCCAGAAGGACATCATATTCTTCCAAGTTCACAAATGATTTAATCTCTAATAAAACTATTGCTCAATTATTTAATGTAGTACCGTCTGACAATACCTTGGTTGTTAAGTTCATCTCCAACTGTCACTGCTGACCTTATATCTGAAAACTTCTGTAGATCTTTGCAAGCTGAGAAAACTGCTTGTTGTCTGCTTTTAGTAGCTTCTTCTTGCTTGCTTGTTTTCAATATAGAACTGAGCTCATCTTGGAGGCTTGATGGTAGAGTAGTTGAAGCTAACTGTGATAGACTATCCAACAGACAAAACCCAGCCATAATCTTGCATTTCCACAGATTGGCTGATTTAGCTTGCTTATCAGGGCCAAGCTTGTTATTCTCTCCACGTTTTAAAATAAAAGTAAAGAAGTTTAACCTGAACCTGCCTACAGTGACACTATGGCTAATATCAACTCATTAGAGTTTTATTGAACAAATAATTCAATTTAGCAATTGGTTCTGTACAGACTAGAGAAAGAAAGACCACCATACTGGTTTCCTTTTATTATCAAGTGCTCATAATATCTAAAGGCAAATAGTTTCTCAATATTTGATGTCACCCTTTTCAGTCAACCTTATGTTTTAATTTGTCACTTAGATATCAAAATTCCTTTTTGAAAAAAAATTGCAAAATTTAGTGGTGTAAATTGCATCCTAAACTATCAAGCAAAGCTTATAAAGAGTTAGATAAATCTGGTCAAGCTTACAAGAGCATGTAAAATTAAAATACACCTGTTACATGTTTGTAACCAAGGACGTGGAAAGACTTGGAACCAATCAAGTATCTGTAGCTTGGACATCTTTAGTTTGCACTGAATTGATGTTCTTTTCTTGCATGTTCCCTTTTCTTTTACGGTGTCTTTAGATATTGTTTCATTCCCTTAATTCAGTTAAATTTTCTTATAGGGAACACGATCAATATCCAATTATTTTCATAACCTAGACCGAACTTGTAGTTCAGGACAGGAGTCAAATGACAGATTTGTCGAAGATGTTGAAATGTTGCTCCATACAGGTTATTTCTATTCCTGCACTGGTTCTTACAGCACCTACTTTCTCCCTTACCATTTATCCTTGTCATTATTGAACTAGTCTTTCACAGGTAGTGAAGGAATTGAAACCTGTTCAGAACTACATGCAGCAGAGCCACAAGTCAAAACTCCTGGCGAAGAAATGGACTACTTTGTCTTGAAATCAACTGATCTGGAGGAGAATGAGAGAGGGTTGGGTAAAGACAAGGTTTGGCTGGTTTCTTATTCAGTTGGCTGATTGCTTTTATCAAGTCTCATGTTTAAATACCAGAGCATATTTCATTTTCCTAATTAGTTCAATTTATTATGAAAAGGGAAAAAATAGAAGGATAGTTTGAAAATATATGCTGATGGATTGCTTCATGCTTCTTGGATACATTAATGTGAAGCTTACCGTGGTCTAAGTGATCCAAGGTCTACAACTTTTGGTGAATGATAGCATGTCACCTCTCACCAAGTTTTATCAGTTGGGTAATGAATTTAGGCAATCTTAGCATCTCGCTTTCAAACATGTTTGGTCCCCGTCCAAAGTTGGTACTCCTCTATGTCCTCTGTACATGAGCCCTCCAAATAAAGTTCTTGACTTGTACAAAAGACTTGCTATAAATTGTCATTTGTAGCAGTAATATTACATCTTTATACTGGTTGGCTGCAAGGATACTGATTTCCATTTCGACTGAAACCTCATTTCTAAGAGATTTTTTTCTGGTAGTCCAAAATCATATGAACCTAAATGTAATAGTTTTTTTTTAGCATTGCATCCTGGAGAAAGAAGAAAGATTCGTATTATTACCAGTCCGGGGGCTTAATCAGTAATCAGTTCCTTCTTGTACCTTTTTTTTTTTTTCTTTTTTCTTTTTTCTTTTTTCCTGATTATGGTTTGTCATTTTCTATTTCTTTTTCTTTTGTCCCCATCTAAGCCAAGAAAATGGCAAAAAGAAAAACAGAAATATGTGATAAAGTAAAGGACGAAGAAAGGATTGGTGTTCCAATTCCATTTATCAGCAAAAAACAGATAATTTGCTGCTCAGATGAATTACTAAGTTAGGTTTATCATGTGTTGCCATGGTAGTGACTCTTTGGTTCTTTTTTCTGGCTTTGCACCCTTTTTATTCTAGCATATTTCTGGGGCAGCATATCCTCTAGATGAACTAGATCCACCTTTCAATTCATCTGACCGTCAGCAAGAGAGGTTTACAGATGGAACTTTGTCATGCTCTTGTTCAGGTAACAGTTCTCGTGTACATGGCTACGCTGTCATCATTTTCTTTTCAACATCAGGTATTTCACTTCATTTAGCAAATATCATTAGGAGCTCAAAGTTGCTGCAGACCAGACCACACTGAGTCTGGAAAAGAACTCACAGGAGAAAATTTTGCTCATGTTCTCAAGCTCAAGGAAACAAAAACAAAATCTTCGAAAGAAAAGGTTTGTCAGCATCCTCTTTATTTATTTATTTATTTATTTTTTACCTTGTGTCCGAGATTTCTCGATTAATCCAGAGGAAGATCTACAGGGCACACGGCCATTCAGAGTTATCATTCTGCTGTGGCCCCTCACCTCCTCCACAATTCTATAAAAATTTCTTATTCTGTATATGTTGCTTTTCTGATTATGAATTTTTGTGAAATATTCCTAATTTATAAACAGATTCTTAATAATTGAATTTAGTTAGGTTCCTTTATTCTTATAAACTGATGCAAACTTTTCACCACCCTGTGTCTAACCTTTCTGCTCCTTCTGAGAAATAGAACAAAGAAAGATACTACAATTCCTACCTTCCAGTTTTATCTTTTTCAATTTTTTGTTTTGCAAATTTTATCCCAAGACCAAATTATTTTGCTTCAACATTCTTCCATTATGCATATAGGAACTTTGAGCAAGGTGGAAAAGACACAGGATTGGGTCAAGTTAAGAGGTTTCTGTCCAATCCCAAAATTTCATAAGGCTACGTCTCTTACTCTTTTTTTTTTTTCCCTTCTGAAAAATACGTCCCTCATACCATTCTCGCTAAAACCCCGGGGGGCGGGGGGGGGGGGGGAGAGGGGGGGCGGCGCGGGGGTATGTTACAAATAGCATACTTGACTTTTTTTCGATACGTTACCTTTTATATCTTTCCTCCTCCATCCAGTATGACCATAATGAGTCATTAGTTCATTACAGTTTATAAGTATCAATTTTATCCAGAGGATTTTCGAACAGATCAGGAATCTCAAATTTTTCAGACTGTTTCATGCTCATATCACATTAAAGTGTCTTCACATAAAAGAAATATGCAATGTTTTATGTTTCTTTATAACGTTGAGAGAAAATTGCCTAGAACATAGTCTGCAATGGCTTCATCTATGATAAAGCTACAAAGGTCTCTAGCTGTATGGAAAAATAAGACTGATGAATCTAGTTAACATGTCACGAATTTTGGTTGGATATTTGAATACCGGTTGAGTTTTTTGGCCTTTCAAAGTCATTGTTGAGGAAAAAATCTGCTTGAATTTCTTTTCCTTATTTGCTTATTGCGTAAACAGATCTATCTTCCATAATACAGTGGTGAAACATGCTCCTGACTTAGGGAACCTAGTTCTATGCAGAGGAGTATTTTGTTTTTGTACTGCGATTTAATCATAGCTATTTCGTCCTAAGATAGTATAGTATCTCTTTTTTCTTGAGTGCAAAGATGGTCCTTTAAAGGTTTTCGCTTTTTTAATTATGTCATATTGCAATCATAACTTATTTCTCTAGATGATATATCAGGGCACACGATCCATCCTGAATTATTTTCAAACTCAGAATCCATGCCGATCCGCAAACCAAGAACATTCAACTACAATCCATGAAGCTAAAGCATTATCATCGTTAGGTAGTTTTAAGATGCACCCATTAATCTTACTTCAGCAAATTACATATTTTTTTCTTTTTTTCTCCTCTGCACGCCTCCCCTCTCATACACAGATTATGCAGAAACTCAATTAGTGGTCAATAGCTCTTCTGAAGTCATGATATGTGAGAATTCTCCTGCAAATAATGGATCTCATATTGGCACGGTGAGCTCTTATCAAAATGAATCGAGAAGAAACAATTGGACCTACAAGATTGATGAGATTGATGATGCTGTGTTGAGTGAATTGCCTGCAGAAATACAGGAAGAGGTAAATGTTTGGATCCGACCTCAAAAACGAGCAAACATATCAAAGAAAGGTTCTAGTATTTCTCATTATTTCTTGCCGGCAAGAGAAAAATAGAGCAGATCACCATTCTTATTGTTTTTAAGTGCTTGTTTAATTAGTTGTTTATGATGAAAGAAATTGAAGTCCTTTCATGTTATATAAGTATTCTAAAACTAGTACTTAAAATGGGAAGAATATTGTGCATCCTTTACTAGTCTTGTCTCTTAAAAAGGGAAGAATATGCAGCACTGCGGATAAGATAACTAATATATGTGCAATATTCTCTTGTATTTATTAGGTTAGTTACTATTAGATCTCTACATATACTCGATTCTGTTGAATATAGTATTAAGTTTATATGTAATATAGATCGTCCCCCTCCCTCGTGTTCTTTCATCTTTTTTCTCCCTCTTTGAAACAAAGTCTTTATTGAAAGCTGTAAAAGTTTATTTAGTACATATTGCTCTTTGAAGTTGAATTATCATTTCAGGTGGTATTTAGTTAATGATTTCTTCGTAATCTAATGTCAATACAATTACAAATGAATATAATAATAGATTATATATATAGTTTAAATGGCTAAGAATAATCTAATAAGAGATTTTATGCTTAGAATAATCTTTTTTTTTTTTTTAAAGGCTTATGTTTGGAATAATCTAATACATCTTATAATTTGTACATCTTTTTATTATAGTTATTTTATTAATTAAATTTGTAAAATAAACAAAAAAAAGATTTTAATAAAAAAATTATTATAAGAAAATGTGAACTATGAGATATATTACATGATCTGAATGCTTCAATTCAAGTTTTGGGTAGGGGGAGCTTTCTGGTATTGTTTTTCAGGTCTGCAGCCGACGTCTCAGCAGAGGGGTGCTGCTTGGAGTATGGCGGCGGCTGTCTGGATTTTATTTGGTGTGTGTTTATGGTTTGTTTTCCCCTCTTCATCGATCGAAAGGTCGGTTGCGGGTTGAAATTCTACAAATTTTGGATGGCCGTTTTCTTGGAGGTTAATTTGTGTGTTGGTTTGAGCTTTAGCCGTGACGATGGTTATAGCGTATTTTGGTGGATGTTAAGTTAATGGGTGGGGTGGTGCCCCAGAGTTATGAGTCTTCGCCGTTTATTCTCGCTTTTCGTCGGCGTCAGGTTTTCCGATGGCTGTATTACCTCTGTGACTTTTGTTTCGCCGTGTGTTTCGTTTCTGTAGCGGCACGTGTGTCGGTTTGTATTTGGGGTGTTGTGACATCTACGTTTGCCTTTTAATGATTTTTTGGTGTTTTGGTTTCTTTTACGGTAGGTTTAGGGTTTAGGGTTCAGCTGTAGTTATAACTTGGCTGATATAACCCTCAACTTTTGGCTTATTGCGATGTATCCCGACTCTATGTTCCCTATTGTATTACGTCGTCATTAGAATTACAGCAGGGTCACTTGAGTTTAAAAAAAAAAAACTCAAGGAATGTAAATGAACCTAATAATTGTCGCCGAATACAATCATGAGACACTTCTTTATTGTAAAGTTAAATTTAATTTAAGTCATAATATTATTTAGGATTAATTGCAAAATATTCCTTTAACGGGTTAAAGGTATTTTACTTTTGAAGTTAAAAAGTAAGTAATTTATTCTCTTAAAATATGTAAAATGTTTAGAATATATTTCATGTAAGTTATAGTTTGTTGCAAAATAACCCTTCAAGTTAGATATAAAATCATTTTAGTTTATAGTGTAATTTATAGTTATAGTTTATTATAAAATGCTTCTATAAAAATAAATAAACTGTTAGAGCGATAAAGAAAAAATTAATTTTTTGGCCTATTGTTTTAATATTTTACTTTCGAATATTTTATTTTGAATTGGTTTAGAGAGGTATTTATAGTGAAAAATAAAAATTGGTCAATTTAAAAAAAAAAATTAGACCTTTGGATTTGACCGGTCAGATGATCTGGACCATTACATCTCAATGGTCAAACCATCTCAACTGTTGAAATCAAAAGGCTAGATTATCTGGACCGTTGATCTACGACGGTCCGCAAAGCAGGGGATAAAAACCCCAACGTTGGAAGACTTCAAATTTTTTTTTTTTTTTTTTTGCTTTTTGCAGTTGAATCAAGGTCCTAGTTCTTGGCTGACTCGGTTCACGAGCTGGTCCGAATTTTTAATAGATCGAGCCAGTTTCAGGCTTGATGTGGTCAGTTCGAACCTGGGTCACGGTTCTCAAAATCAAAGTCTAGCACAGATCGCTCTCCTTGGATCTCTTGCGTGTAGGCTAGGTTGGGCCAAGCCTAATTGGTCTCAAGTCGAAATTGGTTAGGCCAAACGAATTTACGGGCCAGCCTGGCTCAGTAGCCATCCCTAATTTCGGATATTAAAGTGCTTTTAACATCCCACTTAAAGGTATTTTGCAATTAACCCTAATATTTAAAACCCATCAATAATAATAGTATTTAAAAAATCAAAAAAATTGCTATCAATTTTTATTTCCACAAATATACTAGATATACACTACCAGCATTTTAGGAAATAATTTCCACAAAAAGTATGTGCGAGTATCTTTTATATAGTACTCCCACCTTTTTTATTTTATTTGTCACATTTTGACACACGCGGTCTAAAAAATACAAAATTTTAGATTTTTTTTTTTTGTATAAACTATGATATCTTCAAAACTTTTCGCTCTCCTATTAACTATTTCTACTAGTTTTCATATTAGAAAAATAAAAAGATGTTGAAATTTGTTATTAATGGGAGGGTATTATAAGAAAAAATTCATTAAATATTACATTTGAAACACAATGTGACAAGTAAAAAAATACAGGAATTAGCACAATGTGACAAATAAAAAAATTATTCCAGGTATAGATTCAATCAAGATTGATTAACTTACACGCTCTTATAAAAATGAGGGTTAGTTTCAAAAATTATTTTGTACTTTTAGTTTTAGTAAATTGCTAGTTGAGTATTTAAACTTTTAATTTTGACAATTAAATACATAAATTAGGATTCTGTCAAAATAGTAATAGTTGACGTGCTGATAGTTTTAATTTGGCACTTGATTATCAAAATTAAAAGTTTTTCAATAATTACTTTTTTATGGAATTCTAATTTGAATACTTAATTGTAAAAATATTTTTGAATTAACCTAAATACCTTCTAGACAAAAATAAAAATAAAGTAAAAACAAAGATGTCGTGAGTGAGATAATAACTATATAATCATGACAAATTATATTATGGATTCGGATGCACCTAGTTAGGTGTATCCAATTATTGGAACTTGTAATTTTAATGAAAATAAGAATTTAATTTTATTTTTAAAAAATAATAATAAAATTCATCCACGCACCATATGATTTCATATGCTGTTCTTTCTCGAATCTCAATTGACAGTTTTTTTTTCCCTAAGGAAATAGGCAATTCTTCATTTTTCTTTTTTTTTTTGTTTTGTATTTTTATGAAACAATCTTCCATAATTTCCTTTAAGTTATAAACTTCTATTTTAAAATCATTTATCTTTAATTTTTATTAGGAATTATTAATATTTTAAGATGTTCAAATAGTTTAATTTTTTTTACAAATTTAAAGGAGCGACTATGTTTCATAACCAATGGTGATTATGATATAAAAATACAAAATGAGTGGCTGTAAGTATGTGTGACTACTTTTATAATTTGGAATGCCTACTTTTATAACTGTGTGTGCCTACAATGTATAACATATATGATGGGTTACTTTTTGCAGTGGTACTTTTTTTATAACTATAGATGATAATTTTTATAAGTAGGGATACTTATTTTTCATAACCAAGGTGATTATAATATAAAACATACAAAATATGTCACTGTTAGTAGGAGTGCCTACTTTTATAACTTGGAGTGCCTACTTTTATAACTACGTGTGTCTAAAATGTATAACATGCATGATGAATTACTTTTTCTGGTGGTGCCTTTTTTTATAACTATGAATGCCTATTTCTTACAACTAGATGTGCTTATTTTTTATAAACAGATGATTATAATATAAAACATGCAAAATAAGTAACTTTAAGCAGATGCGCCTACTTGTATAACTTGGAGTGCTTATTTTTATAACTGTGTGTGCCTACAATGTATAACATGCATGATTTGTTACTTTTTATAATTATGGATGCCTATTTTTACAATTACAGGTGCCTATTTTTCATAACCAATGATGCTTATAATATAAAACATACAAAATGGGTGACTGTAAGTAAGTATGCCTACTTTTATAGTTGTGTGTGACTATTTTTATAACCGTCTGTGCTTACAATTGACCCTCGAGCTTTGGCTTTTAGGTTCGGATTTATATTGAATCATTAGGCCCAAGGGCGTTAGCGGAGAGTGATTGAATATCTTTATTTTCCCTTCCTAAAGTCGCTCCTTTTGGCCATCCATATAGACTCGGATCATAAGTTTAGATACCAGCTCTCCCTCGTATTTCTCGAAAGCCAAAATGAGTCAATCGCGAATTGACATCCGATATTTCTGTATAAACTTTTGTAAATTTCATAATAGAGCATGACAAAACCCAAGCTTGGATGACATTATCTTTTTGGGGTTACCCTGAAAAAGGGAATAGGAGCTGTTGGACGGGTATTTGAGTTATTAGCAAAAAGATCGTAGAATACCGGGTTTAAGAGAGCCCCTTGCTAAAGAGGCGGGGAAGAAGGAATAGATAGGAAAGTGGGGCAGAATAAGATAAATCCCGTTCAATCTGACTTTCGTCTACCAACAGCTCTATTGTGTGACACTTTAAACTAGCGTTTAAACCTAAGGCTCTAACAGAGCGATACAGACACAATGTAAAGCTAAACAGAACGCTACCCCTCTCTACCGCGGGGAGAAGAGTTCTAAGATACATATACATATAGTATACCACCGAATGACCCTATTTCCCCTATGGGGAAGAAAGAAAATTAAGAAACCCGCAAATATTGGCAAAACTACAATTATTGTTAACCAAGGAAAAAATTTCGTGGGAGCTAGGTCAAGAGTAAAGGGCAAGTGCCTATAGAAAGCCAATGAAAAAAAGAAACTTCACCTTAAGTGACTGAGAAAAGCAACTCCAAGAACTCAAGCAAGAAAGCTAAATCATTACTTAAGCGGATCTTCAAATAAAAAGCATTGGACCCTTAATCGAATTGAAAGCGAAAAAGATCGAGGTGGAATCGAAAGCAGGGACACTTAGCCCACTAAGCAAGCGATAGGGCAACCATTCCTTCCGTTCAGTAAGGGAATACAAGCATGACGGGGAAGAGTTTGATGTAGTTCCAGGATCGTCATCTGTCTCAGTGCCACCGAACTCGCACTTTATCAAAGATATTTTCAACAAAAGACCAGATTGAGCTAGTATTCAGATACTCTCTGTATAACATGCATGATGAATTATTTTTTACAATGGTGCCTTTTTTTAATAACTATGGATGCCTATTTTTACAACTATAGGTGCCTATTTTTCATAACCAAGGGTGATTATAATATAAAATATGCAAAATGGATGATTGTAAGAAGGTGTGCCTGCTTTTATAATTGTGTGTGTCTATTTTTATAAATGTGTGTGCCTATTTTTATAACTGTGTGCTTACAATGTATAACATGCATGATGGGTTACTTTTTGCTGTGGTGCCTTTTTTTAATAATGATAGATGCCTATTTTTACAACTATACGTGTCTATTTTTCATAATCAAGTGTGATTATAATAAAAAACATGTAAAATGGGTGATTGCAAGTAGGTATACTTATTTTTATAAGTGTTTGTGCATATTTTTATAACTGTGTGCCTTTTTATTTTTAATCATGATGAATGTATATTTTTACAACTATAAATGCCTATTTTTCATAACCAATGGCGATTATAATATAAAACATGCTAAATGAGTGACTGTAAATAGGTGTGCCTACTTTTATAACTATTTGTACCTATTTTTTTTAACTATATGGACATATTTTTATAATTGTATATGCATATAATATTTCTTCGTGTATTTGTAAATTACCCTTTGTTAAACTTTTGCATCAATGTTCTGTCTCGTCAACTTAATGGCTTCATTATGTCTCAATATTTCCTAATCAACAGAAATAAAGATGCTAATTAGATTGAGAATCAATACATTTCCTAATCATGTAATAACAGTAGATTCATACATTTTCAGTCTAGTTCCACTGCTGCCCTCACTTACGAAGAATTGATATATAAGAGTATTTATTACGAAACAAGTCTCACGATAACTAAAGTGGCAAATACATTGCACAGAGTCAAATACCCCGTTAAATAACCCACTTTTCTAAGATAAGTTACAATTCAACTAGAGCTTAAATATCTATATTCAATAAGAGATACATGTTCTCCAATGTATTTCCACAGATAAGACTGTGGTAGTAATAATTATCTTTTAAGATAGTTATATTCTGTAAATGAAATTTGGTGCAGTTCATTGTTATTGTTAGGGTAGGATATGAAGATGGAGGATGTTACCACATCAGTGTCATGTAAGGAAGGACAAAATTCCAAGTATAAAATGAATTACGTATGACGTACTTGAGTGAATCTGGACCCTTCTGGCTAGTTTTGTATAATCATGAATGAGTATAGTGTTCTTGGAGCCAGTACATGTGCGTGTGTGTGTGTGTGTGTGTGTGTGCGTGTGAGAGAGAGAGAGAGAGAGAGAGAGAGGGAAATGCAGGTACTGTTTTTCATATCATGTCAAACAGTTTCTGATGTTAAAATCATGCAAATGTGTTGTTTAAGTGGCAGCCAAATTACATGCATTTCATGCCCTCTAAATTGTTAAATGATTCATCTCTAATGTCCGTTTTGAGCCTCTTCTCTGCTCTCTGCTCTCTATTATTACATCACCATTACATCTATTCTGTGACTGCCATTCATTTACCTCTCTCTCTCCAAGTCACACACCTTGATGATGGGGAGACCTCCTTGTTGCGATATAGCTAACCTGAAAAGAGGCCGAAGAAGATGCTAAAATTCTTGCACATGTCTCCCGTCATGGAATTGGCAACTGGACTTCGGTTCCTCAAAAGGCAGGTAAATTTTCGACACTGTTAAAATCAAGGCAAAAAACACAAGCTCAGTGTCAAGCCTAAGAAACTGAAACACACGTGCTCTCTTCCCTTTAAAAAATCATCACACACGTTTTTCTCTCTACTGAAACTCAAGCAACCAAAGTCACCTCATATAATACAAATGTCGGTATCGAAGAAGAAAGATGGGTTAATCAAGACAAAAAAGATAGATTTTGCGAATCAACAGACAGATATATAGAAAGTGTGCAGTGAGGTGACCGAAAAGAGGACTCTTTTCACGAATCCAACTGACATATCGGATCTTGTCATTACCAAGAGCATTGATGCCGAGAATGCCCTCTTTGCTGCAAGTGAATCAGAAGGTTCTTTTCGC
The DNA here is from genome assembly GCA_028651295.1 of Catharanthus roseus. Lineage (NCBI taxonomy): Eukaryota > Viridiplantae > Streptophyta > Magnoliopsida > Gentianales > Apocynaceae > Catharanthus > Catharanthus roseus. The sequence continues at coordinate 2,611,281 of JAPQWS010000140.1, read as the reverse complement.
CTGCTCGGTTATTGTGCTAGAATTGATTATTCTTCCATTTTTTCCAATCAGGAATCGATTTCTTCTGGTTTTCTTCCTCCATTTTTCGATTCTCCGTTATTTTCTTCTTCAGCGCGACCGAAATCATGAAAAAGTTGTTGAATCATTTGTTCTATATGGTCCTCTTCGAACGTCTTAATTTGCTGTCCAATTAGTTCTGGTTTGTTTTTCGCATGATGATGATTGTTGCCACTCGTTGAAGTTTCTGTCCAAGTACTATGATGATTGTCGGCAGCGGCTGCAATGGGGACAGCAGCAGCAATTTGGTGTTGGTGTTGACGTTCGGTGGTAGTAGTTGAGGAGGATGAGATTTGATGATGAGGGGAAGTGGGGTAGCATTTGTGCAATTTAGCAGTCAAAGTAGCAGAGAGAAGTAGCTAGGAGGAGAAGGGAATTCTTGCTCTAGCTCCACACATTAGTCTTGCTGCTTCATCGTATGCTCTTGCTGCATCTTCTGCCGTTTCAAATGTCCCTGACTATATATTCTTTTCTTTCTGTTCAGACCCCAAAACCCAAAATTTAATTATTACTACAAAATAATTAAAGTTATTTATTTGCTCCATAGGCACCCCATTTATCCCATTTATAGTGACTCGTCTTGTATGTTATATACGCGCTCTTAGTTATATAATAGACACCCTTAAGTGTAGAAATAGACACCCTTTATTTATAATTGCTTAGAGTAATTCATCTTTCACGTTATATAGAATGAGCACCCATTGTTATAAAAATAGACACACCTAGTTATGCGAATAGGCAACCCTAACTCATTTTGTATGTTATACAGAATGAGTATCCATTGTTATAAAAATAGGCACACATAGTTATAAGAATAGGCAACTCTAATTATAAAAGTACGTACCCCTACTTAAAATAACTCATTTTGTATGTTATATAGAATAAACATCCATTGTTATAAAAATAGGCACACCTAGTTATAAAAATAGGCACATCTCCTTAGAGTAACTCATCTTGCATGTTATATAAAATAAGCACACATAGTTATAAACATAGGCACGACTAATTATAAAAGCAAGCACCCTTGCTTAGAGTAACTCATCTTCAATGTTATATAAAATAAGCACCGATGATTATAAAACATCTAGTTATAAAAATAGGCACACTAATTAAAAAAGGCACCCTGCTTAGTGTAACTCATCTTGCATGTTATATAGAATGAGCACCCATATTTATAAAAATAGGCACAAAAAGTTATAAAAATAGGCACTACTAGTTGTAAAAATGGACACCCCTATTTATAATAACTCATCTGCATGTTATATAGAATCAGCACCCATGGATATAAAAATAATCATCTCTAGTTATAAAAATAGATACCCTTAGTTGTAAAAATAGACACCCCACTCATCTTGTATGTTATATAGAATAAGTACCCCTAATTATAAAAATAGGCACCCCTAATTGTAAAAATAGGTATCTTTAGTTATAAAAATAGGCATTCCTACTTATAAATCACTCATCTTGATGGTTATATCGAAGAAGCACCTCTAGCTATAAAAATAGACACATCTAGTTATAAAAATAGACATCTTTAGCTGTAAAATATAAATATAAGCACCCCTTCCTATAGTAACTCATCTGCATGTTATATAGAATATGCACACCCTTAGATAAAAAAATAATCACCTCTAATTATAAAAATAGGCACCTTTAGTTGTAAAAATAAACACCCCACTTAGGGCTGTAAACAAGTCCAAACCCAGGGTACACCCAGACCCATACCCTTATAGTGAAACTTAGACCCAGACCCAGACCCATACCCTTCAGGTATAAAATTTATGGACCCAGACTCGACCCTCCAGAGTCCAGGGTAGGGTCTGGGTATACCCGTACCTGTATGACATTTTTCTATTTTTTCCTATTAAACAAAAATATATAAAGTAATGTATAACCCTAAAATAAAAATTTTAACACGATTAACATAATCTCCTCAACATTTCTTTTAACAAATACAATCATTTAACATATCTAATTCAAATGATTAAAAGTTTAAATACACAAAATCTTCACAGTACATTAATCCAATAAGAACAAAAGTTCTAGTTCAATACAATATATTGATCAAAGCATTTGGATTTTGGATACTGCTTGATCCTATTTGTCTCCTACAAAAGAAATATAGAAATGAGTATATATTACAAGTGTATGTAAAATAGAGATAATTATGAATATATAGCTAAAGATAAAAAACTCACATCAACGGGTATTAATATAATATAATATAATATAATATGAATAGATAAATAATATAATATATATAAATATATTATTATTTTATTAATACGGGTATACGGGTCTAGGCATCATCATACCCTGCCCAGACCCATATAATAGAATTAATACGGGTACGGGTACGAGTACGGGTCCGCGAGTATAAAATTTAAACCTTACCTACTAAAAACGGGTATAGACCCGCGCGAGTACGGGTAAGACCCTCCCCGTTTATAGCTCTAACCCTACTCATTTTGCATGTTATATAGAATAAGCATTCATAGTTATAAAAATAGCCATCCTTAGTTGTAAACATAGGCACCTCACTCATCTTGCATGTTATATAGAATAAGTATCTATGTTATAAAAATAGACGCTCTTAATTATAAAAATAGATACTTCTACTTATAAATAACTCATCTTGATTGAAAAAATTATTTTATGTATGTATTAGAGTGGTCACGTGGTTCACATGTGTTTTATTTGGAGGGATATGTTGTGTTAGGTAGCAAAAGAATATATAGGAATGAACTTGACTATTGAATTAAAACGTTTCTTAGGGATCTAAAAATTAAAATTCATTAACAAAATTTAAAATTACCAAGCATAAATAATACATAATAATACGTGATCAGTTAAATTGGTAAGTTATCTCTAGTTTTTGTTAATTAATTCTTTTTGAGACTTCCCTAGTTTACGTATGAATGGAGGTCTAGAAGCTCAAACTTTGATCTCACCGTATCGAAATTGCCATTTAAATTTGGCATAAAACCAATACTAAAGGTGTTAATAATATATTGAATTTTATTATCTGCATCGATTTGAACACTTTCGATCTAAAATATAGAACATTGGAGATCGAGGATGCTTAACGTAGAGGGAGGCGTAGAAAGCTCGCAAAAGATGTGTATTTCTCTTTTTGTTAATAAAAAGACAATTTTTTGCTCTTAGATTTTTCATTGGTTGCTTTACGTCTAGATGAACAATGTAAATTTAGCAATTTTGCAAATTAGAAACTATATGTAAGAAATGTATAAAGAGGAAGATAAAAAGAAGAGTTCTAATTAAAATTAAATTTTAAATCTAGACAAAAATTACATAATTTTAATAATTGACGCACTATGTATAATAATTAGCGCACCACGTATAGTGTGCCAGGATCCACGTAGTTTTATGGTCAATGATGTGGCTACTTCGTAGGACGGTAGGAGTGCCTATAATAACACGTAATCACCATACGAAGAAACAAAAATACTAACCAAGAAAACTAAGGTCAACACAAAAGATGCAGACATGGTGGGGGTTCATCTTCATCTTCATCTTCATCTTCTCTTTGTGTCTCTGCACGTTCACCATCTTCAAATCCCTCTTCAATTTCACTTCTAAAACTCAAATTCCCAGGAGCAAACTTCCTCTTCCACCAGGTCCTTCTATTATTTCAATTTTCATAAATTTCCTAATCTTTCTATGGCGGCGGAGAATGACTATTTTCGACATGGAACCTCTTCTCCATCGCTTAAAACTCAGGTATGGTCCTCTTTTTACCTTAGGATTCAAGTCCAAACCAACCATTTTCATCGCCGACCATTCCTTCGCACATATAGCTCTGATTCAGAAAGGAGCCTTTTTCTCCGACCGCCCAAAATCTCAACAATTGATGCCTATTTCAAAGATCTTTAATAGTAATGCACACAGAATCAGTAGTGCCAAATATGGTCAAACCTGGAGATTTCTCCGTCGGAATCTTACATCGGAGATGCTCCATCCTTCTCGGTTCAAGACATATTCTACGGCTAGAAGGTGGGTTTTGGACCTAATAGTTCAGCGCCTTGTTAGCCAGCAGACGAAGCCGGTTCTTGCCATGGATCATTTTCGTTACGGAATTTTTTGCCTATTGGTGTTTATGTGTTTTGGGGACAAGCTTGATGAGGAGAAAGTTAAAGAAATTGAAACCCTGCAGCGAAATTGGCTTTTGAATCTTGGCAGGATTGGTTCGTTTATGTTCTGGCCTAAACTTGGGAGGATTTTTCTTGGGAATAGATGGAAAGAACTGATTCAAGTGAGGAAAAATCAAGAGGATATTTTTATTCCCCTGATTCGAGCTCGAAAAAAGGGCAAAAAACAATCAAATTCCGATAAGGAAGAAGAAGAAGAAGAAGGAGAAAAATCAGTGGCATATGTGGACACATTGGTGGATTTGCAGCTACCGGAAGAGAAAAGGAACCTCAATGAAAGCGAAATAGTCAGCCTGTGTAGCGAATTTCTCAATGCCGGAACAGATACCACAGCCACAGCCTTAGAATGGATAATGGCCAATTTGGTTAAGTACCCTGCAATTCAGACCAAGCTTTATGAAGAAATAGTTGAGATTGTTGGAAATCCCCCTTCTCTAAAACCATCGTCTGATCATATGTCAGAAGTGGTGGTGAATGTGAATGAGGAAGATATCCAAAAAATGCCATTCTTGAAAGCAGTAGTTTTAGAAGGGTTAAGGCGCCATCCTCCGGCACATTTTGTGTTGCCTCATTCAGTGACAGAAGATGTAGAATTGGGCAATTTCTTAATACCTAAAACTGCAACTGTAAATGTTCTTGTGGCTGAATTGGGATGGGATTCTGAGGTCTGGGAGAATCCAATGGAGTTTAAACCTGAGAGGTTCTTGATGAACAGCATGAGTACAGTTAATGGTGGAGATGGGCGGCAATTGTTTGATATAACGGGGAAAAGAGGGATTAAGATGATGCCATTTGGTGCTGGAAGAAGGATTTGTCCAGGCTACGGATTGGCTTTACTTCACCTGGAATACTTTGTTGCCAATTTGATTTGGTACTTTGAATGGACAGCCATGGATGGAAATGATATCGATCTATCAGAGAAGCAAGAATTTACCATTTGTATGAAGAATCCACTCTCTGCTTACATCTCTCCAAGAGTTAACACATTTTGAGTTTGGAATGGATCACCAATTTCTTGGACTGAAATGCTTTGAATCACTAGCTTAGAATTAACAGATGCAATCATAAAAGTTTATTTGTGGTAAGTATCTATCTGTGTAAGAAACTGTTTACATTAATAATGTATATATTTTGTCACAGAGGCGAACTTTGGCTTTTTTGGCTTTGTCCTGCTGAAATTATGCACTTGGGGTATTCCTCTCTTAGTAAGGTTATTCCTTAAACATGAATACTTCTAGGTTATTACCAAAAAACTAAAAAATAAAAAGAATACTTCTAGGTAAGTTGTTAGGATGATTGAACTGTGTGCTACTGTAAAGAAATTGGACTTTGGGAGGCCTGTACTTTTGATTTGCATACATCACCAGGCTCGAGAATAATTAATTAAGGGTTGAGTTCAAAATACTGAAGTTGGAGCTAACAGTAGCTTCGAGATTTGAATAATATGCAATGAAATCTATTTGAATGATATAGACCGCAGTCTTTTATCATTTGAAATCATTCTCATTCAGAATTGAAGGAAAGGAAAAGATAGGATGAAATGATTATTTATTTATTTATTTTTAATTATTATTTTATATAAAAATAGAATGAAGTTATATATAATACAACTAAAATGCTTTTCTAATGTCAAATATATTTTTAATACTTAACATAAATTAAAGCTTCCAAAAATACTGAATATTTTTTAAATATTTTATTGAAGTGTAAATATTTATATATAAGATTGAAAATAGTAAAAAAAAAAAAAACTTCTTTTAAAGATCAAAATAGAAAAAGTACGATATATACAAATTAATTGAGGATATTATATATAATATATTAAGGGTATAATAATTTAATGTTTTTCAAAAGAATTTCTACTTCTCTTGAAAATGTTGTTTTATAGGTTGGAAAAAACTTCAAAATTTATGTTTGAAAACCCCAAAAATTAAAAATTATTATTTTCCCTCATTTTCCATACTTTTCTCTCTCTATAGAATTTTTCTCTAACTTCTACTCCTTCTCCACTCTAAAACTAAAAACTTGTATCATTAGAAAATATCAATTTAGATGTAAGAAAAGTTGAAATAAGTTTTTTTTTTTTAAAATTGGGCTCGGATCGCCCGTCCGGGCGATCCGAACATGAGCGGACAGAACATGTCCGGGTCGTTGGCCCGGGAGACCGGCTCACGTCCAGGTCACCAGTCCCGGCAACCCGAGCCCCCCTTTTTTTTTAGGAAGAAAGTTTTTGTAAGTATTTGGAAAACTTGAAACATGAATAACTCTGCGATCGGAGGTCCGTTTCAAGCGTATGGCCACTCGTTTTGATGGTTCTCATAAAGATAAACGCAATGGCATCATCAAAAAAGTGATCCGGATGCGTTTCGGGGAAAAAATTTGCGTGCAAAAAGAATTCCAATATTTACTAACTTCAATCATTGGAATTTTTAATTAGAGCAAAAAGAAGACTACTCCTCTGTTTAATTTTCAAATTGGTGTCGTAATTTTAGTTAATAAGAGAGAAAGTATTAGAAAATTACAAAAACGTAAATTAAAACGAAAATAAGAGGTTTTTGTGAGAACGCCTCAATCGTACGTCCGAGCGCAAAGTTATGCCCCGTCAAAGTTTTTGACTATACGGGACAAGTTTTTTGCCCTGAAACGCATCTGTATCACTTTTTCGACGATGCCGTTGCGTTTGTTTTTACGAAAACCATCAAAACGAGTGGTCATACGCGTGAAACGGACCTCCAATCGCAGAGTTATTCATGTTTCAAGTTTTCCAAATACCTACAAAAACTCTTTCTTCCTAAAAAAAAAGAAAAAAGTGCTCGGGTCGCCCGGATCGGCGACCTGGAAGTGAGCCGGTCGCCCGGGCCGGCGACTCGGACATGTTCTGGTCGCCCATTTGGGCGATCCGCTCATGTCTGGGTCACCCTTCATGGGCGATCCGAGCCCATTTTTGAAAAAAAAAATTATTTCAACTTTTCTTACATCTAAATTGATATTTTCTTCTACAAATTCTTCATAATGATCTATATCTACCTCCAATACAAGTTTAATGTTAAATATTTTAGTTTTAGAGTGGAGAAGGAGTAGAGAGAAGTTAGTGAGAAATTGTGTAGAGAGGGAAATAGTAGGGAAGAGGAGGGAAAATAATAATTTTTTTCACGCTATAAATTCATATTTCCGAGTTAGATTTATCTACCCCCATTTGTCAATTAAGAGCATAATTATTCCATCTTCTTAAATAATTATTATCTTGATAGAAAATTCAAACTTTTTATGAAACTTTTCTCTTCATTAAAGATTATTTTAAGAATTATAGTTTTATTTTTATCAATTTTTAATGGTAAGAGAAGATAATGGATTATTTGTCAAAAATAAAGTTAAAAACTTTAATTGACCAAATTCCTAATTCCAGAAGATTGTTTTGGATTTAACCTTTTAATTAATTAAAAAACTATTTACTTTGTGTTAATTTATCGAACGCGAACTAAACTTTGAACTAAACTTTGAGTTGGAGGAACTTGAATAAGGTTTCATCAACACATAGTATACATTTTGATAATTATAAATCTAGTTCATGACATTTATTTATAATAATATTTTTATCTTGGAATTTAGTGTTCAGACTTTATCTTTTATGATTTAAGAATAAAATTATGATAAAAGTGTGTTATAAAATAAATTATGGAATGACAATGTAGTAGCTCATTAGTATTCAAATATCACATTCCCTGATGTATAAGAAAACAGATTTTGAAGAATAGAATAAATTGCATTTTTATTTTTAGAAATGCAAAGGAAAAATAGCCAATAGGGTAATAAACACTTAAAAGGCTATAATATGAGGAAATAGAAGAAAGAGCGGTGATAGACTCCTCGAATCCGAGGTGATTAATCGCTTTAGATGGGGTCATTTCGGTAAAATGACCGAAATCGCTTGTGAAGATGACTTAATTACCTTGGCACGTGGCTTTTGAATTTTGAGCAAAAATATTGAGTACGGTGCCGATTCCTCACAATTTTGTTAGCTTTTCCATTGCAAATCACATCAAAATCATCATCCGCTACTCCAAGTGCATTAACCACTCACCCTCCATCACATCGCTCCACACCATTCATTATCTTCTCCTTCATTTTCTCTTTGTAAAGTAAAGTTAATTGAGAGTTCATTTATAACAGAGCTAATTCTGATGAGCTCGCATGCTCTGCTCGGATTGAGTTTACTTTTCGCCTGGCAACCTTATATTTGACTATTCTCCTCACACTTATTCTCCTTAATTTTATACAGTAAACTAAAGTTATTTCACAGTCGCCAAGTGTTTTCCAACTTCTTGCTCGCCAAGTTACTTTTATGGTGAAAAGTATTGGCCATGATGTTGACTCCAAAATAGTCACAAACAACGTCTTGTATCTGTTAACAATATACGTTGAATCAATACAGACCACATCATTAAATTCTTCATAAGCTACTTTACTTCGAGGGTGCACCCCCAAAAACACTATCTAGCCTACCTTCTTCATCCATGTGAATCAAATGGAAGAAACCACTATTCTTTTGGTGCATTCTAATGAACATTCTATTTATGCAATCAACATCCCCAGCTCCAATATTCAACCTCCTCACCTTCTGGACATAGTTCCTGCAATCTCTAGGTAGACATCCTAATTTGTCGGGTCCTCCAGCTTGTACCTCCAAAATTCTCATATTCTTGTTGGGCCTTAGTCCGGCCGTGCTGTGCATTTCCAGTTTTCTCTTCACATTAGAACTTAGACTTCTATTAGGAAGCATAAACTTGGACATAGATGGGTGTAATTCGTGATTGTGTTGTTCCACAACCTTTAAGAATTGCCACATTCCATTATCTCTCAAAATTGCATAAATACGAGCAGGCATTCTATCCTCTTTGACCACTTGGAAGTGCTAACTTTTCTACATCTATCACAACTAATAGTTTGATATTTTCTTAAAGGACCGCTTCCTTTCGAACCAATTTTTTTAGTAACACTAAAACCCTTACTTTTTGTTACGCCTGATATGAATAAAAAAACTCGTCAATATTGTCGAAGTATTTACCTAAGTTTATAGGGAGTACTTGCTCTATTTCTCTACCTCTTGGTTCTTAGAATTCTTTAGCATCGTCGCTTCCTTCCCTTAGCTCACCTTTCTACCCGCTACCATCATTCAACATCAGCTCGCCTCTTGATTCGTTTAAATGTGATTTCCCTCCATTATAATTCGTTCTTAAGTTGGAACTGAGTATTCGATTTGTTTTTGGAAATTATAATTTGCAAAATCGTCGGTATTCTTCGTTCCTTTTATACTTTAATTTTAGATAGGGTACCCTCGTAGTCGTATTTTTACCATTACCAGTAGTTGTGATGCGTTCCCTTCCTATCTTCTGATACGTAAATCTTGAGCTGGCCAGGTGCATAATGACCATCACTAGCTCACCACTTGTCAATTGCTCGTCATTATAGCTCGAATTTTGTCGTTGCGTTTGAAGTTGAGTTAGCATTTTTACGTCTGCATCTTCCCCAAGCTAATAAATGCATAGATTTTGAATGGTTGACGTAGAGCTAGCTTGATAGCTCGCCAATAATTCTTTTTTGGGGGACTGAGAAGGTCATACATAGACAAATATAGCTATATTATACCTATCTTATAGACGATAAATAACTTATTTTGTGAATAATATAACCATATTATTATATCAAATGACTTAAAATAATAAGTTCTTTAAAGCAAAAGTAAGTTATTTGATAAAACATAGCAAAAAGTACAATAACCATTACTATTAGAAAGGAAATCCTACCGTGTTCATAGAAAGAACACAATCTCGCCATTGTCATCAAGAACCATATAGCCGTCTTGAAAGAAAGTGTTGTCAGATAGACCCCAGTTGATGTAAGCTAATACAATGTTTGCAATATCGGCTGCGCATTAATTTTATTTTGGCCGTTGCATTTTACCATTGCAAATGTTCTGTTCAGTTTAAGAGTTTGTATTCCGAATCCTAAGTAATGAGTGGAAAAAAAAATATAGAGTTTACATACCAAAAAACTAAAACATCTGTGAAGTAGTCTTCATGGATAGAGCACATAACTTGGAGGAACAAGCATGAAGCTGCCAGAGGGCCTTGTGCTGTCCATTAAACCCCAAACTTCGATAATATAGACCTGTTGCCACATCATCGGCGATCATGTTGCAGTACATTTCATGTTCTCACTGCCTTAACTCAGGAAAGTAGAAGCGTAAGAAATACAGACGTTTTGGTTGGAATTCCCTGAAGTATACTTTGCGTCGAGGCTAATCTTCAAGCATCATGGGTGGCTGACACGGAAGTAACGCTTGTAGTGAGGAATGTAGGTGCCTTCATCTTCAAATATGGTCAGGTAGACGTACAACATGGTGTGCAGCGTCACGAAGTTGATATTTGTTTCGTTACAATATTGGACGACATACCCAAGACACACCACAATGGAAGTCACATTGCTACCATTGTGGTAAAAATCTATTGTATGGGGGATGAAACCACTCAATTCTCCATGCAACCTTTTACGAATGGGACGGCGATTTGCATGAGGAAGACCAGCCATAGTAAGAAAGGTTCAAAGATGGTGATAAAAATGCCATAATCCTTCACTTTTTAAATAGAATGAAAGTGTGAGTAATTGTGATGGGATGGCTATCAAACTTCTGGCACCTGTATATGACTAGTCACATAGTGAGCTATTTATCCTATTAATGTTTCCAATGAGCTCGCATTCCGACACCCGGTCTTTACATCGGGACATAGTGCTTTATAACTTGGCAATTTTTTAAGTTCACCTTCAGTTCCTAAAGCGAAGATACGTCAGTAAATCACATCACAATTACTGCAAAGTAGATGTACATCACATCATATTTACACGCCACGGTAAAACTGGAATGGTTTTAATTCAAGGGACACCATAAAAGCATACTTCCCAACCTTCTTTGTTTCACATTACATCCTATGGTTGAATTACCTTGTGGTGTTCGTCTTACACTTGGTATGTTGTTATGCAAAGAGTTGTTAGGTGTGATCCATGAAGACAAAGACGGTAGTGATCTCACCCATATTGTTGTGCATTTGGGCTTTGCCGGGCAGTATTGTTACCAAAACAATGTGAGCATTATGACCTTATACAACATTTTAGCGTTATACCTCAACGGTTTTAAAGGCCAGTACGCTATTTACTATGAGCGTTACTATCGTGTCCAAAACCCTGTCACAGTGGCGAATGGTGATATGCACGGTGCCGTTTACTAGCTAATTTTCAAGCAACAATAACTAAACTTCTTCCTTTCATGCTTCCTTCAGGCTAACAAATGGATGTATGATCACGCATTTTCATCATTGCTGCACTTGATGAAGCTACCAGGTTCATTTGCCGTAGGTAGGTTATAAAAGAAATCCCAAGTCCTGCTGGTGATATAGATTATCAGATGATCCCATATTGTTGGATTCAGTCTTACCCGAATATGATTTAATCACATTATTTTATTTAAACGCAATATGTTGGATTGTCCTCCTTCAATAATACATCCCTATGTTTATTAATTCTTATGAATTTATTTCAAATTCGAATAATAATTCCTCATGCATAAAACAAACTTTCGACTTAAAAGAGAAATGAATAATGATCCAACAGTTTATAGTAATGAAGAATTCTTATAAATATAAATACTAATGCGAGCTCAAAAATAATGCCACGGTATGATAGGTGAGCCGTATTTGGATTGTTTTTTCGCTCGTAGTTCATGTCTAAGTTGTATTATTATTTTCCCTCTGGTTGTGCTGGCCTTCGATGTCTATTCATTAACAATTTCGAATACTACATTAACAATTTCAAATAATGATCCATACAAAGCCGAGCTAACAGATAATACGCAACAGCAAGCATGCCATCTCTACTAACAAATTATTATTGTAATAGGAGAGCTTGAGTTGCTCATATGGGAAATGAGAGCGAGCTAATAAAGGAATATCGGTGACCTACTGAACTACATATCAAAAAAATTAGTTAGGTGATGCATCACATCATATTTATAACCCTAAACCAGTTGAGAAATAAAAGAGAGCAAGCTAATAAAAGGAATATTTGCAACCTAATGAACTGCTGAGGCATCGCATTGAGAAATTAGTAAAGTGAAGCATTGTGGTGAATTTAAGATGGTGTTTCTTTTTAGTAAAATGGACCCTCGTTCCGGCTTCCTCCTAACAATCTTTCAAAGTAAAAAAAAGTTTCTTCCTATGTATGTTCATATTGGCGATGTGTGGCCAGTTGGTAGACTGTTGAATGAACGAAATAACTCAGGCAAATATTCTAACGCAAATCTTTTACTATAAAATAAAATTTTTTAAAGAATAAAATATTTCTTCGGGCCGTCCACTCATTCCCCTATGCGTTAAGAGCCGCTTCATGGGCTTCTAGCTTTCTTTGCAGAATCGCAAACCTCCTCTCCTTCTCGGTCCGATGCTTCCTTAGCATAGCTTTGGTTTTCAAATATACATATTTGTCTAGATACAGGGAGTGGAGGGTTGTGCCATCGAAAACACTATAGAATAGTTTTATCACATCAAGGGGAACACTGATGTCCCTTATGGTTTCCACCAATTGGCCTTCCACAATGTCCACTTCATGAATCACCTCATACAGATCCAAATTTATAGCCACAGACCCTCCCCTCAGGCTTAGATATACTTTCAACGTCGTCATGAATTTTTCGAAAGAATACGTACCGTAACTCTTGATCACCGGCATCGACGGAACCCAAATATACTCCTATCCATCGTGAAAGTGAGAGTGGCAATAGTACAGCTCTGTAGCATTCTTCAAAAAATATATAGCCAGAAGAAGACAAAATAGTGGCATTTTCGGAGTATTAAAATCTCTTTCTTTCTTTCTCTGTATTATCATAGGGAATAATTTTTGCTTATTCTTAATCGGATCTCTGTCTAACACCTCCTTATATAGAGGTTCACTTACACCTCTTGGTATGCCTCCTTTGGTAACTGAAATTGTGATTGTTCTGGGGAAACTCAAACATCTAAAACTAATGGGTAAAGAAGCGTCGCTTTGTTAACATAACATCCTAAACTTGTGGCATTTAAATCAAACGTGATATTATAATCAAATATTTTTTTTTTGTTAACATAAATCCCAACCGTGTTGTACAAGTTATGTTCCAACATCGTAAAGATGATCCCTGTTAAACTACAGGAATGAATTAAACATGGACGGCGACTAAGAGGCGATCTGAATTAAAAAGCAACATGTAAATAGGCTAGATCAATTTACAATTCACAATGCAATGGTGAAAGAGGAAAATATTAGCTAAGGACAGATAATTTCACCTAACTCTGTACACAACAATCTACGCAAGAAGATTGAGCCATAGTAAAAAAATGTTCAAAGATTTGATTAAATTGCACAGTTTTTTAAGTCACCAAAATGCTCTTTGAAATATTCTTAAAAGTACTATCACAATCAATCCCAATTGCTGCATTTATCGAGTAATTGTTACGCGCATGCTTCCACACTGATTACGAGTTGAACGTTTTCTATTGTTCGCTATTATAGCTCATCATTTTAGAGTCACTTCTCCTAGTATTAATCGAGCTGTGAAATCTACTATTACCTTGTTATTGATCGTACAAACTTACAAAAATTTTTCGGTTCATGATGCTAGCTCTTCAAGAGTACATAGGTTGAAGGCTGTGAATTAAAATGCGACTCCCCGATTAAAATGAGCCACAACCCCCATATTTACTTTCCCTGCAGTAATGTGACGCATTGTATTTGTACCTTCTGACCACAACTGCTGCATTTACTGTAGTAAATGTGGTGAGATGCTTTCAAACTTTTGTCCCCTGCACAATTGGGGTCATACTGAACTCGCGTTCCTTCTATCCCAATAAGATTAACTTCATGAAATGGAACTTATTCATATTGAAATGATGAAACAGAATAGAGTTTGCCTTGAAATTTCATATTCATATAATATTCACAAAAATATATATTACGAGCATACAATGTCCTGACAGTTATGAAAACTTGATCGTGGATCCTCTTCAGTATTTTCTAGCAGAGGACACTATAGCATATAATAAAACATCTATCACATATGCTAGATAAAAAAAAAATTATACTACATATTCTTAGACTCATATTACAATTAGAGGGCACCAGACACTCAGAATCCCATGAAAAGTGCACAGTCCTCGGGGAAGATAATACGACTGACGTTGTTAACTGATTTGTCCCGATTACCCTAGGTTCGAATTATATCCACATTATGTGCATCCAATACTCTAACTGTAACGAAAACATCATCCTCGGTCTATTTGGACTCGGAGAAATAAAATCGGAAGAAGTGTATGCTTCGGAGCTTGAACTTCATGTAGTAAATTGAGCGATATATCTTACTATTCGACACTTGCAGTGGGTGGGTGACACTGAATAACTGCACATAGTAAAGAGTGTAGATGTCGTATGCTTCAAAAAATTTTAGATAAGTGCACAAAAGGGTAGAGAAGGTCATAAAGCTGACCTTCTCTCTATGACAGTATCGAGCAGCAAGGCCCAGATGCACCGGTATGAAAGTTACTTTAATATCGTTATAGTTACTATCTGGGTAATAGCTTATCACCTCGCCTAACTCTCTTTGCAATCGGCTATGCATGGGAACAGGAGCACAATCTAGAAATTTATCCATATGAAAAAAAATTATCACGTGAAGAAAAGGTAAGTATAATAAAAAAAAATGTTCTTTCTTTTCTTTTAATGCAATGATGAAGATGCCAATTACATTTTAAAAGGAATAATTTAATGCAACTTCGTTTCTAATAAAACCAATCATTTAATGCAGTAATAATAATGAAGAAGTAGGTTTATTCACTTTGAAGTTTCGCCGTTGCGTCTGTGCAAATCGAGCTAGTGTCTTTTATTTTAATTGTAGAACGAGCTCGACTTCTTTGTGGCGCGACACAACGCAGCTCATGCTTTTAGTGTTCCTTGTTAATCGACCTACGAAATTGAAATGCCATGTGAACTTAGTTTGCTGGACACAGAAAGCAAAACGAGCTATGAAACTTACATTTGCTTTGTCTTTTCATAATTAATAATAAACTGACCTAAGGAATGCAAGATCGCTTAATGAACCTTCTTAAATATTACTAATTAATAATAAACTTACATTTCCCCCACCCCGACCTTCTTAAATATTACTCCAATACGACACCTTCGAAATTTGTACATAATGAACAAAAACAAAAAAAGATTTGATTAATCATGTTTGATTTAAAGACGTCATTATGTTTGATTTTTTGTTTGGTTTACGAAGAGATATTATGTTTACGAAGCGACGCTTCTTTACCGATTGTAATATTTAGGTTTTTATGATAATATAATCAATTGTATATATTTTACTATTTAACACGACACGTCTTATATACCTTGAAGCAAGCATCACTATTTCATTTCTTCCAAACTTTCTTCCCATCACTATGGCTCAATTACCTTGTGGTGTTCGTAATTCACTCAGTGCTTTGCTACGCAGAGAGTTAGGAAATGTCATCCATCAACACAGATGCAGTGGTAATATCATTGATATCGTGGTTCATCTTGGCTGTGCCGGGCGTTATTGTCACCGGATGAATGTTAGCTTCACCGACCTTCTGCAACACGTTGGCAATCTACCTTGACTTGTTTGAAGGCCCTTACGCTCTTTACTTCCAGCATTATTATCGTGTGCAAAACCCATTCACAGATGCAAACAGTGATGTTTATGGAGCCACTTACTATTCGGTTTTCAAGCCATCTCGGCTATTCTTCTCTATTCACACCTCCCTCAGGTAAAACAATGGATATATGATCATGGACCAACATCCTTAAAGTACATGACGAAAGTACCTCGCTCGTTTACCGTAGTTGGGATATGGATGAACTCGGTAGCCCTGCTAGGAATTTGAGTTATCAGGTTGTCTCATATTCTTGGATTGAACCTTATATGTCATAGATTTAATTATTGCAATATGTAGTTGTAAATTTCGATCCCAGTTTTTACGCTGTTGTACTTTTAACTTCCGATCCTTATCTTTTTCATTTCATTATGCGATCTCGAAAAGAAATAAAATAAAAAAATAAACTATACCGACGTGCACCTCGCTAATTGCAAGCTCACTAACACAAAATGAGACTACTTCAAGTTTGCATTGATTGAAATATTTGAAAAAGTTTAGATGATCTGATCGCTTTAATGTATTTGAAATACATTAGACGACTTTTCCCAATTATAACGTGAATTAACACAGAACCAAAAATACAAAGAAAAAGATACAATCAAAAATCAAAATCCAGTTATCATCTGGAGAATTATGCCATATTATCACTCATAATAGTACAAAATCGTTCAAACGAGAACTTTTGGTTTGATTTTCACACGTCGACAAGAGGGATTTTCAAGGTTCCATTCCACCATGAAGGTGAGTACGACACATTTGCAATTCTGGGAATGTATTCTTCATAATGAGTCCAAAGGGAGGGCAGAAGGGCAGAGACTCCCTATCACGAGCTTTGACCAACAGTTTCATTGTCCTACTTCTGTTCAGGAAAGACAGTGAGTTTACTTCTCATATATTGTTACTGCCCAAAAAGACTCCAACCCATACTCTATTGGCTACAGTATCGTGCCAGATTTGTTAAATAGATTTCTTCATCTTTATAAATAATAAAATAATAAATTCTTATAATATAGTAATATTTAATAAAATTCGGTATTTTATAATATATTATGATTTAAAACAAAATTTTTAATATTTACGTTATTTATTTTTTAACCATTAATAACATGCATTATTAAAATAAAGTATCTTGATTATGTAAAAATGATACTGTATTTTACAGGTTTTCGTTGGAGATGGCCACGGAACCAACCTTTCAGAGATGAGTTTTAACACGGAACGTTCACAATAAAAAGAAAACAAAAACATTGAATCAAATAGATGTCAATCTCACTTTGAAAATTCATTAAATATAATGTAACCCAAAAGACAAACTGTTGAATTTCACCTCGATCCCTATTGAACACAGGAAATATGTAGAACACGTGGACCTTCAGTTCATGTGAATGACCTTAACAAGGTAAACTGCTCACATCACAATTACTGAAGTAATGTTTGGTATTCTGAGATTCAAACACTAAAGAGTTTAGTTTTGAAAAAGATTTTGAAGTTCTCTTTTTTGTTTCATCTATTCACGAGGATACAAACGAGCTCTAAAATACAAAATCGTATATAAATTACATAAGAGACTGATAACATGAGATATTTAGCCAAAGAAAAAAAAAAAAAAAAAGAGCTAAATCATTTTATGTACAAAAAAAAGAAGAACAATCCACACCAATTTGAGGCTGGTTTACTCACTGTTAGAAAGGTTGGATGTTTCTGAATTATCACTCGGGCAACATTAGGAGGGATTTAGGGAATCCACTTGCTCGCCCATATTGGATGAAGTGTATGCGATTACAGCATCGTCTAAGACATCATGTGCTTGCTTTACGAGCTCCACCCATTCAGCAATACCCTCTACATATATTTCTTGAGCCGCTTCACTATAATCGATGAAACAAAAATTTCCAATTCTCAACTCGTCAAACTTATGCTTGTACAAGAGTGTCTCCTCAACAAAAACGGCACATACATATGTAAGCTCCATTACACGACATTCACTTTGGGCCGATGATGCTTTGGCCCTTTTCAATTCCCGTTCAAGCCCGGATTTTCGGTGGCCTTACTTTGAAATATTATCTAGCTTAATTTCACGTTCTGCCTTGATTTTGTGGAAAGAATGTTTACATTCCTTCAGCTGCTCTATCACGTCATTTATCTCATCCAGATTCTTGTTGGCAACCTCTAAACTCTTAAGACTTTCATGACATTTAAGTATCGAACAGTGAGCTTTGGTTGTAATGAGATACCATAGCGATTGGAGGTCCTTAGATAGATATTCACTAGGTATGGTTTTAAATGCATTAATAGCATCCAGAAGCTCTTGCTGTTCCTCTTCAATATATAGAAAATGTGAAGACGAAAAGTATTTGTTCAATGCATCGAGAATTTCTTGGGTTTTAGGGGCTGTTGGTTGAGACTTGGTGAAGTTTTCAATGATTTTGTATAATATGTAATATCTTCTACCCGACTCGATGGAACCATATTCCGGAACTTCAATATTTATTGGAGGACTTAGAATCTCTGTCGGTGTTCCGGTTCTCCCGTTCTTCCTCTGTTTTATGAGCAAGAAAGATATCAATAAAGTAGATAAGAAAGTAAGCAACAAACACCTTATTGAGGAAGACAAATAATACTGGAACTGGATGGGCAAAAAAAGCATCTCTGAGATTAGCTGATTTCCTTTTAGATCGCTTCCAGGTAACTCTCTTGGTTCGTTTAGCTTCAAGAACTAAAGGAATTTAGAAAAATAGCTACACCAGTATAATGGGGATGTTAGGGAAGTCTAAAGAAAGGATTTCTTAACCGAAATTTCCATGGTTGGCGCAGAGGGTCGTCTCCCTGACATCTCCATCGTCAGTGGGTTTAGTGGTTCTTTCTTGCTCAATTTCTTTGCCGATTCTAATTGCATTGCCACCCGAATGCTGCTAGAGAGCAATTTTAAGAACTTCAGTACAAGAAGCAGTGAAGCACCGGGAGGAGATCATTTTCCACAGCCCTCATATGTTTTGATAACATTTAGGCAAGAATCAAACTCAAGAAATCTAAATGCCTTCATCCTTTGTTTAATCTACTTCACCTTTGCCATTAATTGCTTCCATTTCGTCCCGTTTCTCCACCTCGGCCTTCATTGGGGAGGCAGGGACATCCTGTACGAGTCCGAAGCAGTGGGCAAAATAGTATGGGTTGTATGATTCATACGAGTACTTGGCAAAACGAGCATTTGGCCTAGTCCCGTTCAAGAAATTTTTGGACCAAATACTGTGCCAATGCATTGCTTATCTTTGTATAATCGCAATTTCTTGTGACTGATTTTGGTTTTACCCAATCTCCGATATCCCTTTTCAAATAAGAAGCCAGCAAAGAGGGAAATCACTTCTTTATTTATATAGATATACTGCAAGATAACTAGGTAATTTTCTCCTTCATTTTTAGGAACGCGGATTAATCTCCAGCAGGAAATATAGTCTTTGTACCTAGCTCTATCCTCGGGTGTAATTCGGCCGATGCCATACTCTGCAATATATTGGTGGAGCCACATTTGAATGATCCACATGGGTCCTTTAACATTTTCCATTTTTGAGATTGATTTCATATCTTTGTAAATCTGAAATAACAACCTGTACATCATTGAAAGGATCAAAGAAACAAGACCGCCTGTTTCCTCTTCCATAGTCTTTTCCACGAAGCAAGAATACTCAAGAACAAATTTTGAGGATGCCGTGCAAGCTATGTACTCACTAACCCACGCCAGAAAGAAAGCTTTGTGCTCCTCTCTCGTTACCTCTCCCAATTTTTTATTCGATTGGACGTATTTATTTAGATTTTTCGATGACAAATTTGTTTTGAAATTGGTCACAATTGGGTTGTCACAAATTTCAGAAGGGCTAGCAGGAAGGCTGAACATGACCGACAAGTCATAAATTATTGGCGAGATCATTCCAAAAGGGAATACAAACCCGTTAATCATCGGATCCCAAAAAGGCAGAACGGCACTGAGCAGCGAACTATCCATCACAGTTATGTGCTCGGTAACAGCTATAATGTCGTAAATTCCCGATCCTTGCCAAGTGTCATCGAATCCCGACACTACCATCCACAAGCATTCCCTGTAAGGCAAATTAGATTTCAGCCAGCTACGTAATGTGGAATCCAAAAGATCTAATTTCCATCCGGGGTCGTGTAAGAGCAGTTTCGAACCGACAATTATTTACTGGTAGTATATTCGAATTCACCGTTCATGATCAAGTTAGGACTCAAGTTAGCGGGTTGTAATAGCACCCAGTACCAGTACAGATTAGGATCTGATTATCAATACAGGTTGAGGTCGATGAAGTAGTCATGGGTGGTCGATGTCGGCAACGATATTTAGTTCAAGTACAAATGGAATTTAACCTTGCCTCACGACGGGTGAAATGATATTAACCCTAGGTTTTCAAATGTAATTCCTTATCGGTTAAGGTGAACTGTAATTATTGGCTTTTCCCCTTCTTTTTTTTAATTTATTTTATTAATCCCATGGGTCAAACTCTGAGAATTTCATCGATAATCGAGAATTGTATTCTTTTCTAAACTTTAGCTTGTCTAGTTTCTTGTTACACCCGTACTCAGTTCCACTCGGAAATTTATGTACAAATAGTAAATGCTACATATTCATTTTCCAAACTCGTCCTTGATATATTATTCTAACTTTCTTCCTATGGATCATGTACCAGATGTTGCGCATCGTCTGTTGCTTAGATGGTTGTGAACCAAGTTTGGCGGAATTATCCGAGAAGTTCCAAATCACCATTTTGGTAGCAATGTCACCAGTATTGTGGTGCGTTACGGCTTCTCCGTCCAATATTGTATCCAAAGAAATGTGAACTTTATGTCGTTCTGCTCAATGTTGCGCATCTACCTGACCTTGTTTGAAGATGAAGTCTCGTAATACTTCGAGCGGTTCTTCTGTGTGAGCCATCCGGTAATGATACCGAATCGAGCAATGTATCGCGCGCAATTCAGACCCTGTATTTCTACCCACAGCGATTGAGCTCCTTCCATTTTTTCTTCACTGAATCCGAACGGAACTGTGATTCCACTATCGTCCACTTTCCAGCACAGAATAAATATATCGTGCAGATTTACTGTTCCTGGGTCGAAGTGGACACTTCTTTGCACCACACTAGTTTTTTCTACTCCCGGAGGATAATGTTGTATGGTTGATGTAAGAGGCCAAACATTTATCATATAGGGTTTTCGATTTTTAATGTCCTCTTTTGTGTGTTTGTGGCTTTTCGCGTACGGTCTGTAATTGAAATATATAGTGAATGTTAATTGTTATATTTGTTTCATCGATCAATGTCAATATTACTTTGAATATAAGAAACAATAGAGGGATCTTCATTAACAAAGAAACAACATCCACAAACAAAAAAACAAAAGAAAAATAAACAAAAAACACTACTAAGTTGAAAGCCCACGGATTGGCACTTCGCATCCTTTCCTCTTCTTCTGGAGTAAATTCTAGCCTAATGTCGAAAATTCTACAGATGTGTGCTGGATCATTACGCTTAATCATATCCAAAACATTTTCACAAGCAAGAGACAAAAGGCCCTTTATGTCGAGGTAATACACAGCAACCAACAGTCCGAACACGGTTTCTTCATCATCGTTCACTAGTTCTGAAACAAATGCCCTCAGTTCGACGTCATTCTCACCCGAAGGTGGTTTAATTACCACACATTTGCAGTAATCGACAATCTTAGCAAGTACGTCACCGGAAACATTAGGGATGATCACAAGACCAGTTCTTGTTAACTTGTCCTTGATCAGGTGTTCAATCATCACAGATTGCTTGGCCACTGCCTCATCTACCTCGAATGTTTTGCCATCGATACTCTGGAGAAAAACTTTGACAGCGCTTGCTGACGAAGAGGAAGCCGTGGCTATAGGATGGTCAGTTAAACACAGAAGTTGTAATAATTTACCAAAAACAACACGAAATTTATAATTGTCTAGATGAGCAAAAAGTATGTCATTACACCACAATTACTGCAAGTAAATGCAGTAGTTGGTGCCAGAAGTTAGATAGCCATCGCACCACATTTACTACAATGAATGAACTGATTGTGGTAAGAAGGTCACATTTATTGCAGCATCGTAATCTAAGCGTCATGTTTTAATTCACTTCCTTCAACCTTTGTACTCTTGGCGAACTGAACGCATAAGTGTAAAGAATTCTATAACTTTACTTAATAAAAAACAATGTAAGAGTAGATTTTACAGTTCGATTACATTTACTGCAGTATCGTAATCGAAGCGTCGCGTATTAATTCACATCGTTCAACCGTGTACTCTTTCGAGCTGGATTCATATATGTAAAGAATTTTGTAACTTTACGAGATCAAAAACGATGTAAGAGTATATTTTAAAGCTCGATTAATACTATTAAATTCTAGGTGAAATGCCAAGCTATAGTAACGATCACTCGATACTCAGCTCGCTTCTAAGACTTAGTGTTAATGGTTTAGGGTTTATATGAAGTTCACAGGTTTTGTCGAGCTAGCAAATGTTATCATTGTTTTTGTTTTCTTGATGATATTATAAGAAATGTAAAGTACTAAACACTAAGTACTTGGCTCGAACTCGGCTCGGCTAATTTATATTTGGAAATTTATGTATAAATAGTGAAGGCTACTTTTGATTATTTTCATCTTCCAAAATCGTTCTTCTAATATTATTTGAAACTTTCTTCCTATGGTTCATTTACCAGATGCTGCACGTCGTCCATCGCGTATATGGTTTCAAACCAACTTTGGCAGAATTATCCGACAAGTTCCAGATTACTATATTGGTAGAAATGTCAACCTATTATGGGGCATCTGGGCTTTGCCGTCCAATATTGTGTCCATAGAAATATGAACTTTATGATGTTCTGCACAATGTTACGCGTCTACTTGACCTTGTTTGAATATGAAGACTCCTACGCCCTTTACTACAAGCGGTTTTTTCATGTGAGCCATCCGGTGACGATGGTGGATGGAAAGATTTTCCATGCTCTTTATTACCTATATTTCCTCCCATAGTACCTGAGCTTCTTCTAGTTTTACTTCAATATATCTGAGCGCCTGAACCTTTATAGCTCTCTCGTCCACATAGTGGTTGGGAATCAGTACAACGCACTGATTTACCGTGCTTGGGGCGAAATGGACACCTCCCTGTATAATTGGGGTTTCTTATTAATTCTTGAGGCTTACATTCTTCTAAACGATAGTTTCTAGTTGAAATATGTTATCTTTGTTTCTAGACATGGTGAATGTTAGCTTTGTTTCGGTGAGCATGGGAATGTTATCTCTAGTTTTTTACTTTTTTTTCCCATCTTCATGGTTTAACTAGAAATGTAAGCAAACGTGTAAATTACCAAACAGTGGGGAAATAATAATAAACAAATAATTATATCTTTTATAGTGACTAACAAACATAACAACCTTTATAAAAACATAAAGGGTTCTTTCCTGACAAATAAATATTGTCAAAAAAAAAAAAAAAAAGAAAAAAAAAAAAAAGAAAAAACTACTTAGTTGAAAGCCCAGAGATTCTTCCTTTGCATCTTTTCCTCCTCTTCTAGGAAAAATCCGGTGCGATACTGAAAATCCTGCACATGTGCTCCGGATCCTTATGCTTAATCATATCCAAAACATCTTCACAAGCAAGAGACAAAAGGCCATTTATGTTGAGGTAATCAGCAGCAACCAACAGTCCAAACACGGTTTCCTTGCTGTCTTTAACTAGTTTAGAAACAAAGGCCTTTAGGTCGACGTGATTGTCACTGGCGAGTGGTTGAGTAACCACATGCTTGCAGTATTCGATGACCTTCGCAAGTATATCGCCAGGCACTTTAGGGAGGAGAATAGGGCCTCTGCTGGCTAAGCTGTCCTCGATCGTATGTTTGATCGTGATAGATTGCTTTGCCACCACCTCCTCTACCTCGAATGTAATGTCATCACTGCTCTAGAGGACGACTTTTTCTAACCTTGACAATGAAAAGAAAGCCATGGCTGTAGGATTGCAGAAGTTATAATTTTTCCAGAAACATCTTGCAATTTATAATTGCTTATAGGGTTTAGGGTTGCATGCAAAATGTTGCATTCTAAGTTGTTTTTTCCTTTTTTTTTAAGGAAAAGTGGAAGTTGAGTTATAAATTAGAAAAGACCTTTCTGAAGTTGACAATCTCAACTAATACATTTCACTTCTCGCATTAGTCCGAAGTTAGAAAAGCATTGCATCACATTTAAATTTGTAAAACGAACTCGCAACCGTCAGAAGTTAGAAGTCCGTACACGGTGTGATATTCGATGTCAACATATATGAGGCTCGAACTCGACTTGGCACATTTATACTTGGAAATTTATGTATAAATAGTGAAGGGTACTTCTGCTTCTATTCATCTTCCAAATTTGTCCTTGATACATTATTTTAATTTTCTTCATATAGATTATGTACCGGATGTTGCGCGTGATCCATTGCTTAGATAGTTGCGAACCAAGTTTGGTAGAATTATCGAAGAAGTTCCAGATTACCGTATTGGTAGCAATGTCACCTATATTGTGGTGTGTCTATGCATTGTCGTCCAATATTGTATCCAAAGAAAATGTGAACCTTATGACGTTATGCACAATGTTACACGTCTACCTGATATTATTTGAAGATGAAGTCCCCTACACTTTTTACTATGAGCGTTTCTTTCGTGTGAGCCATTCGGTGACGATGGTGGATGGACAGTTGTACCACGCCATTTACTGCCTATATTTCCACCCACAGCAACTGAGCTTCTTTCGTTTTTACTTTATTGTATCCGACTGGAACTGTGATTCCACTCTCGTCCACGTTCCAGCTCAGAATGAATATACATCGTAGTTTTACCATTCTTGGGATGAAGTGGACACATTTGTGTACAACACCGTTTTTTACTACTTCCCGAGGATTACGTTGTATGGGTGATATAGGAGGCCAAACATTTATCTCTTCTGTGTGTTTGTGGCTTTTCACGTACGATTTGTATTTGAAATATGTAGTGAATGTTATCTTTGTTTTCAAGAGTAGTGTGAATGTTACTTGAAATAAGAAACAACAAAGGGATCCACAAAAAAACAAAACAGCAAAAAAAACAAACAAATAACACCACTTTCGTTGAATGACCAATGTTTAGCGCTTCGCATCCTTTCCTCGTCTTCTGGGGAAAATTGTTTTTTGATGTTGACAATCTCAATGGATGTGCGTAGGATTATTACGCTTAATAAAATATAAATCTTCTTCACAACCAAGGGAAAAATTCCTTTTAGTGCGAGGTAATCCGCAGCAAACAGTGCTTGTCTGTCGTCGATCACTAGTTCTAGAACAAAGTAATTGATTTTGACGTTATTAGCACTGGAGGTTGGTTGAGTTACCAAACGCCTACAGTACTCGATGATATTAGCTAGATGAGCACGCGATGGTAAAAAATTGTGTTCGTGTCAGAAGTTAGATAGTCATAGAACCACATTTATATGAAGCGGTTGTAGTCAGAAGGTTAGAATCAATCGCATCACGTTTATTGCAGCTACGTGTTTGAAGCATCGCATTTTAATTCACATCCTCCAATCGGTGTACCCTTGCCGAGATGGCATCGTAAGTGTAAATAATTTTGTCAGTTTATGAGATCGATAACGATGTAACAGTAGATTTCACAACTCGATTAACACTATTAAAGGTGACGGTCAAACGGCAAGTTAAAATAATGCAAAATTACAAAAGGGCGAGATCTTAAACAATGGCAGAGCATGTGCATAATAATTACTTCAGTTAATGCAGCGATTGGGATTTTTTTTTATAGTAATTACTTAGAATATTTCAAAGAGCATCCTCATGACTTAAAAAATAAAGCATTTTCATCAAGTCTTTGAACATTGCTTTTATTATAGCTTAACTTCTCGATACTGCTCATGCCCCCTTACGTAGTTGGTTGCGCATGGACTTAGGTGAAATTATCCGGCATTACCCAGATTATTACCACAATGGTAGTAATGTCAGTGCGATTGTCGTGCATCTTGGATTTGCCGTGCAATATTTTAACCAAACAGATGTGAACTTTTTGACATTGTGCACTATGTTTCGCATCTACCTGACCTTGTTTGAATATGAAGGTTGCTACGATCTTTACTACCAGCTATAATATAATGTCGGACCCCCTGTGGTGATTGGCCAAGCGCATTTCTGACGGGCCTACTTCTTGTACTTTAACCCACATCGTTAGCATTTCTTTCTCTTCTAATTTTCAGGTGGTTGAGACAGAGTTTGTTGTGCAACCTTCGCGCCAAGGATGCGGCCACTCTTTACGCTTATTGCAGTTGGGGACTACCCGACAACACGCTGTAATAAATGTTATCTTTGTTTTGGTGAGCAATCTCTAGTTATCTTTGTTTTTATAAATTAGAAATGTCAATAAACGGGTAAATTACTAAACAATAATAAAAAATAAATTACATCTTTTATAGTGACTACCAAACACTGACAATATCATGACATCGTCTCCCAAAAAAAACTACTTAGTTAAAAGCACACGGATTCTCCCATCGGATAATTTCCTCCTCTTGTGATGTTGAAAATCTGCCACGAATTTGAAAATCCTGCGGAAGTGCTCAGGATACTTACAGTTAATCATATCCAAAATATCTTCACAAGCAAGGGACATTTACTGCAACGTTGTAATCGAAACAACATACTATGAATGGCGATGGTAAAGAGGCGAGCTATGTTAACACTCAAAGGAATAAGGCAAGCTCGTAAACAATGTGAAACCCTGTGCATAACAATTACTGCAGTAAATGTAGCGGTTAGGATTGGTTGTGATAATAAATGCAGTGGTCTGGATCCATATCAATACGTTTCATCTAATTTACCCCGCATCAGAAGCTTGGTAGCAATCGAATCACAATTACTGCAGTAAATACAGCGGTTGGGATTACTCTTCATCCTTATTAATTCCTATGAAGCTTTGAACCTTTACTACTTATGACGGTGTTGGAATTATCATCCTGAAGCCTTGGAGACTTTCATGGGATTCTGTAATTATAATATAAGTATGAATAGCATAGAATATGTAACAGATGTTTTTTCTCATAAAATATGCAATAGTAATTCATACGGTGACCTCCGCTCCAACCACGATCAAGCTCGTCTGTTATATCGTTTAAGTATGCGTCTATTCTATTGATGCAGTGAATCACCTATTCAATTGTTTCTGAATACTAGATTGAATAGAATGAAATTGAATGAAGGCAAGCTCTATTAATATAAATGGCTAAATAGACGAGCTATATAATAAACACCTTGTAAAAAGGCAACCACCACTTTGAAATGGGTCATATGTAGGTGTTAGAAGCGACTTACATGCTATCACATCACAATTACTGGAGTAAATGTAGTGGTGAGATTGGTTGTGATAGTAAATACTTAGTATATTTCAAAGAGCATTTTCGTAACTTAAAAGAATGAGCATTTAATCTTTGAACATTGCTTTTAATTATGGCTCAAGTTCTTGATGCCGCTTGTGAACCCTAGATGGTTGCTTATGGAGTTAGGTAAAATTATCCGGCATTACCCGATTACTACCAGAATAGTAGTAATGTGAATACGATTGTCTTGTGTCTTGGATTTGTTGCCCGGTATTGTCACCAAACAAATGTAAACTTTTTGACGTTCTGTACTATGTTTCGCATTTACCTTAGCTTGTTTGAATATGAAGGTCCCTACGCTCTGTACTACTAGCCGTACTATAATGTCAGACACCCCGTGGTGATCGGCCAAAGGCATTTCCAAGGGGTCTACTTCATGTACTTCAACCCACATTGTTTGCAATTTTTCCTCTTCTACTTCTCGGAAGCAAGTCGGTGGAGACAGAGCCTATTGTGCAACCTGCAGGCCGATAATGCGATCACTCTTTACGCTTATTACAGATGGGGACTACCCGACAACACTCTCTTTCATGATGGCCACTTGCTAATTGACGACAGTTTCGATATGTTAGATTGATTAATTGGAACGTCACGATCACCGGCAGTATGTTATTTTTTGATATGTAAGAAACTCAAGCATAATCTGTGTTTAATATCAATATCAGTCACTATACTCCATTAATATCTTAAGAGTAGAAACCCAAAAAAAAAATTAAAAACTCGTGCTATATTAATATGTGTGTTAATTGGCAAGCTGGATTAACTCTAGCTAGTCAATCGGAGAGATCAATTAACAAGTTAACAAAGTAAATATTTCAAAAATGGGTCGAGGTCTTGAGCTAGCTCTCATTTAAATTGCAACAATAAAAACTGGATCCATATTAACATGTGTCGACCAATTTATGAGCTGGATTACCAAGCATCTGAAGTTTGATAGCCATCGAATCACAATAATTGCAATAAATGCAGCAGTTGGGATTACTATGAGGCCTATTAATTCCTAAGAAGCATTTAAATTTTCTTACTTACTACGGCTGAAACTCCTTATGCAGCTCGTGCGCCCTTACTAACAGGGTTGCGCAAAGAGTTTACTGGGATCATCCGCCATAAATGAACACTGCATTATCGTATCGTAACTATCATTATGGTGCACCTTGGCTATGCCGTCCAGTGTTGTAATCAAAGAAATGTCAACTTCATGATGTTCTGCACCATGCTGTGCATTTACCTTACCTTGATTCAAGATGAAGGCCCCTACCGTCTTTACCACGAGCTGTACTTCCATATCACCCACCCAATCATGTTCGTGGTCGTATTCGACATAGCGTCTACTTCTTGTATTTCTGCCTAAAATGTTTGTCTTTCTTCTGCTTCTACTTTCTTGAATCGAGGCTATGGAGGCTAGATATGTACACCAACCTCTTTATCGATGATCAGCCCAGTATGGCAGCTTACGAAAATTGGGGTATACCCAACGAGAATGCTATGCGCGACAGCTACAGGCTTGAATCACGACATGGTCGGGTGTTATTTCCACGATGATAGGGTGGCCACCGGCGGGTAGATTATGTAATATTTGCATTTTGGCATGTAATTTAGTAACCTATCTTTTTACAATTAACATTAGTGACTATGAACCTATATTTTTAGTATTCCCACTCACTCGTATAAAACGATCAAGACGTGATTACCAGCGGGGTCTGCAGAAAAGTGGCCCTAAACCCTAAACGTCACATTGCTAATTCTTGCAGACCTCAGTTTATTATTAATGTAAATACATTGTTAATATGACGAGCACAAGCTCGACTCGGCTTGTCTATTATGACTAGATTTAGGTAGAAATGCATTTACTATTGCTGTGTTGTTACATTTTTTGTAAGGGTAAATATTAATATGTTGCTATGTTGTTACTTAGTGTTTAGTACTTTATAGTTCTTATTATATTGTGAAGAAAACAAAAACAATGATAACATTTATTGGTTGGACAAGAATACTAATGTTTAGCTACACAGAAACGAAGAAGTTCATATAATTAATACCATAGACACTAAGACTTAAAAGAAAAGTAACCGAGATAAGCATATAGTGATCAGCCTAAGCACTTTTCCTCAATTGTATGAACGGCAGATGTAGGAGAATCTTGTTCAGCCAAAGTATCCAAGGAATTGATAACAACCATGACAAATGTGATTTGCATGGTGGATAAAGAAGTTACGGAATCAACATTCTCGGCCTCACTTGATGTAGGTTTCTCCGCCATATTATCGGCCTCAAGTGATGTAGGTTTTTCGCCACATGTTCTGCCTCAATAGATATTGGTTTCTTTGCCACCGTTGCAGAATTAAGCGATGTGCCCTCAGGTGTAATCACATGCTCGCCCACAACGATTGAAGGTACCTCCTCCAGTGTACGGAAATTTTGTAAGGTGTCCTCACGTATAACCGCATGCTCACCCAGAATGGTTGATGAAGGCAGCTCACCTAGTATTGGGCGATTTGTTGACCCCGAGTTAATGAATCTTTCTTTACCAAAACTGTTGGTGAAGTCGGCTCGTCGGCCTCCAAAGTATTATTGGCCACTTTTGCTAGAACATGCGTATTCACAGTCTTGGAAGCTTGCTCGGTTACTACAGTAGATGTCTGCTCTTCCACGATCATTTCCTTATGTAAGGCATCACGTACTTCTATTTTCAGTGATTCCCAATCTTCATAAATTCCTTCTATCATTACTTCAACACTTTTTTTTTCCGCCGCATACTTTTCTTTCATTTTTCTCAACTCGTCATAACGAGTGTTGCGCTTCTTGATCTCCCCAACAACTTGGGATGCTTTTCCATTAATCTCAAGTAAATGAGCTCTAGTATTCTCGGCCGATGATTTAGCAATTTTCACCTCCTTATTAAGCCTGTCGATTTCATCTCTAATTTCCTTTACTTGACGATTTTGTCTTTCATAATTTTCCTTCTCTGCTATGTTTCTTTCTTGATGTCATGGAAGGGATGCACCAGTTCGTCGAACTTTTTTGTCACTTCGTGTATAACCCAACATTTCTCTGGCATATCATCCAGAATACCTCGAAAGGCGCGATAACATAAATAGTCGGGAGTTTTATAACAAAGTTTAAATTCAATACTTACAAGTGCACAAGAGCAATATAATACGGCAGTATCAGGGTATCGAACCACATAGAAAGGATTAACTATTTAAATTAGTATCTACCTAAATTAATTTTGTAAAAAGAAGAATGAAATTTTATTATTTAAGAATTATTCCTAAATTAAGTAAAACTAATGAATAAAATAACCAAAATTAAAAATAACAATAGCTTAACCAAAGAAATGATTTAGAATCTTGAATCCACCACTAACCTATATAATAATGATTTAATTCTATTTAGGAGAAAAGATTAAACCTTTATGTGGTGATCTAGGCTACAGCTTCAATTCACTAAAGAAATATATTGTGTGTAAATGCATGACATAATCCATCCAACCATTAGCATGACCTATTCAATTCTATGACATAAATCATCTAAAATTAGCATGAACTATTTAATTCAAAAACCCACAATATACTTGTAAAAATCACATATCTCTCATACTCAAGACTACAAGAATTAAGTATGGATAAAA
Organism: Catharanthus roseus; assembly: GCA_028651295.1. NCBI lineage: Eukaryota > Viridiplantae > Streptophyta > Magnoliopsida > Gentianales > Apocynaceae > Catharanthus > Catharanthus roseus. Next base: position 2,580,205 of record JAPQWS010000140.1, on the reverse strand, counting down.
GTATCAATTAACCCAACTAATTATTCTACAGAAACAATAACCAAGAATTCATTGCATCGAACCAAGAAATATCCCAAGATATGTGATCACATAAATAATATAATAAAAATCTCTAAAAATAAAATAAAGCAAAGTCACATGGCTAAGGTTTCATAAGATTCTAAAAAGACAGTTAGTTCATGATTAAAGGGAAAGAAAGAACCAATTTCTTGAAGTAGATCATGGCCTTTTCATTCAATCGAAGCTGATGCCTTTGAATTTTTTGCTGCTTGCCACTGATTTTCTTCTCTCTGCTTCAGCTGCTTTGGTTCATTCAGCTTCAGCTAGTCCAATTTCTGCAGCTACTGGCGTCCGAAATTTCTCTCTTCAACCAGCTGCTACTTCGGTTTCTGCTCCAATTGCGGCTGGTTCTGCTGCTTCTTTCTTCTTCAGCTGCTGCGCACAGCAGCTTCTTGCGGCTGGTTCCCCTGAGCAGCTCCCTCGGTTTTCTTTGGCCTTCGCTTTCTCTTCTCTTTTTGGGCTCTCGCAGCAGCCCTCTCCTTTTAAAGCTGCTGAACAGCTTTCTTTCTCCTATTCCTTTTGTGACTCCTTTTCCTTTCCTTATTCTATTCTTCCTTCTTTTTTTCCCTTGTCCTTGGTGGCAGCCCACTCCTCCAATCGTGGGCTTACTTGTGGACTGGCCTTCACTTCTCTTTCTTTGCAGTAGCCGAATGCTCCATTGGACCCATTTGTAATTTTTCCATGCACAAAAATAAAATAAATTAAATATAATAATTATGATTACTAAATAAATAAAATATTTTTAAAAGCTAATAATTAAAAACTAAGGTGTTTATTTATACCAAAAATGGACTTTATCAATAAATCATCTGGGAAAATTTCGTCATAATTTTTCTACATATCTCCTGGAGTCTTGAGTCACTAATTCACTTGTCACAAGCGGCAAATAGTACCGTCAAAATGGGCTCAAGCCTGGGGGCTAGCCCGGACAGCCCGCGATATGGAAGGATATGGATTTATAAAATTAGACCCGTCAAACATGAGCTTAGACCGGACCTTTTTGGATGCGAGCTTTTGCAGGCCAGTCTAGTCTGGTTCGCGGGCTAGCCCGTTTGTTATTTCATATTTTATATTAATATTTTAGGGCCTAATTTGAATTAATAATTTTTTAGGTCCTAAATGAAAATTGTTAGCCCTAAGGGCATTAATACTTATGTTTTGATTATGATTAACATATGCTTGTGTGAGTATTTTAGCTAACCCTTCATAGAACAAAAGAAGTACCTATGAAGTCTCAAAGTCTACAAGCAAAAGATCTTGTTGATGAGGACAAAATGGAGAAGAAGAGACCAAGCCATTCCAAGATCAAATCATTGAAGACATTGAAGGCATTGTCTTTGGTAGAGTGAATTAGGTACTACCTTGTAAACTCCCTAGTCTTACTCTTTGATTAAGTGATCATATATGAAGCTCCCTGTATGATTTTCTAAGATATAATCTTTTGTTAAAATCTAAGTATTCTTGACTGAAGATATTTTGGAAAGTTTTTCTTCTCTTTAAAATGATTGTCAAAGAATACATGCTTTTGAAACAAGGAAGAAAGTTTTTGTTTAAAAAGAAACTTGGCTGAGGAAAACATGAATTCGGCAGTCCGGTTTTAGAACCGGTCGTCCGTTTTTTTCCAAAGTAAAAATTCAGCAGTCCGTTTTTCAAAAAATCAAGTCCGAATCTTTCTGTTCAAAAACTCGGTCATCCGGTTTTAAAACCGGCAGTCCGATTTTCCTATATATCAAAATTCGGCAGTCCGTTTTCTAAGTCCGAATCTTTCTGTTTTAAAGAACCGGCAGTCCGTTTTCAGGAACCGGTCGTCCGGTTTTTGCCGTTACTGTACAAACATTACCGTTGCACAGAATGCATCTGTCATTTCTGAAAAGCAACGGCTATTTTCTAAAGGCAACGGTCTTGTGCTTCAAGACTCTATATAAACACTTGATTTTCAGCCATAAAATAAATAAGTTTGGGAATTATTCATTGAGAACATTTTAAGACTTTTAAAGAGCTTCAAAAGTACATTTGATTACAAATTATTTTCAATCCCAAACAAAAATTCTTCTTGAGCTTCATTGTTGATCATCCATCAAAGAAGAAGAAAAGAGGTGCTTGTAGAAGTATTCCATTGAGTTGTAATCTTCCTCTTCTCAAGCTCATTTGGTAATATTGTTCCTTACTCTTTCTATTCTTTTATTGTGATCAAAGGTTTGTGGAAAACCCTTTGGGTGATCCTTTGATATATGTGTTGTATTGTTGTGTTTGAGGTTCTTATGTAAAACCCTTGGAGGGTGATCCTCATTGTGTAGTTGTGTAACCAACTTTGAAGATAGTGGATTTGTGAAATCCTTGGCTTGAGTCTCAAGGTAGTGGATGTAGCTCTTTGAGAGAGTGAACCACTATAAATTGTTGTGCATGTTCTTTAATGTTTAATTCTATGCTCATTTCTTAATTGCCAATACTATAAGATTGTATTTTGTGTGGATTCTTATTAAAAAGAGTTTTAGAAATCTTTCACAAACAAATTGGAGGTTTATCTTTCTAATCACATAAAAGATTTTTAAAATTAGCCAAAAACCTTATTCACCCCCCCTAAGGTTTTTCAAAAATTTTTCCAAATACCCTAAACCTACCTAACTCTTCTCTTCTCATTTTATCTAACATGCAGCGGCGCAGCTCCACTCAAGTAATGCCTACACACCACACATTAATTGCCAGTAACGTCGCAAATGGCCGCTTTACAGCAAACTCTAATCACCTTTCGTTCCCGTTCGCCTCCCTCCACTCAAATTCCTAATAATCCTTCAGGTTTCAGCTAAGCTTTCCCTAACTTCGAGCTTCACCACCGGAATCAAATTCTCCAAGCTCACAATCAAGCTCCGTTCTGCCAGCACCAAAAGCGAAATCGCGGTGCATCAGGAGCAAGCATGGCGGACACCGCTGCTGGAAGCTACGCCTCTATCTTAGCTAACGTTGCGAAATCGAACGGAACTCTAGAGCAAACAGCGGCGGACTTGGAAAAAATCAAGCAGATCTTCAAGGACGAAGAGGTATTGAGATTCTTCGCAAATCCGACAATTGTCGACTCAAAAAAGTATAGTGTGATCGGCGAGATTGCCAAGTCATCGAACGCACAACCTCACGTTGTGAATTTTCTAAACATTCTGGTGGACATGAACAGAGCTTGAATTTGCTATACTCGAAAACGACATTGTTAAGGAATTCGAAGTGGTTTACAATGAGTTGACATAAACAGAGCTTCCGGTGGTGACTTCAGCGAATCAGTGGTGAAATTGGAAATTGGAATCCCAGCACTTGGCTCAAATTGCAAAAGGAGTGCAGAAATTGACTTTGTTTCTAATTTCTTTTTTTTTTTTTTTTTGCAAAGACCGTGAGCTGGCCCGTTTACTTGCGGGCTGGCTGCGGACTGATATGGATTTATACAATTTCGGCCCATAAAAAATGAGCCTGGACCAGACCAGACCATATAGGCGTGAGCTTGATGTGTTCTGGTCCGGTCCGGTTTGGCCCGTTTGACGGTGCTAGCGGCAAAGCATTAACTGCGCTTCAAAGCTTCTCGTGTTTCACTTTGGTAATTGGAAAATCCCATGACCCGAAGTATTTATTGAACGCATCCAGATGGTCCGGCGACTCAACAACATTTTCTAATGTCCCATCTTCTGGAACCGTCTAAAAAATCTCCATGTACTCGAATGTTATGTTATTTGATAAAATATAGAAATTATTCAAGTCATTGAAATTATAGTACTAGAAGTGCAATATATGGAAATTAGTAGAAATGTTATGGATGGACGATGAACTATTTATTTTTGTGAATAAAAAATCATATTATTACATCAAATGGAGTAAAACAATAAGTTTTTTAAAAACAAAAGTATGTTATTTGATCAATTATAGAAAATTTTCAAGTTATTGAAATTATAGTGCTAGAAGTGTAATATATAAAAATTAGTAGAAATTTTAGGGATGGAAAATGAACAATTTATTTTTGTGAAGGATAAAATCATATTAGTACACCAAATGAAGTAAAACAATAAGTTTTTTTTTAAAACAGTAATATGTTATTTGATAAAATATAGAGTTATTCAAGTCATTGAAAATTTAGTGTTAGAAGTGCAATATATGAAAATTAGTAGAAATGCTAGGGATGGACGATGAATAATTTTTTTTTTAATAATAAAATCATATTATTACATCAAATGAAGTAAAACAATAAATTTTTTTTAAATGAAAATATGCTATTTGATAAAATATAGAAAATTTTCAAGTTATTGAAATTATAGTGCTATAAGTGCAATATATGAAAATTAGTAGAAAGTCTAGGGATGGATGATGAACAATTTATTTTTGTGAATAATAAACTCACATTATTATACCAAATGAAGCAAAATAATAAGTTTTAGGAGGATAAAAATAGGTTATTATCAATATAAATAAAAGAAAATATGATGTATTATTTTTTTAATAACTCACTTCGTATATATCATATATAAACATTAATAATAATAATTAATAAGCATCATCAGACACGGTAATGAAATTCATAATACTAAGTTGTAATTGTGAAATGAAAGATTATATGTGTATTATTTTAATAATTAGTAGCATTTTTATTCAAATATGTAAAACTCATTACGAATTAAAGCATATCGTGTTTTGTATCAGTCAAACATTATGAAATATCAAATTAACTGAAATAAAACATTATACGATATATACATGTATTATATATATCGAGTTATTATTGAAAAACCTTAGGGGGGTGAATAAGGTTTTCGGCTAATTTTAAAAAATCTTTTATGTGATTAGAAAGATAAACCTCTAATTTGTTTGTGAAAGAATTCTAAAACTCTTTTTGATAAGAATCTACACCAAACAAAATCTTATAGTTTTGGCAATCAAGTAATGAGCATAGAATTAAACTTTAAAGAACATGCACAGCAATTTATAGTGATTCACTCTCTCAAAGAGCTACATCCACTACCTTGAGACTCAACCCAAGGATTTCACAAATCCACTATCTTCAAAGTTGGTTACACAACAACACAATGAGGATCACCCTTCAAGGTTTTTACACAAAAACCTCAAAGTTCACACAACACAACAATACAACAAATTTATCAAAGGATCACCCAAAGGGTTTTTCACAAACCTTTGATCACAATAAAATAATAAGAAGAGTGAGGAACAATATTACCAAATGAGCTTGAGAAGAGGAAGATACAACTCAATTGAATACTTCTACAAGCTCCTCTTTACTTCTTCTTTGATGGATGATCAACAATGAAGCTCCAAGAAGATTTTTCTATCTGTATGTATGAGATGAAGATCTTTGAAAGAATGTGCTTTTAAAGCTCTTTAAATGTTCTAAAATAATCTCAATCAATTTTCAATCCATCCTCTATTTTTATTATTTATTGCAGCTAATCAAAAATCAATATATATAAATATATATATGAAGGAGAAGAAAGTAGCCGGTACACTGTGTAACGGTAATATTTTTGCAGTAAAAGACTAAAACCGGATGACCGGTTTTAGAAAACGGACGACCTATTTTTGAAACAGAAAGATTCGGACGCATCCTACAAAAATCGGATGATCCCTCTTAAAAATCGGATGACCTATTTTTCTAAAGCTAGAAAAATTGGACGACCGATTTTAAAATAGGACGTCCGATTTTTCTCCCTTGGAAAAAAATCGGAGGACCAGTTTTAAAATCGGATGACCAGTTCTGAAAATCGGAGACCCTTTTTTGAGAAGGATTTAAAAGCCAGTTTTCCTTAAACAAAAAGAATTTTCCTTCACATTTCAAAATATGTATTCTTGGTACTCTTTTAGAGATAAGAAAACTTTTGAAGGCATCAAAAACTCTATCAAGAATACTTGGATTTTTCAAGAATAGTTTATAAAAAGAAATTCATCCAAAGGAGCTTCACACTTGATCAACAAACAAAGATGAGAGTTAGGGAGTTTTACAAAATACCGTAGTATATCCCTAACTAAGACATAAGTCTTCAAGGTCTTCAATGCCTTGATCTTGGATTGGCTTGACCTCTCCTTCTTCATTATGCTTTAATTGCCAAGATCTTTTACTTCTTATGTAGTGTAGCCTTGAGACTCTAAAAATGCTTCTTTTGTTCTATAGAGACTAAGCTATACTCATCACACAAACATATGTTAATCATAATAAAAAAACATATACAATAATGCCCTTAGGACTAACAATTATAAATGTCATTGATCGTATTATTATTTTAATTTATTTATAAGGTAGGATTGTGATTATGATCATCATCTTTTTATTTTTACTTGAGTAATTAACTAAACCCTAACCCTAAACTACAGTTACAAAAAACCAAAACTGTGGTTAACTTTTTACTGCATCAAATCAGCTTCATTAACTCCAACTCTACTTTGCTCCCCTTGAAACTTCTCTATTCTACTCCGAACAAAGAAAAGGAGAAATGGCCAAGATCAAAGATCCTCGAACCTCATCTTCATCTACAGCAAACTCCGCATCTAAACTCACAATCCCTTCCTCTATGAAATATTGGTGTGGGTTTCCAGCTCCAATATTGACTTCAAAGACAACCAAGACCAGAGCAAGAAAGTTCATCGGATGTGGCAATTTCAAGTTGCAGAAACAATTAATTTATGTCTTTTACCTTATTCATAACTATAGAAATGTAACTCAGTTACTCGTAATCTCCTTTCTCATAGGGATTTGACAGATCATGTGGGTTTTTCAAGTGGCTAGCTGAGGCCTACACTGATAATAATCCTTCAAATATGGTTCATAATAAACTTAAGCTTGTTTAAATGGAGGGAGAAATTGCTAAAATTAAGGCCGATCAAGAAAGAATGAAGAATGATATTGAAGACATTATCAAACAGATGGATTTCCATCTAGATTTCTGCTTGTAGAACATTGCACACCAACAATAAAAGAAGTGGATAATATCGATTTCCGTCTATTTAGTATTTCTCTTCATCATATTGTTTAAAATACTTGGAGTTCAGGACGGTTAATGTATTTTTTTATTTTTATTCAGTCATTAGTACTTTGAATATTGATTTTTATTCTATAAACTATTGATTTTCTTTGCCTGAAACCCGGGTCAACCAGAAGTAATTTTCATGGAAAGAATAATAGACATAGAATGCTTCGATGAACCACTCAATTTGGAGTTAGCCAAATATACAAAAGAAAATTGGGGAAAGCGAGATATAAGGAAAATTATCCGCAAGGAAAAAAAGAGCCATATAATGCTAGCTTGGCCAGAGTTAAAACAGCCATACAACTCAGTCACACAGCTAGGCAAGCTCGGTCCCCAAACATTAACGCTCAGATCCAAGTTACGGAAAGCAAGCATGGTATTGATAATGTAACAAGTATAAGTGCGTAACTCAATATAAGTACACCTCGGCAGATGGAAAAGAGCCATATAACTCGGACATTGGTTTTACCTGAGCTATTTAGTCATACACCTAGGGTAGCTCGGCCCGATGGAAAAGAACAGCCATAAAAGTAAGTCGATCAGCTAGGTCCCCAAACGTTATGTTCATATCCAAATTACGGAAAGTAAGCATAGTATTGATAATGTAACAAGTTTAAGTGCATTTTTTCCCTAAATATAACAATTATAAGTGCGTAAGTCCATTTAAGGACATTTTTTTTGTGTGTAAAAAGAGTCATAGAGCTAGGCAAGTTCGGTGCTAAGAAAAGGACCCATATGTCGAATTAATAGGTCCCCAAACGTTAATATTCACATCAAAGTTACGGAACGCAAGCATGGTATTATTAATGTAACAAGTGACGGTTTATAATTCCAGAAAAAACAAGTGACGATTTATAATTTAGTAACTCCATTTGATCGCAGCTCGGCTAGAGTTAAAAGAGATATACAACTCGGACGCTCCAACTCGAACAGTCATCTTTGCCGAAAAAATAGTCATACAGCTCGGCCACCTCGGTGTTGGTTTATAATTTATTAACTCCGCCAACAAATGTATCCATTCAATGAACTAATATAAAATATCAATTTGTAATACATTGTTGCAATAAGGTTCTGAATTTAGTACAACTCATCGTCCTAAACTCAAATCAATAGTCAATTCGTTTTCCCCTTCAAATGCTAGTTGCGTTGGTAGAGTAGTATGAAAAGGAACTGGATCTTGAGTTTCAATGTTAGTAACTTGATACGAGCATAGAACACATCTCGAGTTAGCTTGTGATGGCAACAAATCTAAAAGAAAGCATTTCAAATGATCAAAATATACCTGGTCACCACCTCGTTGGTGGGCCCACAATTCCTGTTAGAATTCATTATCCTATCTTCATGTCGCTTAGAATTAGTATTCTCAGCAGGAGCTCGCCTCTTAATATTTCTACGAACACCGACTTCATTGTGAGATCTCAAACGGTTTTCTCGAGGTCTTCCTCAGGCGACGACCATCGAAGGATCTCGAATTTCCCTTTCTTTCCTACCCCGAGGGACTACCACCCGAGGATTCGTGCAGTCAAGTGCGTGCATTGCAATTCAATAACTCCTCTCTGGTGCTTTCAATAGCCTGCCTTAGTCTCGTAAGTCTCGCAGATGTTGCAATTGCTAAGTCTAGAGTTTCATTAAAAGCTTTCTCGATATCTTTGATCTTTCCAAAGTCATCGATCAGGTGGGGATATCCTTCATCGAAGAAAATCCTCGAGTACCTATGGTGTACATCTTTCTTCCATCTTCGAAGTATATATCTTTCCAGAAATATGTCCACTCTTTTAATTGAAGCAACTTTTAATATATGAGCACACGACAACCCACTGCACTCAAACAGTCTATGGGTGCACTTCCAAATACATCCCTCCTCCCTATACAAACGGTGTACATAAACTACTTAATGAACAAGTTATTCACCAAAGCAGTCTCTAATATCCTGAACTTCTCAAACTCTTCCTCGACTAGATTCTCTTCATCAAATCTAATCTCCTGATTATCATCTCCGACCAATTGATTAGAGTGCAACATCTTCTTAATTTGAGAGTGAAACTTTTCAAACAGCTCGTTAGTGTATGCATCTCGAAACTGCTTCTCCCAATTAAAGAAGGTGATCGCTCTGACCAAAATGTTGCTCGATTTGTAATAAGCATACACTTCTTTCTCCACCTTATGCCTGATTGCAATCTCATCTTGCTCTACAAATTGTTTAAGAGTGCTAGTTGAATGGAGATATCCATAAAAAAAGGAGTGCATACTTTCACTTCTCTGAGTTGAAAACATCCCTACCCAAAACATGTGATTTAAGTACACAGGAACCCAATGTTCTCTCTCGTTGTATAGCTCAATCAACCACTAATTTCTTTCAAGTTCATATTTAGCAACAAACTGATTCTAGTTATTCTCAAACATTGATTTCGTCAAACTGCCATAGACAAGTGATCTGAACTCGTTTATTGCCTCGCGAAACTGCTCCATTAAATCCTTAAATTTATCTAGAAGCTTGCAATTATGTGCCAAATGCAGTATCGTTGAATTGTTGTTGGCATAACTTCCTTAATTGCATTCCCCATGCTCTCACATTGATCGGTCATAACTGTAACAAGCGCTTGACCCCCCATTACTCCAAGCCAGGTACTGAAAAACCAAATATATGTCTCTGTGTCCTTATGAGATAGGAGTGTTGAACCAAACAATGTGGATTGGCCATGATGGTTGACTCCAACAATAGTCACAAACGGCATCTTGTATTTGTTAACAAGATACGTTGAATCAACACAGACTACATCATTGAACTCTTCATAAACTACTTTACTTTGAGGTGCACCCAAAAAACACTATCTAGCCTACCTTTTGATCCATGCTAATCAAATGGAAGAAATCACTATTCTTTTGGTGCATTCTAATGAACATTCTATTTATGTAATCAGTATCCCTAGCTCCAATGTTCAACCTCCTCACCTTCTGGACATAGTTCCTGCAATCTCTAAATAGACATCCTAATTTTTCCGGTCCTCTAACTTGTACCTCCAAAATTCCCACACTCTTGTTGGGCCTTAGTTCGGTCGTGTCCTGCATTTCTAGTTTCTTCTTCATATTAGAACTTAGACTTCTATGAGGAAGCATAAACCTAGACATGGACGGGTGTAATTCGTGATTGTGTTGTTCCACAACCTTTGAGACTTGCCGCATTCCATTATCTCTCAAAATTGCACAAATATGATCAGTGCATTCTATCCTCTTTGACCGCTTGCAAGTGCTAGCTTTTCTACATCTATCACAACTAATAGTTTAATATTTTCTGAAAGGACCGCTTCCTTTCAAACTAGATTTTTAGTAACACTAAAACCCTTACTTTTTGCATACGCTTGATATGAATAAAAAAACTTGTCAATGTTGTTGAAGTATTTACCTAATCTTATATGGAGTACTTGCTCTGTTTCTCGGCCTCTTGGTTCTTGGAGTTCTTCAACATCGTCGCTTCCTTCCCTAAGCTCGCCTTCCTCGCCGCTACCATCATTCAACATCAGCTCGCTTCTTGATTCGGAAATGTGATTTCCCTCCATTATAATTCATTCTCAAACTGGAACTGAATATTCAATGAGAGAATACCGGAATCCGATTTTGTTTTTGGAAGTTATGATTTGCAAAATCGTCGGTATTCTTCATTCCTTTTATACTTTAATTTTAGAAGGAAAAAAAATATCAATCAATGTTCTCTTACATGATGTGACAAATGAAAGAAGAGAGAGAAAGCGAGCTGACTTCCAGCTGAAATTGGCTCACTTCCTTCCTATTTGCGTGAGGGGCAGAATAATCTTTTTGATGATTAATTTCTTCCAAAGAGAAATTAATCGCCTCGAATTCAATAAGACAATCTTTAAAGAATGAAAATTGACAATATATTGTGTATTGGTCACTGATTCAAATATGAGAGTAAATTGAGGGGCCAAATTTCAATTTTTGTCAAAAATCTTTTATCATTTCTTCAATCAAATAGAAAGTTATAAGCCCGGAGAGTCGGATCAAAATGACAAAAATTGAGGCATGAGAATTCAATTCCTTAATATTTATGTGGTGTGTTTGCATCAATAGTGCACTGTGCAATACTTCTTGATTTTTTTAATAAACTAAAAATATATTTTTGACTTCTTATAATGAAATAAAATATTAAAAATCTATAATTTCTTTTCGGACCAACGTGAAAAGAGAAAATCTCACTCAAGTCATCAAGTCAAGAAGAGGCAGAGAGCGAAAAGAAGAAAAGAAAAGAAATATATATATATATATATATTTACTTGTTTATCAAAAAAATAATTAGCTTGGGGCAAAAGGCAACCATTCGATATAACCCAGCTTCCGGCCTCCGACTCCGACACTTCTCCTCCGCAACGATCGATCTAGCCAGGTATTTACACTGATTTTTCCTGTATGATATGAAGATTTTTGTTTGTATTTTGAGCTTTAATGCCGCTACTGCTCCTGGGTTTTTGAAGTTCTCTATTAGGTAAAACCCCCAAACCCCAAACTTTCATAGGCTAGCTTTCTCTGTCTCAGCAGCTCCGTCATTTTCTTGGAAATATGTTTCTGGGTTTTTTGGTCTTGATAATTTGTATATTTTGATTCCATTATTGTTAATTTCTACTTTAGATTCAGAATCAAAACAACTCGTAAGCAGGCGAGAGTCTTTTGAAAATTTTTGGACTTTAAGCTTGTTGTTCAATTAGGTTTAGGTTTCAAGTGAAACTTTGCTGACCTTATTTCCGCAATTTGTCTGTCGAATTGGTCGGGGAATTTTGGAGGATCTGTCGAGCTCTTAAAACGACCTCAACTTTCCTCTAGTTCCCTGCAGCTTTGAACCGGAGCAGGGCAAAGTCAGACATTTATATATTTGGGAGGCCAAAATTTAAATATGTGAAGGCTAAGATAAATGTTTCCAATCACACTGCTTATTCCAATAATCACAGAGGAAATATGAACAGATAAGATATTCAAAAACCCAATTAATAAATAAAGCTAGCATTCTTGAATTTTACTTGTTTTAAATTAGACTTTTGATGATCTTTCATTGTTTAGACTTTGATGAACTTGAAAAGTCTAAGGTTTTCTTGAATTGGACTCTTTTAAGATGTTATGACGTGAGATTTGTATTTGGATGAATTGTATTTTATCATTGATATGTAGCTGGTACATGTTTTAGTAAGCATTTGTATTTTGATGAAAGAATTTTCTAAATGATTAATATTTTTATAACTTTTGCATATTTATCACGTCATCAGTTTTTTTTAATCCGAGTCAACCTGATGACCAAGTAATTTGACATGTTTGCATTCCGTTATGGGTTTGACAACATTGCTCTTTTTCTCTCTATCAAGATGGATGTCTCCAAGATTTGATTTTTTTTTGCCTCTTAAAATTAAAATATCCTTGGCATCAATATTTTTGCCCTCTAGTGATTTGTCCTTTTATTGGGTTCGTGTGTGGGGGGGGGGGGGGAATGATTGACGTCACTAGGCTTAGGCCTTTGTACTGGAGGCTAGTGTTACATGAGAGACTAAAAAGGAACTGTAGCTCAGAGCTGCATAGATACTTAACAAAAACAAATAAATGGCACATTGTTTAATGATTGCTGGTTGGTGTTAATGTAGCATAGATCGCATTTTTCCCAAGTGCCCCAACTGCAAGGAAGTACAGGTCAAATTATAGAATGTAGAAGCACTGCTGGTTCCTATTCTTTTCAATCAGATATTTGTGTTTGTAATATAGGCTCTCAAAGAGTGGGGTTCCGTGATTTTTTTTTCAGGACCCTTTAGGAAATCAAAGGATTATTCAAACCTGGACACTACGGTATTCTTAATTTAGGAATGTACATTAATATTTCCATTTTATGGGTTTCTGGCAATAATGATAGTTTCCTTTTTTAGTTAGGTTATTTTGCCATATTCCTACTTAGCTTCATCTTGCGTCATTTTTGAATCATAGATTGTTTGGTTCATTTGATTTGAAGAAACTTCTATTTCCTTTCAAAAGCAGCTCTAGCTAGTCTACAGGAAGTCTTACTCTCGATGAATAATGTGGTTCCTATATGATGATATATACTACCTCCAGTAAAAAATATATGGGGTTTTGGACTTGGGCACAAAAATTAAGGGTTTTGAAACAAGACAAGTTTTGGACCATAATACACTTTTTACCTTCATAAATGAAGAAAAAATGAAGAAAGAGATAGATAGTGGGAGTGAAATAAATGGATACAAAGATGGGTAAAGATGGAAAAAGTTCAATAAATGCTTTTTGAAAATTGTTAAACACCCTTATATTTTTTATCATCCTCAATGGGGCTAAAACCCCTTATATTTCCGAATGGAGGTAGTATATTGTTTTCATTTTTAGAATAAATTGGTGACAGAATTTCTAAGTAACTGATATATATATATATATATACATATGCCATCACCCCTTTGTGTATTATTTAACATTGTTCTTTTCTGCAAGATTTCCATCATTTACGGCCTTGAAATGTGACCAAATACTTGCCAATATTTGTACTACCTTTACTGCAAAAATTATCAGAATTGTCCTGCATCAATTTTGTGCTTCCTTCTTCCTTTACAATGGGTGTGGTTTGTCGGGGGAAACTTGTGGCATAATTCTGGAACACACCAGTGTACCCTGGACTGGTGTCACATGAACTCGAGTCGTATGAGGTAAGGGGGCATCTGGATCTCAGAGTTGGGCCTCTGGTTCTTGCTGTTAGATTTGCATAAGTCTGCGAACATAGATATGAGTTCTCATTGGAATAGGTCCGAGGTGCAGCATGCAGCATATCTTTCCACATAATTTTAATTTAAAAGATTGAGTATGAGATTGACAGGAATTTTCTATTTTTTTAAAACCTCCATAATGAGATAGTCAGATTATCATTGTGATTTATCAGCTTTTCTCCTTTTTCCTGTGCAACTTTTCTGTTTTAAGGAAACCAAGCAAGTGTGCTTTTTATTGTCCTAGTTGTTGACAAGCCTGTACTTTCTTTATTTCCTCGTGATTGTAGAAGTTAGACCGTCTTATTGTCAACCCATGTCATCTTTGTCATTGCTTGGGGGGGCGTTAAATTGTTGGTTGGCAGCTGCTGTTCTAAAGAATAAATTTTTTACCCACTTGACTTTCCTTGGTGGTTGCAAAACTCCTGAATTGCTCATTCATCTTGAACTGACTATCTTCACAACTGTAGGAAACAAGATGTCGCGAAGGTATGATAGCCGTACAACTATCTTCTCGCCAGAAGGTCGTCTGTATCAGGTTGAATATGCAATGGAAGCCATTGGAAATGCAGGGAGTGCAATTGGCATTTTGTCTAAAGATGGGGTTGTGCTGGTAGGTGAGAAAAAGGTTACTTCCAAGCTTCTTCAGACATCTACATCAACTGAAAAGATGTACAAGATTGATGATCACGTGGCCTGTGCTGTGGCTGGGATTATGTCTGATGCGAATATCCTGATAAACACTGCCAGGGTCCAAGCTCAGCGTTATACATATGCTTACCAGGAACCGATGCCTGTTGAACAACTAGTGCAGTCCTTATGCGACACAAAGCAAGGCTACACACAATTTGGTGGGCTTCGCCCATTTGGAGTTTCGTTCCTCTTTGCTGGCTGGGATAAAAACTACGGTTTCCAGCTTTATATGAGTGATCCAAGTGGAAATTATGGTGGTTGGAAAGCGGCTGCTATCGGGGCAAACAACCAAGCAGCACAGTCAATGTTGAAGCAGGATTATAAAGATGAAATTACAAGGGAGGAGGCTGTTCAACTTGCTCTCAAGGTACTCAGTAAGACAATGGACAGTACGAGTCTTACTTCAGAGAAGCTCGAACTTGCTGAGGTTTTCGTCTCCAATGGAAAGGTTAAGTACCAGGTGTACTCACCCGAGGCACTGACTAAGTTGCTACAGAAGTCTGGATTGGCCCAACCTTCTGCAGATGCCTCCTAAAACATTGTAGTATTTCCAGTTAAAACTTGATTTGTCTGCATCCTGCTGTTGCTATATTTTAGATTTTGTGCCAATTAAATACTTGGATACTTCTTGTTTGTTATAATTTGCTTATTTACATGAGATGAGATACTAGAACTTCTACAATTTGTATTTGTATGCCCAAGAGAGGCAGGCACTGGGAAATGCATGAACTTAGAGAACCTTCAAGCTTCAACTCCAGATTTGTGGTTTTTAGCCCTTACTTTATAGTACAATGTTTGTGTTAAAACAGACTGCAGCTTGAAATCAAATTAGATAAGTTTGAGAAAAGAAATCACAGCGAAGTGTTTGTTTCAGATGGTAATAACCATATCACATCGAAAAATGCCTATGAAAAGGAAGCAGACCTCACCTCATGTTGAGCTATTATAAGAATATGTCCATCTATCTAGTTCTTAACATCAATTTCAAACAATGAAATTCAGCTACTAAAACATTTTCTAGCATATGCTTTCAAATGCCCTCGTAATTCTTAAATACATTTTATAATATACTTTTTTATATACCTCTTTTAATAATTGCAACTTTTCTCTTTAAATTTATCTTCAAAAAAATTAATTTTTCTTTCGAGGTTATCTTAAAGAAATTGTATTAGGTGTATTAAAATATTTTTTTACGTTTTAAATGGAAACATAATTCACCTTGCTAGAGGATTGTTTGTAGCATCCTCTGTATTTCCTTTTATACTCCTTCCGTTTTTTTCTCTTATCACATTCCACTAATTCTCGTATTTTTTTACTTGTCACATTGTGATTTCAAAGCAATATTTAATGAACTTTTTCCTATTATACCCTCCAAATAATAACAATTTCCAATCTCTTTTTATTCTTTTAACATGAAAACTAGTGAAAATGATAAGAAGAAAGAAAAGTTTGAAAGGCATTCTAGTTTACACAAGAAAAAAACACCTAAAATTCTGTATGAGCTTAAACTTTGTGATATTTAAAATGTGACAAGTAAAAAAAAATATATATATATATTTTTCCCTTAAAGTTTTTATTTCCTCTTAGAGTGGTACAAATGATCCAAGACATCGAATTTTATAGGCTTATTTGGAAAATACTATTATGGACCAAAGTTATATCGAAACTCACGAACCCCTTGTCTTCTATTAAGTCACTTTACACCTTTTATTTGTTAATACTTTGAAGTTATTGTCTCCATAATAGAATTTTCCTATATTCTTGATAACCTTTCATTTTGGAAAACAATTTGAACACAAACAGACAGATAGCAGCAGCTAATTAATTGGAAAAAGCAAGCAGATGGTCAAATACAGTTGAGTTAGAATAATGCCATAATGTTTATGTTTATGATACCCTCCCTCCCTATCCCTATCCCTATATATAATTAATTTGATTTGTTGCATCAAAATAAGTTTTAATTAGTTTGTGCCAAAAGAAATGAAGCAGAATGAATCTATTCTATGTGCCATGCCCATGGCTTCTGCTACTATAACAGAATAGATAGAGAGTCACTTCAAATAAATAAAATAGTACAGCATTTTTTAATACAGAAATCAGAAAATTTTGGGGGGGGCTGGGGTAGCACATAAGTTTAACTTAGCTAGCAATTCTACCTTTCAGAACAAGTTAGCCAATCTCTTGTAGCAACCAAATCCGGGAGAACTGTAGCACCAGATTTCCTCCAATTCTCGGCATCACGAATCTTGAATCTGTCCAACAATAAAGCATGCATTCCCACACTCTTTGCGGGCAAGTAATCTTTACGCATGCTGTCCCCGATATGGAGAACTTCCTCTGCAGCAACATCTCCTGCCCTTTCTAAAGCAATCTGGTATATTCTTGGATCTGGCTTCTCCACACCTTCCAGACCCGAGAAAACACCAAAATCCCACTCAGATCCCTGAAATCAAGATATCTCATGAAAATGATCAACGGTGTGATTTAACACCAGGCCAGGCAAACTGACAAGGCTGGCTCATTTAAAACAGACTAATGTATAATTACAATAACCATCACTAATGAAGTTTACCTGATTCAAACCTAATGCTGGAAGAATTACATCCTGATACCGATACTCTGCATTGCTAACAAGCCCAACTTTAATTCCCTTTTCACGAAGCCATCTTAGGAATGGTTGGGAATCTTGAAAGATCGTGTAAGGTGCTGATGAACCAAAGGTTCCATATATTCGCCTAAATATTTTCTCAAACGTCTCCTCATCATAGTCATAACCTGCCTGTGGAAATAAGAAGATTCAGCTCAGAAGAACAGCTAAGGAATCCATGATTGACACGTGAACATTTTCGAGCTACACCATTTAGAATGAGTTTTTGTCAAGTTTTTTTGTGAATTACAGTACAATGGAACACTCTGCAGTGTTGTTACTGTGAACTGGTTGTATAAGACCTAGAACAGCTTATCCAAAGCTTTAGCTCAAATATCTCTGATTAGAAAAATACAAGACATGATAACAATCACAAATACTTGCACGATGTCAAAAATAAAGATTTTTCAGTGCAACTTATCTTACCTCGATAAAAGAATTTCTGACACAAGTTTTCCACCAAACAATGTTGGGTATCTTTTCGGCAAATCCAAAACAAGGATGTTTCTTAGCCATCTCAGTATATGCGATCTTAAAGCCCTCATGTACACGTTTGTAGTCAGGACATGGCAAACCAACAGATTTTGCTGCCATGCAATAATAATCACCAAGCTCCCCTTTATATGCTATCAGCGTACCAGTGACATCAAGTGTAACACATCGCAGTTTTGATAGTAGTGACATTGCAAAGATGACTGAGAAATATAGTTATCACTTTCTGAATCTAGCCGCCTACTTAGGATTTCGTTGACTCTCATAAAATAAGGTCAAGGATTGAGTAAGGTAAGGGAGTTATGAATTGACTATCAAATTGTTTTTACTTTGTAAATCCAGCAGCCTGCAGGATAAAAAATGGACAATTCAGCTAATCAATTCATATTGTGCAGCAGCCTGCAGGATAAAAAATGGACAATTCAGCTAATCAATTCATATTGTGCATTTGAACAGAGAAAATAGGAGCAGATGAATCATTTGTGAACACCATATGTGGGAAGAAACCCAGGCTGCCCCCCCAGGAAAACCGCCCAAAAAAAGAAGAAATGAAGCAATAACTGTCCTAATTAAACAACTTACATGTCGGTAATAAAATCAAAATAAAAGCTTCGTATGACAATAAATATTCAATCATAGTGAAGCCTAACTACAAATCCAATCCAGAAGGTTAAATCCCCAGTTAAGCAGTAGCAGTAGTAAAATGCAAGCCTGTAGTTGAAGGCCCTAGATGTGTACAGATAACATTTGAACCGGAACTATAACACTATTAGTTCTAGCAAATCTTGAAATATCGAAAGATATAAGGGCACCAACTTATGAAAACAATCATAAAGTCCAAAAAATCACATAAGAAGAGTCTCTAAAAAATTATTTCAACAACTGTAAAATAAGGATATGTATTGCCTACAGATATTGGCAAGTAGCTTTCTGGGTATTGGTGCTTTCTACTACTGATCATGAAAAAATTATCTACAAGTTGAATTTTGCTATTTTTATTGGCACTAAATTTTTCAGGAGTTAAAAAAAAAGAGAAAATCTCCTTTCCAACAGCGAGTGAACAGGAAATGAAATCTTCTCCTACAACAACTATTGGCCAGACAAAAACAAGGAACAAAGAAAACAACATCAGATACTCTTATATCATGTTCTTTGTGCCCCAAAATTTAAGTACATCTTAATCTATAATGGTCACAGTAAATAGAGGATATAATCAAGGCAATGCAAACAAAAAGGAGCCCGGCGGGGTGGAGGCAATAGAGAACAAATAAAACGCAAAAGTTAAGCTCAACTTGGTTTGTGTGTGTAGACATATAGATATATTGTATTATCGGGGTATCAGATCCAGAAAAATGGCATTCTGAGGTATGCACTGGGTTTTATTGAGACTGCACTTATGTTGTGCTTCCTTTTCCATTTTGTAAAGAGAGCTGATTCCCTCTCTTTGATCAAGAACTTGGCAATGAACCGGAATCACTATGTCTCATGGATGGTGCACTTAGGTGGAGCGAGGCTGGTACTTCTCAAATTAAAAACCAATCCAAGTAGAGACACTGATTTGTAAACTAGAAAAGCTTGCATGAAACAGAAATTTCTTAAGGTTATAAGAATCTTTAACCATTGTAAAATTTTTGCAATGCAAGTCAGAAGCCATCATTAAATCAATGACCTGTAGCCAAAAAATTTGACATGAAATTATGGCAAGTTTCCAACTTGATCTTGTACATGTTACCAACAAAGCAAGTAAACAGGAGTTTAAGAAGTGATATAACATAAACAACCCTCGTAAAAGCATCTTGACGTTTGGTAGCTAAGAAATTCTACTTATATTAGTGATTAATCATAACATAAAGCTTCAGAAAGCATCTGATTCAATTAACTTCTGCACCTAAACACTGGACTAAGAGTAACAAGAACTCTTAAAGCCATATAGACTACAGTAAGATCTATTTTGACATCAAAGTAACCAGCTTTGACACTACCCTATGAACTTAAACTAGGGAATTACCAAAGACTCAACAAAATACAACAATTAGAAAGCAGTCTAAATTGTAATGAAACAAGTCTTTACACTCTGAAACTGTCAAGAGTTACAATCCTCTGAATATCATCTTCTTGCTTTTCTCCCTCCCTTTCATATATACTTTGTGGTGCAGCATGGGGACACAAGGTGGGGAAGAAGCAGATAAAAGTAATGAAAACACCAGTGACACTTTCATGTGAATAAAGCACATTCCAGTAGTTCATTTCAGATTATAATCTGTTAACTAAGAATTGTGGCTTATACACATCAAATCTCATCTAGCATATCTTATGAAAGGAAAATGCCAAAGATTCATGTGCCAATAAAAATTTCCTGTTTTAAGGAATGGAAAAGGGCTAAAGGGTGTTTGCCAAGTGCAAATCCAAGTTAAATTCTCCTTATCTAATGCAGAAAAAACACAAACACAAAAATTATTCTCAAAACTCAAAAGCAAAATAATTTTCAAGATCCAAAGGGAAAAATTACAGGGAAAAGAAAAAGGGTTTTTGATCTGCTGAATAACAATCAATGTTTCCTAATCAAAAACCGAGAATTACTGAAAACCCAACGCAACTTTTGAAGAATTCGTGTTTTCTTCTCTGAACAGCAAGAAATTCTCTGGATTTCCTTTTCTTTCGATTTGAGTGGAGCTCTAAATAAAAATTTCAGAACTCGCTTACTTTCCCCGGGCAAATATGCAGAAGTATGAAAAGGAATATTTCCAAGAGATTGATCATCCTAAACAAGATCCAAGCCCCTAACAAGTGCAAAATAACTAACACCGATCCCCCAACACCAACCCACCCCCAAAAGAAAAAGTGAAATTATTGAATAATTTAGCAGATAAAGCTACAACAAAACTAACACTGAAAGACAGTCGTTCTCACAAAAAAAACCAAGCATACGAAAATCTTACAAAATTTTCACTTCATTTCAGCAAAACATCAGATAAACACAGAAAAATGCAGGTACTTAAATCTGCTCAAACATTTCACATCTCAGAGCAAGAAAAGCATAAATGAACAAATTTGCAGAATCCCATATAAGAAAAACTGGGATCATAAGCATACCCAGAAGCTCAAACTGAAAAATCAAGGTTCGCTGCTTCACCAAAATCCCATGATTCCCTGTAGACTCATCACTTGGAGCAGTAGAATGCACAGCACCAGAGACTGAAACGGATTTTAAATAATCTTTATTACTACTTCCTTCGTTCCCACGTTTAATTAATTCTTTTCCTTTTGCTTCTGAATTTGCGCCATCGATATACAAATTCAAGGAGAATCTTTTTGCTGCAAGGTCCCTATGGTTTGCGTAAACTTTTACATGGACCACCATAGTTTTTGTAATTTTATCATAGCTTTATTTGTTTTCTTTCATTTCACACAAACATTTTAAATCATTGAGATATTGAAATTTGTTATCTTAAAGGTATAATAAAAAAAAAAGTATACTTGCAACTAATTAGGTAATGGTGCCTAAGTCTTAAGTGAAGATGTTTTACTATTAGACTGTCTTTGTTGTCATTAACTTATACTTATATCTGTTTATTTTATACTACAAAAAGAACACCTATATACTTCAATATTGATAAAAATGAAGTAAATTTAATTTTAAATCTCTTCAAATATGATATTATATAAAAAAAATTTTCCACTCTTATGATATAACAATATATTTAGAGGTAAATAATTTTCTTTCTAATTTGAAGTTTTTATTATTTTTTATATAATTTATTTGTAATAATCTATTTACATATTTAATATATCTCAATTAATTTATTAAAAACTCATAAAATGTCTCATCATACTTTAAAATATAAATTTATTGTCACTAATCATTTTCTTATATTTGGTTAAATATTAACTTTTTTATTCCGAACTAATATGATTGAGTAAAAGAAAAGTTTTAACTAAAAAAAATATAAGAAGTTATTTTTCATTATTTCTCCACATACGTACAGTCAGTTTCTTTTTTTTTTTTTTGGTTAAAGGTGGATTTTCATTACCAAAAGAGGTAGAAATAGTACAAAGCAAAACAGAAACTAGTCTAGCAACTATGCTACACTAAAATATAAAAAGATTCTTCAACTCAATCTTTTTATTTATCTTGGCACTATGCTATTCCCGTACTTGAGATTGAACCCACCGCACAGTGCCATTTATAGATGGCTCTTCCCTAGAGAACACCCCTGCATTCCTCTTGTTCCAAATACTATGTATTCTTACTCTAAACATAGATGTCTAGTTCATGGCCCCAAGAAACATACCACCCCATTCTAGTTCATGATTAAGACACTCATCAATCCACTCATTCATAGATGCACTTCCAACAAATCTTTCCCGTAGCTCCAGTCAGATAAGCTGCACCCATACTCTCTGTACCCAGCCACAATCCCCCAGAGCATGGAGGGAGTTTTCTATCATTCTATTACAAAATTGGGCTCTAAGGATCCTATGCATAATATCTGTTAAACAAAAGTCTACGAGCGACCAATTTGTCATGTCTTGCTAATCATAAAGTGAAGCCATATCTCTATGGTCCTTTAAACTCCATACTCTCTGCTATTAATTCCCTTCACCCGTTGTTGGAACACTATACGCCACAAGATAAGCTTCCAGAACTCTAAACCTTACCATGTTTAGTAAAGCTGCATTCCACTACTTTCCACCGCTCTAGTTGTTTGTCCCATTTCATCCCCAAGATCCCATACAATATGCTCAGGAAGTAGCTTACTGCCGCATACTATGCCCCTCCATATATGCCAGCAGCTCCCTTCTTTTAATTTCTGGCCAGAAGAACTTAGTCACAGAGTCTTCGCCCACAGAGCTTGTGGTTTATGAATCATTTTCCAATAGAGTTTTGCTAGTAGAGCCTGATCTGTTTGATGCAATTTTCGAATGCCAAGACCTCCGTGATTTATTGGTGTACAAATGGCATCCAACAAATGAGTACATTTCGTCTCCGAATCCTCATCCTAAAAGAATTTTGATAAGCCTGCTCCATCTGGTCTATTGTCCCCACTGGAATTAATACCACTTGTATAGATCGCTGAGCTTACTGTGCTGATTAGAATAAGCCGACTACTCTGGAAAGAAACTTGGACGACCATCCCCCACTTTATAGTAATTGAATTAATTAAAGGGAAAACATCACTTATATTAAATAAACTTAATTAGTACGTTCCCGACAACATCAAAATATACCATTTTACTTATTTATGCAGCATAGTTTTGACTAATCAAGTTATTTTGTCCGAATTATGTTAATGTAATTTTAAATTTTGATTTTAATTTCATTTTTTAGAAAGTTTGGGATAAGCAATACTGAGGTCTTGTTTGATAAATTAATTTAACTCTTAAAATAAATTAGTTAAAGAACTTATTGAATTAAGTGTGTTTGATGACATATAATTTTTAAGCATTTAATATTTTTAGTGTGTTTGCAAATCAATTAATTGTTTAAGATGTGCTTAATTGTAGTTATAAATTTTAAGTGAAAATTTTTTACTTAACTCTGAACTCTGAAATCTAGAAATATATTTTGTTTACAAAATTACAACACTTTCTTTATATACAATTATCATTTATTTATTAATTCAATATTCAGATTTAGTGCTTAAACTTAAAATTTGGAATTTAAAACTTAAATAATTTAGACTTAAGACTTTATTTTTCAATTTTATCACACAAGGCCTAAATGTGCTCTTCTACTTATATGTATATTTTTATGGATTCAACTTATATATATATCTTTTGCTACAAATAAAAATTTTTGTTTTGATCTCTGAATAATTAAAAGATAATGGTAGTTCTTTTAGTAAGAAAGGTTATAAGTGAAGACTAAAGAGAAAATAGAGAGAAATTAGGGGTGCAAGATGAAAAAGTCTACAATTAAGTTTGGGGAAACCATGGATTGGATTGCTGCTTGCCTGCGGTTTTTATGTAGTACTACTGCTAGCATCATGGAATGGAAATAGCATCAGAGTTTTCAACCTAATATTTCTCATTGGTTCTGTTTTCTTTCTTTTTCTCTTTTGCTGTCTGCAAGGACCACGTGTTGGCACCAAACCAAAGGTTACTTCCACGTCCACGCGCCGTTATTAGCTGACGGCCGTCCAGCAGCAGCATTACTGATTTCGCATTCAATTAATCACGCGCCTAGGGTCGTAACCCGGCCTATGTTTCGGTTCCCGGTCTAATGGTCCGACCGGTTTTAGGGGTCCGGTCCGAGCATGACAACAGTGTTTTTTTTTTCCATTCTTTTATTGGCCTCCGTTTTTAACGCAATGCCCAAAAATTAGTCAGTTTCATAATTCGTGAGGTAATTTTGGATCCTTGCCATTCATGTTCTTTGTAATTCCAAAGCCCAAGCGAATTGCTGATTGTGCAAGGCTTTGCATTTGAAAGATTTTGGATAATTAACTCGAATTTTATTAGTAGAAATAAAAATTAAAGTTTCGAATTGTAATCAATTGCCTTGCATGCCAAATGTTTGATGAAATTCCTCTTCGAATTCTGACATTAGTAAGCTTTTTTAGTTTCTTGATTTCAACTTCTAATCTTGGTTGTGGGTGAAGAAGATGAGTATAGTCAAAGGAATAATGTGGAAACCATTTTCTATAGTCTCAGTTTTGTGCTCTTTTATTTGCTAGTGCGTAGATGCAGAAGGCATGTGGTAAAGGAATGAAGGGTGAAGAGAATAGAGGCAAGTTTACAGGTTTGCTAGAAATCCTCCCTCCAGTTGACTTCTGCTGTGTATATGGTTCTACTCTCCATCCTCACAATGCTGACCAGGTTTCCTTCCTTTCTTTTGATTTTCTGCGTCTTACATTCTGGAAAGGACAACAGAAAAAAGTTTTAATAGTACGGAAAATGCCTGGAATTAAATGCATCTGTTCTTTTTTGTAGTTTATAGTAGATTCGTTTGTAGTTGCAGTCAGTTATGTTGGTAATGTGTTCGTTGTGTGTTTTGTAGACATCTATGATAGATTATATTATCGGGGTATCAGATCCTGAAAAATGGCATTCAGAGGTA
Organism: Catharanthus roseus; assembly: GCA_028651295.1. NCBI lineage: Eukaryota > Viridiplantae > Streptophyta > Magnoliopsida > Gentianales > Apocynaceae > Catharanthus > Catharanthus roseus. Next base: position 2,555,494 of record JAPQWS010000140.1, on the reverse strand, counting down.
TGCACTGGGTTTTATTGAGACTGCACTTATGTTGTGCACCCTTTTTCTTTTTGTAATGAGAGCTGATTCCCTCTCTTTGATCAAGAACTTGGCTATGAACCGGAATCACTACGCATCATGGATGGTGCACTTAGGTGGAGCGAGGCTGGTACTTCTCTACCCTCATGTTTTAGTTTAGTGTTTTGGTAACTTTTGTAATGTCAAAGTAACTTTTATGTATTATTTTAGATTACTGATGTAGCAGATGAAATTGGTGTTGGTGTGCACTTTAATCCTTTTGTTTCTGTGAATAACAAGGTATCAGTTATTTGTCAGTTTGCATTTATTCATATCTGTTTGCACTTTTTTCTTTTTCTCTCTCCCCTCTCCTCTGGTGTGACTTGTGAGTGCGTTGAGAGAGACAGATTACGTAGTGAGAAAATTATTATCTCGGAGTTTGTTTTGCATTAAAGAGTACATCTCTGTTGTTGCCTTTCCAGAAATCTTATCTTTATCATCTTATTTGCAAATTTTTGCAGATGTTCAAGTATGGAGTTGTCAGAATGCATGACTTAATTGAGGATATACTGGGATGGAAGAGCTTCTACCTAAGTGGTCGCCTGCAAAAACCAGTACCTATTATCTGAAACCACAAATCTTGTTTATTATAATATCCCTGTTTCAGTCACTGTCAATTGGATGTTATAGTTATGCAACACCGTAACACTAATTATCGTCTCTCTGTTTATGACTTATTTTGAATCAACCATGAAATTCATAAATCATATTTTGAATATCAAACATGACATCTTTTGGGCCAATCACTTTAAGCTGCATGGTCTTTTTTGTCTTCTTCTTTTTCTCAATACCTGAGTGTCTCTTGCCAGTATGTCAAGCAATAATTAGCAAATGTTCTGTGGAATAACCTTCACAAAAACTCATAAGTCGATAGAAAAATAGTCAATCTTGTTGTTGGGAATCACCAATACTTTTACATCTCATCTTCTTTGTGGCCCAGTTGTGAGAGATAAAACAAATAGATCTAGTGGTCATGTTCTTTCAGTTTGATGCTGAAATATTTAATACTTCCTCCAGTGTATGTTGAGTATTCTGAAAATACCTGTGCAAAAGGTAGTTTGAGGTTCTCGTTCTTGCCTATAAAGTTTCGAAAGCAGCTAACAGCAATATATGGACAAATTTAAGTTGGATTTTGGTAAACAATTTCAATTAAAAATGTGGATGTTTTGGAGTAACTCAACGGAAATAATGGGATATTTAATATGGAAAAGCAAAGAAGAGCCCGTCTTGAATCTATAACATAAGAGAAAATAAATACGCAATTAAGTGCTTTTTCAAATCCCAAAATCTATAATGTCTTTGGTTCTATGAATGGAGCAGAAGGAACAAAAATATTCACCCAGGGAAAAAGCTATTTATTATAAATTTAACTTTCTTGTGTCCTTCAATTCCATCTTGAGTTCTTAAAAGGTCAATTTCATGCAAGATTCTTCGTTTTCTTTTTCCACTTTAAAAGAAGAGGAACAAATAGCTAATTGAGGGCTACATACTCCTATGCTTCTAGTTATTCCTCCCATTTCCTTGCCAAATATATGTGGATATGTTTGTTATAGCCAGTTCCTTGTTACTTTCAATTTTGCATGTCATGGAAAGTGTAAAAAACGTACATATGGATGGTTTTTAACTTATCAATTTTACAATTAAGGAAACTGATTGTTTATGCAGGGTGATTCAGATATCAGATAACCATAGACCAAATCTGGGTCTTCAATTTTGAGATTCTTATGCAACCTCTAGGAAACATATCAGAGCTGGGCAAAAACTTACAGATGATACTCTGTTTTTCATGAATTAACACTATCTTTTGGTGGTTTGGTCCAATATGAATCCATGAGTGACAGTGTTTAGGATTTTCTCTCTTCCACCTTTGGGGAAATACACTAGTTGCTCTAAGACTTGAAGCATGAGAACAAGTTTGCCATTGCCAACATGAGCCTCATACTTATAGCCACTCTCTTAGTTCCCTTTCCTCTATTTTCAAAATTATGTTTCTTTCCCTAATCATCTTCTCTTTTCTATGGAGTCCCAAAAATCATTGGTCTTATAAATTGTAGATTTTACTAGTCTGTATGTATTGAAGTGTAGACCGCTACAGGCATCCAGTGTCTGGAAAAATGATGAACTTAGATTATTGGTTGATTAATTCCATTGGCACTAGATATATGTATGATCTTTGTGTTTGTATTACTGTTGTGGTTATAGATATTGAATGACTTTAGACATCTCAGTTCTCTGTCTTTCTAGGTAAATATTGTGGTGGATAATTTGGATGTTGAAAATCTTAACTATGTCAATCTAAGGGCTGCTACTTCAGCTGCACTGCTCCTTTTGCCATCAGAGTTCACTGAGGTTTGCTGCGTTGTCCTTTTTCAATATGAATAAGAAAGTATACTATTTGGATTAAAAAAAAAAAAAAAGAAAGTATACTATGTTTACTCAAAATATAGTGGACATGCAGGAGGAGTTCTATGCCAAAATATGCAGCCTATCATATATGGGTGATGTGCGAATGCTTTTTGCAGAAGACAGAGACAAAGTAAGTTGATAGAAGCTCATGGAGAACTGTGTAACTGAATGTTTTTTTAGGTAGCACCTGTAAACTCTTATGTTCTGACACTACGCATTTAGTTTTCACCCTGAATGGGCTCAGCAAAAGCTTAGGTGTTTTTGTCCTGCCACCCCCCCTCTTGTTTGGTAATGATGATAGTCTTGAGTCCCGGATCATATGAGAAATCCGTATAATGTGTCTCTCATGAATTAATTAAAAGGTGTCTCTTAAGTTGACCTAGGATGGATAGATATTTTTGGTTGATGTTTTAAATTTATATTCTATCTTCATCTAGTGCTTTCTTAAATGAGTTTACAGAATGTAGTTCAACTTATGCTGAATATTTCCTGCCATTAATCTTACTCTGTAGTTATTTTGGTTTGTCTCATCTTAACACTGTTACTTTCCATACATATTGGTCTTAGGTGAAAAAGATTGTGCAAGGGCAGTTTAATTTGTTCCAAACAATGTATAAGCCATTTTTAAAAGAATATGCAGCCAAGGATGTGTTGTCACTTCATTCTTTGGATGGCTTTCAAGGAAAAATATTTCAGGTTGGTACAGATGTCCTTGCTCGGTAACCCATTCCATGCTTCTGGTTTATTTTCATTTTCCTGACCAAAGGCTCGTGATATTATTCTTTCTTACCATAGGCAGTCAACTGTCTGAACCCTTCCATTAAATCATATTGGGAACTCTATGTGCCCTGAGTTATATGTCTTTAAAAACCGTTAACATAAACTCCAGTGTTTATGAATGGGATTACTTGTACATTTGGTTCCTTTAAAACTGAATTTGGTAACATCCAGCCTTACAATCATGCAGCTTTTGAGATGCTTTCCAGCTGTCATATTCTCCTATGGTTACCTGCAAAACTTTTACAGTTTTGAATTTTCATCTAGAGGCGTATACCTGTCTTAAGAGGTACTACAGACAGCGGGAAACTTATCTTATGATGCTTGCCGCAATTTATAACTCTGCACAAAATATCTGAATAATTTCAGATTGCCCGTTTTGGTTTCACAAAATCTTAGATGCTTTAAACTTTTGGTGATAAGGATTGTCAGGAATCTGCTGCTTCCACTCTTGTCTCTTGTCTGCCGCCAGCCATCAGAGGTGACATGGGGATGAAACTTGGAGAGAAGAAGAACGTGGACGAGTTTGGTATGACAGTGACCTTGGTACATCAATAGTGATTCATATGCTAATCTATTTGGTCTTCTATTTTCATTCAAGTGTTTGGTCCTTTTAGTTACCATATTTTAAATATTCTGGTTTTCCTCTCTATTGGCTGGTTTATCACATACATTTGTTGCAGGTCATATCAAGAAAGAGGTGATGATAAGAAAAGAAGCTGCAGAGTGCATGCAGAGGCTTCTTAGACGTAAAGTTATGGCTTCAAGTTCAAGGCAGGCTGTTGCTGGCCTGTTAACTGTTGGTGTTTTTCGTGGAGCTCAATACCTCAGCAAGAAAATGCAGAAGGCCTGGAAAACTTGGAAATGATCTTTGAACCCGAAGAAGCTCATGGGCTTCCTTTCTTGCTCTTCACCCTGAAGAAGGAAAGGGAAGAAAACAAGAAGATAAACGGAGTCAGAAAACCTCTTCAGCCCCAGCCAACCAAGAAAGTGATAGATTCAAAGAGTAGAAATGGAACGGATTATAGTTTGTATCTAACTTCTAGTTCGAAAGATTAGAGATTAAGTCCTAAAACCCCTTCAGCCCCACCCACCAAGAAAGTGATTTATTCAAACAGAAGAAATGGGCACTATTATAGTGTATCCCACTTCTAGTTCTAAAGGTTAGAGATTAAATTCTAATGACTTGGATTAATTTAGTTTGAAAAATATAAAGGTCTTTTTCTTGATTTTTTTTAAAAAAAAAGGTGAGAAAAGATGCGTCTAACTAGCATAATTTTATATGGTGTAAGGCAAATTGTTATATTTTCCCCTTAAAAACATTTATTAAAAACATTTATTAAAAGTGGAGGAGGTTTATAAATTTTTTTAAAACTACTTTTAGGTACTCAAATATTTTATTCTTGGTAAACTAAAAATTAAAATGAAATAATATTCTCATCTAACCTAAATCAAAATGAAGTAAAACTCTCGTCTAACCTATCTTTTCCCCTCATTCTCCAAGACTATCCATTTCGCCGCCGCTACTGCCAGTACTTATACCTTACATCCACATATCTTTTTCCCTCATTCTTCAAGGCTACTCATTTCGTTGCCGCCACTACCATTACTTATACTTGTATCTGCATATCATCTTCCCTCATTCTTCAAGACTACCCATTTCATCGCTGCCACTGCCAGTACTTATACTTCGCATCCGTTCAACAAAAAATCAAAAAGGCAAAAAAAAAAAAATATCATCTCAGTCCCAGCAAAAGTAAGTCACGCACCCGCGCTTGAGAGGTTTTATGAGTTATTTATTAATATCCCAAGGAAATATTATAAAAGTTCTACGGAAATAGTATCCATGAGTAGGCCCATAAAATTTTTTCAATACTTTTAGGTACTTAAACATTTCATTCTTTGCAACTAGGTACCTCCGTCCAATTGTTAAAACATTCTTTTGGACATTAAGATGAGGACATTTGTCCTCTGGCTTTTAAAATTATTTTGCGATTAAAATGAAAAATGAAAAACATTAAGAATCAAAATGAAGTACTCTCATCTAACATATCTTCCTCCTCTTTCTTCTTTCCCTCCTCCAAGACTACCCATTCCGCCATCGCGCCACCTCACTCCTATCTTCCTTTTCTTTCTAAAAGAATCCAAAACTAATAAGATCCTTTTCTACCCATCATCCCCCTCTTCGATCTTACTTTACCCATCTTACTCTTTTTGCTTGCTATCACCATCGCCCATCTCAACCCTCACAAACTTCACTCCACATTTTTTTTTCTCCTAATTTTCTACCATACCAAACCCTAATCCAACTAGTCCCAAACAAGCTAGGCGGCGATCTTCTCAAACGGAGCAGACCGCCAACAACTACACTAACTACGCCACTCACCAATTTCTTCTATCCAAAATTAATCTCTTCAAATCTTTGCTGTAGATTCTTTCCACTAAATTTGTTTCCAAAGCTCTTACTCTATTATCATTTTCAAAGAATAATTTTTTCTGCAACTTTTGGGAGACAAAGACAAACTCGGCGCCAGCAATCTCTCTATTCTTTCTTGCTTTGGGGCTCAGATCTTTTGTACTATTTTCTATACCACTTTTTGTACCATTTTCTAATTTGGTATATTTTATTAATAAAATTTAATAAATAAAAGATAAACCTTCTTAAGGAAAAAAATAAATCCTAAAGGAAAAATATATTATAAATAGAAGGTGTTACATAGAGTGATACCCAAAGTGGTACAGAGGGTCTATACCCTTGCTTTATGGGTTTTTTTTTTTTCCCCCAATTTTCTTTACCTTATTTCCTTCCTAGATCATACACTGAATATACGACACAAGATAAAAAGGGTATGTCCCCCTCTAGTTGGAGCATAAAGATCATAAATGCTCAACTTGCGAGCTAAGAAATGAAATGTGTGGGTTGGAGAGATTTGGTGAGAATGTTTGCGTGTTGTAGTTTACTACGAAGATGACGCCAGAGGAAGAAAACCAACTTGAACAACATCACGAACAAAGTAGCAATCAATCTCAATGTACTTCATTCTCTCATGGAAGACAGGATTACCTGCACTATGGAGAGCTGCCTGATTGCCATAGTGTAATGGTATAGGCCGAGTAAGAAAAACGCAGAGATCGCAAAGCAACTGACGGAGCCATTTCCATTCGCATAAGGTCATAGCCATAGAACGATACTCGGTCAGCAGAAGACCGAGAAACAGCGTGCTGCTTCTTCGTCTTCAAAGAGACAGGAGAATCACCCAATAAAACAAAGTATCCAGTTACAGACTGACGGGTCAAAGGACAGCTAGCCTAATTTAAGTCACAATAGGCAATCAAAAGTAGAGAAGAGGCTGAACTGAGTAGAATACCTTGACCCAGACGATATTTAAGATAGCGGACAACAAGAGTAGCAGTCTCCTAGTGGTCCTTCGGAGGTGAATGCATGAATTGGGCCAAGATATGAACCGTATATAACAGTTCCGAGTGGGCAAGAATAAGATAAATTAATTTCCTAATCAAATGATGATATTGATCCGACTGAGCAAAGATAGGTTCTGTAGACTTAGCCAATTGATGATTCGGCTCAAGAGGTGTAGAAGCCAATTTAGCTCCTAATAGACCAGTCTCTACAATATCTCCAAGGCATATTTTTGTTGACTCAGATATAGTCCTGAAAGATCCAGAGCAATTTCAATACCCAAGAAGTATTTGAGTGGCCCCAGATCTTTCATATGAAAACATGAGCTCAAATAATTCTTGAAAGCAATCAGAGTATAAAGAATTTCCATTAATGAGCAAGTCGTCTATATAAATAAGGACACACAGAAAAGCACTCATTTTTTATAGGTAAAAAAGGAGCAATCAACATATGATTGATTGAAAACACATTTTCGTAATTGGAAAACTAGCAGCGGGGGGCTTGTCGGAGTTTATAGAGAGATTTCTTTAGACAACACAGCTGACCAGGAGAAGTGGTGTGAAATCTGGGTGGTGGACGCATATAGACTTCTTCCAATAGATTACCATAAAGGAAACCGTTGTGTATGTCCATTGATGAACGTGCCAGTTTCTTGTGGAAATAACAGATAAGAGGGTGCAGATGGTAATCGTTTTGGCTATCGGTGCAAAAGTATCGGTAAAATCGACCCCCTTAGTTTGGGTATTACAAAGAACCACTAACCAGGCGTTGTATATTTCAATCGAACCATTTGCATTGTACTTGATGCGGTAGACCCACTTACTCCCAAGAGCTCGTTTCCCATAAAGTAGCGATGTGAGGTTCTATGTACCATTTTGTTCCAAGGCATCTATTTCCTTCTTCATAGCCAGATGCCATTTAGAATTGGAAATAACATCAGAATATTTAGTGGGCTCAGTTTCTACAGTGACAGGCTAGAAAATGCCGATGTGAAGAAAAAAAATTATTGTAATCCACAAAGTGAGCCAAGGGATACAAGGACTTACTTGAGAGGTTCAAGGGAGCAGAATGAGCCAAAGAAGAATGGGATATTTTTGAGGTACTGCAGGCAGCATTGCAGTCATAGTCATGGAGTTCTGTTGGAACCTACATAGACCATTTACTTCTTCTGGGAACAAAAACTGGAGAAGGACAAGATTGCAAATCAGAGGAAATTAAGACCTCGTTGGAAATAGGGTGCGGGATTTCTGAAGGGTGGTCCTGGTCCGCGCCTAGACTAGAACTGGTGTGTCTAGGCTGCGTCCATATGGACGTGCTGGACTGGGGTTCTGTGGGCCGCTTTGTGGGTCAGGCAAGAGAGCTCCCCCTTGAGCCAAATAAGAGACAATTGGAGAAGTGGGCTAATTTATGTGGCCTTGTGCGTGCGGTTTGGATGGCCCTGTAGAATGAGATGTCTTTCTTTTGGATGAAGGCAAATCCAAGGAAATCTCTTTAGAACCCAAATAACTCTTACCAAAATTGTACATTTATGAAAAATCCAAGGGATTTTCTGCATTGTCATGAGTATCAAGAACATATGGAAATTTCCTTTCGTAAACAATCACGTCTCGAGAAACAATAAACCATTTATGTTCTAAGTCATAGAATCTTTAACCTTTTTTTCCAAAAGGGTAACCAAGAAAAACACATGGGCAACTTCGGGCACGAAATTTATCTTTTAACAGGTCATGATCATGAACGAAAGCTAAACAACCAAAGCTTCGCAAATGGAAAAAAGAAGGGGGTTTGCTATGGAGTTTGAACGAAGTTTTGTTATGTAATAAGGGAGACGAGTTTTTTTATTAGATAATCGGTTGTCAAAATACACTCACCCCAAAATTTCTTAAGTAAATTTGCTTGAATTTGCAAAGCACACGCCTCGTTATAAGGATATAACGATACTTGCGTTCCACTCTCCCATTTTGTTTTGGAGTACCAGTAATAGTGGTTTGATGAAGAACACCATATTCCAAAAATAGGATTTTAAGCAAGTAAATTCTGTACCATTATCACTCCGCACGATTTTAACATTTTTAAGAAATTGGCTTTCGCCCATAGCAAAGAATTCCTTTATAATAGAGGCAAACTCACTTTTCTCAACAAGAAAATATATACGAACAGCTCGAGAAAAATCATCCAAAATTGTTAAAAAATAGGACGCACCATAAGTAGAAGTGGTTTTGCAGGGTCCCCAGAGATCATAATGAATTAAACCAAAAATCTCAGTTGCATTATTTATATTTAAAGGAAAACTATCTTGTGTTTGTTTAGCATAAACACAAATATTACATGATCTATCACCAAACTCTTAGAACATTTACAGAAGTTTGTCTAAAAATTTATTCACCGTAGAATCTGACGGGTGTCCCAAATGAATATGCTACAATTCACGGGCACCAGAACCACTACTACCAAAAGCATAGAAGTATGCCAATTGTACCGGCTTGTAGAAGTATATCCCATTCCTTCGCCAATTGTACCGGCTTGTAGAAGTCTCATCGAGGTATAGTCCTGCATAAGACACAATTTATCAGACAAAACATTTAGCATCCAGTGTTAGTTGAGCCAAAGAAATTAAATTAAACTTGAGCTCGGAAATAAGTAACAGATTAGGAATGTTAAAACTCTAGATTTAAACGGGCACTGCCTTCTTGTACAACCACAGTTTTGGCACCATTAGGAGACCGATTGTATAAGGATAAATAGAGGTTAAAAATTATGCAAAAATTCCTTCCTACCAGTCATGTAGTTTGAACAATCCGAGTCTAAATCCAAACTTTATTCATACCAGAGAGTTTGTGTAGGTTTGAGGAGTGGTTGTTGATTATGGTCATAAGGGATGGCCATTGTTCTATTGTAAAGCGCGGAAAAGGTCCTGTGCTTACCAAACTAGCTCCTACTATACTGCTGTCTTCCTTGGTAGTAGCGATATAGGACCAGCCTCCTACTCCTTGCAATTGTGAAGAAGACACAGACCCTCCACCACCATGACCTTTATGGGTTCGACCTCGTCCTCTGCTCTAGTTTTTAGATGATCTACGGCCGCCACGACTAGGAGGTGTAAAGAGGTATTTTTGTACCACCAATCTGGATACCCCACAAATTGAAAGAAATTTTCTATTTCATGTTCGGATCGATAGCAATGGCTGCAGGTGATGCTTGAGCGCAAAGGTGGCACAGCTGCTGGTTTAACAGCCGCAAAGGCTATACCTACGTCGTCTCTGTCCTCCATGACAGAAGGTATGGACAAATTTTTATGTTGCTCTTCTTTACATATTTGAGCAAGTACTTGTTTGACTCTAGGCATTGGTTCTTTCTGAATAATTTGAGATCTAACCGTGTCATATGTTTCACCATTTAGCCCCATAAAAAATTGTAAAATTTTTTCATCCTCCTCTCATTCGTTATAAGGAAGGAAATTTCAGCATCAATATTAGACGACAATTGCGTATAGTTTTCCAATTTTCCCTATATTTTCTCTGTACATGTTAATTAGGTGTTTGGTTTAATATACTCAATGTTGAATTGGCTTATATAGGAAACTATATGGTAATTGCGACGGCAATAGGAAATAGGCATATAGTTTTCCAATCTGGTAATTATCATTACAAATGAGGCATAATGGGATATTTATAGGAGAACCCTACCTCTCCTAAACCTAATTAGTGTTTAAAAGACCTAATTAACCTTTAATAAATTTAATTACTCTCATAACCTTAGTAAATGTCTAAAAGGCCTAATTAATCTTTAATGAAGTCAATTATTACAAGACTAGGAAATAAGAAAACCAAAAATTAGAATAAAAATAACAAAATGGACTAATTGATATTGTTGCTATAAATTTTGGACAGAGAGCTACTGTAGATGGTAGGTCACTCTACCTTCCAAATGGTAGGCTCTATTTTTGTAGCCCACACTTGTGCGATTTTGCAACTCCAGGGTTATCGACTTTGTTTGATCTTCAAAATGTTCAAACTGTCTCTTGAGGTCTCATCAAAGTTGTAGAACCTTATCTTAGTTTTCAAATCACATCAATTGGACTCTTATAACTCGAGTTATGGTCATTTTATCAGAATGTGTCATCTTTGCAATCGAAGGTAAAATGTCCGGTTTAAGACTGGTCATAGATATCCAAATCAATTCATCTAGAAATGTGCTATACCATTCTTGAAACCTCAAGAAATCTTCTACAATCTTCATGAAGGTCACTTGTTCATTTGAAGTCTTTAACAGCTTCTAAATGGAGTTCTTCCAAAACTAATCCAGAAATTCCAATTTGCCTCTATTTTGACCATTTTCTATATCTAATTCTTGGACTTGAATCTTCCAAGAATTCATGCACATCCATGGTCATATCACAAAGGCTCTGATACCCTAAAATTTTTCAGTGAGAAAACTTTACGTTCTGTTATGTTTTATACATCACAAAAAAAGGGCAATATATACCAGTTGATCATACCTAACTAGGTAATTGCATATAATAAGGAAACTTATAATCAATCACCTAATACAATTAATACAAGGATTCCCAAGATTTTCCTGAGATTTGCTAAAATCTTGATGTCCCCAAAGAATCCCAAAGTATCCGACTAATAGAATTGGATGGAAAGTTGAGAATGAATTGTTGTACGTGTTTGGTATTTGCTGCCATTGATGAAGAAAATTAATCTTCTTTTGATGTTCCAAAGGTAATCAGAATTCATGCCAAAGGTTCCAAATAGGTTTTGTGGAAATTAGATTTGGAGAAGATGAAGGAGAAAAGAAAAATATTAAAAATAAGGAGGGGATGGAGTGAGGTGGCTACATTAGAATGGGTGGTCTTAGAGGAGGGGAAGAAGAAAGAGGAGGAAGATAGATTAGATGAGAGTATTATTTCATTTTGATCCGTGCTTTTTTTAATTTTCATTTTAACCTCAAAATAATCTTGAAAATTAGAGGGTTTGGATTAATTTTTTCGAACAAAAATGCCCTCACCTTAAGGGCAAAACTGGATGGAAGTTCTTAGTTTGCCAAGATAAAAAGTTTCTGCTGAAAACACATTTTATCCACCTATGAAAATAAGGCATATAATCCTTTGATCAATTCTCTTACTTGCATAGATGCATATCTAAGATGTTTTCACCCTTCGATTTCAAAAAGTACGGTGCTAGGTAAAACTAAACTTAGTAATTTTAAATTTGATCAAGAAAAAAATTAGGAGGGATTTAATAAGAATGATAATCAAGCACAATTATCCTTTTAATATGTAGTGGTTTGAATCCTAACTTTAAGCTTGTTTCTAGAAAGACAATTAGGGCGGAAGTGGTATTGGTGCACAAGGAAGAGAAGGTAAAATTGTGCAAATTCTTGATGGTCTTGATAGTAGAATAAGCTAATATTGCATACACTTGTTTGGCTGCTCATACATTTATGATACTTGGGAGTTGAAAAGGAAATTCTTACATATAGATATATTCCTTATCTTAATGATGGTGAGACATTATCTTGATTCATCAATGATTTGATCTTGGAATGAAATTTGGATAAGAAATTGTTTTCTATTGTTGTGGATAATACATCATCGCATGATTCAATGGTTAGGTATTTGAAATCATGGTTGCTTGAGAAAGCATGGCTTCCCCTTTGCGGTGATTCATTTCATGTTTGTTGTAGTGCACGTATTCTTAATTTGATTGTGCAAGATGGTTTAGCTGTTATGAGAGACTTAATTGTGAAGATTTGAGAAACATACAAGTATTTGAAAAAATCTACTTATGCTTCTTAGAAATTTGAGCGCACTTCGCCGACAATGCAAGTTGAAAAATAAGAAAAAAGTGTCTTTGGATGTCCAAATTAGATGGAATTCTACATATTTGATGCTTGATTCTGTGTTACCTATTAAGGAAACATTTAACCTTCTGGTACAAATTGAAAAAAATTACAAGTATTTTCCAACTGAGGATGAGCAGAAAGTTGCTAATACGGTTCATGGATGTTTGAAGCTATTTTATGATTGTACTAATCATTTTAGTGGCACCAATTTCCCAACTTCAAATGTCTTCTTCCCTGATGTATATAGAATCCAACTTAAGTTGAGGGAATAGGAAAATAGTCAATATGATTTTCTTAAAGTTATGCTGATTTTATGAAGGAAAAGTTTGAAAAATATTGGAAGGAATCATGTTTGGTTTTAGGGATTGCAATTGTGCTTGATCCTAGGTTTAAAATCGATTTGGTAGAGTTTTACTATGATGCCATTTATGCTGGTGATTGGTGTTTAAATAAGGGACTAGTCTAAATAAATACTAACAGGCAAGTGAACTTATCAATGTAACATATAGAACCTCCCGGGTTATCGAACTCAGGGAACAGAAAAACTAAAATACTAACCGTTTTTCTAAGTTCTAATAAAAAAAATATGATTTTTGAAAGAATAGATTAAAACTACAGCAATAAGCAAGAAAAATAATAAACTATAAAGACAAAGAAAAAACTTGGTTTGAGAGGTGAAAATATGAGGAAGAAATTTGAATGATGGAATCCCCTAGATCTTGTCAACTACTTCAATTAGAAAAAGAATAAAAGAAACATTTGAAAGAGTAAGGTTGGGTCATCACACTTAACTTAGGTAATCCCTGTCTCTAAGCAAGAACTACTCTATTCACTAACCTTTAGAGAAGAATCTTTTCTCTCTCTAACAAATTATGAACACTTTAAGAATTAGTGATTAAAGGACCTAAAATTGAAATTAGTATCACTATTCAATTGCCAACTCCTAATGTTTAATTAGTTTCTCTAAATTGATTTTCCTTTTTCAATTCCAATCAATTTTGTGAATTAAATGATTCCGTGCAAATCATTTAACACAATTGCATAATTGAACAACAACCCAACATAAAACAAGTATCAATTTTATATAACCCAATCAAATATCATATCATCCAAAATCTAGGGTTTAACCTTCATTCAAACAACACAAAATTTCTACTAAATATCTCCAGTAAACTCCATGTAATAATAAAATTCATAAAGAGACGAGAAATAAAAGCTTAGGGTTGAGAAATTTGATTCCACAGTTCCAAGTTGCCTCCAAGCTCATTTCTCGATCTGCATGAAGAACTTCAAAATTGATCCTTGGATAATCTTCAATCCATCATCTAAAACTCAATTTCCTATCTAATTAATGAATTCTAACTAACAGAAGAGGAATTGGGAAGAGTTCTTACGAGTATTTTCGTCCCCGACTCTCTCTCTCTCTCTCTAAACCTAAAAACTGAGAATCGCTTCAAAAAGGGCTGAAAAATTACATTTTGAAGAGCCAAAAAATGCATTAAGTCACTGCTATAATCGTGACCTACTGCGCACGGTAGATTGAGGCCTACCATCCATGGTAGGTCTTTGTCCAAAATCTCACAAAAATCCTTAGGGCCTACTATATGAGGTAGGCTGAAATAACCCACGCTCGGAGGAATTCTGGACTTAAAATAGAGAGGAGTGAGTACAACTGCTCAGTAAGCAGTGGACAGACTCTAACCTCTAGGATTGAACAGACGTTTTCTAGATTATTATCAGACAGATCACTATAAATATAAAACAAAGTTTTTTTTAAGATATAAATATTTTAAATACAGAATAAGTCAATTCTCATATGTTCAGAAATTCCTCAGAACAGTTCTCATGCATTCAATCATACTTTAACATTAAGCTCAAGAGAGTGCAAAGGTCAATAATGGGTCAGATACGTGTATCACACATGACTGTCTCTCCCGCCAAGTAGGCTAGAACAGATATGTGGGGCTTTTTGTCATTGCCCAAGGATTCAAAACAAATAGGTGGAACATGTTTCCCCCACGATTTATCCAGAGACAATCAGAAGCTCAAAGTCCAAAACTATCTAAGACCAAATTTTAAGTTCACATAACAATATAAATTCCAATGTCAAGCCCAAAAACAATTCTTCAAAATTTAAAACGGTCATTCCTCATGCAAGATAAAAACTCACTTGTTCAATTCTATTAAGTAAATACTTAAAATATAAATGCTTTCATATTATCATAGAACAAAAATATTCTCAAAGTTAGGGTCTAGCCTCCACTTACCTCAAGATGAGGAGAAACTCTCAATCAATTCAAATTATGAATTTCAGAACCTCCCTTGGGACTCCCTAACATTAACCAAATAAAAATCCTAAATTAACTACGATTCTAAAAATTTCTACCTCACCAAATTCAAAACCTAATTCAAGTTTAATAGATGAGTGCTAAGATATGGAAGAAATTTAATATTGAGAAAAGAAAATGTTTTGAAGGAAAACAATATAATAAAATAGGATCATTAGAGAAAATTGAATGATCAAGATAGCTAAAGGAAATTACATAAGAAAAGGAAGAAGAAGCTTACCTACTGGAGTTGTCATGGAAGGAGAAAGAAAACAAAGAGGAAAATTGAGAAAATGGATTCCTATTTATAGATGAATATAAGGGGAACAAGGATGCATGGCTTAGTGATATGGAGAAGAGAGGAGAAGGATGGGTGGGTAAGGAATGGTTGAGATGGCGGGGGATCTTAGGTGTCAAGTGTCTTTTTTTTTAGTCCCTGAAACTTCATAGCTAACCAGAAGTATCAAACAATTGCAGAAAACTATTTCTCATCTTTTTTTCCAACTCCCAATAGCTTCTCTAGGGGTATGGTGAGACCACTGCAATTTCACATAAGGTATGACCCTCCTCAAAACTTGATCTTTTCGATCCACAATTCGAACTAGGTATTCCTTGTAAGTGAGATTCTCTTGCACACGAAAAGGGTCAACCTCTAAAATATGACTTGGGTAAGGAATATACTGTTTGAGATGAGATATATAAAACCCATTATTAACTCGTGACAATGCTGGTAGTAATGCCAGACAATAGGCTAAACTCCAACCTTTTCCAATGTAATGCCTCCAATGGAGCTATACCAACACTTGACTAAAAAGTATTATTATACGAAAACTCTACTAAGGTTAAGTAATCCCCCAACTTCTTTTAAAATCCATAACACATGCTCGAAGCATGTCTTCAAAAATTTGAATCACCCTTTCTGTCTGTTCATTTATTTGTGGATGAAATGTTGTAATGAGAGATAAGGTAGTAAAGAACTCATCATTGAAGCTTTTCTAGAAGCGCGAGACAAACCCCATATCACAATTTAACACAATCGTTACAAAAATCCCATGTAACCAAACCACATTATCCATATACAATTTAATTAACTATTCCATCGAAGTTGTAACCTTAATCAGCAAGAAATGTGTAGACTTTGTTAATCTATCCATAATCACCCAAATGGCATCTTTACCTATTCGTGTTTAATGTAAACCAATCACAAAATCCATAATGATGTGTTCCCATTTCGACACAGGAATATCTAAGGGTTGCAACAATCCTCCAAGTCTTTGATGTTCTTCTTTCACCTTTTGGACAAACTAGGCATTGAGTTACAAATTCTGTAATATCTTGTTTCATGCCATTCCACAAGAAATTTCTCTTTAAATCTATACATATCTTCGTCCCTCCTGGATGGATAGAAAACTTACTATTATGAGCCTCCTTCATCACTTTATGGTTTAGTTGTGCATTACTGGGTACCCATAGTCTGTCTCGAAACTATAAGCTTCCGTCAGTATGTAACTACAAGTTTGAGTCTCCTGTAACCTGTCACTTAAACTTATTAAACTCATCATCCTTTATCTAGGCCTCTTTGATCTTTTCAATTAAAGTTGATTGAACTAATAAAACTGCAAAGTATTTGTCTATCGACTCCATAGTCTCTATTCCCAACTTTTCAAATTCAGTATTTAGCTATTGCTACCAAGTCCACAAAGGTGCTAGGATCCTAATGTCTTTCTACTTAATGTATCTGCCACTTGATTAGCTTTATTGAGATGGTAACTAATCTTGAGGTCGTAATCCTTCAACAATTTCAACCATCGTCTTTGCCTCATGTTCAACTCCTTTTGAGTAAGTATTGCAAACTCTTATGATCTGTAAAAACTTCACATTGAGCTCCATACAAATAATGTCTCCAATCTTCAATGCAAATACCACAACTGCTAGCTCCAACTCATGAATGGGAAAATTTTTCTCAGAGGGTTTCAACTGTCTTGAGGCATAAGCAATAACTCGACCATCTTGCAATAAGACACATCCAAAACCATTCTTAGAGGCATCACTATAGATGACATAATCCCTAGATTCCTTAGGCAAGGCAAAAATAGATGTCGTTACCAACCTCTGTTTAAGCTCCTAAAAACTTTTCTCACATACTGGTGACCACTTGAACTTAACTCATTCTGAGTTAAATGAGTTAACGACGATGCGATGGCTACAAAGTCTTCTACGAACTTCTAGTAATATCCTACTAAACTAAGAAAAAAACTACGTATCTCTGTTACATTCGTGGGCCTTAGTCAATTCACAATTGCCTCAAATTTCCTTGAATCCACACTTATTCCACTTTCTAAGATCACATGCACAAAAAAATGCCACCCTCTTAAGCCAAAACTCACACTTTGACAGCTTATCATATAATTTCTTCTCTCTTAGAATCGGCAACACTTCACGAAGATGTTCCATATGCTTCTCCTCTGATGGTGAGTATACCAAGATATCATCAATGAAAACTACAACAAATTTGTCTAACTGATTTCGAAACACTCTGTTCATCAAATCCATAAATTTACTGGAACATTAGTCAATCGGAAAGGCATCACCAAAAACTCATAGGGTCCGTACCTAGTACAAAACATACTCTTTGGAATATCTTCTAGTTTAATCTGGAGTTGATGGTAACCTGATTGGAGGTGATTGGGAAAGATCGTTGCTTGTTTCAATTGGTCAAAAAGATCATCGATGCAATGTAACAGACACTTATTCTTTACTATGATCTTGTTTAATTTTCCATAATCAATGTAGAGTCACGTGTTTCCATCTTTCTTCTTCACAAACAATACTGGAGCTCCCCTACGGTGATACACTCGACCGAATGAATGTCATATCTAACGACTCTTGAAGTTATTTCTTTAGTTCTTTGAGTTCAAGCAGCACCATCCGATACGAAATCTTCAAAATTGCTCTGCACCAGGAATAAGGTTGTTTTCAAACTCAATTCTTGCTCCGGGGGTACACCAAGTAATTTTTTTAGAAATACGTATGGAAACTCCCGTGCCATTGGAATATCATCCAATTTCGGACCTTCTTTCCACGCATCTACAACATAAGCAAGATACCCAACACAACCTCTTTTTACATTTTTAACGCTTTGATGACAGATATAACATGTAAGATATTATTTCCTTAATTTCGCGGTAAATTTTGGAATACAAAATTTTCCTTAGGGATTTAAACGTGAGTTTCTTCAGACGACAATCCACCAAGGCATGATTTTGTGATAGCCATTCCATTCCCAAAATAGCATGAAGTCCATCACTCCCAACTTTATCAAATCTGCTTTAGGTTCTTGTCCAACTATCTCTAACTTACATCTCGGTAAATCGAGTCAGAAAGTAATATTTTTTCTCCAGGAGTTTCTACTTAATAATCCTTAAAGAAATGGTTCGGTAAACTATCAGAGGTCTTGGAAAATTTTCGAGGAATAAATAAATGCGTTGCACCATAATGAAATAATACATAAGTTAGAAGGGCGTTTATGTAAACTGTAGTTGCTACCACATCGTCTAATGCATCCGCCTCTTGTTAAGTCAGTGCGAATACACGAGCATTAACCTTCCCTGTTTGTGTTTGAGTTTGCGATTGTTGCTGCGGTTCATACGATCTTGTCATTAGCTGATTCCGTTGCGGACACTCAGCAACTTTATGATCAACCTTTCTATAACCAAAGCATGCTCCGGTCTTCCATCGAAATTCACCAATATGCATTCTACCACAAACAATGTAAGGTTTTTGACTAGGTTTGACTGCTGACCCTCTACAGTCCTCTATGGCTATGATACTTGCTTCTTCAGTTGAACCACTGATACAGATCCTCTGGAACTCTGTCTCTAACCATGGTTGTTTAAGGGTCTGGACCTCTTGATACCCACTTCCGCATCTCCTCTACAAATGCTAGCCTCAATTCAAATGCTTCTATGATAAGTGTCTGCATAGACCCGAGAAGCCACTTATGAAGCTTTGCCTAAACCCTTCAAAGAAAGCCTTCCTCAAGCCTCACCATCTTTAGATGTTCACTGCCTATTACCTCAGGTACAAACTTTTCCCAAGAAGTTCAACTTGTATGCATACTCTGCCATCGACATATCGTTAGTCTTCTTCATATTGAAGAACTCTTTTTCTTTCTCCATCCTTAAGGAGCTTGGAAAGTAGTGACTAGAAAAGCCCCTCTGAATACCTCCCAAGCGAGGATTTTATCATATCCTAAATAAGCTGGAAATGCACCTTCAGTGGCGGAACTAGGATGGAAACACAGGGGGGATTGAACTATATTAAAGGTCAAAGTACCAAGGCCACCGCTGCGGCAAAACTCGCCGATTGGCACCAATACTGATAGATAAAGAGATCGAATCCGAAGCCAAAACTTCCGCTGCCGATGAGAAGAACAGAGATAAGGTTTTGAGAAGAAAGCTCCTTTGCCATGCCAGTGCTTCTACTTCCGTAAAAGAAAAAAATTGCAGAATTTGTTGCTGGAGATGGAGAGTTTAGCAGCAACAAATTCTGCAATTTCTTTTTGAACCCTTTGGATTGGATTGCAAAATTTTTGTTTGTATTTGGATTGGATTTTGAGTTGAAAAAAAAAACTGAAGTTGTTGTGAATTGAAATGGTGTTCAAATACACCTATAATTTAGGAGAAAGGAGAGGGAAATTATCAGTCAAGTTGGAGAATGACGGCAACCTTGCAGAGGGGGCTCAAACTCATAAAAGGAAAAATTAATAGGTGGTAGCGGTATCGCCGGAAGGGCTCCAGCCCCTCCTAACCCTTGTATAGTTCCGCCACTGTGCACCTTCCCACTATGTCTTTTGCATCTCCCACAAAAAACGGTACAACTAGCTTCCCTTTCATGTTGTTTGGAACGTCAAAAATTCGAAAGTTGTGTTCCATATTCTGTATCCATTTGTCAAATTTTTTTGGATCAGATTCTCCTCAAAATGTGAGGAAATTGGATTTCCTCATTCTCTCGTAGAATGTGGTCACAGTGGTTATTGCCTTATCCTTGTTTTGTAAAGCTTGAGCTATGGCTTAAAATACTACGGTCATTTCTGGCTGCATTGCTAAACTCATCTGTAGATTATCTTGTGAACCATTAAAAGTGCCTGCCTAATTCTGTCAAAGGGCTTGGGTTCTAGGTGCTTGAGTCTAATGTGCAATAGGTCTGTTATCCGTTTCATTAGCCACCTCAGAAGTGGGTGGGTGACCTCCTACTTTATTTATCTTTACTTGCGAATGTTCGACCATCTAAGTACATGGATGTACTTAACAAAATTAGGTGATAAAAAAAACAAAATTAGACACATAGGGGTATTAGATTATATGACATGTTAATAACAGAAGCCACGTTACACACATGTATCACTCACTCAACCTGCTAGGGATAAGCTATTCCAGAATCCTAACCTCTGCTCTGATACTACTAAATGTCACACTCTAAATCCGAGCTTACGCGAATTTGAGACAGATACGCTGTACCCTTAAGGACATATGGCTTCAAGACTTAACAGAGTATAGAGAAACTAAAACTAAGATTTCATAACCCAAATTCAAGGAAGATTCAAAAGATGAAATAAGAGAAATCCAGGTTCTAATAGCAACATAACAAAAATTCAAAACAGTATTTTACACTCTTTTTCCCAGCTCATGCCCAAATGTCTTCGAATCCGCTCTCAAGCTTGGAGGAATCTTGACTGAAAATAGGGAGAAGAGTGAGTACGACTACTCAGTAAGTAGTGGACAGACTTTAACCTCTAGGATTAAACATGCATTTTCCAAATTATAATAGACAAATTACTATAAATATAAAACAGAGTTTTTTTATGGTTAACTATTTTAAATACATAAAGCGTTAATTCTCATACGTTCAAAAATTCCTCAAAACACTTCTCATATATTCAATCATACTTTAACACTAAGCTCAAGACAGTTCAGAGGACGATAATGGATTAGATACATGATATCACGTCTGGCTGTCTCTCTCGTCGGTAGGCTAGAACAGATATGTGGGGCTTTTTGTCATTGCCCAAGCATTCAGAATAGATAGGTGGAACATGTTCCTCCATGATTTATCCCGAGATAATCAGAAGCTCAGAGTCCACAACCATCACAAGGCCAATTTTAAAGTTCATATAACAATTTAAATTCCAATATCAAGCCCAAAAACAATTCTTCAAAATTTAAAATAGTCATTCCCCATGCAAGAAAAAAAACTCACTTGTTCAATCCAATTAAGTAAATATGTTAAATAAATGTTTTCATATGATCATAGAATAAAAATATTTTCATAGTTCAAGTCTAGCCTCCACTTACCTCAAGACAAGGAGAAAATCATAAATCAATTTGAATTATGAATTTCGGAACTTTCATGGGGACTCCCTAACATTAACCACATAAAAATCCTAAATTAATTACGATTCTAAGAAGTTCTACCTTAATAACCAAAACTCAAAACCTAATTCAAGTTTAAAGGATGAGTGCTAGGATATGGGAGAAACTTAATCTCGAGAGAAATGTTTAGAAGGAAAAAAAATATAATAGAATAAGATCATTAGAGAAAATTGAATGACCAAGATAGCTAAAGGAAATTACATAATAAAAGGAAGAAGAAGCTTAACTACTGGAGTTGTCATGGAAGGAGAAAGAAAACAAAGAGGAAAATTGAGAAAATGGCTTCCTATTTATAGATGAATATGAGGGGGACAAGGATACATGGCTTAGTGATGTGGAGAAGAGACGGATGGGTGGCTAAGGAATGGTTGAGGTGGCAAGGGATCTTGGGCGTCAAGTGTCTTTTTCTTTTTGGTCTCCTCTGATAATAAATGGTCCGGTCTTTGTTCGTACTTCTACCGTTAATGAGTATGTGGATATAGTAGCCTTGAGCTTATTTAATGCTGGTAGTCCCATTATGTCGTTGTATGATGAGGGTACATCAACAACTAGAAATTCCATGACCCAGTTGGTACCATTAATGTTGATAAGCAACATAATGATTCCAATGGAACTAACACTCCTCCCCATGAAACTGATCAACGGTATTTCCTGAGGCTCTACTTTTTCTGGCGGGATCCCCATATGATCTAATGCATCTTGGACAAGCACATTAGCTGCACTGTCTTTGTCTAACAAAATCCGCTGGACTGGACAATCATAATATTCATCGTGATAACCAAGAGGACATCATCCTCTTCCTCCCTATCTCGCTTCTTACCAATACGGGTTGTGGCACTACTGATAACATTGATTATATTAGTGTCAGTGACCGAGTTTCAAGGCGGTACTTCTTGTTTATTTTTTGTAATCTTTCCCGTTTCTCTTCTTATTCTTTTGTCCTGCTCGACTCACTGAGCAATAAATCCTTTAAAAGGCCTTGCCGGATGACACTTTTAATCTCTCTTCGTAGCTCTATACATTTCTCCGCATCATGCCCATGATTCTAATGAAATTCACAATACTTTGTTTGACTCCTTCATTCCGGGGGTAATACTATCTTAGTTGGCCCTTTCAAAATCCCAAAAGATTCCACTTTTGTAAAATCTCAGTTCGGGACCTTTTGAGTAAGGTAAAGACATCCTGACGTCTAAATGTCCATCGGTCTCCCTCGTGTTGATCTCGATTATATGAGTAAGACAATCGTTCCCTAACGTGTTGCCTAGTGTGCTCCTAGTTGCGAAACAATTTATTTTCCTTTTCTTCTACTCATAAGTTATCCTACTGCTCTCTTTTGCTTTGCATATTAATTTCTCCTTTAATGAATTCACGCATTACACCAAACAGGTTATCCACGGTCTACAACATTTTCGTTGCCAGGATATTGTTAAGGAATCATTCGAAGACCAAATTTGTAAGCTTGAATGTGTTCATGGTTGAATCGATCTATGTATACGTGAACCGTTTCATATTGATATTGATGCACTGTTAGAAAATGGTCTGAGGCAGGAATGATCTTCTTTTATGCAGCAAAATGATGCTTGAATTTTGTGTTAAATCCTGAAAGCCAAAGATGGACCTAGGTTGTAATAAGGCTAGTTAGTAAAAAGATGAATCATGCAAAGAACCCGGGACCAATCAACATAGTTCAATATCAGAGGCATTGCAGATCATCATCAAAGCTAAAAAATGCTGAAGGTGTGTTGGGATTGGTTGTCCAGTCATAGCGATTGAATTGTAAAGTGTTAAATTTGTTGGATACCAGGGTTTGCTGACATACTTTTGAAAAAGGGCTACACGTGACATAGTTCCAATTGTTGTATTCGGAGGAACTGGGATCACAGATATCATCCATTATCGTTTGTACCCAATTCTGGATTATAGCAAGTGTGACGGCTTCCCGGGGGCAGGCGTAACAGGCTCCCCTATGCCAGATGTTCCAAGTCCTAACATAGACATAAGAAAAGATATTTTTTGTGGTGTGAAAGGAACATCCAGTGCGTTGCTCCCTATGTGGGTAGTGACTCGGGTTGGATCAAAAAGATCACCAACATGTTCAGGTGATAAATCATCTTAAGTGTCGGGATCCATGGTGTTCTTGTCTTTCGTGGTTACTATAAATTTTAATTTTTTATGTCCCTAAAAGACAAAATCGATCATACATAGTGGGCGCTAATTGATGAATATTAAGCTACCACGGTGCCTATTATCTACAAGACCAAAATTGGTTAGAGATCGATGGGGATATATTCCCCAAAAAGGCACTCTGATGCTTAAGTCGTTAGGGTCCACAAATAAGTAAATCTAGAGGATTTAATCAGCATTTATGGCTTAATATCACATGAACAGTAAATGAGGAGAAAGAGGATCTTTTATTTTCGATGTAGGATTAGTTTCGTTGACTTGTGAGATACTGTCTGGTATGGGTTAACCGTACCGATCCGATCTGCGGACATTGGTTTTGCTTAGTTTTCCTTGTTTCTGGACTGGGCTTTGCCATTCATGGGCCAAGGCTTTTTTCTTGGAGGGCCTTATCCCATTATTAGAATATATCGATGAAGGTTCCATAATCTATTATTCGACTTGATTTCAAGTTTTGCTTCATTTCAAGGTAAGTGGAGAATGAATTTTAGCTCTGTAACCGTTTATTAATTATGAAAATTTGAGTATGTTTTAATTGATTCTAAATATTTGATTGAACAAGTGACGTGTTTTATGTAAATATTGATGAAGATTTTGAATAAGCTTTGTTATGGAAATTGAGAAATAACTTTAGAAAAATGGACCTTGTGTATTTGTATTACTAAAATGAAAGGCTTTTGGAAAATTGATATTTTATCTTCGTTTTGAGATATGATACATGTTTCTATTGAGCTTCTGATTGTCTCTAGATTAGTAGTGGGAGTGACATTCCTACCTATCTGCTATGTATCCTTAGGCAAAGAAAAGAAGCCCCACATATATGTTCTAATCTACCAAGCTGGAGAGATAGCCAAGTGTAATATCATGTATTTGACCCATTATTGTCCTTTGTACTATCTTGAGCTTAGTGTTAAAGGCATGATATGAAAGGATTGTTCCGAGATTTGTTCTGAGAAAGTATTAATATTTGACAATTTATTTGTTTTGTATCAAAAAGTATTTTTTGGGAGATTTTATAGTTTGGTCCTAAAACTTCATAAGTATTGGTTTTAAAGCTAAGATAATATTCTAAACTTTCTGTGGACATATGGAACTAAGTGCTACATCGGTGGGAGCCCTTTTAAAATCCGATGTGGAACTAAGTGCTAAACGAATAGAAGTCACCTTATGATATCCCCAACCCCTCTGCTAGGTTAAGTGCGGCAGAGTAAGGTATTAGCATGCATGCCTCTCAGCACTAAGCTACAAGCCCCTAAACTAAAGCAAAACACTAAATAACACTTAGAAATATATACATATACTACGCAACTGAAAAAGAATAAACTGAGTACAGAAAGGTCAACCACTACACAAGATTTAGGGAAACCTCTTATAACATTTCTAGTACAGGAAATACTTTACAAAACCAAAACTACAAAAAGACGTTTCAAGCTGTTCGAGCATAAAAGTACATATATCCTTCCCAAGACACCTATATACAGCATGTCCCAACCCGAAACTCCGTGAAAAAATACTTTAACAGCTTACTGTGCCGTCTCTCGTCCCGAGTCATCTAGAAAAACATGACACTTAAAGACGTGAGCGCGAATGCTCAGTGAGTCCACTTTTATGTGTGCTTCTGCATTTTTTTTCAAAATAATGATGTAATTTTTCAAAATAGTTCATGCATTGTCATAAGAAAGCATTTTCTTGGCTATTTTAAAAGTGCTGACACTTGAATCTATATGAGGGGTTTGAACGCAAGTGGAAAGTCTAAGTGAATCAAAGACACATTAGTGTAGCTTCTACATCCAAATTCAAAATTCATGCCATGCAAAAGTCGGGCTCCACAGAAAGAATCCGAAACCCATAACAAAGTCATCAGAAAAAAGTTCTGGCATCCCATAATTAGTACCAGCCAAACACCTTACGAGCGCTCGGTTCCATAACCACCACACTCTCCAATCACATAAAATTAGGCTACAAATCCTAGGGCACCTATCAGGCCTGCCCTAAGACCAACCTTAGTTTTGAGCCCCTCCTAACTCTCCACAAGACGACTGTCCCACTCTAGAGCATGATGCGATATCTGACGCAATACCAATTGGGCCAAACCCTCAACGGTATTACACCCTCTCTCAAGTGGATCTACCTTTCGGAGTTTCTAACCATCCACATTATCAGAAGAGGCCCTAGTACGGGAGACTAGCCATATGCAGTGCGATCCTCTGACACTTCCGGATACATAACAATCCTGTCGAAAAATTTGTCCCCGGTCAGATGGGGTTTTCATATCTATTTACAAAACCAAAAGGCCACTTATGCGGCCGTTTACATATATTCAAGTTATAACTACTTTACAGTAGCAAAATTCCCATCCACTAGTCAAAACATGCATATGAAGTTTTTATAAATATGTTAACTGTACATCTACCAAGTCTAACTATGAACTAAACAACATCAAAACATATTCAACTTGTAGTAATAGTAACTTTTCTTCAAAGGAAAACATGACCATTGTTTTTTTTGTTTAAAAGTAAGCACATCTATATAGAGAACCACTCCTATACATTTCTAAGGTACAAGTTAAATACATTATGAAGAACATCTCCAATTTAAAATAACACCATGTTATATCACCCCAAAAGCAGTAGACATCTTATAACATGCTTACCTACAAGAAAATTACAGACATTTCAAGTAACACCGTAAAAATGTTTAGGCGGGGTTTATGGGCTCATTTGAATACAGAGCTAGTACTATAATCCTACAAATAAGGTAACAACAAAAATAAAGAAAACATTAATTATAAATTCCAACATTTCTATTCACTAGCGATAATAGATATCTTCTTAACAATCTTAGTATATATACTAACCTCTAAAGAAGACCCAACATCTCATAATTTTCAAGGCTTTAATTTGGGCGATTACCAAAGTGCCTAAATTGCTTAAAATAAAATTAAAAACTAACTACAAAATTAAATTATACACCAAAAATTTATTTTATTCATTTAATCTTTGAGAGAACACAAAAAAAAAAAAAGAATAAATATATAAATAAATGACCAAAGAAAAGTTCATTTAATCATTTAGTTCAAAGAAATGACCAAAGAAAAAGTTTCTTTAAAAAAACCTATTCAAGTCTCGGTTAGAAAAGGGATGAGAAAGGAAAGAAAAAAAAGCATACTTCATACTATAATCTACTCATCAAAACAAGAATTAACTAAAGAAAAAAAAAGAAGAACAAGAAAAAGAAAAAAAATACCTAATGCTGGATCTTCAGCCTTCATGCAAGCACCAAGGGGAGAAAAGAGAACAAAAGAATAAAAAGAAGAAACATGTATACCATATGTATATATATATATATATATATATATAAGGGTGTAAGTGGTTTCTTAATGTTAAGGGCGTACAAGTATTAAGGTTAGGTCTTGACAAGTGGACAATAAAAATGGCTTGCACACCCTTTTTTTTTTCACTTAGCAAGATTACTACTACTACTAAAATATTAATAATAATAACAAAAACAACAACAACAATAATAATAATAATAATAATAATAATAATAATCTTACACTTAATCCAATGAAAATGCCTAGAATATTTATATTATCCCATAAAAATTATGTTTGGATCCTAATAGTATTCCTCAAAACATTATTTTTTAGACTTAATATCTTATTATTCAATTCACCACTTTAAACCTTATACGAGAATGTCAAGTATATGGATCTTTGAAATGTGCATGCTAAGCGTACTAAAAACAATCCACTTAAGGATACTTATAATCTTCGATAACAAGAACTTATCTTAGTAAAATTCACTCTCTTTCTTATATATTTATAAAATTACTATTATGCTCCAAATATTTTATTCCACTAAGTTAGACCCCAAACTCCACGTTCGTGACTTTCTGTACTTTTTTTAGTGTCATGCAAGAGGTGCTTATGGGGTAGGGCATTACATTCTACCCTCCTTAAAGAAATTTTTTCCTCGAAATTCAAAATCACATACCTATAAGTTCCGGTTACTTCTTCTTCATGTACTCCTCAGTCTCCCAAGTTGCCTCTTCAATTCCATGATATCTCCATACAACTTTACACATTGGAATCTGTCTTCCACGTAACTCCTTTATGCTTCGTTCCACAACCTCATTTGGTTTTTCTTCGTGTGACAAATCGGCTCTTAACTCCAATTTGTCATAATTCAGAACATGATTAGGTGCTGGATGGTACTTCTTTAACTGGGATACATAAAATACGTAATATATACCCATCAGCTCTCTCGACAAGACTAATCGATATGCTACTTTACCAATTTTATCCATGACTTCAAACGGTCTATATATCTGGGACTCAACTTTCCTCCTCTCGGGTATCTATGTTTCCCACAATGAGGTTTAAGTTTTAGGAAAACTTTACCTCCCACATTAAACTCCAAATCTCTCCTCCGATTATCGACCTAGCTCTTCTGTCTACTCTTAGAATTCTAAGTCGATCTTGAATTATCTTAACTTATTTATGCATATCTTCCAATTTGACATCAAGTTCTTTTGCTTCCAATGAGATAGAACTCCAACCTCATCCCAATACAGGGTTATTCTGCACCTTCTACTATACAATGCTTCAAATGGTGCCATCTCTATCGAGGAGTGGTAGCTGTTACTGTAGCAAGATTGTCAACCCACTTGTTCCCAAAATCTAAAGCACAAGCTGTCAACATATCCTCTAGGGTCTGAATCGTTCTTTCAGACTGTCCATCAATTTGGGAGTGTGCTGCGATATTATAACTCAGATTGGTCCCTATGCCAGATTGAAACTTGGGCCAAAACCTTGAAGTGAACCTTGGATCTCGGTCTGGTACAATATCAACAGGCACCCCATGAAGTCGTACAATTTTTTCTACGTAGAGCTGTGCTAACTTGTCCAAGGGGTATGTCATATTAATGGCAATAAAATGCGCAACCTTCGTTAATCGATCAATGATTACCCAGATAGTATCCTTCTATCCCTTGGTTCGGGGCAATCTAGTAACAAAGTCCATAGTCACATGATCCCATTTCCATTCCGGGACAAGTAATGGTTGCAGTAATCCTGCTGACTTCTGATGCTCCGCTTGAACCCTTTGACACGTAAGACAAGCTGCCACATACTCAACAATCTCTCTCTTCATTCCACTCCACCAAAATTTTTGCTTTAAGTTTTTATAAATCTTATTTTTGCCGGGATACATGGTATACTTACTTCTGTGTGCCTCTTCTAGTATTTTGCGCTTAAGTTCGATTTCATTGGGTACGCACAACCGATTTTGAAAGTACAAGCTCCCATCGGCTTCTAATGTCTGAAAATCCATCAATTTCTTAGCTCTCACACGGTTCTTAATTTCATGGAATCTCATGTTATCCTTTTGGGCGCTTTTAATATCTTGTTGTAGGCTAGATGTTAAGCTGAGACTTGATATCTTTACTTTTCTACTCAGAGCATCCGCAACCATATTCGCTTTTCCTGGATAGTGGTTAATTGGGCATCGATATTCCCCCAGTAGCTCCATCCATTGATGTTGCCTCATGTTTAAATCCTTTTGGAAAAACAAGTACTGTAAAATTTAATGATGGGTAAAGATCTTATACTTGGTCCTATAGAAGTAATGTCGACACTTCTAAAGCGCAAATGCTATAGCTGCTAACTCCAAGTCGTATGTTGGATAACTCTGTCATGATCCTTCAATTTCCTTGGAATATAAGCCACAACATTCTTGTCTTGTATCAACACGACACCAAGGCCTTCCCCTGAAGCATTTTTGTATGGGAATAACTCCTCGTTCGGATTGGGTAATGTCAAAACTGGTGCCGAAGTCAGACGCTGCTTTAAATCTTGGAAACTTCTCTCACACTCTCTGTCTATTTAAACTTGGTTGCTTTTCTGATTAGCTGCGTTAAAGGTCCAGCAATCCTAGAAAAATCTTTTATGAATCTCCGATAGTATCCTTCCATACCCAAGAAACTACGTACTTCAGTTGGTGTTTTGGGTGGATCCCAATGGGTCACTGCCTCCACCATTGCCGGACCTACTGAGATCCCTTATTGAGTAATAATATGTCCCAAGAAAGTTACTTGACTCATCCAAAACTCACATTTGCTGAACTTGGCATATAATTGATGCGCTTGTAGGGTTTGTAACACCTTTGAAGATGTTGTTCATGTACTTTGGGGTTCGGTGAATAGACAAGAATATTTTAAATGAAAATCAACACAAACTTATCCAGGTAAGGACCGAAAATCCTATGCATCAAGTCCATGAACGTCATGGGTACATTGGTCAATCCAAATGACATAACAACGAACTCATAATGTTCGTATCGTCTGTTGAAAGTCGTGATTGGAGTATCTTTTTCTCTTATCTTAGCCTGATAATACCTTTTGTCTTAAGTCCAATTTGGAATAGCATCCTGCTCATCGGAGTTGGTCAAACAACTCATCAATAAGTGGAAGTGGGTACTTGTTCTTAATTATCACACTATTCATCCCTCTGTAATCTATACACATCCTAAGGGTCCCATCTTTCTTCTTTACAAACAAAATTGGACCACCCCAAGGAGATGTACTCGGACAGATGTATCCTTGTCGCAAAATTCTTGCAGCTATTCCTTCAGTTCTCTCAATTCTTCCTAGGCTAACCGATATGGGTTCGAGATATAGGTTCGCGCACCAGATACCAACTCTATACCTAATTATATTCTTTGTTCCAGAGGAAAGATTGTTAACTCCTTTAGAAAAATGTCCACAAACTCTTTCCCTACATGTACTATTTCTAACTTCACCTCTTACTTAGGCTTGTTGAGTAAATATGCTAAGTATCTTTGATATCCTTTTCGTAATAATTTCCTGGATTTCATGCCGGATATTAAGAGATTCTCCCGTTTCATTCTATTTCCTTGGAATTCAAGGATTAGCATACTTAGTCAACTAAACTTAACCAACTTCCATTGGCAGTCTACCTGGGCATAATGTTTAGACAACCAGTCCATACCTAGTATCACATCATATCCCTCAGATGTTAAGGCAATCAGGTCACCAGGTAGCATCACATTCTTGACCTAAATGCCACAATCTAGGTACTTTACCTCAGTTGCTTTACTCACGCCCATAGGAGTACTAACTCTCAACTGATAATGCATAACAAAAGAGGGTATAGGGATATGCTTTACGAAATGCATGCTTACAAAAGAATGTGTAGCTCAAGGATCTATAAGTACTTTTGCTGGTTGCGAGAAGATTCGAATCGTACTTTTAACCACCTTAGATTCGGTGTCTACGGGCTGTCCATCCAATGCATAAACTTTTACCTTCATTTGAGGCTTATTATTCCTCTCTTCTGCCGCTCTTCTCATAGCAAGGGGTTGACCAGCTCTTTTGAACGTCTTTGGAGGTGCTCGCTGTATCTCAGGGCACTACTCCCTAACGTGTCCCGATTTTCCACACTGGTCGCATAATCTTACTTTTCAATAACATATTTCTGCAACATGTCCATTTCGTCCGCAATAGGTGCATACTCCGCGGACACCTCCATGCTTGGGGTTTTGACGGTTTCCATTTCCCGTCCTTAGTTCACTTCAAGGCATCTTAGAATCTCCAAGCTTCCGTGGTCCTTGCTCAGGATGTTTATATGAGGGTGTAAGCTGGAACAGTGGCCATTTTCCTTTGCATAACTATCTGATTTGCCATCTCCGTCCGTGTGGCGGCTTCCACTGCTGCCACAAATCCCATCGATGGTAAAGGAGCCAAAGCCTGTTGTAACTCAACCCTTAAACCCTTTACTCTCTTTTTCTTTAGTGTCTATCAACCTTAGACAATACTTAGCCAGCCTATTAAATTTCACTGTATATTGCGCAACTATTAGGCTACCTTGCTTTAGTTGTTGAAACTCGTCCTCTTGTCGTTTACGAATCCAACAAGGTATGTACTCCTTTTTGAACTCTTCTTGAAAATTATTCCAAGTCCATGGTTGATCTTAAGCTCTAAGCCACTAATCTTTTGCCACCCCTCGAAGCATTGTTACTCTCATGGCATCATCATAGTTAAGGGTATCATAAATGTCGTTCAGCTTCTCTAGAAATAATTCAGCTTTGATTTCTTGTTCAACCTCTCTGTAGAATTTTGGAGGTCAAAACTTCAAAAATTGCTCCAACGCTTCATCCGGTCCAATGGCAGGTACTCGTTCGATCCTCCTAGTTGCCATTGGAGTTTCCAATAACTCCATCATCTTCACCATAAAATTCTCAATTATTCTATGCGTAGCTTGTTCCGGAAGCAGTGAGGCCTCCCTCATTGGCTCAAATTGTCTATTTTGAGAATTTTCAGATATCGCCTCATCTACATGGTTAAGAGATCATGAATTCGACATCCTTTGATTTCTTGTTCAAACTCTTCGTAGAATTCTAGAGGTTGAAACTTCAAAAATCGCTCCAATGCTTCATCCATTCCAGTGGCAGGTACTCGTTCGATCCTCCTAGTTGCCATTGAAGTTTCCAATAACTCTGTCATCTTCATAGTAAAATTCTCAATTATTCCATGAGTAGCTTGTTCCGGATGCAGTGTGGCCTCCCTTATTGGTTCAAATTGTCTATTTTGAGAATTTTCAGATATGTCCTCGTCCACATGATTAGGAGATCATGAATTCGACATCCTTCTAGATAGCCAAGGAGTTCCAGTACAAATAAAACTTTGAGTTTGCAGATATACCATTATAGTTGCATATATAACAACACCAAGTAGATATCAAACCATTACGAGCATAAAGGCATAAACATAACTATGTACATATAATATATATATTATATACAACTCAAAAAATGATGATTTCCAGTATATGTGGTGACGCATCCATACAATCCTAACCAAAGCAGATCACCCTAAGTTTACTACAGAAAACATATGGCTAGTTTACTGTACATACCAAAACTTGGGATCTCGTATATATGTTCCCAAACCTACCACACCAAGCACTAGTAAAAACATCAACCATGACTATCCGAATAACTAAAAAGTACAAACATCCTGGAAACCCAATCAAAGTCTACCTTCGTCTAATGGTGCTGACTACTGGAACACCCTGGCTAGGTGATCGGAATTTTTATAACAAAGTTTTAAACCCAATACCTGCAAGGGCACAAGATCAAAGTAATATGAAAGTATTAGGGTATCGAACCACAGAGAAAGGCTTAACTACCTAAATTATTATCTTCCTAAATTAATTTTATAAAAAGAAGAATCAAATTTTGTTATCTAAGAATTATTACTAAAATAATTAAAACTAATGAATAAAATAATTAAATTAAAGATAACAGGAGCTTAACCAAAGAAGATGATTTAGAACCTTGAATCCACCACTAACTTATATAACAATAATTTAATTCTATTTAGGAGAAAAGATTAAACATTTATGTGGTGATCTAGGCTACAAGCTTCGATTCACTAAAGAAATATATTGTGTTTAAATGCATGACATAATCCATCTAACCATTAGCATGACTTATTCATTCCTATGACATAAATCATCTAAAATTAGCATGAACTATTCAATTCTAAAACCCACAATATACTTGCAAAAATTACATATCTCTCATACTCAAGACTACAAGAATTAAGCATGGATAAAAATATCAATTAACCCAAATAATTATTCTACAAGAACAATCACAAAGAATTAATTGCATGAAACCAATAACATCCCAAGATATGCAATCACATAAATAATAGAATAAATCTCCCAAAAATAAAATAAACCAAAGTCACATGGCTAGGGTTTCATCAAGATTCTAAAAATAAATTTAGTTCATGGCTAAAGGGAAAGAAGGAACCAATTTCTTGGAGTAGATCATGGCTTTCTTTTAATTAGAAGCTTGCTGGAATTTTTCTACTATTGCTGGAAAATTCTGCTATTGCTGAAAAATTCTGCTGGAAATTACTTCAGCTGCTGGATTTCTGCTTCTTCTGGAATCTCTTGGATTTCTACTGCAGAAATTTGTCTGCTCCTGCTGTTTTTTTTTTTCTGCTGCTGTTGTTCTTCTATCTATAGACAAAAGAGAAGCAAAATCCTAATCCTTAAAGGATTCAAATACTAAAGTTCTAATCCTAATCCTTAAAGGATTCAAATACTGCAGCTTCCCTTTACCAAATTAAATATGAAATCTTTATTTTTCATTCTTTTTTTTTTTTTTAGAAATCTGCACAAAGATAAATAAAATAAATTAAATATAATAATTATGACTAATAAATAAATAAAATATTTTCAAAGGCTAATAATTAAAACTTAAGGTGTTTATATGTATTAAAAATTGACTTTATCACTAGGCCTCCAGCTCAGCACGAGTCATATCAGCAAAGTTTCTAGTAGTGCCGAGGAACTGAGTATAGAACTGCCTAAGCACATCCCGATCCTCCATCAGCTCTCTCTCTCTCTCTCTCTCTCTCTCGGCGCATGCGCTTCTCTTATACAAGCTAGATCGAGCTCTAATCTATTAGCCCTCGCTGTCTCTTGCCGTCGAGCCTGACGTGTTGAGTAAAATAAATTATCTGTCCGTGCAATCTTGCTCCTTAGCTCCATAATGTGTTGCCCCGCATCCTCCAATCACTGCTCGCACCACACAGTATTCACAGAAATACTGTTCCCCAGACTTGCCCAATGGTGGTAACGATGGGAAAAAGGATGTTGACTCTGCATGCAAAATAAGAATAGGTGATACAACTAATAGGGGACTATCCACCATAGGAGTGTCCATCCTCCCCGTCTAAGCTAGTGCCACTTCCTCCGGCTCTGTTACCATCTCAAAATTTTGTCTCGAGCTCGCTGAAGTTCTCCTCTATCTCCGCTTCAAGCTCAGCCTCCTGTGCAGCTGGTCCCTCTACATACTCACCATCAGATAGATCAACTTCCGGAACTGGGGCTCTCTCTGGGATAACCTCCCTAAGGGAATAGGATGATGACGATGCAGCCTCGCTGGACCCACCCACGAGCGTGCCCCCATGGTATACCCACCTACATGAATGATGTGCCATCTTACACCTATAAAACAAAATCTTAGGGTTAGTACTAGCAATAGAATCTCATGGTTAACATCAAGGTTTAAGCGGTTGACTCTTATAGCTCGTCTAGGATCCAATGATTCGAACCTAAACGCTCTAATACCACCTATGATACCTCCAACCCCTCCGCTAGGTTAACTTCTGCAGAGTAAGGTATCAACGTGCCTCTCGGTAC
Source organism: Catharanthus roseus (assembly GCA_028651295.1). Classification (NCBI taxonomy): domain Eukaryota; kingdom Viridiplantae; phylum Streptophyta; class Magnoliopsida; order Gentianales; family Apocynaceae; genus Catharanthus; species Catharanthus roseus. Next base: position 2,520,808 of record JAPQWS010000140.1, on the reverse strand, counting down.
TAAGCTACAAGCCCCTAAACTAAAGCAAAACTCTAAATAATACTTAGAAATATGTACATATACTACGCAGTGGAAAAAGGATAAACTGAGTACAGAAAGGGCTACCACTACACAAGATTTAGGGAAACTTCTTATAACATCTCTAGTACATGAAATACTTTACAAAACCAAAATCACAAAAAGACATTTCAAGCTGTTCGAGCATAAAAAGTACATATATCTTTCCCAAGACGATTATACACAGCATATCCCGACCCGAAAACTCTGTGCAAAAATACTCTAATGGCTTACTACCCCGTCTCCCGTCCCGAGTCCTCTAGAAAAAGCATGACACTTAAAAACATGAGCGTGAAGCTCAGTGAGTCCGTGTGTGTATGTGCTTCCGTATTTTTCTTCAAAATAATGATGTAATTTTGCAAAATAGTTCATATAATGTTATAAGAAAATATTTTTGCAAAAGAGGTATCCTTGGAAATAATCCTTGCTAAGTCAGATTGTCAATGTTCAATGGTAGTTAGTCCCAAAGGAACTTCACATGCACCGAGTCGATGCCCGTTCTGCTAGAACCGGGTTTCGACCGATTAGAGCGCGGAGCCAACGAGTTCAGTCGAACAAGGTAAGGAGTCTAAGGGCAAGATCAAGTTTTCTCCAACTTCCTGGACCTCATCAAGTTGGACATGTTTATTACCTTCTATAGTTACATCAACATCCACCAGCTGAATATCTTCATCCCTCGAGGGTCCCCCTTCCAAAACATGGTGATAGAGCTTGGCTTAGAATTGGAAACCCCTAGGCCTTTTTCTTGATACTAGAGAACCCCATCCAAGAGCACTCAAACTGACCGACTAGAATCTACTAGCTTCGGGTAAAGGTCCACTTTGTCGCCCAATAGGGATCTTGTTCTGGCCCATGATCAGTTTCGCTTTAGTAGTGTTAACTCAGGTGTTGGCTATTTTAAAAGTGAACCATATGAGGGGTTTGAACACAACTAGGAAATCTGAACGAATTAAGATACATCAGTGAGCTTCTACACTCGAATTCGAAATTCATGCCATGTAAAAGACGGGCTCCACGGACAGATTCAGAACCCATAACATGGTCATCAGAAGCAAGTTCCGATATCCCGTCGTCAGTACTAGCCAAACACCTTACGATCGCTCGGTTCCATAACCAATACACTTTCTAATCACATAAAACCAGGCTACAGATCTTGGGGCACCTACCAGGTCCGCCCTAAGACCAATCTTAGCTTCGAGCCCCTCCTGACTCTCCACAAGGTGGTCTTCCCATGGCAGGATGCAATACCGATTGGGCTAAACACCAAACGGTATTACGCCCTCTCTCAAGTGGATCTACCCTCCAGAGTTTCTAATCGTCCACATAATCAGAAGAGGCCTTAGTACGAAGGACTAGCCACGTACAGTGCAATCCTCTGACGCTTCTGGATACATAAGATCTTGTAAAAAACTTTATCCCTGGTCAGATGGGATTTTCATATCAATTTACAAAATCAAAAGGCCACTCACACTGCCGTTTATATACATTCAAGTTATAACTGCTTTAGAATAGCAAAATTCCCATCCATTAGTCAAAACATGCATATACATTTTTTATAAATATGTCAACTGTGCATCTACCAAGTCTAACCATGCAACTAAACAATATCAAAACATATTCAACTTGTAGTAATAGTAACTTTTCTTCAGAAAAAACATGACCATTCTTTTTTTCTTTAAAGTAAGCCTACCTATACGGGGCACCTCTCCTATGCATTTCTCAAGTACAAGTTAAACACGTTGTGGGGAATATCTCCAATTTAAAAAACACCATGTTATATCGCCCTAAAAGTAGTAGATATTTTATAGCATGCTTAACTACAAAAAAAAATTATAGACATTTCAAGCAATACCGTTAAAATATTTAGGCGGAGTTTGTGGACTCACTTGAGTGCAGACCTGGTACTGTAATCCTACAAATAAAGTAACAACAAAAACAAAGAAACTACTTAATTATGAATCCCAACATTTCTATTCACTAGCGATAATAGATATCTTCTTAACAATCTTAGTGTATATACTAATCTCTAAAAAAGACCCAACATCTTATAATTTTAAGAGTCTTAATTTGGGCACTTATCAAAAGCGCCATTGATTAAAATAAAATTAGAAACGAACTACAAAATTAAATCATACACAAAAATTTCATTTATTTCATTTAATCTTTGAGAGAACACAAAAAAAGAATAAGTACATAAATAAAAACATTAGATTTCAAAGAAATGACCAAAGAAAAAGTTTTCTTTTTTTTTTTTTAATAAAAGAAACCTACTCAAGTCTCGGTTAGAAAAGAGATGAGAAAGAAAGAAAAAAAAAACTTCATCCAACAATCTACACACAAAAACAAGAATTAATTAAGAAAAAAAAAAGAACAAGAAAAAGAAAAAATACCTAAGGCTGGATCTTCAGCCTTCACGCAAGCACCAAGGGGAAAAGAGAACAAAAGAAAAAAAAAAGAAGAAACATATATCCCATATGTATAATATATATATATATATATATAGGGGTGTAAGTGGTTGCTTAATTTAAGGGCTCATAAGTGTTAAGGTTTTTTCTTGACAAGTGGCTGTTAAAAATGGCTTGCACACCATTTTTCTACTTTTTTTAACTTAGCAATATTACTGCTACTACTAAAATATTAATAATAATCCTACACTTAATCTAATAAAAATGTCTAGAATATCTATATTATCCCACAAAAATTATGTTTGGATCCTAATAGTATTCCTCAAAACATTTTTTTCTAGACTTAATATCTTATTATTAAATTCACCACTTTAAATCTTATACGAGAATATCAAGTATATGAATTTCTGAAATGTGCATGCTAAGCGTACTTAAAATAATCTACTTAATGATACTCATAAATTCTCCTAATAAGAACTTATCTTAATAAAATTCACTCTCTTACCTATATATCTACAAAATTACTGTTACACCCCAAATACTTTATTCCACTAAGTTAGACCCCAAACTCTACGTTCGTGACTTTCTGTACTTTTTTTAGGACCATGCGAGAGATGCTTACAGAGTAGGGCATTACACAACCCTAGAATCCCGGGCATATGGTCTAGTTTGGAAGAAGATTTTTGTTATACTTAAAAATACTATTTTTAAGATCGAGACTATTTTGGATTGTTTAAAATTACAATTTTGGCCAACAAATGTTTTGAACTAAATGCACTTTTTATTTGATTAACTAAGAATAATTGGTAAACACATATTTAATCCTAGAGATTATGATTTATTTTCGCTTACTGAGTCATTGTACTCACTCTATTGCTTCTTCCTATCGGTTCAGGTTGACTTCGAGAGCGAGAATAAGGTTGAAGAACTTCAAGATCGAGTTTGGGGAAGTTTGGGTTATTAGAGCTTTTAAACCATAATTTTGTTTTATTTTTAAAATGATTATTTCTTATCCACCAGTTTTGAGTCTTGTGTCCTTGTGCGCACAAAGTGTCCGTCTTGGGCTCTAGCAAGCCCAAATCCGACGCGTGACACTTCCAATTTCCTCTTCGAATTAGAATTTATACTTCTATGCGCAACCATAAACCTGGACATAATAATTTGTGATTATGTTGTTCCAAAATATTTGAGACTTGCCACATTCTATTATCTCTCAAAATTGCACTAATACGAGTAAGATAGTTTATCCTCTTTGTCTGTTTACAATTACTAGCTTTTCTCTTCTATCACAACTAATTTTTTGATATATTATAAGGGAATTGGTTCCTTTTGAACTAGATTTTTTAGCAATACTAAAATCTTTAGATTTTGCATATGCTAGATATGAATTTGAAAGCTCATCAATGTTATTCAGTATGTACCTACTCTTATAAGTTCTTGTCTTGCTTCTGTCTCATTGCAATATGGAGCACTTCAACATCATCATTTCCTTCATTCGCTTCTAATTCAGTGGAATCCTTTAAGTCTTCATCTCCTTCCCTTAGTTGATATTCCTCTTCACTGCTTCCCTCATTCAACATAAACTCGGCATCTATTTTGGAAATCACTAAATTATAGCTACTGAGAACTTGATTTCTTGTATCGGAATCCAAATCTTTAGAGAATTGTTTGAGATGGGCAGAAAGTTATGAATATAAAATTATCACTCTTGAATGGCAAATTGTTCCAGATTCTTGATTACACTTATTTTTCTTTATTTTATTAATTTTGTCTAAAAAATGAATAAATGTTCAATCAGTACTCTATTACATCGATGTGAGCATATGAAAGAAAGGAATAAGAGAAGAAAAGAAGAGAGAGAACGAGCGGACCAGCTCACTTTCACTCCCATTTATGCCCTCCCTTTATGCGAGCAAGATTTTTTTTCTCTAATAAAAAATATTTTAGAGATTATAAATTTATTTTCATTAATTTATTTCAAAAGTAAAAAAAGGCTGGAGATTAATTGTCCAAAAATGAAGTTCATTGACCAGGCCCCTACTTCCGTAACGTGCTGCCTTTTCTGCTTTCCAATTAACCCCCATTCGGTCATTTACCCACCACTGCGGCACTGCGACGAGACTATCCAAAGATAGAGCTATGAGTTCTTCAACAATGGCGGGTTGGTCGAACCCCACAACACTAAGCACCAATGCCTCCATAATGCCCTTCGTTTCTTCCCAAATACACATTCAAACAGTTCAATTTTCGAACAACTCTTCTTTTTTTCTAACTTCAGAGAAGAGATATTTAAGAGTGAATATGATTACTAGGAACCACCAATTTGTTGTTTTCTGTTCGAATTCTGCTGTAATTTCAGAATCAGAAACCGAAGATGAGGAGAAAGAAGATACAGATGACGAGTTTGATGACGGGCTAAACTCACCGGCGATAATGGGCAGCGGCGCCCCACCGGTTAGGCGGCGGCGGAGTAGGTATAGGAAGTTATACCCAGGTGAGAAAAAGGGCATAACGGAAGAGATGAGGTTTGTTGCAATGAAGTTGCGTAATAGTGGTAAACCAAAAAAGACCAAAAACGGGGGTAAAAGTTCTGGCAGCGATGAAGAACCCAAAAACGAAGCTCTTGATTCTGGGGATGATGAAAGTGATAAGTCAGCATCAGAGGAAGAGGCGGAAGTTGATAATGTTGGTGGAAATGGAAATGGAGAGACTTGGCAGCCTAGCATGGAAGGATTCTTGAAGTACCTTGTTGATAGTAAGCTTGTTTTCAGTACCATTGAGCGCATTGTTGATGAATCCAGCGATGTCTCTTGTAAGTGTACTTTTTCTTCCCTCTGGCAAAAAAATTACTACTTTTTATTTATTTATTTTTATTTTTTAAGACTTGAGATAGATTTTATTTTTTATCTAATGTTGGATGTTTATTTTCAAACTGATTTCAGTGGATATATATAGTTTTAATGCCTTTCATATTTGTGGCTTCTGGGTCCATCTTTATCATCCTGCAGAAGCTATTGGATTCATTACTAATAGAAATTCCGGGCTTTGTTTGGATAAATTTGGTTTCTACCTCTTAATTGGTATACCAATGGTTTAGTCTTGCTTTGATATGCATTTATTGGTTTTTTGGTTGTAAATGGTGGACTAATTCACACTGCCTTCATGACTTTATTTGCTCTGCTGTGATATATGAAAAGAGCAAGATAGAACTGGTAGGATGGAGCTTTTACTTTCTTCAGTGACCTTTTTGGCTTTTACATTCTCAGTGTAAAAGTTCACTTAATATTTGCAACGTTTTTCATTTTGTTGTTCACACTCGATAGTAGTGTTGGTTAATTTGATGAAATTCTCTGTTTTCATCTTTTGCAGATGCCTACTTCCGGAAAACAGGGTTGGAACGATCGGAATCCCTTTCCAAAGATCTCGAATGGTTTAGCCAAGAAGGAAATGTGGTTCCCGAACCTAGCAATCCTGGAATTACTTATGTCAAGTATTTAGAGGAACTTGGAGAGAAGAGTCCCAGTTTGTTCCTCTCCCACTTTTATAACATATACTTTGCGCATATAACTGGAGGACAGGTGATAGCCAAGAAGGTATGCATATATTAGTAGTGATTAAGTCATCCATTAAGACTGTTTATGTAACAAAGTGAAATATCAAAAAGGAAAAGAAAAAAAAAATGCAAAGCAATACTTTGATGTGATTTTAGGTGGTCAGAAATAATGCCATATTGATATTGCTTTTTTGTATGTTAAACTCCATTTGACTCTTTAGATATTAGAAATTGTTGTAATTATACTTTTCTGTCTCTCCTACAAATACTTCAGGAGTCAGGATCATCTTCTTATGTTCTAGAAACAAGAGAAAAAAAATGTCACTATTTGGTTTGACTTTACAGCATTGGTTCATACCATCCTGTATTATATTGCCTGGCCAATGTATTTTGGGTAAAAGCTGTGGCGTATATATTTTTACAGATGATGGAAAGGTGCACAAAGAACGTTGGGTTTTTATTTATTTATTTATTTTTTATTTTGTGTGCAATATACATTGCATGTAGGAAATAGCTTCCTGAAATACATGAACTCCGTGAGTTTGGTTGATTTCTGCCTAGGATTGAGATTCAGTATCAGAAATGTAAAATAACTCACCCTTGAAATGTCATGTTAAGAGAAAGGCTTCTGGGCCTTTTTCAAGGGAAGAAAATCCAGGAAATCATTCTACAAAAAGGTCAAGGAAGACTATTTTTTTTAAAAAAAAAAAAAAAAAATTTACGGGCTTCTAGATTTGTTGTGCCATTCTTGACTAGTAACCTTTTCTATTTTTCATCTTATTGCTTGGAAAGGTATCAGGTGCTAATATTTAGCCTAACGAAAGAATCAGATCCATAACTTTAGCTTCCTATAGTCTCAGCTTGACGTCTGGAACCTTGTAGCTTTTTCCTGCTATAAATTGATACTGGGTGGCACACAACTTGCATGTGTGTTTTTGTGTGTTAAAGTGAGTTTCTGGTTTTTAGGTGTAATCTAGTGTAATTTTTTGCATACAGGTCTCTGATAAGTTGTTGGAAGGTAGGGATCTGCAGTTTTACACATGGGAAGGGGAAGAACAGGAGTTATTAAAGAGTGTAAGGGAGAAGCTCAACGCAGTTGGAGAGGTATAAGAGCCTGAAATTTATGATATATTTAAGCCTAGTATTTTGTTGAGACATTGCCCTACTCATTTCTGTTGTGTGTACATGAATCTATCTATCGTAGCACTGGTCTAGAGATGAGAAAAACAAATGCTTGAGAGAAGCAACAAAGGCATTCCGTTACCTTGGGCAGATAGTTCGGTTAATTATTTTGTAAAAGAGGGGAGACTCAACAAGGAGTTCAGGCCAGTTTTGAAAGGTTAGCATGATACAGCACTATTTCAAAATTCAGTACCTATATTGTGATGTGCAATTGCCTTTCAGCAGATTTCTCTTTCACTTAACTGCCCCTAATTATACGCTTTCCTTTTGGCTTGTTAGAATATCATTTTGCAACGAAAAATGGCTACCAAAAGTGTGGCTGGGGGTGTTCTGCTAGTTCCTCCATGGTTGCCATCCTTATCTGTCGCAACAAATTTGTTCTTCATGGGATCTGTACGGTGGTAATGCTGGTTTACCATGCCTTTTATTCGGCCTCCATGCAACTTACGACAGACATTGGGTCATCGACAATCAACAAATCCTTGGAAGTCGATAAAGCAAAAACCAAGAAGCCTTGTAATTTTTTTCCCCCTTTTATCAAAGCTTCTGTAGTATCTGTTACTGGAAGACGTATTTGACTAGTTGGAGAAAATGTAAACAAAAGAGAAGCAATGAATAGTAATGGCTTTATCGATTGAAAATGGCTGCTATGCTTGCTATGTGGGACATTTTAGCCTGCTAAAGTAGTAGCATGCCAGAAAAGAGAGCACAAAGAACAGAGAGCTATGAAAATTTTACTATGGATTACTTTATGTGCCAGGCCTTCTCAATCATAATACTACTCAAATCTTTGCATGGGAGGGAGGGAGCTAGAAACAAAATAGATTACTCTCTTAAACTTTCTGCTGAAATTTATTATCCTAGTCTCATCATTATCTTTCTTCTCTATGAGAAATTGACTTAAAATATTAGTGAAGCTGGAAAAAGGGGAAAACAAAAAAGGAAAAGAAAAAGAAAACATTAGTAATACAATATGAACTTCAAAGGAGGAAAAGAATCATTTCATTTCATTCTCACTATAATAACCAAAAGTAGTAGTACTAATGTACTGATACAGCAAAAAATGTATTGACTGAAGTTAATTAATGAAACTTCATCTCTACAAATGCAACAAACAATCTGTCAGATAGAATTCAATCTATTTCTATTCCTATTCATCATCATCATCATCATTTGTGCTCTTGTCATGTATGTGTAAAAATGTGACACAACAATGCACCCAAAACTTCCATCATCTAATTCTTCCATCTGCTGCTAAGTAAGAGTAAGACACTCCAAAGGAAGGGAATAATACCCCAATTATCATGTGATACTCCACTAGGTCAATTGCAGCTGAGTAGGGCATCTGCGTGCCTCTCGAAACGCAGCGGAAAACTTAAGTAAACTCAATACTACTAGTGCGCTTAAAAAACACAAGATTTAAGAAAACATCTCATGATCGTTTTAATATAAAAATAAAAGTATCTTGCATCCTCAAAACCTCACGACAAAATAAAAAGAAGAACTTTACAACCGGCTTGAGTCTAAGAAAACAAAACATGAATACATGTTCTTCTAGGGAAACCATTAGGCAAAAACTCCATGCCTAAAACTTCCGCTGCTTACCATGCCTGTCTGTCCTGAGTTAATCTGAGGAGAAAACATGATATGAAAAACGTGAGCACGAACGTTCAGTGAGTCCATGTATGTGTGTGTGCACCGACGTGATTTCTTTGAAACAATGATGATGCAGTTTCGCATAAACAGTTCTCTTTTATTATTTTAACAAAACTGATGCTTGAACCTATAGGAGGGTTTCAAGTACCGCTGGGAAGTCTGAGTGAATTAAGATACATCAGCGTAGCCTCTATACCTGAATTTAAAGAAACATGCAGTGCCACAGTCGAGCTCCACAAACAAGGTTTGGATCCCAAAACGAGGTCATCGGTTCCAAGTTTCGGCATCTCGTCGTCAATACCAGCCAAACACCATACGAGTGCTCGATTCGATAACAACCGCTCTCCCATATCACTGGTCAGACCAGGCTACAGATTCTTGGGGTACTTACCAGGACTGCCCTGAGACCAACCTTAGTTTTAAGCCCTTCTTGGCTCTCCCCAAGGCGGCTGTCCCACCGCAGAGCATGATGCAATGTCCACATAAATACTGATTGGGCCACGCCCTCTAGGTATTACGCCCCTCTTCAAGTGGATCTACCCTCAGAGTAAAAAACCCGTCCACATCATCGGAAGAGACCCTAGTATGGGGGACTAGCCACGTACAGTGTAATCCGCTAACGCTTTCGTCCACTTGATTTTCACCAAACTTTAACCCTGGTCGGAATGAGGTTTTCATATGTATTTACAAACCGAAAGGCCATTTGCCTGGCCGTCGGAACAGAGTCAAGTCATAAAGATTACAGAGTAGCAAAAATCCTCATCCGTCAGTCACCACATGCTTATGCAAATTTCACAAATATGCTAATGCCAGATCTATATTCATGCATGTCAAAACATGTAACTTTTTAAGTTAGAACGTTTTCCAACATATAAATATTTCCAGAAAGAAAATCTGTGTACAACCAAATTCTTTTTCACCACAATAATAGTCTGTTTTAAAAGGAGAACACCTATATGGAGCACCGCTCCTATGCATTTTCTAAGGGACATGTAACACATTGTGGAGAACATCTCCAAAAACATGCTGAGTTATATTATTCCAAAAGCAGCAAACATTTTGTGACAGGTTCAGAAAACATATTTATATGTCTCATAATATTTGAAATAACATAACAAAATGGAGTTTGTGGACTCACCTGGATGCAGATCTGTTGCTAAGATCCTACAAAATAATAATACGAAAATACTTAATACCGGGTACCGATCAAATAGTCCTATTCCCTAAATAATATCGAAATCCTACAAAATGAACTTAGGATGTATATATATCTATATAACGATATATATACATACTCCGTAATCTCTCTCTTTATTCCATTCCACCAAAACTTTTGCTTTAAGTCTTTGTATATCTTATTCTCTCCAGGTTGCATTGAATACTTACTTCTGTGGGCTTCCTCTAGAATCTTACCCTTAAGTTCAGGGTCATTGGGTACACACAACCGATTCCGAACATACAGGCTCCCATCAGCTTCTAATGCCCGAAAGTCTTCCAATTTCTTAGCTTCCACACAGTTTTTGAACTCCTGGAACCCCTTACTATTCTTTTGGGCGCTTTTAATATCCTGTTGTTGGGTGGATGTTAAGCTAAGACTTGATATCTTTACTTTTCTACTCAATGCATCTGCCACCAGGTTCGCCTTTCCTGGATGATAGTTAATCGAGCATCGATATTCCTCTAATATTTCCATCCATCAAAGTTGTCTCATGTTCAGGTCCTTCTGAGAATACATATACTTCAAGCTCTTATGATCAATGAATATCTCATACTTAGCCCTATGCAGTAGTGTCGCCACTTCTTAAGTGTAAACACAATGGCTACTAACTCCAAATCGTGTGTTAGATAATTCCGTTCATGATCCTTCAACTTCCTCGAAATATATGCGACAACCTTCCTACTTTGCATCAACACAACTCCTAGACCTTCCCCTAAAGCATTTGTATACAGTGAAAACTCCTTATTTGGGTTGGTAATGTGTACACTGGTGCCGAAGTCAGTCAGTTCTTCAATTCTTGAAAACTCCTCACACTTCTGTGTCCACTCAAACTTAGTTGCTTTTCTGGTTAATTGTGTTAGAGGTCCAGCAATCCTAGAAAAGTCTTTTATGAGTCTCCGGTAGTATCCCGCCATACCTAAGAAACTATGTAATTCGATTGGTGTTTTGGGTTACACCCAATGGGTCACTGCTTCTGCTTTTGCCGGATCTACCGAGATTCCTTCCTGGGTGATAACATGTCCTAGGAAAGTGACTTGACTCATCCAGAACTCACATTTACTAAACTTGGCATACAACTTATGCTCCCGTAGGGTTTGCGACACTTTTCGATGTTGTTCATGAGCTTGATGGTTGGATGAATAAATAAGTATATCGTCAATAAAAATCACCACAAACTTCTCCAGGCGAGGACTAAAGACTCTATGCATCAAGTCCATAAATGTCACAGGTGCATTAATCAATTCAAATGGCATAACCACAAACTCATAATGCCCATATCATACTGAAAGCTATCATCGGAATATCCTTTTCTATTATCCTGACTTGATAATACCCTTGTCTTAGGTCCAATTTAAAAAAATATCCCGCTCCTCGGAGTTGGTAAAAAAAAACTCATCAATGAGGGGTAGTGGGTATTTGTTCTTGACTGTCAAACTATTCAATCCTCTGTAATCTATACACATCCTGAGGGTTCCATCCTTCTTCTTTACAAACAACACTAGCGCACCCTAAGGAGATGTACTTGGACGGATGTATCTGTGCTGCAACAGTTCTTGTAGTTGCTTTTTCAACTCTTTCAACTCCTCCTGTGTCATCCAATATGGAGTTTGAGATATTGGTTTAGCATCAGGTACTAATTCTATGCTAAACTCCACTTCACGATCTGGGGGTAGCGTCGTTAACTCCTCAGGAAAAATATCTATAAACTCCTTCGCTATAGGTACTGTTTATAATTTTACCTCTTCTTAGGGCCTGTTGAGTAAATATGCTAAGTACTGACATCCTTTCCCTAGCAACTTTCTGGCTTTAATGCCAGACAAAAAGGGATTCTCCCGTTTTGTTCGCTTCCCTTGGAACACCAGGATTGGCATACTCGGTCGGCTAAACTTAACCAACTTCCATCGACAATCTACTTGGGCATAACGTTTAGACAACAAGTTCATTCCAAGTATCATGTCATAACCCTCAAATGGTAACGCAACTAAATCACTGGGTAAATTCATACTCTCGACATAGATTTCACAATCTGGGTACTTTACGTCAGTTATCTTACTCACGCCCATAGGAGTGCTAACTATCAACTGATAATGCATGTTAACAGAAGGTATAAGAATATGTTTTATGAAATGAAAACTCACAAAAGAATGTGTAGCTCCAGGGTCAATAAGTACCCTTGCTGGTTGAGAAAAGATTTGGTAGACCAAAAGAAGGCCAGTAAGATTACTCTTCCATGTCCTTGTTTGATATCTGGATATCTACTTAGTTGCTAGGACCTTTCTTTACCTTCTGATTCCTACGTAAGGGCTCTAGACTCTCTGGTAATGCTAATGAATACAGCTCCTGGTGTGGTGCCTCCCCTCTCCAACCTCATCCACACAAGGACACACTGGTCCAGGCAGGTCTACCAGGCAACAGTTATCCAAAAAGAAGCAGCCGAGCACCAAGTTAGCCTCACCCTCTCCTCCTCCTCCCAGTGCTGAATCCTCGAAGTGACTACCAGCTTAGACCTCCTTAATCAGCAACTCTCAAATGTATGGCCTCTGTACTTCATATGTAGCAAGATTTGAAGAATCTTAAGAATAAGCTCCCTTGAGCATTATTTTAGATCAAAAGGGGAAAGTCCTGGCTGCAATTTATTTTAATATGAAATTACATTGCTTGACCCTGTATGGTCTTTGGGTAGCCCAGTATGGCCTTGACCCGAACACTTTCATTCATGTTTTTTTTTTTTTGGCCTGCATGGCCTTTGATATTTTTTATTGCTTTATGTGGTAGCCTCGGAGCTATATGTTTTGGCCTGTGTGCCACTAGAAACTAGGCCTTGAACAGGTTATTTAGTGTTTATTCATGCGTATGATGTGCTTTGAGGTTCTTATGAAGCATGACCATTTGTGCAGCTCATTGGTGTTTGATCTAAAATAATGCCAAAGGGGGAGTTTGTAGAAACCTATCACACAGCTTGAGTGTGACCACACAGGTTGATCATGTGATGGCACAAAAGCTACAGGTTTGCAGCGACACTGTGTATTGGCATCGTTTTAGGAAACTTGATAAATTTTGAAAAAATTTGTGATTAAGAGCTGTGATATGGAAGTTCGGTTAAGGAAATTTGAAAGTATAAGGAAAGGTCAAAATCCTAAGTATAATAGGACCTTGAGGGAACAAAAACTAGAAGTATTTTTGGAAACTAAATCCTTGGTCCAAATTCATTAGGAAATACAAGACTGACCAATAAGCCTCAAAATCTATAAATAAGGCATTGCAATTGAAAATTGAGGTTAGCCGTTCTATAATTCTTCGAAGACATTTTGCAAAAGAGAAGACAATGGTTCATGTTGGTTGAGTCTGTGCAGTCACAAACTTCAAACACTGTGATTCTCCATTGATGTTTGTTGTTCATCTTTTACAATTCAATGAAGTTCTTGTTTTGAAGATTATAGCTTCTAGGGATAGAAGTTGTGTTGTGGTTCAACATATTTGAAGCCTTGAAGGGGTTCAAGATCAAGCAACTTGTTCCAAGGGGGAAGCCTTGAAGAGTTGAAGGGATTCAACTGTGCTGTATGCAAAGGGAGTTTGCACTGATTCAGCCTTGAAGTGTTGAAGGGATTCAACTGTGCTGTGTGTGAAGGGAGTTTGCACTGATTCTACTAGGGAAACACTATATGTGTAAAAGAGCTAGGTATTTTCTTGTACTATGCTGGCAGTTATTAGTGGATTGCTTTCTAGGCATGGCCCCTCAGATGTAGGGTTGGCCAAAGTGCATTACCAATTGCTGTGTCTTGTGTGTTTATGTTATTTATTGCTTTTCACATTATATATCACATTATAACTCACACAGCAAAATCAGTCACATTGCACGAATTGCCTAAGTACTAACTTACTAGATTAATGTTTCAAGATCTTTTGTTCAGCCTCAACAACTATAAATAATGGATTATAATTGAAGATTGGGACTAGCCATTATGCAATTCTTCGAAGATATTCTATAAGAGAGAAGATGGAAGTTCATGGCGGTTGAGTTTGTGCAGTCACAAACTTCAGACGCTGTGATTCCCCATTGATGCTTGTTTTTCATCATTCGAATTCAATGGAGTTCCTGCTTTGAAGACTGTAGCTTCTAGGGATAGAAGCTGTGCTGCGGTTCAATAGAGTTGAAGACTGGAAGGGATTCAAGATCAAGTATCTTGTACCAAGGGGGAGCCTTGAAGAGTTAAAAGGATTTAACTGTGCAGTGTGCAAAGAGAATTTGCACTGATTCCATTAGAGAAACTCCTGTTGTTCAGATGAGATAGGTATATTCTTGTACTGTGTTGACAATTATTAGTAGATTGCTTTTTGGGCTTGACCTTACAAATGTAGGCTTGGCTGAACTGTGTTACCAATTGCTGTGTCTTATGTATGTGTTCAATTTGTTGCTTGTAACACAATAAATCACGCTATTCATCACACAGCAAAATTGGTCACATTGTACGAATATCCTTAGTACTAACTTACGAATACATTTTAGGATCTAAAGGATAAAACTTTACCCTTTAATTTCTCCCATCCTTCCTTCTTCTTCCCCACCTCCTGTGCTGACTCGATTCTCCTCCATCCTCCCTCATTGCCACTGAGCACCTACAGCTAAAAGACGTCGTTCTACTAGAGCAATCTTCAGTTCTCGATGAAGGCACATCAGCAGCCTTTTTTCCTTTCTTCTTCATCTTCTTCTTCTTCTTCTTCTTCTTCTTCTTCTTCTTCTGCCTTTCCATTCTTTTATTCTCCTGCTTCATCTCTTCTTCTCTTCTTCAATTTGTTCTGCCCCCTTTGATTTCTTCTCTTCTGAACATGAACTTTGCTCCCTCAACTTCAACAAATTGAAAACTAAAATAGAGTTTTCAATTATCTAGCACAAGATTGATAATTAAATTCAAAGACTCAAGTAAGAATGGCTATAATGAAACTATACTGGAGTACTTTAGCATCTCTTCAAGAAACTTTAAACCAGAAAAAGAACATAAAAATTTGTAATTTTGAAGCATACAGATTGCAGGAAATTATTTCTACCAAAAAAAAAAAAAAGATTGTAGGAAATTAAGAACAAAGTAGAGAAATTAACTGTACATCAATTTAGATTTATTTATGGCTACTTGTAAAGCGACTTAGGTGAAGTTGTTGGAGTGAATAAAGTCGGTGACGAGCAATTCCCCAGTTTTTTATTCGTATTCCATAGCTGAATGAAAGGGAGTGCTGAGGAGAGTGTCGACAGAGGAGATGGGTAAGAAGAAGAAAGAAAAGGAGAATTAGAGGGTAAAGTTTTACCCTTTAGAATATAAAATGTATTATATTTTGGTTTCAGTCCAAATTTTAACCCCAAGAATGGTTAATCTGTTAGTCAAGTAAGACTCACTAATGGAAGCACTCAATTGGCACACTTCTAAAATTTCAAGAATTCTTTAAACACAATCCAAAGTTTAAGCCCTTGTTTGACATAAGTGTATATTTCCAAGAACCAAATTGACATTAACCGTTATTCTTATAAAAATTGTAAGTAATAAGGATAACTATTATACTGTGACAAGATAGCACCTCAATAATTAGAGCACTCTTTACCATATCAGAAATATTGGGTTTGAACCGCATAATCCCATAACTATAATAATGTGGTGTTTAAAAAAGAAATTATTCACCACAAAATTAAAGATCAATAGTAAAAAAAAAAAAAAAAAAGATAACTGCTAGTAATATGGTTTAAAAAATTGTTCATCTTTTTACTTTAGTCTTTTTAAAAAATTGTTCTTTTAGGAATGCCATAAAGGTTACACTCTTTTAAAATTAAAATATAATACAATTTGTCTCTTAGGTTACTTAAGAACTATAATTAATAATTAGGAATATATTTTGAATGACATGATAAAAATCAACAAATTCAAAAACTTTCACTTAAGCCATTATTAGCATGACTCGGTGACATAAAGCTAATTAGTACAATATAATCCATCAACTCGGAAACTATCACTTAAGCCATCGGTTTGACTCAGTGACGTAAAGCTATACACAGTACAATCAATCAACTCAAGGTCTGTCACTTAAGCCAGTAGCTTGACTTAGTGATTTGATGTTGATTGCAAAATATACTTGATAAATTTTTTTATGGAAATTAATAAAATATAAAAAACAAACTAGTTTACATAAAATGAGTTTACAGAGAATAAAATTTATGTATAGCATGAAACTCAAAACTAGCTTAAGGTAGGAAAGACTAACTAGAATAGAATCTATATCTCTAAAGACATTAGCTCGACTCACTGACATAGAGATGAAAGCAGATTCAAGGAGAAACCAATCATGGTCATTCTTGTAAGCATGAAATTCATCAAAAACAAACTAACATCAGAATAAGCAACAAAGAAAGGAGGAACAAGAATATTTTTATAGTGGTTTGGTAATACACCTACATCCACTTTCCCCAAGAACACCGTCTCAAAGATTATACTATAAACCAATCTTGTTCAAGGTGAGATCAACTTTTATAACACTAACCACTAGTTTTAAACATAGCTCTAGCAACTAACAACTCCTTCATTCTAAGAGAAACTAACCCAGAAGTTTTGTACTGGAACTTGCAAACTGACTACAATTTTTTCACATGGAACTTGTAAACTAAATACGCGTTTTTCGCCCGGAACTTGTAAACCAAAAGAAACAAAGATGAAACAAATTTAGCACAGAGACTCTTTAAGTCCTCTCATTCTCTCAAATATTTTCCTGAATTTTCTCTCAACTAAATAATAAAACTCTCTCACAAATCGGGATTTCTTACTCAAACCGAGAGGGAAGAAGACTTCTCTTTCTTTTCAAGAATTCTCTCTCTTCTTGCTTTTCTTTAAATTTATCTTCACTTCTTGAAGTCTTTAGAAATGTAGTCTTCATCTATATATAAGACCTTCCTTTGGTTGTCTCACAAGGGCATGCTTGTCAAATAGTAAAAGGAATATGCCTCTTAATTTCTAGCATTAATTCCTTGCTTAATCATAAAAGGTATGCCAACTCACATATTCCATATTTGATTTTGAGATGTTTATTAAAAAAAGTCCAGCATCAGGCAGGGAGATATTCCATTTGATACACCTCACATATATCTTCACTTGCACATGGTAGAGAGAACCACTCCTTGCACTACATTTTGACACATGACTAGGGGACCAATTCTTGTTACTCTTTGCTCCAATAATGGAGTGCCAACTCATCTCTCTCTCTCTCTGTCTTGCTCATCAAGAATCTCTACAAAAAGAAAATATCATTAAATGCACTAGAGTAGGGCAATGACATTTAAGCAAAAGGACAAACCATAAAGCATAAGTAAAAGGCACTTTATCAACAAGGAAATTTCCCTTCTCTTTCCTTTATTCTCCAACTTTAATTTATCCTTGTGATTTCCAGAGAATGCATTCAAATTTTGTTACTTTAGAGAGAACTTTTCCAAACTAGAATTTTCTTGTTTCTGCCCAGATCAGTAGCTTGACCTGTTAGCTCGGTCTGTTAGCTCAACTCACCTTCCATCAAATTAGCTCCACTGCTTTCTTTCAACAAAAAAACAGTTTTTAAAATTAACTTGATTTGTTAATCATCAAAACATGACTAACCATTGAGTCAACATTCTCCCCCTTTTTGATGAGTGACAAAACTAGTTTTCCTTTATACACAAATAGCCTAGGCAAAGCTAAATCATGCACAAAAAGGTTTTTCAAAGCTCCTTCTGAGCTAAAGCCATAGTTTTCAAATCTGAATGATTTTGAGCTAAGTTTCAAACTTCTTTGAGTAGCTCCACTTTCACATCAAGTGTACTTAGGAAATATTAAACTAAGTGTGCATAGATAGCTCAAAGACAAGGTTGAATTGATTCCAAAACAAAGACGATATATATAATAGAATAGAAAAGCTTTTAGTTAATATATCTATATTTATCCAACATTTAAAGCAACATAATCCAACCATAAAGAGTTAGGAAAAATTGAATCATTCTTTCCCTTTTTGTCACACACACAAAAGGGGTATAGAAGACAAGCTAATAAATATAAAATAATTGTTCATAGACAAGACTGGTAAAGTAAAACAAATGATCGAGCAACCAATAACTTTCAATACTTTGTCCCTATTGAAAAGTCGCAACATGGAAGTAGACTAGGCATGACTAATACTAGAAGCAATAGCTCTGTGACTATGTAAAACAAATAGATTAGCAACCTGGATAGTTTTAGAAGAAAACTTTGAAGAAATAGCTTGATCAACTAACGAAATCTAGAATAAGCTAAGGTTGCATCAAGTTGAGCTGGTTCAATACCAGAAAAGATTCAAATTAGAAAGATGTAAGTAAAGATCAACTTATTCTAATATTATCATGTCTCTTAGGACAAATTAGAGTCCACCGTCCGCTTTGACACTCTTAACAGTAGCTCTGCTTTGTACCTTTTTGAGCTACGTTAGATCCTGAGCTACTTCTAATTTTCCAAACACATTGTCTTGCTTTTTTAGTCACAACTAGCAATTTTTCTAGAAAATATATATTGAGGCTCACTAAACAAACTCTTATGCCTTTTTCCTTTCAGTAGCGTGGTCAGCTTTTTTCTTTCTCCTCCTCATTTCTTTGAGAAGCTTGACCAACCTTTTTTTCTTGATCAACTTGTTTCTCACATTTTCTTTCAAGTTCAACACTCATCTTCTCTTTTCCTTCAATAGAGCATCTCTCATTTCATTTTCGTTCTCATGCCTGCTCTCTTTCAAGATCAACACTCACTTCATCTTCTTCCTCAACCATTTTTTTTCTCTCATCAACACATCTTTTTTAGCTTTTTCTGTTTTCACTCATTTACTTTTCTCTTTTTTCACTTTTTTTATCACTCATATTTTTAGCCTGAGCAACTCATTGTGAAGCTATATCCCTGAACACCCTGCTCCTCCGGTACCGGAAGCAGGACTACCTGACCGAAGTAGAAAGACAGGAAGGGAAAACGGTCATACAAAGGCCGAATAAAGTTCTCTTGGAGCAGTTTTTTCACAAATTGTTGCTCCCTCTCAATTCTTGCTTTCTTCATAGTTTCAACTTCATCTTTACTTTCTTCTCACTTTCTTCCTCATATCTCTTACCCTCTAGAATACCTTTTATTTCTTCCATTTTTATAACTCTTTCCACTTTATTTCATATGTTTCTTTCCAGGACTTTCTTCTTTCTCTTTTTCCAAAAACCTCTACTCCTTCAATTTTTTTCTTCAGAAATAAGTTCTTCCCCTTGCTTCAATTGGGCTTTATGTTTACACAACTTCATCAAATCTCTCTAAGGAGTCATGGTTTCTATTGAAACTTGCAAAAGAAAGAATTCAAAGAGACATCTAAGACAGCTTGCGAGAGCAATGAAAGAGATCCTCTTGCTTGTCAAAGATTTATAGGATTTGAAACACTATTGTCTTGCAAGAGTAACTATCATGCTAACTTTTCAAAAGAGAGAAGAAATCAAAATTCAAGAATTGATTCGACAAGAGAAAATCCAAAACGAACAAAATATTAAAAGTAGAGCCAATCAATCATTCTTCTTACTTACCATCAATACCAAGTCCAAGTCGTATCACAGAATCAATTAACTTACTTTATCTACTCAAGAAGCATGAGAGAGACACATAAAAAATAACTTCAACAGATAAACACTTCAATTAAAGAGAGAGAGAGAGAGAGAGAGAGAGAGAGAGAGAGGGATCATAAAATGCTATGCAAGCTTTAGTCATTTCAGAATCATTAAAACCAGGTTCAAAACCAATCAAAGCCCTTTAACCAAAGACAAAAAACCCAAAAGGGAAACTGATGTGTACGTTTTAAAAAACAAGGGAATGACTACTAAACTAAGCAACAGGCAAGTGACCCTATCACTGTAGTAAACAAGTTATACTTGATTGTCGAATTTCTCGAAGAATGATAAAGGCTTAAGTACTAGTTGCGTCTCTAATATTTAGTCTAAGAATAGTTGGTTTAAAAGAATAATTAAAAATTCAAAACGGTTTAACAACTAAAGAAAACAAGCACTAAACTTAAGATTTAAACTTTCTAAAAACAAGAGTTTGGATGGTGGAATCCCCTTAATCCTTGTTACTAATTCAATTGGAAAACTCTAAAGAAAACGATGTTGAATTAATTAAGTTGGGATATCACTATAAATTGGGCAATCCCTATCTCTATGTGAAAGCCACCGTACCCACTAACCCTTAGAGGAAAATCTCTTTTCTCCCTAACAAATTATGAACGTAGTAAATTTAGGTGATTTAAAGGACCTAAAAAAGCAAAATCGTATCTCTAATCAATTGCTCCAATTAATCCTCAATTAGCTGCCCTAGAACGCTCTTCCTTTTTCAATTCCAAGCATTCTTGCAAATAATCTAATCTCGTGATAATTAAATTGCAAACAAGCACAATTGGACAACAACCTAATCAAAACAACATTGTAGTCAGTGAATCAAACCAAAATCATTGTAAACAAGAACTAGGATTCATCGCTCATCCAAACATAAAGAATTACTCACTATTCATTATCATAAAATTGAAATTAAACATTAAATTCAATAACAAAGTAAGGAAAAGAAATCTTAGAAGTAAAATTAAAGTTGCGATTGTAGTCCCGAATGTCTCCTGAGCTTGTCTCTCGAGTCACCAAATTGAAGCTCGAAATCTTGAAATTGGATCTTCAATCTTGATCTCTAAGGACTAATTTACTGAAAATCTAATGTTTAACTAACTAATTAAAGGTAAAAATTGAAGAATTAGCTAACATAAATCTACCCCTAATTATATACGAACTACTCCTAACTATTCTCCCTTACCATAATAGCATAAATACCTATTTATAGGGGAGAAATTACATCCAAACTGAATCAAAATCGAAGTAAAACTACTGCCAACTGGAACCTACCATGCACGATAGGTCGGGCCCTACCGTCCACGGTAGGGTTCTACCCACAAAATATTTCTAAACGTCGGGACCTACTGTCGACGGTAGGGGTAGTCTATGTCGCCAGTAGCTTTCTGTTTTGACATTACTTTTCGCCTCGAGGCCTATCGTTAATGGTAGGTTGGCCTACCTCCGGTGGTAGGTCAGCTTCGTTGACGCTGTCGGCTCCGTTTTCGTTATTTTCTCTACATTTTCGTTTTCTTTCATCGTTTTCGCTTTCTAAATGCACCTAAGACAAGAATAAAGGGTATTAGTCCAAAATATGCATATTGACATATTAAAAACACCGTAAAACAATGAAATTAATATATATAAAATAGACAAATAAGCACACATCAAATACGCCCACACTTATCCGTTGCTTACCCTTAAGCAACACAACTAAATAGACAAAACGGAGGAGTTCAAAACTTTTAATAAGGAAAGATAATACAATGAAAATGGAAGGAGCCAACTTAAAAAATTAAGATCATAGAACAACCATAAACAACTGTAGCAGAGATAATCACAAAAACAAAGCAAAAATCATTACAAACACAGCAAATTAACTAAGCAAAACTAAGGATAAAACCACGTCAGTAAAATACTTCACTGCTCAACTCCCAAGGTAAATTAAAATAAACGGATGGCAAGAATCACTAAGTCCCCCACCAATCACTAAAAATCATTACAGATCAAATGTGTGTGTGTTTTTCTCATGCCGTTTTTCATAGAAGAAAAGGAATGTCAAGTAATTAACACAATGAAATACTTCAAAGGACAATATACAAAAAACTTATATTTTTCTATCGCTTTTCCACCCTAAGCCCTATTCTAGGTCATTCCCGGATTGGGTAGGACTTTTTGGCTTGTAATGTTAGGCTTAGGACATGTAAAGGGTAACAAATGAATATGAAAGGAAAAAAAAAAAAAAAAACAATTGATATAGAGCTAATGTAACCGAAAAAATAGATAACAAAATTAAAGAATAACTTTCTAGTCGTCTTTTTTACTCTTCTCACTCACTCTTGAACATCCTACTTCGTCATTTCGGTACATACCCCAACTAATATCATTCTTCTCAAGATTTTCATGAAAACCAAGTATAGTGAGAGAGAGAGAGAGATGCTAGATATTCTTTTTCGAGAATTTTTTACTATAAAAAAATAAACACTCATATTTTTCTTCGTTTTATACAATTTTCCATTTTTTTCATTTTTTCTCCTTTTCACATTTTTTTCTCCTTTCAAGCATCAATTTCTTTTTCTTCTTTTTCTCTCTTTTCAATAGCCATAAGCACCTAACAACTTGAAATATCCAAAATATCCTTTTGCAAGACAAAATTTCTTTCTTCACTCCTTTACCCCCACATTTATCTGTTTTCCTCAATCAAAACGGCTAGAAATAAATATACTAACCATTAGGCTCCACGAATTGAGGGTTATTTATATTGTATGGTTAAAAGAACACGGGAAAAGAGGGATTAAAACCCTTTGCATGAAGGCACAAAAAGAGAACTGGGGGTTGATTTCATATAAGATATGGCAAGAAAGGCACAAACGATACAAAGAAGGTCTAAGACCATCATTTTCGGGATCACCTAGACTAGAACTCTTTACTTCTAAGGACAAAAACATAAATAAGCAGGCCAAGACCCCAAAAAATGATTATCATTGTGCTAATTTCCTATGATTCCTAGGCTTCTATTACTAATCGACGTTTACAAGTGCATGAAAACCATTGATCGTGTAAGAGAACTATTCATTATGTTTTTCAAAATGATCAAGTAATCCGCTTTTTTGGAAAACCAAAAGAGGTTTTGCAGTATGTACTCTACAAAAAATGCCCAACGAAAATATTTTTGGATTTTTCTAATAATAAGAAAAGAAAAGGAAATAAAAGTTTTTTAGTGTTTCAAACTTTTAGATTTTTTAAGGATTTCTTCAAATAAGAGACTAAAAGTTAAAATAAAAGAGAAAGCAAGACAAAAGAGTAAAAAGAGATAATTACCCCAGTACTTAAAATCACATTGTCCTCAATGTGTGGGTCAGATTAACAGAAAAACAAATAAAACACATACATAGGAAGCAATCCCGCAGATATAAAGTAGTAGGCATATCGGGAAGCCATCCCTACGCAAAAACAAAACAAGGAAAAGAAATAGATAAAGATAAAACTAACTAAATAGCAGTAAATATAAAATATGAAATAAAGGAAGAAAAAATGAAAGGAAAAGAAAACACAAGAATAAAAGAAAAGAAAGAAAAACTCCCTACTGCAGACCAAAGTCCGCGCCGCCACCTCCTTGTAATGAAAATGAAAGAATTTGAAACCCAATATAAGAAGAGAAATAAAAAACTCAAGATCAAGCACAAGAAAGATATTGCAAATTATGGACAATTTTAATTCTTTAAAGGAAAACAGAATGCTAACGAGGGCTAAGTTTGAAGAAAAACTCATTCACGATTTTCCATAGCATAAGAATTGTTTTCTTTTAACGCTTTCGCAATCACCTTTGAACTCCATGAGATGTCTCCTGTCCTCATCATTCTCCTTGTGTTGCTTTCATAATTCCTGCACACATAAAGAATCCTAAACAAGAAAAGAGTTAGTTTTGTTAGTAAGGAAGTTCACTTTCTCATTCTTTTTAATATCATCTATCTCTGTTTCTTGTTGCTCTTTTGTGTGACTCATTTACTTTACATGAGACTCTCATTTTCCTTTTCTTGTTCTCCTTTCTCAAACTCACTCTTATTCCCTATTGAACACTCCTCTTCCTCGGGGAAAGTGAAATCTTCCAGTGTTTGAGTAGTTTTCTCCTTTTCGTCCACAACCATTAGAGATGTCGTCACTAGATCTTGTATATTCTGCAAGGTGACCACCTCTGCATATTCCATAGGAGTCTGCTGTGGATTACTTGGTAAACTACCAAGCGGCCTTTCAGCGATCATCTTTGCCAATAGCTCGATTTGATTCTTCATGTTATGTATAGAAGCTATTTGGCTTCTCTGGACTGCTTCCATGCTCTTTACCCCAGCATTCACATAATTGATAAATTTTGTAGCGAGATCTTTTAGATTAGGTTGAGGGGATGATGGATGTGCCAGTGGAATATAATTGTATGGTGAATATTGCGTATAACCAGCCCAAGGAATGTTCGGTTGATTCTTCCAAATTGAACTATACTAGTTAGGATATGTGTTGTATCCCTGCCAATTCTCTTGGAACATGGCCTACTGATAATATGTATATTAAGGTTGTAGGCGATGTTCTCTATCCTTTGTTCTAATACCGCTATAATCGGGCTTCATGGTATCATTGTTATCTGTATCTTATTTTCCAAAACCTGAAACGACAATTAGATAAGCAATCAATCACAGGTCCCAAAAGTAATAAGCAAAATTTCCCAATATTCATACCACTAACACCTAACCAAGACAAGAATAAAGAACAAAGCAAAACGAAAAAAAACAAACAAAAACTTACTAAAGCACAATAGAAATGATTTTCCTTAAGTTGTCGTCCCACGGGAATGGCCCCAAAAACTTGATGTGTGCATTTTAAAAATCAAGGGAATGACTACGAAACTAAGAAATAGGCAAGTGGACCTATCACTGTAGTAAACAAGTTATACGCGAATGTTGAATCTCTCAAAGAACGGTAAAGGCTTAAGTACTAGTCACATCTCTGATGTTTAATCTAAGAAAAGTTGGTTTGAAAGAATAGTTAAAAACTGAAAATGTTTTTACAACTAAAGAAAACAAGCATAAACTCAAGATTTAAAACTTATAAAAACAAGAGTTTGGATAGTGGAATCCCCCTAATCCTTATTACTAATTCAATTGGAAAACTCTAAAGAAAATAATGTTGAATTAATTAAGTTGGGTCATCACTATAAATCGAGAAATCCCTATCTTTATATGAAAGCCACCCTACTCACTAACCCTTAGAGGAAAATCTCTTTTCTCCCTAACAAATTATGTGCGCAGTAAATTTAGGTGATTTAAAGGACCTAAAAGTGAAAAATGGTATCTCTAGTCGATTGCCCTAATTAATTCCCAATTGGTTGCCCTAGTACGCTCTTCCTTTTCAATTCCAAGCATTCTTGTGAAAAATCAAATCTCACGATAATTAAATTGCAAACATGCATAATTGGAGAACAACTTAATCAAAATAAACATTGAAATAAATGAATCAAACCAAAATCATTGTAAACAAGAACTAGGATTCAACCCTCATCCAAACATAAAGAATTACTCACTATTCATTGTCATAAAACTAAAATTAAACGTTTAACAATGTAAGGAAAAGAAATCTTAGGAGTAAAATTGAAGCTGTGATTGTAGTCCCGAACGTCCCCGGAGCTCGTCTCTCAAGTTGCCCAATTGAAGCTCGAAATCTTGAAATTGAATGGGTCTTTAATCTTGATCTCCAAGGAGTATTTCATTGGAAATCTAATGTTTAACTAACTAATTGAATATAAAAATTGAAGAATTAGCTAACCTAAATCTATCTTTACTTATCTACTAACTACTCCTAACTGCACCCCTACCTTAATGGCAGAAATAACTATTTATAGGGGAGAAATTACATCAAAACTAAGTCAAAATTGGACTAAAACTGCTGTCAGCTGGAAACTATCGTGCACGGTAGGTCGGGCCTTACTTTCCGCGGTAGGGTTTGGCCCACAAAATATTTCTCGACGTTGGGACCTACCACCGATAGTAAGGGTGTAGCTTTCTATTTTGACATTATTTTTTCCTGAGGACCTACCATCGACGGTGGGTTGAACTACCTCTGGCGGTAGGTTAGCTTCATTGACACCGTCGACTCTAGTTTTGTCGTTTTCGCTCCGTTCTCGTTTCCTTTCATCATTTTCTTTTTAAAAGCACTTGAGACAAGAATAAAGGGTATTAGACCAAAATATGCATATTTACATATTAAAAACACGTTAAAACGATGAAATTAATATATATAAAAAATAGACAAACAAGCACACATCAGAAGCTTAAAAACTGTTTTCAGAAAAGCACATGCAGAGAGAAGCTAAATGGTGAGAACCACTAGTTCGAGTTCTGATGCGTACATTTTAAAAACTATGGGAATACACTACTAAACTAAGCAATAGGCAAGTAGACCTATCACTATAGTAAACAAATAATACCCGAGTGTCAAATTTCTCGAGGACAGTAAAGACTTAAGGTAGTAATCGCATCTCTAATATTTAGTATAACAAAAGAATGGTTTTGGAAAACAAAATAATAGAAGAAAAATTGAAAGAAACTAAGCAACTAAGAAAGCAATGAAAACATAGATTTAAAAAAAAAATTAATAAAGCAAGAGTTTGGATGGTGGAATCTCCCTAATCCTTGTTACTAATTCAATTGAAAAACTTTTATGAAAACGATGTTGAATTAATTAAGTTGGTCATCACTCAAATCGAGCAATCTATATCTCTAGGTGAAAGCCACTCTACTTACTAACCTTATAGGAAAATCTCTTTTCTTCCTAACAAATTATGAGCACAATAAAGTTAGGTGATTAAAAGGACCTAAAAGTGTAAAATTGTATCTCTAGTCAATTGCCCCAATTAACTCCCAATTGGTTACCCTAGATCGTTCTTCCCTTTCAATTTCGAACAATCTTGCGATTAATCTAATCTCACGACAATTAAATTGCAAACAAACACAACTAGAAGACAACTTAAATTAAAACAAATATCGAATTCAGAAATTAAACAAAAAATGTCATAATCAAGAATTAGGGTTCAACCCTCATCCAAACATAAAGAACTACTCACTATTCATTATATAAAAACTAAAATTCAACAGTAAAATTCAATAATAAAGTAAAGGAAAGAAAGCTTAGGAGTAGAATTGCAGCTGCAATTTTTGTCTCGAACACCGGTCAAGCTCGTCTTTTGAGTCACCCAAATCGAAGTTGAGTCCTTGA
The DNA here is from genome assembly GCA_028651295.1 of Catharanthus roseus. Taxonomy (NCBI): domain Eukaryota; kingdom Viridiplantae; phylum Streptophyta; class Magnoliopsida; order Gentianales; family Apocynaceae; genus Catharanthus; species Catharanthus roseus. The sequence continues at coordinate 2,493,833 of JAPQWS010000140.1, read as the reverse complement.
GATTGAATCTCCAATTCTTGATCTCCAAAAAATTTAAATTGCAGAAAATATAAAAACTAATTAACTAATTGAATGTAAAACTGAAGAATTGATTAACCTAAATCTAGCTCTAACTATCTACTAACTACTCCTAATTGCTCTTATCTAAGTCCTAATTACTGCTCTCTTGCTTTAATTGCAGAGTAACCTCTTAAATTGATGAAAAATTACAAGAAAACAGAGTTTGAATCAGATTAAACCACCCCTCTGCTGGTACCTACCGCCGACGGTAGGTCAAGCCCTACTGTCGGTGGTAGGGTTCTGCCTACAAAAACTTATTGATGTCGAGGACCTGCCGTCAACTATAGGTTGGCCTACCGTTACCAGTAAGGTTATTCCAGGGCTCTTATTGTGATCTCCGGACCTACTGTCGATAGTAGGTTAGCCTACCTCAGGCGGTAGTTCTTCATTGTTAATGTCGTCGGCTCTGCTTTCGTCCTTTTCGCTCCATTTTCGTTTCTTTTCATCGTTTTCTCTTCTGAAAGGCACCTAAGACAAGAATGAAAGGTATTAGCCCAAGATAAATACTTTTTCATATTAAAAACATCGGAAACCAATGAAAATAACATATAGAAATATAGACAAATAAGCACATATCAAGTTCCAAATAGATCATCCAAGATACTTCAATGAAGATATCAACAAGCTATTTTTGGGATAGAACAAAGATCAGTCAGACAATACCTGATTTCATGTGCTCATGAGTAACCTGGTGTATCTTATCCTTTGTGCTAAGTTAGTAATGTTACACTAAATGTTTCGCCAAATTTATCACACTTGCTGTCACAATAAATTTGAGTCTTTGAGTAGCTTAACCCAACATTATTGTCCTGATGCTTAATCTCACACTATTGAGCTAAACATTTCCCAACATATGTACTTAGCTTCTCTCGTCGACAAGTTATAGTCAAGACTTCCTTCTTGCTACATCATGATATCAACGGTTTCTCCGAAGAAATGGGTATGCCCTCAAATGATCTTCTTACCAATCTTGGCTTCTGAATCTGCATCATCATATCCCCTTAACTTAAGTATCACATTTATCGGATATCATAGAATTAGCTCTTGTGTACTAAAGAGAATGTCTAGCTTTATTGTGATGCTCATTGCATTCTGATTGACTAATCTCTAGTCATTTAAAACCTCTTCAGTAGCTCCTCATATGCCTAGTTCAACTGATGGCTAGCTATCCCTTCTTTGCCCTACTTTGTCTGTGGTCCGAGGAAAAATTTAACTCCACCAGCATTCTCATGTCATCAAATTACTCCCTCTGCATTTAAGCTAGAATACTATATGCACAAAGATGACTAGTAGCTCCACAGATCATATCATCAATATACACTTACAAACAGAAAATTCTTGAAATAGAGTTTGGTAAAAAGAGTTTTATCAACACTACCTCAGAAAACCCATTTTCAAGAAGAAATTTTCTCAACCTTTCAAAGCTTTCAAAATCTGGGAGGTTTGTTCAATATAGTTTTTCTCTTTTAAAAGTCCATTCAAAAAGACTCATTTTATATTAACTTGAAACAGTAGAAAATCTTCTAAACAAGTAATAATACACATCATTCAAATACCTTCAAGTTGAGCTACTGGTATAAAAGATTTATCGAAATCAATACCTTTCATCTTACTGTACCCTTGAGCTACAACTCTAGCTTTGTTTTAACTCATGTTTCCGAACTCCTCTAGCTTGTTTCTAAAAATCCCTTTTGGTTCCAAACATTGTACAAGCTTCAAAACACATTCAGCTCCTCTTGCTTAGCTAGCATTCTATTCTCATAACCTTGTGCATCCTCAAGTTTCCTCGGCTCAATTTTGAATACATAAGCTACATTGCCAATAACTTTCCTTAACTCACTTCTATGATGAACTTTTCACATGAGTTTGTGAGAGGCTTCCTCTGAGTTATGTAGCTGGTGTCTCCACTACTCGGGCGAGTTTCTAGTTATGCTTGAACTCTCTTGAGTATAGCTCCATTGTAACTTGATACATCATTAGCTCTATTCATTTAGGTTAATTTGTTCCTCAAAACTCCTTTCTCCGCTTGAGCTAATGCAACCTGCATCAAAACCACTAAGAGCAGTACCTTCTAGAAAATGCAAAGTTAGTTGCACTGAAAAAAACATGAACTGAATCTTCAACAGTTTGATGTCCTTAATTGAACACACGATAAGCCTTACTATTTTTAGAGTACTCTAGAAAAATTGCTTCATCAAATCAGTAGCCTTTCTGATTTTGAGACTTCTTACCAAAATGATGTAACTTCTTAAAGTTTCATCTACATAAGCTACATTTTTCAAGACACATTTCATCTCTTTCAGATTTGTTCCAACAGTTTCTCTTCTAACTATTCTTCCCTTGCTATAATCTTCAAAATTCTCACCATCACAATCTTCGTCTGTTAGCTTGGTGAATAGCTCATGTCACCGATTATATGCCTAGAGCAACTTCTTCCAATGTATCACCATCTTTCCACTATCTTGCTCTCTAGGCATATCTACAAAACAGATTAGTCTATTTTGGATACCTAAACTAAGTTTGGCCCTCAATGGTGAGTTCTCCAGTTACCTAAACTAAATCTTCTTTTAGCTCCACTACTTCCAGAAATTTTTTTATTGCAATTCCTTGAAATATGCCCAAAATGAGAACATGTGTAATATCTTTTCTGATTCCTAGGATAAAAGTCTTTTTTTTGAAAGTATGCTTCCTATAGTTTTGAAAATGAGGATTTAAAAACTGTTTGGCATAATAGTCTCTCTAAAAATAGGGTTTGTAGTACACTTAATTGAAATGAGGTCTCATGTTTTTCTGAGCATTTTGATGAAAAATGTTCTTTCCAGATTTTGCAAAATGTGGAGCTGAAGAACTTGCAAATCTCAATCTAGCCTGATGGTTATTTTGAAAAGTTCTTTGGAAAGTAGGTTTCATAAACTAAACAGTAGCTCTAGCTTGATCAGAAGATTTCACAAATTGAGTAGTAGCTCTAGCTTGACCAAAAGTTGTTTTCACAAATTGAGTACTTGCCTTAACTTTACCAAAAGATTTTTCAAATAAAATTTTACTGCTACTTTGAACAGAAGATTCAATGAAACCCAAACCAGCTTTGTCATTAGCTTGATGCTGATTTCCAAGAAGTTTGTCCAAAGTTTCTTTTCCTTTTGTAAACTTTGCTAAATCTTTAGTAAGCTTTTCAATTTCATTTTTCAAACTCACATTTTCCTTCATCAACACATTTTTATTTTCTTCATAAGATATCAATGTGGTTTTCAAAACAAAAAGATCAGAATATATTTATCCGCAAGAGTTTAATATTCCAGAATACGTTCATCAAAAGCATTATGTAACTTCTTATAATCTGAAAAGTCTAGAGAAGCTACCTCGTCTTTTCTTCCTCTTCTTTACTAGCCATCAAGCACTTTACTGCCTTCTTAATTGAACTCAATTTTTCGATCTTCTTCTTCTTCTTCTTCTTGTCCATCACTTAAGCTTGGTTCACTACCACTCCATATTCCTTCCATGAGAATCATCTCTTCTTCAATGCTAGGTTTTACTTCCTCAAAATTAGCCTCAAGCTTGTCCATATTTCTTTAGTCGACTTGCAAGCTGATACCTTTATTATATTCAATACTTTGGCATCAATCTGCACACTTTTCAAATCAGCCTTAGAATACTCAAATTTGGCTGTAATAGTTTCAACACCATTCATATTGTACCTATGAATATGTGGTCTATTTTTTGTAACTTTCCAACACTCAAAATTTGTTGACAGAATAAAATTTCTCATTCTTGTCTTCCAGTAAGAGTAGTTCGTTCCACTAAAAAGTGGTGGACGAGTTATACATTGACCTTCAATAAAATCACTTGAGCTAATCATGGATCCTCTCTCGACCTGTTAAACTCTTTCCTCGAGAGAGATTGCTCTGATACCAAATGTAAGTCCCGTTTGGGTCCAAGAGGGGGGTGAATTGGACCTATAAAAATTTTTAGCTCTTTTAAAAAAGATTTTCTAAAACTCAAAAGAAGACAACCCAAAACAGAATAGCTCGACAGAAACTACTGATACTAACCAACTCAAAGGATATCACTTAAATTATTAGCTTGACTTAGTGATATAAAGCTAATCAGCATGACATGATAAAAATCAACCAGCTAAAGAATTGTCACTTAAGCCATTGGTTTGACTCAGTGACATAAAACTAACTAGTATAATATAATCCATCAACTTGGAATCTGTCACTTAAGCCATTGGTTTGACTTAGTGACGTAAAGCTAATCAATACAGTACAATCAATCAACTCAAGGTCTGTAACTAGCCATTAGCTTGACTTAGTGATTTCACGTTGACTGCAAAATACACTTGATAAAAACTTTTGTGGAAATTAGCAAGATATCAAAAACAAATCAGTTTAAGTAAAATAAATACAGAGAATAAAATTTATGTATAGCATGAAACTCAAAACTAGCTTAAGATATGAAAGACTAACCAGAACATAATTTATATCTCTAAAGATATTAGCTCGACTTACTGACGCAGAGATGAAAGCAGATTCAAGGAGAAACCAATCATGTCGTTATTGTAGGCATGAAACTCATCAAAAACAAAATAAGATCAAAATAAACATCAAAGAAATGAGGTACAAGAATTTTTTTAGTAGTTCAGTAATACACTTACATCCACTTTCTCCCAAGAACACCCATCTCAAGGATTCCACTATAAACTGATCTCGTTGAAGGTGAGATCAATATTTACAACACCAACCGCTAGTTTTAAACCAAGTTCTAGTAACTAATAGCTCCTCTATCCCAAGAGAAACTAACCCACAAGTTTTGTACTGAACTTGCAAACCAAACACAAGTTTTTCACATGCAACTTATAAACCAAACACAAGTTTTTCACCCTGAACTTGTAAACCAAAAGAAACAAAGATAAAACAAATTTAGCAAATAGAGTCTTCGAATCCTCTCATTCTCTCAAATATTTTCCTGAATTTTCTCTCAACTAGATAAAACTCTCTCTTACATACTAGGATTTCTTGCTCAAACCGAGAGGAAAGCAGGCTTCTCTTTATTTTAAAGAATTCTCTCTCTTCTTGCTTTTCTTTAAGTTTATCTTCCCTTCTTCAGTCTTTATAGATGTGGTCTTCATCTATATATAAGACCTTCCTTTGGTTGTCTCACAAGGGCATACTTGTCAAATAGTAAAAGGAATATGCCTCTTCATCTCTAATATTAATTGCTTGCTTGCTTATTCATAAAAGGTATGCCAAATCACATATTCCATATTTGATTTGAGATGTTTATCCAAAAGAAGCAGAATTAGGCAAGAAGATATTCCATTTGATACACCTCATGTATATCTCCATTTGCACATGGTAAAGGGGACCACTCCTTGCACTACATTTTGACACATAGCTAGGGGACCAACTCTTGTTACTCTTTGCTCCAATAATGGAGTGCCATCTCAGCTCTCACTTTATCTTGCTCATCAAGAATCTTTACAAAAAGAAAATTTCATTAAATGCACTAGAGTAGGAAAATGACATTTAAGCAAAATGACAAGTCCATTAAGCATAAAGTAAAAGATACTTTATCAACAATGAAACTTCCCTTCTCTTTCCTTTAGTCTCCAACTTTAATTTATCCTTGTTATTTCCAGAGAATATATTCAAATTTTGTTGCTTTAGTGAGAACTTTTTCAAACTGGAATTTTCTTGTTTCTGTCCAGATCAGTAGCTCGACCTGTTAGCTCGGTCCGTTAGCTCAACTCACCTTCCACTCACATTAACTTCACTAATGTCTCTCAACAAAAACACTTTATTAAATTAACTTGATTTGTTACTCATCAAAACATAACTACCATTGAGTCAACAATCTTTAATCACTTGACTTCATGCTACCGATTTTATTGATTTTCTTATCGATTCCCTTGAATTTTTGAAATACTGCCATGCATGCTTCAATATTAAGCCATCTAACCGTTTTTTCCTATTTGTATATTTTTAGTTTTCTTTGATTCTACAAGTATTTAATTTACCTATTGTATTTTTGTTTATAAATCTTCCTGAGGTGAGTATGTCATATGAGAACTATGAAATGATTCCTAGATTTGGAATTTATTGCATTTACTCTAAAAAGTAAATTTTTATTTTTAATTGTTATTCTCTAATATTATCTTTTAAGGCCTCAATTATATATATATATATATATATTTAAGGAGTTTTTTCTTTGAGTTCCTCTCAAAGCTTTCCAACTCTATGTAAAAAATGACTTATTCAAGAAGTGATCAAAACATATCATTTGAGAAACGTTATTAAAAATGATGAGCATGCTTGATCGAAGGTGAATTATTCTTAAGGATGTTGTTTAAGTACTAATCCTTACCATGCTTGAGTTAGGATTTTTAATTGGCTCTAGAGGGAAATTAATTTTTTGAATATTTGTTGTTTTTAGTTAGTAGGGTTCTTCCCTCGGGTATCTACCCTACAAGTATAATGGCGAGTATACTCCTCTACGTAATACCCGTCATTGAGTATAGGTTGAGTGTACTGACTCCTTAATAATATCTACCATTCTTAGATGTGTAGTCCGATAATTAATGATTCCTCAGGATGTTTCCTACTTGTCTCAGGGAGCGACCCTTAAATAAACATCTAAAGTCATTATTCCAAGCTTGGATCTTATTGATTATTTGGGACAATCACAAGGGGTCATTCCCATAGAAGTTATTCTACAAGTCCGTCTTATAGCACATCTAACCAGAAGGAGCTTAGCTTCGCTAGACCGCCAACTCGTTCTTTAACTATAGAGTACTCGCCCACACTGTAGTTGTGATAGACTAGATTTCTTTTCCTTCATAGTACTTTCTAAAAAACCTCTATCACCGGGTCCAGTTCTATACACTTTAAGCATACTTGTATAATAATCATGAGAAGACCACTCATTAATCTAAGGTACAATCATCTGTAAAGGAGACTATCATACAATGACATTTAATCCAATGGCATGCCCAACTCCATTGACCGCCCAAGAATAAGATTACTTGTACTTTAAGTAACAATAATCCTCACTTTACTGTGAAGCACAACCCAACACCTGAATTGTCTAATTAAAGTATGTGCACTTTATGTGTGTATAATAAATAAGTAAATGCATCGACAAAACCATCATAAAGGTCGTTTTATTCATTTTGAAATAATATACTAGTACATCAAATAAGAGTCTTTTTGGGTATACTTCCCAACAACCTCCCACTTGCACAATAAGACTAATCTAGGCTATATTTCCCTACCTTTAAAGCATCTAAGTGTTTCTTGAACACCTTCTCTGCTAAAGGCTTGGTGAAGGGTTCCGCCAGATTCATTTCTGAAAGGATTTTCTCCATCATTATCTCGTTCCTTTGAATGAATTCTCAAATCAAGTGGTATTTCCTTTCGACGTGCTTGCCTTTCCTTTGGTTTCTTGGATCTTTGCACTGTGACAATGCTCTATTGTTGTCATAGAACTTAACCATCGGCTTGTCCATTTTAGGCACTACTCCAAGTTTCATAAAGAACTTCCGAAGCCAAGCTGCCTCCTTGGACGCTTCTGAAGCCGCTACATATCTGCTTCTATGATAAAATCAGCAATACAAGCTCCCATGAACTCTAAACCCATGAAATCACCCCTCCAAACAAAGTGAAAACATATCCACTAGATCTACTAGTGGAGTTGCTTTCATCTTTATCTGCTTGTAAGTCAGAGTCTGTATAGTCAAAAGGAACTAAGTCATTGTTTGTACAAACTAGCATATAAATCTCTCCTACTCTTCAACTTCTTAATTTTCTCAATAAGTAAGGAAAATTTGAGGAGGAGGAACATTGGACCTAGAAGTCGGATAAGAGGAAGCCATCGAAGTTAATGAAAGATCATATTAGTAAAAGTTTTCTTCTTTTTCTTTCTTAGGTTCACCGCTGTTGCCCTTATTACTCTCTTTATCTCTATCTCCATTCCCTTCTTTTCCTTTGTGTTGATTGTAGAAAGCGGTTGAAATAGGCGTAAGAATCCAACACGATAGCCACTCGAAATCTCTGAAAATCTTTCTCTATCTAAGTCGAGTATACATTCACGAAAAAATATATTTTTTATTTATAAGTACACCAGGAAATCCAAATAAAATTCGTATGAAGACAAGAGCCATAAAAGAATACTCTCTATCCTTTCACTTGCAATTCCCTCACTCCACCTTTTTTATGGCATAAAAAAATGATGATATGCGATCAGGCCATCTTCTCTAGCTGTGGAAATTAAGATGTTTATAGAGCTTGGAAAAATATGTTACTTCATGAGCTGTAATTATTTTGTGTACCAAGGGCCTTCATAAAAAACAAATGCTACCGCAAACTATATTAATAATAAAAAAATTAACATGGGTTGTGGGATAAGACAAGAAAATTGATTTGTGAGTTTTCTTTAAGAAGATTGATTTTTATGTTTCTTTTTTCACTATTTGGCTCAAATTTACGAATTGCTGAAATTTGATTTTGGAGATGCACTTAAAGAATATGTTTTAATGCTCCTATGCTTAGTTAACAGTTAACTGATAGTTATCTAACTATAATCTGTTTAACTTAAGAACACGTATACTCTAAAACTCAATAGAGAGGGAAAATCTTGTATTCTTAATCAATAGGAATTATACCAAATTTTTATCTTTTCATTGATGTTATTTGATGAGTAATTTCTATATAGATCTCAAAAGTTGTTAAGAGGGGGAGAAAATCATGTGATTTGATTCTCTCAATTAAAACTTTGTTAGGAAAAAAAAAGAACAAAACCACTATAAATAGGTGGGAGGAATAGAAGAAAAAGGGAGAGGAAGAAAAGAGAAGAAGAAGAAAGAAGTCTTCCATTAGATTAGTTAGGTCAGATTATTTCAAAGTTATGTTTATCATCGTGAGTGACTAAGTTTTCTTATTCTGATTTAAGGATTTATTTCAACTACAATTTTTGTGAGGCTATGAGCTTATATTTATTTTCTTACATTTAATTCAAGTACTTGTTGATTTATTGCTTTTTTTATAAAGTGAATGTTTGATTTATTTGACAAATTAATTAAACTTTTTCTTTCCACTGCTACCATTAGTTCTTGATCCGTAATTGTCAAGAACTCTTGGCACTAAGTAGCACTTGGGATGATTATGTATATTAGTGAGACATTTGGATATGCATAATTAGCCTAAATATGGAAATCAACAAGACAAAACTAAATAATTGTAGCTATGTAGATTATTTGAGTTTTTGGTTCAACTACATTTTCACTATGTTTATTGCTATCACAATTTAATATGGAATGTTATCATCCCCAATTGAATTGTGGTAAGTATTGATTGAATGCTTGGTTTAATCAATGAATTTAGGAAAATATAAGATTTATTACGGCTGTCCGAATAAATCTAAGGTAGAGTGCTTGAACAAGTAAGATTACTATTTTAGCCGATGATCAACAATTTAGTTGAATAGAGGCGACCCCTTAAATCAGAATTTTTCTGAATATTGTGTTATTCTTTAGTAATTTATTATTTTATTCACAAGAAAATCTCCCCAATTTACAACTTTTTTTTCCTTAAGTTAAGTATTAAATTATTAGTTCCCTTGGGATTCGACCTGGTTCCCACTAATACTACAAATTTATCTTGGTCTGACAGGAATTCAGATTAATTTTGAGGGTCTCGACAAACCTGTCAAAATTTTGGCGCCGTTGTCAGGGAACTAATTTTAATTTATTAACTTTAAGTTTTTATATTGAGCAATAGACTTTATTTTATACAGTTTGAGATTTGATCACATCTCTTTAGAAAAATAAAGTCTATTTGTTTATCATAATTCTAATTTGACTTTTGACTTTCTCTTCTTCTCTCTCACAGGGAATCGCAGAAATAGAACCGACTGCTCTTCTCCGTTCTGTCACTATTTTTTTTCCAAATTTCCGTTGTCTCTAAAAAGACCAAGGAACCATTATCATCCATTCTACAATTCAAGGGAGTATAAAAACCCACTTTATAGTCACAAACCTCATGATTCTGTGAATTGAGAGATGGAATTGAAGCGGTAAAGTGCAGTCCATGTCCGGTCAGAATTTCTTTTTCAGTGATTTTTTTTAATTTCATTTTTTCCTTTTCTGGTTCGTTTATTACCGAATTCTTCATTTGATAACATTTGCTTCTGTGATATTTATTTGCTGTTATTTAATTATTTCTGCGATTGTCTCTATTTATGTTGCTCCTTTGATCTCCGTGCTAATTTCTTACTTGTTTGAGAAATTGTCTTTCATTGGAGGCCATAACTTCTGATTTTAGGAGTTAGTTTCACTTGTGTTCATATACTGAGTCGATTATGCTTGTTTTTATTTGTTTGATAATGATAGTGATTGCATTTTTTTTCTTTTTCTTTTGATTTGTTTTTCTGCTACCATTTCTGATTTGATAAACTCTTTTCCAATTTCCTCCATCATTGCTCCAACAATTTGGTACTTGTTTTAGTTGTTCATTAATATATTTTTATTTCTAGTTCTGTTTATAAAAGTTTCATTTAAAAATTTGATAAACTTTCATGATTCGCTGAATTCATTGTGCCAAATTTAACCCTATTTGTTGCATTTATTCCTTTTTTATCTTCCTACAACTATTGCTGAATTTTATCACTTTTGTGCTTAGTTTGTTTCTTATTTTATGATCCGTCGTTCTCTACAAGGTGAACTGTATTTTATTCCTAAGATTGAGAAGACAGCTCGTCATTTAAGAAAAGAAACTAGACAAAGGAATAGAAATTTGCCCCCCTTGGGTGAATTTAGAAACCAATTCGACAAATTCTGATAATTTTGTTTTTCAGGAAAAAAGGAATATGGGAGAAAGAACCTTGAAAGAGCTAGCTGCACCAAATTTAAATCAGCAGCCTCTCTGCATAGCCTATCCAGCTCTTGAGGTAGATTTTGAACTAAAGTCCAGTTTAATTCACTTACTCCCAATTTTTCGTGGTCTTGCAGAAGAAGATCCTCACAAACATCTAAAAGAGTTCCATGTAGTCTGCTTCAGTCTGAAACGGCAAGGGGTGACAGAGGAAAACATAAAGTTAAGGGCTTTTCCCTTTTCTTTAGGAGATAAGGTGAAGGATTGGTTGTACTACTTCCTTCGGGATCAATTCAAACATGGAACAAGATGAAAAAGCTATTTTTCGAAAAATATTTTCCTGCATCACGAGCTCCAAACATACGCAAAGAAATATGTGGGATAAGACAAAGGAATGGAGAGACACTTTATGAGTATTGGGAGAGATTCAAGCAACTTTGTTCTAGCTACCCCCATCATCAAATATCGGATCAACTCTTGATTCAATATTTTTATGAAGGTCTTTCACTAATGGACAGGAATATGATAGATGCAGCTAGTGGAGGGGCTTTAGTGAACAAAACACCAGAAGCAGCCAAGCAACTAATATCAAACATGGCAGAAAATTCTCAGCAGTTTGGGGTTAGAATGGATGGAGGCATCAAGCAAGTCAATGAGGTAAATCACTTTACTCTTGAAAATAAAATTTCAGATTTAACCTCTTTGGTTCGTCAATTGGCTATACGACAGTTGCAAGCAGCTAAGGGTTTGTGGAATATGTACAAATCCTGGGCATCCTATGGATATGTGCCCTACTTTACAAGAAGATACCACTCAATATGTTAATGTTGTAATAGGATTTCCAGGACAATCTCAACAGAAGTATGACCCATACTCCAACAATTACAATCCTCGATGGAGGGATCATCCCAATTTCAGTTATGGGAATCGGAGTGGACAACAAAGATATCCACTACAAGCTTACAACAGGCCACCACCACCTCCAGCACAACCCTCTAGCTCAAGTATGTCTCTAGATGAAATTATCAAGGCTTTAGCAACTAACACTCAACAATTTCAACAGGAAACAAGAGTGAGCTTACAGAATCTTGGGAACCAAATTAGTTAACTTGCCACTTCTGTTAGGTAGTTGGAGGCTCAGAACTATGGAAAATTACCTTCACAAACGGTAATTAATCCAAAGGAGAATGTGAATGCAGTAACACTAAGAAGTGGAAAAGAACTTGTATCAAGCTCCCCCACAAAGGTGGTAGAAAAGAAGGACATAGAGGAAGAAGATGAAGTAACTGAAGATTCACTCAAGGTAAAATCTAATGGAACTTCATCTACCACTACTAATGTAATTGTTCCACCTTTTCCATGCAGGCTAGAAAGATCAAAGAAAGAGGAGTAAGAGAAGGAGGTCTTTGAGACATTTAAAAAGGTGGAGATAAACATTCCCTTGCTAGATGCTATTAGGCAAATTCCAAAATATGCAAGATTTTTGAAAAGTTTGTGCACTCATAAAAGAAAATGATGTGATGAGAAAATAATTATGGAAAAAAAATGTGTCTGCTATAATAAAGAGTACTTTGTCAGCAAAATGCTCAGATCCAGGTATGTTTACAATTCCTTGCACCATTGGTGATAGGAAATTTGAGTGTGCCATGCTAGACTTAAGAGCATCCATCAATGTCATGCCATACTCATTTTTCTGTGCTTTGCATATGGGTCCATTGAAAGAAACTAGAGTGGTAGTCCAATTAGCCGATCATTCTTTGGTTAACCCAGAAGGAATTGTTGAGAATGTCTTTGTGCAAATTGGTGAATTGATATTTCCTGCTGATTTTTACATCTTAAAGATGAAAGGAGATAACATTACAAATCCAGCTCTACTTATATTAGGAAGGTCCTTCTTGAAAACAACAAAGACAAAAATTGATGTGGACAAGGGTACTCTTACTGTGGAATTTGATGGTGAAATTGTTACTTTTAATATTTATGAAGTAATGAAGTATCCTAATGAGTCTCATCTAATTTTTTCTGTTGATATTTTTGATTCAATTGTACAGGATTGTTTTGAAGAGGAAGAGAACGCCAATGAGTTTGAATGGAGTTCACAATTAGATGTGAATAATGACTTTATTGAGGATTGTGAAGTTCTAGAACCAGTATTGAATTCCTATTCAAAGTCGACAAATTCATTTGCAGAAGTACCTTTTACGCATATGAAATTGTTACCTTCTGTTTTGCAGGCTCCGACATTGGAGTTAAAGTCTTTGCCATATCACCTTAAATATATTTATTTGGGTGATGGAGAGATATTACCAGTAAAAATTGCAAGAGGTTTGACTGATGATCAAGAAAGAAGGTTAATCAATGTCCTCAAAGAGCATAAAACAACAATTGGATGGACGTTAGCTGATATTAAGGGTATTAGCCCTTCACTCTGTATGCACCGAATTCTCTTGGAAGATGATGCCAAACCAGTTAGAGAATCACAAAGGAAGCTTAATCCTGCCCTTAAGGAAGTGGTAATGAAGGAAATTCTTAAACTATTAGATGAGGGGATAATATATCCTATTTCTGAAAGTAAGTAGATGAGTCCAATTCATGTTGTACCAAAGAAAACTGGAATCACAGCAATCAGAAATCAGAAAAATGAATTGGTACAAATGAGAATGCAAAATGGATGGCGTATGGTGATTGACTTTCGAAAGCTAAACTTAGCCACGAGAAAGGACCATTTTCCTTTACCATTTATTGATCAAATGTTGGAAAGATTAGCTGGTAAAGCTTACTTTTGTTTTCTTGATGGATTTTTAGGTTATTATCAAATTGTTATAGCACAAGAGGATCAATAAAAGACAACCTTTACTTGTCCATTCGGAACATTCGCCTATAGAAGAATGCCTTTCGGCTTATGCAATGCCCTAGGTACATTTCAAAGGTGCATGTTAAGTATCTTTTCTGATTACATTGAAAAGTGCATTGAAGTGTTCATGGATGAATTTACTGTGTATGGTAATTCATTTGACGAATGCTTAGTTCATTTGACTAAAATCTTAAAAAGATGCATAGAAACTAATTTGGTTTTGAACTATGAAAAATGTCATTTTATGGCCAAAGAAGGCATTGTACTAGGGCATGTAGTTTCTTCTAGGGGCATAGAAGTGGATAAAGCAAAGGTTGATATGATTGTAAGTTTACCATACCTACAAATGTTAGGGGAGTACATGCTTTTCTTAGACATGCAGGCTTTTATCGTAGATTCATTAAAGATTTTTCAAAGATCGCATTGCCACTATCCAAATTGCTCCAAAAGGATGCCATCTTTGAATTTGGAGAACCATGTAAAACAGCATTTGATAAGCTCAAGGGGTTGGTGACTGTTGCACCAATCATCCAACCACCAGACTGGAACTTGCCATTTGAAATAATGTGCGAAGCCAGCAACTATGCTGTAAGAGCTGTTCTTGGCCAAAGGATCGAAAGAACAAGTCATGTTATATAATATGCCTCAAGAACATTGAATTCTGCATAGTGCAATTACACAACCACAGAAAAGGAGCTTCTAGCAATTGTTTTTGCTCTAGATAAGTTTAGATCATACTTGTTAGGCTCTAAAGTAATTATGTTTTCTGATCATGCAGCTTTAAAGTATTTGCTTACAAAGAAGGAGTCCAAACCACGGCTGATTAGATGGATCCTACTATTGCAAGAGTTTGATGTAGAGATAAAAGATCGAAAGGGAGTAGAAAATCCAGTAGCAGATCACTTGAGCAGGTTAGTGAGAGAAGAAAATTCATTGCCTATTTCTGAATTTTTTCCTGATGAGCAATTATTTCAATTGAAAGGTATGGTTCCTTGGTATGCTGATGTTGTGAATTATCTAGTTACAAGAACTTTGCCTAATTATCTTAGTAAATCTCGAAAGGAAAAAATTCGAAATGAGGCAAAATATTATGTGTGGGATGATCCTTATTTATGGAAGTTTTGTTCTGATCAAGTGATTAGGAGGTGTGTGCCTGAAAGTGAATATCAGTCCATTTTATCTTTTTGCCATAATTATGCATGTGGTGGTCATTTTGGACCCAAACGAACTGCTAAGAAAGTTTTGGATAGTGGATTATATTGGGAAACATTATTTAGAGATGCATTTATGTTTTACAGAAATTGTGAGCGATGCCAAAAGACGGGTACATTATCCCGTAGAAATGAGATGCCCCAAAATCCTGTTCTTATTTGTTAAATATTTGATGTTTGGGGCATAGATTTCATGGGACCATTTCCTTCATCTTGTAGTTTTGTTTACATACTTTTGGCAGTTGATTATGTATCGAAATGAGTGGAAGCAAAAGCTACAAAGACTGATGATTCTAAAACTGTTGTAGGTTTTATCAAGACTAACATTTTTAGCAGGTTTGGGATCCCAAGAGCAATTATAAGTGACCAAGGGAGTCATTTTTACAACAAAACCATTGAAGCCTTGATGAAGAAGTATAGGGTAAACCATCGTGTGGCACAACATATCACCCAAAAACAAATGGACAAGCAGAAATTTCCAATTCGAGAGGTAAAATGCATTTTAGAGAAGACAGTAAACCCAGGAAGGAAGGATTGGACTAAGATTGGATGATGCATTGTGGGCATATCGGACTGCATACAAAACACCAATAGGTATGTCTCCATATAGACTAGTTTTTGGTAAATCTTGTCACTTACCAGTTGAAATTGAACACAAGGCTTATTGGGCGGTAAACGTTGCAATATGAAATATGGAAGAAGCTGGTAAGTCTAGAAAGTTGCAATTGCCGGAACTAGAGGAATTGAGGTTAGAAGCTTATGAAAATTCGAGAATTTACAAAGAGAAAACCAAATTGTTTCATGATAATATGATCTTAAGAAAAAATTTTGTAGCAGGTCAAAAGGTTTTATTGTATAATTCTCGATTAAAATTTATGCCAGGGAAGCTTCGATCTCATTGGATTGGTCCTTTTGTTGTCACTAATGTTTTTCCTTATAGTGCAGTTGAGATTAAAAGTTTAGACACTAATAAGACCTTCAAAGCGAATGGGCACAGGTTGAAGTTGTTTCAAGAGGATTTTGGTATTTCTCATGTTGAGGATATTGATTTGCAAATTCCATGTTATTTTCTTGATTGTGGGAAGAAGTCGAGCAGAACGACATAAAAAAATTGCGCTATTGGGAGGCAACCCAATTTTTTTTCTTCTATTTTATTTATTAATGCCTGACTTTTGTTTATTTATTTATTTTATTTATTTATTTATCTAATGCTAGATTGCAATGCTTAAAGGATGGATTGAAGCAGTTGCGGCCAAACTTAAGAGTCATTTTTTTTCATGCAGATCACTTCTCCATTTTTTCTAAATTGTTCCAGGTTTACTTGTTTGCATTTCAGGGAAGTTGTGCTTATTTATCTATTTATTTATTTTTTATGTGAGCATGCTGTGCTACATTGAGGACAATGTAGGAGTTAGGTATGGGGGAGAAGTGTTCTGTCTAGCACTTGTTGATTTTTGTACTGATTTTTTTTCTTCTTTCTGGAGTTTTTTTTTCTTTTTTCTGAAAATTTCAACTGTTTTTCTAGATTTTATTTGCTTTTGTTTTATTTTATATATATAATAATTTTTTTCTCTCTCTCTTTAATATCTTTTCTTTCGAAATGTGTAAACTTGTTTTCTTTGAAATTTCTTGACTTTCTTGATATTTGCCCTAAAATGATTTGCAAGTTGGTCTACATTATTTAGTGAAAGTTAGAATAGCATGAAGAGACAAAATGTAGTAAGTTTTCAAAATTGTTTTTTGAGTACCTTGTGGGTCTTAATGATTAGATCAAATGATGATGGGCAAGATTTGATACAAATAAACACTTGAGAGATTTCTGAGAGCCAAAGAGCAACTCTTAAATTTTGCTCTAATTTCTTTGTTGTGTGTTGTCTAGCATAGTATGTTTATTCTAGAACTTGCTTTGCTATGCATTTCAAAACTGCAAGTTATGGATTCAAGCACGAAAATGAGAAGGGCAACTTAGGATTTAACCCTGTTCTTTAGCCATCTTAAAAGACCATCATTTACTTATAATAACCCTTAGTTAAACCCTTTTGAGTTAGACATTTCCTTTGCTTTACACCTAATTATAATACACCTTTTAAGCCTTTTTCATTTGTTTAACATTTTCTCTTTTAAACCCATGCGAGCAACTGTGAAGAAATGCTCAAGCGTATATATAGAGTCTTCTTTTCTATACAAAGTGTGAGTTTATGATCATTGTATTATATGGTTTGGAATAAATGCATAAAGAAATCTTTAAAATAAAAAAAAATAAAAAAAGAGGAAAAAAAATCTTTAAAGAAATCTTGAAGAGAAAAAGCCAAGTTTGAAAGAATAAAAGGCAACCCTTCTATGAATGGCAATAAAATGATCCAATATGAAGGATCAAGACGATTTCTTCCTCTATATTTTCTTTATTTTTTTTTCTCCCTTTCTATTTCTAAGTGTCTTTTCACATTTTGCTTGCTTTATCCACTTTATATGACCTTTCCCTACCTTTGTCTTGACCAAGTTATAACCCAAAATAAAAGACCCTTTGATTTTTGTTTGAATTCACACTTTATGGTGGAGATTTGATATATGAGCAAGCCTATGGTAATGAAATGTTATGTCTTGGATTTGAGAGCTTACTCCCTAAATACTTTTGAGTGATTAGAGTGAAGCATATGAGAGCGTATTGAATCTTGTTGCATCTTTAGTTGATGAGGTTGTTGGGATTCACAAGGTGCTAAAAAAATATTTTGGTAATGAGCACTTGTTCTCATGATTGCTATTTTGATTTAAGCTTTCTAATGTGTCTCGACTTGGAATTGTTTTGTGGGTAAATTGGGAGAGGGGAAAGTGATGAATGAGAAAATATTTGATATTTTGGAATAATGCATGCTTGAGGACAATCATGGTTTAGGTGTGGAGGAATTTGATAGAGTAATAAAAGTCTACTTTTATTATAGTGTTTTGGTTATAGTTTTACCTTTTTATTTAAAGAAATTAATGAATTTTACTCTTTTTTTTTTTTGCTAGGAATAAAGTGTGGAAGATTTGACTGATTTGAACTTACAAGGGGCTATTTTAGAATATCTTTAGAGAAAGAGATCTTATTGCAGAAGATTATGAAGAAGACTTTACTTGATGGATTTTACCAAAGTAATTGTTGAAGGCCAAGTCAATTCATCTACTCTAGTAAACAGAAAGTCAAAGCAGACATTGTAGATTTCTTTTATCTGATTTTTTGGAGTTTTAAATAAGTTAACTTTCTTGGTATATTTTATTTTAAGTTGTTAAGAGGGGAGAAAATCATGTAATTTGATTCTCTCAATTGAAACTTTGTTAGGGAAAAAAAAAAAGAACAAAACCACTATAAATAGGTGGGAGGAATAGAAGAAAAAGGGAGAGGAAGAAAAGAGAAGAAGAAGAAGAAAGAAGTCTTCCATTAGATTATTTAGCTTAGATTATTTCAAAGTTATGTTTATCATCGTGAGTGACTAAGTTTTCTTATTCTGATTTAAGGATTTATTTCAACTACAATTTTTGTGAGGCTATGAGCTTATATTTACTTTCTTATATTTAATTCAAGTACTTGTTGATTTATTGCTTTTTTATGAAAATGAATGTTTGATTTGTCTGAAAAATTAATCAAACATTTTCTTTCTACTGCTACCATTAGTTCTTGATCCGTAATTGTCAAGAACTCTTGGCACTAAGTAGCACTTAGGATGATTATGTATATTAGTGAGACATTTGGACATGCATAATTAGCCTAAATATGGACATCAACAAGACAAAACTAAATAATTGTAGTTATGTAGATTATTTGAGTTTTTGGTTCAACTAAATTTTCACTATGTTTATTGCTATCACAATTTAATATGGAATGCTATCATCCCAATTGAATTGTGGTAAGTATTTATTGAATGTTTGGTTTAATCAATGAATTTAGGAAAATATAAGATTTTTTACGACTATCCGAATAAATCTAAGGTAGAGTGCTTCAACAAGTATGATTACTATTTTAGCTGATGATCAACAATTTAGTTGAATAGAGGTGACCTCTTAAATCAGAATTTTTCTTAATATTGTGTTATTCTTTAGTAATTTATTATTTTATTCACAAGAAAATCTCCCCAATTTACAACTTTTTTTTTCTTAAGTTAAGAATTAAATTATTGGTTCCCTTGGGATTCGACCTGGTTCCCACTAATACTACAAATCTATCTTAGTCTGACAAGAATTCAGATTAATTTTGGGGCTCTCGACAAACCTGTCAGTAATCTCGAATCCACTACCGAACCATATGCAGGAACCCCGAGAATAAGGGGCACATCGTGTAGTGTAACAGTCATCTTACCCCATGGCATGTGAAAACTGTTCGTGTCGGCCTGCCACCTCTCAACAAAGGCCGACAATAATGCAGCGTTGGGATGTTGAAACATGCACGAACGTAGGTACGTAAGACCCGACCCGGAAGCCAAGTGCCGAACAGGTTCATCAGTAAGCTCCCAACCTGTTAGTGCCATGTAACGCGATTGGAACTTCAATGAACCACGATCCTGAACATAAAACAAATTAATTAAAACAGTTTCATTACATTATTATACTCTATTTATAACAATAAAAATATTTTACATCTTAAAGGATAATAAAAATAATAATAATAACATGTAACTTTAACATAAAGAAATATACTTGTCCATGCTATATCCGACCCGCGACATATCCACCGTATGATGGGATGAGTTCCGGGTCAATAGGACCTCCTTCCGCTGGCTCTGTCTGCTCCCAATCTGACGGCTTCACTTTCTTCCTCTTCTGTGTCGGAGCCGGAACTTCACAAGCCACTTCGGGTCTTTTGTTACGAGACCCGGCAAACTTACTCATCACCGACATAAAGCTGCCGGTCAACCCTTTCCCTTTCCCGTGACGAGGATACCCGTCGGATCCACTCACATGTGCCACAAGCGCCACGGGCACGGGCTGTTCCTCATCACCAGCATCATCACCCTCATCCTAATCATCATCACCACCATCACCATCATCATCATCATCAACTCTCTCATCCGCCTCTCCCTAAATATGTAGGGATCCGACTCTTTCTTGCTCCTCTCTAACCCCCCTATCACCCTCCAAGCCAATATCACCCTCACATACCCTATCTGCAAGACTCGGTACATAAGGAACAGAAGATGAAACACCATACTCAGCATGAGAATACCCATGCGTGCTACATGAAGAATCCTGAGGGGCGGCGCCAAACATCTGATAAAAAAACTCAGCACCTATCTACCTCGGCTGACCAATTAACTCCAGCATAGGTTCCTAGATGGGTGGCAGATCTATATGTTATGCGAGGTCATATAGTGGGATCATGTAAGTATAGATCATATACTGTGTCTGTGGCGTGTGATGACGGCTGTGCAGATCCATATAGCTCATAGGACACAGGGGTGTGAGACTGATGGGGTTGGAGGGGAGGTCGAGATCTAAAAGGTATGGCCAGTGGTTATGCAGAAGACCCGAGTTCACTTGTACCATGATGGAAACTAGGTGCAAAATGGGTAGGCGTAGCGGGGAGGTCGGAGGTACTATGTCGTCCCCTCGCACCTCTAGACAAAGTTGTGACAATTCACCCCTCAACTCGACCTGTCCTGTCCGTGACAGGACCAAGATCATCACCTTCTCTGCAGCCGCTAGGTCGAACCATCTATTATTTATTCAAACTTGTTAATAGCTGTTTATCATGTATTTATTTTTAACATCTATTATTATTTTGTTATTTATTATTATCCGAATTTATTATTTCATTTCTACTACTTCTTTCGTACTATTATTATTCTTTAGTAATATTCTTTAGTTAGTAATATTCTTTAGTAACCTTAATTTATATATTATTCAATCTTACCTACTAAATCCTAAACCTAAGGCCATTCATCACTAATATTCTTTAGTAATATTGTTATGTAATATTTATTAATTTATATATTATTAAATATTACCTACTAAACCCTAAACCTAAGGCCAAGAATAACGATCAATTCAAATTATAATTCAAATTTTTTGACAGTTACATAACACGTTTCCTTATTAAACACATAATTATAAACAAACAATTTTAAACTAGTTACATTTACTTTACATACACAATATTTATTTCATATTATATATTCATTCATACACATAATAACAATTAAATATTATCACGTTAAAAAAATTAAACAACTAGTCACAGTCATTCTACATATACAAAATTAATTAACAATTCAAATAATCATTTATTGAAAATAAATAATTCTAAAAAAAATTAATTGCACTTTCGCCAGGGCTGGACGAAAGTGCATGGAAACTTTCGTCCAAAGCCAGCGAAAGTGCTCGAAAACAGGGAAAAATTTTAAAGCTCCGATTTTTTTAATATTAAAGGGATATTTTCACGATCTAAACCGATAAAATTGTAGATAAATGAGAATAGATTGAAGAACTAACCTTTTTTTTCAATTTTGACGGTCAGATCTTCCAAGATCTGAGATTGAATTTAGGACTCCTAGAGAGAGTTTAGAGAGGAGAGAGGAAGTGTTTAGGCTTTAGTTGAAAATGAAATATTTCGAATTTTTTCGAGTTATCCTTATAGATTTCCGAGTAGACTTTATCAATGCCTATGTTTTATGGGTTCCATCCTTTTTTTGTGGCGTTGATTTTTCCATAGATTTATTACTATTTTCTTTTCAAGAGTTTCTAGAGAATTCTTCTCTTCCCTCTTTTCCCCTCTGCCATCATAGTTTCCCCTTTCCCTTTCAAGGTTAAAACCATGAGAGCATACTCCCCTTTCTCTCTTCAATCTTCCCTATTGCCGATGATATAGCTTTGTGGTTGGTTCTTACTCCATCTCTATTGTCGAAGTCAAAGAGTAGTACATACTTTCCGTTTCTCTCTTTCCTCTTCCCCATCTTTGCGACGTCAGTCCAGGGTGGGAATAGGGATTTGTAGGTCTGTGCCACTATTTACCTCTTTGGGTCCGAGTTTTAGGTTTCATCCGATTGATGTTAGTCATGTATTATTTTAGGAGAAAGGCCTGTGGAAAGTACTTTGGGTTTCAGGGCATGTCCGAGATTGATGTCTACAAATTTGAGCCATGGGAACTCGCATGTGATTTTTCCTCTCCTTTTCCTTGGGAGTTGTTTATTTGAGAATATAGTTTTATTTTTTTAATCTAAAGGTTGACGATTTTTTTTGTTCTGTCATCTATGGGGATTATTTTAGGTCTGAATTTGGGTTAGAAGTACATCAGTTGTCATTTTGTTTTATCTTGATTGTAATTTTCCACTCTGTTTTTCCTCCCCACCGAAGAATCCCAGATGAAGAATTGAATTATGAAAGCAAATAGTGAATGGAGTTTCAGAGATGCCTCTTTTAAAGATGGATGAGGAGAAAGTTGCTCCAGAAGTCCCAAGAGGAAAGAGGAAAGGTGCCAGTTTGGTAAGAACAGAGGTAGCTAAAAAGGAAGATTTAAGGAATGATCTAAGTGTAAGTAAATTAATTTGTACGTAGCAGAATTAAATATAGACTTATTTCATGCCAAAATCACTTTGTAATCTATAAATAATATGAGCAAAGGAATAACCATGTTAGTCCTTGTACCTTTGTAATAGATTCACCAGCAACTAATAACGGAGGTGATTCTGATTACGAGCGGCACAAGTGTCTGGCCTTTAACAGTATCCACATGAATAATTCTTGCATAAACCTCCAGTTAATGGCGGCTAGTTCATCTAAACTGTAGAGTTCCAATATGGACTAGGTTTATGAAATTCTAGAGAATTATGGAATCCTCCTTGGTTTAGGACTAGTGGTTGAAGTTTATATAATAAGCTATCTAATGGGTTTGGTTCAAAGACATAATAACCTAATAGCTTATTTAATAATAAGTCCTTAGGATTAATTTATCTTATAAATTAATCCCTTTTATTATCTTATAATTAATCTAAGATATTATTCTTATGTGTGTGACCCTTTAGGTTCTTAAACACATTGGCAATAAATGTAAATTATAATCCTAAGTCAATTGGTTTTAGGACATAAAACCAATAAACTCCCATTTGGACTAAAGTCAACTAGCCTTTAAGGTCTTAGAATTAAAACTTATATTTATAGATCAAGATTGGCCTTTAGCCAGGTATCATGACCACCCAAGTGTCAAGAAAAGTTATGTGATTGATTTCAACTTTCCATGAACTAGATTCCGTGTAATTATTATCCTTTCACCATACTATATCCTAATTAGTTCAAGGGTAAGGATTTGTGCCGACTCTTAAAAAACTAATTATATATTTTCTTGTTCCTGAAATATGACCCTTTTAAAGTCAAATTTAGAATACTTTCTAAAAACACTTTTAGTTTGCCCAAACTTTTCTCAAGTCATATTCCAACAAGTGGCCACAAACGGGATATACTCTTCTTTCTATTAGAAGTAATGAATCCTTTATTGATCACAAACTAACCAGCTATGTTTCATACTACACCCAACTCTCAAAGCACACATAACAAACTAAGGTTAAGCACCAAAAGAGTAAAAGTATAATACTCCACATTCTTATGACCTAAAGTCGAAGGATCACTTACACTACTTTCATGTAGAGATTAATTCCATTAGCACTTAAATAGATTACCTTATGGATATCTCTAAGTGGGTCAATCTAATGAATTTTTCCTCTAACAAGCATCTGCATATTTGCTTTTGTGTCACCACACAATAGTCAATGAGATCAACTACTTTCTATAATAGAAAAAAAAACATAATATGTAATAGTCTATCTGCATTAATAATGTCTCATCTAGTTAATGCTATGACTAGGGATAATTTAAGAATAATAAATATAAGTATATGAAAATTTTCATTTTCATAATCGTATGATTTTTTCCAACAAATATTATTCTTAGGACTTTATCATTTAAATTACATAAATAATAGTAAAAATAAATAATAAATAACCATATCATTAAATTGCATGAATATAAATGTATAAATATGATAAAAACAAGATGGTTTTGTCCATACATTAAATAAAATCTCCCACTTGGACTAAAATCAATCATATATTTGTTTAAAACTAAATGAATATACATGACTATCATATTTTCTGAGGTAATGGTTTAGTCAACGAATCATATACATTATCATCCATAGAGACTTTCTCTATCTTTATTTTATACCTACCAATAAATTCTATAACTATATGGTAGCATCTGTAAATCTACGTACTTTTAGTTCTGCTTCTCCATAAATCAAGAAAAATTCTTTAGTTCGTAAAGCATTAATGGCACATCATTTCCCATCAACAATATGTCATCCACATAAAATATCCAGAAAAATTACTATACTTCCAATATATTTTTGTATACACAAGACTAATCTTTGTTTTGTATGAAACTAAACTCTTTGATTATTTCACTGAAGCAAAGGTTCCAATTTTTAGGAACTTGCTTAAGACCACAAATTTTGTAACTTGCATACTTTATGAGAATCTTTGAATGTAAAGCCCTGAGGTTGTATTATATACGACTCTTCTTGCAAATATCCATTAAGGAATATTCTTTACATCCATTTTCAAAATCTCATAATCACGATATGCAACCATAAAAAGTAAAATCTGAATGAATTTGATCATGGCAATTGGCAAAAAAAGTTTCATAATAATTAATATTATATTGTTGTGAAAAGCCTTTTATAATCAATTATGCCTTATAAATAGACATGTTGCTATCCATGTATTTTTTTCTTTTTGAGGACCCATTTATATCCTATAGGTTTTACCCCATTGAGATAGGTCAACTAAGGTCATACCTTATTCTCATACATGAAATTCATTTTAGATTTCATGGCTTATCACCACTTCTCAGAGTCCTTATCAGATAAGACTTATTGACAAGTACTAGATTCATTATCATCATCTATGATAAATATATCGCCATACCATAAAGGAGCGATTCAGATCGTCTGTAACATTTCCTGTAACACTCTTTGTAATATTCTTAATTTGGTATATTTTATTAATAAACTTACCAAATAAAAGATAAACCTTAAGGGAAAAGGGTAAACCCAAAGGGGGAAAACATATTATAAAAGGAAATGTTACAAGAGATGTTACAGGAAATGTTACAGAGGATCCTGAATGATAAAGGAGGATGATATATATATTCCACCACTCTTGCGAGTAACTTGTATATCCAAAAGTTCCTTTTTGTACTACATCATCATATAATAGAATTTTATTTTGTTTCATCTCATATGTCCTAGTTGTTTGTGTTTCTTGAATCTCCTCAAACTTTACTTTACTCTCACTAGATTTTATAAAATGAAACTCTTTCTCTAGAAAAGATACATTTTATGAGAAAACAAGTTTTTCCTCATTGAGAATGTAAAAATAATATCCAACTATTTCTTTTGGATAATCCACAAACAAACATTTATCAGATTTTTCATTGAGCATATCTGATACTGTTATTATATGCCCTAGACCAATTGACTTACATTTATGATTTATGAGGCATGTATTTTGAATTGTATTTTATGCTCTTGGTCATCAAGTATGTGACTTGATAGTAAAACCCTTATTGCTAATAAAATACTATTCTTGTTTGTCCCTAGTTTTATTACATCTTGTATTATTAAAGTAGTACGAAGTTGATTGATGATCAAGTTTTACTGATCATGAATATGAGATATAAAATCAATTCATAAATACATATAGAGAATATTGTATTGGACATGTCCCAAAGTGAGGAAGAAATATTGCATGGGTTTAAGTCATAAGCATTTCTTCTCTGTTTTATATTTGGTGTCCTTTGACCTAATGTTTCTAATTCTTCTTGCATAGGGAGAAAATATGTTTTGATATAGTCAAACATCACTTTTAATCAGGTGATTATTATGACTATTGATTGGGCAATTTTCTTGTCATGGCTTGAATATTTGAGATAGTGAAAGGGATTTGTCCCTCTCTTATTAGAGAGAGATATCGATAGGCCCCTTGATAAGGAAGACTGGAAATACGCATGGTCATGCTCAAATAAGTATTAATAAAGTGTCATTAATATTATTTGTCAGAACAGTCTGCCTGGTGATTAAGTAAATGGTTAATTAAGTTTTATAAGGATGACTCGGTCCATGCCTTATACTTAATTAGGATATCGTGTAACAAAAGGACTAAATATTAAAATTGATGCTAGGTTATCATTACTTTTACTTAACTTGGATAAGCATAATGTCTTGCTAGAGGCCACTTATGTTTTGTGAATAAATGTCTAGGATATTTTTCATTCACTGCCAACGTTAAGTGAACCTACAGGTTCACACGCATAGACGATCTTGTGAGCACAATGTCCACGTTCAATGAATCTAGATAGTGTCCAGATTCGTTGAACATATACAAAAGGGGAATCAAATTTCATATTGTATTTTTTTGGTAAGTTAATAAGTAACTAATTTTATTTATCAGATAAATGAAATTAATTACTTAATATTATTCATCCAACCGTCGGATGATTTTAGGAATAGACAGATGAGATTAAAACTGTCATTAGATGACAATTAGGGTTCTGATATTGATAGTTATAAAAGGTTATGTTAACCTTTTTCCCCGGTAGCCGTCTTCATCCGATTAAAAACAAAAGGCTTTAACCCTAGAATGGTGATAATAATATCTAGCCTCTCTATCTTCAAAATTCCATGTCTTACCAGATAGTCAGGATTCGTTCTGAACAGTTTTTAGAACACCGAAGGGGCTAGCATCCCGATCACTTGCAGAAAAGTTCGTCGTGTAGATACTAGCAGAGGGCGAAGCGTAAATAGCAGCACCTCCACACCTAACGGCAGAAAACATTGAGGTAGTTTTCTATGCAATCGATTTTTCTAGTATGTGCAGATCCTGTTGGCGAATTTTCGTAGTTTTATTTTTGTTTTTTTTTTGCCTAAAAATTCCAACAGATACTTCCTTTAACAAAGCAGAACATCCCCAAAACTTATCTGATAAGTTTGAATTTATACTATGTTATATCTCATATAATATAGAATCAACACTTTTAGATAGAAGACGATATAAAAGAGAAGACATAGTTGCCAGGGCATAATCCAAAAATGATTTGGATAAATCTACGTAACTCGACATGGATCGAACCATATTCAATAGGGTTCAGTTTATTCTTTCAAACACGCCATTTAATTGTGGTGTATATTGAGTCTTTGAGGAAGAATCTCATTCTTCTCATGATAATTCTAAAATTGTTGACTAAAATATTCTCTACCTCGATCATATCGAAGCATTTTAATATTTTACCAAGTTATTTTTCAACTTCACTTTTATAGTCTTTGAACTTTTCAAAGGCTTTAAACTTGTACTTTTAAAAGCACACATGACCATATCGAGAATGATCATCAGTAGAATTAATGAAGTATGAACAATCACATCTAAATTGAACTAAACACTAGACTATATACATCAGTATTTATAAGGCCAAATAATTTAATAGACCTCTCACTTTTTTCCACTAAAAGAGGATTTGGTCATTTTTCTAAATAAATAAGACTCGCATATTTCATATGATTCATAATCAAATGAACAAAAAAAACTAGTATTTAATTTGGTTATGTGATTCTCATTTATATGACCAAGTCTACAATACTAAAGATATGATCAATGACTCAGATTATCAATCTTGAGTATTTTGATATCAATGTTTAAGATTGAATTTTCTATTTAAGAATAAAAAGAACATTATCAATGTACTAGCACCATAAAATATACCATTACGAAATAAACAATAATAATTATCCTTTTGTATAATAGTAAAACCATCCATGTCCAAACATGAAATATAAATAATATATTTTATGCTAATAGCTAGAACAAATAATTATCTTTTAATTCTAAAATCAATCCACTAGGCAAATTGAGAAAATAAGTTCCTGCAACCAATGTAGCAACTCTTGCTCCATTTACCACATGCATGTCTATTTCTTGTTTTGCCAATTCCCTACTTTTTAATTCTCAGATCTTGCATATTTTTACAAATATGAGATCAAATTCAGTACCTAATACCCAAGAATATTAATTAGAAGTAGAAACATTGATTTTAATCATGGATATTATACTTGAATTTGAAGCTTCACCAAACTTATCCAAGAACTCCCTTATAATTTCTCTTCCAATGGCCATCATCGCCATAATAGAAGCACGTGCCCTTATCCTTTTTATCCTTCTTGATCACAAGTTGAGCTTTGATGGTAGCTTGTTTAGTCTTCTTAAGACTAGCTTTACCTTTCTTTGGAAGAGCCAACCATCAAAACTTAACCATTTTAACCCGTTTCTTTTAATTCTGCTTCGTCACATGTTAAACATGTTAAGTAAATAATCCAAGGTAGTGGTCTCAACTTTGTTCATGTAAAAATTCACAACAAACAGAGAAAAGGTTGGAGGAAAGGATTAGAGTATCAGATCAACATTTGAATCATGGTACATAGTTTATCCCAGTTACTCCATCTTTTTAATAAGACATATCATCTTCATTACATAGATGCAACTGAAGATCCTTCTACCATTCAGTAGTGATAAAGCTCTTAAGATATCTCATATCTTTCATTAGTCTTGTGCTTGTCATACAATGATTTCAACTGTTGTATCATTTTATAAGCATCAAGATTTTCATGTTGTTTTTGCAACTAAAAATCATAGAGGTTAGCATGATATAACAAGCTTGTTCATCAACCTCTTTATGTTGCAAATAAGCATTTTGAGCTATCTTATCAGCATCGTTAGGAGGCTCTTTAGGAATAGACATATCAAGAAAATAAAGTTTTTTATTTTAATATATATCCGAGAACTATTCTCATATTTTTGTTGAAAATTTTGAACCATTCAAGTATCATGGAGCAGATCTTGCAGACAAACAATATGATTACTCATATTTCTATAATAATAAATAAAGATAGAATAAGTAACACAATAAAATTTATGCAATAAACAAAATTAAACATAAGATATGAATTATGTATATGATTTTCCTCTCACTATTTTATTCAAAGAGAAAATTACCTCCCATGCCTATGAAATATTTCTACTTTATCACTCGTGCCCTAAATATTTTTATTAGCCTTTTTTGCCATTGTAAAATTTACGTACCACCGATTATGCCCACAAGAGCTAATATCCGGCAAGTAATGGTTGCTTGAGGTCATGTGTCATGCACATGAGGGTCATTAAGGGTGGTTTTGTGAAATCAAGTTAATTCCTTCCACCCCACATAATTTGGGTTTAAAAATAAATAATAAAAAGATTAGGGCCAAAACAAAAAAATTTGAAATCTTCATCTCTCTCTTTACTCCTTCTCCCCCCTTGCTCTCATCGGGGACTTCCTCCTCCTACCGACAGCTCCTCCACCTTTCTCCTCTCTCTTCTTCTTCTTCTTCTTCTCTCTCTCTCTCTCTCTCTTCTCTCTCTCTCTCTCTCTCTCTCCTCCTCCTCCTCCTCCTTCCTTTTCTTCTCCTCAGCGCACATAGCCACCGCCACCACCCCTCATCCTCCCTCATAAAAGTACCCATTTTTAGCCCCAAATGAAACACAAGAATTAAAGGGGCACAACCCAAAATTCAAACTAATCCATCCCTCATTGAGACGAAAGCATCTCCACAACAACTTTTGCCACCCTAACAGCAATAAATCCTTCAAAATACAACTAGCCAATTTAAATCGGCAACTCTTCATCTAAAACCCAATTTGAATAATACCTCCATAGCACCTCTTCATTGACAAAAAAAAAAAAACACAAACAAACTAACACAGATTAAAAATGTTTTCTTTAAATCTGATATGCAATAGGTAAAATAAATAGGTTTATGCTCCTGTCTCTTTTGGAAAGGAAGCATATAGGAAAGAAAACTAGCTACCAATTGGTACTAATTGGCACCCTCTATTCAATATTTCCCTTAAACGCAATTGGGTCATCAAATTTCCCTTCTAAATTCACATACTCAAATTAGTCATCTCCAATCTCCTCTAAATTTGAAGCTTTTGGTTGAAAACTTTAATTCTCCTGAAAGTCCAGAATTTATCAAAATCCATAATTTTGATATGCATCGAAATTGCAGAAGAGAAGGAAGAAGAAGAAGAAGAAGAAGAAGAAGAAGAAGGGAAATAGGGGAAGGGAATTGTCGCAAAGTGAGAAGGGAAAAAGGAAGAAGCAGGGAAAGGAGAAGGGAACGGCGCAAGGGAGAAGAAGAAGGAAGAAGAAGGGAGAGAAGGACTTTATTTTTTGTTTAGGCCCTAGTTCTTTTATTATTTAATTTTTGACCCAAAGATAGGGCTGGACAAATTTGCCCCTACAACGGTCCATTCGTGCATTACACGTGACGTCAAACAACCATTACTTGTCGAATTTTGGCTCTTGTGAGAAAATTCGATGGCAAGTAAATTTTACGATGGCAAAAAAGGCCAATAAAAACATTTAGGCACAAGAGGTGACTTTCTCTTTATTTAAATCAATAACCCTTAAATATTGATTCGGGAATTATCTCATAATTCCTAGTGAGCTAGGACCCCACTAAATTATTTTGACATTGAGGAATTCTCAACAAATCAAAACAATAACACAGAGTAGATAACATTTATCAATCACAACTATTACAATTCCTATATTGTTAGCTTACCAACCTTGGCAAGTACATCACATGTGTCTCCTAACTCTTACCTAAAAAATATATAACCTTGAGGAAATCCCAACAAATTATATATTTTTGTTTAGTCTAACCCATTACTATTAACATAATATATATTATCGATAAAATAACCTTGGGTAGGCCTAACAAGTTGATTTTCACAATAACAAATATTATGCTATCATAATGGAAGGCTAAAGATTTAATATTTTATCAAGGTATTTTAAGATATAATTAGGTCTCATCATAATATGCAATGTATTAATAGTGTCATACAAATTGCAATCATATAATCATATTAAACGATCATTTATATATCTAATATACATAATCAAGTTGCACATTTAACATGTAATCAATTAATCAAATTAAATGTTACCTGCCCAAAACATACTTAATATCAAATTATGGATTTATGTGTATAACCTCATCTAATCACATCAGATGACACAACTTTTTGGTAAAATCTTGAGAAGTTTTCGGTTAATCCAAACATAAATTAACTTCAAATTTAAATCACATTTTCAAAAAAATCTAAACTTGAATCACATTAAATTTAGAAATCTACAATTGAAATATTATGATAATAAATCCAAATGATTTTATAATTACAATTAACATAAAAAATCCTTCTTATAACTAAAATTCATTAGGAAAATAATCCAAGGTATTTTCATAAAAATGACATGAAGTATATATATTTTTTAAAACAAGGATTTAATCCATAAACTCCTTCATGAGTCATCCTTGTCATGAATTTAAAAAAAAAAAGGGAAAGGAGAGTATTCTATTAATATCCATAAGAATAGTGTGTACTACATTGGGGAATGCCCCTAGTCCATTCCTACAGAACAAAAGATAAAATAGCATTCCTAGCTAAAAGATGAGTCGCGCTATTTCCCGATCTATAAACATGTGAGAAAACAACACTTGAGGGAACTATACTATCAAGAAAGTAAGAGGACAAAGCTCCAGGTTCTGATAAATCATCCTCACGAGAAGAGAGGCTGCTAATGGCAAGAGGAGAGTCACTTTTAACAATCAGACTGGCAGAAAGAGAAGAGCCAAACACATAACCTTCAATAATCCCCAAGATTTCTACCTATTCAACAAAGAACCTACCCTCTCGAGTAAGTACTTTAGCTATCAAAGGAATACCAAATGATTATGAAATACCAATATCAATTCTTCCTTCAGCAAAAGTACATCAATATTAACTTTAAGAGTCCTCAATTTCGGAGGCAACAAAAGCAGATGGGACAAATCCTGAGCAATCAGACTCTCATTAGAACACGACCCTTCATGCCTTAACTTATTCAAGGAATACCAAATTAGCCATGAACAAGTGGCAAAGAGAGAAACACTCTCCAAATCATGAAGCAACAAAACTAAATGAAGCAAATCTATGAAACTGCATGCAGAAAGACACAACCACTTCTCTCCTAAAAGAAGCTGAGTCCACACATTTTTTGAAAAGTAAAATTCAAAAAAAGCATGCCCGTTATCCTCTATGTGAAAACAACAATAGACACAAGCCAAATTGTCGTACATGCCTCGTCTCAAAAGGCAAAATAATACTCCCTCCCATTTTTAATCTTCATGAACTACTTTTAACAACGAGACCAAATTAATGAAAAGAAAACAACAATGAGCACTTAATTATTATTTCTTTTCTCCCTTTCACGAACTTCATGTAAATACTACTACTAGTAATTTGGTCACTCAAAAATGGTGCTAGCCATTAAAATCGACGCCTTTGGCATGCGTTTTGCACATCTATTCAAAAGTTTATCAGCAAATTAACTTTTCAAATTACCCAGTCAACCTTGGAATGGCTTGAAATTAAATTTGATTGTCTTTTGATAAACCCAAATTGAATTTATTTAAGCTACCTAATTTTTTTTTCGATTCGTGCCATCAAATGGCCATCTGATCAATTGATTCTAACAAGAATTTGATCACATCAAAATTCACCTCTAATTGTTTTCCAAACTAGTCTCGTCTCGTGCTGTGCAGCGAGAATTTTTTTATTTTTTTAAACAGATGTCAAGATTTCAACAAACGGTAAACATTACCGCCTCAAATTTGAAGCGATTAATTTCTTCGAAAAAAATTAATCGTCAAAAAGACGATACTGTTCCTTGCGCAAATGAGAGGAAATTGAGCCGATTTCAGCTGGAAGTCAACTCGCTTTCTCTCTCTTCTTTCATTCTGTCACATTATGTAAAAGAACATTAATTGGACGTTTTTTTTCTAAAATAAGAGTATTAATGGAACAAATAATACCGAGGATTTCGCAAATCATAACTTCCAAAGCCAAATCGAATTCCGGTGTTCTATCATCGAATACGCGGTTCCAACTTGAGAACGAATTATAATGGAGGAAAATCACATTTCTGAATCAGGAGGCGAAGTGATGTTAAATGATGGTAGCAGCAAGGAAGGCGAGCTAAGGGAAGGAAGCGATGATGCTGAAGAACTCCAAGAACCAAGAGGCCAAGAAACAGAGCAAGTACTCCCTATAAGCATAGCTAAATACTTCAACAACATTGACGGGTTTTTTTATTTATATCAGGCATATGAAAAAAGTAAGGGTTTTAGTGTTACTAAAAAAACTTGTTCGAAAACAAACATCCTTTCAGAAAATATCAAACTATTAGTTGTGATAGATGTAGAAAAACTAGCACTTATAATTGGTCAAAGAGGATAGAATGTCCTGCTCGTATTTGTGCAATTTTGAGAGATAATGGAACGTGGCAAGTCTCCAAAGTTGTGGAACAACACAATCACGAATCACGTCTATGTCCAGGTTTATTCTTCCTCATAGAAGTCTAAGTTCTAATATGAAGAGGAAACTGGAAATGCACGACACAGCTAGACTAAGGCCCAGCAAGAGTGTGAGAATTTCAAAGGTACAAATTGGAAGATCGGACAAACTAGGATGTCTACCTAGAGACTGCAGGAACTATGTCCAGAAGCTGAGGAGGTTGAACATTGGAGCTGGAGATGCTGACTGCATAAATAGAATGTTCATTAGAATGCATAAAAAGAATAGTGATTATTCCATTTGATTCGCATAGATGATGAAAGTAAGCTACATAGTGCTTTTTAGGTGCACCCTCGAAGTAAAGTAGCTTATGAAGAGTTCAATGATGTGGTCTATGTTGATTCAGCGTATCTTGTTAACAGATCCAAGATGCCGTTTGTGACTATTGTTGGAGTCAACCATCATGGCCAATCCACATTGTCTGGTTCAGCACTCCTATCTCACGAGGACACAAAGACATATATTTAGTTTTTCAGTAACTGGCTTGCAGCAATAGCGGGTGATGCGCCTGCTGTAATTATGACCGGTCAATGTGAAAGCATTGGGGAATGCAATTGAGGAAGTTATGCCAACAATAATTCCGCAATACTACATTTGGCATATAATATGCAAGCTTCTGGATAAATTTAAGGGTTTAATGGAGCAGTTTTGCAAGGTAAGAAAGGATTTCAGATCTCTTGTTTATGACAGGTTGACGAAATCAATGTTTGAGGATAACTGGAATCAGTTCGTTACTAAGTATGGACTTGAAACAAATCAGTAGTTGATTAAGCTATACAGCGAGAGAGAGCACTGGGTTTCCGGGTTCTTGAATCACATGTTTTGGACAGGGATATTATCACCTCAGAGAAGTGAGAGTATGCACTACTTTTTTTACGAATATCTCTGTTCAACTAGCACACATAAGCAGTTTATAGAGAAATATGAGATTACAATCAGGCATAAGGTGGAGAAAGAAGTGTATGCTGATTACAAATTGAGAAACATTTTGGTCAGAGCGATCACCTTCTTTAATTGGGAGAAGTAGTTTCGAGATGCATACACTAACGAGCTGTTTGAAACTTTTCAGGCTAAAATTAAGAAGAGGTTGTACTGTAATCAATTGTTCGGAGATTGGACTTGAGAAAGAGAATTTAGTCGAAGAAGAGTTTGAGAAGTTCAGGATATTGGAGACTACTTTGGTGAATAACTTTTTTGTGAAGGAGTTTGTGTACACCGTTTTGTATAAGGAGGAGGGATGTATTTTGAAGTGTAATTGTAGATTGTTTTAGTGCAGTGAGTTTTTGTGTGCTTAAATATTAAAGGTTGCTTCAATTAAGATAGTGAACAAATTTCTAGAAAGATATGTACTTCGAAGATGGAGGAAAGATATACACCATAGGCGCTTAAGGATTTTCTTCGATGAAGGATATCCCCACATGGCCAATGACTTTGAAAAGATCAAAGATGATGAGAAAGCTTTTAATGAAACTGTAGACTCAGCACTTGCAACCTCTACGAGACTAACGAGACTAAGGCAGGCTATTGAAAGCACCAGAGAGAAGTTATTCAATTTGCAGCACTTAACTGCATGGACAATAGTTGGTCCTCGGGTGGCAATTCCTCGAGGTAGAGAGAAAAGGGAAATTCGGGATCCTAGGGTGGCCGTCTCTCAGGGAATATCTCGAGAAAATTGTTTAAGGTCTAACAATGAAGTTGGTGTCCGCAGAAATACTAGGAGATGAGCTCCTGCTATGATACTAATTCTAAGCAACAAGAAGAAAGGATAATGAATTCTAGCAGGAATTCTAAGCACACCAGAAGAAGTGGCAGGTATATTTTGATCATTTGAAATGCTCTCTTTCGGATTTGTTGCAATCACAAGCTAACTCGAGCTGTATTGTATGCTCGTATTAGGTTTCTAACATAGAAGCTCAAGTTCCAGTTCCTTCTCGTACTACTCTACAGACGCAACTGGCATTTGAAGAGAAAAATGAAGTGACTGTTGATTTGAGTTTAGGACTATGAGTTGTCCTAAATTCAAAACTCATATTGTAACAATATATTATGAACTGATATTTTATGATAGTTCATTGAATGGATACATTTGATAGGTGGAGTTAATAATTTCAAATCGGCACCGAGGTGGCCGAGCTTTATGACTATTTTTGGCCAAAATAAATATCCGAGTTGTATCTCTCTTTTTCACTCTTGCCGAGCTACGATCAAATGAAGTTACTAAATTATAAATCATCCCTTGTTTTTTCTGGAATTATAGACCGTCACTTGTTATATTAATAATACCGTGCTTGTTTTCCATAACTTGGATAAGAACATTAACGTCTGAGGACCTTGCTGACCGACCTATAGGGGTCCTTTCCTCGACACCGAACTCGCCTTTTTACATGCAAAACGAATGTCCTTAAATAGACTTACGCACTTATAGTTGTTATATTTAGGGAAAAAACGCACATAAACTTGTTACATTATTAATACCATGCTTACTTTCTGTAACTTGGATCTGAACATTAACATTTGGGGACCTAGCTAACCGACCTACTTGTATGGCTGTTCTTTTCCATTGGGTCAAGCTGCCCTAGGTGTATGACTATTTTTTTCATGCAAAACCAATGTCCGAGTTGTATGGCTCTTTTCCATCTGGCCGAGCTGTACTTATATTGAGTTATGCACTTATACTTGTTTCATTACCAATACCATGCTTGCTTTTCGTAACTTAGATCTGAACATTAATGTTTGGGGACTGATCTTGCCTAGATATGTGAACGAGTTGTATGGCAGTTTTCCCTCTGGCCGAGCTGGCTTATATGGCTCTTTTCCTTGCGGATAATTTTCCTTATATCTCGCCTTCCCCAATTTTCTTGTGTATATTTGGCTAACTCCAAATCGAGTGAGTCACCGAGTTAGCATTCTATGTCTAGTACTCTCCCATGCATATTACTTCTGGCCGACCTAGGTTTCAGGCAAAGAAAATCAACAGTTTACGGAATAAAAAGCAACACTCAAAGTACGAATGACTAAATAAAAACCCGAAATTACATTAACCATCCTGAACACCAAGTATTTTAAACAATATGATGAAGAGAAATACTAAACAGACGAAAATCGATATCATATGTTTGATAATGTCTTCAATATCATTCTTCATTCTTTCGTGATCGGCCTTAATTTTAGCAATTTCTCCCTCCATTTGAACAAGCTTAAGTTGATTATGAACTATATTTGAAGGATTATTATCAACAACAGTGCAGGCGCATCTAGCCACTTGAAAAACCCACATGATTTCTCAGATCCCTATGAGAAAAGAGATTAGGAATAACTGAGTTACATTTCTACAGTAATGATTAAGGTAAAGGACGTAAATTTAACAATTTCTGCACCTTGAAATTGCCACATCTGATTAACTTTCTTCCTCTGGTCTTGGTTGTCTTTGAAGTCAATATTAGAGTTGGAAACCCACACCAACATTTCATGGAAGAAAGAATTGTGAGTTCAGATCCGGAGTTTGCTGTAGAGATGAGCTTTAGGAATCTTTAATCACGACAATTTCTCTTTCTTCTTTGATGGAGTTGATTGAGTATTCGGACAATAACAGAGAAGTGTTAAGGGGAGCAAAGTAGAGTTGGAGTTAATGAAGTTGATTTGATGCAGTAACAGTTAGATAACTATAGTTTAGGTTTAAGTTAACCACAGTTCAGGTTTTTTTAACTATAGTTTAGGATTAGGGTTTAGTTAATTACTCAAGTAAAAATAAAAAGATGATGAACATAATCACAATCCTACCTTATAAATAAATTAAAATAAAAATATGATCAATGATATTTATAATAACTCGATATATGTAATACATGTATATATCGTATAATGTTTTGATTCAGTTAATTTGATATTTCATAATGTTTGACTGATACAAAACACGGTATGCTTTAATTCGTAAACGAGGTTTTACCGATTCGAATAAAAATGTTACTAATTATTAACATAATACACATATAATCTTTCATTTCACAATTACAACTTAGTATTATGAATGTCATTACCGTGTCTGATGATATTTATTAATTATTATTAATGTTTATATATGATATATACTAAATGAGTAATTAAAAAAATAATACATCATATTTTCATTTATTATATTGATAATAACTTACTTTTGTTTTAAAAAACTTATTATTTTACGTCATTTAATATAATAATATGATTATATTATTCACATAAATAAATTGTTTATCGTCTAGAAACTGGAATTTCTACTATTTTCTATATATTACAATTCTAGCACTATAGTATCAATAACTTGAATAATTCTATATTTTATCAAATAACTTACTTTAGTTTTAAAAAACTTATTATTTTATGTCATTTGATATAATAATATCATTATATTATTCACAAAAATAAATTGTCCATCATCTAGAAACTAGAATTTCTACTATTTTTTATATATTACATTTCTAGCACTATAATTTCAATGGCTTGAATAATTTCTATATTTTATCAAATAACTTACTTTTGTTTTAAAAACTTATTATTTTACGTCATTTGATATAATAATATGATTATATTATTCACAAAAATAAATTATTTATCGTCCAGAAACTA
Organism: Catharanthus roseus; assembly: GCA_028651295.1. Classification (NCBI taxonomy): domain Eukaryota; kingdom Viridiplantae; phylum Streptophyta; class Magnoliopsida; order Gentianales; family Apocynaceae; genus Catharanthus; species Catharanthus roseus. Next base: position 2,455,732 of record JAPQWS010000140.1, on the reverse strand, counting down.
GAATTTCTACTTTTTTGTATATATTGCGGTTCTAGCACTATAATTTCAATGACTTGAATAATTTCTATATTTTATCAAATAAGATAATTTTGTTTTAAAAGACCTATTATTTTATGTCATTTGATATAATGATATGATTATATTATTCACAAAAATAAATCATTATCGTCTAAAAACTAGAATTTCTACTATTTTCTATATATAGCACTTCTAGCACTATAATTTCAATGACTTGAATAATTTATATATTTTATTAAATAATTTACTTTTGTTTTAAAAAACTTATTATTTTACATCATTTGATATAATAATATAACTATATTATTCACAAAAATAAATTGTTTTTCGTCAAGAAACTAGAATTTCTACTATTTTCTATATATTGCACTTCAAACAATAATTTCAATGATTTGAATAATTTCTATATTTTATCAAATAACTTACTTTTGCTTTAAAAAACTTATTATTTTACGTCATTTTATATAATAATATGATTATATTATTCACAAAAATAAATTGTTTAGCGTCTAGAAACTAGAATTTCTACTATTTTCTATATATTGCACTTCTAGCACTATAATTTCAATGCCTTGAATATCCTTGTTATAAATACCGAAACCGTTTGGTAACCGACAGATATAGGTTTTGCCGATTCGAAGAAATCGGTTACCGAATGGTTTCAATATTCGTCTAAAATTCTAATTCTTATTATTTTTTATATATTGCACTTCTAGCACTTTAATTTCAATGACTTAAATAATTTATAAATTTTATTAAATAACAATACAAGTTGTTTTTTTTTAATAACATACTTAATATAATTATGATAATATTTTGTAAGTTATTTTTTTTCTGGAGACTTTTTAAAGTCACAAATTAAAATTAATTATTAATGTTATCATATATCATTTTTTAAGTCATTAATATGATATATTATAATGTTAATTATTAATTTTAATTTGTGAAAAAACTACTTCTAATTAGTATTTCCCTCCTAATTTTCCCACCAAAATATTTCCTTCCATAATCTTTCCCTTTGAAAAACATAATTATTTCACTCTTCCCCATTGATTAGACAAGCCTATTTGCATCATCATCATATAGGGTTGCAAATTGGGTATAGAGTCAACAGTATGAAGGGTATATTCATACTCACTTTTGTGAGAGCTCGCAAGTAAATATAGTTCTTAGAGAAGACATTTTTGTCGACATGGTTTTCTCACTTATTTGATTGCCAATTTGGGTTGCTCGCCTCTTGGTCGCCAAGTTTTTGCTTACTTCTTGATCAACAAGGTTTATTTATCGTTTTTAACGAGTTAGTATTCATAAATAGTGACTTGGTGTTATATGGGTTATCAGCTTCAAGATTCGTAAAATAATACGAAAAACTAAAAATGACTATTAACGTTAAAACCAGTAGCTTCTTGCATAGTAAAAAACGAACATAACCAACTAGTATTACATCATCTCACTCATCGACCTTGTCAGTTACTTTTCTTACTTCTCGGTCGCCAAGTTTTTTTGCTGACTTCTTGGTCACCAAGTGTTTTGTCACTTTTTTTTTTTTCGTTTATTATGTGTAATTATTAGTAACTATTCACTGTCTGTTATATTCCAAGTGTTAAGATTGGACTTACGAGCTCGCCATGCGACCTTGTTACTTTCCACAGAATATGATTGTTTCCATTAGCAGCTAGTCTGTGTTATTAAGACTGAAATTAACAGCTCACAAATTCTCGGTGAACTTTAACTCGTCTGTTCCCACTGAACTTAAAGATCATTTTCTTCTCCTTCCTCTTTTGTTTCAATAAGGTAAAGTTATTTCAGAGTTACGACAATTACAATGAAACTTAATACAAGTAATTGATCTCATTTTGTTTGCTCAAGCTATTATTTTAGACGGATGATGTGAACCATTGAATATTTTTTAATTTTTTTTATTCCCTTGGGAACTTAATAAAAGCAAGAAAAAATCATAATGCACATATACAAATATATAAACGTGAAATTCCAATAATATCTGATAATGTTTCAGTACAAAATACCCAAAAAAGAGAACCCAAAATAAAATTTCAGTAAAAACAGAAAAAGAAAACATTAACAACCGAAACATAAACTAAGGTAAGAAGAACGAATCGTAAACAATCCAAATATAAAGGGAATGTAAACAATACTAGTTAGAAGTAGCACTAGTTATAGCTCTCTAATGATTCAGAGGAGTTTCCGCTCAAAATATGCCTCCACTTCCTTGAAGTTTCTGCCTAGCAAATATCCTCCGTGAGAGCTGCCTCCCTGAGAGCTACCTCCGCCCCAACAGCCTCTGAAGGTATACTCTCCAAGTGAGCAACTTCTGCCTCTGCCTCCGCCATCTCCTCTTGCGCAACCTTTTCCTCGATTTCCAGTACCATCTTGAAGATGCACCTTGGGGGGGATCCATGTGGGTCATGGTTTTGGTGACCCTTGATAGAGTCGATTTTTAATACAAATAAACACCTTAAGTTTTTTAATTATTAGCCTTTGAAAATATTTTATTTATTTATTAGTCATAATTATTATATTTAATTTAATTTATTTATCTTTGTGCAGATTTCTAAAAAAAGAACGGAAAATAAAGATTTCATATTAAATTTGGTAAAGGAAAGAAAGAATGCTGATGGTCATTAGGGAAGAGAAGATAAAATAATAATAATAATAATAATAATAATAATAATAAAGCATATTACCTGCCGCGGTATTTGAATCCTTTAAGGATTAGGATTAGAACTTAGAAGAATCCTTTAAGGATTAGGATTTTAGTAGAATCCTTTAAGGATTAGGAGTTTGTTTCTCTTTTGTCTATATATAGAACCACACAAGAAGCTGAGAGGGGAAGATCAAGAAAAAAAGAGAAGAGCTGCGGCGACTTTTAATTGGAGAAGAGGAAGCCATGAACTACTTCAAGAAATTGGTTCCTTCTTTCCTTATCATCATGAATTAATTTATTTTTAGAATCTTGATGAAACCCTAGCCATGTGACTTTGATTTATTTTATTTTGGGAGATTTATTAATTTATTTATGTGATTATATATCTTGGGATGTTTCTTGGTTTGATGCAATTAATTCTTTGTGATTGTTCTTGTAGAATAATTATTTAGGTTAATTGATATTTTTATCCATGCTTAATCCTTGTAGTCTTGAGTATGAGAAATATGTGATTTTTGCAAGTATATTGTGGGTTTTAGAATTGAATAGTTCATGCTAATTTTAGATGATTTATGTCATAGAATTGAATAGAATATGCTAATGGTAAGATGGATTATGTCATGCATTTAAACATAATATATTTCTTTAGTGAATCGAAGCTTGTAGCCTAGATCACCACATAAAGGTATAATCTTTTCTCCTAAATAAAGTTAAATCATTGTTATATAGGTTAGTGGTGGATTCAAGGTTCTAAATCATCTCTTTGATTAACCTCTTGTTATTTTTTAGTTTAGTTATTTTATTTATTATTTTTACTTAATTTAGGAATGATAAACTTTGATTCTTCTTTTTATACAATTAATTTAGGAAGATAATAATTTTGTAGTTAAGCCTTTCTCTGTGGTTCGATACCCTGATACTTCTATATTACATTGATCTTGTGCACTTGCAAGTATTGGGTTTAAAGCTTAGTTAGAAAAATCTCGATCAACCCTCACACCCCTATCCCTTATCGTCCATTCAACAAAATTGTTGCTCTCAAGCCTAACAGTGTCGAGTTCTTTCCGGAGTTGCATGTTTTCATGCCTCTCACCCTCGTATAGGCTTCTGAGAGCGAATGGGGAGACAGGAAGGGTGTCTGGTTGAAGAACCTACATTGGTATAGGTTGGCCTTCATTTTTAGACATTTATAAACTGCTTTCAAGTATCTCTACTCAAAAGATCTCAGGAATGATTAAAATCCTCAAACTAAGGGAAGAAGTTTTAGTGGTTTAGACTTGGGTATCTCGCCTCAACTATACAATACACATGGGAAGTTAACGAGCCAAAACTTAGGAGAGAATATATGACTTGATGTTTGAGGAGAGAGAACGAATTGTACTACAGTCCTTCATTTAATGAACTTCAAATCGAGTCAGTCTCTATATGTAGCTATGATCACGTGTGTCAGAGTCGTCATTTCGTTCGAAAATCCTAGTCCCTTCTTCTTCTTCTTCTTCTTCTTCTTCTTCTTCTTCTTCTTCTTCTTCTTCTTGAGCCAGATCAAATATGATAATAATAATAATGGATTGTAGATCACCTTAAATCATGGATTGTAAACACTCATGAGATTTGTAATTTCTTCATAAAAGTTAAAATTAATGGCAGTAAATTAACTTTATGAATTAAAGATCAACACAAAAATAAACGATAAAATTTCGCTAATTTCATTTAGGGTTTTAAGTGGAATGTAAAAATTAAATGCAGAACGAAGTCTAACTTTTTATGGTTAAATTTGTACTAAATATCTGATTCTCAAATGAATTGTAAATGTAATATTTAATTTTTTAAAAAAAATCAAGGGGTTAACCTAACACTACATACTTTATAAATGTATTGTAAACAAAAAAACAAAGCATAGATTTTAGTTAGATGTATAATTTGAAACTAAATATCTACTTTTAAATCAGTTGTATGACCTTAGCTTGAAACTAAATATCTACTTCTTAAATGAATCGTAAACAAAAAAAGATTAAATTTTGTGTTAGATGAAAATTTTAATGAGCAAAAAACATTAGTGGGTTTGTCTTGGCACTAAATATCTATCTATTCCCAAACAGTTAAGCAAATAAATAAAAACTTAATTATTGTATCATTTTTTTAGTATGAAATAATATCTAATGGAATAGCAATTTAGTGGTGAGCTTTGCACAAAATATCTAATTTATAATTGAATTTTAGAAAAAACCTATTAATTGAAATTAACATTCTAGTGTGATATAAAATATATTTGAGGGAAAAATATTATATCTGAGTTGATAAATCGGCCTAAATTTTGTTAACAAAACCCTAAAATGAATACCTAATTATAAGTGAGTTGAAATAAAAAAAAGAAAGAAAGAAATTCGTCGCCGTAAAGCATAGTTTTTTGTTGGATGTAGAATTTAACAGAAAAAACATTTTAGGGGGTTAAATTGCAATAAATTTATACTTTATAAATGAGTTGTAAAAAATGGAAAAACAGCCTAAATTTTAGTTGGATGTAAAATTTAAGTGGAAAAAACATTTTAGGAGGTTAACTCAACACTATCAACTTCTTAAATGAATTGTAAACCAAAAAGCTTAATTTTTATTCTGATTTAAAATTTAATGAATAAAAACATTTTTATGGGTTGTCTTGGAAGTAAATATCTACATATAAATAAATTTTTAACGACAAAAATAAACAAACTAAATAAACATTTTACAGTTTTCGCGTATCCAATAACAATTTTGTGGTTAACTTTGCACTAAATATCTAATTTATAAATTATTAAAAAACCTATTCACTTAAATTAACATTCTAGTGTGATGTAAAATATATTTGAGGGATTACATCTGAGTTGATTAAATCGGCTTAAATTTCGTTAACAAAACCCTTAACTGAATAGTAAACCTTAAGTTGGCCATAATTAACAGGTGATATATACTTTTGTATTTTACACTTGAATGCTTTGATTGTTATAGTAATTAATATAGCTTAACTGAGTTTTTCGAGCCAAAAATAAAAACAAACAAATAGCCAAGTAGTATTTAAACATACAAAATAAACAGAAGCATATGACAAAAAAAGGTCTTTCATTCATAAACAAAAGCACAAAATACAGTCGAGTAGTATTTAAACATGGATCTAAAATCCCTATTTAAAATAAACAAAAATTACGTGAAAATAAAAAAAAACAAAAAAGAGGAAGAAGAAGAAAACACAACAAACTAGGTACTACTCGGCATCCTCAACAGACAGTTCATGGGCTCCCAAAAGATTCGCTGGAGGTTATCTGATGTATAACGAGTGAAGAACCCTCCTCCTCTTTTAGGGGGTCTCCCTAACCCCATTATCTATGTCGTTTAAAACATTTATGGAGATATCCATCTCGGGCTCCTTGAGGAGGAGCTTCTCAATTGTTGATGATCCGTATTCACGAACCATCCTTTCCAGCACGATCCGGAGCTCGTTCTTTATCTGGAGGTACTTGTCCCTTGGGTCCCTGTATATTCTTCGCCAGGTATCTGGCGAAGCGGTCATGGGTAAAGGAGGCGAACTGATAGTCAGCCTCTGAGATCGGCAATTTCTCGCTGACAATAAGGGGACACTAGCGATGGTTCACATACCATTTTTAGAGTGATTAGATAAGGTAGAGCAATTCGAGTTGGAGTTAGTTGGAGTGTGTGTTATCTAGCTCAACATTTGAGTCTCTTTATAGGCGAAAATGGGACTGACCTTCCTCACCACCATATCTCTCTCTCTCTCTCTCTCTCTCTCTCTCTCACTCTCTCCATGCGACATCTATCACACTTTCCCAGCAGTGCAAATGAGTGAAGTCGTGTCAGTACATCACTTAGCCGTCACTTCAAATTTAACATCTCTTTTTAGCTTTTTTTTAGTTCTCTCTTTTGTTTCATCTATTCTCTAGGATACATATTCATAACTGAACTAGCTCTAAAATATAATCTACGTATAAATTATATAAAAGACTAATATCATGAGATATTTAGCAATAGAAACAAAACAAAAAAGACTAGTATCATTTGATGTACAAAACAAAAGTGAAAACATTGCACACCGAGTTGAGGCTGGAGCGAGCTGGTCATATGCCAAACAGGTCTTCTCTCCAGTATGAGGGTTGGATGTTTGTGAATTATGCTCGGACAACTTTTGGGAGGGAGTTAGGGAATCCACTTTCTCCGCCACATTGGATGAAGTGTACGGGATTACAACATCACCTACGACATCAAGTGCTTCACACATTTCTCGAGCCACTTCTTTATCATTGATCAAACGGGATTCCTCGATGCTCAAATCATCAAACTTAATCTCGTATAGATGTGACTTATAAGCAACACGGGCACATACATTTGTAAGCTCCCTTACAGGAGATGAACATTCCGACGATGCTTCGGTCGCTTTCAATTCCTTAACAAGCATTCATAAAGGGTATTAAACCCTTTCAATCAAACAAAAATGTACCAAATAGTTATATTACAAAAGTTCATAAAGGGTAAAGACTCAAAAGTGAAATCTATCTTGATACATTTAACTCAAAAAAGAGGGGGAGAGGGGGGAAGAGATCCCCGAATTGCAGAGCTCGGTCTCTACATGGGGAGATTAGGAAATAGGAAGTAAGAAAGAAGGAGGTAAATCCTTATGAGTTGCGTAAGGAGAAATCTCTTCTGTGCTTCCATCTTCCAAATTGAAAATTCTACAATCGTGATTAACTCCAGAGCATTCCCACTCTTTATAGAGCGTAAAGATACAGAAGTGAAATTTTCAATTTTTACTGCATTAAATGCAGTAAATATTTTCTGCACCCATGAGCTCGATCTCTACATCGGAGCATAGTGCTTATGGTCATAAGTGGGCAATTTAAGTTTTACGTTCATCTCATAAAGCGTAAAGATTCAGAAGTGAAATTTTCTATTAACCTTTCTATCTGAGAAAAAGATACGAAAGTGAAATTTTAATTCATATATTGAAGAAGAAGAGAAGAGATCTCGGGTGATAAGAGAAAATGATCAAGCTGCATAATAAAAAGATGAGTTGCATCGCCAACATAAAAACAAATATATCATTCCCAGTACTCCCGAACTCAATCTGTACATCGTGACATTAGGAAGGAAGATAAGAAGGAGCTAATCGCCAAGAAGTTACGAAAGGATAAATCTCTTTAATACTTCCGTCTTCCAAATGGAAAATTCCAGAGTCGTGCTTAGCTCCATTGCAGTAGCACCATCATATTCACAAGCCCCTTTTTTTTCCAAAAATCGTTAGAAAAATATAGGGAATTCTTCTCGAATCCTCCTCCTTCTCCAACACCATCCTCTACTGTATTAAATGAAATTGATTCATTTTCGCGTACAAATAGAGCCACATTGCCTAAACTTTTCGCAGGAACCTATCTTTCAGAATCAACATCTAACTTATAAACATAAAACCTTTTTGGCCGATAGAAGAGGACAGTGTTCGAACTCCATGGTGCTGGGTTCAAGAGATCTTCCCCTTCGGGAACAACTTCAAACCATCTCATGATAAGTAGTAGAATTTGGTCGGACTCCAAAATATAGAATTGCTGGACTTTGTTTGGCTCTTCACATTCTGGCATATCTCTGGGAAAGGGCACCTTCGTCTCCATGGTTTTCTGGGGGGCAGAATTGCTGAAATTCCAGAGTTCCAATTGGATTTTCTTAGACAATGCTAAGACAGAATCTATGCTTGCACTGCATGTAATGAAGTCACAGTATTTTTCTTCTCCAAGAAAAGTCCATTTAAAGTCTCCATTCTTGACAAAAGCCATACTTAACTAGAACTCCGTAGTTGTTTCTGCTTATGGGATCATCAGGGCCCTTTATGACTCCCTTTTCCACAAATATTTTTGGGAAATTGACAGTACAAGGCAGATGAATTTGGATATCGATTAGTGGATTAAATAGTGATAGTAAATCCGAATACAACAGACGCATTAAAAGGCATCTACCCCAGCATGATACAACCATTTCGTTTTTAATTTGCCTCTTCATCATTAATAGATTTAATGATGGATTTCTCTAATCAATCCAACCATAGAATCAACTTCAATGCTTCCCTCTTCCTCTTCTACGGGGTCATAGTCTTCATCTTCTGGCAACAAAAGAAGTGATAATTTCGCTATCGAAGCTCTCAACAAAGAAGATATTTCAGCCTTTGCTAAAAAGCCCCAAGGACTAAAAATAGATTGGAAATGCATCTTGTCCGCAATGGTGAGACCTTTGAAGATATTCGATAGAGGATCATAATCCAGATCAGACCAATTTCGATTATCAGACACTTGGTCTTTTGTCCATCTTTAACAATCGCTTAGAGAAAGTAGCTTTGCAGAGAATTCAAAAAGATAGTTTATTAAGAGAGTTTCAGATGCATCATGTATTTCTAGAAAAAAGAGAAGATTCCGGAAGCCTTGAGAGTTTCAGATGTATTATGTATTTATGTGATGTTCATACTAATTTCTAATTGGCAGATGATTAGGTGGCCAATACACCTATTAATAGCTCGCTCTTTTTTTCTGTATGAGTAAATTGAGCTTGCATATTACAATTATTTGTTTGTGGAGATGGCTTACTTTCTGTTGTGTGTATATCGAGACTCACTTTATGGAATATCCCGACCAGAATGTTTCGGTTGCTTTCATATGAGGTTGGAAATAGCCACACAGCTTGGCAATTATGTCTTCTCATTATTTTCGTTTATCTCATCTATCTTCATAGCTGTGTGACCATCAATATCCATTTAATAAAATTTCGTCTAAGATACATCGAATTAGTATTTAGATAGTTACTTAAGTTTTGTCAATTACATGTATTTGTTTTAATTTGCATGATCTCGCTATTTGATAATTCATCAATACTTGATTAATTGAAAAAAAAAAAACTTACAGGGCTAACTCGCATACATGATTCTGTTGCATATTATAATCTCTTGTTTCTTGGTTAAATTCCTTAATTTTTAATATTTTTCTAATCAAATGAGAACAAAAGCTAAGTAGATATTTGTACATAACTAAGATGGTACCTTCCTCTGTTTATCTTTGGCTCCACTAGTTTCTCCATCATCATTCCCATCCTTTTTACATTTCTGCCAGATTCTATCAGTGGCTCCACTGCCAGCATCGTCCTCCTCGTCATGTGCCTGAACTAACTGGTCTCTTTTCTCAAGAAGAGAATTCCAAACTACAGTGATATTGTAGTTGAATGTGGAGGGTCCTTATGATTCGAAACAACGTAATCACCATACTGCACAATATTCTGCTCCAGGAATTTTTGTCAATTGTGAACGAAAAAGTGGCCATTGTTCTTTCTCAACACACCAACTGACCAATGTTTCCCAGCTGCATTTGTCAGTGTTATGCGTATAGGAAACTGCACGATCTTGTTATTATAAAAAAAAAAAAAAAAAGCGGAATCTCCTGGGAAATCATTTAAGAAAGGCTTATTTTATGAAGAAAAACAAGATTAGAGTAAAGTTAAAAACAGAAATAATCGGCTTACTGCGCAGACGAATTCGTAATCGGTTTTTATTTTCATCATGAATTTGTAATCCACCTTCCCGTTCTTAGACATGTTCTCCGTAAAATAGAAAATTCTAATTCAAAAAAAAATCAAAGGTGAATAAGTAATTCATAAGTTAGGTATAATTATATGAAATTACTTCGCACACTTTTATAGCGCGATGATGATATACGAATTGGAACGTCGTGGTTACTTCGTTCACGAATTGGGAAAGTTGCAACTTATTGAAACTAAAGCGTCATATTAAATTTCGTCCAGTGAAACCAAAGCATCATTTTTCTTCTGTGATAACTTTTTTAATGGAAATTTGTGTTGAATAATATAATCCATACGAATTCACCATAATAGACCATGAGCTGCATGAGGGATCTTAGAAATAGTAACAAAGGTTGAAATATGAAAATGCCAATTTTGAATAGAAGACTTAAGTATTAATAAACAATTTAATGGAAGATTAACATCATGAAATTTCATGTTTGCCTTGAAATTTCATATTCATATAATATTCATCCAAGGTTTATAATATTCATTCAAAAGCTTTGTTTGAATATGTAAAAATAGACCTCTGATATATGTCATTCTAATATGACATTTTTTTATTCAATAATTGAGCTCACCATGTGTATTTGATTAATAACCAAAATTGAACAGCCAACAAAGAACCCAAGCGAGCTCGCCTTTACCAGTCACTGTTTATCATGAACGATCAAAATTCATTTTTACCGAGAAATTTATTCAACCTCGGTTAATCCGCCTTTTCATGGTAAAATTAAATTTAATATAAGACTAAATCTCCACATAATGCATATATAAAGAGACCCTAGGGTTCGAACTTCAAAAGACTCCTTACAATAAACTTGCAATAAACCACTCATAAACCTAGGTGAAAAATCAACCACCTATGGCTTCTTTGTCTCGACAGCTTCAACTGATTAACAGATTGATACGAGGGAATTAATCCACATCGAAGGCAATAGAGCTAAGTTGGGTCCCACAAGTGTTGATGGCGATGACGCCAGTTGGGAAAAGTCCGATTTACTTCAACGACCCCGATTGGAGTTTGGATATTTTCTCTACGAAATTTCGCAACTGAGCGTAGCAATGCAGAATACGGCAAGTAGATGTACAGGGTTGAGAAAACATTATGGCGTGATTGGGGAATTTATGACCTTATTCTTACCACGAAGAAGCATCCCAACATGGACAGATCACTACTCACTGCCGTAATACCTTTTTGGAACCCTAAGGTTAATGTGTTTATCTTCCCTTTGGTATCATCTCACCCATTATTTATGACCTGTCGGTAAGGTTCAATCTTCATGCCACCCCTCTAGAAATTTCTTCAAACCCATCCAAATCCCCGACCCATTCAGATTTTAACACAAGAAACCTAATTAAATTCATCAATGAGAACAAGGGGGGGAGGGAACTGAAGTAAATGAAATTGAGCACAAGGATTTCCTGATCGCGTGGATGAGCGAGTACATAGCTTGTACAACCTCGACACAAGTGGCTTGAGTATTGTTACTACGTGCACAAGATAATGAACGGGCAGACTGGTGGTCTAGCTTCTTTGACACTTTCGATGATGTACCGGTCATTGTTTGACATTTACAAAGATATGAAATCACACTTGAATGGGCATAACGTAAGAGGCCCCATCTAGATCATTCAATTATGGTTGTAAAAATACCTCTCTAAGTTATTGAATGTCATCCCTGACATTGTAGCAATCCAATATGAAGGTCGTCTTCCATGCTTTATTCTTTGAGAAGCATCCAAGTATCTGATTTGAGAAATTTGGATATCTTCAAAAAACTCTATAGTACGAATATCGACCAGCACATATGCTGGCTATTTTTTCTGAACGAAACCAGGAACTTGAGTGGTTAATTGACAAATCCTCAATTAGGTACAGTTAGGTTAAATTTTACATTTCCTGGGCCCAGTTTTTAGTTTCAAGAGATATCTTGAATGGGACTAGGTCATCTGTACATTTTTTAAAGCCCTCGTGTGAACCACGCAATGCTTTGCTCGGCAGTTTGGACTCACACAGGATATCCCTGGCAATCTAGTTCTAGGCTACTTGGACTCTTGGGAGGAGATATCTACAATCGAACTCCTAGAACAAAAGGTGAGGAAGAATACTAAAAAGACTAATAAGTTTAACTTGATTGAGTTCACCCCTTAGGAATCCACTACAAAACGCTACTTGAGATAGGGGAAAAGATTTCCTCCAGATACTTTGTACTTTCTACTAAAGATGCCGAGTCAAGGGCGAAGAGACCATTCCAACGAGTGAAAGAGAAGCAAGGAGAGGTGGAAGAGGATTCGACTACTGTCGAATAATTAGAATCATCCAAACGGATTCCGAGTTCAAGGAAACGAACTATGAAACCCATTACTAGTGATAAACGACTTTTTTACATTTTCCTAACACCCACTTTATCTTGATATATCTATTTATATATGTTTCTTTCGTTCTTTAAGATATTCTGTAAAATAAAGATGATATACCAGCACCGAAAAAGGCTAGGGCAAAATGAAGTAAACGAAACGCGTCTAATCGGGAAGATACTTTTTCTACACAGCCAGTTTCGATATTATTTTCCTTCCTTAATGTTTGTAGCTATGTATTTTTTTCTAACATCTATACTGATGTCTTCCTTGTTAAGTAGAAGAAACCCAGGAATACTGAACTCACTCACGAGAACTCATCGCCTGCAAACAAAATGACACCTCTAGCAACTAATGTTGAAACTCCTGATAGTACATCTCCTCTAACTACAATACGAGTTTCCCATGTTGACGTTCTAGAACCCGCTTCAAATCCAGCCTTCATAGTTGTTGATTGTCCATTCAAGTACATGGAGAATTTAATGATGGTTCGAGCAGATGAAACACTAGAAAATGTTGTTGAACCATGATTTGAACCGGTTAGACATGCAAGAACATCAAGGAGTTGTGACAAAAGCCAAGGAAAAATAACTAAAGAGTCACAAGGATCAAATTGAGCAAGAGAAGTTTCAAGGGCTAAATTTTGATGTCCAAGACATTATGGGGCAATATACTAAAATTTTAAATAAGTTAGAAATTGGAAATTTACCTCGATAGATTATTAGAATATGCCTTAAATTTGGGGCTTCAATTTGGAGCTTAAATTTGGGGCTTAATTTTTGGGGTGTAAATTTATAGTGCTTAGTTTTGGGCTGAAAATATGAGAGGGAAACATTCCTAATCTTTTTCCTCTCAAGTCTCTATAAATATGTTATCTTCTATTTTGTAAAAAGTAATCAAGAAATATTTCAAGACAAAGGTTCTTCTTAGAATTCTTAGTTTTTAGCTTAGTTTTTTCCTATCTTCTCAAGGGTGAACTTCTTTGAAAGAAAAATTACTTTGAAGACTTGTCGAAAGTTCCAAGAGCTTCAAAGTTGATCATCAAAATTCCTCCATACTAGTTACTACACTCTTATAGAAAACTAGTCTTGAGATCTTTTTCTTGTTTCATTGAGTTCTAAGGTTCAAAATACCTTAGGTTGCTTGAACTTTGAAGAAAATATTTTGTTTAAAACTTTCTTGAGGTCTTGGATTTAATATATCCAAGGTTGCTAGAAATTTAACATTTTCAAGTCCTATCAAAGGCACTTTTTCTTTTCTACTTATTACACTTGTTTTGTTCGTTCTCTCCCTCACTTCTTGGATGAAATTTTTATACTCTTGAAGATCATTCCACATCATTTGGTATCAGAGCCACCTTCAAGTAAGTGTTTTTGAGATATCTTACATACAAAAAAAAAAAAAAAAGGCAGAAAAAAAAAAGAGACAAGATTGCTGGAAAATGGCAACACAAAAATAGAGTGCTTGGACGACTTGGAATATGACTAGAACATTGCAATATTTTTACATGGAGTGATACTACATTGACCTGGTAAACAAATAAAACAAGTCTCATCTAATTTGAACTTCATTTGATATCTCAAAATAGTAAAAAAACCTTGAAGGTGAACTTGGCTTTTCCGCAGACAAAAAGTGCTTAAATGATCTGAGCATATCTTCTTTTTTACTAATTCTGTTTCTTTGATTCTTGAGCCTAAACTCAAGAATTTTGAGTGAGGAATCTTTCTAGATAAACCTCATTCAATTTAGACTTGTGGTTCAATACCAGTTTTCAAAACGAGCCAAGTATGTCATCTACTTTGCTTGTTGGGAACTTTTGTTTTCTATTCTTTTGTGTTCTTGAAGTATCCTAGCTTTGTGTTTGTATTTGTGGTCTAATTTCTTTCCTTTTTCAGTACTTATTTCTTCATTTGGTCAATCTACCATCATTGACTCAAGTGCTCTTGGAAATGTTGTTGAACTTCCTTAAAATGAATGGATGACTCAATATCATTTTCCTTCCTTCTCATATTTCTCAACTAGTTTTTGTTTGTGATATTTTTATTTTGGTTGTTTTAAACTTGAATAGAGGTGTTAAATCTTTGTTAAGAACTCATAGAACTCTTTGAGACTTGAACCTTAGAAAAAAGAAAGAGTTGTGAGAATATCCTCAGAAAAAGCCAAAGAGTTAAATAAGAGAGTTTTGTGAGGTAAACACTATCAAGATGTCAACCGAAGCTCGAGCATCAACTCCTTTTGGAGAAGATTCTAGCAACGCCCAACGTGATGACTCTTTGAGGCTCATAATGCAAGAGTTACAATACCTAAGAGATGAGATGAGGGATATTAGAAGTGGAATGATGCAATCCTCATTTCCCAACCAAAGACAAGTTACAACAACAAAACCACCTACTTCCAACTTCAAGTCATAGCCAAAAAATGAGGAGGCTCCTAGAGGTACTTTCCAACCTCCAACCAAACTAAAGATGGAAGAGAGAGGTAAAATCATTTCTAACCCTCCAAAGTGCTTTAAATGTAATGGTGTAGGACACTATGCAAGTAGTTGTCCGACAAAGAGAGCTTTGATCTTTAGGAAAGGATTTGAATGGTTGGATTGAGAAGGAGGAGGATGAAAGTGGCGAATGTGTTGAGGGTGAAGAAAATGGTGAGGATGATGAACATGTTGATTTGAACCCTTTAGAAAGTGATGACGATGTCTTGTGCTTAGTAACCATAAGAGCACTAAGTGCTCAAGCTTTTGATGATAACACGATCGAACAAAGAGAAAACATCTTCCATTCTAAATGTAAAGTTTAGGGAAGGATTAAAGGATTGCCAACCTTATCATTAATGGTGGTAGTTGTGTAAATGTGGCTAGTGCTTATCTTGTTGAGAAGTTGAAACTACCTACTACAAAACATGATAAACCCTACAAACACCATTGGCTAAATGATCGTGGAGAAATTAAATTGTTGAGACAAGTTGTAGTACCAATAGAAATAGGAGCTTAAAAAGATAAGATACTATGTGATATGGTGCCTATGCAAGCATGCCATCTCCTCTTGGGAAGACCTTGGTAATTTGATAGAAAGTCCCTCCACAATGGGGAGAAGTTACTTATTCTTTTGTGAAGGATGGAAAAACATTAACAGTGAATCCTCTTACACCTCAACAAGTGAGAGATGAACAAAAAAAGATGAGTGAGAAAGAGAGGACCAAAAGTGAGCTCAAAAGAAAAAAAATCGATGAGGGAAAGAGAGTTGAGGACAAAGAAAAGATTGAAGAAAGAATGATGAAAAACAAGAGTGAAAAGAAAAGGAGTGACAAAAAAAAGAGAGCGGGATGAAAGAAAAGAATTGTTTCTTTGCAAAACCTAGTGAGGTGATTGGAGCAATTGAAAGAAAAGAAGTGGTGTTGCTCTTGTATTGTAGGGAATCTTTTACTTCATCTAAAGAACACTCACCCTCTTTTTCAAGTGAAATTTTGCAGGTTATTGAAGACTACAAAGACATAATTCCCGATGAGATGCCTGGAGGTCTCCCACCAATTAGAGGAATTGAACAGCAAATCGATTTTGTCCCCGGGGCGGCCTTGCCAAATCGATCGGCCTATAGGAGTCCACCGGAAGAGACTAAAAGGAGCTAAAAGGGCAAGTTGAGGATTTAATTTCAAAAGGATATGTGCGTGAGTCCATGAGTCCTTGTGCGGTTCCGGTTTTACTTGTTCCAAAATAAGATGGTACATAGAGAATGTGTATAGATTGTAGAGCCATAAACAACATTACTATTAAGTATAAGCATCCCATACCTAGACTTGATGATTTACTTGATGAGTTATATGTTCTAATCTCTTCTCTAAACTTGACTTGAAATCCGGATACTATCAAATTAGGATGAGAGAAGGGGATGAGTGGAAAATCACTTGTAAGACTAACTTTGGTTTGTATGAATTGATGGTTATGCCCTTTGGATTAACTAATGCTCCTAGTACATTTATGAGATTAATGAATCATGTGTTGAGGAATTTTATTAGGAAATTTATTATTGTATACTTTGATGACATTTTGGTCTATAGCAAGACATATGAAATGCATGTTCAACATCTTAGGGAAGTGCGAAATGTCTTGAGAATTGAAAAACTTTTTGCTAACCTTGACAAATGCGAGTTTTGTTTGGAGAAAGTTACATTTCTAGGTTATGTGGTGAGCTCACAAGGACTTCAAGTAGATGAAGGTAAAGCAATTAAGGAATGGCCAATACCAAGAAACGCATCGGAAGTGAGAAGTTTCCATGGCCTAGCAAGTTTCTATAGGCGGTTCACCAAAAATTTCAACACACTTCCTAGCCCTTTGACTGATGTGATCAAGAAAACCAAAGTTGTAAATAGAATAATTGGCCAACTTCTAAGGGCTATTTTGAAGAAGAACTTGCGGCAATGGGAGGAGTGTTTGCCACACATTGAATTTGCCTATAATAGGGCACCTCACTCTATTACTTCTCATTCTCCATTTCATGTTGTTTATGGTTTTAACCCTCTAACTCCCTTTGATTTGGTTCCTTTGCCTGTAGATCAAGCATTGAGCAAGGATTCCAGCAAGAATACTGATTTTTTGAAAGCAATTCATGCAAAGGTCCATGAAGCCATTGTCAACTCCAACAAAAAGCTTGTAGAGAAAAGAATTATGGGAAGAAGAAAAGTGGTATTCAAACCTGGTGATTGGGTTTGGGTGCATTTTAGAAAGGAAAGATTTCCCCAACAAAGAAAGTCTAAGCTTGATGATAGGGGAGATGGGCCAATTCAAATCCTTGAGAAAATTAATGACAATGCCTATAAAGTTGATCTTCCGAGACATTATAATGTTAGTGCCACTTTTAATGTATTCGATCTCTCTTTATTTGATATAGGTAATGGAGATTCAAGGAAGAATCCTTTTCAAGAGGGGGAGGATGATGTGAACCGGTTAGATATGCAAGAATATCAAGGAGTTGTGACAAGAGCCAAGGAAAAACAACTAAAGAGTCACAAGGATCAAATTGAGCAAGAGAAGTTTCAAGGGCTAAATTTTGATGTCCAAGACTTTATGGGGCAATATGCTAAAGTTTTAAATAAGTTAGAAATTGGAAATTTACCTTGATAGATGATTGGAATATGCCTTAAATTTGGGGCTTCAATTTGGAGCTTCAATTTGGGGCTTCAATTTCGGGCTTAATTTTTGGATGTAAATTTATGGTGCTTAATTTTTGGCTGAAAATATGAGAGGGAAAAATTCCTAATCCTTTTTCCCTCAAGTCTTTATAAATATGTAGTCTTCCATTTTGTAAAAACTAATCAAGAAATATTTCAAGACAAAGGTTCTTCTCTTAGTATTCTTAGTTTTTATCTTAGTTTCTTTCCTATCTTCTCAAGGGTAAACTTCCTTGAAAGAAAAATCACTTTGAAGACTTGTTGAAAGTTCCAAGAGCTTCAAGGTTGATCATCAAAATTCCTCCATACTAGTTACTACACTCTTGTAGAAAACTAGTCTTGAGGTGTTCTTCTTATTTCATGGAGGTCTAAAGTTCAAAATACCTTAGGTTGCTTGAACTTTGAAGAAAAGATTTTGTTTAAAACCTTCTTGAGGTCTTGGATTTAATATATCCAAGGTTGCTAGAAGTTTAACAATTTCAAGTCCTATCAAAGGCACTTTTTCTTTTCTACTTGTTATACTTGTTTTGTTCGTTCTCTCTCTCACTACTTGGATAAAATTTTTATGCTCTTGAAGATCATTCCACATCAAACCACTAGACCATCTGGATACATTCAAGAAACACTTTGGGTCTGAGGACTTTCCAACTACTGAAGCGTAACAGGATAAGCTTGGTGACACGGTTAAGGCTTTGCTGGTTGTAACAAGTGAATTTGTGACTCCAGAGCATCGGGAAATATGCCAAAAAGTTATAAAGAAACCTTCCTGGATATTTACAGTTATCGCACCTTTCAAAGTGTTCTAGATAAAAAGCAGAGAAATGTCTGGTTATAGATGAAGTGAAAAAACGTACAACGAACTGATGCAGAGCATGTGGTGGAGAAACCTACATCAATTGAGGCTGAGAATGTTGATTCTGTAACTAATTTATCCACCATGCAAATCGCCTCGTGGCCGATATCAATTCCTCGTATACTTTGGCCGAACAAGATCCTCCTATATCCGACGTCCCTACAATCGAGGAAAGCCTTAGGTTTATCACTCTATACTCATCTCGATTACTTTTCTTCTAAGTCTTAGTGCCCATGGTATTAATTATATGAACTTCGTAGTTTCCGTGTAGCTAAACATTAATACTCTTGTCGAGCTAGTGAATGTTATCATTACCTTTGTTTTCTTGACGATATGATAAGAAATTTAAAGTACTAAACACTAAGTAACAATACAGCAATATATATTTTTTACCCTTAAAAAAAAGTAACAACACAGCAATAGTAAATGCATTTCTACCTACACTCGGTTCTAGTAAACGAGCCGAGTCGAGCTTGAGCTTGTCATCTTAAAAATGTATTTACATCAATAATAAACTGAGGTTGACAAGAATTAACATTGTGATGTGTTTAGGGTTTAGGGCCACTTTTCTGTAGACCCTGCCGGTAATCACGTTTGATCGTTTTTTATGAGTGAGTGAGAATACTAAAAATATAGGTTCATATAGTCATTAACATTAATAGTAAAAATATAGGTCACTAAATTACATATCAAAATGCAAACATTACATAATCTATCCATGGGTGACGCCCAATCATTGTGGAAATGACACTCGAACATGTCATGATTCAAGCATGTAGTTGCCATGCATAGCGTTCTCATCGGTTATACCCCAATTTCAGTATGCTACAACACTAGGCTGATCATCGATAAAGACGTTGGTGTACATGTCTAGCCTCCACGGCCTCGATTCTGGAAATGGAGCATGAGCAACATCAGAAAGTTGAGCCATAGTAAATAGGATTACAACCAACCACAGGCCCTGCATTTACTGCACTAATTGTGATGCGACGGCGTGGAAATCGCTTCTGACACCTATATATAACCTATTTTAGAGTCATGGTCTCCTTTTTACAATTTGCTTATTATATAGCTCGTCTATTTAGCTATTTATGTTAATCGAGCTCACCTTCATTCCATTTCATTCTATTCAATCTAATATTCAGAAATAATTGAATAGGTGATTAACTTCATCAATGGAATAGATGCATACTGAAATGATATAACAGACGAGCCTTGCCTTGAAATTACATGTTCACATAACTTTCGTACTAATATATTTCATGTTCATGAACAATCAATAATCAAGGTCTCCGTTTTACGAGTTCCTTATTAGTCAGATCGTCTATCTATTTTTATTAATCGAACTCGCTTTCTAGTTCTATTTCAATAAGGATTCATAGAAAATTCAACAGTAGATTAACTTCATCAAAGGGAACATATGTATATTGAAATGATAAAACAAAAGTGCTTTGGCTCGAAATTTCATATTCATATAAGATTCACCGTAATATATTATGAGCATCCAATGCTCTAACGGTTATGAAAAATTGATCGTGGGTCTCCTTGATCATGGTTAGAGCAGAGGGCACCGTATGAATTACTATTGCATATTTTAGGAAAAAAACATCTATTACATATTCTTATACTTTCATCTTATATTATAATTAGAGGGCAACAGACACTCAGAATCCCATGAAAGGCGCCAAGGCTTCAGGGATGATAATACCAACACTGTTGTAAACGGATGTGTCCTGTTTACCCTAGGTGCAAATTATCTGTGCGATATATGCATCTGATGCTCTAACGGTAACAAAAACTTCATCGTGGTTCCATTAGAATGTCTCCAAGAAGTAAACACGGAAGAATTCTAAGTATCCGGGCTTGAACTTTATGTAGTAAATGGAGCGATATAAATTATGATTCCACACCTGCACTGGGTGGGTGACATAGAAGAAACGCTCATAGTAAAGAGTGTAAAGGTCGTCAGCTTCAAACAATTTGAGATAAGTGTGCAAAAGAGTGGAAAAGGTTTATAAAGCTGACCTTCTTTCAATGACAGTACCTAGCGGCAAGGCCCAGACATACCAATATAAAAGTTACTGTAATACCATTATGGTTGCAATCTGCGTAATAGCTTATCCCCTCGCCTAAATTTCTTCACAACCGGTTAAGCATGGGAGCACAAGCATAATCTGGAAATTTATCCATATGAAAAAATTCAAATTAAGAAAGGGTGAGTTTGAGCAAAAATAATATCCCTTCTCTACTTTTAATATAATGATCAAGATGATTTTGAATTCGAAAAAGGCGTAATTTAATGCAGCGTCGCTTCCAATAAAACCGATCATTTAATGCAGTAATAGCAATGATGTGATAGGTTTCTTCCCTTTGAAGGTTTGCCATTGCGTAAAAATTGAGCTAATCTTTTTCATTTTAATTGTTTGGCGAACTCCTCCTCTTTCTGGTGCGACATAATGTAGCTCAGATTTCAAGGTTGCCTGCTGATTAACCTCACCAACCTAGATGATACATAAACATTTAATCATAATTATATGGCAAGGTCTCATGGATGATACATGCATATGTATAATAATGTCTTCCCTTTTCAATTAGGCCAAAAAAAAAAGGTTGTATTTTCAAACAATGTTTATTTAATTTGCAAAACACTAGAACAAAAAAATAGCTTTGTAATTGAGCTTGTCAGCTTAAAAATATCTTTACATTAATAATTGTTTTTTTTCAATGGCCACAGCTTCATCTGTTATAAGAGTGAGTGTTCTTAAACAATTACTGGATTTATATGATTTTCATTATGGTCTTACAAAACAAAAATACCTACTCTACTCTTTATCACAAAAGATAGAGATTTCAAATAGATCACTCCTAAATGAAGCCCCCACACCATTGCGACAGTAGAGGCTAACTGATTATCTTATTGCTTAGAGACGCAACTAAGAGATTGGAAAGATACAGAGGACTAATAAGTTCATATTACGATTAATAAAAATAAAGGATAGTATAGCTTCTTACATAGCATAACACAAAAGTTACATAATCTACCCACCGACGGCCACAACGTCATCGTGGAAATAACACCTGACTATGTCGTGATTCAAGCATGTAGCTACCATTCATAGTATTCTCGTCAGGTATACCCCATTTCCATAAGCTACAAGACTGGCCTAATCATTAGTAAAGACATTGGTGTACATGTCGTTCCCTCCACAGCCTCGATTCTGGAAAGTAGAAGTGGAAGAAAGTCAGACGTTCTAGGCAGAAATACCAGAAGTAGACATCGCGTCGAATACCACCACGAAACATGATACGAAAATGCGGATCGTAGTACAGATAGTAGGGGCCTTCATCTTGGATCAAGGTAAGGTAAATATGCAACATAGTGCAGAACGTCATAAAGTTGACATCTCTTTGGTAACATAACTGGACGGTAGATCCAAGATGCACCACAATGATACAGTAATGCAGTGTTAGTTTATGTTGGATAATCCCGGTCAACTCTCTGTGCAACCATGTTTTCAAGAGAGCACGAGCTACAAAAAGAGCCATAGTAAGTAAGAAAGGTTGAAAGCTTCTTAGAAATTAATGAGGATGAAGAGTCAGAGTAATCCCAACCGCTACATTTATTGCAGTACTTATAATTCGATGGCTACCAAACTTCTGACGCGGGGTAATCCAGCTTGTAAATTGGATGACACATGTTGATATGGATCCAGTTTTCACTGTTGCAATTTAACTAAGAGCTAGCTTGAGACCTCGCCCCATTTTGAAATATTTACTTTGTTAATGTGTCAATCGAGCTCGCTGATTGGCTAACCAGAGTTAATCCAGCTCCAATTAACATACATATTAATATGGAGTTCTTAATCATTTTTTTGAGTTGGTACTGTGAAAAGATTAAGGGAGTTATAGTGAGTGATAAATATGAAACAAATATAGATGACTGATATTAATATTAATAATAGACTACGCTTGAGTTTCTTACATATCAAAAATAATATACGGTTGGCAATCATGATGTTCCAATTAATCCATCTTACATATCGAAACTGTCGTCGATAACCAAGTGGCCATCATGAAAGAGAGTGTTGTCGAGTAGTCCCCAACTACAATATGCGTAAAAGGGTGATCGCATCATCGGCGGAAGGTTTCACAACAGGCTCTGTCTCCACTTCTTGCTTCCAAAAAGTAGAATACAATTTGAAATATTATGAGTAATTACTATCACAACTAATCCAAACCATTGCATTTTATTGCAATGATTGTTACGCGCATGATTTCACACTATTTACGAGCTTACCATTTTCCATTGCGTGTTATTATAGCTTGCCATTTGACCATCGCCTTTAATAGTATTAATCGAGTTGTGAAATCAACTGTTACATCGGTATTGATCTCGTAAACTTACAAAATTCTTTAGACTGATGATGCCAACACGCCAAGGGTAAATAAGTTGAAGGCTGTGAATTAAAATGCGACGTTTCGATTACAACGTTGTGGAAAATGTGACGCGATGGATTTCAACCTTCTGACCCGAACCATTACAGTGAATGTGGTGCGATGGCTATCTAACTTCTGACCCCTACACACTTTTTGACCGTCGCGAGTTCATCTACTCAATTATAAATTGCGTGTTGTTTTGGGTAAATTATAACTTCTGTAATTTCCCAAGATTACATGTTTAATGAATAATCCTCAGGAAAAACTCGTCCTCCAGGGCAGCGATGACATTACATTCGAGGTAGACAAGGCAGTAGCCAAGTGATCTGTCATGACCAAACATGTGATTAAGGACAACTTCGCCAGCAGAGGCCCTATTCTCTTCCTTAAAGTCCCTCGCAACATACTTGCGAAGGTCCTCGAGTACTGCAAGCGTACCCCTTGCTTGTGAAGATGTTTTGGATATGATTAATCGTAAGGACTCGAGCACTTCTGTAAGATTCTCAACATCACGCCTGATTTTAAACATCACCAGATGAGGAAAAGATACTTAGGGAGAATCTATGGGCTTTCAACTAAGTAGTTTTTTTTTTTTTTTTTGTTCACGATCTCATGATATTGTCAGTGAAGAACCCTTTATATTTTTGTAAAGTTGCTATGTTTGTTAGTTACTAAAAAAGATGTAATTTTTTGTTTATTATTGTTTACCCATTGTTTAGTAATTTACCCATTCACTGACATTTATAATTCATACATGAAAATGCGAAAAAAAAGTCAAAAAGAGATAACATTCTCATGCTCGCCAAAACAAAGATAACATTCACTACAATTTTGTTAGGTAGTCCCCAATTGCAATAAGTGTAAAGAGTGGCCACATTATCGGTGCGGAGGTTGCACAACAGGCTCTGTCTCCACTACCTTGCTTTCGAAAAGTAGAAGAGGAAGAAATGCAGACGATGTGGGTTGAAGTAAAAGAAGTAGATCCCTCAGAAATGCGCTTGGCCGATCACCACGGGGTGTCCGACATTGTAGTACAGCTGGTAGTACAGAATGTAGGGACCTTCATAGTGCACAACATCAGAAAGTTCACATTTGTTTGGTGACAATACCGCATGGCAAATCCAAGACGCACGACAATTGTACTCACATTACTACCATTTTGGACTTGTATAGGACTATCTTCCCTGCTAGAATCCGTGTTCCTAAAAATGAAGAAGACAATTGCTTATCTTCCAATATATCTATACAAATCCGAAGCGACCTCCCTCTTTGCTGGCTCCTTATTCAAAACAGGATGTCGGACCTAATTGGGTAAAACCAAATCGTTCAATAGAAATTGCGATTACACACAGGTAAGCAATGCCTAGGCACAGTATCTAGTTTCCAGGGATTTCTTGAACGGGACTAGGCCAAATGCTTATTCCTCCAAGTCCTCGTACGAGTCATTCAACCCGCACTATATTGCTCGCCAATTCAAACTCGTACAAGACATCCCTGCCTCCACCGTGAAGGTCGAGGTGGATAAATGGGACGAAATATTTTCAAGAAAGCAATTAATTTAAAGGTGAAGAAGATTAAACAAAGGATGGAGGTGTTTAGATTTCTTGAGTTCGACCCTTGCCCATATGTTACAAAAGCATATGAGGGCTGGTGGAAAATGATCTCCCAGTGCTTCGTTGCTTCTTGGACGGAAGTTCTTAAAATTGCTCTCTCTAGCAGCATTCAGGCGGCGGTGCAACCAGAACTGGTAGAGGAATAGAGTGAGAACGATCTATCTTCCCCACACACAATGGAGATGTCAAAGAGACGACCCTCTGCCGCTACCATGGAACTTTCGGGTAAGAAATCCTTTCTTTAGACTTCCCTAACATCCCCATTATATTGGCGTAGTTGCTTTTCTAAATTTCTATAGTTGTTGAAGCTACACCAACCAAGAGAGTTATCGATAAGCAATCTAAAAGGAAAGCAACAAATCTCGGAGATGATTCTTTTCCCCAATTAGTTTCAGTATTATTTGCCCTTCTCAATGTTTATTGATGTGTTCTTATCTAGTTTATTACTGATGTCTTGCTCGTAAAACAGAGGAAGCCTAGGACAACCTGAACATCGGCAGAGATTCCAAGTCCTCCAACAAATATAGGAGATTCCCATATTGAAGTTCTGGTATCCGGTTCTATCAAATCCGGCAGAGATATTACATATTACATCAAATACATGGAAAACTTGACCAAGTCTCAACTGACAGTGATATCACCCCAA
This sequence comes from Catharanthus roseus, assembly GCA_028651295.1. Lineage (NCBI taxonomy): Eukaryota > Viridiplantae > Streptophyta > Magnoliopsida > Gentianales > Apocynaceae > Catharanthus > Catharanthus roseus. Next base: position 2,430,383 of record JAPQWS010000140.1, on the reverse strand, counting down.
GAAATTCTCAATGCATTGAATAAATACTTTTCGTCCTCACATTTTCCAGATACTGAAGAAGAACAGCAAGAGCTTCTGGATGCGGTTAATGCGTTTAAGAGCATACCTGGTGAAAATCTATCTAAGGACCTCTAATCGCTACACGATCGCATTAGAACCAAAGTTAGCTTTTCGATATTTCAAGGTCGAGGAAGTCTTAAGACTTTGGAGGTCGCCAATAAGAAACTGGGTGAGATAAATGCCGTGACAAAGTAGCTGACGGAACTGCAAAGTGTTTTCCACGACACCAAGGCAGAATGCAAATTCAGCTCGATAATATTTCCAAGCAGGACCGTCAGGCGAGCGATATTAAAGCTCAAATAGCCGAGCTTGTTAAGGAATTGAAAGAGGCCAAAGCATCGTCAGACCAGAGTTCATCTTATGTAAGGGAGCTTATAGATGTATGTGTCCGTGTTACTCAGGAGACACAGTTGTACAAGATTAAGTTTGACGAATTGAGCATTGGGAGATCCTGTTCGATCAATGATAAAGAAGCAGCTCAAGAAATGTATGAAGACGTTATTGTTGGATAGGCAGAGCTCGTAAAATAAGCACATGATGTCTTAGGCGATGCTATAATCACATACAATTCATCCAATGTGGGCGACCAAGTAAATTCCCTAAATCCCTTTAGATAATTATCTAATTAGTAAAATCTTCAATTCTTTCTTTTACTTACAAACTTCATGGAATTTTTATTATTCTTCTATCTAACTTTATTTATCTCATGTACTTTTTATTATCTTTTATGTAACTTTTAAATAACTATATAATTAACAAATTATCTTCAACTCCTCACTCCTCCATGTACTTAAACTCTCATTATTATACTCCATTCATTTATTATTTAAGACTCTCCCTTTAACTTTATAACTAATATTATTAATTTAGTTATACAAAAAACCTTTAAATGGCATATCTCATTAGACTCAAATTAATAATTCATCTAACTAATGAGCATTTTAGATAGTTCAAAAAAGTAAGAAATCAAAAAGTGTAAATCATTCGTGAGTCTTTCCACACTTTTATAATAGTAAAGATAGATATATAGATTTACTTACATCTACACATATAGGAGAGGATGTTTTTGCACTTAGACCCTCTAATATATGTTCCTTATTACGTTTCTTTTCATTTTTTTATTCCATAAAATTTATTAATAAAATTATTACAAAAGGAAACGGAGTATGACATTAAAAAAAATGTAGAATGTGTACTAGACTCGATCATGGTCCGAATTTTTTAGGGTTGCCATCAAAGATAGGATGGGCTTATGGGAAGGGGTGTAAAGAGCATGGGTTTCCAATATCATTCAACACTGAGTTCATTGATCATGTCATAATTTCTAAATAGGTATATCAAGACAAAGTATAATAGTGACATATTAAAATAGTCCAAAAACATCTTGAATGGCCTCATCAAAACAGATGCCAAAACCATCACAAACCTATGCAACTGTGAGTGGTCTCCTATCTATGCGACTGATCTTTCAGAAGACAACAGAAGTATTGCATAGACAATATCCAAATGTTCATTTGTTTATTGGATTTTTCTTACCTTACCTATAATAGCTGGCCTTTGAATTTGTTATAGAACAGAACTCATGTTTTCAACAAAGAAACCAGAAGATACTGCTGCTGTTTAGCTCAGGGAAGGCCAGCAATGGGTACTGTGGGAGAAAGCAACATTGAGAATCAAGCAAGACGAAGTTATTGGAGATTGAGCAAGCAAGATTTCTTCCCTGAAGAATCATTCCAGAGTTGGAGTAACTACAAATCTGCCTTGACTCAAACATCTGCGAGATTTAAGGATCGTCTTGTGAGCCGATCAGAAGAGGCTAATGAACTTGGAGAGGTAAGAAAGCAAAGTGAAAATGACATGAAACGATGCCTGAATTGGTGGGATCTCATGTGGTTTGGATTTGGTTCTGTTATTGGAGCTGGAATCTTTGTACTAACTGGCCAAGAAGCACATAATCATGCCGGACCAGCCATCGTCTTATCATATTTTGCTTCAGGTGTTTCTGCAATGTTGTCAGTTTTTTGCTACACAGAATTTGCAATAGAAATTCCAGTGGCTGGAGGATCATTTGCATACCTGAGGGTAGAATTGGGAGACTTTGCAGCCTTTGTAGCAGCAGGAAATATACTTCTTGAATGCATTGTTGGAAATGCAGCAGTTGCTAGAGCATGGACTTCCTACTTCACAACTCTCCTGAATCGTCACCCAAATTCATTACGTATACATACTAATCTCCAAGACGGATACAATCTGTTGGATCCAATTGCTGTAGCGGTCCTTATAATTGCTAGCACCATTGCAATGACTAGCACAAGGAGGACTTCACATTTAAACTGGATTGCATCAGCAATAAATAACATAGTGATTCTGTTTGTTATAATTGCCGGATTTGCTCATGCCAAGACTTCAAATCTTTCGCCTTTTCTTCCTCATGGTGCTCAAGGGGTGTTCCGAGCAGCAGCAATTGTGTATTTTGCATATGGAGGATTTGATAATATAGCAACTATGGCAGAAGAAACAAAAAAACCATCAAGAGATATACCAATAGGATTGCTTGGATCAATGTCAATGATCACAGTGATATACTGCTTAATGGCACTTTCATTAAGCATGATGCAGAAGTATACAGATATTGACACTAATGCAGCCTATTCTGCTGCATTTCAGAGTGTGGGAATGAAATGGGCAAAATACCTTGTTGCCCTTGGTGCTCTCAAGGGAATGACCACAGTTCTTTTGGTAGGAGCACTTGGGCAAGCGCGTTATATTACTCATATTGCACGAGCTCATATCATTCCTCCATGGTTTTCACTTGTCCATCCAAAGACAGGAACTCCGATATATGCTACATTATTGATCACCATTTCTGGTTCATGTATCGCCTTCTTTTCAGACTTAGATGTTCTCTCAAGTTTGTTATCTGTCAGCACTCTCTTCATCTTTATGATGATGTCAGTTGCACTTCTTGTGAGGAGGTACTATGCGAGAGGAATAACTCCTCAAACAGATGTCTTGAAGCTGGCTATTCTTTTGCTGCTTATCATTGCTTCCTCTATGGGAACTGCTGTTTATTGGGGTTTGAACCCTAAAGGTTGGAAGGGTTACACCGTGACAATTCCTGTTTGGTTCTCGGCGACTTTGGGGATTTTTCTTCTTCTGCCACAGCAAAGAACACCAAAAGTCTGGGGCGTTCCACTTGTTCCATGGCTGCCTTCGTTATCCGTCGCAATGAATTTGTTCCTCATGGGATCATTAGGAGCTCAGGCTTTTATAAGATTTGGCATATGTACAGTGGTAATGCTGGTTTACTATGTCTTTTTTGGCCTCCATGCAACTTATGACATGGCTCATCAGCAATCAACAAAGATTATTCTTGAAGGAGAAGATAACGAAAAAGCCAACCCTTAGAATTGTTTAGCTTGGTGATTCTCTCTCTTATAAAAGCTTCTGTTGGAGTTGTTCCTGGCCTGCATATGTAAACTGCAAGTATTTTGACTACTTAGAGAAAATGTATGGTCAGTGCAGAAGCAGCATATCTGCAACTCAAGAAGATGTATGTGATCAATGAGAAGATGCAAGAAGAAAATCCAAGATACATATGCATAAACATATATATATATATACATATATATAATCCACTACATTCTACCATCCTTATCAGGGAGGAGGTGCATTTTATTTGTGAAGTGAGACAACTAGGAAACTCAATTTAAGCTCTTTTCCTCAATGCGCAGTTCGAAAAAATGAGGCCAAAATGAGGTAAACAGAAAATACTTTAACTTTCAGACTGAGTCCTATGTTATTTTTACCTTATTTTTTGTTAAAACTCGAAATGAAATGTGAATTACACAAAATAAGAAGTAACCTTATCTCTGACAATAACAACTCCAAATAAACAACATGGCGTTCACAAGTATTTTGATGATGACATTACCATGCACAGCACTCAGGTAGTAGCAAAATGCATAGAGTTTCCATACACTAATAATGCCACCACTGGTAATAATTATATCCCATGGATGTTGCAAGAATGGTATTGAAACTACAGTTTGTACACTCACAATATAAGCCTTTTTTCCCCCTCAAACATTCATTAATGGCGGACTTAGATATTCAAACATTAATTTATTACTTTTAGCTTCTCTAACATTTTATTATTGTCAAAATAGGCATTTCCATCTGATTTTGCTGTTAACTATTTCTTTTAGCGGTTAAATCAAAGGCATTTCTGTGCGAAAGAAAAAATTCAAACTCTGTAGTTTTAAGATTATTTTATGGCTAAAATGAAAAATAAAAACATTCTTAAAATGAAATAATGCTAAAATTTAAACACATCTTCCTCTCTTCTTTCTCCCCTCCTCCTTGACCACCGTTCCTCCGACGCCGCAGCCGCCGCCTCAAAGAATAATCTGACCTAGAACCACCGCAGACGCAGGCAAGGAGCTCCAAACACTAATCACCCCACCTTCTCCGATCAAATTTTACAATCGAATTTAGAAAACCCATTATGGAGGAAAATCACAAAAAAATCACTCAGTTTCTACAAATTCATTCTGCAATTACTATAAACAAGAACACTCAGATTAAATCCAACACTTAATTGAACAAAAAGATAGAAATTAAGAGGAGAAATCTGGAAATAGGTCAAGAAGAAAGAAAACAGAGGAGGCTCAGAATGTACCGTTCAATAGAAATAGGCAAAGCCCGCCAAGGCTGCAAAAACCCCAGAAGGATTATTGCACAGCCAAGATACAAAGCCTGCTCCAGATCTGACTATTGAAATCAAGGAAATCATCACAGCCTCAATCGATCGTCTTAAGCTTGTCGTTTTGGTTCTCTGGATTATGATTAAACATGGAACTGAGATTCCAAGAAATAGTACTACTGCTTCTGTTGTTGTTAATTAATTCCATTTTCAAAGAACAGTTTCATTTCCATGGAAACGAAAGGGGCGGTTTTTTTTTTTTTTTTTGGTTTTTTTAGAGAAATTAGGAAATCACTGGCTATGGTGGATGGAGAGAGGGGCAAAACCACCCATGGAAACTCCCAAGACCCCTCTGATCCTACACAGAGCTCATTCAAGTTTCAGAGGCTCCTTGCTTCTTTCAAAATTCAAACTGACTAATGACTCGGCATTTTGTCCTATGCATCGCCAGCGCAACTATGGAAGCTTTTGGTCGCCTTGAAGCAACTTAGGGTGGGATATGCAGTCGTTATATTATCGACCCGAATACACCTATGTCCTCTATCCAAAACTATATGGTTTGAGGAATAGGATAAAACATAAACCCATTCTCATCACATGCAGTTGAATTAACGCGTGACTCCTCCTCCATCCAATGATAATTCCAACAATTTCATTTTACTTTTAGATGGGACTTCTCTGTCTCTCATTTCGATCCCCATTCACGTCTCATTGCTGCGATCAAGAACAAAGTTCCTGTCGTCCGATACCAAAATTTCCTGCTCAAGATGTTGGGAGATCAAATACAAGAAAAATTTTACAAGATTCTTGATTGTGATGTGCACAATTTGCTTAGAAGGCTTGGAAGCAACACCGGAAGTCGGAGATCTCTGCCGGTGCAGTCAAGTCTTCCACAAAAATTGTTTAGACGACGAACCTCTTCCGGTATGGTTGGGATCAATCAAAGACAGAGGAAACCAATCCTGCTCGAATGATTACGAATTGACTTTTTTTCTTAATATTTTTCACCGTAAATTGTATCTTAGTTTCTTGTAATTTGTAAGTACTATGAGCTTCTCCATATGTGCAGAGAGCAATGGTAAAGAATATGAATAATATTTTCATGGACTCAATTAAAAAAAATGTTGTGCATTGGTTGGTGTAATACTAGATTGAAAATACAAAAAAGAAAATTATATAAAAACCAATCTAAATATAAAAATAAAATAGAAAAGTTGAAAGTTTCACTTATCATAAACATAGATATTGTTGCTTAGACATACTCTGTTACAAAGGTTCAACTGGTCATAAACATAACTATTGAAATTTAAATATATAATAAAATATAAAGAAACAACTCTAGTCATGTTAAAAGTAATATAAAGTTGAAAAGACAAAAAATAATAAGTGTTTTTTGTCATTTATGACATACATTATAAGATACATAGTTTTAAAAGTAAGCATACACAATTTAAGAGGGAATAATAAATATAACTCGCAATATATAAGGATAGCGCGAAAAATTCATTTTTGCCCACCAAATTTCTCTCATTAACCCAATTCTCTCTAATTTCAAACTCAAATCTTTCACATTCAACACAAATTGAAAATAAACATGGATAATTTTGAATTTTTTACAAGAAAATATCGATTTTGAAGTAAAAAAATCAAAAATTTAATTTTTCGCAACTGATACGAGTTTCTCCCAAATAAGAAATTTCTCCCAACCGGGCCGAAATTTTTGGCGAAATTCAGGAATTTTGCACACCTGGGAAAAACTCTTGTCATTTGCTTTTTTTTAATTTTAAATGTTCTTTTTTTTTTATGCTTTTTATAATTATATAAGATGAATTATTAATTTGTTTTCCATTATATTAGTTTTTTGTTAATTAAGTAGTCTCATTGTGATTTAGCACCAAAAACTTACCAAAAAACCAACATAAAACTTGATGCTAATAAGTGTATTAGATTTTATATAATAATAACTTATTTACGTATTCTAATATTTATCAACCTCAATCATTAAAATTTTTAATTAGATAAAAAAAAAAGAACTGTTTAGTTTTAAAATTGATGTCGTAATTCTTTAGCTAATAAGAGAGAACGTATTAAAAAATCTAAAAATTAAAATTAAAATGAAAATATGACATTTTTGTAAAAATAGTCGATGGAAACTGCAGATCTCCAAAAAAATACCCAAAATGCCTATAAGAATTGCCTCGATAGGACATCCGAGCGCAAAGTTATATCCCGTCAAAGTTTTCAACTTAACGGAACAAATTTTTTGCCTCGAAATGCATTTAGATCACATTTTCGGCGATGTTGTTGCGTTTATCTTTTCGAGAACCATCAAAATGAGTGGTCATATGCGCTAAACGGACCTTCGATCGCAGAGTTATTCATGTTTCAAGTTTTTCAAATATCTACACAAATTCTTTCTTTCTAATCAACATAAACAAAATAAACATAATTTTGAATATTTATAAACACAAAACTAAATAACATAACTGACAGAAAATTAAAAAAAAAATCAAAACTGTTGAATTTTGCCAGGCTGGGCGAAATTCAACAAAGAATTTCGCCAGGTTGGGAGAAATTCTTTGAATTTCGTCTAATTTTTTTTTCAACCCGAGGTGTTTTTTTAATTTTAAACCGATAAAATTTTAAATAAATGAGTATAGATCAATGTACTGATTTTTTTTAAAAATTTTTCACGGTCTAATTTCCGTAGTTCTGATATTGAATAGGTTTGAGTTAGGGAGAAATCAGAGAGAATATGTTTAGAAAGAGAAAATCAGTAATGAAAATTTTTTTTGAATTTTTCGTACTGTCATTATAGATTCTCGAGTTGTATATACTATCCCTGATTTAAAAACTAGGCACACAGTTTAAAAAGTAGGCACACTATGTCACATAATAGGCACACCTACTTACAATAAATAATTTTGCATGTTTAACATCATAATTACTCTTGGTTATGAAAAATTTGTATATCTACTTGTAAAAATAAGCAATAAATTGCCATTAAAAGGGCCGCCAATGAATAAAGTAGGTCAATTATATATACTATACATTGTAGACACACATAGTTACAAAATTAGATATACTATGTTACATAAATAGGCACACCTACTTATAGTCATCAATTTTTGCATGTTTAACATTATAATCACTCTTGATTATAAAATATTTCTATATTTACTTGTAAAAATGAGCAAAAATTATCATTAAAAAGAGCAACAATGAATAAAGTAGGTCAACTATGTATAATATACATTGTAGGCACACAAAGTTATAAAATAAACAACACTATGTTACATAAGTAGGCACATTTACTTACAATCAACAATTTTGCATTTTTAACATTATAGCCACTCTTGGTTATGAAATATTTGTTGTACATCTACTTGCAAAAATGAGCAACAATTCTCATTAAAAAGGCCATCAATGAATAAAGTAAGCCAACTATATATATACATTGTAAGCACACACAGTTTAAAAAGTACGCACACACAATTATAAATAAGGCACACAATGTTACATAAATAGACACACTTACTTATAATCAACAATTTTACATGTTTAAAATTATAGTCACTCTTAGTTATGAAAAATTTGTATATATACTTATAAAAATGAGCAGTAATTGTCATTAAAAAGGCCACCAATGAATAAAGTAAGTCAACTATGTATAACATACATTGTAGGCACACACAATTTGAAAAGTAGATACATATAGTTATATAACTAGGCACGCTCAGTTACAAAAGTAAGCACAACTAACTATTGAAGTTCAAATACATAATAAAATATAATAAAACAACCTCCAACCATATTAAAAGTAATATAAGCTTGAAAACACAAAAAAGCTTTACATAAAAACCAACAAATGAATATAGAAACAAAAAAAAAATTTTGAAGGTTCCACTAGTTATAAAATTACACACACCTGATTATAATTAGACATACCCAGTTATACAATTAGTCACAGCTAGTTCCAAAATTAAGCACACATACATACAACAATGCAGAAATTACCAAATAACAACCAACGGCAAAAAAAAAAAAAAAAATCAGTGTCTTACGTGAAATTCCTTCCTCCAAGTGACTTTGAAAGCACCAAAACACCATCTTCACACAAAGAATGGTTGAAAATATATAAAAGTAGCACTCCAAATTATAAAAATAGGCACACCTATTTACTGTTATATTGAATAGGTACTCTTGGTTATAAAAATGACACCTTTAGAGATACAAATTGCAATCCTTCCTGGTTGACTTCCAAAAATTTTTCAAATATCTCCACCATGAAAGACAAAATCACTTCATTAATCTTCTTCTTCTTCATCCATTAATAAGATGCACAAACACATCAAGCTTTGGAGGTTATCTAAGATTCGAAAACATAGAGAGATTTGGATGCAACATTGGAATATTAGTCGGTATTCTTCTCCTAATTACTACAATTACTTTAACTTCTTACTATTGTACAAGAAATCAAACCACAATTTCACAAATTAACAGAAACAATCGCTGTTATGGATCTCCATCACAAGATTCGTGATTAATAAAACATGACTTTTATAAATTTTCAAGAAACTATTTTCTATTTAAATTTCTCTATTGAATTGAAACTTCTAATAGTGAAAATAATATAAGGAAAACTATACAGAGATGAAAATATTCTAAGAGAGGTCGGAAAGTATTAGGAGAACATTGGCGGAGAAGCTGCAAGCAGTGATAGTTGGAGGAGCTTGTGGGAAAAAATGGAAGTAGGAATTTTAATTAGAATTAAACTTTAAATCTTAATTAAAATTACATAATTTTAATAATTGGATATATCTAACTACTTGTACCGGATACATAGTATGATTTGCCCCATTGAGGGAGATGAATGTAATTTCATATCAAGGAATTATCAGTCTAATCAAATAAGAAACCCTAGATCGTTCTTCCCCTCCTCTCTTCCAGCTCGCCTCACAAACCAATCTCTGCAGTTCCTTCTCTCCGGGGAAAATGAAGTACAGCCCACGAGTTTCCAGCTCCCGTCGTAAGAGCCGGAAGACCCACTTCACGGCTCCCTCCAGCGTCCGCCGGGTGATTATGAGCGCACCCCTCTCCGGTGACCAACGCAACAAATACAATGTCCGCTCAGTTCCCATTCGCAAGGACGATGAGGTCCAAGTTGTTCGTGGAACTTTCAAAGGGCGAGAAGGAAAAGTTGTTCAAGTTTACCGCAAGAAATGGGTTATTCACATTGAGAGAATTACAAGGGAGAAAGTGAATGGATCCACTGTTAATGTTGGAATCCACCCTTCCAATGTTGTCATCAGCAAGCTTAAGCTGGATAAGGACCGTAAGGCTTTGCTTGATAGGAAGGCTAAGGGTAGAGCTGCTGATAAGGCCAAGGGGAAATTCACAGTGGATGATGTTGCTGGTGCTGCACCATCCCTTCAGTCTATTGATTAGAGCCAGGAGTTACTATCTTTGGCTATTTTGAGTTTTTAAGTTTATTCACAATTTTGTTTTTTTAGTGATAGAACAACAACTGTCTTAAGTAAAGTTTGCATCTTTGTGTTCACTGAGTTTTATTTTGGAGGACTTGGAGATAATCCATAACTGACTTAAAGGTACTTTTTTTATTCTTGAAGGATTTTAATTACTCTGCACTTTGAGTTGCAAAAATCTGTGCTATTTTAGTTATTTAGATGGATTTATACTTCTTCGGTGCTCTGATTTTTTTGGGGTCAAAATGGTGGGTTAATAATGGACTAAATTTAGATGATTGATATTGATCTGATATGGTTGTTAGGCTTCTCTATAACATGTTCGATAAGGATTGATTGGTTTATGATCTCTTCTCTTCTAATAGGATTGGAAATCTATCATCAGTTGGTTGCATAAAAAGGGTTAGATTGGTTTAGTATGAAAGGCATTTTGTTTGTTTTGTTTCTTGAACCAGAAAAGTCATGGAATTTCTTTCTTTTTGTTTATAATCTGAAGGTTTAATTGTGCAACAATTTTAATGTGCTTTTGCTTTCAGTCCTCCTTTGGGTCTCTTTCTTTCAGTTTTGGTGCTGTGCTTTTAACATAATTGTTTACATACGGTCATAGGAGGACATGGAAGCTAAAGTTGTTCGGTTACAATGGTGGTTTGTTATTAGAGTGAGAGTTTTGGAAGTTCCTTTATGGTCTGGAAATGGGAAACTTTGTATTAATCATGCCTACCCTTTCTTTCTGCAATCAAACTTGCCCACTCAATAACGGAGAGTACGTTCATGTTGTAAAGTTATTTGATTGATACACATTATCAAAATTGTTGACATTTTTTTGGTTCAATCTTTTTCATTTATGTATTTCGATTGTTTTGGAATTGGATTATTACAAAAGGTGAAATGAGATGAAAATCATTTGATTGAAATTAAATAGAATTTACTAATGCTGCTAAAGGAGTTAGCAGCTACCTTCAATCTTTCTTCTGTTTTCTCATTCTATCAATTACTGCCACTGCACTTCATCTCATAAATAAAACAGACAGAAAATGTTACTTGTGCAATGCAAATTACGATGATGATGGATGGCTTCTCTCCTTTTCTTTCCTTTTTCTTTTCCTTAATTAGGAACAAAATAGTTAAGCATATACTATTATTATATTACTACTACTCTGTTAAGCTTTCTTTTGAAATTAATTAGGATCAAATTCAAAAGTTTTTATCTCAGTAACCCATTTATCTATTATTGATTTTAATTATTCATAATGACACGAGTCTCATTGTCTTTCTTCTCTCTAGTACTGAAAGCTGCCTGGAAAGAAAAAAACAATATGAACTTCCAAAAGAAACAATCATTTCATTCATTCTTATATCTACAATACCACAACAATCTGTCCAAAAATTTACATAATAAATGGGGCAGGCAAACATTCAATTATCTATATCTGCACTTTTCCTTGCCTTCTTATTCTCAATTTTCCCTTATAATCACTCCTATTCATCATTGGTGCCTCAACTTCCCCTATTCTGCTCACCATTCAAAATATTCCTTCACCACCACCGCTACTTTCCTATATTTGATTCCACACATTCCCAGATTAATGATCCAGAATGTAAGAATATCCAGAAACAGCATATCTGCAATTCAATAATCACTCAAGAAGCTGTTATCAATGACAAGATGGAAGAAAGAAAAAAAAAAAAAATTAAAATTAAAAATGCAGGATACATATAATCAATCCACTACATTCTACTACTTTTATGAGGCATTTTATTTGTTGAGTGAGATGACTAGGAAAGTCAATTTACTCTTTTCTCCTCAAGAGCCCAGTTCCAAAAAGTAGAGCCAAATGGGTTAAACAGAAAATACTCTTTACTTCCAGTCCTACTTTTACTTTATTTACTGAAAATGAAATGCAAATTAAACAAAACGAGAAAGTACAATCCTATTGTAATGACTAGGATTTCCTAACTCAATCGGGAAATCCCAATCAGAAACTTCAAAAGATTCTCAAAAGAACTACTGCAATAATAATATTACCTAAATAACCTAGAAACCTAAGACATTCTTAAAACAGAACAATTTAAAGAAAGACTCTAAACTGAATTATATTAAGATTTCCAAGACTAAAACTACATTGTAAAGTTATAGCTTGATTTTGAACTTTCCAGAACTTGGACCCTATTATGTTCCACATTATAAACCTTACTGATTATTAATGATTTTAATACCTGCAGCTATAAAATTGTTAGCTACAATTTAATATGTATGCGATGCAAGAGTTCTCCTGGGTAATAAAACTTCCCTAGACTTGCCTCGGTGGAATGATACATAGTCTCACCTTAAACTCCTTGAAGATCCATGAGCTTAGCGTAAAGGTGAGAAGATTAAAAAAAATGATTGCCAACTCCAGATAAGTGAATATCATGCCGATTCCAGTATCAATCCCGTTAGTTATATGCAATTAGAATCTAGTTTATTCTTTATTACGTCTAGTAGTTATAGTTAATAGGTAAAAGACGTAAGAGCAGTTACACAGCGGAATCAGTAAATACAATTTACCAACTATAAGAATATAAAGAGGGTCTCCCGCTGTCATCATATTTCCCGAGCTTTGAGTATCAGGCCATGTTCTGTCAAAAATAAACCTGCAATGTTTAAGGACATGAGTTGAATAAATCATCCACAAAGATGAAGGTTATTACTCAAACTCTGTGTTCTTATTAATGTTGCCCCTTTATTTCCCCTTGATAAGAAGATTATCTGAATGTATTCATGAGAATTTTAGTTGGGTCAGAGTTTGTAAATGAAGTTTCTTAATTTAACTATCTGCATCCGAAACATGAGAAACTCATTATAAAGTGTAGTCTATGCTATGGCATATTTTGAGAGAAAGCATATACAAACACTAGAACTTAATCCATTCCAAATAGAAAAAAGTAGTTACAAGTCTTGAACTGAACTATCTGTTTCAATGATCACGTTCAATGACAATTGCTATGACTTGCAGAGAGAAATTATAAAACAAATCATTGAAATATCTCATGCTTATTTCAGCCAATCAAGATCAGCTAATTGCAATGACACCAAGAGGGCGGGAACTGTACCACTGGGTTTCAAGTTAACGTGCAATCACACATTTAAAAAGAAGTAAAAAAATAAACAAGTGGCCAGAGAATATTGACAGATCATCAATACAATGGATTCAGAAGATAATTTTGACAAAATTATTTCGAGATCATATCAAATTTGCAGGCAGCCACAAGTTGCGGCATCTTGATTTTATTTCATAAAGTCAGAAAATAGAAGAAACCTAGAGCTGAAGTTTTACTGGTATTTGGTGGTACCATGTTGCATATACAAATCTTTGACTGACTGGCGATGCTCTAAAAGCCATAGGATTAATTATGGCTCAGTAGAAAATATGCTGGTTGCACAAGCTTTTACCTTATAGCAAGTGCATAGTTTGACACCACAGTCAAATGATTTCTTGACAATGTTGACAGTCTTCAAAGGGCCAAAGAAACTGCTTCCAATTAATGTGAGAAATGCAAGCAAAAAAAATTTGTTAAAAGCTTCAAGTTGATATAAGTAATGCATTTGCAGAAAAATGTAAAGCGTTTATGAGTTCATTTACAAGAAAAACTCATTTTATAGTTAGATAGAGAACGGGATATAATTTGACTCTGGACTAGCTTTGCGATTGTCTGAAGTAATACTCCCTCCTGTTTCAAACTACTTGTCACTTTTGGACAAGGTGCCCGAAGTGAAGCTTTAAATAATTTTTTTTTTTCAAAACTAGGTAAAGGAGACTGAAATTGTCTCTTTAAAGAGTGAATGAGTGTCTAGGAAATGTGAAGATAGTAATGAAGATGTTTCATTAATGCAGGTCTTTTGACTTCAGAATTAGAGGATGATGAAGGGTAAAGAATGAAGAAATGTAATAAAGATATTATGGATTGACACGAGATTGATAAGTATTTTGAAACGACAAAAATGGACAACTGATGAGTATTTTGAAACAGAGTATGTACATTGTTCGACAAAAGAGGAAGTCAAGGGAATCAAGTTTGTTGTCGAGCAATGCATCTTCATTTATGCCAGAGTATATATCACTAAGGCATCAACACAGTTGGGAAACTTCTCTTATTCTCCAACAGGAAATCCAGCAACACTGACAACTTATCAACTTAATACTGAGCTTTGGATACAAAAGTCACAGTATAATCTAATTTCTATCTCTAATTAGAACTTCATAACTATGTATCTTACAATATGGTTACAATATACTCAAATCATGATTGACTAAGAGACTTATACTATGCTGATGACAAAACAGCTTAACTGCTTGTTTTGGCTCATTGTTTAAGAAAACATCTCTAATTAATTATGGAATATTTTTGTTACAATAGAAGAGGTAATGGAGAATTCCTCAAACAATTAGGAGTGCCAAAGACGTCAAAGACAGGAAATACACTAAAAAAGATAAAGGATCTATCTTATGACTCCAAAGGAAAAGGTGTTCCTGACACTTCCATCCAAGAAGTCAAGACTATCATGTATCCATTTGAATAATTTATCATTCTACACAGAAAGGTAGAACTCCTTCGTCACAATTTAAGAACTTTCAGCTATCTGCACACGTATTAATTATTCTAAAAACAAGGAAACTTATCATAAACCATGTTATACCCTTAACTAATAAGGATAGAGATAGAGATAAAGGGGTAGAATAGGAAAATCGTAATGAATTACTCGTGAAAAAGTGCAAAACATCTTATATTGTGAAGCATAAAGACCCCTCCAGAAGATCTTGAAGTATATCGTAGGATAGGGAAACCCTCTACACTACTCAGGTTCCTATATAATTTAAAGAACCCCATATGAGATATCATGCACTGCTTCAGAAGATTTGACAAATAAAACCTTAGCATATTCATATGAAGGCTGCAACTACAATAACACGACAGACAGCATTGTTTTCTAAAGGTACACAAACAACAAAATCAAAGTAATAATTAGAAAAAGTCTCTCCCGGCCCCAACCCATGAAAAAGGAACGCAAAACATAATTCCTCTTCCTCTGTGCTTCAAAGGCAATCTACTTTCTCTGGATTGCTTAAACAAGCAAAGAGGATGAAAAAGTATTTTCCTTATATACTTTTCTATCAATTTTTTTCTCTTTTTTCCCCCAATGGCAGGGAACCAGGGACAATTATAGGATGTATCTCGCTCTCTACCATACACAGGCAAAGTAAAGGTTAATGTGCAGATAACACTAGAATAAAATGCAGCAAGCTATAAGGACAGTAAAGAGACGAGGGTGAAAAAGCTTCCTTCACATGCTCAAACATATATTTGATCAACACAAGTTCAAATAAACTTGGTGATTAAAAAATATCAACAAGTTCATTATTTCAATAAAAAAAAGATAAATTTGAGGTGACTAAATGTCATCGCTTATGAGTTATGATGTTAATTTGAAGTATCTTATGTGTGACTTTGGCTACTAGTTTCAGATAACGCCATTCATGTTAAGCACATCATAGGATTCATATTGTTCCACATTGCTTGGATCCATGACAGAATTGATTCTTGTGAGTAGTGCACACAAGCTTAGAAAGTACTGCTGAAAGCATCCAAGATAATGGAATGACTTTTTCCTATCATCATGACCATATTCCAAATAAACTATGAGGAATTCCTCTATTGATATACATTGCTATTTGAGTTTAAGATGATAACTTTCTTTTAACTTGATATTTATGCCAATCCAGCACATCAAACAACTCCAGAGTCTACCTGGTGATGGAGCTTACACAAATGTGGAGCTACTGCAAGAGTTCTTATCCCAGGATTCCTACTACGACTGTACCACCAAAATAAATAAATAAATAAATTAAAAATCCCCAAAAAGCAAGAGAGCTTGAAAGAGAAACAAGTTTACCTCTCAGATCATACAAATAAGCTATTCCAGCACTTGTTGATAGCCACTTGAATCTTTCTAGGTTTGCATAATTCTCGAATAGCAATTTCCCAAGTGCTTGGTTTAGGGTAAAGAAACTTTTGAAGCATCACTTCAATAATCCTGGAAGCTCCATCAATCCGCTGTCGCTTGTGTAGCCGTAGAAAAAGCTCATCCAGAAATTCTCTCCCATCTTGTGAAGGATTCATCTTCTCCTTAAAAGTTGTCAAAAAGATGTTACACGTCACTATGTCAGGATCACATCCTCTATCCAACATATTATTTAGAAGATGAATAGCAGGGGTAATCTTTTCATGCTTGCATAACGCATTGAAAAGTACATTATAAGTGAACACATCGGGTTGAGAATCTGAACCTTTATAGAGCATCTCGTTAAAAAGTAGTAATCCCTGCTCTACTGACCCAACACTGCAAAGGCCATGAATCATTGAAGTGTAAGCCACAACATCAGGGGTCCATCCTTTACCCAACATGTGCCTCCAAACCATCGTTGCCTCTTTCAACTTCCCTTCATCACATAGCCCGTGAATAAGTATGCTATAGCAAAACTCATTGTGCACGCAACCTTTTTCTGTCATTTCTTTCCATAAAAGAACTGCCATATTGCTATTACCAACCTTAAAAAATCCCTTCATTAAGGAGCTATAAGTGTAAGCATTCGGCTCACAACCTTTATTAACCATCTCAGGTAGAATTTCCTTAGCTTCGAAAGGTTTCCCGACCCGACATAAACCATCTATAAGAGCACTATAAACAACTGTATTTGGTTTGTGCCCATTTTCCATAATTTTCTTCCATAAGTTCAGTGCCTCTTCTGATCTTCCCTCCTTGAACAATCCACTAACAAGGGATGAGTAAATATGATCATTGCCCTGGTGCCCCCTTTCTTCCATACTCACCATTACATGCACACCATCAACAGCTCTTCCTTTCCGAACAAGCCCATCAATAATGGTACCGTATGTAACATCATTTGGAATAAATTTATCAGATACCATTCTATCCAATAAACTAATAGCTTTCTCTAGTTTCCCTTGAAGACAGAGACCATGTATAAGAGTATTATAAGTGACTTCATTTGGAACACAACCTTTAAGAAACATATTATCAACAACTTTTGCTGCTCGACTCAAATCACCCTTTTTGCACAACCCATTGATCAATACATTAAAAGTTGCAGGATTTGGGAAGCAGCCTTCTATTTGCATTTCATCCAACAATGCCACTGCTTCTTCAACCCTATCCTCTTTGCACAATCCATCCATCAAAGTACAATATGTAAACACATCTGCATCACACTTCATAGCTGGCATTTCTCTAAATACCTCCACTGCTCTATCAACTAACTGTAACTTACACATTGCTTTAATAACTAAATTGAAAGTCAAAACATTTGGCTTAATATTCTTGCAGTTAACAACATAAGAATGGAATTCGAGTGCCCGAGAATACAATCCCTCTTGAATTATTACATTAAGAACTGAGTTAAATGACTTAACAGTTCGTTTACATTGAAACTCATACACCATCCTGTCAAACAACTCCACCGCCTTCTCCGGCAAATGTGCTTTTCCATAGGCTCTAAATACTACAATAAAGCTCTTCTCCACAAAAGCTCTCCTTTCATGCCACATTCTGCTAAAAACCATCTCCAACGACTTAAAATCCCCAGAGTTGGCATAGTTCTCAATGAGTGAATAAAAAGTAGAGTCTCCCTGTTTGTAAGACCCAGATTTCGGAGCATGTTTGAATAATCTATCAGTTATTGGTGGCTCAACTTCAACTTTATGGGATCGCTTAGGTAACATATGGGAGTTAGTGGATTGAATTGCAATAATGTCTTCTTCATAGTCCTTCTCAGTCTCACAAGAATTGTTTGGGAGAGCAGAAAAGGGGCAATGAATCAAGAAAATGAAAGACGACTTACATGGGTTTGAAGTGAGTATTAACCTCGCACTCTTGGAAGTAAAGGCCAGCATAGGAATGACTAATACGCTCAAAACTTTTTCGACAAAAGGTATACAAGCAACTACGATTTCCGCCAAAAGATGAACATTCCTCCGCCAAGAAAAGAAGGGATTGGAGAAGGATTGATCACATATAAGGTAATTTTATTTATGGTGTATGAAAATGTTGGGAAGAAAATCTGGGCCGGCAGAAGAAGGGAAGAAAAGTAAAGAAACCGTCAGTGCAAGGAGGTCTCCAGTCTACTCTCCGGTCCCTCCGTGTGTTTAGTCTTTAAGACATCAGATAAGGAATCGCCAGGAATAGGATTAAATTTCATTTTGATCCCTGAAAATATGCATTTGTTTCGATAAGGATAACTCGGAAATCTATAAGATAACTCAAAATAATTTAAAAATTTTCATTTTTCACCTAAACACTTTCTCTCTTTACAAACTTTCTCTCTAACCTCTCTCTAAAAAACTCCAACTTTCAACATCAAAACGAAATTAGAAGAAAATATGGATTCCTTTGAAGAATTTTCGGAAGAAAATGATGGTTTTGAGATAGAAATCGATTATAATATTTTTTTAAATTTCTGCATCACTTTCGCCCACCTGGGAAAAGTGATGCAGAAATTTTTTTTCGGTTTAGGGTTTCTTTTTTTTATTTTTTATTTTGGAAATATTTTTATTTTACATTAACAGGCTGATGAAAATCCAAATACGTTTGAAGAATTTTTAGATCCGGAAGAATATATTGATCTTGGACATTTATTCATAACTGACCGAATATTTAGTTCGAAAGATGAGTTGGTGCACTGGGCAAAAACAAAATGCAATGAATGCCAAGACCATCGACCGTATGTCACATTAGCTTACGAGCGCGGAGGTTCAGTTAAAAAATATTAAAAAGCAATAGTTGATGATGAGGAAGAAGAAGTTCCAAAAAAAAAAAACGGGAACCTAATGGGGCGAAAAAATGTGGGTATCCATTTAAACTAAAGGGAGAGTAAATGGCAACAAGCGAAAGTTGGTAATTGTTCATACACAATGGGAGGCACAACCATAAAGTAGCTATTTATAATCACGGTCATGCTCAGACTGCAAGACTTACGGAGGAGCAATTGCAACAGACTGAGCAGTTCAGGAAGAGTCATGTGCCGCCTCGCAATATATTACGATTTTTTCGAGAACAAGACGTTGGCTGCGCAGTTAGACAAGTTATAAGGGAATTATTTTTAATACCTTATTTAAATATTAAATATTTTAGATTTGTTTTTATTCCGTTAATAAATAGAAATTTATGATGTATATAGTGCTCAAAAAATTTTCATTGTTGTTGCAAAGATTAAGAGGAACCGCATGCAGGGAAGAAACACGGTAGAGAAAGTTCTCTACCTAAGTGCACAAAGGGGCTACACCGTTTTCCATAGGAACCGTGAGGAGAGCAACGTACTTAGTGATATTATCGTTGCACACCCAACATCGATTGCAATGATTAGAATGTGGCCATATATACTGATAATGGATACCACGCATAAACGAACAATTAAGTACTATAGTGGATTAATTGTATTATTAGATATCTTTATTAATTTATCCGCGTAAAATTTTAAATTTATTAAGTACTGTAGTGGATCATTGATATTTTATAATATTTTTTTAACAAATAGTTAATAATATTTTGAAGTCCATCTAAAATAGTTGTCAATGTTAATCATTAATTTTCCCTTTATTTTTTAATTAAGGTACAACATGCCACTATTAGAAGCTGTAGGGATGACTCCGACAGGAAAGAATTTCACAGTGGCAACAGCTTTTATGTGCAATGAACAGACAACGACACACAGATAGGTCATTCAACAAATCAAGCAATTATATTTTACATCTGCTATGTCAAATGGCCAGGGTTCAATTATCAATGAAAGAGAGCCACTAGTCATTCTTATCGATAGAGAAAGCGGACTAATGCTAGTGATTGATGATGTGTTTAGAAATTCATATCATATGTTATGTAGAAGACACATTGATTAGAATATGTTGGCAAAATTGATAGAGATGGTGAAAGATGAAGAGGTGGCAAAACAGTTCGTGAATGGCTCGTGGAAAAAATTAATAAATGAATTTGATGAGGTGGAATATCAGAGAAAGTTGGAGGTGTTGAAAACTAGGTGGAAAAGCAGGCCGGACTATCTGCATTACCTGTTCAGCACATGGTTGAATCCATTTGCCCATAAGTTTTGCCGGGTTTGGACATCTCAAGTGTTGCATTTTGGAGTAGAGACAACTAACCATGCCGAGAGAGAACATTCTGTGTTGAAGCTATGACTATCAATGTGTCACGGTGATTTGGACACCGTATTTTTGAATATTGACTCTCTAATCCAATGTAAAATTGCTAAAATTAAATACACATTAGAAATTTCTAAACTTAAAGAGAACTATGGCACTAAGAGTAAGGCCATATTGAAGAATTTAAGTAATAAAATTAGTCATTCGGCTTTGAAGAAGATAATGGATGAGTTAAAGAAAGCACGTGAGATGGTTGAAGAACCGGGAAGCAATTGCCTGCATTATTTAAGGAAGTCACACGGTCTACCATGTGCATGTAAACTTATTCATAGGTATCAATATTTAATTCCAATCCGAGAGGAAAATGCTTACATTTTTTTGGAGAAAACTTGAAATTGGTTCTGATATTCCTGAAGAACACGATAGAGACATGGATTTCAAAATGTGTGATCTCACCTCACTGATACATGAAATTAGTATGGGTCCAATTTCTAAGATCCGGGAAGTGAGATGCCTCATCAAAGGTATTATATCTCCTGTGTTGCCTGAAGATCCCTGTCAGCTGTTGACAACACCCCCAGAGACCGCAATCACGAAATGACGATGTAAGACGAATTCTACCAAAAGGGATAAGTCTCACTGAGAATATGTCTCCGTTGCACATAGGAAGAAAGAAAAGTCTAGCGGTTCAAGTTCAGGATCGGGAAGCGGTTCAGGTTTAGGTTCTGGTCCTAGTCTACGTGGAAGAGGTAGGCTGCCTCGTAACGGTAGGGGTAGGGGCGAGGGACGTAACAGTGGTAGGTCCAGTCTATCATCCATTGTAAATCCGAGTGCCCCATCAACGTCATTCCCCTTCAACAATGCATTTTTCGGGTTCATGTATGAATTTATACTAAACTGGAAGAATGTGATTGGTGACAGTAGTTGTGGATTTAGGGTTGTATCTAATGTTTTGTTCGGGATGAAAATCATTGGATTGAAATTCGTAGAAAATTGTGCTTTGATTTACACCACCGTATGAACGTATATGTGCAACTGTTCAGATCAATAGAACGTATCACTGAGTTGATAAGGCGGACGAATTGGGAAGAGAGTTCAGCGCCTGCTGACTATTGGATGGATACACCTGATCATCTTTATGTCATCGCGAACACATTCAATTTGTGCATTGTTTTTCTTGCACGGTTAGGGTCGACCACCGTCCTACCTCTTGTTTCTAATATGGATGGTAATGCTAGAACAATATTCATCGGATTCATAGAGGAACAACAGCATTTCATACATGTATTTATTATTGTGATTTATTTTAAATTATTATTCTCATTCATTACATTATTAGCCGGAGCTTATATTTAATTTATAATTATTTATTCTGCAGCTACACTTGCGAGATGGATGCCCTTTGCCTCCACTACAGGTGCAATGAGAATATCATCGAGACGTACGAGTTAGTGGATTGGCAGTCCCATACCGTAACCAGATTTTAGATTGGGTTGCGAGATACTGTGATATGTATCTGCCTCAGGGTCATTCGCATGTTATTATTAACTAGGCACTTTAGTATTTTAATGTATGATTTATTGTAACGTGTATGTGGTTAGTGTTATTAATATATTATAAGATTTGATTTTATAAGTATTTTTTTTAAATAATAAACAAGTACGTGATGAAATAAAAGTAATAAACAGAACAAAATTCACTAATATATAAACAAGAATGTAAAAAAATATATAACAACGTATCCAAATACATAAAGATTTACTAAGGAGCGCGGTAATGCTTCCTTAGTAAATCTCGAACCGTACGTCTAAACGCACAGTCCTCAAGATCCTCTTGAATAGCCTCACGTGCAATCAAATCCAACAGAGCCTGGGGTGGCGTAACGGGAGTTACCAGTATGTGAAAGCCACTGGGAATATTTCCGGGATTCTGTATCCTCGGGTTACTGCGGGGGAGGTACCAACCCATGAAACCATCCGTGCAGGAACTCGGTGGAATGGCCGGAACACTGGTCCATGTCTCTGTCAATAAGTGCGAAGGTGCCTCGAGCCATAGTGCCTCCACAAAAGTATTCCTCAACACGTACATCCTGTTGTTTGGTGGCCTTCGTGCCTCCTGAGGCTGGATAGGGTGGGCGGGAATACACTGCCTAGACCCGAACTGTCTCAAAATCCGGTCAGGCATGTACGTCTTGACGCAGTCAAAATATGCAATAAACTCGTGCCATATGGAAACCCAGCAAGCCCGAATCTCCTGCATCCTTTACGGTACCCACCTAACCTCATCAGCTGTCATCAC
The DNA here is from genome assembly GCA_028651295.1 of Catharanthus roseus. Taxonomy (NCBI): domain Eukaryota; kingdom Viridiplantae; phylum Streptophyta; class Magnoliopsida; order Gentianales; family Apocynaceae; genus Catharanthus; species Catharanthus roseus. The sequence continues at coordinate 2,407,625 of JAPQWS010000140.1, read as the reverse complement.
ATCCAGTCTCAGGCGAATATCCAGTAGTTTATTCTCATTCTTGTACCCCAACATTGGAAATTGCTGGATATAGGGCTTGCAGACTTCAGTACCCGGTCTAATCGAGGGTGCAAACATCAGAAAGTACAGATATATCCACGCCTAAAATATAAAATATAAATGTAAAAAATAAATATAAATAGTATAAATGTGAAAACTATAAAAATATGTATTAATAAGATTTATAAAATAAATATAAATTATCTAACCCCTAAAATATAAAAAATAACATAATTCACGTTACATTTAAAACACATACCTCTAATAATGACCAACACCCAGCAAGCTCCTTTGCATCAACCCTGGACCCTTGACCCAGATTCCTGTATAGATACCCAAGACAGGCAGCACCCCATGCGAACCTCCCAACATAACTCACATCTTGCAATAGTGGCTACAGCTGGCAGGAACAATGTTGCCACTCTTATCACTGAAGAGTGAGCTACCCAAGATGTACTGTAGATAGCAGGCAGCTCTGAGACGAGGCGACAGTGAAGTCTGTCTACTAGTGGCAACAGCGTGAAGCTCCGCTGCATTAAACTCTAAACCACCGGTGAGAGCTAAACCCAGATCATCCTGAATCAGCCGTACCAACTGCTCCCTAGATAATCTCGAATCCACTACCGCACTATATGCATTAACCCCGAGAATAAGCTCCATATTGTGTAGTGTAATGGTCATCTCACCCTATGGCATGTGGAAGCTGTTTGTGTCGGGCTGCCACCTCTCAACAAAGGCCGACAACAATGCAGCATTGGGGTGCTGAAACATGCACGATCGTAGGTATGTAAGACTGGACCCGGAAGCCAAGGGCCGAACATGTACATCAGTAAGTTCCCAACCTATGAGTACCATGTAACGCAATCAGAACTTCAATGAATCACGATCCTGAAGATAAAACAAATAAATTAATACAGTTTCATTACATTATTATACTCTGTTTATAACAATAAAAATATTTTACAGATTAAAGAATAATAAAAATAATAATAACATGTAACTTTAACATAAAGAAATATACTTGTCCATACCATATCGGACCCACAATATATCCACCATATGATGGGATGAGCTTCGGGTCAACAGGACCTCCCTCTGTTGGGCCTGTCTGCTCCCAATCTGAAGCCTTCACTTTCTTCCTCTTCTGTGTCAGAGCCGAAACTTCACGAGCCACGTCAGGTCTTTTGTTACGAGACTCTGTAAATCACCGACATAAAACTGCCGGTCAACCCTTTCCCTTTCCCGTGACGAGGATGCTTGTCGGATCCACTAGCATGTGCCACAGGTGCCATAGGCACGGGCTGCTCCTTATCACCAGCATCATCACCCTCATCCTGATCATCATCACCACCATCAACATCATCATCACCTCTCTCTTCTGCCTCTCCCTCAATATGTAGGGATCCAATTCTTTCTTGCTCCTCGCCAACCCCCGTATCACCCTTAAAGCCAATATCACCCTCACATACCCTATCTGCAGGCCTTGGTACGTAAGGAACAGAAGATGAAACACCATACTCAGCATGAGAATACCCATGTGTGCTGCATGAAGAATCTTGAGGGGCGGTGCCAAACATCTGATAAAAAAACTCAGCCCCTATCTGCCTCGACTGACCAATAAACTCCCGTATAGACTCCTGGGTGGCAGATCTATATGGTATGCGAGGTCATATATTGGGAGCATGTAAGTATGGATCATATACTGTATCTGGGGGTGTGAAGATGGCTGTGCAAATCTATATAGCTCATAGGGCACAGGGGTCTGAGACAGATGGGGTTGGAGGGGAGGTCGAGATCTAAAAGGTACGGCCGGTGGTTAGATAGAAGACCTGCGTTCACCTGTACCATGATGGAAACCAGGTGCAAGATGGGTAGGAGTAGTAGGGAGGTCGGAGGTACTATGTCGCCCCTTCACACCTCTAGATGAAGCTGTGACAGTGCGCCCCTCAACGCGACCTGTCACGGATCATCATCTCCTCTACGGCCGCTAGGTCGAACCATCTATTATTTATTCAAACTCGTTAATAGCTGTTTATCACATATTTACTTTAATATCTATTATTATTTTATTATTTATTATTATCGGGATCTATTATTTCATTTATACTATTTCTTCGTACTATTATTATTCATCACTAATATTCTTTAGTAATAGTTATTAATTTATATATTATTCAATCTTACCTACTAAACCCTAAACCTAAGGCCATTCATCACTAATATTCTTTAGTAATATTCTTTAATAATAGTTATTAATTTATATATTATTCAATCTTACCTACTAAACTCTAAACTTAAGGCCAAGAATAACGATCAATTCAAATTAAAATTCAAATAGTTCAGCAATTACATAACACGTTTCCTTATTAAACACATAATTACAAGCAAACAATTTTAAACTAGTTAGATTTACTTTAAATGCACAAAATTCATTTCATATTATTTACAAAAACATATTCATACTCATATTAAAAATTAAAAATTATCACATAAAATATTTTAAACAACTAGTCACAGTCATTCTACATGTACAACATTAATTAAAAATTCAAATAATCATTTATGCACCAAAAAATAATTAATTATAAAAAAATAATAATTTGCACTTTCGCCAGGACTGGACGAAAGTGCATGGATACTTTTGCCCAAGCCAGCGAAAGTATGTGAGTACTTTCATCTGGCTAGGCGAAAGTTTCCATGCACTTTCGCTCCAGGCCGGCGAAAGTGCTCGAAAACAGCACAAATTTTTTTTTTTAAAAGTCTGATTTTTTTAATATTAAAGGGATATTTTCATGATCTAAACCGATAAAATTGTAAATAAATGAGAATAGATTGAACTAACCTTTTTTTGTTTTCAATTTTGATGGTCGGATCTTCCAAGATCTGAGATCGAAGTGAGGATTCCTAGAGAGAGTTTAGGGAAGAGAGAGGAAGTGTTTATGTGAAAATGAAAATTTTTGAATTTTTTCGAGTTATCCTTATAGTTTCCTAAGTTGACTTTATCGATACCCCAATTAAAGACTTACATTTAAAAAGGGGAAACAACTATTTTTTTACCCATCACAAATTTACATTTTGCGATTTTTATACAAAACTTTTTATTTAATTTTTATATGTACGTGAAAAAATTTTGATTACTAAAACTATTCCATCACAAATACAACGATTTCCGATCAAATACCCATATTTTAAAAATGTTCCACTAACCCAATAAGTGTTTACGGGTTAAATTTAAGTTATATCCAAACCCGACCCTATAATCCCAAAAAATAATTTAGACTACATTTTCTTTCCATTTGAGCAAATATAACCTAAGTTGCGTTTATTTTGATTATAGGATCAGCTTCTAATATAACTCGATTTTAACCCATTGAACATTTATTCGGTTTGAGAAAAACCTCCAAATTTCCAAATATTCCCTTGAAATATGGGCGGTCTAAGTACCGCTGAAACCATTGTATTTTAGTAACACGAAAATCTGAAATGTATAAATAAAAACTAAATCAAATACTTTATATAAGAATAGCAAAAATAAATTTGTAATGGTAAACATAGCTATTTTCCCTTTGAAAAAATCCATAGTCCCTCAAAATATTAAATTCGTGCCAACCCATTCTTCTGTCCACGTTTTGACAGCAACTCAAACATGTCAACCATTTGAGGTTTAATGAATACACAAAATATTTTTGTGGTTAATATGAAATTTTTTAAATTTAGAAAACAAAATGTTGAGATTTTTTTTAGGGAAAAAGAAAATTCCTCAAAATGCCCCTATAATCTTTACTTAAATTGCATCCTTTTCTTTTAACTTTTTTTTTTTGGTTACCCTAAACTAAAATTATGTACCAAAAATTAATTTGCCACCACAAAGTGCAGGGGTGTCACCCTAAAGATACAACGTGCCGTCCACATATGATGATTTTGATTCTTGTGTCTATTTCATAGAACTTCTATGTTTGATGCAAATTTTTTTTTTTTTAAAAAAAAACTATATGTTTGCATATGTCAATAACAGAAATTTCAAGAAAGTGCAACGTTAGGAAGAAAAGTATTTATCTCAAGTGAGATAGGAATCTCCCCTCAAAGGTGTGGGGCCGAAATCGTCAAGTACATCTTCTACTTTACTCTTTAGTACAAACATTCTATAGTAATTTTATTAACATAAATCCTATTAAATAGAAGATACACCATAAACTCTAAAAAATAAATATTAAAGAAATTACTATTAAATATGCACGAGACGATCTTATGTGCAAAGGTGTGCTTAAAGCAATTCTGGTGTTTGCAATGTCAGTCTTTCCTATAACAGATTTTTTAATTGATTTAATCACATCAGTTATAAGGAATTTCTCGTGGAGCCAAAATAAAGAAAGATTTATTACTTGATTATGTCTATCTAAAATTACATGACGTTTTCGGACTCAAGGACTCAAAGATCTAAGGGCTTTCAACTTGGTCGAATCGTCTAGTACATCCTATAATATAATAATTTTATTGATATAAATCTTATAGAATAAAAAATAAACCTAAATTCTAATAGATAAATCCGAGAAAATTTTACTACTAAAGGAGATATACTTCCTCAGTGCTTTCAACTTAGCTTTATTAGAAAAACAATCTCGAAAATTTTTATCAGAGCTTAAATCTTTGATGAGTCTAGTTTTCAAGGTAAGATATTACCCTTAAAACTCATTTTCCACAACTAAATACTAGGGTACGAGCGGAAGATACTTCTCACCTCTAGAAAAGTATTGTCCAAGGACGTTCGCATGAGTGTAATTCAATTGGTTTTGGGGTTGTAGAGTTGGTAACAAAGACCAAGATTTAAATCCTGACAGCGGCGATGTGGGAATTTCAACCTCTCCAATATGAGGGGTAGTTCCTTGTGCGCACCAGGGCTTGACCTCAAGTCTACAGGCCGCTGAGTCACCATGATTTATATCCTCCACGTGGGCATCGGGCAGTCTGGTGGGAGTCTTAAGGGTGAGGAATTTCGCTTTTTTGATAACAAGTATTGTCCAAGGACTATAAATAGCTCAACTTCGTTTAGTTTTTATTTTGAAAATTATTCCCCTTTTTAACTTGGAATTCACCTTTCTCTCACGAACAATTCACTCATCATGAACTCTAAGATAAAAATATAAAGTTAATCATATTAAAGTATCTTCACGTTTGTTGTAATTTTTAATTTAGTACCTAACGTTATTTTTGTAACATTTTAATACTTGACCTGATGGTCAAGGCTAATAATGTTATTTTTTTAAAGTAAGAAGTCACTTTTAATCTTGACCATTATAAAGTTAAGTTTATTAAAGTATCATGATTTTTGCTTATTTTCCTTTTATTATCTTTATATTGTTCTGTATATTTACCCAAAAAATATTGTTTTTGTACCCATATAATGATTATGTTGGACAAAATTTAGATTTTTGATTTGAAAATCTCAAACTGAAAAATAAATAAAATATAAATTTAGAGGAGAAAATTTGAATTTACCCATACTGGAAAACTCGAACAAAAACTGAATTAAGTTTTGGTTTGGCTGACATCAATTATTTAACTTTTTTCAAATAATCCACACTCCTAATTTGTATCCATAGTGTTGGTATTTTATAACTAAATAGCCAGTTTTATTAATAGTATTACTTTAAGTCACAGTAAAAAATATTGAATTAAAATTAAGGCGCTTGAATTTGTTTTTAGCTATTTTTTACTCAGTAACTCACATCTATTTTTAGACATAATTTATTTTAAACTAAAAAATCAGTCCAAGTTAAAATGATAATAAAATAAAGATTTTGATATGAAAATACAAAAACAGTATTTTGGTAAGGAAAGAAAATTTTGGTGATGTCATCTAATAGAAGGTACTAAACTACAAAAAAAAAAAAAAAATAACGTTAAGGTATTAAAGTGAAAAATATGTCAAACGTTAAGATACTTTAGTGTAATTAACCCTAAAAATATACCCTCTTTTCAAAATAAAAATCAATCCAATTAGAGAAGTAGGGGTCTAGGGATGGCAATGTGGAGGGTCCAATCGGGTATCTACCCACCCCTAACCTATCTAAACCCATTTGACTCCAGTTTGATTGGAGATTCTGTTGGGGATGGATTTTAAATTTGTACCCAAGGTTGGAGATGGGTTGGGGGTGGGGATCAGGTTCTTTCCATCCCCACCCATCTCCACCCATCTTTATTATATATATGTATTAAAGATAAAAAAAACAGAAAAATAAAAACTAACATTATTCTAATCCTAAGCCTTAGTGTCTCAGTCTAACCCTCTCAATCTTGGCCTCTCCCTCAGCCCTTACCCTCTCAACTCTCAACTCAGCCGCCCCTCCACCGCATCTGCCATCACTATCCGTGAACCGAGAGGTTCGAGTCCGAGACCTTCATCAACGAACCACTTATTCAGCTAGACCTTCATCAACCAACCACATCAACAGTCGCTGCTCTAGGAAGAAGAACCTCTCATCCCTACGCCGCTTCTTGTTGTGTGAAACCTCAATTGTGATTTTCAAGACAAAAAATAGCTTCGACACAACTACCAGTATTGCTATTCTTCGATAATATCTCTATCTTCCTTTTCTCTTTACATATTTATAGAAGTATTTATATCTAATTTTCTTTATTTGGATGATTTGGTTACTGGCTTTGAATCAAAAGAACGAAAAAGGTAGCTGTTTTTTCGTTCAAGGCTTATGAAACTCTTGTTTAATTGAACATGAGAGTAGTTTTGTTGAGTTTATGCATTTCTTTTTCCAGATTTTTAATCGATGCTATCTTTATTACCTGAATTTTATTATGGGTTCTGTTTGAAGTTCATTTCTTGAATTTTTTGAGTTATGATCTATGTGTTTTAACTTTGTGAGATTCGGGTTTACTTTGCAACATTCCTAATTTTTGGGTTAAATTATTTAGGCTGGTCAGTTATGTTTCACTTATGCTTTTTGATTTCTGATCAATTTGCTTTTGTTTTCTTTTTCCTTTTAATATTGTTTATGATGTTTCATTTGGGTGAAGGTTGAATGCCAAACTTTGTAAATTACATAGTTGGTTAGTTGTATATCTATGTATGCAGATATTGAGTCTTATACTAGTTCAAAGTCTATTGGAATGAGTCTTGTGGTTAATTTGTTTCCTGGATTTTACTTGGGACATTTTCTTGTGGATTGGATGTTCAACTATATTATAGGCTGATTATGAAAGTTTTCCTTACCTATATTCAGTTTAAATTACAACCATTAGAGCTACTGTATATTTATGTTTTTTTATTTATATTTTAATTTTGATCAATGACGATTTCGACAAACTTGCCACTTGTGCTTTTGAAGATTATTCATTCTTGTTATTCTACTTTTATTAGTGCACTCATGTTTTTGAACTTTTTCATGGTTTTGTTATTGAACTTATGTTATTGGACGCACACGGTTGGACTTTTTATTTGAAAGGATTATTACTTGTATTATTTTTTTGAGTTTTAATTTATTTGATTTTGTAGCGTGCGTATTATTATTTAATGTTTAACATCCCCACTTGGATCCCCAATTACCAAGTGGGTTTTGCGGGGATGAAGCTATATTTCATTCCCAATTGCAGGGATGGGTTGGGGACAAGTTTTAATTACAGGAGGTTGGGTTAGGGATAGAGATAAATTTTATATCCAAGCATAGGGATGAATTGGGGATGGGAACAAAATAGGGAGGTAGGGATTGGGCCGGGGTTAGTGTACCCAACCTAACCCGCCCCCATTGCCACCCCTAAGGTCTAATGGATTGGTGCACTAGAACACGAATTGTGGTTGGACTGGTCTTTAGTTGTCGAGACCATTCAGTACTAAATTGTTACTATATCAAACACACTCGGCCTCTATTCTAAGGGTTGCAAACCACCATCTAATCCGAGGTATTGACTGCTACAAAGTAAATGTTGAATGTTGATACCGTAATGCAGAATGGCAAAAGTAGCAATTCGTAACACTGAGATTGACTTTGTTAAACAATTAATTTTATAAACCCAATTAATTGTGTGTAAATTCTAGAGTAAATGACATAACGAATAGCTTGGAAAAACTTAAATAAGGTTGACTATGCAGACATTTCATATTTAGGGAAGAAATATCCATTATTTGCGCAAATTATACTATAGAATCGGGTACAAACTATGTGTTCCCAATTAGTGAAACTACGTATCTTTTAATAAGTGTTATAATTTAATTTTAATTAAAATTTCTCCTTTATTTCTTCCACTCACGTGCCTTTTATTTGTAAAGGGATTTGATTTTTTTCTTTCCATCTACTAGGATTTCTGCTTGTCACGATCTGTGCGATCAGATTCTCTTGATCATCGGCTTTTTAATCTTTCTCGTTGTTCGTTAATTTTTCAACATCGGTTTGTAATTGATCATCTGGAATTTTTTTTGGTGGAGAGTTGTGAAAAAAATGTCTATTATGTCGTCTGTTGATGTGGAGAATGTGAATTATAATGTTTTCAACCATTCTTCATGTGAAGATGATGTTTTGGCGCTTTTAGAATTATTGGAGAAAGGAGTTTCACGTAAGAGATTGTCTTTTTTCCCGTTGGTTGTTTTTTTGGTGATTTATGTGTTGTTGTATGTATGTGTGTCTAGTTTATAACTAGTTGTGCCTAATTTTTATAACTAGTGGAACCTTCAACTTTTCAATTTTATTTTATATTAGATGTTTTTTTGTAAAGTTTTTTGTCTTTTCAACCTTATATAACTTTTAATATGGCTGGGGGTTGTTTCATTATATTTTATTATATATTTGAACTTCAATAGATAATTGTGCATACTTTTTAACTAAGTGTGCCTAATTATATAACTATGTATACCTACTTTGTAAGTAATAATGCATATGTTTATAACCAGTGGATCACCTTCAACTTTTTTTTTCTATATTTAGATTTTTTTGTTAGTTTTTATATAAATATTTTTTTTTGCGTTTTTAACCTTATATTACTTTTAATATGGTTGGGGTTGTGTAATTATATTTTATTATGTATTTGAACTTCAGTAGTTAGATGTGCTTACTTTTGTAACTGAGTGTGTCTAATTATATAACTATGTGTGCCTACTTTTATAATTAATAATGTCTGTTTATAACCAGTGGAACCTTCAACTTTTGTGTTTTGTTTTTATATTCAGATGTTTTTTGTTGGTTTTTATGTAAATTTTTTTGTATTTTCAGCCTTATATTACTTTTAATATATAGCTGGGAGTTGTTTCATTGTATTTTATTATATATTTGAACTTCAGTAGTCAGTTGTGCCTACTTTTGTAACTGAGTGCGCCTAATTATATAACTATGTATGGCTACTTTTATAAGTATGCCCATATTTATAACTGCTGGAACCTTCAACTTTCTTGTTTTGTTTCTATATTTAGATTTTTTTGTTAGTTTTTATGTAAAGTTCTTTTTTGTGTTTTCAACCTTATATTACTTTTAATATGGTTGGGGGCTGTTTCATTATATTTTATTATGTATTTGAAATTCAGTAGTTAGTTGTGCCTACTTTTATAATTGAGTGTACCTAATTTTATAACTATGTGTGGCTACTTTTATAAGTAACAATGTCTATGTTTATAAGTAGTGGAACGTTCAACTTTTTTGTCTTGTTTCTATATTTTAGATGTTTTTTGCTGGATTTATGTATATATGTTATGTGTTTTAACCTTATTTTTCTGTTGAATGTTGTTGTTATGGAAATCTCTAATAAAGTTTCGTTGGTTCGAATTGTTGTAGCATTTGAGGAAGATACATTCTGCTTGTATAATGATTATGCATTCAGATTAGCATAACGACAAACGAAAGTTCAAGAAGGAAGCACTATGAAGTATTTGAAACAGTTTTATTGTTATAAACAAAGAAAGAAGTGTGATGGAGAGAAGAGGTGAATGTTCGGAAATACATAGAAGAAGGGTTTAGAACGATAAAGGGTAATATGATTGCTGAAGTGAGACCTTACTATGTTGATAATTCAGATAATGAAGGTAGATCTTCTAATATTAAATATCCAGTTGGAAGACATGCAAAAGGAGAATGTAATGTAAGGAAGAAGAGCATTGCAAGATAAAGTGCAATCAAGCAAAAGGGAGGAGGAAGAGTCTTTAATGCATGCTTCAAGAATTAAAATGGTTGTCCAATTGTCCATGAACAATAAAGCTTTAGGGAGGGTTGTAAATGCTCTAAGTAGTGAATGCCAGCTTAGTTTAGGAATTTTTAACTCTAGCAATGTGGAACCTTCAAGTATTTTGCAGATATTCATAAATTTTATGTAGATTTTATAATTTCATTACTTGAAGACTTTGTTTGGTACAATTTGTATTTTTTGGTTTTAGATATTATATGTGTCAAATATTTTTGGAAAGTGTGTTCCGATAGTTTAAATTATTGCTAATTTTTGTAAACAGGGATGCCTACTTTTATAACTATGTATGCCTAGTTTTGTAACTAAGCGTACCTAGTTTTCTAATTAAGTATTCCTTTTATATGGTGTGATATTCAAGTAACATTTTTTGTATATGTAGCTTATTTTTTTGAGTTGCATTATTAGATTTTATGATACCGTTTTATGTTTTTATACCTTATAGGTGTTTCAATATGGTGGGAAAAAGTGTCTTGATACTTCAATACGACTTCAAACTTCTGTAAACAAGCATGCTTACTTTCATAACTGAAAGTACCTGTTTTTATAATTGAGAGTACTTACTTTTATAACTTTGTGTGCCTTCAATATTATGTGTTGTGCAAGTGGCATTTTTTGCATATGTATATGGTTGTTTACCTGTATTGTTGGATTTTTGTGGTCATTTTTGTGTTTTTATACATTGTGGGTGTTCCAATATGTGTGGTGAATATGTTTCATGATACTTTAATACGATGTCGAACTTATGGGTGTGCCTACTTTTATAAGCGGAAGTGCCTATTTTTATAACAGAGAGTTTCCAGATTTAATACTAAGTGTTTTTCACTGTTGTGTGTGTTAGCCTAAACAAGTAGAAGATCATCTAAGTACAAAAAACTATAGATATGTATTAATAATATATTAATTATATTTTATATGATCTCACTTAATGTCTCTCTTGTAGTACTCAAATGTTGCAACTTGTACACTCTCTCTCGCAACATTGATCTCATACATGATTATAGTATACATAAACTTGGCTCTTAGTGATTGGATGACTTTTGCATTTTTCTTTGTCTCTTTCAGCAATGTATCTCAGTTGCCTACTGTCTTTGGCCCTTGTATGTCTCTATGTGCCACTGGTGAATCATGTCGAGCTTTTGTTCGCTAGTCTTCCATCTGATTACTGTTAGAAGACATTCAAATGGTTAGTGTGAGTAGGAATGCCAATTTTTATAATTGCAAGTGCCTACTTTTATATCTATTAGTATCTATGCTGAAAAAACATGTATAATGCATCGGTACCTTATTTGGTAACAATTGGTGCTCATTTTTATAAGTAGGGTATAGAGTTTTCATAACCAAGAATGACTATAATGTTAAACATGCAACCTTTTTTATTGTAAATATGTGTACCTACTTTTGTAACATGGTGTGCCTTATTTTTTATAACTCTGTGTGTCTACTTCTAAAATTATGTGTGCATACAATCTATAATATACGTACTTGGCCTACTTCATGTATTGGTGACCTTTTTAATGATAATTGGTGCTTATTTTTACAAGTAGGGGTACAAATTTTTCATAACCAATAGTGACTATAATGTTAAACATGAAAAATGGTTGACTATAAATAGGTATGCCATATTAAATAACTGTGTGTGCCTACTTTTACAACTATATGTACCTACAATGTATGTCATACATAATTGTCATAATTTATTAATTAGTAGCCTTTTTAAGGACATTGATGCTCATTTTTACAAGTAGGTGTACAAATATGTCATAACCAATAGTGATTATAATGTTAAACATGCAAAATTGTTGAAAGTAAGTAGATGTCTTACTTTTGTAACATGATGTGCCTTATTTTACAACTGGCTATACGTTATTTTATAATTATGCGTGCCTACAGTGTATGAAATACATAGTTGACCTACTTTATTCATTGGTGGCTTTTTTTAATGAGGATTGGTACTCATTTTTACAAGTAGGAGTACACAAATTTCATAACCAACAAGGACTATTATGTTAAACATGCAAAATTGTTGACTGTAAGTAGGTGTGCCTACTTATATAACACGTTGTGCCTTATTTTATAACTGTATATGCCTATTTTTACAACTATGTGTACCTATAATATATGACATACATGTAAACATTCTATACACTTAAATGGACAACAAATCACAAAAAATAGTTATTAATATGTATAGGAGTGTGTGAAAATTCAACATATACGAACATTCAACAGGAAATTAATAGTTATTTTGCCACTCTACATGATTAATGGACCATAAAACATTAAAAAAAAATCTATGTCGAAGTTTAAAACACCCAAATCAATCACAAAAACCCAATAATATGATCAAATACAAATATATGAAGGAAAAACCTTCGATGATGCCTGAAACAAAACATAAACTATATAAACTATTTGTCGTAGTTTTTTTTTTGTTGAAACTACAACTTCCAAGTTAATTTACTTGTTGTCGCCACTATTACTTGAAGAACTTGTTGTGTTACTTGAAGAACTCATCTTTTTATGATTTTTCGTTCACAAAGATGCAGGATTTAGTGTAGAATCGAAGCGTGAAATAAAGAAAACTGACAAAATTAGTTGTTGAGAAGTGAAATTTAGTGAAAAGTCGCCTAGAAATCGCCTTGAGAATTGCTTCTGCAGCTGCATAGGGTTTTTGGGAGGGAACTAAAGGTTTTGTTAAAATAGCGCGTGTAATCTATGCACGAGTGATGATAGTGGAATTAACTTTTTTCTCAATTTTCCTGATTAATTGAGACTATGTCATTTTTGGACGGGGCACACCTAGCAAAGTATGCCCGGGTCATGGTATAATGACTGCATTATTTGTACTCCCATATTATACAAGACCCATATCTTTTAATAAATGAAAGGGTTAATTACACTAAAGTACCCGTAGCTTTCTTTTTGCATTTTTGTACCTTCGTATATTCTTTATTGCAGTTAAGTGCCTTATGTGAGTTGACATGAGTGAAATGATTTTTCAGACAAAAATACCCCCTTTTAATAAATAAATGTACTCTTATTTTAGTAGAAAAAAATGTACAAATCATTCTTCTACGTCCAATAGAGTTTCATCACAATTGAAAGATGGTCACATTTAACAATATAAATGTAGACTTATAGTTTCAATATCAAGCACACCATAAAAGAAATCAAGTAATTATAATAGGCAATGAATTTTTTGTATAAGCACATAAATATTATATATATATATATACGAGTATCATGTATGTTGCATTCAAACATAATAAACTTTTGGTAAAATTAAAATTATTATCTATTTTATCTAATTTCTTTTTATTGGTATCTTTTCCAACATAGTTATATTCAGTTTATTTTAAATAATTTTTGTTGTTTTCTTTTGCTTAAAGACCTAATGTAATTTTTATTTTAATTATCTTCTACGTAACTTTTAAATAACTATCTAATTAACAAAGACCCTCCAAATCCTCCAATATGTAGTAACTCTCAATTTTTATTTTTATTATGTTCTACGTAACTCCTAACTAGCTATCTAATTATCAAACACCCTCAACTCCTCCATGTATTAAGATGCTAACATGTACTTTAAAAATAATCATTTCAAATTGTTAGCCCTAAGGGCATTAATACTTATGTTTTTATTATGATTAACATATGCTTGTGTGAGTATTTTAGCTAACCCTTCATAGAACAAAAGAAGTACCTATGAAGTCTCAAAGTCTACAAGCAAAAGATCTTGTTGATGAGGACAAAATGGAGAAGAAGAGACCAAGCCATTCCAAGATCAAATCATTGAAGACATTGAAGGCATTGTCTTTGGTAGAGTGAATTAGGTACTACCTTGTAAACTCCCTAGTCTTACTCTTTGATTAATTGATCATATATGAAGCTCCCTGTATGATTTTCTAAGATATAATCTTTTGTTAAAATCTAAGTATTCTTGACTGAAGATGTTTTGGAAAGTTTTTCTTCTCTTTAAAATGATTGTCAAGAATACATGCTTTTGAAACAAGGAAGAAAGTTTTTGTTTTAAAAAGAAAGTTGGCTGAGGAAAACAAGAATTCGGCAGTCCGGTTTTAGAACCGGTCGTCCATTTTTCCAAAGTAAAAAATTCAGCAGTCCGTTTTTTAGAAAATCAAGTCCGAATCTTTCTGTTCAAAAACTCGGTCATCCGGTTTTAAAACCGGCCGTCCGATTTTCCTATAAATCAAAATTCGGCAGTCCGTTTTCTAGCTTGAACAAGTCCGAATCTTTCTGTTTTAAAGAACCGGCAGTCCGTTTTCAGGAACCGGTCGTCCGGTTTTTGCTGTTACTGTATAAATATTACCGTTGCACAGAATGCAACGGTCATTTCTGAAAAGCAACGGCTATTTTCTAAATGCAACGGACTTGTGCTTCAAGACTCTATATAAACACTTAATTATCAGCCATAAAAAAAGAAGTTTGGTGAAATATTGATTGAGAACATTTAAGACTTTTAAAGAGCTTCAAAAGTACATTTTATTACAAATTATTTTCAATCCCAAACAAAAATACTTCTTGAGCTTCATTGTTGATCATCCATCAAAGAAGAAGAAAAGAGGTGCTTGTAGAAGTATTCCATTGAGTTGTATCTTCCTCTTCTCAAGCTCATTTGGTAACATTGTTCCTTACTCTTTCTATTCTTTTATTGTGATCAAAGGTTTGTGGAAAACCCTTTGGGTGATCCTTTGATATATTTGTTGTATTGTTGTGTTTGAGGTTCTTGTGTAAAACCCTTGGAGGGTGATCCTCATTGTGTTGTTGTGTAACCGACTTTGAAGTTAGTGGATTTGTGAAATCCTTGGGTTGAGTCTCAAGGTAGTGGATGTAGCTCTTTGAGAGAGTGAACCACTATAAATTGTTGTGCATATTCTTAAAGCTTAATTCTATGCTCATTTCTTAATTGCCAAAACTATAAGATTTTGTTTGGTGTGGTTTCTCATCAAAAAGAGTTTTAGAATTCTTTCACAAACAAATTGGAGGTTTATCTTTCTAATCACACAAAAAAAGATTTTTTCAAAAATTAGCCAAAAATCTTATTCACCCCCCCCTCTAAGGTTTTTTAATTGGTATCAGAGCAGGGCTTCTCTAGAAAAGGACTAACACCCTTGAAGCAAAAGATCTTTATTTTACAATGGCTAATATTTCTAGTTTACCATATGTAGAAGGCTCTTCTACAAATAGACCTCCTCTTTTCGATGGTACAAATTATACTTTTTGGAAATCTAGAATCAAAATATATATTTGCTCTATTAACTTTAATCTTTGGAGCATTGTAGAGAAAGGACCTTATGTTCCTATAAAGGATGGAATAGTCAAGAAGGTCGAAGAATATGATGAGCTTGACTCAAGGAAGATGACTCTAAACTTTCAAGCTATGAACATATTGAGCTGTGCCTTGGATGCTAATGAATACAATAGAGTGAGCGGATGCGACTTGGCTCATGAAATGTGGAAGTTACTTGAAGTAACTCACAAAGGCACCAATCAAGTGAAGGAGTCTAAGTTGGCTATGTTGGTGAGAGATTATGAGCTGTTCATGATGAAACAATATGAAAGCATTAGTGACATGTTCACAAGGCTCACCAACATGACAAATGGCCTAAAGGCGTATGGAAAAGAGTACACAAGGGGAGAAGTAAATAGAAAGATTCTTGATTCACTCCCAAAAGCATGGCAACCAAAAACTCTTGCCATTGAGGAATCAAAAGAGTTAAGACAACTTCCTATTGAAGAACTCATAGGATCTCTCCTCAACTATGAGATGAAAATAAAAGGATTAGATGAAATAGAAGATGAAGACAAAGGAAGAAAAGGCATAGCACTCAAAGTGAATGTTGATGATCATACATGCTCGTCAAACAATGAAGATGAGATTGAGGATATGGCCTTGGTAATGAGGAAATTTAAAAGATTTTACAAGAAAGACTTCAACAAAAGAGGAAAGAATCCTCCATTCAAGAAAAGAGGACAAAGTTCATCACTCTTCAAGGCTAGATGCTTTAAATGCAATAGCACCGACCATCTTGTAACCGATTGTTCCAAAACTATTGAAAAAGAGAAAGAAGCATTGGAAGAAAAGCTTGAGGCATTAAAGAAAAAGAAGAAAGGCAAAGGCCTAATTGGTGCATGGGATCAAGATACAAGTGAAAGTGAAGGTGATGAAAAGGGAAACATATGCTTCATGGCATTAGAAAATGAGGTACAATCTTCACCCTCTAACTCTTCTAGTATCCTTGATGATGATTGTGATGTTGATCCTAGTTTAATGCTTATTGAAATTTATGATGAGTGCAAAAAGGTTACTAAACGAAACAAAGATTTGAAAAGCAAAACTCAATTTTTATTAGATGAGAATTCAAGACTCATTTGTGAAAATAAAGCTATTCTTGAATCCTTGGAAGTTTTGAAGAAAGAAAAAGAGTGTTCAAATGATGACTTTCAAAAACTTGTTTTAGAAAACAAAAACCTTTGTGAAAAGATTTCCTTTCTTGAAAAATGTTTGGTTGATTATGATGTCTTAAAGAAAAAGGTGAGTGATCTCACTCTATGTGTTGAAAAGTTCACAAAAGGAAAAGAAAATTTTGAAAAACTTCTTGGCTCTCAAAGATCACCTTTTAACTAAAATGGTATTGGATATAATCATTCCAATATTTTTTCTAAACAAACACGTTTTGTAAAAGCCTCCTCATCCCGTTCACACTTTTGTTGTACTTATTGTGAAAAGAGTGGTCACAAAGCCACAAAATGTTTTATAAAAAGAAAGATTGAAATGGGAGTAAAAATCGTTTGGAAAACAAAAGAAAATCCAACTAACATTCATGGACCCAAAAAGATGTGGGTACCAAAAGACTTTTCTACTTCTTTTTTGTAGGAACACAAGTCAAGGTCATCTAAGTGGTACTTGGATAGCGGATGCTTAAGACACATGACCGGATATGCATCCCTCATGAATGAACTAAGAAAAACCGAAGGTGGTTTTGTTACTTTTGGAAGGATCATCGGTATAGGTAACATTGCATATAGTTTATCTTCTTTAATTAAGGAAGTGCCTTTAATTGATGGTTTGGAGTTTAATTTATCTAGTATTATATTGTGTGATTATGGTTACAAAGTTGTTTTTAAAAAGGTGAATCTTCTTTTATCATAAAGCAAGCTTGTGAACAAAACTTTTTTTTTGTTTTTTGATAAGAAGTGATAATGGGTGAGAATTCAACAACCAAGATTTTACAAAACCTCTTTCAAAAGTTCGTTTTTGCTACTTAAGGAAATTACTTGGTATAGGGAGACTTAATGAGTAATGTGTGTTGCTTGTATTTGTTTTTCCCTTATTTTCCGCCTAGCTGATGTTTTAAACAAATTCGGACGCCTCTTTTAAAATTAGGACGTCCGGTTTTAAAACCGGACTCATACTTCACCTTTAAAAAAATTCCAGCGATATTCGGACTCTCAAACCGGACGCCTGAACAAAAACTCGGACGTCCGAATTCTTCAAAATCTAAAAAACCGGAAGACCGATTTTAACAAACGGTCGACCGAATTCTTGAATTAGGGTCGGGTTGCGGTTTAAAATCAGACTTTTTCTCAAAACTCTTCACATTTTTCTCAACTCTTTCTCACTCTCTCGACCGAAAACCTTCCTACGCATAAGACCCGTCCGATTTCTTGTTCCGATTTTCAATTTTCTTCTTCTTTTTCTTCAAATTCATCTATTATCACAACAAAGAAACTATTTTTCTCTCTGATTACTATCTACCAATCTCAAAACTCTTCATCTCCTCACAAAACCCTACCCAAGAAATTCTTCAAAAATGGTTAAAACAAAGAATGCTCAAGTTGGTCAAGGGCAAAATCCTGAAGAAGGAGGTACCAGTAGAGGGAAAGGAAAGGGAAAAAGAGTACGTTCTGGAACTGGGGCTTCTGCTGCTAGGGTTTCAAGGGTTTCAGAAAGGTTTATTTCAGTAAAGGAAGCTACCAGGTTTGAAGAATGGACTAGGAATCGACGAAAAATTGCTCCGGGTCATAGAGTGGACTTACATGATATGCAAGGTATGGAGGCTATTCCTCATCTTTTTGAAATGATTGGTTGGATACCTCTGTTGATTGTCAATGAACTTTATTATGTGGATATGATATATGAATTTTATGCTAATCTCCACAAAGGAAGAATTGAAAAGGTAAATAATGTCTCACATCAATGGATTGTGACTAGAATTGGGGGAAGGGATATTGCATTTGATGATAGACTGTTGAATGAAATTTTGGATACCCCTCAAGATGGCATAAGATTTTACACCAAGAACAAAAAATGCTATGATCCAAATTTATACAGTGAAAAACGATTTGCAGAAATTTTCACTAAGGGAGAGGTATTAAAAAGACATGATGATAGAAATGTTAACAAACTGGATGCTTATGGGAGAGTGCTCCATCACATGATATCTAACATCATCATTCCAAATGTTGGGCACAAATCATCTATCACCAACATGCACGCATTTGTGATGCTAGCCTTGCATGAGCATAGGAGAATGAATTTTGGATTCATGGCTATAGAACATATGCTAGCTGCACAATCTTCCCAAATGAAATGCTTGCCGTATGGTTGCTTTATCACAAAAATCCTCCAACACTTTGTGATCAATTTGGTTGGGATGGGTAGTCACATTGGACCTGGCAAGATATATACTTAGCAAACCTTTAAAAGAATGGGGTTTGAGAAAGATGAAGATGGAACATTCATCCGAGGTGGACAAGATGTTGCTGACAGTGATGATGAAGATGATGACGATCCAGAGGACATGGATATCGAAGAAGAGGACAGTGATGAGGAAACAGAGGCTGAAATACAAAGAAGAGAAACAAGACAAAAGAAACGACAAGAAAGAACAGAGGAAGGTTCATCTTCGGGGAGCATGAGTCATCTGATGGATATGATAGCCTCTCTCCAAACATCAATGAACACCCGATTTGATGCATTCGACGGTCGCTTTGAGGCTTTAGATGGGAAAGTCTCCAACATTCAAGAAAGGCTTGATACATTGGACCAAAAAATGACCGATACACAAGAACGGGTTAAGAGACTTGAGCAAGGAGGAGGAGATAGAGATGATTGAGACTTATCTTATAAAACCTTTTCTTTCTCTTTCTCGTTTTGTCCGTAACTCTTTTCAAACTCCTGATTTCATTTTCTTAATAATATGATTTTTCACTTGCTTATGTCTACTCATTTGCTTTTGTTATGCTAATGCTATTCTTCTTTGATTGATTGGCCTTTATTGTTATGGACTTCATGATGATACCTTTAATGTTGAAAGTCCTACTACTACCTCTTCTATGATCCCTTGGCACTTCTCTCCTGAAACTTTTTCATTTATGACAAAAGGGGGAGAAAATAGTGCAAGATGTAAGGGGGAGATATCTTGGTTATATGGTGCTTATATGTATTATTGATGGCATTTTTACAACTTATGGTGTTTATATTGATTATTTTGCAGCTTATGCCTTGTGATGTTATGGTACTAAGGGCTTTTTGGTTTTAATTGATCTTGTAATACTCTTTAGCCATATTTGTCATAGCAGCATGTGTTTAGGGGGAGTAAGTTTTTGGTGATTGTTGTGCTTTGCTCTTACTATTGATTTTTTGAAGCATCACCATACTTTACTCCTGCTCTTTTGTTCTTCTTGCATATGTGTTTGTCATAATCAAAAAGGGGGAGATTGTTAGCCCTAAGGGCATTAATACTTATGTTTTGATTATGATTAACATATGCTTGTATGAGTATTTTAGCTAACCCTTCATAGAACAAAAGAAGTACCTATGAAGTCTCAAAGTCTACAAGCAAAAGATCTTGTTGATGAGGACAAAATGGAGAAGAAGAGACCAAGCCATTCCAAGATCAAATCATTGAAGACATTGAAGGCATTGTCTTTGGTAGAGTGAATTAGGTACTACCTTGTAAACTCCCTAGTCTTACTCTTTGATTAATTGATCATATATGAAGCTCCCTGTATGATTTTCTAAGATATAATCTTTTGTTAAAATCTAAGTATTCTTGACTGAAGATGTTTTGGAAAGTTTTTCTTCTCTTTAAAATGATTGTCAAGAATACATGCTTTTGAAACAAGGAAGAAAGTTTTTGTTTTAAAAAGAAAGTTGGCTGAGGAAAACAAGAATTCGGCAGTCCGGTTTTAGAACCGGTCGTCCGTTTTTCCAAAGTAAAAAATTCGGCAGTCCGTTTTTTAGAAAATCAAGTCCGAATCTTTCTGTTCAAAAACTCGGTCATCCGGTTTTAAAACCGGCCGTCCGATTTTCCTATAAATCAAAATTCGGCAGTCCGTTTTCTAGCTTGAACAAGTCCGAATCTTTCTGTTTTAAAGAACCGGCAGTCCGTTTTCAGGAACCGGTCGTCCGGTTTTTGCTGTTACTGTATAAATATTACCGTTGCACAGAATGCAACGGTCATTTCTGAAAAGCAACGGCTATTTTCTAAATGCAACGGACTTGTGCTTCAAGACTCTATATAAACACTTAATTATCAGCCATAAAAAAAGAAGTTTGGTGAAATATTGATTGAGAACATTTAAGACTTTTAAAGAGCTTCAAAAGTACATTTTATTACAAATTATTTTCAATCCCAAACAAAAATTCTTCTTGAGCTTCATTGTTGATCATCCATCAAAGAAGAAGAAAAGAGGTGCTTGTAGAAGTATTCCATTGAGTTGTATCTTCCTCTTCTCAAGCTCATTTGGTAACATTGTTCCTTACTCTTTCTATTCTTTTATTGTGATCAAAGGTTTGTGGAAAACCCTTTGGGTGATCCTTTGATATATTTGTTGTATTGTTGTGTTTGAGGTTCTTGTGTAAAACCCTTGGAGGGTGATCCTCATTGTGTTGTTGTGTAACCAACTTTGAAGTTAGTGGATTTGTGAAATCCTTGGGTTGAGTCTCAAGGTAGTGGATGTAGCTCTTTGAGAGAGTGAACCACTATAAATTGTTGTGCATATTCTTAAAGCTTAATTCTATGCTCATTTCTTAATTGCCAAAACTATAAGATTTTGTTTGGTGTGGTTTCTCATCAAAAAGAGTTTTAGAATTCTTTCACAAACAAATTGGAGGTTTATCTTTCTAATCACACAAAAAAAGATTTTTTCAAAAATTAGCCAAAAATCTTATTCACCCCCCCCTCTAAGGTTTTTCACAAATTAATTATTTCTCTATGTAACTCCTAATATAATATTGCTCTTATATGGTTAAATGTATTTAACAAATAATTCTCATGACTTATCATTTTATTTATGAAATTTTTTACTATCCAATATGTAATTAACTCCTAAATATAATAATTTTTTACTTCTATATGTAAATACCTTTACAAAAAATTCTTTCAAGCTATTCTTTTCTCCATATAATTTTTATCCGCCTCTAACATTAGTTAACTTTATTGTTCAAAAAACATTAGTTAACTTTAATTAGTTATTAGTTTTCTTATATTTTTATTAGTTATATATGGTTTGAATTTTAACTTTTCTTTTTAGGAAAAAGAAGAAGCTTATATTAAATCTGCTTGAACAATAGTAGAGATACAAAGTGGCACTACCTCCATCCAAACATTGGAGGAGAAAGTTAAAATGGCCTTAGCGACCAAAGAATATACTGGCACATTGGCACTACGTCGTACAAAAGATAAAGAAATATTAAGCTAAAGATAAAGAAATATTAAGCTTGTTAACTAAGGAGAAAATTTGTTTATGGATATGCTTCAAAGAGCAAGGGCTCCAAATTGAGACTTGAGCTAGTCAATAATCCCTTTACAATCACTTTCAACCACTTTCAACAACGAAATGGAAAAACCAGATCTCTCTGCCAAACGAAGACCCTCACAGATAGCTACTGTCTTCGCATGCTCCAGCGAGGGTGAGTGCACCAGCTTCCTTGTAAAAGAAATCTAGACCTACCCCCGGTGATCTCGAATAAGGCCCCCAATACCATAACTATCCATATTCCATGCAGCATCAACATTGAGTTTGAATTTAATTTGTTTAATTTTTTTAAATTTATGTATTGCAGACAAAATATTTTAACTTTTAAAATTCATTATTTCTTTTACTTACAAATTTCATATAATTTTTATTTTACGTATCTTCTACGTAAATCTTAATAGTTATCTAATTATTAAAGACCTTTCAACTCCTCCATATATTTAACTCCTAATTTTTATTTTTATTTTGATTTTGTTATTTTTAACTCTTAATATAGTTATCTAATTATTAAAGACCCTCAACTCCTCCATGTATTAATCTTCTATTAATATCTAGTATTAATAAAGGAAGGGATGTGTATGTTTAATTTATTAAGAGATCTAAATTTATTTAGAAGTGCCAAGGGCATATTAGGAAGATTAAAAAAGTAAGAAACTCAAATAAGTAAATCATCATACCCCTTTAAAGCCTTTTATACAAGTAAATCATCATGACCCCTTTATGCATACACACACACATATATATATATATATGTGTGTGTATGTGTGTGGGCAAATTATACTATGGACCTGGGTATACATAGTTACGTGTTCTCACTTAATGAAACTACATAGGTTTGATTAGGTTTTATAATTTAATTCTAACTAAAACTGCTCCTTTATTTCTTCTTCTCACGTACGTCTTGTCTGAAAAGAAAATCGTTTTTTCCTCCCCTGTTCTCGCGATTTGTGCGATCAGGATTCATCGATCACCGACATTTCAATCTTCCTAATTCTTTGATAATTTGTCAGTAGCATCTGTAATTGATCGTCTGGAATTGGTTTTTGATGGAGAATTGTGAAAAATGGCATGTTATGTCGTTTGTTAGTGTGGAGAATGTGAATTGTGATGTTTTCAACCCTTCTCTGTGTGAAGATGGTGTCTTAGTACTTTCAGAATCATTGGAGGAAAAACTTTCACGTAAGACATTGTTTTTTCCCCATTGGTTTTTGTTTTTGTGATTTCTGTGTTGTTGTATATATCTGTGCCTCGTTTTATAGCAAGGTGTACTAATTTTGTAAATAGGTGTGCCTAGTTTTATAACTAGTTGTGCCTATAGTTATAACCATTGGAATAATCAACTTTTTTGTTTTGTCTCAATATTTAGATTTTTTTTGTTGGTTCTTATGTAAATTTTTTTTTCAATCTTACATTACTTTTAATATGGTTGGGGGTTGTTTCATTACATAATATTATTTATTTGAATGTCAGTAGATAGTTGTGTCTACTTTTGTAACTGAGTGTGCCTACTTTTGTAGCTGAGTGTGCCTACTTTGATAAGCAACAATGCCTATGTTTATGACCAGTGAAACGTTCAACTTTTTCTGTCTTGTTTCTATATTTTAGATATTCTTTTTGGTTTTTATGTAAAGGTTTTTTGTGCTTTCAACCTTGTATTATTTTTAATATTGGTAGGGGTTGTTTCATTATATTTTATTATGTCTTTGAGTTTGAGTAGTTAGTTGTGCCTACTTTTATAATTGAGTGTGCCTACTTTTGTAACTGAGTATGTCTACTTTTTTTGTCTAGGTTCTACATCTGAGATGTTTTTTGTTGAATTTATTTATATCTTCTATGTGTTTTAACGTCATTTTTCTGCTGAATGCAGCTGTTATGGAAATATCTAATGAAGTTTCATTGGTTGGAACCATTATAGCATCGGAGGAAGATGCATTCAGCTTATATAGTGATTATGCATTAGATTGGGATTTAGTGTTCATAAGGGGTAAACAAAAGTTTAAGGTAGGAAGCAGTACAAAGTATTTGAAACATTTTTGTTATTACAAATAAAGGAAGAAGTATAATAAAGGGAAGGAGGAGAGGTCCTATACTAAAGTTGATATTCGGATAGATTGCAAAACAATGATAGAATTTTGTTGAATGACGAGGGTGGCTAGAGAGTTAGTAGACATAATGTTGTTTGTGGCATGGACTTTGTGCTACAAATCAGAGGCATTTTATGCATTCTCAAAAGGGAGTCATGAAAAATAATGCTGGTTATCTTCAAGAGTTGAAGGATAGTGGATTTCGATTGTTGCTGGGATAAGGGTTTTGAAGAAGCAAGTTGTAGCAGCGTTTGTTGGGTTTATGTCAAGAGATGCGTATAATAGCTTACAAAAAAAAAAAAAAAACCTTGGATGGTGGTGATGCTAATGCACTTATACATATATTTAGGTAGAGGAAGGAAAACGAAGATGATTTCTATTTTGACTTTGAAGTTGATTGTAATTCCTCATCATGTTGTTTCTCTTAGAGGGATGGTCGGATGAGCTGTGAGTATGATGTTTGTGGGGATTTGTTGGTGCACAATACGACATATCGCACAAATAAATATGAAATCATTTGCGGTCTATTTGTAAGGATGGATAATCATTGTAGGAATATTATGTTTGACTGTGGGTTCTTGAGAACGAAAAAAAGGAGTTGTTTATATGGTTATTCAATATGTTCTTGAAGTCTATAGGAGATAAACATCTTATTATGTTGATGACCAACTTGTCCGCTGCTATGGCTACTACTATTATCTTAGTTTCCCCAAAGACACGACATCAGTTGTGTATTTGACATATCAGGGAAAATTTAAAGAAGCATATTATAGGGCTAAGGTCCAAAGATTTTGTCAAATTGTTTAACCATATATGAAAGGATACAGATAAGGTTTCTGAATTTGAATTTCATTGGAAGAGGTAATTATACTACTTTTGAGTTTTTATATCCTATTTATGTGTTTGCGATATGTTTTTTGATCAAGTATACAGTAGTGCCAACTTTTATAACTAGTAGTACCTACTTTTGTAACAGGGAGTGCCTACTTTAAAGACTAAGTGTACACTTTACTATTTTATGTTTTCAAGTTGCATTTTAATATATGTAGATTCTTTTGTCCATATTTAGTGTTCCATTATATGCTAGTTTTTACTGTCATCTTTATTTGAACATACTGGATGGGTGTTTTAAGAGGGTGTGTCCTGCAATGTGTGCATATTTGTATAACTATTTCTGTCTACTTTTATCACTATGTGTGCCTACTATTATTACTAAGTGCGCCTAATTTTTCAAGTATCTGCACCTTCATTTTGTTATATGAAAGTGATATGTTTACTTTTGCTTTTGCAGTTTGATGGATAAATTTAGTTGCCACAATGACAATTGTTGAATAAGTTGTACAATTTGAGAGAGAAGTGGTGTCCGACTTTAGTAAGGATTTCTTTCTCGGAGTTGTTCTATCATCTCAAAGGAGGGAGGCAACCAACCATACTATTTCCGGGAGGCTTTAAAAAAATAACTACGTTGTGTGATTTCTATTGGATTTCGATGAAGTCATTTCTAAATGGAGGAGCAACGCGAATATGGAAGATTTTCATTGTAATCAAGGATATGTTGAGATGAAGGTCCCTGACTCGAAATTGCTGCAACATGCTAATGATGTATATACTATTGGGGCATATAAGCTATTTGAAAACCAATTTATGAAATTCCTGGAGTACTGTCAAGGGCTTGTGGTATGCAATGATGGAGAGCATGTGTATGAGGTTTGGCGTCCTGATATTACCGGTTTTAGACATACAGTTATCTATAATGAGAACACATTAAACACTTCATGCACATGCAAGATGTTCACTGAAGTTAGTGTTTTTTATTGTCATTGCTTGCGTGTAGAGTAGGGGCAGTAGTGGAGTTGGTGATGCGGAGAAAGTTAATAAGAAGGGATATTGCTGGTTCAAGTGTTTGGAGGAGGAAAATGTTAAAGAAGTTTTCATATTTGATTTGTGCTAGTGAATTAAATGTGAATGTTAGGGAATGCATAGAAGAAGGGTTTAGAACAATGAATGATAAGATCATTGCTGAATGGGACCTTATTTTATGTTGATAATTCAGAGAATGAAGGTGGATATTCCAATATTAAAGATCCAGTTGGAAGGTGTGCAAAAGGAGAATGTAATATAAAGAAGAAGAGCATTGCCGAGATAAAGTGCAATCAAGCAAAAGGGAAGAAGAAGAGTGCTTTGACGCATGTGAAAAACCTTGGGAGGGGGGGGGAGGTAAATAAGGTTTTTGGCTAATTTTAAAAAATATTTTGTGTGATTAGAAAGATAAACCTCCAATTTGTTTGTGAAAGAATTCTAAAACTCTTTTTGATAAGAATCCACACCAAACAAAATCTTATAGTTTTGGCAATCAAGCAATGAGCATATAATTAAACTTTAAAGAACATGCACAACAATTTATAGTGGTTTACTCTCTCAAAGAGCTATATCCACTACCTTGAGTCAACACCCAAGCATTTTCCAAATCCACTATAATCCAAGTCTAAAATAATCACAAGATTGAGGACCACCCACCAAGGGTTTTGCAAGCAACCTCAATCTACAACACAATCACAATATACAACAAACACAAGTTTGAGGATCACCTAACAAGGGTTTTGCACACAACCTCAATCCACATCACAATTATAATCAAAGGATAACCCAAGGGGTTTTTTAACACAAACCTTTGAAATCAACAGAAACACAATTACAATTAAAGGATAACCCAAGGGGTTTTCAACACAAACCTTTGATATCAATAGAAAAAGAGATGAGTAAGGAACAATGTTACCAAATGAGCTTAAGAAGGGAAGATAGAACACAATTGGATGATCTACAAGCTCTTCTTTTTTCTTCTTTAAAGGATGATCAACAATGAAGCTCCAAGAAGAATTTTCTCTTTTGTTTTTGAGAGATAAAAGATATTTGAAGAATAAACTTTAAAGCTCTTTAAATGTTCTTAAAATGATCTCAATAAATTTTTCAACAAACTTCTTACTTTTTGGCTGATCAAAAAGTTCTATATATATTTTCTGAAAAAAATGACCGTTGCTGAGTGCAACGGTAATATTTTTTTACAGTAAACGTGAAAACCGGACGACCGGTTCCTAAAATCGGACGACCGGTTTTGGAACAGAAAGATTCGGACTCATCTACAAAAAATTGGACGACCGATTTTTCTAGAACTAGAAAAAATTGGATGACGGTTTTAAAACCGAATGGCCGATTTTTGAGAGTTTTTACGGCCAGTTTTTTTAAGACAAGAGCTTTCTTTTCTATTTTAAAGACATGTATTTTTTATACTCTTTTTAGAGATAGAAAAACTTTCAAAAGCATCAAAAATTCTTTCAAGAATACTTATATTTTAAGAAAAGTTTATATTGAGAAAATTATTTAAAAGAGCTTCACATATGATCAATAATCAAAGATTAAGGTTAGGGAGTTTTACAAAGAAATAACTTAGCACACCCTAACTTAGACATAAGTCTTCAATGTCTTCAATGACTTGATCTTGGAATGGCTTGGTCTTTTCTCCTTCATTCTGCCTTCATCACCAAGATCTTTTACTTTTTGAGAATGTAGACTTTAGACTCCAAAAGTGCTTCTTTTGTTCTATAAAAGGTTAGCTTAATACTCACACAAACCTATGTTACTCATAATCAAAATCATAAATAATAATGCCCTTAGGGCTAACAATCTCCGCCTTTTTGATTATGACAAACACATATGCAAGAAGAACAAAAGAGAAAGAGTAAAAGTATGGTGATGCTTCAAAAAGATCAATAATGAGAACAAAGCACAACAATCACCATAAGAGAGAGAGAGAGAGAGAGAAAGAGAGAGAGAGAGAGAGAGAGAGATAGCTCCCCCTAAAAACATGATTCATATCAAATATGGCTAAAGAAGATAACAAGTCCAAAATAAGCCAAATAGCCCATAGGGTGCAAGAATCATTATATAGCAACTCCACAAAGTATAAGAAATACTAAGGCAAACATATATATTTGAAAAAGCATCATCAACATAAACATCAACATATCTCATCAAGCAACAATTTCTCCCCCTTACATCTTGCACTATTTTCTCCCCCTTTTGTCATAAATCAAAACAGGACCTTAGGAGAGAAATTTCAAGGGATCATAGAAGAGGTAGAAATTGGACTTTGAACATTAAGTTATCATCATGAAGTCCATAAAAAAAGAGTCAAAGCAACAAAAGTTAGCAACAAATGGATCATATAGCACTCCAAAAGTAAATAAAAAATGACATATATTAAGTCAAAAAACATAACATTAAGAGAAAACCACAAGGAGTTTGAAAAAAGAAAGAGTCATAGAAAAACAAGGGAAATGGAGAGGGTTTTGTAAAAAAGAAGATCTCAATCATCTCTATCTCTTCCTCCTTGCTCTAGTCTCATAACCCGTTCTTGTGTGTCGGTCATCTTGTTATCCAATGCATCAAGCCTTTCTTGAATGTCAGAGACTTTCCCATCCAAAACTTTAAAGCGACCATCGAATGCATCAAACCGAGTATTCATTGAAGTTTGTAGAGAGGCTATCATTTCCATTAGTTGACTCATACTCCCCGAAGATGAGCCTTCCTCTATTATTTATTGTCTCTTCTTTTGTCTTGTTTCTCTCTTTGGATTTCAGCCTCCATTTCCTCTTCACTTTTTTCTTCTTCTATATTCATACCTTCTTGGTCTTCATCATCATCTTCCTCATTATCGTCACCACCTTCTTGTCCACCTCCTATGAATGCCCCTTCTTCATTTTTCTCAAACCCCATTCTTTTGAAGGTTTGTTGATTGTATATCTTTCCATGACCAATGTGACCACTAATCCCAACCAAATTGATCACAAAGTATTGAAAAATTTTGGTAATGAAGCATCCATAAGGCAAGAATTTGGTTGAGGATGATTGTGTGGCTAGCATGTGTTCTATAGCCATATACCCAAAGTTCATCCTCCTATGTTCATGTAAAGTTAGCATCACAAATGAGTGTATGTTGGTGATAGATGATTTATGCCCAACATTAGGAATAATGATGTTAGAGATCACGTGATGGAGCAATCTCCCATATGCATCAAGATTATTAACATTCCTATCATTATGTCTCTTCAAAACTTCTCCTCTAGTGAAAATTTCCTCAAAACGCCTTTCAATAGATAAGTTTGGATAAAAAAATTTCTTGTTCTTAGTGTAGAATCTTATTCCTTCTTGAGGAGTTTCCAAAATATGATTTAACAATCTATCATCAAACGCAATATCTCTACCCCCAATCCTAGTCAATACCCATTGGTGAGGAATATTATCCACTCTTTCAATTCTTCCCTTATGGAGATTTGCATAAAACTCATATATCATCTCAACATAATAAAGTTCATTCACAATCAACAATGGTATCCAACCAATCAGTTCAAAGAGATGAGGGATAGCCTCCATACCTTGCATGTTGTTTAAATCTACTTGGTGACCCAGAGCTATTTTTCTTCAATTTCTAGTCCATTTCTCAAAGTTTGCAACCTCCTTTACCGAAATGAACCTATCTGGAACCCTAACTTCAGGAACTCTACCTCTAGAGGATACCCTTTTTGCCTTTCCTTTTCCTCTACTTGTACCTCCTTCTTCAAGATTTTGGCCTTGACCAACATTTGCATTCTTGGTTTTTACCATTTTTTGAGAGAAACTCGGCTAGGGTTTGAGAAGAGATGGAGAGTTTCAAATGGAGTAGATTTTGACACAAAAACACAGAGAAAAACCATTTCTTTGCTATGTTAAGAGACAGATTTGAAGAAAAAGAGAATAAGAGTGAAAATTGGATGGGTCTTGTAAGGGAGGAAGTTCTTGGTCGAGAGAATGAGAGAAAGTTGAGAGAAATGTGTGAAAAGTTGGAAAAAAATCTGATTTTAAAAGCGTAGACCGGATGGTTTTTTAACAAATCGGTCGATCGATTTTCAAAGTCGGTCGTCCGGTTTTTGTAAATTGAAGAAATTGGACGTCCTATTTTATCGAAGTCGTCCGAATATCTTTGGACATTTTTTAGAGGAAAATCCTTCAGTCCGGTTTTGAAACCGAACATTAGGTTTTTAAGAATGGCATCCGATTTTATGAAAAATGTCAGCAAGAACAAAAAAATGTAAGAGGAAAAACAGATAACACAAACAACAAACATTACTCATTAAATTTGCCGATACCAAACAGTTTTCTTATATAGAAAAAGTGATCTTCCGAAAGAGGTTTTGTAAGAATAGCAACAATTTGATCCTCTGTGCAAATATATTCTAAAAATACATCACCTTTAGCAACATGATCTCCAATGAAGTGATGTTTGATTTCAATATTTTTTGTTTTTGAATGTTGCACAGGGTATATGGAAATGTTTTATGGCATTAGTTTTATCTCACATAATAGGTATACACTTAAAAGAAACACCAAAATCAATCAATGTGTCTTCATCCAAAGTACCTGTGCATAGCAACAACCGGCTGCGATGTATTCCGCTTCGGCGGTTGATAGTGATACGCATAATTACTTCTTGCTGTAACAAGATACTAAGCATCCTCCCAAGAATTGGCAATTTCCACTTGTACTCTTCTTTTCTACCTTACATCTGGCATAATCTACACCGGTGCAGGCAATAAGATCAAAACAAGATTGTTTAGAGTACCACAAGCCATAATCATATGATGAAATTAAGTATCTCAAAATACGTTTTATAGCTATTAAATGAGATTCTTTGGGGCAAGCTTGGAATCTAGCATACAAGCATACGACAAACATTATATCCGACCTACTAGCCGTTAAGTAAAGTAAACTACCAATCATACCTCTCTATGTCATTTCATCAACCATTTTACCTTTTTTATCTTTGTTAAGCTTCAATGATGAGCTCATTGGAGTGCCAATACCTTTTGTGTTGCTCATCCCAAATCTCTTAAGAAGTTCCTTGGTGTACTTCTCTTGGTCGATGAAGATTCCTTCTTTCGTTTTCTTGATTTGTAGTCCGAAGAAGTATGTCAATTCTCCCATCATGCTCATTTCAAATTCTTTTTGCATAAGGGAGGCAAATTCTTCACATAAAGAGACATTAGTAGCACCAAAAATATTATTATCAACATAAATTTGGACAAGAAGAAGATCATTGTTACAAGAGGTTTTTGTAAAAAGAGTAGTGTCCACCACACCCCTTGAAAAGTTATTTGAAAGAAGAAAACCACTTAACTTTTCATACCAAGCTCTTGGAGCTTGTTTTAAACCATAGAATGCTTTTGAAAGTTTGTAAACATAATTTGGAAATTTTTCATGCACAAAACCGGGAGGTTGTTCAACATAAACTTCCTCCTCAATATCACCATTTAGAAAGGCACTCTTAACATCCATTTGAAAAAGCTTGAACCCCTTAAAACAAGCAAAAGCTAAAAGTATCTTAATGGATTCAAGTCTAGCAACCGGAGCAAAGGATTCATTAAAATCTATGCCCTCTTCTTGATTGAATCCTTGGGCAAAAAGTCTAGCTTTGTTTCTAATGACTTCTCCGGATTCATTTAGTTTATTTCAAAAAACCCATTTTATGCCAATAGTGGGGTGGTTACCTGGTCTAGGGACTAAAGTCCAAACTTTGTTTCTTTCAAATTGATTTAACTCCGCTTGCATAGCAATAATCCAAAACTCATCACATAAAGTATCATCAATAAACTTAGGCTCAATTTGAGATAATAGGGCAAAGTTGTCAGTAAAATACCTTCTTGTTCTTACCCCTTGTGATACATCACCTATAATTTCATCCTTGGAGTGTCCCTTTGGATATATCACACCTTAAGGAAGATTTTGAGCTTCTTGATCGTTTCCTTGTTTTTCCTCAATCTCTTCTTCCTGCATAAGCATGTTCTTCCATTGCTTGAGTGTACAAAGGTTGGCAGCTTAAAGAGTTATCTATGTCATCATCATTTCTCTTTTCAAAAATGTTAGTTTCATCAAAGTTTACATGAATGGACTCTTCAACACATAAAGTTCTTTTGTTGAAAATTCTATAAGCTTTCTTGTTTGAAGAGTATCCAAGAAAAATTCCCTCATCGGATTTTTTTTAATCAAATATTCCAAGATTATCCTTTGATGTTTAAGATAAAGCATTTGCATCCAAAAACTTTGAAGTAGCCAATAGAGGGAGTTTTTGCTGAAAATAAGTTCAAAAAGAGTTTTCCCTTTTTTTTTTAAAAAAAAAAAATGGTCTCAAGAGAACACGATTCATAATGTAGCATGCAGTGTTAATAGCTTCGGCCCAAAATATTTACGAAGGGAATTTTCACAAAGCATTGACCTTGCCATTTCTTGTAAAGTTCGATTTTTCCTTTCCACTACTCCATTTTGTTGAGGAGTTTTGGCCACTGAAAAGTTATGTGAAATACCAAAATCATCACAAAGTTTTGTAAAATCTTGGTTGTTAAATTCTCTCCATTATCACTTCTCATTGAGATTAATTTGTAATCAAGGGAGGTTTGGACCTTTTTGAAAAGTTTGACAAATTCTTGAAAATCCTCATCTTTTTTACTCAAAAACAAAGTCCAAGTAAATCTTGAGAAGTCATCCACTATAATAAAAGCATACCTCTTACCACCGAGACTAGTGGTCTCATTGGTCCAAATAAATCCATATGAATGCGTTCTAAAGGTTTTGAAGTTGAAATCATTTTCTTTGGTTTAAAAGAGATCTTAATTTGTTTTCCAAATTGGCAAACATCACAAAGTTTAATTTTCTCAAAATGAAGTTTTGGTAAGCCCCTAACAAGTTCTTTTGAAGAGAGTTGGTTCAATAAATTCATACTATCATGACCAAACCTTCTACGCCACAAAAATGCATCATCACCATTGATCGAGAGACACTATTAGTTTTGAGAAATGA
This sequence comes from Catharanthus roseus, assembly GCA_028651295.1. Taxonomy (NCBI): domain Eukaryota; kingdom Viridiplantae; phylum Streptophyta; class Magnoliopsida; order Gentianales; family Apocynaceae; genus Catharanthus; species Catharanthus roseus. The sequence goes on along the minus strand of JAPQWS010000140.1, from coordinate 2,374,656 downwards.
GAACTTCAAGATAAAAGACATAGACATATGCCAACTCTTTTTACAACAAAAATAGTTTTATTCACAAGCTTGTTTATGATAGAAGAAGATTCACTTTCAAAAACAACTTTATACCAATAATCGCACAATTGACTAATACTAGATAAATTAAACTTCAAACCATCAATTAAAAGAACTTCCTTAATTAAAGAAGAAGAATTGTTTCCCACGTTGCCTATACCAATGATTCTTCCATTCTTCTTATCTCCAAAGGTGACGAAGCCACTTTTAGTTTCATTAAGCTCGCTACTGAAATATGCATTCCCGGCATATCTGCTATCCAAGTACCACTTAATTGAGCTTGATTTGTGTTCCTACAAAAGAAGTAGAAATGACTTTTGGTACCCATATCTTTTTGGGTCCATGAATGCTAGTTGGATTTTCTTTTATTTTCCAAATAGTTTTTACTCCCCTTTCAATTTTTCTTTTTATAAAACATTTTGTGGCTTTATGACCACTCTGTTCACAATAAGTACAACAAAGGTGTGAAAGGGATGAGGAGGCTTTTACAAAATGTGTTTGTTTAGAAAAATTATTGGAATGATTATATCCAATACCATTTTTGTCAAAATGTGATCTTTGAGAGCCAAGAAGTTTTTCAAAGTTTTCTTTTCCTTGTGTGAACTTTTCAACACATAAGTGAGATCACTCACATTTTTCTTTAAGACTTCATAATCAACCAAATATTTTTCAAGAGAGGAAATCTTTTCACAAAGGTTTTTGTTTTCTAAAACAAGTTTTTGAAAGTCATTATTTGAACACTCTTTTTCTTTGTTCAAAACTTTCAAGGATTCAAGAATAGCTTTATCTTCACAAATGAGTCTTGAATTCTCATCTAACAAAAATTGAGTTTTGCTTTTCAAATCTTTGTTTCGTTTAGTAACCTTTTTGCACTCATCATACATTTCAATAAGCATGAAACTAATCAACATCACAATCATCATCAAGGATACTAGAAGAGTTAGAGGGTGAAGATCGTACCTCATTTTCTAATGCCATGAAGCATAGGTTGGCCTTTTCTTCTCCTTCACTTTCTCTTGAGTCTTCATGAGTTACTTCAAGTAACTTCCACATTTTATGAGCTGAATCACATCCGCTCACTCTATTGTATTCATTTGCATCCAAGGCACAACTCAATATGTTCATAGCTTGAAAGTTTAAAGTCATCTTCCTTGAGTCAAGCTCATCATATTCTTCAACCTTCTTGACTATTCCATTCTTTTTAGGAATATAAGGTCCTTTCTCTACAATGCTCCAAAGATTAAAGTTAATAGAGCAAATATAAATTCTAATTGTTGACTTCTAAAAAGTGTAGTTAGTTCCATTAAAAAGAGAAGGCCTATTTGTAGAAGAGCCTTCTACATAAGGTAGGTTTGAAATACTAGCCATATTGTAAAGGATCTTTTACTTCTTAGGATGTTAAGCCTTAAAAAGAAGACCCGCTCTGATACCAATTGAAAAACCTTAGAGTGAGGGGGGGTAAATAAGGTTTTTGGCTAATTTTAAAAAATATTTTGTGTGAGTAGAAAGATAAACCTCCAATTTTTTTTGTGAAAGAATTCTAAAAATCTTTTTGATAAGAATCCACACCAAACAAAATCTTATAGTTTTGGCAATCAAGCAATGAGCATATAATTGAACTTTAAAGAATATGCACAACAATTTATAGTGGTTCACTCTCTCAAAGAGCTACATCCACTACCTTGAGTCAACACCCAAAGATTTTCCAAATCCACTATAATCCAAGTCTACAACAATCACAAGATTGAGGATCACCCACCATGGGTTTTGCAAGCAACCTCAATCCACAACACAATCACAATATACAACAAACACAAGTTTGAGGATTACGCAACAAGGGTTTTGCACACAACCTCAATCCACAACACAATTACAATCAAAAGATAACCCAAGGGGTTTTTTGACACAAACGTTTGATATCAACAGAAACACAATTACAATCAAAGGATAACCCAAGGGGTTTTCAACACAAACCTTTGATATCAATAGAAAAAGAGATGAGTAAGGAACAATGTTACCAAATGAGCTTGAGAAGGGAAGATAGAACATAATTGGACGATCTACAAGCTCCTCTTTTTTCTTCTTTGAAGGATGATCAACAATGAAGCTACAAAAAGAATTTTTCTCTTTTGTTTTTGAGAGATAAAAGATATTTGAAGAATAAACTTTAAAGCTCTTTAAATGTTCTTAAAATGATCTTAATAAATTTTTCAACAAACTTCTTACTTTTTGGCTGATCAAAAAGTTCTATATATATTTTCTGAGAAAAATGAGTGCAACGGTAATATTTTTTACAGTAAACGTGAAAACCGGACGACTGGTTCCTAAAACTGGACAACCGATTTTGAAATAGAAAGATTCGGACTCATCTACAGAAAATCAGACGATCAAGTTTTCTAGAACTAGAAAAAATCGGACGACCAGTTTTAAAACTGAATGGCTGATTTTTGAGAGTTTTAAGCCAGTTTTTTTAAGACAAGAGCTTTCCTTTCTATTTCAAAGACATATATTCTTGATACTCTTTTTAGAGATAGAAAAACTTTCAAAAGCATAAAAAATTCTATCAAGAATACTTAGATTTTAAGAAAAGTTTATATTGAGAAAATCATTTAAAAGAGCTTCACATATGATCAATAATCAAAGATTAAGGCTAGGCAGTTTTACAAAGAAATACCTTAGCACACTCTAACTTAGACATAAGTCTTCAATGTCTTCAATGACTTGATCTTGGAATGGCTTGGTCTTTTCTCCTTCATTTTGCCTTCATTACCAAGATCTTTTGCTTTTTGAGAATGTAGACTTGAGACTCCAAAAGTGCTTCTTTTGTTCTATGAAATGTTAGCTTAATACTCACACAAACCTATGTTACTTATAATCAAAATCATAAGTAATAATGCCTTTAGGGCTAACAGCATGTTTCAAGAATTAAAACGACTATCCAATTTTCCATGAATAATGAAGCATTAGGGAGAGTTGTAAATGCTCCAAGTAGTCAATTTGAGTTTAGTTTAGGAATATCTAACTGTAGTGATGTGGAACCTTCAAGTACTTTGCAGATATTCATAAATTTTATTTAGATATAGATTTTATAATTTCATTACTTGAAGACTTTTTTTGGTACAATTTTTATTTGTGGTTTTAGATATTATATGTGTGGCCAATGTTTTTGGAAAGTGTGCTATGGAACTTTAACTTGTCGCTAATTTTTGAAAACAGGGATACCTACTTTATTAACTAAGTGTGCCTAGTTTTGTAACTAAGTGTAACTACTTATATAACTGAGTATGCCTTTCATGTGATGTGTGTTATTCAAGTGACATTTTTTGTATGTATAGATGTAGATGATTTTGTTGAGTTGCATTATTGGATTTTTTGGTACCCTCATTGTATATTTGTACTTTATATGTGTTCCAATATGGTGGAAAGGAGTGTCTTCATACTTTAACACGATGTTAAACGTCTGTAAACAATTGTGCCTACTTTTATAAATGAGTGTGTCTACTTTTATAACTAAGTGTGCCTTTAATATTATGTGTTGTTCAACTAACATTTTTTTGAGTATGTATATGGTTGTTTACTTGAGTTGTTGGATTTTATGGTCATTTTTGTTTATTCATACATTAAAGGTGTTCCAATATAGGGTTGGGGGAGTAGGGAATGTGTTCCGCGAGACATTAACAACAATGTCAAGCTTCTATAATTAAGTGTGCATACTTTTATAACTAAGTGTGCCTACTTTTATAACTGAGTGTGCCTTCAATATTATTGTTTTCAAGTGGCATTTTTTTCATATGTATATGGTTTTGTTTAGTTTTTTTATTAGATTTTATGGTCACTTTTGTTGGGGGGGAGGGGGTATTGAGGGGAATGCGATTCATAATAATTTAACATAATGTCGAACTTCTATAATCAAGTGTTCCTACTTTTATAAGTAGGAGTGATAGAGTCGATTTTTAATACAAATAAACACCGTAAGTTTTAATTATTAGTCTTTGAAAATATTTTGTTTATTTATTAGTCATAATTATTATATTTAATTTATTTTATTTATTTTTGTGCAGATTTCTTAAAAAAGAATGGAAAATAAAGATTCCATATTAAATTTGGTAAAGGGAAGCTGCAGTATTTGAATCCTTTAAGAATTAGGATTAAAACTTTAGCAGAATCCTTTAAGGATTAGAACTTTAGTATTTGAATCCTTTAAGGATTAGGATTTTGCTTCCCTTTTGTCTATATATAGAAGAACAGCAGCAGCAGAAAAAATACAGCAGGAGCAGAAAAATTTCTGCAGCAGAAATTCCAAGAGATTCCAGAAGAAGCAGAAATCCAGCAGCAGAAAAATTCCAGCAATAGCAGAATTTTCCAGCAAGCTTCTAATTAAAAGAAAGCCATGATCTACTCCAAGAAATTGGTTCCTTCTTTCTCTTTAGCCATGAACTAAATTTATTTTTAGAATCTTGATGAAACCCTAGCCATGTGACTTTGGTTTATTTTATTTTTGGGAGATTTATTCTATTATTTATGTGATTGCATATCTTGGGTGTTATTGGTTTCATGCAATTAATTCTTTGTGATTGTTCTTGTAGAATAATTATTTAGGTTAATTGATATTTCTATCCATGCTTAATTCTTGTAGTCTTGAGTATGAGAGATATGTAATTTTTGCAAGTATATTGTGGGTTTTAGAATTGAATAGTTCATGCTAATTTTAGATGATTTATGTCATAGGAATGAATAAGTCATGCTAATGGTTAGATGGATTATGTCATGCATTTAAACACAATATATTTCTCTAGTGAATCGAAGCTTGTAGCCTAGATCACCACATAAATGTTTAATCTTTTCTCCTAAATAGAATTAAATTATTGTTATATAGGTTAGTGGTGGATTCAAGGTTCTAAATCATCGTCTTTGGTTAAGCTCCTGTTATCTTTAATTTAATTATTTTATTCATTAGTTTTAATTATTTTAGTAATAATTCTTAGATAACAAAATTTGATTCTTCTTTTTATAAAATTAATTTAGGAAGATAATAATTTAGGTAGTTAAGCCTTTCTCTGTGGTTCAATACCCTAATACTTTCATATTACTTTGATATTGTGCACTTGCAAGTATTGGGTTTAAAACTTTGTTATAAAAATCCCGATCAAGTTTTTGGCGCCGTTGCCGGGGAAAGGTTGAATTAATTGCTTGTGTTATTGTCTCCTAAATTTGTTAATATTTTTTTACTTTATTTATTTTGATTTTTTTTATTTCTAAAAAAAAAAGAATTTTTTTATTGTTTTCTTAGTTGTCTTCATTTTTTATTTATTATTATTATTTTTTTATTCTTCCATTTAGTAATTTATTCTTTATTATTATTTGTAGTAAATTTTTTTTTCTTCTTCCTTGAATTTGTTTATTAATGCATGGTCGTCGTTCGCTCTCTGTTGATTTAAAAGAATTTGATCATGAGATAGAACATACACTTAAGGCACTTAGAGCACAAGGAAAAAATTACTAACACTTGTGAGGTTAAAATGGCTGAAAATCCACGAGGTAATAGACTACTTGAAATTGAGGCTAATCACTTTGAAATCAAAGCTTCTACTATTCAAATGTTACCATCTTTTTATGGGCTTGATTCTGAAAATCCTTATAAGCATATTGATGAGTTTTTAGAAATTTGCTCTACTTTTAAACTGCCTAATGTAAGTGATGATGCTATTAGATTACGCCTTCTTCCTTTTTCTTTGAAGGATAAGGCTAAACATTGGTTGCATACACGTGAGAAAATAGGTACTTGGGCTGAAATGTCTAGGGAATTTCTGAAAAAATATTTTCCTATGGGTAAACTTACAAGGTTAAGGAGAGAAATCACTACTTTTTCCCAACAAAATAATGAACAATTTCATGAGAGTTGGGAGAGATTTAAAGAACTTCTTCGTAGTTGTCCTCACCATGAAGTCCCTAAATGGCAGCAAATCCAAAGTTTTTATTCAGGACTAGATGAGAGAAATCGCCAAATGGTTGATTCCTCTTGTGGTGGTACCTTTCTTCACAAAACTGCAGATGAGGCATGGGATTTATTTGAAAATTTGAGTGATAATTCACAACAACACGCCACCTCCTCACGTGTAGGCACATCTAGGCAAATAGAAAATAGAGGAATGTTTGAAGTTTCTCAAAATGTTGATCTTTCTGTGAAAGTTGATGCTTTATCTAAAAAATTTGATCAATTATTAGCTTTGAATACATTGCCTACTAATTCTCCTAATGTGCAAAGTGATTGTGCAATTTGCTCGAGTCCTTCTCATGTTATCCATGACTGTCCTAGTGCTTCACTATTTCCAGAATTTGTGTAGGAACAAGTTAATGCAGCCCAAGGATTTCACAGACAGAATGACCCATATTCAAACACGTACAATCCAGGCTGGAGAAATCATCCTAATTTCTCCTGGAAGCAACAAGGAGGGGAAGTTCAATTAGGCCAACAACAATATCAACAAAACAGACAATCTGGTATGACTACTCCCCCTGGTTTTCAATCTCAAAGGTATGTACCTCCTCATCCTCCTCAAAGTGGAAACTCTATTTTTGAAGAAAAAGTATTATCTGCTTTGAAAGGTTTAGAATCTATGACACAAATTCTAGATTCACACACCCAATCTATTGCTAAGTTAGAAACTCAAATAGGGCAACTAGCTAATGCAATAAGTAGAAGAAATGAGGGTAAGCTTCCTAGTCATCCAATAGAGAATCCTAGAGCTAATTACCATGAGCAAGCTAAAGATGTAATTACTATTAGAAATGGGAAGTTGGTAGATAATAAAGTAGGGGAACCTATTAAAGATGAGTCAAATAATAATGAAGCCAAGGGAATTTCTATGACTAAAATTGAAAGGAAGATAGAGAAGGAACTAGCTTCTTCCTCTAATTTTAAGACTCTAGAATCATCTCCTAGGACTTCATACAAACCAAAGGTTCCTTATCACGAAGCTTTATTGCCACCCCCACATCTTAGAAAGGATAATAAAAGGGAAGATATTTTAGAAACTCTCAAACAAGTTAAAATTAATCTTCCACTTTTAGAGGTTATTAAGCAAGTCCCATCCTATGCAAAATTTCTTAAAGACATGTGTACTTTTAAAAGAAAATCTAAAACCAATGTTTCTAAGAAAATCTTCCTAACTGAACAGGTGAGCTCTGTTTTGCAATATAACACTCCACCTAAATATAAAGATCCTGGTGTCCCTACTATCTCATGTCTTATTGGTAATCATAAAATAGATAGGGCACTCTTAGATTTAGGTTCTAGTGTTAATTTGATTCCATACTCTGTTTATGAAGAGTTAGGATTAGGAGAATTGCAACTAGCTGATATGACCTTACAATTAGCTGATAGGTCTATCAAGGTACCTAGGGGACGGATAGATAATGTTCTAGTTCAAATTGATAAAGGTGTCTTCCCTGTAGATGTTGTAGTCCTAGATATGGAACCTAGTAGATCTTCTCAAAATCATATTCCCATTATTCTAGGTCGTCCCTTCTTGGCTACTGCTGACGCCACTATTAATTGTAGAACTGGGGTTATGGATGTCTCTGTAATGAATATGAGGGTTAGATTAAATATTTTTAAAACTTCTTCACAACCTTCTATAGAAGATAATTCTGATTGCTATTTGGTAGATGTAAATGATGAATTAATTGAAGAAACTCTACCTTTAATGTGTTCAAAAGATTATACTTTTATTGAGAAAGAAAACCTTATCTGCACTGAAAATGTTAATTCTAATTTTGTCTGCATTGCTCCACCTAAAAACTCTTCTTTGATTGTGAATGAGCTTAATATGAGAGAAATAAATCCTGGCTGAATGCAAAAGAATTAGGGAGTCTGGCTGAAGACTTTAAAATTAGCGCTTTTGGGAGGCAACCCAAATTTTATTTTATTTATTTTATTTATATATTTTTATTCTATTCTATTTTTATTTATTTATTTTTTTATCCCACTTGACTGGTAGAACGGTATGAAATATTTGTTTTGTAGGGTAATAAAACAACTTATCATTATTATGGAGATTACAGAGATTGTTTACTACTCTTGCAGACATGCATTAATACTGCCACTTCTACCAGGTTGTATTGTTCTTTTCTTTGTCTCTTCTCTAATCTTGGTACTCTTATCACATTGTGGACAATGTTGGGTCTAGGTGTGGGGGAGAAGATATTTTTATTCTGATATCTACTATTTTTTTTTTAGTATTTTTTTTCTCGTATTTCTTGTTCAATTATTTTTTTAAAATTTTAAATTTTATTTATTTTTCTACATTATTTTAAAAAAAATAAAAAATATGATTTCACATAAAGAATAATTCTTTTTGAGTTCCTTTAAAAATGTCTTAAATAAGTTGAGAAAAGTACTTATTTTCTTGTTTTTAAGTAGGGTGACGGACTTATGTTCTATATTTGTTATAACTTTTGCATGACTTACACTTGAGCACATGGGTCATTGTTAGTATTTAATAAATCCTTTACATTATTTTTGAGTTACATAAAGTTGATGTATCTCTTCCCTACATTCTAGAACTTACTTGAGTACCTCTTGAGGCGAAATAGAAAGGTTTTCTCGATTTGACTCAGAGACGATGGTCATAGGCCTTTTTTGAATCGTTTGTGCCTTTCAAGCTTACCAAATTTCATAAATTTTTACCTTCGTACCCTTTTGAGCCTAAATGTTATATCTTTCTTTAAACCACTTAAATATTAACCCTTAATCTTGTAGAGAGTTTAATACAAACTTCTTACTAGTGCTTCAATAATGGGTTGTTGTTTGTGTGTTTTGGAAAAAGAAGTTATCTTGAAAAAAGGGAGAAAAATATATATAAATATATATATATATATGGCTTGTGGTGTTGAAAAAAAAATGTGTTGAGCTGAAAAAAAAAAGGAAAAAGACAAAGAAATAAAAGTCGATACATGATTGTTACAAGTCATAAGGTGCAAAGAAAAAATTCAAGAGGCCCGAATTTATAAATGTAAGAAAAAGAATGGCCTTAAATGATAAAATTTTGAGCAAAAGAAGATGGTAGTTGGTGAATGTATTACTGAAAAAAGAAAAAAAAAAAAGAGCAAAAACAAAGTTAGAAAGTTTGTCGAAATTTTAAAGTATACATCTTCTTTGTAAGCTCTCTTTTCTTTGATTTTGAATTCCTTACCTTCGCTTGATAACCAATGCCCTAACCTTACATTACAAGCTTTAAAGTCCTACCTGATCTAAGTTGAGTTGAGAATCCTTGATTAGTGGAGAGAAGGTACGAAGAGTGAGCCTATGGAATGAACTCTTGCTGAGATTTGTTTTCTATATGTAATTTGAAAATTTTATTTAGTATTTATTTTATACTCTCTTATGACTACGATTACACCTTACACAAGTTTTGCATTAGTTACGGGAGATAATTGAATATTTGTTTGTTTACTTGAGTTTAAAAATAAGAAGAAGAGTGCTTGTCTTGATAAGTTTGAGATCTTGATAAATGGTACTTAATTGGGATTATTATATATCTTTTAAAAAGTTTATTGTTTATTTGACTTTGTGGGTATGTCGTCTGCAAACTCTCACGAGACCATACTCGTCCACTAAGGATAACTTAGGGGTTTAAAGGGCTTGTTGCACATGCTAAGTGCAATCGTGAGTCCTACGAAAGTGGCTAGTTAGTTTTTCTTTTTATTCTTTATTTTTGCTTGAGGACTAGCAAAACTTAGGTGTGGGGGAGTTGATAGAGTCGATTTTTAATACAAATAAACACCTTCAGTTTTAATTATTAGTCTTTGAAAATATTTTATTTATTTATTAGTCATAATTATTATATTTAATTTAATTTATTTATTTTTGTGCAGATTTCTTAAAAAAGAATGGAAAATAAAGATTCCATATTAAATTTGGTAAAAAGAAGCTGCAGTATTTGAATCCTTTAAGAATTAGGATTAAAACTTTAGCAGAATCCTTTAAGGATTAGAACTTTAGTATTTGAATCCTTTAAGGATTAGGATTTTGCTTCCCTTTTGTCTATATATAGAAGAACAGCAGCAGCAGAAAAAATACAGCAGGAGCAGAAAAATTTCTGCAGCAGAAATTCCAAGAGATTCCAGAAGAAGCAGAAATCCAGCAGCAGAAAAATTCCAGCAATAGCAGAATTTTCCAGCAAGCTTCTAATTAAAAGAAGCCATGATCTACTCCAAGAAATTAGTTCCTTCTTTCCCTTTAGCCATGAACTAAATTTATTTTTAGAATCTTGATGAAACCCTAGCCATGTGACTTTGGTTTATTTTATTTTTGGGAGATTTATTCTATTATTTATGTGATTGCATATCTTGGGTGTTATTGGTGTCATGCAATTAATTCTTTGTGATTGTTCTTGTAGAATAATTATTTGGGTTAATTGATATTTTTATCCATGCTTAATTCTTGTAGTCTTGAGTATGAGAGATATGTAATTTTTGCAAGTATATTGTGGGTTTTAGAATTGAATAGTTCATGCTAATTTTAGATGATTTATGTCATAGGAATGAATAAGTCATGCTAATGGTTAGATGGATTATGTCATGCATTTAAACACAATATATTTCTTTAGTGAATCGAAGCTTGTAGCCTAGATCACCACATAAATGTTTAATCTTTTCTCCTAAATAGAATTAAATTATTGTTATATAGGTTAGTGGTGGATTCAAGGTTCTAAATCATCTTCTTTGGTTAAGCTCCTGTTATCTTTAATTTAATTATTTTATTCATTAGTTTTAATTATTTTAGTAATAATTCTTAGATAACAAAATTTGATTCTTCTTTTTATAAAATTAATTTAGGAAGATAATAATTTAGGTAGTTAAGCCTTTCTCTGTGGTTCGATACCCTAATACTTTCATATTACTTTGATCTTGTGCACTTGCAAGTATTGGGTTTAAAACTTTGTTATAAAAATCCCGATCAAGTTTTTGTGCCTATTTTTATATCTCTGAGTGCCTAGTTTTTCAGATAAGTGTGCCTTTTACTATCATGTGTTTTAGCTGATTAAAGATAAGTACAATATATATAAGTGCAACAACTGAAAGATATATATTAACAATATATTAACTGTAGTTTTCATGATATCACTTAATGTCTTTCTTGTAATATTCAGATGCTACAATATGCACACTCTCCCTCACAATGTTGATCTCTGACATGATTAATGTGTACATAAACTTGGTTCTCATAGTTTGGTTTACTTTTGCATTTTTCTTTGTTTTTTGAGCAATGCATCCTAACCGCTTGATGTCTTTTGACCCATGTATGTTTCCATGTGCCTCATGTAGAATACTCCACAATCCACATAATTCTTGCTGCTTTGCCATTGCATCCTTTTAATTACTGTTTTTTATGTCAGAGCAACAACATATTTTCTAAACCCCATAGTGGCATTTCTTGGTTGATAATGATTGAGGGCTTCTTTCTGTCAATTATAAGGAAGCATGAATTCTACAATTCTATTATAACATATTTTGTAATTATTGTTTTTGAAGGATAATAGTAACTTACAAAGAAATTGGGCACATCTCTGTATTTGTCTTTCATTTTGATTCCCTTCTGCAGCGACCTGTTGTCAACTATTTCAAGTTGTTTCTTGATTGAGCTCATGGCAATCATGTAGAAGTATTGTGAGTTTATCACATGGAACATTAGCTACATTTTGGATAAAAAGTTTATCAGTGTATTGATACTAAAGTGTAAAGGAAGGATAAATGTGATCATATTAAGATTGCTTACAATGTCAGTATCTTGGCGATAAGCAGTTGTAGTGCCAAGGATTTAAGCTCCATGTTGACCCTTGTTTCAAAGCTTTCATAGTGCTGCTGCTCTGTTTGCTCTCCTACGTTTGTTACACTCTGTTGGGAGGAAAGAGGTGGTGAAGATTATTTTTTGTGGTTTAAACAGATAAGAGGAGGTAAGAATTAACAGAGGAAACTTACATAGACATGTGGTGAGAATATGTTTCTCTTAGGCTTCACGTCCTTCACTTTCTTAATTACATGGTTGAGATGAATGGCTCATCCGTATAGAATACTATTTGAAAGCTACTCATCGGTCATCATTGTTCTTGCATCTTCCCTTGAGATGATGCAAGAGTCATGGCTGAAAATTGTGTCGCTACAAAAAAAAAAAAAAAGAGTAAAATAAAATAAAATCATAAACAAATAAGTAAAGAAGATAAATATATTAGAATAATTGATGTGGACCTTTATACTGTAAGCAAGGTGTGCCTTTTCTATTATGTATGCAAATTCATCACTGTAATAGGTGTGCCTAGTTTTGTAACATGGTGTACCTTATTTTATAACTGTGTGTGCCTCATGCTTATGATATACATAGTTGACATATTTTATTCATTGGTGGCCTTTTTAATGACAATTGGTGCTGATGTTTGCAAGTAGGTGTTCAAATATTTTCATAACCAAGAGTGACTATAATGTTAAATATAGAAAATTGTTGGTTATAAGTAAGTATGCCTACTTATGTAATATAGTGTGCCTTATTTTATAACAATGTGTGCCTACTCTTACAACTATGTATGCCTGTTTATAAAACTAGGGGAACCTTATACTGTAGAATATGTGGAGTTCACAAAATAGATAGAACATAGAAGATACAAGTTGCTGAATCATTATGAATAAAATTGATGTCGCTAAAACTAACCTAGGAAGTGCACTAGTTCAATTATAGTATAGTCAATGTCGATCCCACAAGGATTTGTATCCAATTACCAATTATTACTATTTAACTTAATTCAAACTGATCAAACTTTAGTGAATAATTAATTAAAACTAATTAAAATGACTAGGGAACTTAATAAGAAAAGCTTAACTAAAGCTAACGATCCAACTAGTGCATTACTAACGTAGATGTGTGGTCTTTCTTACTAAACCAAACTGTACCTTCATTAATTAACAGCGGGATTCTTAATTAGAACTAAGCCCAATCTCTTGGCACAAATACCCTATCTTTAATTAATAACCTACTATATCTCTGTGTAGATTAGTTAACTAAAAACGAATTAAGATTTGTAGAATTATGAGTTTTCACAATTTTCCTAAATTGATTACTCACATGAACTGCACCTAGAAATTGCTGCCAATTTTACTACATGTTCTTACTACTTAGTTCCTACTTGATTTATCTCCACTAGGTCTAAAAACCAAGTATTAGATCATGTGAGAGATGGTGAATCAATCACAAGTATTATGATCAAGTAATAAGGATTAATCATTAAGAATATGGTAAAGAGAATTAATCAACACATAAATATTAATAAAGACACATAATTTTCACATAAGCCCTAGTTAAAGAATTTAACCAAAAAGATCTATGAAAATAAATAAAAACATATTCTTCAAAAATAAAAACAGGCTTACAAAGAAAATCGTAAATAAAGAAAACAAGCCTTAAAGAGAGAACTTGAATTTGTTGTCTTTGATCTCCTTCTTCGTCGTCTTGATCTAAAAAATAACTGAGGTTTTAGCCGGCTAAAACCCGAACTAAAAGTAACTAGAGAATTACATGATTCTCTAATTTAATTACTAACTAAACTCTCTAAAAAAAGCTCCTTCTAATGGCTAAGAAAAGCCTTATTTATAGAGTCTCTAACCCTAGTAGTGTTAGGAGACCAATAAAATATGAAAGTAGAAGTTTAATAGGACAAGGAATCAATTTACGAGGCATAAAATTGGACAAAATCCAAAGGAAATAAGGAAAAGATCCTTGGAGAATCTCCTAGATTCGACCTTTAAAATAAAGTTGGCACTGGTCTTTTGCAATGTCTAGCACCGGTCTTTCTCTGTTTCACTTTTCTTCATTTAACACTCAAAGTCCAGCACCGGTCTTCTACATGTCCAGCGTTGATCTTCGTCTTTTCAGTCTTGATGCATTGTTTTGCTTTTTTTGCTGGAAAAAATATCCATTATGCCCCTAACATCAAAATAACATTATAGTGAATCTTTTATACAAGTTTATGTCTAAAACATATGTATAAATCCATTTTCTTTACAAAGTCAAGTGTAAAAGTGTATAAAACATAGATAAATCTACAATTTATCAAAAATGTAGTGGCAGAGTTACCTTTCTGTAATATTGTGCTCTGGATTTTCGTTGAGGAAAGCAAAGTCTGTTAATAACAGTTCTTTTGTATATATTGCATTGCGATCTTTTTCTTCTATCCAAAACGGGGATGTTAGCTTGCTTGGGAATCTTCTCGTTCGATGTAATAGGATCTGCTCTATACTCGTCTCGTTGGTGAAGTCTCCATCATCCTCTAACATTATAATGCAGGGGGATAAAGATTGAAATGTCGATTAAAATATTGAAATATGTATGTTATTCGTATTTGTTATTATGGACTTATACCTGTCAATATCATCATCGTAAGCTGGAGCTTGTTTTAAGTTTATGAGGTGAATTGATGCTTCTATATCAGTCTTAGTTTCAGCATCTGCATACAAGCTTTCTTTTCTTCTTTTTGTGGAGTAGGAGTGGGATGTGCTTGTGTCTCCAATTCATCATCCAAGCCTAGATCAAAACTAGGTACAATCTTGTCTTTCAAATCCGTAGACTTTATGATGTCCTTTTCAAGTTCATCAATTACATTTAAGTAATCGGGATTCACGTAGAATTTGTCTTCTTGGCTCTCGAATTGTGCTTTTGATGATAATGGACTAGTACGCTGATCTGTTTGCAAGATGGGTAGCATGCTCGATCGTATCTTGTTGAACATACCAGTGATGTCAACATTTTCAGCCTTTAGCTATTCGCACACCTAAAAAAACTTCAGTGCATTGCTTCCCAATCCCATGATTGTTGTGGCTGCTTTCTCAGTAAGCTCCTGCAAGTTATAAAAGGTTTTATTAGTATGGCTTGGTCACTCTAAGAAAAAGGTGTGCCTAGCTTTATTACATGGAGTGCCTATTTCTATAGCTAGAAGTGCCTACTTGTATAACTAAGAGTGTCTACTCTATATACCATGCAATTTCATATTATTGAAGCAAGTGTGCCTTATTTCATAACTGTGAGTGCATAATTTTATAACATAGAGTGCTTATTGTACATAACATTGAAGTTCATTTTAAAGTCAGCATGTGTGCCTAGTTTTATAACTAAGTTTGCCTAATTTTTAAAACTAAGTATACCTACTTTTATAACAAGGGAAAGAATGCAACAAATTTATTTATACCTTTGTCTTATCATATTGAATGTCTTCTGGTGGTGGCAATAGAGCCAATGCAAGTGGATTTATTGAACATTGTTCTTCTGTTGACACTGTTGTTTTATTCTCAATTTTGAGACGGTCAAGCACTCTTCCTCGCCCAAAACTGCCTGCAGCTTTCTCTTTTTTCTATCACTCTATGACAGGTTTATCATTCCAGCAATTGATCACTAGGATTGATCTTTTTTCTTTCAGTTTGAACTTCACCATGTCTCGGTAAAAGAGCTGCTGCATTGTGTAAATTTACAGCATGTTCAATGACAATATATTATTTCCAAGTAGACAATGGACATTATATAAGAATAAAAATTACACTAGGAAGGCGATCACTCCAGTGAACTATGACTTGTTTGAAGGATTTTTCTGGAACTTTTCACATCCTTCCATCAAGGCTGCAAGTGTATACTTGCACCAATTGTAGTTCCGAATATCATTAGTGTTAACTAAATCTCGGAGAAGGTAGTGGCGGATTCTCTTATACGAAGTATGGTGAATCATGGTGGTGATGCAGCAGTGGAAGAACTCACTCTTGAGTTAGTCTCCACTATCTTCACTTTCTATCAACCTTTGCTAAACAGCTGTTACCTTTGGTGGAAAGGTGGTATACTTTGTCTTCATCTCAGCAATGAGTGCTTTGTGCTGTTCAGTGTGAATTATGTCCTTGATGGAATCTTGGACTGGCTTTGTGCCTCTTGGGAATCCAAGTACCAGATTTGCATCCTCTTCATCGATGTGTACGCTCGTCTTATTCTCAAGGATCAAGGTTATGTTATGTATGTTGAATTTTTGTACAAGGTATATTGCCAGACTCTTTAGGAGCTTTGTCAAACATAGAGAGAGTAAAGATCCAAATCCTATCTCTCTGCCCGCTCTTTTTTGGTCGTCGCTCAAGTTTATGACAACAACGTGTATGGCAGAGGTTGTCATGTTTGTTTTCAGAAGTGGGAATTGAGCATCAGTATTTTCTTTTGATTCTGATTCTGATTCTGATTCATCTTTCTTCACATTCTTTTTTAAGGTTTCTCTTCATTGGCTTTTTCACTTTTTCGCTGCCTTGGTCTTTTTCCAACTGGCTTGTCAGTTGTTTCCTCTTGTGTAGGGCGTTTTAGTTTACTCAATATGCTTGTTGGCTTGTTTTTTTAAGATTGTTTTATCCTGCAGTTCAGAACAAAAATTGTTGATAAATGGTGTAAAATATATTGGATGATGTGAATGTATTACTTTTTTCATGTATTGCCTTACTGCTAGAGTTGCTAGTGTCTCGTTGTCCCCTCGTATGTCATGTCGAGCCTTTGTTCGCTGTTCGTTCATGAAATTACTTTTAGGAGACATTCAAATGGTTAGGGAAAGTAAGAACATCACTTTCAAATGGTTGACTATAAGTAAGTGTACTTAATTTTGTAACATGGTATGCCTTATATTATAACTGTATGCCTTATTTTATAAGTTTGTGTGCCTAATGTTTATGACATACATAGTTGACATACTTTATGTATTGGAGCCTTTTTAATGAAAAATTGTGCTCATTTTTACAAGTAGGTGTACAAGTATTTTCATAACCAAGAGTGACTATAATGTTAAATATGCAAAATTGTTGACTGTAAGCAAGTGTGTCTTATTTTATAACTGTGTGTGCCTACAATGTATGGTATACATAGTTGGCCTACTTTATGTATTTGTGGCAATTCTAATAAAAATTGTGCTCATTTTTACAAGTAGGTGTACAACTGTTTTCATAACCAAGAGTGACTATAATGTTAAATATTCAAAATTGTTGATTGTAAGGTGTGCTTAATTATCTAACATAGTGTGCCTTATTTTATAACTGTGTGTGCTTACTTTTAAAACTATCTGTAGTTAGAATGTATGTTATAGATGACAAAAGAACACTTTTTATTTTGTACAAGTTTGTGTTTTACTTCCATGAGTGCCTAATCATATAGACAGGAATGCCTCTTTATAAATGTGTGTACCTACAATGTATGGTATGTGTAGTTGGCATACTTTATGCATTGATGGCCTTTTTAATGAAAATTGTGATCATTTTTACAAGTAGGTGTACAAATATTTTCATCACCAACAGTGACTATAATGTTAAACATGCAAAATTGTAGACTATAAATAGGTGTGCCTACTTATCTAATATAGTGGGTCTATTTTTGTAAATTGTGCGTACATACTTTTTAGATTGTATGTGCTTACAATGTAAGTCACAACTGACAAAAAAAACACTTATTATTTTGTACAAGTATGTGTTTTACTACCATGAGTGCCTAATCATATAGATAGGAATTCCTAGTATATCAACTTAATGTGCCTCTTTATATAGAGAGGCAAGGTTATTTTGAAACTTACAGAAATATGGGCGTGCAAAAGGTAATCAATAGTTTATGTATTAGTATACACACTTAATGGTCATAATTTAAACAAAAAATATCAATATTGAATCTCAGAACACACAAAATCAAGCAGAAAAACACAATAGTGTGATAAAAAAACAAATACATGAAAAAAAAACACAATAAACGATGTAAATCACTTTGTTGAAGTATTTTTTGCTGAAAACTACAACTTCCAAGTTGATATTTATCTGTTGTCGTTACTGTTGGTTGAAGAACTCCAATTATGGCTTGAAAAACTTCTATTGTTGCTTGGAGAACTTATTTTTGATGATTTTTGTTTAAAAAGACGGAGGATTTAGGGTTGAATGGAAGCGTAGAACAAAGAAAACTAAAGAAATTTGTGGTTAAGGAGTGAAATTTGCTGCAAAATTGCATGAAAAATTGCCTAAAAATACCTTAGTTGTGTACATGAGGATTTTGGGAGGGAAAGAAAAGGTTTTCTCTTACATGGCGCATGTAATCTATGCGCGCTGGATGAGAGTGGGTTTATTTTTTTGACAATTTTTTTGGCTAATTGGAATAGAGTCATTTTTGGACAGGGCACACCTAGCTAAGTGTGCTCAGGTCTATAGTATAATGATTGGTGTGTGTGTCTATACACACATACATATATATATACACACACACACAATGAACGATGTAAATTACTTTGTTAAAGTATTTTTTGGCTGAAAACTACAACTTTCAAGTTGATATTTACCTGTTGTAGTTACTGTTGGTTGAGGAATTTCCATTATTGCTTGAAAAACTTCTGTTGTTGTTTGGAGAACTTAGTTATTATGATTTTTGCTTGCGAAGACGAAGGATTTAGGGTTGAATAGAAGCGTGGAACCAAGAAAACTGAAGAAATCGGTGGTTGAGAGGTGAAATTTGCTACAAAATTGCCTGAAAAATCGCCTGAAAATAGCTTAGTTGTGTATGTGAGGGTTTTTGGGAAGAAAAGGAAAGGTTCTCTCTTAGTTGGCGTGTGTAATCTATGCGCGCTGGAAGAGAGTGAGTTTATTTTTTTGGTAGTTTTTTTTTTTGGCTAATTGGAATGGAGTCTTTTTTGGACAGAGCATATCTAGCTAGCTGTGCCCGGGTGATCGGGTCCATAGTATAACAACTGGTATGTGTGTGTATATATATATGTACGTGTGTATATATATATATGTATAGAGAGAGAGAGAGAGAGAGAGAGAGAGAGAGAGAGAGAGAGAGAGAGAGAGAGACATACACTAGTTGTTATACTATGGATCTGGGTAATCTGGGTACACCTAGTATATATATATACACACACACCAGTCATTATACAATGGACTCAGGTACATTTAGTGTGTGTGTATATATATATAAGTATATATACACATATATACATATATATACACATATATACACATATACATACATATATATGGAATCTCAATAACTTTAATGAATGAACACACTAAGAAAAAAATACTAAAAATTACATATACAGAAAAAAACTTGTCCCTAAGAGAAGGTTCTTTTTCAAAATCTAAAAGAAAAATAAGTTTCTAAGCTTTATGAGAGAATGAAAATTCCCTCTAAATTAGGGGGATTTTTTAAAACTTAAATTTTTAATAGGTATTTTAAACATTCACATAATGGTAAGAGGGTATAATGATCATTTCTCCTAATAAACTAATGGAGTTAACATTAACCATTATAGTCCAAGGTACTTTAGTACAATAAAAAAATGTTGGGGGTACTAAAATGTAAAACATGTCAAAGATGGAGGTACCGTGATTAACCCTAAATGAAATGATGGTTTGGTATTTATGGAAAAAAAAAAAGAGCAGACAAGAAGGCTTTCTTTTAGAAAAGTTATCAGTTGTCTCCTCCTGACAACAAAAATTTGTTCAACAACAGAACATGTCCTCCATGGTTGAAACTTTTTAAAAATTGCTGAAAAAAGTACTTTTGAAAAGGTTATTTCTCAATTTTAATGTAACATTGTATTTTAACATCATTAATAATAAGCAAAAAAGTTCTGAGAAACACCTTCAAAATAACTTTTTTCTTTTCTCTACCTTCATAAAATAAACAGCCAAGAACAATCCAAAAACAGTTATGATATAAAATACCCCAAATTAAATACAAGAATTGATTGTTCATATTCTTATAATATTGCAAACAGAGAAGAACTCCAATACCTTTGGCAAAGCAGCAGTACTACACAAATCACCTTATACGCTAGAATTAGGTAAGCAATTATTCACGGCCTTAAACATAAATATCTTCATTTCTACCAATCCGATTTTCTAATTCTGCAAAATTTCTCTAGGTTTGTGGAGAATATATTGACAGCCTTGCCTAGCTTTAAAGCCAAACAAAATCATCTTACATCTTGATCTTTGACAAAAGGTTGCTATTTTCCAAGAGCAATTCAAGAAGACAGAAGTATAATAATTAGTGCCTTCTTTGCTTTGCACGCTTCCTTGACTGCTTTCCTCTTATTTTCCACTTATCCACACCACCAGACCTGTTTTGCTCTTCAATCTCCTGAACCTTCCGTTTTCTAAGTTTTCACAAGATAGAAACAATGTTAGAGAAGAAACCATATTAAAAAAAATTAATAAAAATCATTTCTCGCCAAAGACTAAAGAAGGGAGGGATGCCATTTGAGCAAGAAGGAAATTCAGTTTCACTGTATAAGGAAAACTTTCACTCTTATTTTTCTCATTTAAACCATGAATTTGCACCATATCTTGAATCTGAGATTCCTGAACATATTTTGAGGAACTGCCCATTGTCTAATTTCAGTTTGTCATATTGAACTGGCAAAAAGAGTTGAGGGCACATGCAAAAATAGTGCTATTTACAAGCATACCTATACTGTGCAAGATTTGTATCATAGAGTAGCTCATCAGCAATAGTCGCCTTCCTCTCCTTCTTTGTAAGTCTACCTGTATAGTATTCTGAAGCAGGCTCTATTACAGTTCCCACCTGATTCATTGACAAAACAAATCAATACCACACATCAGACATGAATATCCAAGGATTAACTTCAGCGTTAAACATATACTTGCCTGAAAATATTTGGGCAATGTTTTCAATTTTGAATCTCCTTTCTTATAGTGTCTCTTGGGATCAATGACACTTCTTAGCTGTACGGCCAAATAGAAAAGGAGGGGTTAGCAAAATGTAACTTTTCAGATTTCTCAAACAGTGAAACCACCAAAATTTGTTTTGACTACCAATGGTAGTATTTATGATCTATAGAAATTGCAAACAAACTCATCTGCAGTCCTATGTCTACAAGAACTACTGGGACCAATCTTCAATAAGCAACAGAAATACAACCATGATGAAGGAAATATCAGGAACTTACTTGCAGTGGAACCCACATTGCTGAAATAACAAGAATTCTCATGCTCAAGCACCACCCCCACCCCCACCCCCGGGAACCGAAGAAAAAGAATAATCAATAAATAAGAAGAAGAAAAACAATGGTTGGATAAACAATTTCAGATTTAAACAGAGCTGGTTATCCAAAATATTTTAATAAATGGGTCTACAACTATGCCTTTCATATACTAAGATTACAAAAAAAATCCTTCAGTGACGTCGAGAGTTTTACACACTTGAAATGAAACAGTTTGGGTATACTCATCAGCTGTTTTAAGCAATCTTTCATATTTCCAGCATTAGTAGGTAAACAGAAATAAGAAATAAAAGCATACCTTCAATATCTGGAGGTCCTTCTTCAACTCAGGAGTGATAGTCAGGGCAGGCATGTCAAACCTATATAAAAGTACAATAGCAGCATACTTACTCCTCCATGAATATACAAATTCATGAACGAATAGAGAAACAATCTGAAGAAAGAAAGTAACATTTGAGAAACCCAAAAAAAGTTTTGAGAAAAGAATCAATCAACGGTGGGAAAAAACTACCAGTACTTTCCAGCAGTGTCTTTAACTTGTGTCCTAAGTAATTTGTGGAGCTTTTTAGGATCATTTGGAGGAACAAAGAGGCCATCAATAAGCTGGGAATGAGGTCTGTAAACAGAAGTACTGGTTTCTCCGAGATGGCTTTTAGACCCCAGTGATAATGATGCTGAGAATGAAGGGACCTTTGGCTCCCATAGCCCAATCATGGACTTGGTTTCAGTGTTGGTCATTCTGTGCCAACAAAATTAGTCAAGCTTCTAATTGACGAAAGCAATATGTAATTTCTTAGAGACAAGAAATACTTGAATATTAACAAACATTGTTGCAGAGAGTAAGCAAAACTACAGCCTTAGACGAGTTCATTTATAATTAACCTCTAAAGTCATTCCCAGGACACCTAATGATACAAGACGCAATCTTTGTTTAGTTAAGTTTATTATTTTCTTTTTATAATTTAGAATCCCAGTGTAATTTAGTTTCCATATTGGCTACTCCTGAGAAGACAAGTATCCTCAATAGTTTGGAATAGTAGGATTAGTTCCAATCTATTAATCAACATTGTAAAATAAGTTTTCTATCTTTCAAATTATTATGAGATAGTCTTTGGCTTTGTGTTCTAGCTTAAGAACCTGGGGTTAGTCCATAATGCAGGGTTTCCTATTGGATTTTCCTCTAAAAACCCATATATCCGATGTGAATCAAAGGCCCTACACTTATTCTAATACTTCCGCTGCCATCACCTAATTTAATTTAGTGACGATTAGCACTTCTTATTGATAGACACATTAACCAGCACAGCGTCCTACATAACTATTGATGCTGTATCATACACGTTCACCATGTTATACACCAGTATTATGTTATAGGGTTAATTACATTTTTCCCCTTGAGGTTTGTTCAAAATACTATTTCATTCCTCTATTTTGTATAAATTACAAATACATCTTTATTGTTTATTTATTCATAACTATTTAATCCCTATTACTAATTTCAGTTAAAAAAAAAAAAAAAAAAAAAGGTTATCAAAGAATAAGGATTTAGTGGCAAAAAAGTTTAAGTTTTCCTAAAATATCATTTCCCATGTCTAATTCTAATTTACTACCATATATAAAAACCATAATGTCCTTGCTAAAATTTTTTTTATTAGTATAATTTTCATAATGAAAGATATTATTGTCTTAATATATGATAATAAATAAGAAGTAAACTCGCAAAATGATATTTAGGAAGATTTTATACTTTTTAAGGCAAAATCATCATTTTTTGTTAATTTTTTATTGAAAATTAGTAGTAGGGATTAAGTAGTTACAAAAATATAAACAATAAGGATGTATTTGTAATTTATACAAAATAGAGGGATAAAATTGTAATTTGGACAAACTTCAAGGGAGAAAATGTAATTAACCCTAGGTTATGAGTTGCTGCCCTTTTAACTCCCCACTTGTGCTCCAATGTCTTTTGTAATGTTACTCTATTACATTTCAGACTTCTTGTATTTGCTAAGAGCTCATATATTTTTCTTTTCTGTTTCCTTAATAGTCCAGAGACTACATTCAACTCAATTATGGAGAAAACAAGAATAGCTTTAGAGTCACGAATATATCATTTATTAGGGAAAGGATAATCCATATTCCATACTGAAAAATAAATTTGGAGGTGGGAGGTGACTTTCCAGTATGATAAACTGCTAGATTTGGAGATAGATACACAGCTTCTACTTTCTTTCTCTGACTTCTTCATTCTTTAGTATTTCACAATGCAATAATTCCCATTCTAGACTATGTAGGATTTCTTAAATGGAAATGCCATTCAAGCAATGAGCTAGTCAATTTCTTTCTTTAAGACTTGCTGGGGTCATCATGGCCAAAAGCATACATACCTAAGTCAAAAACAGCCATGCATTCTCTTCTCTTTATGACAAGAATCTATTGGCATGTTCACTCAAGGAAGAGCAAATCAAGGCACAGCTCAAGTTAAAAAATAAAAAATTCAATTAAAATGGGTAAAACATATACAGCAGTGGGAAATGAATGATAAAACAAGGCGTCATGGTAATTTGAAATATGCCATTCAGAGACAATGATCTTTCTACAGCTAATGTTATGGGCTATTGCTAACTATTTCAAGGAAGAGCAAGTCGAAACACAGCTCAAGTCTAAAAATAAAAAATTCGATTAAAATGGTAAAACATATACAGCAGTGGGAAACGAATGATAAAACGAGGCGTGATGCTAATTTGAAATACGCCATCCAGAGACAATGATCTTTCAACTGCTAATGTTATGGGCTATTGCTAACTATTTCTACTTTTGCCGCTACTCAAACAGTCCAACTTTAACTCCACTCACAAGTAATTGAACTAAAAATGAAAACAACCCACCATCTAATTAAAAAAAAACAACAACAAATTACCAAAAACAAAGCTAAATATAATCACTACCCAAAATAAAAGGTGAAAATATTCCAATTACTCCTTTTCCTGACCAACAACCGTTACATAGGAGGAAGGTAAAAGTAGAAAAAAGTTTCCAACTTTACCCGAAAAACCAAGGGCAAGAGAATGGTTAAGGATTATTTCCCACTAGGAGAAAGCTGCTCATGGAAGCATATTTGGACAGGAAACTTATATTCACAAGGTACTGAAGCATGGATAAAAGCTCCAGTACGGAATCCTGCTGTTTTTATAAGAATGGATCTCTTACTGGTGAGATGTTTTCGGAAAACCTTAGAGAAGACAATATCCTCTGACATTAAGCAATAGGCCAAAAACAGATGCTGTAAAGGAGCCTTGAGTTGTCAAACAAGATAACTGTGACATAAATATTCTTTATGTCAATAGCACCTAGTTGTTCTCTTTCTTTCTTTCTTTCTTTCTTTTTTTTTAATAGAAAAAAATTGCTTCTTTTTATTTCATCTAGCAGACAATTCATCTTCACAATCATCACAACGGCTTTATCAAGATTTCCCATTTTGTCTTCCCTTTTTGGTTTTCTGATGAAGGGTGTCTTTGTTCTCATCAGTATCAAGATGCAATGCTGCCTTCATCATGACCAATAAAAGCTAAAAGAGCTGTGAATTTCAAATAACTAGGCCATGTCTTCTACAAAATACATTAAGCTCAGCACAAGAGATGCTACACTTGAATCTTGATATGAGAGCACCTTAATTTAACTAATATTGGGATCAAATAAAATGAATAACCCAGAAAACCAGAACTTCACAATAGGAAATATCAAAGCCAAAAAAATTCAATAATTACTAAAACACTAACTCATCAACTGAAATTAACAGATACTGAAGAAGCCCATAAATTCTACCGATGGTATATTGGCAATTTTCATAAAAATTGTAGTCCAGAATATGAAAAAAGAAAGAACAGAAACTCACCTTCAAGAAGAGTTAAAGAAATGTCTCAGGAGCTGAAGAACTGAAACAGCTATAGCCTGCAAGTGAATCAATTGGCTGATTATGAAGAAGATGAAGATCATTCTGGGGTATTGCATTTTCGCTGATGGGATTTTTCTTGCTGGTTAGATCAAACACTCGCTATCAAGAGCAGAGCTATTACTATTCTGTTTCAAAGCCCCAAAAAGCCGCACAAAGTCTAGCTCTAGAAATCAGTGGTTAACTCAAAAACTTCACACACCAAACTTGCAATTTGCAAATTTCCAAACAAGAGAAACTAAAAACTGAAAATTACAGCAAATCTGATCAAATTCAAACTACCCATTCTGGAACAAACACTTAAAAGAGGTGGGAAAATGAAAGAATTTTATATTACTAAAAGAATGTTCTTCCTTTTTTAAAGAAGGAATGAACTCCCGTTTCTACAGAAAAATAAGAACACAAATTCCAACCAGCTCAATAAAATCTCGAAACCTACCAGCTGCTGTCCAAGCGTCTCAGGATGGCTGTGGGTAGCAGTGGGTGTGTTGCCGGCTGGACGGGAAGGGGACCTGACACCGGAATTGCCCGGAGTCGACGACAGCTGAGGGTGCGGGACGGTTAGAAGAGGGTTTTGCACGGGTTTTTGCCCTCTTTAAGGCTAATGGTACGTTTTTCTCTAAAAGTAGATTAGGATTATAAAAACTTTTCTTTCTTTTTTGCACAAGAACACTTATTTTTTATAGAAGAATAGGTATATTCATCAATTTCGACCGTCAAGTCATGGGCATTTTTGTCTCAAAAAAATAAATTTTTTATAGAATAGGTATATTCATCAATTTTGACCGTCAAGTCATGGGCGTTTTTGTCCGAAAAAATAATCAAGCCCTCTAAGGGCTAGTTTGGGAGTAGAGAAATGGAAAGAAGAGATTTGGGAGTAGAGACAGGATTTGGAAAAAGGGGTGGAGCTTTTTCCTATTTGAGAATTGTAGAAAGAGAGAAAAGAAATGGATGATTACTCATCCTTGAAAGAGACCAAATCATTTCTCTCCAGTTATGGGGAGAAGGGACCCATGCCCCCTCACTTAAGAAAAATATCTATCTTTGCCTCTCAAATTAAAAATAAATTTTACCTATTTAAATTATATTTTATTTTTATTTAAAAGTTATTTTTGTTCATTAGTATTTTTTTTCTCTCTAAACTCTCAAATAAAAAAATAACTTTTTTTTCTTTCTATTCAAAACTCTCAAACAACATTTGAAATAAATCACTCACTTTCTCTTCTCTCTTAATTTAAAATTTCTCTTTTCTTCTTTTCTCTCCTAACTCTCAAACTAGCCCTAATAGTTTTGAGGTTAAAATGAAAAATAAAATGTTACACATGCTCCCTTTTTCTTCTCCCTCCCAAGAGTGCAAACGAGTGGAGTTAAGTTCGAACTCACATGAACTCCAGTTCGACTTGACACTTTTTTTATTAGTTTGAACTCGATCGAGTTTATTGATTTTGATTCGAACTCGATTATATGTGTCGAGTTCGAATTTAATTTTTTAAAGATATATTATATATATAATAATTAAAATAAAACAAAAAAATTATATATTCTGACTCGATAGACTTGATGAGCTACCGAGTCAATATTAATAGATTTCAAACTCAATTCGTTTGCTTAACAAACTGGTTAGAGTTCGATTCGAACTTAATCAACAACGAACTCGAACCGAATTTTGACCCAACCACTTCACTTACACTTACACGTCCCTCCTTTTCCTTTTTCTCCACCTCCACCACGACCCTTCCCCTCTTTCATCTTTCTCCTCTAAACCACCACCATTCTTTCCGTCTTTCTTCTTCCCAAATCCCTAACCCCACAGGTCATACACAGCCTCTCCTCTTCTTCTTCCCCTTCTTCATACTGATTTATTCCTACCTCAGAGCCACCATTATTATCTTTCTTTCTCTTTCCTTTCTTTCAAATCCCTAATCAAACACAGTTGCAGATCGGTGGGGCTAAGGCTTTAATGCTCCAGTAACAACTCATGCTCTACAGAGGACTCGCCACCGCCGCCGCCGCTGCTGGAAATGGACTTAGGTCTTCTAATGGAAATTGAAAACAAAGGTACAATTGGTTCAATTACCTGAAGTGGTCATCTCTTGGTGGCATTCCGAACCCAAAGAACGCCTTCTCTTCGACTGCCGACGGTGTGCAATTGGTCAATACCTTCAAGATGTGGACAAGATTCGAAATCAGCAGAAAAGGATAAGGAATTTCAGTGGATTTTTTGAAGAGATTAAAATGTATCAATCTTCACGGGAAGTAACAGATTTGAGACTAAGGGATGAATTCTGCAGTTTGGTGTTGGGAACATTGATGCCAGCATATGATTGTTTTGTTAAAAAGTTCAAGTAACATTTGGACAGTGAATTCAAGCAAAAATTGGTTCCAAATTAGTTGTCTGCTGAAAATATTGTTGATTCTTGATCTCCTTTGAAATGTTAAGAATAACGAATTTTGCTGGTCCATTAATGGTAGAATGGTGGTTTTTGATCAATTTTTTTAATGAGCTGCCATTTTTGCTTTCTTTAAGATTCAATTTACTTTGGGTTTTCTTCCTTGAGCTTTCCGAATGTATTAATGGTAGTTTGGATAGGAAGAAGAAAGAGGTGAGGTGGTGATGGTGGTTTACGGTGGTGGAAGAAGGGAAGAGGAGGAAGAAGAAAGAGGGGGAGGTGGTGGGGTGAGGACTGTAAATTGGGTGAATTTTACATGTAGTTGAGCAGGTCTATATGCCTGTTGTTTATAGGAGATAAAGTTCAAAATTTATACTTGCAAACTCGAATCTGTATGTGTACTCTCATAACTTTTATTAAATAGGTTTGAGTATGGTATTATGATATTTAGACTTGTTTATTTGTATACATGTTGTAATAAAATAATAATATATTTATATATATTATATGATTTTTATATTTTTTTATAAATTCATGATTTATATTGTATTAAATTAGGAATTTTATTTTTATTCGATTAATATATTGGTGAGGATTTTGCATGCACTTGAACTTTTAATCATTTGAATTAAATTTAAAAGATATTTAAGGATTGTATTTGTTGGAAGAGATGTTAAAGAAATTATGTTTCTCAAGTTATAATTTTCGTTTTAGGATTACATATTGTTTCATATATTTTTTTTAACAAGAAAAAAAAAAAGAAAAATGGCAAATGGGTACGAGTATACTCGAATCCTACCTGAGACCCTTGAGAGTAGGGTCTGGGTCCATAAATTTTATACCCAGCAGTTTGGATCCGTTTACAGCTCTAAGTAGGGTTGTGGTTTACAGTGGGAAGAGGAGGAAGAACAAAGACGAAAAGCGTGGTGGTGCTCGTTTACGGTGGTATAAGAAAGAAGAGGAGGGAGAAGAAACAAAGTGGGGAAGATGAGTAATATTTTATTTTGAACCTAAATATTTTTTTATTTTTCATTTTAAGTACTCTTAGAAGTTGGAGGAGTTTGATTATTTTTTTTCGTACGAAAATACACTCGACTTAATGGCCAAAAGAAATGATTAACGACCAAAATGAGCAAATATACCATTTCTACTAAGAATAAAATATTCGTGTAGCAAAAAGAAAAAAAATTAATGTATATGAATTTAATCCACTTTTGAAAAATTTTTAGGGGGAAAACATGCCATTAAGCGTTTTTTTTTTAGAATGGCATTAAAATAGGTAATTTTTTTTAATTCCTACGCTAAGAATATTGCATATGAGATATGCAACATCAAAAAGCAACTTCGCAAAACTAGCGATTAATAAGCGTTAATAATCTTGCATTTGGCAAATAAATTAGCTATAATGGAAGCTATTTAGACAGATATTGTATATGGTATATGCACATCTGTCACCTTTTTTTTTTTTTTTTTGTGGAAAATGAAAAGAATGAAATTATTATTATTTTTATTTTCTTGCACTTAGATTTTTTCCTATTTTCGTAAAAGAGGGAGGCAAAGTATTTAACGTTTTATGTTTGTGTACTTTTTTGCATTTTTTTTTATCTTAAAATGAAATTACATTATTAATTTTTCATTTTGTCTTAGAGTTTTTTATTTTCGTAAGAAGGAAAACAAAGTATTTTGTGTTTATGTCATTTAGTGTGTTGTCATTTGTTTGTTTTTTTTTTTTTTTTGTAAAAGTAAGAATAAAAAGTATTTAATTTAAGTACTTAAGAACTAAAAGAATATAATTCAGAAGTAGTAGTAATTCGGAAAAGAAAGATTATTAATATAAGAAGACAAATATTATAACACTTAGAAAAAAAGAAAAATTATACATTGCTACTTGAACTAATGTTATGACATTTTTTTCTATTATGCCGGGGACTGCGACATCTGCTGTATTTTGAAGGAGAATTTGGGTTCTAATAATCAATCTCTCTACGAAATCTTGTGTTTTATTTTCGACCTCGTTTATTTATCATGTTTGGAGGATACCATGTCAAGTTGAAAGGGACTGGTCGCCAAAGGTCCTCATGCAGAACTGGATAAAAGTTGAATTCTTACATTCTTATGTACGTTTCTCATGAATATATTTTTGGCACGAGACTATCAGTTCTTGTACTATTTTCTCTACAAACTACAACAATATATGAACAATGCAATGTATAGACCTGCCATTTCCCCCAAGTGCAGGAATTTGCTCGCATGTCTAAAGTATATGTGCGGTCGTCTTGACCATCATCACCCCTTAGAGCGGACTTGACCATGTAAATGTCATGTTCATTACACTCCACAACTTTGGATGATCTTGATTTATTTTCAATATCTATAAACTTGTCAAACACTCTTTCATGAAAAGGATCGATACAGTTTGGGGCTTCCTTACGGAGTTCATCAAAATATTTAACAAGTTTATTGAACACCACTTCAACTAGGGCTTTCAAAGGTAAGACCCTAGCTTTCTTAAAGGCATTTTTCAGTGATTTTGATATATTTGAGGTCATTATCCCATGCCTATATCCACTATCATGAACGAGTGCCCATTTCTTCAAGAGGAGTCATACAAAGTATTTTTGAGCTTGTACATTTCTCAACTTAATTTCATTCGTAGCCATTTGAAAATTTCCGTAGCCGTTTGAAAATTTCCAAAGCTTTGTTGTTGTCCCCACCTCCCATATTAAACTTTTCAACTCCGAGTTCTCAATTTTTATTTTATTAAAATTTGCTCAGTTATGGCAAAGATAGAATATGTGATCGGCAAGTGGAGATTGCCATTCTGGTTTTACAATGGCATCCGCGATTTCTGCATGAAGTTGAAGACAAGGCGAAAGAAGAGGAGAACCCAAGGATCCACGTTCGCCACCACCAATGGTAGAACATACTATGGCAGATTATGCTAAGTCGTCTATCACTGGGACGAGGTCGGCAGTGGACGCCAATAATTTCAAAATCAAGCCTAACATTATTCAAATAGTACAGAACAATGTTCAATTCGATGAGCTACAAGACGAAGATCCCAATGCATACATCGCCAATTTCTTTGAGGTGTGTGATACTTTTAAGATCAACGGAGCATCAGAGGATGCAATTAAATTTCGTCTATTCCCATTCTCATTAAGGGATAAGGCAAAATCATGGCTAAAATCATTATCTCGGCTTCCATCACCACTTGGAAGTCTTTGGCAGAAAAATTTCTTAGAAGGTACTTTTTCCCGGGTCATACCACAAAATTGAGGAATAAAATCCTCTCATTCCAACAAGCCGATGGGGAAAGTCTCTACGAAGCTTGGGAAATGTGGAAGGAATTGATAAGGAAGTGTTCTCATCATGGTTTGGATTTGGAAATCCAAATCTAATCCTTTATCAACGGTTTTGGAGCTAGACAACTAATAGACGCTTCCGCCTACTGCTCTACTGATAGCAAGACATCCCAACAAGTATATGACTTGATCAAGCAAATCGCCTTAAATAGTTATACTTGGGTGGGCCTAAGACCAAGGGCAAAAATGGTGGGAGTACATAGCTTAGATACACTAACTCATTTGGAGTCAACATTGGCCGTCATGATAAATAAAAAATTTGAAAGATTAAATATGGGTCCACAACAATAAATATTTTGTGACTTTTGTAATGGGGGCACCCAAAACATGAGTGCCCGGTATGGATCCTTCTGTGGAACATGTAGATTATATCCAAGGAAATATGCGATGGAATAATCCTTATTCCGATACCTATAACCCTAAATGGCACAACCACCCAAATTTTTTTTGGAGAAATCAAGGGCAACGAAGACCTCAAAATCCTCTGAGATTTCAAAATCAAGGACCTATATAACAGTTGCCTTACAATGCACCTCCTTCGAATCTACCATATAAATCTAGGAAGTTCATGAATGTAACCCAATGCTAGGATACAAAATGAGGATGCTTCCAGTTGGAACTTAGAAACCAAATTGGGCAACTTGCCAAGATCATCTCGGGAAGACCACATGGATCTCTTCCAAGCAATACATAACCAAATCCAAGGGAACATGCTAAAGCAATCACTTTGAGAAGTGGCAAGGAATTAGAAGTTCCTACTCCTATGGTGATATTAAAAGAGAAGGATTTAAAGGAGAACGAACCTGGATAAAGGATTGTTGAGAAAAAAGTTGAAGAAGGGCATGATGGAAAATTCGAGAAGAAGGAAGTATCAAAGAAAATTCCATCACCTTATAGATCTCCCGTGCTATACCCTCAACATCTTCTTAAAGCAAAGCAAGACGAGTAGTATGGTGAATTTTTAAATTTGTTTAAACAATTACATATTAACATCCCGTTTGTTGAAGCTTGAACCCATTTGCCAAAATATGCCAAGTTTCTAAATGACATTTTTTCCAAGAAAAAGAAGCTGGCAGATATCTCATCAGTAATTTTGAATGAGGAATGCTCGGCCGTTGTGATGAACAAGGATAAATTGCCAGAAAAATTAAAGGACACTGGGAGTTTTACTATTCTTTGTACTATTGTTACTTTAGTTGTTAGTAGGGCTTTAGCTGATTTAGGCACTAGCATTAATTTATTACCCTATAAAATTTTTAGAAAGCTAGGTCTAGGGAAACCAAAGCCTACTAGGATGAGCATACAATTAGCTGACCGAACCATTAAGTATCCTAAGGGTATTATAGAGGATGTCCTTTTTCAAGGAGAAAACTTTATCTTTCCCGTAGATTTCATGGTTATGTACATGGAGGAAGATAAAGAAGTCCCTCTAATTTTAGGCCGCCCTTCCTTAATATAGCTAGAGCTATAATTGATGTTTGGGAAGGGAAGTTGACCCTTATATTAGAAGAGGATGAGGTAGTTCTTAAACTACCTAAAGCTATCCGTTGTACCTTAGATTATGATGATACTTGCTTTAAGTTAAATTCAGTAGACCCTTATGTATCTTGTCATATGTAGGAAATAATAAACGATTATCTGTTGCTTACGGCACTCCAAGGTAATGATAGAAAAGAGGTAGATGATGAAATGTTACAAGAAGTGGTGGCACAATTGGATGAGGCGAAAATCAAGAAGAAGGATGTGAAAAGTGAAATTTACAAGCTCAACCTCGGCCCTCATTAAAGCTATCAATAAAGGAACCTCTGAAGTTAGAATTAAAGACATTGCCCGAGCACTTAGAGTATGCGTTCTTAGGGGAATATTCTACCTTTCTTGTCATCATCTCCTCAAAGCTAAGTAGACAACAAAAACAAGAGTTACTAATGACCTTAAGAAAACATAAGAAGGCTATAGCTTTGAAAATAACCTACATTCAAGGTATTAGTTCCTCATTTTGTATACACAAGATCTTGCTTGAAGAATATATTAAACCCGTGGTTCAATCTCGAAATAGATTGAATCCCCATATGCAACAGGTGGTGAAAAAGGAGGTGATCAAGCTACTTAATGCTGGAATAATCTATCCAATTTCCAGTAGCATTTGGGTAAGTCTTGTCCAAGTAGTACCAAAGAAAGGAGGTATGATGGTTGTTCCTAGTGAAAAAGAAGAATTAATTCCAATGAGATTCATTACCGGTTGGAGCGTGTGTATTGATTACCGGAAACTAAACGATGCAACTAGGAAGGATCACTTCCCTCTACCCTTCATCGATCAAATGTTGGAGAGACTTGCAGGCCATGATTTTTATTGTTTTATTGATGGTTTAGCAGGTTATTTTCAAATTCCCATTGCATTAGAGGACCAAGAAAAGATGACATTCACTTGCACTTATAGTACCTTCACTTATAGGAGAATGCCTTTCAATTTGTATAATGCCCCTGCTACTTTTCAATGTTGCATGATAGCTATTTTTGAGGGTTTAGTGGGGAATATAATATGATTTTTCCGTCTTTGGCAATTCTTTTGATATTTTCTTGCATAATCTTGAAAACGTTTTACAAAAGATATGATGATACTCACTTGGTTTTAAATTGGAAAAGTGTCACTTTATAGTTCAAGAAGGCATAGTCTTAGGTTATAATATTTCAAAACAAGGGGTAAAAGTAGATAGGGAAAAGGTATAAACCATTGAAAGATTGCAACCTCCATCGTCTGTGAAGGAGGTGAGGAGTTTCTTAGGTCATGCGGGTTTTTGTAGGAGGTTCATTCAAGATTTTTAAAAAATTTCCAAACCTCTTACAACTTTGCTTGAAAAAGATGCAACATTTATTTTTTATGATAATTTCTTGCATGCCTTTAAATTTTAAAGCGTAAATTGATTAACTCTCCTATTTTGGTGCCTCATGATTGGTCACTTTCTTTTGAGCTCATGTGGGATGCTAGTGATAATGCCACAGGTGTCGTACTAGGTCAAAGGAAGAGTAAGCACTTCCAACCAATCCACTATGCAAGCAAAACTCATACAGATTCACAAGCCAATTACACTACAACGAAGAAAGATTTACTTGCCATAGTGTTCGCTTTCGATAAATTCTGCCCTTATCTTATTCTTTCTAAAGTTATTGTTTACACATATCACTCTGCACTAAAGTACTTGTAAGCTAAGATTGATGAAAAACCTAGACTTGTTTATTGGGTACTTTTGTTGTAGGAATTCGACTTAGAAATAAGAGACAAAAAGGGCATAGAAAACTTGGCGGCCGATCATCTTTCTCGCCTAGAAAATCCTTGCATAGAACCGTTGGAGGAAGAATGCATAAACGACACATTCCCCAATGAGCTCCTCATTTTTTGTGATGTAACTAAAGATAATTCCCCTTGGTTTGCAGATATTGCTAATTATCTTGTGTCTAATGTTGTTCCGACAGATAAAACTAAGCAACAACTCCAAAAATTCTTCACGGAACTCAAGTATTATTTCTGGGAAGATCCATACTTGTTCCGTTAATGAGTCGACCAAATGTTTCGAAGAAGTTTAGCACCACTGAAAGCGGAGGGTATTCTACGCCATTGTCATGAAGGACCCGTTGGAGGACATTACCAAGCCAACGAAATGGCCCATAAGGTACTGGAGTTTGGTTTTTATTGGCATAAAGTCTTCAAGGATGCAAAAAGATAAATAATGACTTGTGATAAATGCCAAAGAATAAGTAATATCTCCAAACGTCACGAAATGCCTCTTACAGTTTTTCAAAATTGTGAGATATATAATTATTGGGGAATTGACTTTATGGGACCTTTTCCAAGTTCTTTTGGTCATCAATATGTCTTGGTTGCATTTGAATATGTCTCTAGATGGGTTAAAGCTCAGGCTCTACCGTTGTTAAGTTCTTAAAGAAATTATTTAATCGATTTGGTATTCCTAGAGGCATTATGAGTGATAAAGGGACATATTTTTATAATCAACTAATGGAGAAAGTTCTTAAGCGTCTAGAGGTTACACATAAGATGTCTATACCTTATCACCCACAAACTAGTGACCAAGTAGAGGTCGTTAACCGAGAGATCAAAAGAATATTAGAGAAAACTGTGGAAAAAACTAGGAAAGATTGGAGCGTCAAGCTTGACGACACTCTTTGGGCATATAGGACTACTTATAAAACTCCGATTAGTTTTTCCCTGTTCTGTCTCTTATATGGGAAATCATTTCGCTTACCTATCGAAATAGAACATAAAGCTTATTGGGCAATATAACTTGTGAACTTTGATTCTATTCGTGCAGGAAAGTAAAGTTTACTTAAATTGAATGAGATGGACGAATGAAGGTTAGAAGCATACAAAAATTCATCCCAATTTACAAGGAAAAGGTAAAACGAGGGCACGACAAGCATATAGTGAAGAAGGAATTTGAAGAAGGCGAGGCCGTGCTTTTATATAACTCTTGACTCCGGCTCTTTCCCCGGAAAAGCTTAGATCAAGATGGTCAGGACCGTTTATTGTGCGTAAGGTTTATCCTTATGGCGTAGTCGAGGTAACTCACCCCGAAGGGAGGACCTTTAAGATAAACGGACACTAATTGAAGGCCTATTTTGGTGAAAACCTGAACGACCTTCCAAAGGTTGAGACGACCTTTCATGAGAAGTAAGAAAGCAAAAATAGTTTGTTGTATATGTAAATGTATCCCTCAAATTCTTCATCACTTTTTTGCTTTTCTTTCTTTATTTGTGTGTGTTCTTATGAGTGTTTAGTTTCTTTAAAGTGAGTATGGGAGTTGGGAATTACATACCTATATGATAAATAAATTTTTTATTCTATGTGCAGGTAAAAAAATATCGATAAATCGGACGAAAACGGCCAGCAAAGCAGGGAATTCTCGCCCAGAACAGATCTTTCTAGAACCGGAAAGCTCCTTTCTGGAAACGGAAAGCATACCCAGCAGCAAAAAGTTATTTCCAAAAAGCTTCTGGAACTAGAAAGCATCATGACAAATCGAGCAATTCGTCTAGAAGGCTTCCGGATCTGAAAAGCCACATCATCCAGATCTGGAAAGCGGAATTGTTATATAGGTCATAGTATTTCAAATGGATCCGAGTTGGGCCGAGCGCTGGTTGACCCAAATTGCCACCAATTTTGTCTCCAATTTCAGCCAAAATTTCTCCATTCTTTCCTTATTACCCTAAATCAAACTCTCAAATCCCTAATTTTCTGTAAAACTCCCTCACAATGAACTTCCCACGTCTGTTCTGTTCTTCTTCCGACCACTCGTGCCACCACTGTCCTCTTCTCTCTTTTCTTATTCTCAGTTTTCTCTTCCCCGTTCTTCTTCTCCCGTTCATCTTTCTTCTCACATTCTCCCACACACTTTCTTCCCCGTTTTTCTTCCCCACTCTTTCTTCCCCACGACACCACCACTCCAAGTTCCCCCTCCTTTCCTCTTTTCTCTGTACTAACCAATATTCTCCTCCTCCTCCATAACACCCATGTCCAGTAACAACCCACCTCCTCTCTTTCCTTTACTTTCTTTTCCCCTCCTCATTTTGGCTCTCTTCTCGATTCAACAATGGCGGCATTAGCAGACAGGAGTATTGGTGGTGGCAATTGCAGTTCAACCTCTGGCAGTGACGGTTCAATACAAACCTGGATAAGACTCTCTAAACCCCTCTCCTATTTACTTCACTGTCTATTTTATTATCGGGGCTGCAGCCTGAGTCATATATAATTGCTCAATAGTTTATATCTTTGTGCCATAGTCGTGTCTGCTGTTTTTTTTAATTCTCTCTATTTCAGGGGCGTAGCCTGTTTCGTGTTTGATTTAACTGTCCATTACACACACATGGGATACACTATCTTACTGTTGTTTTTGTTGTTGTTGTTGTTGTTGTTGTTGTTGTTGTTGTTGTTGTTGTTGTTGTTGTTGTTGTTGTTGTTGTTTTTGGCTTTTAATTGAATGGTTGGTATTATCTTGTCCTTTCCTTACTACACTATGCCTAAAAAAACCACCGTTTCCACCTTTTCCAAATGGGCCTGAATAACGGAGCTTGAATCTCCCAAGAATGCACTATCTATTCCATCCTTTCCCAAGAAAATCATAGATAAGGCTTCTAAAGCCTGGTATGAGAAAACAAAAATGAGTAGAATAGAACTAGAACAAACCGTAGAAAGTGTGCTTGATAGACAATTAGAGATTTCTTCTCTCTTCCAAGAGTAGAGTTGGGATACCATGATCCGTAGACATGGAATCTAGTACCCCAAGCTCATTAGAGAATTTTACACAAATATGACCCCGAAAGACCAATAAAAATGCCATCTCCGCTACCACTACCATAAAAGGAGTTACGATTCGCTTTGATAGGGCCCTCCTCTCAGAAATTACACACATTCCAAATGCGGACTAATAAGTGCACAATTGTCTATATTTTCTATATGTTAATTTCATCATTTTTGGTATTTTTAATATGTAAAAGTACGTATTTTAGCTAAATACCTCTTATTCTTGTTTAGGTACCCTCTGGAAGTAGAAACGACAAAAAGTAAATGAAAACAAAGCTAAAATGATGAAAACGGAAGTCGTCGGCAAAGACACAGCACCTACCGCGGATGGTAGGGTAACTTACCATCAACGATAGGTGCCGAGAATGGCAGGAAAGTTGAAACCCAAGATCTATCGCAGATGGTAGAGTGT
The DNA here is from genome assembly GCA_028651295.1 of Catharanthus roseus. Lineage (NCBI taxonomy): Eukaryota > Viridiplantae > Streptophyta > Magnoliopsida > Gentianales > Apocynaceae > Catharanthus > Catharanthus roseus. Next base: position 2,337,108 of record JAPQWS010000140.1, on the reverse strand, counting down.
AGGCCTCACCCTACCGTCGGCAGTAGGTAGGTTGGCAAAGGACGGTTCCAATCCTTTTCCAACTTGGTTTTCTTGATTTCTACTCCAATTTTAGCTTGGATTTCTTGTATTTTTACCTCTATATATAGGGCTTTTATGCAACCGTTGTGACATACAGTTTAGAGACAAGTTGTAGACATAATTAGATAGATAGATTGGTTTAGATTAGGAGTAGATAAATTAGGTTAGATTAGTTAAACACTCTTTAAATTCCAGCTTTTATATTTTCTTTAGTTATAGAATTTCAAGTTTTGTGCAAGAATTATTTTCTTGGATTCAAGAATTGAAGACTTTGATTCATGATTTCAATCTTCGACAGGTGACTCAAGAGACGATCTTAGAAGATGTTTGGGATTCAACTTTGGCTTCAAGATTAAAATCCTAAGCTTTTTTTTTTAATTTTCTTGTTATTGAATTCTTTAATTAAATTTCAGTTTTATTAATATGAATAGTGAGTAGTTTTTTTATGGTTTGGGTTAAGGTTGAACCCTAATTCTTGATTATGAAGTTCTTAGTTTGATTTCTTGATTTCAATGTGTGTTTTAGTTTAAGTTGTCTTCCAGTTGCGTTTGTTTGTTAATTTGATTGTCGGGGGATATGATTATTCGCAAGGTTGATTGTAATTGAAAAAGGAAGAACAATCTAGGGAAACCGATTGAGGGTTAATTAGGGCAGTTGACTAGGATACGATATTGCACTTTTAGGTCCTTTTAAATCACCTAAGTTTATTGCACTCATAATTTGTTAGGGAGAAAAGAGATTTTCCTCTAAGTGTTAGTGAGTAGGATGGCTTTTGTCCTAGACATAGGGTTTGCTCGATTTTTTAGTGATGATCCAACTTAATTAATTCAACATCATTTTCATTAAAGTCTTTCCAATTGAGCTAGTAACAAGGATTAGGGGTATTCCACCAAAACAAACTCTTGTTTTTATAAATCTTTTAAGAATTGTTTTTATTATTTGTTTCTCTTAATTTCTTTTATTGTTTTAAGTTTTTTTCAACGACAACTTTTTTTTTCCGACTAAACATTAGAGACACGATTAGTACTTGAACCTTTATCCGTCCCTAAGAGATTCGACTCTCGAGTTGAAACTCATCTCTACCTTGTTAGGTCCACTTGCCTTTTATTGTAGTAATTATGATTTTCACATCCCGTTTTTATTGCTTTGATTTTACACACATCAAGTTTTTTGGGGCCGTTGCTGGGGACGGTAATTTTAAGGAATACCGTTTATTTAGTACTTTAGTCATTATTTTTGTTCCATACTATTGTTGCACTTGGGTGTTTGTGGTATGGATATTGTGTATTCAGTTTATTACTTCACAACCCTATGTGTGAATTTGGTCATCTAATTGTTTGTTTCAGGTAAGCTACAAAAACCGATGAAACCATGGAAGCCCGATGGGAATCTATGTTAGAACAAAGAGTGGAGAACATGGGCTTTTAGTCTCAATAGACGTACTATCATTTGACCGCATTCTAAGAAAACTGGCAGGGATAAGATATTTATTCTAGCCAGTATAGTTCAGAGTGGAGGATGCAGTCGAATGTTCCTTGGGGAGACTATGGTCAACATTCAACATACAATTATACTCCACCAGTACAAACATTATCCCCACGACCTAATCTAGAAGAGCTTCTATTGAAGTATATCGATTTGGCAAATACGGGGGTAAAAAGAATGGAAGCAGTTCAAAGAGGCCAAGCGGCTTCGCTGTACAACATGGAAAATCAAATCGAACTATTAACAAAGATGATCTTTGAAAGACCGCTTAGTAATATACCTAGTAATACAGTCACTTTGTTGGATGTACAAGAATAAGTGGGGACGTTTCCCATGTTTATGGATGATGAGAATAACACTGCTCAAGAACCGAAAGAGTCCACTTCCCAAGGATTTCAAGAACTTGTACCGAATGCAAGTGAAGTGGAAGAAAGTAAGAAAAATGAGTGCTTACCAGAGGATAAAGACGAGCTTGAGAAAGGTGAGCTAGAAAAAGAAAACGAGAAGTTTGTGGAAAATCATGAGGGTCATAAAGAAAGGCGACAAGAAACAAAGATAGATGATATTGAATAGAGTAAGGGAGTAAATCCCCTTACTCACGAAACTAACTTTGTTCTTTTTGTTGATTCTTTATGTATACATGAATCATGGAAGCAAACCGAGGAGAATGATGAGGAGAGGACACGTCTCATGAAGCCTAAGGGAAATTTTGAGAACGTTAAAAGAAAACAATCCTTATGCTATGAAAAAGCACGAATGAGTTCTTCTCCAACCTTAACCCTCATTAATCTTCTATTTTCCTTTAAAGAGTTGAAATAATTTGAATTTTATAACATCTTTCTCAAACTCAATTTTAAAATTTTGAATTCTCGTCTTACATAGGGTTTCAAATTCTTTCACTTCCATTACAAGGAATTTCTTTTTCTTGTCCTTCTTTTATTTTCTGTCTTCTTATTTTCTTTCTTTTCTGTTTATGCTTTCTTGTTTTATTTCATGTTTTAGTTACTGCTCTTTATTTGTTTTTCATTTTCTTTATCCGTTTTATTTTATGTAGGGATTGATTCTCGTTATACTTTATCGCTTTATATCTGCGGGATTGCTTCCCATGTACGTGTTTGTTTTCTTTTTTTTTTTTCTTTTAGTCTAATCCCCACATTGAGGACAATGTGATTTTAAGAACCGCGGCCAAGGCGGGGGGGTGGTGGGGGGGAGGGTATTTTCGTTCTTTCAAGTTTTTTGTTTTTTTTTGTCAGTTTCTTTTATTCATTTTCGTTTATTTAAGTTTTTGTTCTATTAGTCTGTTTTTCTTTTCATTCTTGTATAAGTTTTTTCTGTTAGTCTCTTATTTGAAAAACTTCCAAAAAAATCAGAAAATTTAAAATTAAAAAAATCAAAAAATTTAAAAATTTCAAAAATATTTTACTTTCTTATTTAAAAATCCAAAAATATTTTATTTACATCACTTTTGATAGAGTTTACAACTGAAAAATTTACTAGTTTTTTCAAAAAAGACAAATGACTTAATTACTTTGAAAACCATATTTACTAATTTTCTTACATGATCGATGGATTTTATGCATTGTTGAATGTTTTTCAGTAATAGAAGCTTAGGAATCTTGATTATTAGCATTATGATAATAATTTTACTTTTCTGGCAATTTCATAATATGTCTATCTTTAAAAACAAAGAAGTCTAGTCTAGGATAGTCCAGAAGATGATGGTCTTAGGCCTTCTTTGAACCGATTGAGCCTTTCTTATCATATATCCTTTATGAAATCAATCCCTAGTCCCCTTTCTTAGCCTTCATGCTAAGGGTTATACTCCCTTCTTTTCTTTGTTCTTAACCTCACTATATAAACCCTTAATTTGTGGAGCTAATGGTTAGTATAAACTTTTGATTGCTTTGAGTGAGCCTCGATTCGTGAGCTATTGGTTAGTATAGACTTTTGGCCATCTTGAGTGAAAGAAACGAATAAGTGTGTGGGAAAATTGGTGAAGAAAGAAAGAAAGAAAAGCCCTATTGTATAAAAAGAAAAATGATATTTTTGGGAAATTTTATGTATTCGGTTCTATGACTATTAAAGTGAGAAAAAGAAAAATACTAATGTTTGAAAAGAAAAAAAATGAAAAAAGAGAAAGAGCCAGAAAATGAAAAAAATGTTAGAAAAATGAAGAAAATATATGCCTTTATTTTATAGAAAAATCTTGAGAAAAATTCAAGCAACTATCTCTCTTATTTTTGGTTATTCTTGAAAAATTCTTGAGAAAAATATGTTGTTAGATTGGGAGTATATCAAAGAAGAATGAAGTAAGTTGTACAAAGATGAATGAGAAAAGTAAAAGCGACGGTTGAAAAGTGTTCTTTTATTTCATTATCTTATCTTTTTGGCTATGTTAGCTCTATCTCGTTTGTTTTTGTCTCCTTTTAACTTCGTTTGTAACCTACTTATGTCCCTAGCCTAACATTACAAGCCAAAAAGTCCTACCTAATCCAGGAACGACCTAAAATAGACTTTAAAGTGGATAATTGATAGATAAAATATGAGTTGTGTCCATTGTTTTAAAGAATATTTCTTTATGTTAATCACTTGACATTCTTCTTTTTCTATGAAAAACGGCATAAGCAAAATCACTCTTACACACTGTTGATTGGTAATGATTTTTGTAGTTTGTGGTTAACTTAGTAATTTTGTCGTTTGTCTACTTTCGATGTTGATGTACTCTATTGAAGTGGTATTATTCTTTTATTTTTCTAAGTTTAATTTTGTTTGTTTTTGGCTTTAACTTTGGTTTTTGAAAAGCTTGTTTTGGAGTGTAAATGCTTGAAATCATTTTTTAGTTAAATATTTTATTCGGCTTACATCATTTTCGTTTTTAGCATAAAAAGTCTTTATATCCTTTGTTTGTTTGTTTAGTTTGTGTTGCTTGAGGGCAAGCAACAGATAAGTATGAGGGTATGTGATAAGTGCATAATTGTCTATATATTCTATATATTAATTTCATCTTTTTCGGTGTTTTATATATAAAAGTATATAGTTTAGCTAAATACCTCTTATTATTATCTAGGTCCCCTCCGGAAGTAGAAACGATAAAAAAGAAACAAAAATGGAGCTAAAACGACAAAAACGGAAGTCGTCGACAAAGAGACAGCACCTACCGCAAATGGTAGGGTAACCTACCATCGACGGTAGGTGCCGAGGATGGCAGGAAAGTTGAAACCCAAGATCTACCGTAGATGGTAGGGCTTTCCCTACCGTCGGTGGTAGGTAGGCTAGCAAAGGGCGGTTCCAATCTTTTTCCAACTTGATTTTCTTGATTTCTACTCCAACTCTAGCTTGGATTTCTTGTATTTTTACCTCGATATATAGGGCTTTTATGCAGCCATTGTGACATACAATTTAGAGAAAAGTTGTAGACATAATTAGATGGATAGATTAGTTTATATTAGGAATAGATAAATTAAGTTAGATTAGTTAAACACTCTTTAAATTCCAGCTTTTTCTTTAGTTATAGAATTTCAAGTTTTGTGCAAGAATTATTTTCTTGGATTCATGAATTGAAGACTTTGATTCAAGATTTCGATCTTCGACTTAGTGACTCGAGAGACGATCTTAGAAGACGTTTGGGATTCAACTTCGGCTTCAAGACTAAAATCCTAAGCTTTCTTTTACTTTTCTTGTTATTGAATTCTTTAATTAAATGTCAGTTTTATTAATAAGAATAGTGAGTAGTTTTTTATTGTTTGAGTTGGGGTTAAACCCTAATTCTTGATTATGAAGTTCTTGGTTTGATTTCTTGATTTCAATGTTTGTTTTAATTTAAGTTGTCTTCCAGTTGCATTTGTTTGTTAATATAATTGTCGCAAGATCATATTATTGGCAAGGCTGATTAGAATTGAAAAAGGAAGAACAATCTAGGGAAACTGATTGGGGGTTAATTAGGGTAGTTGACTAGGATACGATATTGCACTTTTAGGTCCTTTTAAATCAGCTAACTTTATTTGTTAGGGAGAAAAGATATTTTCCTCTAAGGGTTAGTGAGTAGGATTTTTTAGTGATGATCCAACTTAATTAATTCAACATCGTATTCATTAAAGTCTTTTCCAATTGAGCTAGTAATAAGGATTAGGGGGATTCCACCAAAACAAACTCTTGTTTTTATAAATCTTTTAAGAATTGCTTTTATTATTGGTTTCTCTTATTTGCTTTTATTGTTTTAAAGTTTTTTTTCAACGACATCTTTCTTTTTCCAACTAAACATTAGAGACACGATTAGTACTTGAACCTTCGTCCGTCCCTAATTGATTCGAGTCTTGGGTTGAAACTCATCTCTACCTTGTTAGGTCCACTTGCCTTTCATTGTAGTAATTATGATTTCACATCCCGTTTTTATTTCTTTGATTTTACACACATTACGGGCCCTAGAATCACCTTCGGTTCTACATCTAGGATTATTTTTGGAGATGATGAGTGGAACCATAACTTCGCTTGTGATAGGTTAGGCATTTGTCAAAGACCTAATTTTGGAACCATGAATACCATTTCGAATTATGTGGACCTAATACCTCATTTGAATGCTGTGACACACCTTATTGGACATCTTGCCAGTAGGTCTAGGAAGAGCTTCAATGAACTCCGAGCCATTGACATCTTTATCATCAATAAATTACTCTTAGCTTCCCCTTTCTCTTTAGCATCAGTCATTATCCATGTTATGCGTGATATCGTCTCTACAAACAAGAGCGATCATGTGCTTGGTTACCCCTTATAACTGTCATTTTAAAGTAGACTTTTTAGGGGAACAAATGGAGCATATGGATAATTGTAACATCATCTTCGAATCCACTCTTTCACGAGCTAGGTTCGAATATGATAAAAAAGAAAATAAATGGTTGTTAATGGTCGAGTTAAGGAAAAAGAAGGGTCCAATGGAGACCTTCGGTTATAAAAAAGAAAAAATACGCGAAGGACCCCAAGGCTCCTTCAGCAATTGGAAAAGAGGTCATGGAAGAAGAAGATGAGGACGAGAATGAAGAAGAGGAAAGTGATGAAGAGGATGAGAAGTCTAATCCCTCCCTTCAGAATCCAAAGCCGAACTACAAGTTCAACTCTCCAATATTCTATCACGCTTGGATCGACAGGACAATATGCTTGTCCAACAACAACTTCTGTTATAAAAAATCTACGGGTGGCTTTCTCCTGGTGAAGGCACGAGTGGCAGTGGAGAGGGCGGATCGGCCCTCTAGGGAGTTTCTTTCTTCCTACTTGATGTGTGCACTTTTAAATTAGTGGAATGAATTACTAAACTAAAGTAATTGGCAAGTGGACCTATCACTGTAGTAATCGAGCTAAACCTGAGTTGTCGAATCTCAAGGAATGGTAAAAGCTCAAGTACTAATTGTTCTTTCTAATGTTTAGCCTAGAATGGATCGTTTTGAAGAAAAACCAACTAAATACAAAAATGAATTTATTCAACTAAAGTAAACAAAGCAAAAGAATCAAGTGTTTAAAACTATTAAAGCAAGAGTTTGGATGTTGGAATTCCCCTAGTCCTTGTTACTAGTTCAATTGGAAAAAGTTATAGAAATTGATGTTGAATTATCGGGTTGGGTCATCACAACTAGTCGGGCAATCCCTATCTCTAGGTGAAAGCCACTCTACTCACTAACTCTTAGAGAAGAATCTCTTCTCTCTATAACCAATTATGAGTACAATAATTAACAGGTGATTAAGGGACCTAAAAGTGCAATTTCATATCTCTAATCTATTGCCCAATTAACCCCCAATTGGTTTCCCTAGAGTGTTCTTCCTTTTTCAATCCTAAACACTCTTTTGATAAATTTAACTTTACGATAATTAAATTGCAACAAAAAACAACTGGAAGACAACTCAATTGAAAGCAACTACCAATTTCAGTAAATTAATCCAAAATCATAGTAAGCAAGAAATAGGGTTCAATCCTCATCCAAATATAAAAATCTAGCCACTAAGCATTGTATTAAAACTAGAATTAATCATTGAAATTCAGTAAAAAGAAAGGAAAAGAGAGTTTAGGAGAAGGTTGAAGCCGAAATCGCGATCTCGAATGTTGCCCAAGCTCATCTTTCGAGTCGCCCAATTGAAGCCCCGAATTGCGCCTTTGAATCTTCAATTCTTGATCTCTAAACTCTTAATTACTGTTTTTTCTGCTAGTTTCCTACCTAACTGAGGCTGAAGTTGGGGTATTTTCTGTTAGTATATGCCCTAAGACCAATTGACTCACATTTATGATTTATGAAGCATGTATTTTTTTTAATTGTATTTTATGCTCTTGGTCACCAAGTATGTGACATGATAGTAAAACCCTTATAGCTAATAAAATACTATTCTTATTTGTCCCTAGTTTATTACATCTTGTAAACTAGTGTGAAGTTGATTGATGGTCAAGTTTTACTGATCATGAATATGAGATATAAAATCAATTCATAAATACATATTGAGAATATTGTATTGGACATGACCCAAAGTAAAGAAGAAATATTGCATGGGTTTAAGTTATAAGTATTTCTTCTCAATTTTATATTTGGTGTCTTTTGACCTAATGTTTCTAATGTTTCTTGCATGGGGAGAAAATATGTTTTGACATAGTCAAATATCACTTTTAATTAGGTGATCATTATGACTATTGGTTGGCTTACTTTTTTGTCATGGCTTGAATATTGGAGATAGTGAAAGGGATTTGTCCCTCTCTTTTTTGAGAGAGATATCCATTGGCCCCTTGATAAGGAAGACTGGAAAATATGCATGGCCATGCTCAAATAAGTATTAATAAGGTGTTATTAATATTATTTGTTGGGACAGTCTACCTGGTGATCAAGTAAATGGTTAATTAAGTTTTATAAGGATGACTTGATCCATGCCTTATACTTAATTAGGATATCGTGTGACAAAAGGACTAAATATTAAATCTGATGCTAGGTTATTATTACATTTAATTAACTTGGGTAAGCATAATGTCTTGCTAGAGGCCGCTTATGTTTCGTGAATAAATGTCTAGGACATTTTTCATTCACTGCCAACGTTAAGTGAATCTACAGGGTCACACGCATAGACGATCTTGTGAGCATAATGTCCACTTTCAATGAATATAGATTGTGTCCAAATTCATTGAACGTATACAAAAGGGGAATCAGATTCCATTTTGTAGTTTGTGGTAAGTTAATAAGTAATTAATTTTATTTAATCGATTAAATGAAATTAATTACTTAATATTACTCATCCAACCGTTGGATGATTATAGGAATAAACGGACGAGATTAAACTGTCATTAGATGACAGTTAGGGTTTTGATATTGACAGCTATAAAAGGTTATGTTAACCTTTTCTTGGTGGCCGTCCTTTATCTGATTAAAGAAAAACAAAAACTTAAACCTTAGAACGGCGATATAGTATCTAGCCTCCTCTCTCCGAAATACGACTGATTACCAAATAGTCAGGATCAGTTCTGAACAGTTTTCAGAACACAGAAGGGCTAGCATCCCGATCACTTGCAGAGGAGTTCATCGCGTGGATACCAGTAGAGGGCGAAGCGTATAAAGCAGCGCCTCCACAACGAACAATCAAAACATTGAGGTAATTTCTATCTAATCAGTTTTTCTAGTATGTGCAGATCTTGTTGGTGGATTTTCGTAGTTTTATTTTATTTTGTTTTTGCCTACGGAGTCCAACATTTTCTAACCTAGGTTCGCCCCTATTCACCTCTCTAAGCCCTAATGGTGGAATTCTCTAATTAATGAATGAAAAATTACAATTAAAAGGGTTAAAAATGCATTAACTCTACTCCAACCGGGAGAGACGTAACCCTATCGGCGACGGTAGGTCCTGGCGACAGCAAAAAGAAAAAGGAACAGAACCCTACCACATATGGTAGGTCGAGCCCTACTGTTCGTGGTAGGGTTTTGTCCTTTTTTTTTTTTTTTTTTTTTGTGGCCAGGACCTACCGTCGCCAATAGGGTTACGTCTCTTTTTTGCTTTTGGCTCCAGAACCTACCACTGACTGTAGGTTATCCTATCTCAGGTAGTAGGTCTTCATTTATGTTGTTGGCTTCGTTTTTGTTGTTTTCACTCTGTTTTTGACTGTTTTCATTTCTTTTTGTTGTTTTCTGTATTGGGAAGTACATAAGACAAGAATAAAGGGTATTAGTCTAAAATACGCATTTTATACATTAAAAACATCGTAAAATGATGAAAACAACATTTAGAAAGGTAGACAATCTAGCACATATCACTACTCATTTGTTTTTTTTTTTTTTTTTTTTTTTCTGGGTATGCTCTCTTTTATTTGTTCATTTTCGTTTTATTTTTATTTCTTTGCTTTAGCTTTATTCGCCCCACATTGAGGACAATGCGATTCTAAGTGTGGGGGGAGTTTGACTTGTTTTTAGTTTTAACTTTGTTTACCTTTTAAATGTTTGCTTTTTTATAAAAACATTGAAAATCTTAAAACTCCAAAAACATTGCAAAATTTGAAAAGTCTCAAAAATTGTTTGCTTTAAAGTTATTTTTGCTATCTTTCTTAAGAAAAAAACAAAAAAGATTTTCTTTTTCCTTTTGTCACTAGAAAATCATTAAAAGAGGTGCAATTAATTTGTTAAAACTTTGAATAGGCATAATACATAGTTAACTTCTCATCCATCTTTTGTTTATGCCTTGTGAATTGATAGTTTTTATGCACTATGCTTTGTGTTAGGAGTGGAAATATGCCTTAAGAATCTTCTGAAATTGTCTTATATGATTTTTTTTCAAAGCATTGATGTGTTATAAATGGGGTATAACTAACAAGAGTGCAACAAGCAAGTGTTTCTATTACTGTAGTATTAGAGATATACTCGAGTTGTCAACCTCAAGGAAAGGTAAAGGCTCAAATAGTCACCGTTTTACCTAATGTTTAGTATAACAAATTGGGTTTTAAGAAATTAACTAAGAAATTGGGAAAACTACTAAAAACAATTAAATGGAAGCAACAATTAAAGGTATGAAATTTTAGGAAAAGGGTTTGAATGAAGGATCCCCCTAGTTCCTCCTCTCTAAACCTAAAACTGTTCTCCCTTGAAAAAGGGGAAAACTGATATAAATACACAGAAAAATGCATTAACCTGTTGATGGGACCTACCGCGTGCAGTAGGTCGAGCCCTACCGTTCACGGTAGGGTTCTGTTCCAAATTGTTGAAGTCTTCGGGACCTACAGCGTACGGTAGGTCAAGCCTACTGTCCACGGTAGGCTTCTGCTGGCATGGTCTTTTGGCTCCTAGACCTACCGCATGCGGTAGGTTGGCCTACTGTCGGCAGTAGGTCTCCTTCTTTGGAGCCGATAGCTTTATTTTCTCCGTTTTTGCTCTGTTTTTGCCTGTGTTTGCTCTTATTCTTTGTCTTCTTCGTTAGGGAACCACCTAAGATAAGAATAGAGGTAAATGGTATAAATAATATATTTTTATATTAAAAACATCGTAAAACGACATAAATAGTATATGTAAATGTAGTACAATATAACACATATCAAATACCCCCACACTTATCTGTTGTTTGCCCTCAAGCAACACAAAACTAAGAAAAAATTGGAAAACATAAAAGAGAAGTGCACAAAGCTAATTCGCTAAAAACGACACATGGAAGGACAACAACATAAACAAACAAAGAGAAAAAAGACTATACGAATGAAAGAAAAGTAAACAGAACAAAAGTAAACGACTAAACACTTCACTTCGATGGGAATATGACTACTTAACCACATAAACACTTTTCAAAAAATGAAACACAAGAATCAACAATCTCACTACTACCTTACTAATATCCTACTAGTCAGTGGTGTATGTGTGTGTGTGTGTGTGTGTGAATTGCTCGCGTCGCCTTTCAAAGAAAAGAAGAAAGGTCAGGATATTAACATAGTGAAAAACTTTATTGAAGATTGCACAACATGTTATTAACATAGTGAAAAACTTTATTGAAAATGCACAACACAACTTAGATTTCTCAAAACCTTTTCACTCTAAGCTCTATTCTAAGTCATTCCCGGATTAGGTAGGATTTTTTTGCTTGCAATGTTAGGCTCGGAACATAAAAGGGTATCAAAAAAAGGAAAGGGAGAAACAAAAGCAATAAAGATAGAGCTAATGCAACCGAAAGGAAAGATATCAAACATTATGAACACTTTCTAGCCATTTTTCACTCATTCCCATCTACCCTTGAACGTCTTACTTCATTCAAATAATGCACAACCCACCTAACACTTCTATTTCTTATGAACCACATAATTCTTCAAGTATAAGACAAAGAGTGGATCGAGATTTTAAGAGACAAAATGAAAAAATATTTAAATAATCATTTTTTCTTTGTTTTCTCTGATTTTTCATTTTTTTTAACAAAGTTTTCTCTCTTTTCAACCGCTGCATATATGTTTCTTGCAATATTTCCCAGAACATCCTTTTTATACAAAAGTCCTACTCTTTACCCAAACACCCCCACACTTCTCTATTTTCCTCACTCAAAACGGCTAAAAAGTATGCAATCATTAGCACAACGAATTGAGGTTTTATATTGTGTGAGTTTAAAAGCCAAAGAAAGCAAGGGATTAAACCCTTGGCATGAAGGCATAAGAGGGGAACTAAGGTTTGATTTCATATAAGAGATAGACAAGGAAGGCACACACGGTACAATGAAGGCCTGTGACCATCATTTCTGGGATCAACCTAGACTAAACTGTATCGATTCAAAGATAAGAAAACACAAGAGTGAAGGCAAAGACTCAAAAAAGAATTCACTAGGCGAATCCCCTAAGATTCCAAGCTTCTATTACTAACCGACACGTACAAGTGCATAAAATCATTTATTTTGTAAGAGTAAAAATAAGTGTGGTTTTCAAGTAGATCAAGTAAAATGCCTTTTTTTAAAAATCCTATAGGTTTTGCAATCAAGACTCCCACTGAATGTGACAGAAACAAAAATCTTTTTGGATTTTTTCTAAGTATAAGAAAATTGAAAAGAAAAGATGAAAAAGTTTTTTGGTTTTTATTACTTTTTTTTGGATTTTTAAAATCTGAAAAAGAGACAAAAGACTCTGTAGACTATAACTATAACAATAACTAAACCTAAACATACATAAAAAATAGAAGAAATAGAAAAAAGACATAAATACAAGTAAAAAGTAATAGACAAAAGACATAAATACCCCCATACTTAAAACCACATTATCCTCAATGTGGGGGCCAGAGTACAGTGTAAATAATGGGAAAAACACATGCATAGAAAGAAATCCCGTTGATATAAAGAATATAGGCATATATGGAAGCAATCCCTACAAATAGTTAAAACAGAAAAAGAAACAAATAATGGAAAAAATAACATAAACAACACAAAAGAAAAGACATGAAGGAAAATGAGAAAATACAAAAGGAAAAGAAAAAGAAAAAGAAAAACTCCCTCATTGCGAACCAAAGTCCACGCTGCCGCTGCCGCAAGTGCTGCCCTAATCAGGTAGAAATCAACTGCATAGCTAGGCCAGCATCACCTCCTGGCGGTTGATGGATGCCCTCTGATGCGCTAACTCGTCCACATAGCTAAGAGTCGACTCCACTATCTCCGCCAACTGGGCCCCATAGATATATTATGTGATACAGGGCTGCTCGAAAGCAGTCTGTATCTTAGTTTGAAATGCATCCATGGGGATTGTGGAAGGTGCGTCCTCGGCCGAGAGGTCATACGACTCATCATCCTCGCTCATCATTGGCAGGCTGTGAGGAAGACGCTTTAATGTCAGTTTTTGTGGTTTTCTTTATCAAACAAAAACTGGCAATAATGTGCTCCCACAACCGATCCTCCTAGGTCGGAGGATCCAAATCTTCTGGGCCTTGTCCCAAACATAGCCACAGTTGTTGAATGTTGTAAATCTTATTATTTGCCGCTGCCTCGTCTATTCTCACTATTTTCCAGTAAAGTCAACATTAAAAGCAAAAAAAACACGTGAAAGTATCACAGGATAGCAAAACACACATGTGTGAGTAGTGTGGCAACTAGTGTTGGGCATAGTGTGTAAAATAAGGGATGCGACGGAAAAGAGGGACTGTTTTTGGAGTTTGTCAATCATGTAGAGATCGAGAATTCTCACATTACTCTGCCCGTCCCCTTTTTGGACTAAAGTGTGGCTAAAAAGATAAGTGAGGACTCGGGAGAGGAGTTGGAAAAAATCACTCCCGTGAAGGATACGTCATCGATCACCCGGACGTGGCCGGATCTTGAGGTGATCACAAGTCACCTTGTAGTTCCAGTCCGGGTCCTTATCGATTGATATCTTATTAGAATCTATAGTTATGGTGTTTCCCTCATCAATAATCCCCAGAAATGAACCTAGATGCTCCCTATGTTTACTATCCTCAACCTCTTGACCGTGGAAATTATAGTAGAAAGGTCCTTGTTTGTTTTGTGAAACATATTGGTATAGAATTCACGGACAAGCTTAGGGTAAAAAATTCTAGAAATATGTAGTAGAGGTTCACACCCTAAACCCCCAAAAAGAGTATTCAAACCCAAATGTTTGATAACAGGAGCATCGCATGATTTTTTTACTGTAAGATTAAGATGTTCCCTATTGGTTATCCATTTCTGGGCTGCCGTAGAGAGGCGCTTCAGATAGAGAGAAATAGCTGGGTTGGTGGGGTCCGGTATAGAATCATCAACCCGAGCCCTTTTGGATTTGGAGGAGGAAGTTGTGGACTTTTTAGGTGCCATAAGGAAGGAAGAAAAGACACAAGATAGGAGTACAAAGATACCACACAACACAGATGAACCTTGAACACAATAACACATAAAAAAGAAATATCAAAACTAAACATAGCCCGTGTATGCAAAGTGTCTTAACGTCGTCCGCGTGCGATGAAGTGTGATATAAAATAAACTAATGGATAAACGAGGAAAAATAATGAAATAAAAACTAACAACCAAAACAAAATGAACACAAAGCAGAAAATCAAGTAATACCAATTACAAGTAGCAATTAAAATTAAGTAAATAAACTTGAAGCAAAAAGTTTTAGAGTTAGCCTGAGTTTGTTTGAGTAAACAAACTATCTCCGTGATTCCAGTGAAACGCACAATTTGTCTTAGAGGTGGGTTGCCGGAGTTGCCAGAATCATGACCGGAAAAAGTTTGGAAATTTTTACTTTAAATCTTTGTTAGAAAAAAATAACAAAAGATAAAACAAGGGTTAGTAAAATATGAAATAACAAAAGAAGTTGAAAAAGAAAAGAAAAGAAAATAGAAGAAAAAGAGGGAAAGGGGTTTGGGAGGGGGAGGGGGGGAGAGGAGGAGGGGAGAGAAGTCGGTAAAGTGTGAAAGAGAAAGTAAAAATAGAGGGTGGAGATGGTGGGTGGTGTGAGAAAGAATGTAAGAAGAAGAAGAAGAAGAAGAAGAAGAGAAGTGAAGAAGAAAGAATAAAGAATAAGAGAGAGAGAGAGAGAGAGAGAGAGAGAGAGAGAGAGAGAGAGAGAGAGAGAGAGAGAGGAAGGGAGTTACAAAGAGGAAGGGAGTTACAAATCAATGGGGTGGCGTTGGAGTTAATCAGAGTTGCAGTGTCGGTGGAGGTTGCCACCGGAGCAGTTGAAGGAAACCGAGGGGGAGAGAACCGAGAAAGAGAGAGTGAGGAGAAATGGGAGGAATGAAGAAGAGAAAGAGGGAAGAAAGTTAGGGATTTTTAGAGAGAGATTGGGGGTTTCAATTTCAGAAAATTTAGGAAATTGCTAAAATTAGAGTGAAATTGGATTGACCTGACCCGTTTACCCAAATTTTTACCCGAACCGTAGCCTTAAAACTAACCTACCGCGTCCGGTAGGTCGAGGCCTACCGTCCGCAGTAGGCTTCTGTCCGCTAAAGAAAATTCATCGCTGGACCTACCCATTGTGGTAGGTTGGAAAGCGATAGGTTTCTGCCCGTGGAAGATTTTTTGTGCCATGACGCTACCGTCCCCAGTAGGGCCTGAACTCCGATTTTCTTCTTTCTATGACTTTTAACCTCGTTTCATGCCTATTAACATTGTGGATTCTTTTTAAACTCAAAATAAGTCTAAAGCAGGCATTTATCTCTTTAAAAACACCTTGTAATAACAAAAACAACAAAATGATCAAAGCGAAAGAGGAGAGAAAACTACAGTTCAATTGTACAAGTTCAATAGAAGACTAAGCTCACTCATTTTGTAGAATGAGGGAATTTTTTTGAAAGGTTCCACGTCCTCTTCAAAGTACGGGTTAAGATGATGCCCATTTACCTTAAATGTACCCTGTGTAGGGTATGTTACCTCGACTATACCATAAGGAAGGACCTTACTTATTGTAAACGGTCTAGACCACCGAGACTTGAGCTTCCCAGGAAATAGACGAAGACGAGAGTTGTAGAGTACGAAATCCCCTATCTTAAACTCCTTGTGGATCAAGTGTTTGTCATGCCATTTTTTAGGTCTTTGCCTTATACATGCTTGAGTTCTCGTATGCTTTCAATCACCATTTTCAAGCTCATTGAGTTCGAGTAGCCGTTGTTTACCTGTACAAACATAATTGAAGTTAACTAATTGAATTGCCTGATGAGCTTTATGCTTAACCTCGACAGGTAAATGACAAGACTTCCAATATAAAAGACAGAATGGAGTAGAACCTTTGGGGGTCTTATAAGTTGTTCTATAGGCCCCAAGAGCATCATCTAACTTTATGCTCTAGTCCTTACGTATTATCAACAATTTTCTCGAGGATATGCTTGATTTCCCTATTCACTGCTTTTACTTAGCCACTAGTCTGAGGATGATCAGGAGTAGCTAGCTTATGAGTTACTCCCAATCATTTAAACACTTTTTCGAGCTGTTGGTTACAAAAATGAGTAGCCCTATTGCTTATAATAACTCTAGAAATATCAAAGTGAGAAACATCTGTGTTAAGAACTTAACCACAACTCTAGCATCATTTTTATGTAAGGCTTGAGCCTCAACCCACCTAGTCACGTACTCAACAGCAACCAAGATGTACTGACTACAAAAAAAAAATTGGGAAAGGGCCCATAAAATCTATACCCTAAAGTTAAACACCTCACAAACTTGAAAAGTAGACATAGGCATAGCATTATGTTTTGAGATGTTACCTGTTCGCTGGCAGTTATCACATTCCATAACGTACCTCTTTGCATTCTTAAACAAAGTCAGCCAATAAAAGGCTGACTCGAGTACCTTTTGAGCAGTCCCATTTACTTGATAATGTCTGCCGGTGGGACCCTTATGACAATGGTGCAATATATCTTCTGTTTCAGGGTATGCCACGCATCTCCAAATAATTTGATCAGCACATTGACGAAAAAGGTATGATTCTTCCCAAAATTAGTACTTGATGTCGGCAAAGAACTTCTTCTTTTGAGTGTTACCTGCCAGCACAATATTAGAAACCAAATAGTTAGCTATATTGGCATACCAAGGTGAGTTATCAATAATAGCTTTACAAAAGAGAAGTTGTTCATCAGGGAATGTGTCATCAAATTTGCTCCTCATTCAGCAGTTCCTAGCTAGGATTCTCTAATCTAGAGAGGTGATCGGCCACTAGATTTTTAGCTCCCTTCTTATCCTTGATCTCCAAATCAAATTCCTACAATAAAAACACCTATCTAAGTAGTCTAGGCTTAGCATCATTCTTAGAAAGAAGGTACTTTGGATCGGAATGATTAGTGAACTATAACTTTGAAAGAATTAAGTAAGGGCGAAATTTATCAAAAGTGAAAATTATTGTAAGAAACTCCTTCTCTGTTGTTGTGTAATTCGCCTGGGCGTCTATGAGAGTCTTGCTTGCGTAGTATATCGGTTGGAAGAACTTACCCTTTCTTTGGCCCAAAACAGTACCTATGGCATGGGCACTAGCATCACAATAAGTTCAAAAGGGAGTGACCAATTTGAAGAGACTAAAATTGGAGAATTTGTTAGCTTTTCCTTAAGCAAAGTAAAATTAGCCAAACAATTATCATCAAAATTAAAAGGCATATCTTTCTCAAGCAAGGAAATAAGAGGTTTATTAATCTTTGAAAAATCCTTTATAAATATCTTATAAAACTCCGCATGCCCTAAGAAACTCCTAACTGCCTTCATAGAAGAAGGAGGGAGGGAGAGGGGGAGGTAACCTTTCAATCGTCTTTATCTTAGCTCTATCAATCTCAATGCCATTTTCAGAAATCTTATGGCTTAGAACTATCCCCTCCTAGACCATAAAATGGCACTTATCCCAGTTTAAAACAAGGTGAGTTTCCTCACATATTTTCAAAAGTCTTTCAAGATTAGACAGGCAAGCATCAATAGAATTCCCAAAAACAAAAATATCATCCATAAAAACTTCCATAATATCCCCTACCAACCCCTCAAATATGGTAATTATGCAGTGCTAAATATAGCCGGAGCATTACACAAACTGAAAGGCATACGCCTATATGCAAATGTACTGTATGGACAGGTAAAGGTGGTCTTTTCCTGATCTTCCAAAGCAATGGGAATTTGAAAGTAGCCTAAAAACCCATCTAAGAAGCAATAGAAAGGGTGGACCGCTAGCCGCTCAAGTATCTGATTGATGAACGTGAGAGGGAACTGGTATTTTCTTGTCGCGTCATGCAAACATCTGTAGTTAATACATACCCTTCATCTGGTGATTATCTGTTTTAGGATTAGCTCGTTCTTCTCATTTGCAACCACCGTCATACCTCCTTTCTTTGGTACCACTTGTACTGGACTTACCAATATGCTGTCTAATATTGGATACGTGATCCTGGCATCCAGGAGTTTGATCACCTCCTTCTTCACCACTTCTTGCATATTCATATTAACCTCCTTTGAGGTTGAATCGCAAACTTTGAGCCCCCCTCAAGTAAAATCTTGTGGCTGCAGAAGGACGGATTTATTCTTTGAATAGC
Organism: Catharanthus roseus; assembly: GCA_028651295.1. NCBI lineage: Eukaryota > Viridiplantae > Streptophyta > Magnoliopsida > Gentianales > Apocynaceae > Catharanthus > Catharanthus roseus. The sequence continues at coordinate 2,318,614 of JAPQWS010000140.1, read as the reverse complement.
TGCAATCTTCCATGCGATAGCCTTCTTGTATTTTTGCAAATTCTGATGCAAAGCTCGTTTTTAGGTCGGCTCAGCTTGGAGGAAATAGTGACCGAGAGCATTGAATTTTCTCCAAGGAATGCATACTCCAAGTGATCCGGCAACGGTTGCAGCTCTAACTTTAGAGGTTCTTCAAGTGAAGATTTAAGAAAAGGCCTTGGAGGCGCCTTTAAATCCTCTTGTACAGCAGTGCTCTTCGGCACTGCTAGTTCATCCAATTTATCCACCAATACTTGAACCTCCTCAGAATTTACCTTGTCTTGGTCATCCTATTGTGGAGGTATCATAAGGGGACCTTCTTGAACAAATTCCTGCACGAGAAGAAATGTAAGGATCAATAACATCTATCATAAACACACGTATCATCATGATCCAAAGATCTACGCATGGTATCAAGAATTTTTAAAATAACTTTCTCATCCCCTAACCTAAGGGTCAAATTCCCTTCCCCTACATCATTTAGAGCTATAGTAGTTGGGAGGAAGGGACGACCAAGAATGAGCGGGACTTCATTGTCTCCAGCTATATCCATTGCTACAAAATCAACAAGGAAAACCAGATCCTCTACTTACACTAGAACCTCCTCAATAATACCTCTATGATATTTAATAGACATATCTACTAGTTGAATACTCATCTTAGTAGGTTTTGGTTCTCCCACTCCTAACTTCCCAACTTCTTAAAGAAATCAAAGGACATTAAATTTATGCTAGCACCTAAATCAGCTAAAGCCCTAAATACAGTTATACCACCTAAATTACAAGGAATAGTAAAACTCGCTGGATCCTTTAGTTTTTTTGGAAGCTTCTTTTTGGGATTGAGAATTGCGGAACACTCCTCATTCATCATCACAAAAGAGATTCTTCCAACCTCTTCTTTCCAGAGATAGCCTCCTTCAGGAACTTCACATATTTAGGCATCTGCATCAAAACATCAACCAAAGGCAAGTTAATATGTAACTTTTGTAAAGATTTCCAAAAACTTACCATATTGTTCATCTTGCTTCGCCTTTAACACTCTCTGTGGGAATGGGATGGGAGGTCTCTATGGTGGAGTAGATGGTTTCTTCCCTTCTGATTTGGGTTACTGAGCCTCATCTTCTTTGGTAGAAGTAGACTCCTCTGATGCTTGAACATTCTTTTTGTCTTTATCCATTAGCATAAGAGGCGTCTCCACTAATTCCTTTCCACTCCTCAAGGTGACCGCCTTTGCATGCTCCATTGGATTCTTCTCGGTATTACTAGGTAAAGCGCGGAGGTGCCTTTCAGAAATCATCTTTGCTGGTTGTCTAATTCAGTTCTCCAAATTATGTATGGAGGCTTCTTGATTCTATTGGAAAACTTCTATACTTTGCATCTTGGTGTCTGCCAAAGTGATACACTTACAAATAAGATCCTCCAGATTAGATTTTGGAGGTGGTGGTGGATTTATCGGGGGACCATTGTAAGGTAGAGATTGAGTGGGACCTCAACTCTAGAATCCTAGAGGTTGCCGCTGTCTCTACCCATCCTAAGAAATATTTGGGTGATTCCTCTACCCAGATTATAAATGTTGGAGTAGGGGTTATTACCGTACCAGTTCCCTTGCACAAAATCCACTTACTCCATAGGGGTACCCATGCTTGGGCACTCATAATTTGGATGCTCTCACTGCAGAAGTCACAGAACATGACTTGTTGAGAATTCATATTAGGCGATGTAATAGTCACGTTTCCCATCTTTTGATCTATCATGGTTGCCAATCGAGCTTCCATGGCAGTGATAACATCTATATTGTGGACTTCAGTAGGTTTTGGCTTGGATCTCTGTCCACCCCAGGTATAGCTATTCATAGCTATTTGCTCAATTAGGTCATACACCCGCTGGAGAGTCTTGTGATCTGTAGAATCACCAACAAATGCATCAATTAGCTATCTTGCCCCAAATGAAACTTCGTTATAGAAGGATTAAATTTGAATCCCCGAATCTAATACATGGTGGGGACACTTCCTTAGTAGCTCCTTTCATCTTTCCTAAAGCTCATAGAGGCTTTCTCCATCAATCTATTGGAATGACAGGATCTCGTTCCTAAGCTTTGCTGTACGATCAAGAGGAAAATACCTCCCTAGAAACTTGTTGGCTTGTGAAACCCATGATGTAATCAAGGCAGAAGGTAATGACTTGAGCCATAATTTCGCCTTCCCCCGTAGAGAGAATGGGAAAAGACAAAGTCTAATGGCGTCCTCTGAGACTCTGTTGATTTTAAATGTATCACACACCTCCAAGAAATTGCTAATGTGCTCATTAGGATCTTCTTTAGAGAGTCCATTGAACTGTACATTGTTCTGCAACATTCGGATCACGTCCTGCTTGATCTTAAAGTCATTTATTTCTACCCCTGGTCTTGCTATACTAGAGTGTGTCCCAAAGATGGACGATCTAGTATAATCTGCCATTGTCCTTTCCGCCATTGGCGGTGGTAGATGTGGTACAAATTGTGGATGTATGTAAGGTGGAGCCTTTTGACCTTCTTCCGTCTTCTAGACCGCAACGATGGAGTTGTAGTTCGCCATCTCAAACCGAAGGGCGCGACGGGTACTCCGCAGCGAATGTTCGGGTTTCGGATCAAATAGGACTAATTCACCTCTTTTTCTTTTGGGGCATAAATTAGTTACCCAACACCTGAAACAGACAAATCTAGTTAAGTCCATAAATAATAAATCATGAATCAAAATATAAGCCAATAATAAACCAATAATTGCAAGAATAACGAACAATCCAAAGCAAAAACAAAAGCAAGAAAAATAAGAAAATTAAAATGAGTAAAGCACAAGAAAAATGGGTTTTTTAAGTTTCCATTCCCCAGCAACGACGCCAAAAACTTAATGTGTTATAAATAGGGTAAAAGTAAATTGAATGCAACATGTAAGTGTACCTCTATCACTGTACCATTAGAGACACACCCTAGTTGTCGAGCTCAAGGAAAGAGTAAAGGCTAAAATAGTTACCGTTTTACCTAATGTTTAGTCTAACAAATTGTGTTTTAAGAAATTAATTAAAAAATTGGGAAAACTACTAAAAACAATTAAATGGAAGCAACAATTAAGGCATGTAATTTTAAGAAAAAAGTTTGAATGAAGGATCCCCCTAATTCCTCCTCTCTAGACATAAAATTGTTCTTCCTTGAAAAAGGGAGAAAAACTTATATAAATAAACATAAACACGCATTAACTGCGTACTGACGACACTTACCGCGTCCGGTAGGTCGAGCCCACCCATCCGCAGTAGGGTTTTGTTCCAAATTGTTGAAGTCTGTAGGACCTACCGCGTGCGGTAGATCTAGCCTACTGCCCACGGTAGGCTTCTGCTGGCATGGTTTTTTTGCTCCTAGACCTATCGCGTGCAGCAGGTCAGCGGTAGGTCTCCTTCCTTGGTGCCGATAGTTTCGTTTTCTCCATTTTCGCTCTTATTCTTCGTCTTCTTCATCAGGAAGCACCTAAGACAAGAATAAAGGTAAATTGTGTAAATTATACATTTTATATATCGTAAAATGATGGAAATAATATATGTAAATATAGTACAATATAGCACATATCAAGAATTATTCTAGAACGTATTTTTTTTCACACCTTGAAACAAAGAGTCTAGTTTTTACTAATCCCAGAGAGGATGGTCATAGGTATTGTTTGATCAGTTTGAGCCTTTTCTTGCCTACTCTTTTAACGTTAAATCCTTAGTACCAAGGGATTCACTCCCTTCTTTCTTTGTCTTTAAACTCACATTTAAATAAAAACCCTCAATCAATCAACGAGCTAATGGTTCTACACCTTTTAGTCGGTTTAAGTGAACTTCAAACAAGTGTGGGGGAAAAGTGAGAAAAGAAAATTTTAAGAGAAATGGTATTTTGGGAAACTTTTGTGAGAAAGGAATCAAAAGAGAAGAAAATGTACGAAGGGAATGAGATGTTTAAATGAAAAAATATATATTTGAGAAACCCTTTTGTGAGAAAGCTTGTGTTATACCAATCACTTGTGGAAAAAGAAGAAAAAAAATGAGGATGAAAAAAATAATGAAAAAGATAAAAGAGAATGAAAAGAAACAAATAAAAGAAAAAAAGAGAGAGAAAAAGTATGAGTTGAAAAGAAGATTTTATTAGCTTTTTATCTCTTGATATCTTATATTCCCTTCTTCTCACATATATACTTCCTTGAGTTTTAAGTGATTGATGAGAGTTATATATTTTTATGGGGTTGTGAGCATTGAACGAAGGGTAGAGATTGTTTCAAGAGATCGGAGTGAAAGCGGTTTAAAGGTTATAGATAACTTTGAATTGTTTCACATTTTGTTGCATTAGCTCGTATTTTCATTATTTTTGTTTCCCCTTTACCTTCGTTTGATAACCACGTATATCCTTAGCCTAACATTACAAGCTTTAAAGTCCTACACAATCCGGGGACGACTTTAACTAGAACGACTTTAGCTAGAACTTGGAGTAGAAGGGTGTTGGAAAAGTCAAGCATATAGAGTATAGCTTGATAAAGTGAATCATATAGTTAATTTCTTGAAATTATTCTTACATATTTTTTAACTAAACACAAATTTTTCACATGCACACACACCATTGATTCTCATGTGCTAAACATAATATTGGATGTGTTGGTTAGTTTATGAGTTGTGGCTTGATGAGTTTTAGCAGTTGTTGTAACTTTTGATTATATTTTGAAAGTGGCGTATCTTTGCTCTTTTATGGTTTTAGTTTTTGTAAAGTAAGTTTGTTTTATAAAGTTTTTAGTGTTTGTTTTGTGTGATTTTGTGGGTATATCGTCTGCAAACCCTCACAAAACCTTACTCGTCCTCTTTGGTGATGTAGGGGTTTGAAGGTCTTGTTGCACGTGCTAAGTGCAATCATGCGTCCTACGAAAGTGGCTAGTTATTTTGTGTTTTCTTTTTTCTTGTTTACTTTTCGCCATTTGCTTGAGGACGATCAAAGCTTAAGTGTGGAGGAGTTTGATAACTCTAACTTTTACCCTTTTTAAGTGTGGTCGTTTTATTGGTTTTAGTGCTTAAATTTGATCCGTTTCTTCTCTTATTGATTATAGGTACCTTTGAAATGAAGATATATTGAAAACAAGCCAAAACGAAGGACTTAGGAGTGAAAAACGAAAAAAACAAAGAAGAAACACAAAATCAAGAAAAAGCTGGAAAAATGCACTATCTAGATTCGGATATGCACTTTCCAGATCCAGAAAGTGTTGCTGTATTTTGAGAGAATTTGTCCAGAGAGCTCCTAGATCCGGAAAGCTCAGCTTTCCTAATCCGAATAGTCACGCAGGGGGCTGTATACAATTTTTTTAACTTTTCCTTTTTGTATTTTCATTTTATTTCCTTTTGTAATTTGATTCTAAACCTTTTTAGAAAGGGTTTAGAGTAATTTTAGAGTGGGATTTGGGGAGTTTTCTCCTATATAACCCCATTAAACACATTAATTCAATAGCTTAGGTTTTAGGTTCAGTTTTATATTCTTGTAAGAAGACCCAATTCGGAAGTTTATTCAAATAAATTGGAAGACTAGCTTGAGTAATCGCCGTGACCGTGGATCTTCAATTTCTTCTCCTAAGCTCCCTAAACTTATTATTTATATGAATTTGTCTACGAGTTTATGTTTTAGAATTATGTTTAGCGGCTAAGTGTTTTTGTGTTTGAATGGGGATGAACCCTAGAATTCTTGGTTGAGTTTTTATATGAATTTCTTGTTTTAGTTATTTAATTCTTGTTTAGTTGTTATTCAATTGTTGTGTTTGTTTATCGATTTTTCAAAAATTAGTAATTTCGCAAGGTTAATTGGAATTGGAAAAAGGAAAATTAACCTAGGGCATAATTGAATAATAGGAATTGATAATTGAGTAAGAATACTAATTACGGTCCTTAAATTACTAAAATCATTATAATCTATACTTCGTTCATAATCGGGTTAGGGTGAGAAGGATTCTTCTCTAAACAGTTAAGTTGAATAGGAGCGTTTTCGCCCAGGAATAGAGTTTATCCAACAATAGAGTGAGACCCAACCAACGAGTTTTAATAGTTAACTACAACGATTTTCTTAATAAAATTAACTTAAGGTCTAGGGGGATTCTACTATTTAAACACACATTTCCAAACTTGTTTTAAAACCTTATTTGCCTTCTTAATTGTGAATTGTTTCTTTATTTTTAAACATTTTTTCAAATATTTATTTAATTAAGTAATAGAGACGTAGTTAATTCTAGTGCTTGGGCGTCCTAAGAGTTCAACAATCCGGGGACTTTCCTTATCTTATTACACCAATAGATACGTTTGCCTAAAAGTGAAATTTTGTTAGGATTAGAAACTACACATCACCTTAGATGAGTGTTGTCAACAGAAATGACTTGCCGACAGTATGAGAATCCGTCTATAGAAAGTTTGAAAGCCTAAAAAAGAAAGCGGAAAACATTATATGTGGATAATATCGCATGATGAAATCAGTGGATGATAGTATATGGATTAGCATCTATAATGACTTGGAGAAAATGGGGTAGAATAGAAAATGTGGACTTCCAGTTTACGACCTTCTCTATTGCTTTCTTTTGGGAGTGCCACGCCTTCTTGTATGTGCAACTAGTTTGGTATAAGAATTAGACTTCGTTCATTATTTTTGCCACCGGGATCTCGGGATCGTTGGCAACGGTATGACTAATTTTCCTCAAAAATAAACTTTGCCGATATATTTTGATATTGGTTTCCTGTAACCAAATAAAGACATGTGTGTTAATCTTTTAATATAGTGACCTGCCAAAGATCGTGAGTTGCCTTTTTCTTGATTCTGATGTACCATTAGCAATCATTCTGATAGTTTTTTAGCACATTCTGCTACCCACTAGTCACTCTTGCTTGTCATTAATCTGTACTCTCGTCCCAAATAAATTGTCTACTTTTGAACTATATAAATCGCTAGATTTTTGCACCGGAACCTTATTCCTTTCGAAGATCAACCATTGACTCGTTCCAATCATCCAACTGAATAGTTCCTAATTCAAGAAGGTCATCTATTTGCTCTGCTGAATAGTGGCGAAACTAGGATTCTGATCTTTAGGGGAGGGGGGAGGAAGGCTTAACTATACTATATGAAATCTTAAAAATCGTAGTTCCAGCTAATTTCCTACTTTCAACAGCCATAATTGATTTGTCTTAGTAAAACTTCTAGTAAAGTAGTTTATCATACCAAGAGATGCTTTCAAATTGACCTTTTAACTTATCAAAATTCTAAGACATGAATCTACTAGAAGAGATACTTTCCTATATATTGAGAAAATTGCAGTGAGAAAATTGCCAAAACCTTGAATTCTATTGTAATTATCATCCATCAATTCTAAAAGATCATCTTTAAGTTGCTTAAGCATAGGACATCATTATCAGGCCATGCACATACTTCGAGCTAGGACAATAGAAGAATAGTAAAATTGAAAAGAAGCAAATGAAGATGTTTTTCTAGTAATTCCCATATCAATTTTATTATAAACTAGCAAAGCAACAATGTATCTAATTTTTGTCAGAAAAGTTTAGAAGGACAAACAAGCAACTTGTTTTTTGGATAACAATGAAATGGCAAGATTATGCAACCACTGGAGAAGTAGATATGATTTTTTCATTATCACAACCAATATACCCAGAAAAGAACAAAATTAGACCAAATCTAGAACTAAACTATAACAATGACAAAAGTGACCATCTTAGAATCTAGCAAATCAACTACAATTCATCAAATTCAAGCCTCAAGATTAGAATTAATATCTCAATGCTTAATTATCATATTCAAATTCTCAATTACCATATCCAAACATAAATCACAATGAGAAAAAAAATTAACGAATTTCTAAACGAAAACAGAAAAATCTTATTTTTATAGAACAAAAACCCATTAAGTTTTTGACAAAAAAATCAAACTTTATCATTCTTTTATCTCAGAACACGGGTGGGGTGGATGAATTTTGTGAAACAAAGAATGGTTCTATTTAGATTAGGCTTTAAAATCCAACTAAATAAACCTTCTCATTTTCCTCACATAAACAAGATGATGCCACTCAGAGGAGAGTCTGTCGGAGGAGATGGAATGCTGTCATCACAGTTTGTAGAGTCGGAGTCAAAGTCGAATAGTCAAGAAAGAGAAAGAAGTGTGCTGAGTGGGAGGAAGGAAGGCTGTTGAACGTCTATTGAAGTCCCAAAGCTAAAGCTTTTAGTTTGGTTTTTTCTAAATGAAAATCAACCCCTAAAAGCTTTGGGGTTATTTTTAAAAAAATAAAATTCTTGGGGACTTCAACTGTAAAATTAAAAAAATAACAAAGATATTCCAAATTCTCAGGCCTTTGACTAGTTCCACCAGTGCTCCCGAACCCATATCTTGAAAGGCTCCTGACAATATATAATCATACAGAGCATCCCATTCATTATTTTTCCCTTGGTTCACTTTAGTTGAATATGGAGAGTTTAGGGGTGTATTGTTGTTGTCATCATCACCATCATCATCATAGTTGTCTGAATCATTTGAAACATCAGCGTCATTAGTGGAATCCACATAATCATCTTGTACGTCTCTGTGTAACATTGATGGTTTATCATTCACTATGCTAGTTACAAATGTGTCATGTTGCGTAACTTTTTAGGGTTTCTTGACTCGTTGGGACGTGAGTATAATCATCATGTGCACATATCTCTGGTAATTGGACTAGTTCAAATTCAACTAGAACATTGATGCCATTAATGGCTATGTCAGGACTAATTGTCCTGAGTAACCTCATCTCATCATTGTTACTCATACTATGAAAAGGATACGAAATGTTTTATACCTTTTAAACTGTGTTGGCACCCTGATCGTCATTTCAATTTTCCATTCATTTGGATTCATTTCTCGTAAGGCAAAAATTGATCTGACCAATTTCGAATATCTTACTCTCCGGCTAAATTTCCATGTTTTTTTTTTTTTGTCGATCCTATGAAATAAGGACCAAATGCATCTCTGGCATTTCGGAAACCCAACATAACAACACTATAACTTTTGAAGTTTCAACAATGTTAACTCATTGTTTTCGGGTTTGTTGAACTGAAAAATAGGTAAGATAGGTATTGAAAAACTTGAAGTTTTGGGTGTGTTGAGAAATGGGTGTATTGCATTGATATGTATAATGAAATTATCTTCCACATTTTTTGATTTGTCATGTCAATAATAAAAGCATCACACGGCATTATCGAAACATGTGGACAAAAATAATAATTTTCCGCATTTTTTAGTTGTTATATCAATAATAATGACTATCACATGGCGTTGTCAGAACTAGTGGACAAAAATAATGATTTTCCGTATTTTTGGGTAGTCAGCATTAAATTATTAAGTATCACATGCATACAAAGATAATAAGTCCAAAATTTTGCGTTGTTAAGTCAAATATAAAGATCACATGCATACCAAGGTAATTATTCCAGATTTAGAATTAATAGTTTTTATGGTTAGGGTTTTAGGGTTTAGGGTTTTAGGTTTTTAGGGTTAGGGTTGTAGGGTTCTAGAATTAGGTCCGGATTTTAGAATTAATGGTTTTTAGGGTTTTAGATATAGGGTTACGATTTTTAGAATTAATAATTTTTCGCGTTTTTGTGTTGTCAGATCGAATATTAAGTATCACATGTATACCAAGTAATAAGTCTGAATTTTTGTGTTGTAAAATCAATATTACCTCCATTTCATAATATAATTCTAAATTACGATATTTGGGGTTTCATATTATAAGGTGATTTCCCTTTATAAATTTTTTTCCCTAAGAATACCCCTATAAAATTAATGCATCACTGTACCTAGTAGTTTTCAAAACCTAAACCCATTCACATCTAATAAAAGTTTAAATTTGGAGAGAGGAGCGAGAAGATAAAGCCTTAAAAGATAGAGGTTATTAAATTAATTCACGGGCATTAGAGGTATTTTACTCTAAAAAACACATCGATTTCAGATTTTTCTTAATCTGTGTGAAATAAGAAATAACCTTGTAATATTAAACAGAGGTAGTATAAAATATCACATGTACACCAAGATAATAAGTTCGGATTTTTTTTTTGCATTTTTCTATTTGTCATATAAATAATAATGAGACTATCACATGGCATTGTCAAAACATACAGATAAAGATAATAATTTTTCGCATTTGTTAGTTGTTGTTATTCGATTGTTAAATATCACAGGCACACAAAGATCATAAGTTCGGGCTTTTGTTTTTCAAATGAAATATAAATTATCACATTCATTCATAAAAAGATAAAGCATCACAATAGTTCAAATAGAATAAATAATATACAAAATATAATATACATCATAGATATGTATATGTCTAAAGATAGTTAGATGGAGTATATGAATAAGGCCCCTCCTCAAATCACAGTCAGATCTACGGAATAGAGGAAGTGGTGTAATAAAATCAGAGGCACATGAAGTCCCTAGCTGATTCGCAGAGACACATGATGGTCTTGGCTTCTCCGTGCCACACGTGATGATATGCGAAGACACATGATGGCCCTAGTTGAGACATGGATGGTGTCATAGTAAAAGAAAGTGATATTTGATCCTGCATGTCGAATCCAAGTGAAAACATGTCAAACTCGTCATCTTCCTGGCCCTCCTCTACAACTGCATCCCTTGATGCCCCTCTATGATGATCCATGTTGTAATCGTCATCATCTCGGTCCTCCTTTGCAATTATATTTCTCGAATCGGCTCTGGTGGTCCGTCTTCCAAAATGATCTAGGTTGTCCTCATGTATCTCATCTACAACTACATCTCTCAGATCGGCTCTGGGGGCTTGTCCTCCACGACCTCGTCACTATCCCCTCTTTATTCTATGTGAGAAAATACGAACTAGCAAGATAGACACATTGAGTATGTCAATTTGTGGGAGTAACAGAGACAGTAACATTCAGCATGGGACACATATTCAAGTGTACTAGCTCTAACGGGGCTGACAGGATTATATGATATAGTATAGGGAGATCACGAGGTTGTACATTGGTAATCCAGCCCATCGTAATCTCTAAACTGATGGATACCAACCAGCTGGGGTCGACTGACGGATGACGGAAAAAAAGCATTTTATTATTGAGTTTATATTTTTATATATCTTCACTCACTAACTAATTGTTATTTGTTTTTAGACATCTATGTTGTAGCATATTGACAACATGGTGGATTCATGGCTTACTGTACCATCATTGTCTCCTCGGAATCCGTTATTCATAGAAAAATTAAGGATAGAGATCCGTTGATGCCTAACATACGTAGATGGTACATTGGGTTGCATTCCCTCCAATTCAGCAGGCACGTTGTCGACTTGGAGAGCTTGTACTTGATAGGGAGCACGTGGAGTAAAGAGGGGACAGCGACAAGGTCATGGAGGACGAGCCCTAAGAGCCGATCCGAGAAATGCAGCTGTAGAGGGGTACATAAAGAGGACCTGGAGGATGTGGTTGAAGAGGACGAGCCCTCACAACTGATCCGAGAGATGCAGCTACAAAGGAGAACCTGGATGATGAAGACTATGGCCTGGATCATCATGGAGGGGCATCGAGAGATGCAGTTATAGAGAAGGGCAAGATGATGACAAGTTTGACCCGTTTTCACTTGGACTCGACACGTAGGATCAGAAGTCAATTTCTTTCACTAAGACTTCATCCACGTCTCAGCCAGGGCCATCAAGTGTCTCCACGGATCAGCCAGGGACTTCACGTGCCTATGATTTTATTATACCACTTCTTCCAGTTCGTAGGCCTGACCATGATTTGAGAAGGGCCACTATTCGATATACTCTATTTGACTATCCTTCGATACAGATCTATGATGTATATTGTATTTTGTATATTATTTATTATGTTTGAACTATTGTGATGCTTTATCTTTTATGAATGAATGTAATACTTTATATTTCATTTGACAACATGAAAATCCAAACTTATTACCTTTGTATGCATGTGATATTTAACAAATACCAACAAGTCAAAACTGCAGAAAATTATTATCTTTAACCACATGTTTTGACAATGCCATGTGATAGTCTCATTATTATTTATATGACAAATCGAAAAAACCGTACTTATTTTTTGTGAATGCATGGTGATTCTTTATATTTCATTTGACAAACACAAAAATCCGTACTTATTATCTTTGTATGTATTTGATACTTAATAATTTAATAACAACTCAAAAAGTAAGAAATATTATTATCTTTGTCGATATGTTCCGACAATGCCATGTGATAGTCTCAGTATTATCGAAATGACAAATCAAAAAATGCGAAAAAATTATTAATTCTAAGAACTCTAAATGCTAAACCCTAATTCTAAAACCCTAAAAACCATTAATTCTAAAATTTGACCTTATTCTAAAACCATAAACCATAAAACCATAAAACTCTAAACCTTAACCCTAAAAACCTAAATCCTAAAACCCCCTAAACCCCTATAAACCTAAACCATAAAACCCTAAACCCTAATTCTAAAACCCTAAAAAACATTAATTCTAAAACCCGAACTTATTATATTGGTATGCTTGTGATACTATATATTTCATTTGACAACACAAAAATCAGGACTTATTATCCTTGTATGCATGTGATAATTAATAATTAATACCGACAACTCAAAAATGCAGAAAATTATTACCTTTGTCCATGAGTTCTGACAATGCCATGTGATAGTCTCATTATTATTGGTATGACAACTCAAAAACGCAGAAAAATATTATCTTTGTCCACATGTTCTGACAATGCCATGTGATGCTTTTATTAATATTGATATAACAAATCAAATGCGGAAGATAATTTATATATATCAATGCAATTCACCCCATTTCTCATCATGCCACAGGCTTGAAAATTTTTCAATACCTATCTTACCTATCTTTCAACCCTACAAACCCTAAAACAAAAAGTTAACTTGGTTGAAACTTCATCAATTAGAGTATTGTTATACTACAATTTCGAACATGCCAGAGATGCATTTGTTCCTTATTTCAATCACACCCAAAACTTGAAAGTTTTTCAATACCATCTTACCTATCTTTCAATCCCACAAACCCTAAAACAAAGAGTTAACATGGCTGAAACTGCACCAATTAGAGTATTATTATATTGCGATGTCGAATATGCCAGAGATGCCTTTGGTCTTTATTTCACAGGATCATAAAAAAAATGAAAATTTAGCTAGAGAGTGAAATATCTGAAACTGGTTAGATCAAATTTTGCCTTACGAGAAATGAATCCAAATAAGTGACAAATTAAAATGACAATGAGGGTGCTGACATATTATGAAAAGTATAAAATGCTTCATTATACTCTTCATAGTATGAATAACGATGATGAGATGGGTTAATTTGGACAATTAGCCCTCACATAGCCATTAATGGCATCGACAGCACTGTCAAAATGGGCCTAGGCCCGCGGTCTGGCCCGGACTGCCCGTAAATGGACAGATATAGATTTCCAAAATTAGGCCCGTAAAAAATTAGCCCGAACTGGACCGGTCCGTTATGGGTGTGGGCTTTTGTGGTCCAGTTCAGTCCGGTTCGCGGGTTGGCCCTTTCTTTTCATTTTTTTAGACATTATTTAAGTGTTATTGTAATTATTTTGTTCATATTTAGATATTAGTGTAATTTTATGATTAGTTGAATATTTTTAAATAAAATTAATAACTAATATTTTTTAAGTTTAAAATTAATTTTTATTATAAAAAAAAAAACCCGCGGGTTGGCCCCTGTCAAAAATCAGCCCGGACCGGACTGTTTGAGTTCGAGCTAAATGCGGTTCGTTTCAGTTCGGGCCAGTTCGGCCCGTTTGACAATGATAGGCATCGATGTTGTAGTTGAATTTGAACATATAATGATGATTATACTCACGTATCGGTGAGGCAGGAAACTGTAACTGTTTCGCAACATGTCATATTTGTAATGACCACGGGCAATAGTGAACCATCAATATTATACAGAGATGTACAAGAAGATGATGAGGATTACACCAATGACGATGATGTTTCAAATGATTCAGACAACCATGATGATGACGACGACATCAGACCCCTAAATCCTCCATATTTAACTGAAGTGAATTGAGGGCAAAATAATGAATGGGATGCTCCGTATGATTACACATTGTCCAGAGCCTTTCAAGATATGGGTTCAAATAGATGACATTCTTGAATCAGGAACTATCCAGTTGGATGATTGGAATGAGTCAATGGTTGATCTTCGGAAGGGAATGAGGCTATGGTGCAAAAATCAAGCAATTTATGTAGTTCAAAAGTGGAAAAATCGTATGGGACGAGAGTACAAAGTAACGACAAGTAAGCGTGACCAGTGGGCAGTAGAATGTGCTAAAAAGAACTATCAAGATGATTACCAATGGTACATCAAAATCAAGAAAAAAAGACAACTCACGGTCTTTGGCAGATTACTATGTTCAAAGATCAACATATATCTTTATTTGGTTATAGGAAACAAGCATCGAAAAAATATGATGGCAATGTTTATTTCGAGGAAAATTAGTCACACCACTGCACATGTACTTTTGGACATGCAATCAAATTCCTACACTTGCAGGAAATGACTAGTCTACACATTGCCTTGTTCACACGTTGTTGCGGTTTGTAGAGAAAGAGTACAAGAACTGATAGTCTCATGCCGATAATATATTCGCAGGAAGTGCACATAAGAACATACGAATCAAATTTTTATCCATTTTGGCACAAGGACCTTTGGAGATCGACCCCTTTCAACTTGACATGGTATCCTCCAACATGATAAATAAACGAGGTCGAAAATAAGGCACAAGATTTCTTGGAGAGATAGACTATCGGGACCCAAATTCTCCTCCAAAATATAGAGATGTCGTAGGCCCAGGCAGAATAGAAAAAAATGGTCCTAACATTAGTTCAAGTAGCAATGTATAAATTTTCTGTTTTTAAGTGTTGTAATATTTGTCTTCTTATATTAATGATATTTCTTTTCCGAATTACTACTACTCACTTACTTCTTAATTATATTCTTTTAGTTTTTAAGTACTTAAAAATAAATACTTTTCATTCTGCTCCCCCCAACCCCCTCCAAAAAAAAAAAAAAAGAAAAAAAAAAGAAGGCAAACAAATAAAAAACCATACAAAATGACATAAACGGTAAATACTTTCTCTTCCTTTTTTAGAAAAAATAAAAAACTCTAAGTCACAACATGAAATAATAATAATAATAATTTCATTTTAAGATAAAAGATGCAAAAAAAAAAAAAAAACAAAGTGACATAAACATTAAATACTCTGTCTTCTGATTTCACAAAATAGGGAAAAAAATCAAGTGCTATAAAACAAATAATAATGATAGTTTCATTCTTTTTATTTTCCACCAAAAAAATAAAAAATTAAAAAAATTAGGTGGCAGATATCCATATACCATATACGATATCTACCTAAATAGCTTCCACTGTGGCTAATTTATTTGCCAAATCAACATGAGGGATTGTTACTTAAGTAATGTCGTATATGGCATGTGCGATATTGATTCTGATGTCTCATATGAGATATTCCTAAAGTAGGATTTAAAAAAAAATAAAACCTATTTTGTGCTATTCATCAAAAAGAAACTTAAAGAGGGCAAAAACCCTAGTCCTCAATGCATCCAAATCCTCCAAAAATCTAAGATAACAAAGATGAATATTTTATCAATCTATCTAGAAGAACAATCATCCTATAAGGAAGAAAATCATAGTATGGGCTTGACGAACACAATCCTCATAGATTCGTAGCAGAATCAGACATATCAATTGCTATGAAAGCCTCTTCATGACTTTTTGCCTTGATAAATCTCCTACCGTGACTAGAACTCCAAGAAGCCTCTCAATCATATCTATCCACTGCGCTTTAGAAAAGATCCAACTTGGACTATTCACTGGCGACCCATTTATTAGTGATCCCCATAACACCTCCACATCCTGCAGTGTCACAGTGACCCTACCGCATGTCATGTTGAAGGTATGGATCTCAATCTCCAACGCTCGACCAATGCAGTAATAATATAATGGTCGAACAATAACTAACTACACCTGAATACTCCCCCAAAACCAATCCAATTGATGCAATCAACCATCCTAGTTGGAGCCCGCCAAAAGAGTCAAACAAATTGCGAGCAAAGCATCGATTGAAGCATAACATTTTCAATACCTTCCCAGATGAGTAAAGACTGATGTTTTCCCTGCCTAATTAATATGCTCGCATCTAAGGGTCCAAGATGCATATTAGCAGTCAATAGTTGCAAATCCTCCATCTACATTTCATCGTATTCGATAATTATTGAATGTATGTAAGATGATGCTAGTGTTTAGGGTTATAAGGATTTTAGTGCTTTCGGGTTTAAGTTTTTAAGGTATAAGGGTTTTAGGGATTAGGGTTTTCAGGTTGGTTTTTAAGTTTTACTTTAGGTTTTTAGGGTTTTAAAGTTAGGGTTTAGTGTTTCTAAATTAAGGGTTTTAGGGTTTTAGTGTTAGGGTTTATGGTTTTAGAATTAATGTTTAGGTTTTTAGCGTGTAGGGTTTTAGTGTTTTAGGGTTTAGGTGTTTAGTGTTTAAGTTTAGATTTTTATGGTTTAGGTTTTTAAGGTTTAGGGTTTTATTGTTAGAGTTTTAGGGTTAGGTTTATGGTTAGGGTTACAGGTTATAGGGTTTATGGTTTACAAGTTTTAGCACTTAAGGTTTTAGGGGTACTTGATATAGGGTTTTAGGGTTTATAGGTTTTATGGTTTAGGGTTTTACGGTTTAGGGTATATCGAATAGGGTTTAGGGTTTAGGTTTTTTACCTTCTTTAAGTGATTTTTTAAGAATAGCACTAAAATAAGTAAGATTCCACTTGAACTAGAAGGTTCTGTCCTTACAACATTTCATTTGTTCTTACAACAATCTATACAATACAATAAAACATTCATAGTATTAAAACTGCTTAAATTTCACTCACTATGCTAAAAGTGAGCTAAACATCAGAAAATTCTTTTATACGCCACTTTATACAATACACAAGTAATGGCAACCTATTCCATAGTTCCATATACCAAGTCTACTAGAATAATACTTGCATTGATAGAATAAGTTACTCAGACATTCAAATGATTCAAAATACAAGTAATACCGAAAAACCTACCAACAATTATGGCTTGCCAAAACTATCTTAATTCCATTTTGAAAAGTAAAATTAAAAGTGCCTAGAACGGAGCTATTTCCACTGAATAGCATGTAATTAAACAAATTAAAATATAGAGAATTGAAAGACAGATTGAAAGCTCAGGAATCAGGAGCACGGCAGTTTCCAAATTTACTAAGACTTTATGAACCAGAAAAAATATAAACACCAGGACTATTAGTTGATGCTAAGACTTTTAATCAAAGTCACTTAATGAATAAGAAGAAATGACACTCTACTACAACTTCTTCACCTCTCGATCTTAATCATAATAACTATAGTTTTTGTCCTTTACATTTTATCTTAATTTTTTTCCATTTCTCAGTGTCATATAACAATAAGCATATGGCAGGGAGAAAATATGACAATTAAGATATCATCCTTGTTACTCTAATCTTTGTCTGAAACTAAGCAGCATAGAAGAGACTTGATAAAATGAATAAATAAAAAAATTACAAAGCAATCAATTTCGAGAAACTAAAAGCAATTCTATAACAAATTTATAAAGCAATCAATTCCAAGAAACTAAAAAAAAAATCTAACAAATTTCCGAAGCTATCAATTTCAAGAAATTAAAGTTAAAAATTCTAATAAATCCCCAAAGCAATCAATTTCAAGAAACTAAACGCAATTGTAACAAATTTCAAAAGCAATCAATTCCAAGAAACTAAAAATAATTTTAACAAATTTTCATATCAATTAATTTCAAGAAACTAAATCAAGAGCTAACAAATTTCAAAGAACTTAAACCATAAACCACAAATTTCAAAACTATTCAATAAACTTCAAAATTTTCATACAAGAATTTTAATGTGTCAAGACAGGAGATGTTGTTGTTGCCGCCGCTACCTCTGCCGCAGCGCCTCCTGCCACTGTCCCCTGCCTCCTGCCGCCTCTGCCTCTGTCGCAGCTACTCCAACCATCTTTGCAAATTACGGCGAAACTCTCCCTTTTTCTCTTGTTCTCTCCCCTCTTTTTTCCCCTCTTTGCGATATTTCTTTTTTTTCTAGTAAACTCTGTCTGCAACTGCAAATTATACATTGTACCCGAGTGTACATTGCATTGTGCATTCCATGTACTGAAACAACACTGTTCAAATTAAACGGCAAATTATAAGGTTTTATTATACACGCGACACTTTTACACGTACTTTTCTATTTTAATTTGTTGTTCGAAGAAAGCTGCCATTGCTATTATACTTAAATGTGATTGACTTTGTAGGGGCATTTTTTTGTGTTCTCCCATGTTCTCTTGCTGATCGATGGATGAATTTTTGTTGTTTGGTTTGTTTTGTTTATGGTCTTTGTTGTTTTCTGTTTGAGTAATCAATGGAAGAATGTGGAGAGTTTGGCATTGCAGTAGATGGAACTGGGGTTAATGTAGATTTAGATATTGTTACTGGTGTTGATGTAGAGGGAAATATTGCAGAAGATGTTGAATGTCATGGGATGTTGAGTTTTTGTTGTTTTGTGTAGAATTGTTAATTTGGTGTGTGCGTTGTATAAATGTTGTTCCATAGGATGACATCTATGTATGAGTGATTTATAGAAGTTATATTTTTTATTTTGATTGTCCTATTTGTTTATGTTTATACTTCTATTTTTCTATAATTGTTGTTCCATTCGTAGATAAGTGTTGTCCCATGGGTGTGTGTGGTTTAGAGGTTTCATTTTATTATTATTGTTCCATTTTTATGTCTACATTTTCATTTTTTCTGTAGTTGTTGGTCCATTCGTAGATAACTGTTGTTCTAAGTGTGTGTGGTTGAGTAACAGATGTTCTATTTTTTTATTATTATTGTTCCATTTATAATTTACTGGTATTCCATTTATTCCTAAATGTTCTTCCACTCGTGTATTATTGTTGTCTTATTGTGTTATAATATTAAATGGATGCCAATATGTTTTTTATGTTTTGAACTGAATTATATTAAGGGTAATTCTGTTTTGTTTGATATTATACCAAAAGAATATTGAATTGAATTATAATGTAAATTCAATGTCATTTTGTTTTTTGTAATTTGGACTTGAACGTTATTATGCATTTTCAATGTCATTTGTTTTCATTTTTCCAAAATAGATAATATACTTCTTAATAAGTGTATATTAAAATCTTTACACCTCTAAAATCATCTTAAAAATAGTTGTGTGAGTGATATAGTAGTAACTCAATAATAAAAGAATAATTGAAAAGTTAATAATCATGTTAAAGTTTATTGGTTCGAATCACACTCCTTTTTATTATGGAAGCTCCTCTTCTTTCACCATAAAAAATAGCTCTAAAAGCTAAGGTTTATAAATATTGTTCCATTTATTTATATCTATACTTCCATTGGTCTATAACTATTGTTCTTCGTATATAGTTATTGTTCCATGGGTGTGGTTTAGAAGTTCCATTCTTTTATTATTATTGTTCCATTTATAATTAACTGGTATTCTATTTATTCCTAAGTGTTCATCCACTGGTATATCATTGTTATCCCATTTTGTTATAATGTTAAATAGATGCCAATATTTTTTTTTATGTTTTGAACTGAATTAAAATAATAGTAATTCAGTTTTCTTTGATACTATACCATAAGGATATTGAACTGAATTATAATGTACAGTCGTGCCTCATTAGTGTATTATCATTTTTGAACTATTATTCTATGGAAAATGTATTATTGTTCTATTTTAACATATGTGATATTCCGTTGACAACTTTTTTTCATTTTTTTTTCCCAAACAAGTGATATACATTTTAATAGATCATCATCTATTTTAAAGACAAAAAGGAAGAAAGAAGAAAAAAAGAAATGCAAAAAGAAATGACACCAAAACAACTTCTATTTAAAACAAGAACACCAGTTTGTACATGGAAAAGAGATTAAAAAAAAAAAAAGATCATTTATATTCATATATTCAGTTATACATAAAAAAACAACCACCTGTCCTCTTCAGCAGCCACTACTAGAGTTTTTGCAGTGCTTTGCCAAGAGCAGGGCAAAATTTTGATGTGCGGAAAAAAATTTTCCAAAGATTTATAACCAGTGGTTCAACCATGAAGGGGTGGGTTAAAGTTATGATCTTTCCATTTTTGACATGCACAGTTGTATAACTAGTACAAATCATGTTTCACTTCAACATCAGTCCCTAGGAAGGTCAGGTAAGCCTTGAAGAAAAGGCAGAAGTTTCAAAAACATAGTTCTTCTCTTTGGACAAGGATGTCATACAATGGTGTAAAAAGAGCCCTTTGGTTATGGTGTATGTGTATTGAAGCTATTGCTAGCTCCCTATTTCTAGCCATATGTTCTAGGATGAGTCTTTTCACTGCAGATGATATATCAGTGAGAGCCATGGAGAAGGATTTCGAAGATGAAAATGGCGCAGCATTGATGTTGTGGAGAAAGTGGAGAAGTGGAAGAAAGTTATATGAGAGGATTTTTAGGGTTAGGAGTAGTGCATTTTATAGAGGGGGTTTGATGTGTTTTTTTTCCGTGTTTAATGAAAGGTTAACGTGTTTTAAGTGATAACAAAAGTGATGATTTATTCAACATAATGTCGATTCAATTTCTATTGGAATTCGAGAAGTGACTGATGATTAGTAATTACAATGTAGCTGTTATTATTATCATAGGGAACTACAAAGTATTTTATTAGAGGGATGTTGTAAATGTAAACATATATTATGGTATTATTCCATTTTATTATGTCTAATATTCCATTAGGAGTTTGTTAATGTTCCATTTGTTATGTTATATTATCCCATATATCTTTTACTAATATGGTTTTTCAACATTGTGTCAATTAGAATTCGAGAAGTGATTGATAATTAGTAATTACGTTGTAGTTGTTGTTATTATCATAGGGAATTGTAAAGTGTTTTATTAGGGGGATGTTGTTAATGTAAACATATATTATGGTATTGTTCCATTTTGTTGTGTCTAATATTTCATTCAGAGTTTGTTAATGTTCCACGTATTATATTATATTGTCCCATATATCTTTTACTGATATGATTCTTCAATATTGTGTCTATTAGAATTCGCGAACTGACTTCTAATTAGTAATTACGCTATAGCTATTATTATTATCATAGGGAACTATAAAGTGTTTTATAAGGGAGGATGTTGTTAATGTAAACATATATTATGGTATTGTTCCATTTTGTTGTGTCTAATATTCTATTACAGGTTTGTTAATGTTCCATTTTGTTCTTTTACTGATATGTTTCTTTGCAAAGTATATATGTTCCATTGAACTTGTTCGAATATATGTCATTTTTCATTGATATATTTGTTCTTTCTTTTTATCTTTATAATATAAATTCTAATAAAATTGCTACTTCAAGGATAAAAAGACAAAATAATAAAGATAAATAAAAATAAAAAGATCAAGAACTAAAAACAACTTTTATTTCAAAATATGAGGGAAACAACTTCTACATTCCAATGAAAAGGAAGTTTTCTTTCATTTTATTTTTTAGTTTTCGTCTTGATTTTTATCATCTTCATCATCATCATCATCCTATAGATGTATCATGTCTCCATCCAAGTGCTCTGCACAAATTCTTGATGTGGGGAAGAATATCATCCAAAGATCTAAGACTGACTTTTCAACCACGTAAGGATGGGCTATAGTTTGTATTCTTCTATCCCTTACATGGATAGTCATATAAATGTGACCAAAATAAAAAATCGAGATCGCTTCATCTCCTAGCAGTGAGAGGTAAGCTTTGAACAGAAACAAAATTTCCAAAAGTAAATTTGTTTCCTTTGGAGGAGGATATCATACAACTTAACAAAAAGACCCCGTTTGTTTTTTTCTTTGTTTTTGTGTTGTGAGGACTTTTAGATTATTAAGTATTAATAATGGTTTTATTGGGAGTGTTAACGGGTGCAAGTAGTTAGAAAGATGATCATAAATTGAATATTACGTCAAATTAATTGCATTGGAATTTGTACAGACGTCTAATTCATAATTACACTAGTAGCTTTTATGTTTTATTCGAATGTACTGGAATTCTCATATAGGAGTGTTGGTTCTATTGTTTTATTCTACTATTCCTATATATTATGTTAATATTCTATTTTTATGTAATTAATGTTCTATTTTCGTTCAACTACAAGATGTTTTTTTTTCTTTTATTTGAATTCGTACAAACGTCTAATTAATAATTACACTTGCAGTTGTTTTGTGTTATCCTAGCTATTGAAATTCGCGTATAGGATTGTTGTTACCATTTTTCAAAGCAATTATTTTTTAGATTATGTTACGTTCCACTTTTATGTCATTAATATTCTATTTTTGCCATATTCTAGCAACAGTTCTTGTATTTTGAGGTATTCATAGTTGTTTGAGGTTTTTGAATGGAGATGGAGTTTGTGAAATGGAATCCTAAGTAATTCGAGAGAGAAAGAGGAATCTGGGGTGTCTGAGAGATGGAACTAACAGTCGAAAAAAATAGAAGTATACTTGGAGGGAAAGGGGGAAAGCACGTGAGTTAGAAGCGCACATATCTGCAATTGGGAGTCGTTTTCGCGTCTTTATTTCATTAGTAAAATGGGGCCATTTTGGACTCAGAGTGCACCCGGGTAAACTCTAGTCCAACGTATAACGACTGGTCTACAACAACGACGTGTAAAGAGAAGAAGAAGAGAGGCCAGAGTTTTTTTTCACCCTCCCTCTTCCGTTGATATTATATATGGTGTGCAACATTATAAATCATCGTCTATATCGCATTCTGTTAATGCGTAATTATCCTCATTCACACAAGTCATGCCACCTCATTACCATGGCAGCCGCTCTCATTTCCACATCAGCTAGACGGGAATTGAATCTTGGTTTAGTGATATCGCTAGAGGAGGAATCAGGAAAAAAAAAAAAGCTACCCATTTTAGTACCATTCTTCAGAAGAACACTTAAAAAGAGCAAAAACCCGTTCTGCGACGGGCAGTCAGTTTTTTCTTTTTTTTTTTTCTTTTTGTTTTTTTGAAGTCTCATGTGCATATACTTTTTTGATTTATAGAAAAATAGCCCTGAATTTTAAGGTAAGAGCACTTTAGTCCCCAAACTTGAAAAATATTTACTTTATCCCGTAGACCAATGGATAATGGTCAATTTAAGTAAATTACCAAAATACCATTCGTGTAAGTTATGATTTCTTGCAAAATAGCTCCTAAACTTTGATATAAAATTATTTTAGTCTATACCTTAATTTATGATTATATTTTATTTCAAAATACTTGCATAAAGTTTTTAATAATATCTTTTTATTCTATATTTTTTAAAAATCACTATTTAACTCAAAAAATATTTTATTTCATAATAAGTAAACAAACTGTTAAGATTTATCACTAATTTAGTATACTAAATTAATAGTATATATATCTCAAAAGTTAGATTGACGTGTTTGGAGGAATATCAAACTAATGAACATAAAATATAAATATGTAAACTAAAGTCTTTTTATGTGACTCGTGAGGTCTTGTCTGAGTGGCAAGAGTTGAGGTCTCCTAATTAGAAGATTGAGGGTTCGAAGGATAATATTTGGCCTTCAAACACTTGGCCAAAACAGACTCCGGATCCTAGGAAATTCGCCAACCTTGCTTAGCAAGAAGAGAGAAATTAAAAACTTTTCTCGGAAACCCAACCCCTTTCCCATTTACTTTTACACAATTCATCCCATCTTTTCCAACAAATACCTCGATCCTTTTCCCATTTGACCATCAAAACTGCCTTATCATAGAGGTCAACTCATCACTCAAAGTTTTGGGAATAAAAAACAGACATGACATAAGAGGGAATGGTTTGAAGAATAGATTTAATTAAAATTTCTTTCTCCGCTTGGGAAAGGAGTTTCTCATTCCACTCTTCGTTTCTTTGGAAACCCTCTCCCTAAAATACCCAAAAGTCTCTTTCTTCCGTCACCTTATCAAATAAGGTAGTTTCATGGAGTGGAAGGCTTCAATCCCCAGGATGGTATTGTTTGTGATTAATCGATCTTTCACAAAAGCACTCTGTGATTGGTCAATGAGATCAGGAAGCACACCCCTCAGTCTACTAGTTGGGGCCTTACAAACCAGTTTATAGATCACATTGCATAAGCTAATTGGTCTAAATTCTGTCACGTGGTCTGCTTCTTCACCTTAGGAATAAGCACCAGGGAAGGTCATTCAATCCAAAAATATTCAAATTTCCATTCAAAAACTCCAGAACTGTCGGCAGAATGTTTGGCTCCACTCTTTCCCAATATTGCTGGTAAAAGTGAGCGTGAAATCCATCAGGCCAGATGACTTTGTAGGGTACTTATCCCTTAAAGCCTCCATAACCTCAGAAGCTTGAAAAGGCCTATTCAACCAGGCAGAATTGATCGGATTAAGAGTCCACAACGGAAAATCACCCAATAAAGCTGACCATTGACATGAGGACTAAGTTTAGAAGGAAATTTCTGATACTTCTTTTTCCTAATACTTTATTGACTTAACAGATAATGATTGTAGACAAAATACTTCGTTAAGAGAGGGAGTAAATGTATAAAGAGAAGAGAATTTAACTCGCAAATTGGAAAGACAATCTTAGTAAACCCTCCAGAATTTGAGAAATGGTACATATGTGTACATATTGAAAAAGAGCTCAGATTGAATAGGAAAAACCAAAACTTTTCTCTTTGGCTTTCTTACAAAAATGTCTGCTAACTAGAGACTATAACCGTTACATTAATGTCACAGACAGCCCTGTTGATGCCAGCATGAAAATCTTCTTTAAATAATTACTGTACCGTGTATAAGTAATTCAGCGTGTGTTATGCACGCCCTCAACCAACAGATCGATGGAGAGGGAAATGGCAACTCAACTCCTGGGTTTCTGGAGACAATTTCATCTATCAATCTCCAATGTCATTTGAATATGGCCTCCTTCGGCAGCACCTGCTGGAGCTGAATTGAATAACCTTTTGTGGGGCTGATGTGGTGGGATTTCGCTCCATCGATTACGTTGCTTGTCGCAGCATCTGCTGGAGCTGAATGACCTGTTGTTGCTGATCTGGTGGTAATGAGCTTAACTGTTCTGGTGTGAGATTCATTACTTGTTGCAGTAAAGCAGACTCCACATCAGGAGGAAGCTGCAAAAGTGAATATGATAAGTAACAGTTTTAAGAAAACCATCAGTTGGTCAAATCAAATGAGTACCATATATATATATATATATCAATTGGCTAAACCCTCAATTGAACCCTTAATATATCTATAGGTCTATCCTCAACTGCACCAAACACAAGCCTCAGCAGAAAAGAGGTGTGAGTCACACTCCTCACATAAAATGATTTTAAACCTGCTCATCTTCTCTTTTCAATTACTTTGTTTGAGCAACAATGAAAACCCAACTGGTGCAAAACTCTGTTGCGTCTACAATACTAATCCTCTGCCCTTTGACAGAACATAAAGATATAATGCCCCTTCTCCTGTAAACACTTATGAAATCTGCAGAAATGCATTAAGAACAATTGGAACTTGTCATCTGTATCACAGTCACCAGTATTAATCTCCAAACACCTCCATTGAAGGATTACTACGGCGTAAATTAATAATATCTCTCGATCCCCTTAAATTTACACGAGGAAAGTATCACAATTAAAGCAGTAGGTCTAAGGCAGGCTTCATTTCTCACCACACATAACTTTAGATTTTAAACATTTATAGGTCATATAAGCGAATTAATAGACCTCTTATCATCTTAAGCTTCGGATTAGTATAGTTTTTCAATAGTCGATATCTTTTCCTGATAAACTCTTTAAAGATGAAAGATGGTGAATTAACTGCCTTTTGGCCACTTATGATCAAGACAAGATCGCTTTTTTGGAAGGCTACTAATACAATGAAATTTACTGTATGAAAACTCAAACTCAGACTTGAGCTAGAGGCGTTGAACTCGGACCTAGTAGCATCCATGGGTGTTTTGATTGCCTGTCATGTTTGTTTGCCAGAATAAATATCTCAAATTGTTAGTTGGAATTCCAATGGTGTTTGATTTTCCAATATCATATGTCTCACATATAATATTAGGAACAGCCTTTTATTGAACTGCATAACAGCATTGTGTTAAACCAGTATAGTTATGCACTGAATGCATGCACAAGATTTTGGATGTTTAATAACATATTCATTCAATGAGCATCACTTTTCTTCCTTCTTGCTAGTGGTAAGAAAAGCTACACTTCGAGATTGTAGTGCAAAATCCCATTTTTTTCCCTCTGCTAAGTTAGTGCAATATCCTTTTATTTTTACCTTGCTCTTTTAATCCAATTTATGACCAAAAAACAGTGAAAAAACAACAGAAGGGAGGCAAAGGTACTACAGCAGGTAAATCTAATTGCATGTATCCTCTTGACCTCATGGACTAACATTTCCTAATACCAAGAAGTAGTATAAAAGAAAACACCGCATAATGTATAAAGCAGAAGAGAAGTTCCAACAATACGAGCATAAGAGTGAAATTGCTGTGCTGATACAAGCTGTCTTTAGGTTCAAATGAAGAAGACCTATTTGGACAGCTCTGTTAACAGTGTGCCTAGCCCCCTATAAACTAAGAATAAAGAGTTCAAATACAGAACAAACTTGAAACCATTTTTCTTAGCCTTTCACAAGTTTTGGCCTCTGCATTTTTAACAGTTTTATCCCCACAGACCAGCTTACCATTTAAAACTTTCAACCAAATATCGAAAGCTTCAAATCGGAATCTTGAAAATAGAGCATTCAAGGCTGTAAGTCGACTAAAAAAGAGCAGTTTGATTTTTTCTTGTTACTGAGAGTTGTCGTACTGCTACTGTCAAATACAAACTTTATAATTACTGGATAATCTCCATAACAATTTTTTTTGTTTGATACTCTCAACATGCTAGCGGCATTGCATAATTTCTTAATCAACTAAATTCCAGTCAATTAATTCCAGGAAATCTTAAAAGAAGTCAGTAAGTTAAACAAGACCAGCCACCAAACAGCATCACATACAGTACTGAAGAAATGTATAAGAACTTTTCACATGAAGTAAGGGGAAAAAGGCAGAATCTTTCAGTTACCAGTGACATTATCACCATATGAGATTTCAGTATCCTTATAGCTATAAAAAATGCAGAAAAGATTATCAAGAAGAAGGCCATTATGATTCAATCCTAAAAGGTAAAGAAATAACACATCATCAATGTGAAATGTTACCTGAGTAACTGAGGCTGAAGCTTCTTCAACCTTGGAAATTTGATCTAAAGATGTGCTAAAAGCTTGTGACTGTCCTGATGCTGCAGATGCCACATTTTTATCGGTCAGTCTCACTAAATTTGATGGGCGAGTTGCAGGCTCTAGAACATCATTGATTCTTGCACTAATGATTTGTCTACGAGGGTCTCTGCTTATGTTCTCCGGAATTCCAGACAACGATGAACTATGCTGCAGCAAAAAGCAAGTAAATGCACGAATCATTTTTCTGTTTTGCTCTGAATACAAACTGTAAAATTGCAAACATCTGAAAGAACTCCAGCTAAATCAGGTACATGCTATTGAATCACACTAAATACTTCAGATCTCCAAACACCTTTAGGAGACTTGAAGCTTGCATTCCACAAACAACAGCAATTGAATCATACAAAATAATGCAGTTACATTTATGACAAAGATTTGCATATCAGCAATAACTTCACACAAAAGTATATATATGCGTGTGTGTGTATATATATAGATATATGTATATATATATGTGTGTGTGTGTGTGTATATATGTATGTATATAGATATGTATATATATAATATGTGTATATATATGAATATACATATATATATGTATATTTTAATTTTGTTTATGAATATACACAAAAGTACTGTGGTACATGCAACACATAGATTATCTTTTACTGGGGATATGGTGCTGCCTTGGGTGGGGGGCGGGGGGGGTTGGTGGTGGTGGTGGCTGGGGTGTGTGGGGCAGGGAGAGAAGAAAAAGGAGCCAACAAAAGAGAGACCATTTGAGCTACACTCGATCATACATATGCAATAAATCAAACCTGTGAACTCAGCTACCCAAGATTTAGCCCAATAAAAAAGAACTTAGCTACCCAATCAGTTTTGATATAATTTATTTTTATATTCTTTAGAATAAATTTTATCTAAATGGAGAAAGAAAAAATAAAAAAAGATGAATATGGCACCTGAAAGCCTTGATCTAACACTGGTGGACGTAATAATTGTGGTTGGCTATATGCCACATTAACAGGTGTTGCAACTTGAGGTGGATGTTGTAATATGGGATGTTGCACTTGCTGCTTCAATGAAGAGGAAGTTGTCACTGGAATATGTGGTCTAAATGAGAAATTTCCTTGAGGTTGTGGGCGGATTGATGGAAGTGTTGTATTTCCAGACTGCAAGGGCAATTGTCCTTGATGCAGAACTTTACTTTGGGCAAGCTGTGAAAGTTGCATTTGAGGTTGCACAAAAGATTGAGGGAGTGCATTATGCTGGCTATATAGCACAGAACTTGGATGACCAGCAGAAACTGGAGTTTCTTGGGCCTGGGACAACAAATTATATTGCCCTTTGCTCTGTGGAAGAGGGGGTAGCCCAGGAAGATTTTGAGCAGCTGACTGCTGACCTTGAACCCCATCTTGGACTCGAGGCAGCAGAGCCAAGGTAGAAGCCTGCCGGATATTGGGCATTTGCAACTGCATGATTAGAAATGAAGAAAATTAATCACCAACTCAAGGCTCCTCCTTTGAAGATATTGAGTCTTCACTATTATTAGGAAAATTGCAAACCATTTGTGGGGGAACCATTCCCAGCATTAACTGTGCCTGCAATGAAAGTCAGATTAGACTTGTGAGCATGTATTAAAACCACAAGAAACAAAAGAGAGCACCACCAGACGCAAGTTCAAAGGGGCCAAATGATCTTTTGTGGTTACTAGCTAAACCTACGTGCATTCGCATGTGACAAGTTTTGTAAAACAAAAATTTTGTCATCTATATGTTATGATGCATTTTAAAAATAATCATTTTGAATGTTATTTTTCTATGTAATTCTCCAGGTAAATCCCAAATACAACATTTTATTTCATGTTTGTGTATAATTTATATTTATAGATAATTCTCGTTATTAATTGTTTTCTTTATGTAATTCTTTTTATTATTCTCATTGTAATTATTAACTCTTATAAATAATTTTTTACTTCTCTATTTGAATGCTTTTACCAATAAACTTTCCAAGTTAATCTTTTCTCCATATAATTTTTTATCCTCCTGTAACATTTGTTAATTACTTAAAAGTTATTCTTATATTTTTATTAGTTATTTATAGTTTTGAATTTTAACTTGTTTAATATTTTTTAATCTTTTTTTAAAAAAAAATATATTTTAACCCTCCAAAATTCATTATCATGTAATTTTTATTTTCTATCTATCTAACTCTCTTTGCTTCGTGTAAGTTTATTATCTTCTATGTAACTTTCAAATAGCTATCTAATTATCAAAGGCCCCCAACTCCTCCATTCATTAAGAGTTCTCTCTAGTACTGATTTAAAAAAAAAAAGTACTCTCTATTAAATTTTTAATTCTCTATCTAACTGCTTCACTACCATTAACTTCGATATACTAAAACACATTAAAATGACAATATTCCCTTATACTCAACCATTATAATTCCTCTAACTAACCCTTTTTTTTTTGGGGGGGGGAGAACAATGTATTACAACTCTCCAAAACTCATTATCATGTAAGTTTTATGATCCTTCTATCTAACTCTATTTACTTCATGTAATGTTTATTATCATTATCATGTAAGTTTTATGATCCTTCTATCTAACTCTATTTACTTCATGTAATGTTTATTATCTTCTATGTAACATCTAAATAGCTATCTAATTATCAAAGGCCCTCAAACTCCTTCATGCATTAAGCTCCCATTATTGATAGCTATTTAATTTTAATTCTCCCTATTTAACTTCTTCACTACTATTATTAACTTAGGTGTACTAAAAGACATTAAAATGACAATATTTCATCATACTCAAACTTAATAGTTCTTTTAGGAGATATTAGCTATTTATAACCATAAACTTCGATTTTATCTTTTTCTAGCCATAAACTATTTTTGCTTTTCTCTTTACCGCCACATAATTAATTTTATCTTTGTCTAGCCATGAACTATTTTTGCTTTTCTCTTTATGGCCATGAGCTATTTTTGACCTCTCATATATAGCAATTTATGAAAAATAGTTCATGGCTATAAAAAGAAAAACAAAAATAGTTCATTGCTAGAAAAAGATAAAATCAAAGTTTGTAGCTATAAAGAGAAAAACAAAATAGTTCATAGCTAGAAAAAGATGAAATCAAAGTTTATGACTATAAAGATAAAAGCAAAGATTGTTTATGGTTATAAATAGCTAATATCTCTTCTTCTAACTAAAGACCATTTTAGGTCAAAAAAGTAAGAAACCAAAAATGTGTAAATCATCCATAACCCCTTTTGGCACTTTTAGATTTGGATTTAGATTAGATTTAGAATAGTAGAGATAAGTAAAAATTCGATACCAACATCACCTGAACAGGATAGGGCACCTATCTATCTAGATATTTCAGAATCTTTTAGACCTGAAGGAGGACATGAACAAAAACAAAATACATTTGTTTGGTGTGCACATAAATACTCAGTTACGACAACTGATTAGTAGGAAATTAACAAAATCATCCAGGAATATCAATGCATGAAACCTTATAAGAAGAAAGTCACTAGCATGACCTAAGCATGAGGTAAGAGAGCTTTGGAAATTATACCTCAGAAGACAAACAGATTATAATACTCCATAGATTATAATACTCCATAGTTACAAGAACAAGTTTTGTAAGCATTGAATCAGCTTTCATAGATTGATCATCAGGTTCTACAGAACCTCTTCCAAGAACACAACCAAAGATGCTAAATGTCAATTAATTCATATTACGGATACAGGTCTCCATCACTTTAAAAACTTCTATTATCTTAGAGAGAGAGAGAGAGATCCATTTATTTAAACTTAAAAAAGAGATTGAGCTTAAACTCCTCTGGTAAATCTGGAAACATACTTTTTTCTTTTTTTCCTTTTTGAAGTACCTAAGGGTGTATTTGGATTAGAATTTGGGTTTGAAAAAAGTGAATTTTTCTTTCTTGAAGTTCGTGAAAGTAAAATTTTTTGTGAGAGAAGATGGTGGGACCCAAAGGAAAAAAGATTTGGTTTGAGATTGTATCCATATACACCCAAAGTTTGCTTTTGAAGAATGTAGCACGGCACTGATGTAGCATCTTCAAGCGAAACTACTTTCCTAAATTTTCTTGTTCATTTCACTTATCAGCTCACCTAGAAACGTTTTACCACAAGGCATGATATCATTTTGCCCAAACCTATCAAATTATCCCTCATTTCTTTTTCTGACCAGCATTTACTGACCAGTTGGAAGAGCTCTTTTAATTTAACACAAAATGCATCACCTGAGTCAGCTGCAACTCAACGAATTTTAATTCTTTCTGATCAGTAATTAGATCCTCTAGGATCACTGTTTAACTAATGCAATTGATGATAGTGCGCTCTAATGGACATCAAACTGAATACACTTGTATGACAAATGAACAGCCCCCTCATAAAATGAACCAGGAGCAACAAGTTTCACCTGAATTCAAAGTGGCAAATAAGAGGTATTTAAGAACCTGGAAAATAGCTTTAGGCAAGTGTGGGCATGCAAGTAATAGTTGACGAGCTTGTTCCTTGTTTTCTGTAGATATTGCCTGAAACAGAATGAACAATAAAATTCATCACATCAGAGAATGGCCATCATTGAATTAAATATGGGAAAAGTTCTAAATTGTCTGGTATTGCCAACCAACTTATATCTCCAGCAGCACACTAACCCCTCCACAACCAAAATGCAAAAGACGGATAGGGGAGGAAGAATAAAAAAGAGAGGAAGTGTTATCAGTTTCTGTTTCCTATAAATTTTGTCAATTTCAGTGAATGATGCAGCCAGTTTATCTCCATACTATCTATCTGGAACTAGAAACACTTGCCCCTTGTCCTTATGTAGACTACAAGGTTACAACTGAATGAAGTTCTGGGTGATGGAGACTTACTTTGTCTCAATCAAGTATAATACTGAAGCAGGACAGAATCAGCATTTAGTTAGGTTTATTATTGTCTTATTAATTTAGAGTCCCAGTCTGATTTAGTTTCCATATTAGTTATTTTCTAAAAGAACAAGAATCCTTAATAAGTTAGGATAATAGAGGATTACTCTCTATATATAACTATCTTATTCAGCATTGTAAAGGAAGTTTTATATCTTTTACACTAATATGAAATAGACTTTGGCTTTGTGTTCTTCTTTTAAGAACCTAGGCTTAGCTAAATTAGCCCCTAAAATAGGTCTTCCATTGGTTTTTCCTAAAAGGACCATAGCTTCAATATGAATCGAAGGCCATATGCTCCTAATGCGTCCACAACCCATCAATTGGTATCAGAGCCAGAATCAAATACTTTATACCAAAACCTTACAAGTGAGCAACATATTTAAAACTGAAAATACAACCTTCACTTTTCGTGGTATTTCCAAAACCTTAGGAAAAAAATCTTCTGGAAACTTACCTTCAACTCAGACATTATCTCATTCAACTGATTCCTTGAAATTTTGGCCAAATGTAGAGTTAAAGGATCACTGCCCAATGCTGGCTGAACCCCAATCTGATTCGACCCTGCACCGGTTTGAGCAGCTCCAAGAACCTGCGCCATGATAGTTGCAGCAGCCATTGCTACAGATATGCCTATTGGCTGGTGAACAGTGGTATCCACGAGAGCTGCTGGGCCCCCAAATTGCTTCTGATCTGTAAGATTTTTCAAAGAGAGCTCAAAAAAGTCAAAACTTAAAATTTCTCAGAAGTATAATGCTAGTCTAAGGAGAGAGCCAAGATGAAACTGACCAACATTTGTAGTCATTCCAGGGCCACCACGACCCTGCAAGGAACACCATCACCATAAATTTATAAGAGAGATATAACCTATAATTCAGAAAAATAGCAAGATGTAGACAGAAAATTACGAGAAATATTTATTTAAAAAATAAAGAAATATTACCATATAAATATAATCAGATATGGGTCATCAAATCCAATTTACAATACAAAGTTTATATTATTACCAATAGCAAATCCAGGAGACAAGTTCAAAATGTGATGAATCAACATCCACATCAACAAAAAAACTCAACCCTAGACTTGGCCAGTTCACATACAGATTATGAACTTTGACATACTCTCAAGAAAAAACCAAAGCAGAGAAGTCAAAATGCTTAAGTCAAAGAAAATACAGTCAATCAAAGGTTCCAGCAACTGCTTTTAGGTGATTGTAACATGAGTTACACCAACTATTCAGCTTTAATGCAAAACATTGTTCTACCATCTATGAATCCTTTAACATGTTTCCTCAACTACCAAAACCACAGCTTTATGTGTTTGGGTTTTCTTTCATTGATTTGAAGACATTGTGTAATATAAGGTGACTAAATTGGCCAAAGAATCTTCCATCAACCCATCTTCAGCATTCTTTTTTCTCTTTTAATTAAATCCACTTCAATGAACACCTTCCCAAGTTCTTGGCTTATTGATAGGTGATACCAAAAGAAAAAAAAAAATTTTAAAAAATCCAAAAGTAATGCACAACATGTACAAATTGCTTCAATCTGAAAACCAACAGAATCCCTGTCTCTCCATTATAGAAAACTGTAAGAAATTAAATTACCCCAATCTTAAGGTATCAATGACATGTATCTCACATTTTCTAAAAGTAATCCAAACCATGTATTCCAATTGCACTTCTTACAGAATTACAAGAACAGAAATCCGTTAAGTAACATAAATAAAGGATGAACTCTACATAACATGTCTGATAGCTCCCTTTGCATGAGCATCAGTCTTGATCTCGAATCTCTAAAGTTTACAGTACTGAAGTTAAGAGACAAGAAATTAAGATAAAAAAATGTGATTCTAATAATATCTTCTACATGCTTTCATAGTTTCTGCAAGCAAAAATATTCAAGTTATTCTTCAAGCTGCAGTTTGGGTGGTCTCAGAAGTTCGTTTTCTTGTCAGTATTTACAATTTTTTATCCTTACTTTTTGGGTGGTCTCACAGTCCTTTTCTTGTAAATATTACTCATTTTTGTTCCGCAAAGCATATTGCTATATTAACTAACTTTTAAGCATTTTAGGTAATCCACCCAGTGTGTAGAATTGAATAAGTGTGGACAGACTTTCTTATGGTGTCTTTTACTTTTATTTTATCAAGTGTGTGAAAATATATCAAAGATAATAATAGTCAAAAGATCTAATTTGCAAACAAAAGAAAAAGCACGCCCCAATGTTTGAACACGTCAAATAGAATTAAAGTATTAACAACATAACCGAAAAAGGAAGAGAAGAAATAAGAAAACTTTGAAGCCAGCTTGGTCTGCTTGCAGTTTTGACCAGTTTTTGGCCTCACAAGGATTGAGACCCCGATAACAGGATCCGTTCTGATTACCCAATCCTGCTAAGGATAGGGGATTTCAAGAAACTAGATCCGTCTAATCTGAAATGACGAATTTATGGTTTGCTCATGCTTACACAACCAAAAGTCTGCCGTGCACCTCAATATCTATTTACAATAGTTTTGACAGGTTTAACAAATTAATGCAATGAACACCTTCTAAACAAATTCACAACTTAACCCACATAAATAGGTGAGGCTGTTCACTGAGTAACCTGATATAATTTAATAATATTCAAAGCACAATCTACATGAAGATCGACCTTTGTGGAACAATGGATCATTGGAAATATGAAACTTAAAATTAATAAACAAAGGAGACTCCGGTGAACAACCTTTTATTCTTTGTATTGCTAATCCAGGGATGATGTATTTACAAGAAAATAGGATAACATAGGATAATAACATGGTGCCTTTAGATGAATATAGCTAAGAAATCAAAAGTTATCTAAAGATACTAGTATGTTTGCCTGTTCACGACTCCTGTCAGCATTTTTATCGTTTTCAGCAAAATCAACCCGCAGTTGTCGTCCATTTATCTCATACCCCTGAAGGTTTCTGCGAGCACTCAATGCAGTCTCCTCATCCTTGTATTCACAGAATCCATAACCTTTTGGTTTC
Organism: Catharanthus roseus; assembly: GCA_028651295.1. Classification (NCBI taxonomy): domain Eukaryota; kingdom Viridiplantae; phylum Streptophyta; class Magnoliopsida; order Gentianales; family Apocynaceae; genus Catharanthus; species Catharanthus roseus. The sequence continues at coordinate 2,283,157 of JAPQWS010000140.1, read as the reverse complement.
CCTGTTTCTCTGTCAATTACCAATCTGGGAAAAAAGAACCGGCATGAAACATCCTGTTTAGTGGAAATAATAATAAAATATATAGTATGCACAAGGGTGCTAGAAGGTATGTCACTGCCCCTACAGCTTTTTCTTTTCTTTTCTTTTTAATGGAAATTATCATAATAGATGTAATTGAACATGAAACAATTTGAAACTGCATATTTATATTCTGACAAGAAAATTCTTCATACTTTCCTAACATGCCGAAAACCAAGATTATTTACAGATCTAGATTTGAGTTTCAAAACACCAAGACAAACAGAATAGGACTGTGCTGCATATCCACAAACTCACTATTTTACATAAGCCCCAGCTATACTGAAGTCTCATTGCCCACATAGCATTCTGTATCACTCTCACAGAGATTCTAAAAGCGTTTCATATAAGCATTCAACTTAATCAGCCAGTTAAGTTCTCTTCTAGCAATTAATTATGCATGCATATCTTTTATCAAGGCTGTATCTTTTCATGCATTGCAAGACCGCTCAATTCCTTATTTCTTAAAAGATAAAATAGAATACAAAAAAAAAAAAAAAAAAACAGCTTATTTTTTTAATAATAAGCGTCATAAGTGTGTAGCAACCCATGATTTCTTTTCATTATTCCACATGATATAGCAAATTCCGATAAAATCATATTTCATAACTTAAATGATTATATCAACCAAAACCTGTTCCTGCATTCAGTTTTCCTTGAAATTTTCAAATTGCTGCAACCAACCAGCAACCACATGGAAAGTCAGCCTACTCCGGGTTGCAGAATAACTAGTCCAACCCAGAAAATTTTAAAATATAGCATCAGGCAGGGGACACAATATTTTCAGCTTTAAACACACTAGCAAAGATTTCAATTTTGTGAGAAAGTAATGTTCCCTAATGGCAGATAAGTCAGAACACTATCGATCTACTCAAGTGGCTTACCTTTTCAAAAATTATATCAAAACATTGAAACTCGTCAAAAAAATATTAATGTTAACAGTCACCTTCTTTTTAGGACTTCAATAAGCTGTGGGTATTACTGTTAATAGCAGTAACTCTACTGATACTTACCTGTTAAATAAGGGAATCCAACAGACCTTGTTATTGGGATTGGAGGTATTTAAGCATTCTTGATCTTTGAAATAATTGACAAAAACACAAATTGTACTCAAATTCAAAGCACTCAACTTGATTGCAGTCCTTAGAACTTTCTTTCTATATCATGCAACCATAATTGTACACGAATCTCACCTTCCAGGCTTCTTTCGTCATCACCTCAAAAGCAAAATATAGAGGTCTAATCCATAATTAAATAAGCAAGCTGGAAGAACCAAAAAAAAAAGGAGAAAACAGACCTGAAGGAGACCACAGGCCCAACCTCCTCACAGATTTCTTTAAGCTGTTCTTCAGTAGCATCATATGGTATATTCCCAACTATCAAAAATCATTCGCCAAAAACACACAACAATCAATCCCATTCCTGAGTGTAATACACGAAGATATCTTCTAATAGAGCAACTGAAAATACTGATAGAATGTAACAAAAAAATTAAGAAAATTAAGAGCTTCACTAAATCACAATTTTATAATCACAGAGTGAGATAGAGAGACTAACCGAAAACGCACCGATGCTGAGAATGAGAAGTGGCCATGAAATTCAGTACTAAAATCAGATTAACAAGAAGAAGAATTTAAAACTTCCACTCAGTAGTTTCATCTTCTTCCTTCAAATCATAATTCAATACCAGAACTCTGAATCATTGGCACTCTAGTCTACTTTTCAACAGCTCTATTCAGTTTACTGATTCAATTGCTCCTTATCCGCCATTAATCAGCTCCTTATTCGTAGAAACTGAGAATTCTCCTTCGGCTCTGCTCCCACACCAAAACACCTTTTACTGCGTGTGTTTCTGCCCTTCGGGTCGGGGTCTGTCTATGTACGAAGAACCCGACGTCGGACCGGTTCGTGGCTCCGTCGGTAGGTAATTCAAACCGGTTTTGCGCTTGCTTTCGGTTTTTCCCCTTTCTACTTTTTTGCAATTTTTTAACAAAAAATTGAAAATAGTATGATATTTATTTAGGGATAATTACATTTTTCATTGTGGTTTGTCTAAATTACAATTTTATCTATGTATTTGTATAAATTATAAACGCATCCTTATTGTATATATTTTTATAACTTATTAATCTCTATTACTAATTTCATTGAAAAAATTTATCAGAAAATAATGATTATGCAATAAAAGGTTTAAAATCTTCCTAAAATATTACTTTGCAAATTTGCTTCTTCTTTATTATCATATATAAAGACAACAATACCCTTACTAACAATTTTTTAATTAGACTAATTTTCATAATGAAGGATTTTATTGTTTTAATATATAATAATAAATAAGAAGTAAACCTGCAAATTAATATTTTAAGAAGATTTCAAACTTTTACTACATAATTATCGTTTTCTGATAAATTTTTTTTATTGAAATTAGTAGTATGGACTAATGAGTTATAAAAATATAAACGATAAGGATGCATTTGTAATTTATACAAAATAGAGAGATGAAATTGTAATTTAGACAAACTTCAAGGTGGAAAATGTAATTAACCCTATTTTTAAAAGTTTGTCTGACGTGTGTCTCTATGTCATTAATATGGATTAATTTTCTAATTTAATATATAAATTTCTTTAGAGTTCAATAATCTCTATTAGATTTTTAGATTTTATAATATTTGATTATCATACATAGTATGTTTTATTCATATATGGTATGTTTTATTCAAAATATTAACATATGTCATAGGGCAACACGTTAGACGTACTGATCTTTAAATATACGACAATCTTTTTTTATTATATACTAAACTCAACATTTATAATTGATATACATATTCTCTCTCTAAACTTCTCTTTTCTCTCTTATAAAATTCAAGATAAAAATTTATAACTATTCAAGATTCGACAGGAATAAAAAATGTTCGAACAATTTTGTGTTTTTATTATAATTTTATATAAAATATTAAATAATTTTCATAGTTCAAGATTTTAAATTTACTTTGCATAGATTTATAGTGAAATATCATAAAAATATTAGTTTTTCATTAGAAGGTGCGAGAATTGGAATTTTTAAGAGAAAAAGTGTAAGTGAATGATGAGTGTTGAATTTGCTATATATTAAAAAAATGTTGTGATATATTAATAAAATGTTGTTTATATTTATTAACCCAAAAAAATGGCTATAAATAGTTTGTAATACTACCAAATGGAGACTAGATCGTGGAGTGTGTCATGTTGCTTGGTGCAGAAAATTTGATCAGGCTTCTGTTCAACACCTTGCAAAAATTGGCTCGGATCATTACCCTATGTTGATTCAATGCCTTCCTATTCCTCCGATAACCATTAAATTGTTTCGGTTTTAGGTAGCCTGGATTTCACATCCTTAACTCGTCTGTTGAACAAGCTTGGTTATGTTGAGAATGAAAATTTCACATCGGTTAATTAAAGAAAATAATTATTACTTATAAAGATTTGGATAGTCCTCCCTCCTTGAGCTACTTTTTTGGGTGAGTTAGACTCAAGCCCAAAAATTTTAACATAATAACATCATGGATATGTGCCACACTATTACAACTTTTGGTTGTCTTGTGTAGAGGTGGAGTGTGGAGGTTTTTGGTAAAAATTTTCACTACGAGAGGCGGTGCCAAGCTCAGCTTCATGGCCTCTAGCAAAAGTACTTTATACAATCTGACCAAATTTCTTCTCTTGAATCACAGCTTAAATAGGAGTTTATCACCATTCTTGAGCAGGAAGAAACTCTTTGGTTGCAATGATCTCGACTTCTTGGTTGACAGTTGGTGAAAGGAATACCAAAGTCCTTCACGCATCTGTCGCCTGGAGAAGAGGAAAATAGTCTCTCATCTTAAGGATAATTAAGGTAATTGGACCTCTGACCCTGCGTCTCTTCAAAGTATGGACCATCAGTTTTATATTGATTTATATATCGCCAAACCTTACTTATCTTTTTATCCGAATCAATGGTCTTTCCCGTCCTTGTGCCAAACCTTCCTTGAATTTCAGAGGAAAAAAAACAAAGGCCTTGGAAAAAATACGCTCTGATAAAAATAAAATCTTTTTTGTGAACATGCAATCTATATATTAACCATCTAACAACATTATAGAGTGAATGTATAAGGTAAAAGAGTGATTGTTTTGGCATCTAAGAAATCTATCTTAGTAGAAGTTGGCATACCTACCATCATTTTAAAAATAGCATCATTCCTCCATTTCCAGATCTAATAACATGTGCTTCGATTGATGACAGTCCAATCAAGCTGAAAAATAACAGAATTCCAACATTAAGAGAGGTTCCAATCAAGCTACTTAATAATGTTTGACTCCATAAAAAAGGTTCTCATGGGATGAGGCAAAATCAAAAGTTTCTGAAGATTGGATGCCACCTTACAGTCCCGAAGAACATGCAAATCTCCCTTAATATGACCAGCACAACACACAGTAGGGGTCTAACACCATTCCTGAGCAGCCAACAAAGCTCTTGTCTTCAAGCTACACCAAGGAACTTGCTAAAGAAACAATCAGAACTTCATAGGCCCCTTAAATTTCCACAATTTTTGCCAACATTTTTTTGTCATTTGGGGAAGGAGGGTAATAGCTTCTGATACAAAGACTTTGAAGAGAAGACGCCATTGCTCTCCAACTTCCATTTTGGCTATCCCTTCCATTACCACAATTCAAAGTCACCAACTGTAGCTTGCTTTTTACCTCAGCAGGTAGTGCTTGAACAAGTAGAATATTATCCCAAGGAAAATTCAATTACAAATAAAATGTAAAAGGTTTTCTCATCACATCAAAGGGATTTTTGGCTGGGCATAACTCACCAACTTTTCATCCCCTAGCCAATTATCTAACCAAAACTTGAGTGAGCCCCTATCACCAACTTTTCAAGCTAGTCTTTTTTTAAACATTCCATAGCCTTCCAAGAGGCTCCTCCAAGTATAGGAAGCTGCTTGAAAATTCTTTCCCAGATCAAGCTCACGAATATCTCTATATTTTGCATTCAAAACCTAAGTCCAAAGTTGGTAATGGTTCCATAAAAGTCACTAAGCTGTTCAAGCCAAAGCAATACAATTCACCTCTTTCATATGCTTCAAGCCCAAGCCTCCCCTTTCCTTTGGTCGACATAATTTATTCCAAGTCAAGTATGAAGCTCAAAGAAAGTAGGGGGCCCCTTCCGCCCTCCCCCCACACAAGGAAATCACGATTTGTCTTCTCAAGTAATTTCAAAGTATGGACAGGTAGAAGTGTGGTTTGCATGGGATAGCTAGCTGCAATAGATGTAGAAGATTGGATAAATAATGCTCTATATGCCATAGACATATTCCATCCTTTACAACCACTAAGTTTTTTCCTCACCTTCTCCACCAAAAAAGAGTGTCATGCCCAAATAAAGCCCAAATTCTTGAGATATTGCGATGCCAAAATGAGAAGATAACCAAGCAGAAATTCTCGTATCAACATTAGAGGAGAACACAAGCTGCAATTTCTCTGTATTCACCTTCAGGCATGAAACATGATAGAATTTTTGAAAAATTATTTCCTTAACCATGGCATGTTTCTCAGTTGCAACACAAAATAATAATAAATCATCTGCAAAACAAAGGTGAGAAAGTATCAGTCCACGCCTAGCCAATTTAATCCTTTCCAAATCCCTTCATCCACTGCCACTGATATGTGCTGTGTCATTAATTTTATGTGTTAATTATGTCATTTTTTTATATTTTTAGTATATAAAACATGTAACTTACTTCATTTTCTTCTCCTTTTAATTTAGGTGCTTTCTGAAGAGGAGTTTAATGAATACACGCTGAAACGGGAGGAAAATAGGCAAAAATAGAGAAGCGGAAAGCTGGCAACGTTGTAGACAGAAGCCTACCGCCCACAGTAGGTTACCCTACCACAAGCAGTAGGTCAGAGCTAAAGAAGGAGTGAAGACAGAAGCCTACCATCGAGCAGTTTTGGACAAAGACATACACGCGTGGTAAGTCCCAATTACAGCAACTGTTAATGCATTTTTTGCTCCTTTAAATGTAAATTTTTCACTCCTTTTTGGAAGAGATTCAGTTTTTAAGTTTTAGAGAAAGAGCTGGGGGCAAAATACACACAAAAACTCTTTCCAATTCCTCTCAATTAGTTTGAATTCATTGATTAGTCAAAAAATTAAGTGTTTAGAGAAGAGATTGAAGATCATCCAAGGAGCAATTTCGAAGTTCTTCGGGCGGATCGAGAGATAAGCTCGACAACGACTCGGAACAATTGAATCGACTTTCTTAGACCTAAGCCTTTCTTCCTCTCGTCTCTTTATGAATTTTACTATTACATTAAGTTTAGTAAAGATGTTTAGTAGCTAATTTCAATTTGTTTGAATGAGGGTTGAACCCAAGGTATTTGAATGATATGATATTTGATTGGGTTTTCATAAAATGGATGTTTGATTCACTTTGGGTTGTTGTTCAACTGTGTAATTGTATTATTTGATATTTGCAGAATCATCTAATTCACAAAATTGATTGGAATTGAAAAAGGAAAATCAATTTCGAACAATTAATTGAATATTAGGAGTTGGCAATTTAATAGAAATATTAATACTTTTAGGTCCTTTAATCACTAATGGTTAATGCATTCATAATTGGTTAGAGAGAGAAGATATTCTTCTCTAAATGTTAGTGAATAGAGTGATTCTCACCCAGAGACAGGGATTACCTGAGTTAAGTGTGATGATCCAACTTTATTCTTTTAAACATCCGTTTTATTCTTTTTTCGATTGAAGTAGTTTACAAAGTCTAGGGGGATTCCACCATTGAAACTTTCTTTTCATATACTTTAATCTCTTAAATCAATTTTTTATTTCAATGGGTTATTTTAATCTTTGTTCACCATTTTAGTTTTTGAACCAACTTTAAAAATCTAAATCTTCTGATTAAACCTTAGGGAGACGGTTAGTATTTTAGCTTTTATGTTCCCTGTGTTCGACAACCTGGGAGGTTCTCTAGTGCTACATCGATAGGTTCACTTGCATGTTAGTGTTATTTTATAGTAGTCTCGTTTTAAAACAACAAGTTTTTGGCGTTATTGCCGAGGAATAACAATTTTAAGAATACTATTTTTCTTTTGTTTGAGTTGTTTTAATTTCTTTTTTTGTGTGTGTTTTTTTTTGTCTTGCATTATTTGGTATTTCACTCATGGCTTATCTTTTGTGCAAGTGTTGTTATTGTTATTCTTGGATATTAATTTGTGTTTTGTCTGTTTCAGACTTTATTAAACTAGTTTATGCCTCATAGCAACTGGGGTGAATTAGTTCCATACGACCTAGAGATCGAGTGTACGCTACGAAGTGTCCGCCGCTCCCTAAGGTTCGAAACAGTGAACAACAATGCAATCATCCCTGTAAAAATGAGAAGGGACATCAAGATCCACCATTACCGACTCCTCTGAATAATCCACCTCCACCATCTCCAATGGCAAAGAGAACAATGGTAGACTATGCTCGACCATCCATTACTGGGATGCAGTTGAGTATAACCAGACCAGCAGTTCAAGCTCACAACTTCGTGATCAAGTCGCATGTTATATAGATGCTTCAGAACAATGTGCAGTTCGATAGATTCCCTAAAGAAGTTTCGAATGCACATATCGCCAATTTCTTGGAGATTTGTGACACTTTCATGATCAATGGAGCTTTGGAAGATACAATTCATCTTTGCTTGTTCCCCTCTACTCTTAGCGACAGAACGAAGTCTTGGTTGAAATTATTGCCTGGGGGATCGATCACTTCTTGGCATACATTGGCAAAAAAGTTTTTGGGAAGATATTTTCCCTCTGGTACATCTACTAAGCTTAGGAATGAGATCTTATCATTCCAACAAGCACCTAAAGAGAGTTTATATGAAGCCTAGGAAAGGAGGAAAGAGCTTCTCAGGAAATGTCCATATCATGGCCTCGACAGTAGGATACAAGTGCAAGCCTTCTATAATGGAGTTAGTATAGGGGCAAAGCAACTGATAAATGCTTCTGCTGGTGGATCAACTGATACTAAAACACCCCAAGAAGTCTTCAATTTGATTGGATAGATAGCAGTCAACAACTATACATGGGTAGTTCCAGGCATATAGCGAAGCAAGCAGGTGTGCACAATGTGGACATGATCATTGCTATGGAATCTAGACTGGCAGCCATGATCGAGATGAAGATGGGAAAGTTAAACTTGGCACCTTCATAGCCAAGTACTTAGCAGATCATGTTCTGTGACTTCTGTAGCGGAGAACATCCGAATCATAAGTGCCCTAGCATGGGTACTCCAATGGAGCAAGTGGATTATATGCAAGGGAACAGGAAGGGGAACAATCCCTATTCCAACACTTATAATCTTGGTTGGAGGAATTACCCTAATTTCTTTTGGGGAGGTCAAGGACAGCAACGAACATAGAAACCTCTAAGATTTCAAAATAGAGATCACACCTAGCCTTGACCTTATAACACTCCGCTAGCAAAATCAAATTTAGAGGATCTGATTAGCAAGTATATCATTTATGTCGATGCAAAAATGCAGAGTATGGAAGCTTTCCAAAGAAATCAAGAAGCTTCTATACATAATTTAGAGAATCAAATCATCAGCTTGCGAAAATAGTTTCAAAAAGGCTCATTGGAGCATTGCCTAGCAACACTGAGAAGAACCCAAGGGAGCATGCCAAGGCATTACTTTAAGTGGGAAGGAGTTGATTGTACCAACTCCTATGGTTCTGAGAAAGATAAGGAACCTAAGGAAGTTCTTGAGCAGGCAACTTCTTTGAAGAAGGTGGAATCAAAGAAAGACAATGAAGAGGTCAAGAAGCCAACTCCTCCATCTTATAGACCACCAATTCCGTGTCCCCAAAGAGTATGAAGGCCAAGCAAAATGAGCAATACAGTAAATTTCTAGAAATTTTCAAATACTTACATGTAACTTTTCGTTGGTAGATGTTTTGATGCAATGCCAGAACATGAAAAGTTCTTGAAGGAGACCATCTCTAGCAAGAATAAATCGAAAAACATCTCCTTGGTGTTAATGAATGAAGCCATCCTGAATACCAGATAAAAGCTCCCGCAGAAGCTTAAGTATCCAGGGAGTTTCACTATCCCTTGTACTGTAAGAGAATTATTTGTATCTAGGGCTTTAGCTGATTTAGGCACTAGTGTCAATCTTATGGCTCATGATTTGTTTAAAAAACTAGGTGCTGGGGAACCAAAGCCTTCTAGGATGAGTATACAATTACCTGATAGATTTGTAAAGTATCCAAGGGGTATTATGGAGGATGAGCTTGTAAAGGTTGAAAACTTCGTAATTCCCTATTGATTTTGTTATCATGGACATGAGTGAGGATGTTGAAGATCCTCTTATCCTTGGTTGTCCTTTCCTTGCCACTGCTAAGGCTATAATTGATGTTGGGAGGGAAAGTTGACCTTGAGATTAGGAGATAAGAGGGTAGTTCTTAGGCTTCCCGATGCTATGCGTCATTCTTTAGATCATGATGACACCTGTTTCATGATTGATTATATTGATGCTTATATTTCTTATCATATGCAGAAGTTTATGCAGAAAGATGCCCTTCTAATTACTTTTCAACAAGATGACCATGAAAAGGTTTATTTCTAAGATATATAAGCTATGGTCGCCAAGTTGGATGAGGCAGGAGTTGAAGAAAATGATGCAAAGAATGAGGATATAGAGGGAATTCTTTGTCCCTCATTGAAATCCTCAATTGAAAAACCTCCATATTTAATTGAAGCTATTACCCCGATCACTTGGAACACGTCTTCTTCGAGGAGAACTCAACACTCCCGGTAATAATTTTCTCCAAGTTGAGTCGGCAACAGAAAAGAGCTATATTGAGGACATTGGAGAAACATAAGATGCCTATTGTTTGCAAGATAGCTGATATCCAATGCATTAACTCGTCATTCTGTAATCACAAAATCCTCTCGGAAGAAGATTTCAAGCCAGTGGTTCAACCTCAAAGGAGATTAAATCTGAATATGCCAGAGGTTGTGAAGAAGGAAGTCATCAAGCTCCTAGATGCTGGCATAATCTATCCAATCTCAAACAGCATCAGGGTGACTTCGATACAAGTTATACCCAAGAAAGGAGGTATGATGGTAGTCCCAAATGAGAAGAATGAGCTAATACCAATGTGGGTATCACCGGATGGAAGGTGTGCATTGATTATAGAAGACTAAATGAAGCCACCTGCAAGGACCACTTCCCGTTGTTGTTCATTGATTAGATGCTAGAACGGTTAGTAGGCCACTCCTACCATTGCTTCCTAGACAGATTTTTGGGTTATTTCTAGATCCCTATCTACCCCCAAGATCAAGAGAAAACCACATTCACCTACCTATACAGTACATTTGTTTACAGGTGTATGCATTTTGGTTTATGCAACACTCCTGCTACTTTTCAACGTTGTATGATTGCTATTTTTGAGGGTTTGGTGGGGAAAATTATAGAAGTTTTTATGGATGATTTTTCTATCTTTTGGGGATTTTTTTGATGTGTGTTTGTCTAATTTGGAAAAGGTTTTGAAAAGATGTGAGGAAACTCACTTAGTTTTAAACTGGGGAAAATGCCATTTTATGGTCTAGGAAGGGATAGTGTTAGGACATAAAACTTCAAACATAGCATTGAGGTAGACAGGGCTAAGATAGAGACTATTGAAAGGTTACCCCCTTCTTTAGTAAGGCGGTGAGGAGCTTTCTAGGGCATTCTGGGTTTTATAGGCGTTTTATTAAAAACTTTTCAAAGATTACGAAACTCCTAACTACATTGCTTGAGAAAAGATGCCCCCTTTCAATTTTGATGATGCTTTTTTGTATGCTTTTTCATTGCTTAAAAAAAAGCTAACGAATTCTCCTACCTTAGTTGCTCTAGATTGGTCACTCCCTTTTGAACAATGTGTGATGCTAGTGACTTTGCCATAGGTGTTGTTTTAGGCTAGAGGAAAGGTAAGAATTTTCAAACCTATATACTATGCAAGCAAGACACATATGGACACTCAAGTGAACTACACAACCACCAGAAGAAGTTGCTTGTAATAATATTTGTGTTTGATAAATTCCATCCTTATATGATATTATCCAAAGTCATAGTGTACATTGACCATTATGCTTTTAAGTACCTTTTATCTAAGAATGCAGTTAAGCCTAGATTGGTTAGATGGGGTACTTTTATTGCAAGAATGTGATTTATAAATCAAGGACAAGAAGGAAGTAGAAAATTTGGCAGTTGATCTTCTTTCACGGTTGGAGAATCTATGCTTGGAACCATTAGAGGAAGCATGCATAAATGACACCTTTTTGGACGAGCATCTTCTTTTCTGCCATGCTATTATTGATAACTCACCTTAGTTTGCCAATATGCCTAACTACTTACAATGTTATGCCTGCAAGTACTTCACAATAGAAGAAGAAGTTCTTTGTAAAATTGAAGTACTATTTCTGGGAAGACCCTTAACTTTTCCACCAATGTGCCGACTAAATCATTCGGAGATGTGTGGCTTACCTTGAAAGGGAGGATATTCTGAGCCACTGCCATAAGGGTCCGACAGGCGGGCATTTCCAAGCAAATGGGACAGGTCAAAAGGTACTTGAGTCGGACTTCTACTAGCCGACTCTTTCCAAGGATGCAAAGAGTTGTGTATTGGGTTGTGACGATTGCCAACGAACAAGTAACATCTCTCAATGCAATGAAAGGCCTCTACCTACTTCCCAAACGTATGAGGTGTTTGATTGTTGGGCTCTTTTCCTAAATCTTATGGTAATCAATACATTTTGGTAGATGTCAAGTATGTGTCTAGGTGGGTGGAGGCTTAAGCCTTGCCTACAAACATGCCAGAGTCGTAGTTAAGTTTTTGAAAAAGTTATTTTCTCATTTTGGCATCCGTAGGACTATAATAAGTGATAGGGGCACCTATTTTGGTAACCAAAAACTTGAAAAAGTGCTTAAATGTTTAGGAGTTACTCACAAAATGGCTACATCCTTCCATTCTCAAACTAGTGGCCAAGTGGAGGTAGTTATCAGAGAGATAAAACAGATTTTGGAAAAAGTGGTAGATCACACTCGAAAGGATCGGAGTCTAAAGCTTGATGATGCTCTTTGGGCATATAGAATGGCCTACAAGACTCCCATAGGTTCCACACCCAAGGACGGAACTAGGACTTAAAGGTTGGGGGTGCAAAAACTACACTAAAATTTTTTGTAGTGTTTCATCTATATACTGGACCTTTTCAAGTAGAAAAGTCCCTCAAACAATTCAACTTTTCATAGACACAAAATATGAAAATTAAATTTGCACACAAAATAAGCTTGCATATACGTAGCTTTTAGATTTAGCAATATATATATATATACACACACACAGAGGTAGATTTTTTATTAAAACATGCCTTATGCTATATTGCACTAACATGTTATGATATATTGCACTAAAGATATTTAAAACTAGGAAGGTGAATAAAAAAGGAGCCTATAAATCAACAAAGACTTCTTTTGTTATAGTTCCACAAAAATGTGAAGAAGCAAAAGAAAAACCAATATCATATCTCAAGAAAACTATCTAATGCACAATACAAGTATCATGCCACCACAATTGTTTAGATGGTAATAAAAACAGGATCACCTTAAGACTTCTTCGTTAAGATAAAATTTAAATATCTTTCGTTCCTCCCCTTTTTTAATTATGTTTTGAAGAACAGAGAATAATTTTAAATTGCACAAGTTCATAACTCATTTCTTCTTCCAAAAAATATAACAAAAAGATCATATGTTGTGCCTTTTCACCACCTAAGTAGAGAACAACTATAGAAATTCACCAAAAAAAAAAAAAAAAGGAACAATTGAAAATGCAACCAAAATGAACTGAAAATCATAGGCCAGAGTTTAAAAGACACCAGATTCTAATTGATCATGTAAACTGTTAGCCCTAAGGGCATTAATACTTATGTTTTGATTATGATTAATATATGCTTGTGTGAGTATTTTAGCTAATCCTTCATAGAACAAAAGAAGTACCTATGAAGTCTCAAAGTCTACAAGCAAAAGATCTTGTTGATAAGGGCAAAATGGAGAAGAAGAGACCAAGCCGTTCCAAGATCAAATCATTGGAGACATTGAAGACATTGGAGGCATTGTCTTTGGTAGAGTGAATTAGGTACTACCTTGTAAAACTCCCTAGTCTTACTCTTTGATTATTGATCATATATGAAGCTCCTTTAACGATTTTCTCAGATATAAACTTCTGTTAAAATCCAAGTATTCTCGACTTAAGTTGTGGTGTTTTTAGAAAAGTTTTTCTTCTCTTTAAAATGATTCTCAAGAATACATGTTTTTGAAAAGGAAGAAAGTTTGTCTTAAAAAGAAACTTGATTGAGGAAACAAAAATTCGGTCATCCGGTTTTAGAACCGGTCATCCGGTTTCTCCAAAATCAAAAATTCGGCAGTCCATTTTTCAGAAGATCAAGTCCGAATCTTTCTGTCCAAAAATTCGGTCATCCAGTTTTTAGAACCGGTCGTCCGATTTTGCTCTAAATCAAAAATTCGGCAGTCCGTTTTCTAGCTGGACAAGTCCGAATCCTTCTGTTTTAAAGAACCGGTCGTCCGATTTTCATATTTACTGTATAAAATATTACCGTTGCACTGAAGGCAACGGTCAAATTTTTTTGACACTATATATAGACTTTATGATCAGCCATAAAGAAGACAAGTTTGGTGGAATATTCATTGTGAACATTTAAAACTTTCAAGAGCTTCAAAAGCACATTTATTGCAAACACTTTTCATTCCAAAAACAAAATCTTCTTGAGCTTCATTATTGATCATCATCAAAGAAGAAGAAAGGAGGAGCTTGTAGAACAATTTCATTGAGTTGTACTTATTATTTCTCAAGCTCAAAAGTGGTAATATTGTTCTTAAACCTATCTTTTTCTTTTATTGATATCAAAGGTTTGTGTTGAAAAACCCTTTGGGTAATCCTTTGATTTACATTGTGTTGTGATTTGAGGTTGTGTGAAAAACCCTTGTAGGATGATCCTCATATTTGTAGTTGGTATATCTTTGTGTTTTAGTGGATTTGAAAAATCCTTGGGTGTTGACTCAAGGTAGTGGATGTAACTCTTTGATAGAGTGAACCACTATAACTCCTTGTATTCTTCTTTAAGTTTCTTACTTGTCTCAACCACAAAATTTTGTTTGGTTAGGAATTTTATTAAAAGATTTTTAGAATTCTCTATCAAACAAAATTGGAGGTTTATCTTTTAATTAACAAAGAATTTTCGAAAATTAGCCAAAAACCTTATTCACCCCCCCTCTAAGGTTTTTCAATTGGTATCAGAGCAGGGCTTCTTAAAAAAGGACTAACAACCTTGAAGCAAAAGATCTTTACTTTACTATGGCTAATAATTCTAGTTTACCATATGCAGAAGGCTCTTCTACAAATAGACCTCCTCTTTTTAATGGAACAAACTATACTTTTTGGAAGTCTCGAATTAAAATATATATTTGTTCTATTAACTTTGACTTGTGGAGCATTGTAGAGTAAGGTCCTTACATCCCCAAAATAAATGGAGTAGCCAAGAAGGTTGAAGAATTTGATGAGTTCGACTCAAAGAAGATGACTCTAAACTTTCAAGCTATGAATATTCTTAGTTGTGTCTTGGATGCAAGCGAATATAATAGAGTGAGCGGATGTGATTCGGCTCATGAAATGTGGAAGTTACTCATGAAGGAACAAATCAAGTAAAGGAGTCAAAGTTGGCTATGTTAGTGAGAGACTATAAGCTATTCATGATGAAACAAAATGAGAGCATTAGTGACATGTTCACAAGGTTCACCAACATCACAAACGGCCTAAAGGCATATGGGAAAGAGTACTCAAGAGGGGAAGCAAATAGAAAAATTCTTGATGCACTTCCAAAAGCTTGGCAACCAAAAACACTAGCTATTGAGGAATCAAAGGATTTGAGACTACTTCCTATTGAAGAACTCATAGGATCACTACTCACCTATGAAATGAAAATAAAAAGATTGAATGAAATGGAAGATGAAGAAAAAGGAAGAAAAGGCATTGCACTCAAGGCAAATGAAGATGATCAAACATACTCATCAAACAATGAAGATGAGGTTGATGATGATGAGGAAATGGCATTGATAATGAGAAAGTTTAAAAGATTCTACAAGAAAGGTTTCAACAATAGAGGGAAGAAACCTCCACTCAAGAAAGGAGGACAAAGCTCATCACTCTTCAAAGCTAGGTGTTTTGAATGCAATAGCACCGATCATCTTGTAGTCGATTGTCCCAAGGCCCTTGAAAAGGAAAAGGGAGCTTTAGAAGCCAAGCTTGAGGCATTGAAGAAGAAGAAGAAAGGCAAAGACCTAATTGGAACTTGGGATCAAGACTCAAGTGAAAATGAAGAAGAAGAAAAGGCCAACATATGCTTCATGGCACTAGAAAATGAGGTACAATCTTCACTTCCTAACTCTTCTAGTATCCTTGATGATGATTGTGATGTTGATCCTAGCATAATGCTTATTGAAATGTATGATGAGTGCAAAAAGGTTACTAAACGAAACAAAGATTTAAAAAGCAAAACTCAATTTTTGTTAGATGAAAATTCAAGACTCATTTGTGAAAATAAATCCATTCTTGAATCCTTGGAAGTTTTGAAGAAAGAAAAAGAGTGCTCAAATGATGACTTTCAAAAACTTGTTTTAGAAAACAAAAACCTTTGTGAAAAGATTTCCTTTCTTGAAAAATGTTTGATTGATTATGATGTCTTAAAGAAAAAGGTGAGTGATCTCACTCTATGTGTTAAAAAATTCACAAAAGGAAAAGAAAACTTTGAAAAACTTCTTCGCTCTCAAAGATCACCTTTTGATAAAAATGGTATTGGATATACTCATTCCAATATTCTCTCAAAACAAACACGGTTTGTAAAGGCTTCATCATCTCACTCACACCTTTGTTGCACCTATTGTGAAAAGAGTGGTCATAAAGCCACAAAGTATTTTATAAAGAAAAAGATTGAAAGAGAAGTGAAAACCATTTGGAAAGTTAAAGAAAATCAAACTAACATCCATGGACCCAAAAAGATGTGGGTACCAAAAATCATTTCTACTTCTTCTTTTGTAGGAACACAAATCAAGGCCATCTAAGTGGTACTTGGATAGCGGATGTTCAAGACACATGACCGGGGACTCATCACTTATGTGCAATCTCAAAGAAACCGAAAGTGGATTTGTCACTTTTGGAGATAAGAACAAAGGAAAAATCATTGGTATAGGCAATATTGGTAACAATTCTTCCTCTCTCATTAAGGATGTTCTTCTAATTGATGGTCTTAAATTCAATTTGCTTAGTATTAGTCAATTATGTGATAGTGGAAAAAAGGTTGTTTTTGAAAGTGATTCTTCCTCTATCATTGATAAGCATGAAAACAAAACTATTTTTGTTGCTAAAAGAGTTGGAAACGTCTATGTCTTTCATCTTGAAGATTTTCTTTCCCAAAACTTGAAGTGTCTCTCGGTTCATGATGATGATGCATTTTTGTGGCATAGAAGACTTGGTCACGTTAGTATGGATTTATTAAACGAATTATCTTCAAAAGAACTTGTTAGAGGCCTACCAAAACTTCACTTTGAGAAAACTAAACTTTGTGATGCATGTCAATTTAGAAAACAAATTAAGACCTCTTTTAAACCAAAGAAAATGATTTCAACTTCAAAACCTTTGGAACTTGTTCACATGGATTTATTTGGACCAATGAGGACCACTAGTCTCGGTGGTAAGAGGTATGCTTTTGTTATTGTTGATGATTTCTCTAGATTTACTTGGACTTTGTTTTTGAGTCAAAAAGATGAAGCTTTTCATGAGTTTGTTAAACTTTTTAAAAGAGTTCAAACCTCCCTTGATTGTAAATTGATCTCTATGAGAAGTGATAATGGGAGAGAATTTAACAATCAAGATTTTACAAAACTTTGTGATGATTTTGGTATAACACACAATTTTTTGGCCACTAAAACCCCACAACAAAATGGTGTTGTGGAGAGGAAAAATCGCACTTTACAAGAAATGGCAAGATCGATGTTTTGTGAAAATTCCCTTCCTAAATACTTTTGGGCCGAAGCCGTTAACACCGCATGCTACATTATGAATCGTGTTATCTTGAGACCTTCATTAAAGAAAACTCCCTTTGAACTCATTTTTAATAAAACCCCCTCAATCGGTTATTTTAAACTTTTTGGATGCAAATGCTTTATTTTAAACACCAAGGACAATCTTGGAAAGTTTGATCGAAAATCCGATGAGGGAATTTTTCTTGGTTATTCTTTAAACAAAAAGGCTTTTAGAATTTTCAACAAAAGAACCTTGTGTGTCGAAGAGTCCATTCATGTTAATTTTGATGAAACTAACATTTTGGACAAGAAAGTTGATGATGATGATGACATAGATAACACTCAAAGTAACCAATCATTGTACACTCAAGCAATGGAAGAGCATGCTATGGAGGAAGAAGAGTATGAGGAAAAACAAGAAAACGATCAAGAAACTCAAAATCTTCCTCAAGATGTGATATATCTAAAGGGACACTCCAAAGATGAAATTATTGGTGATGTATCTCAAGGGGTAAGAACAAGAAGGTATTTTATCGATAACTTTGCCCTATTATCACAAATTGAACCTAAGTTTATTGATGATGCTTTATGCGATGAGTTTTGGATTATTGCTATGCAAGAGGAGTTAAATCAATTTGAAAGAAACAAAGTTTGGACTTTAGTCCCTAGACCACATAATCACCCTACAATTGGCACAAAATGGGTTTTTCGAAATAAACTAAATGAATCTGGAGAAGTCATTAGAAACAAAGCTAGACTTGTTGGCCAAGGATTCAATCAAGAAGAGGGCATAGATTTTGATCAAACCTTTGCTCCGGTTGCTAGACTTGAATATATTAGGATGCTTTTAGCTTTTGCTTGTTTTAAAGGATTCAAACTCGTTCAAATGGATGTTAAAAGTGCTTTTCTAAATGGTGATATTGAGGAGGAAGTTTATGTTGAACAACCTCCCAGTTTTGTACATGAAAAATTTCCAAATTATGTTTACAAACTTTCAAAAGCACTCTATGGTTTAAAACAAGCTCCAAGGGCTTGGTATGAAAAGTTAAGTGGTTTTCTTCTTTCAAATAACTTTTCAAGGGGTGTAGTGGACACTACTCTTTTTTCAAAAACCTCTTGTAACAATGATCTTCTTCTTGTCCAAATATATGTTGATGACATCATTTTTGGTGCTAGTCTCTTTATCTGAAGAATTTGCCTCACTTATGCAAAAAGAATTTGAAATGTGCATGATGGGAGAATTGACGTACTTTCTCGGCCTCCAAATCAAGTAAACAAAAGAAGGAATCTTCATCAATCAAGAGAAGTACACCAAGGAACTTCTCAAAAGATTTGGGATGAGCAATGCAAAGGGTATCGGTACTCCTATGAGCTCGTCATTGAAGCTTGACAAAGATGAAAAAGGTAAAACTGTTGATGAAAAGACATATAGAGGTTTGATCGGTAATTTACTTTATTTAACGGCTAGTAGGCCGGATATCATGTTTGCCGTATGTCTATGTGCTAGATTCCAAGCTTGTCCCAAGGAATCTCATTTAATAGCTGTAAAACGTATTTTGAGATACTTAATTTCATCATATGATTATGGCTTGTGGTACTCTAAACAATCTTGTTTTGATCTTATTGCCTACACTCGATGCGGACTACGCCGGGATGTAAGGTAGAAAGGAAGAGTACAAGTGGAAATTGCCAATTCTTGGGAGGATGCTTAGTATCTTGGTACGACAAGAAACAATCGTGCATGTCCCTATCAACCGCCGAAGCGGAATACATTGCAGCTAGGTTGTTCTTTGTACTCGAGTACTTTGGATGAAACATACATTAATTGATTTTGGTGTTTCCTTTAAGTGCATACCTATCATGTGTGATAACACTAGTGCCATAAATATTTCCATAAATCCTGTGCAGCATTCAAAAACAAAACATATTAAAATCAAACATCACTTTATTAGAGATCATGTTGCTAAAGGTGATGTATCTTTAGAATATATTTGCACAGAAGATCAAATTGCCGATATTTTTACAAAACCTCTTTCAGAAGATCGCTTTTGCTATTTAAGAAAATTACTTGGCATCGGGAAATTAAATGAGTAATGTGTGTTGCTTGTATTATTTGTTTTTTCTTATTTCTGATATTTTTCAAAAATTCGGACGCCTTTCTCAAAATTAGGACGTCCGGTTTTAAAACCGGACTCATACTTTACCTTTCAAAAAAATTCCAGAGATATTCAGACTTACAAACCGGACGCCTACACAAAAACTCGGACGTCCGAATTCTTCAAAACCCAAAAATCGGAAGACCGATTTTAACAAACGGTCGACCGAATTCATAAATTAGGGTCGGGTCTGCGGTTTAAAATCAGACTTTTTCTCAAAAATCCTCACATTTTTCTCTCAACTCTCTCTCACTCTCTCGACCGAAAACCCCCTCCTCATAAGACCCGTCCGATTTCTTGTTCCGATTTTCAATTTTCTTCTTCTTTTTCTTCAAATTCATCTCTTATCAGAGCAGAGAAGCTATTTTTCTCTCTGATTACTATCTATCAATCTCAAAACTCTTCATCTCCTCTCAAAACCCTACCCACGAAATTCTTCAAAATGGTTAAAACAAAGAATGCTCAAGTTGGTCAAGGGCAAAATCCTGAAGAAGGAGGCACCAGTAGAGGAAAAGGAAAGGGAAAAAGAGTACCCTCTGGAACTGGGGCTTCTGCTGCTAGGGTTTCTAGAGTTTCAGAAAGGTTTATTTCAGTAAAGGAAGCTGCCAGGTTTGAAGAATGGACTAGAAATCGACGAAAAATTGCTCCGGGTCATAGGGTGGACTTACATGATATGCAAGGTATGGAGGCTATTCCTCATCTTTTTGAAATGATCGGTTGGATACCTCTGTTGATTGTAAATGAACTTTATTATGTGGATATGATATATGAATTTTATGCTAATCTCCACAAAGGAAGAGTTGAAAAAGTGAATAATGTCTCACATCAATGGATTGTAACTAGAATTGGGGGAAGGGATATTGCATTTGATGATAGACAGATGAATGAAATTTTGGATACCCCTCAAGATGGGATAAGCTTTTACACCAAGAACAAAAAATGCTATGATCCAAATTTATACAGTGAAAAACGATTTGCAGAAATTTTCACTAAGGGAGAGGTATTAAAAAGACATGATGATAGAAATATTAACAAACTGGATGCTTATGGGAGAGTGCTCCATCACATGATATCTAACATCATCATTCCAAATGTTGGGCATAAATCATCTATCACCAACATGCACGCATTTGTGATGCTAGCCTTGCATGAGCATAGGAGAATGAATTTTGGATTCATGGCTATAGAACATATGCTAGCTGCACAATCTTCCCAAATGAAATGCTTGCCGTATGGTTTCTTTATCACAAAAATCCTCCAACACTTTGTGATCAATTTGGTTAGATGGGTAATCACATTGGACCTGGCAAGATATATACTCAGCAAACCTTCAAAAGAATGGGGTTTGAGAAAGATGAAGATGGGACATGCATCCGAGGTGGACAAGATGTTGATGACAGTGATGAGGAAGATGATGATGACGATCAAGAGGACATGGATATCGAAGAAGAGGATAATGATGAAGAAACAGAGGCTGAAATACGAAGAAGAGAAACAAGACAAAAGAAACGACAAGAAAGAACAGAGGAAGGCTCATCTTCGGGGAGCATGAGTCATCTGATGGATATGATAGGCTCTGTCCAAACATCAATGAACACCCGGTTTGATGCATTCGACGGTCGCTTTGAGGCTTTGGATGGGAAAGTCTCCAACATTCAAAAAAGACTTGATACATTGGACCAAAAAATGACCGATACACAAGAACGGGTTAAGAGACTTGAGCAAGGAGGAGGAGATAGAGATGATTGAGATTTATCTTATAAAACCTTTTCTTTCTCTTTCTTGTTTTGTCCGTCACTCTTTTCCAACTCTTGTTTTCATTCTCTTAATGATATGGTTTTTAACTTGCTTATTTCTAATCTTAATTTGCTTTTGTTATGCTAAGTGATCTGTTTGTTGCTCTTTTCCTTTGTTGATTGGCCTTTATTGTTATGGACTTCATGATGATACTTTAATGTTGAAAGTCCTACTACTACCTCTTCTATGATCCCTTGGAACTTCTCTCCCAAAACTTTTTGATTTATGACAAAAGGGGGAGAAAATAGTGCAAGATGTAAGGGGGAGAAATCTTGGTTATATGGTGCTTATATTGAAATCTTGGTTATATGGTACTTATATTGATTATTGATGGAGTTTTTGCAGCTTATGGTGTTTATATTGATTATTTTGCAGCTTATGCCTTGTGATGTTATGATACTAAGGGCTTTTTGGTTTTGATTGATCTTGTAATATTCTTTAGCCATACTTGTCATAACAGCATGTGTTTAGGGGGAGTAATCTCTTTTTTGGTGATTGTTGTGCTTTGCTCTTACTATTGATTTTTTGAAGCATCACCATACTTTACTCCTGCTCTTTTGTTCTTCTTGCATATGTATTTGTCATAATCAAAAAGGGGGAGATTGTTAGCCCTAAGGGCATTAATACTTATGTTTTGATTATGCTTGTGTGAGTATTTTAGCTAACCCTTCATAGAACAAAAGAAGTACCTATGAAGTCTCAAAGTCTACAAGCAAAAGATCTTGTTGATAAGGGCAAAATGGAGAAGAAGAGACCAAGCCATTCCAAGATCAAATCATTGGAGACATTGAAGACATTGAAGGCATTGTCTTTGGTAGAGTGAATTAGGTACTACCTTGTAAAACTCCCTAGTCTTACTCTTTGATTATTGATCATATATGAAGCTCCTTTAACGATTTTCTCAGATATAAACTTCTGTTAAAATCCAAGTATTCTCGACTTAAGTTGTGGTGTTTTTGGAAACGTTTTTCTTCTCTTTAAAATGATTGTCAAGAATACATGTTTTTGAAAAGGAAGAAAGTTTTTGTCTTAAAAAGAAACTTGGCTGAGGAAACAAAAATTCGGTCATTCGGTTTTAGAACCGGTCGTCCGGTTTTTCCAAAATAAAAAATTCGGCAGTCCGTTTTTCAGAATATCAAGTCCGAATCTTTCTGTCCAAAAATTCGGTCATCCAGTTTTTAGAACCGGTCGTCCGATTTTGCTCTAAATCAAAAATTCGGCAGTCCATTTTCTAGCTGGACAAGTCTGAATCCTTTTGTTTTAAAGAACCGGTCGTCCGAATTTATGAACCGGTCGTCCGATTTTCATATTTACTGTATAAAATATTACCGTTGCACTGAAGACAACGGTCAAATTTTTTTGACACTATATATAGACTTTATGATCAGCCATAAAGAAGACAAGTTTGGTGGAATATTCATTGTGAACATTTAAAACTTTCAAGAGCTTCAAAAGCACATTTATTGCAAACACTTTTCATTCCAAAAACAAAATCTTCTTGAGCTTCATTATTGATCATCATCAAAGAAGAAGAAAGGAGGAGCTTGTAGAACAATTTCATTGAGTTGTACTTATTATTTCTCAAGCTCAAAAGTGGTAATATTGTTCTTAAACCTATCCTTTTCTTTTATTGATATCAAAGGTTTGTGTTGAAAAACCCTTTGAGTAATCCTTTGATTTACATTGTGTTGTGATTTGAGGTTGTGTGCAAAACCCTTGTAGGGCGATCCTCATATTTGTAGTTGGTATATCTTTGTGTTTTAGTGGATTTGAAAAATCCTTGGGTGTTGACTCAAGGTAGTGGATATAACTCTTTGATAGAGTGAACCACTATAACTCCTTGTGTTCTTCTTTAAGTTTCTTACTTGTCTCAATCACAAAATTTTGTTTGGTTAGGAATTTTATTAAAAGATTTTTAGAATTCTCTATCAAACAAAATTGGAGGTTTATCTTTTAATTAACAAAGAATTTTCAAAAATTAGCCAAAAACCTTATTTACTCCCCCCTCTAAGGTTTTTCATAAACCAATTTAGTATTTCTAGTGATTGGAAAGAGTAAAAGAGAAAATAACTTTTGTAAGCAATTTGTAGTAGTCCATTGTCTCTAATCTTGCACGGATACTACCATCTCCGAAGGATAATGGAAAATTAGACAGAGGTATGGAAAATTGGATACCACCTGTTGTCTCTTTTACTCTTTCCAACCACTGGAAAAATTAAATAACTCATTATTTCTATTTCAGAGATGGAAATTAGGGAAAGAAAATTGAAGAAAAAAATGGAATTACCAGTTGAGAGTGGCAGTGAGTGGCAGTTGGCAACGAACTAGGTGCAGCAGATCGGTAGCCTTGGTCGGTAGGGGAAGAAGTCATACAGGTGGTGGAGGTGAATTTCAATTTTAGGGTTATGGAGAATGGGGTAAATTATGTTTAGGGATTCAATTTTTTTTAATTAAATGGTCCTTAGTGAAACGACGTCGTTTCACTAAGGACCATTTAATAAAAAAAATCCTTTTATTCTCCACAGAAGAGTGGAAGAGTTGCCTATTTTCTCTCTTCTCTGCAATTTTCTGCCCCCCTTCCATGGCTTCCGATGTGATACCCCCAACCCTGCGACAAGGTCAATTGCGGCTGAGTAAGGCATCTGCGTGCCTCTCGGCACTAAATTATAAGCTCCACAATGAAACATAACCCTAGAACCACACTAATAGGTATACACACAAAGTACACAGAAAACTTAAGTAAACTAGATACTACTAGTGCCCTCAGAACACAGGATCTTAAAAAAAAAAACTTCTTATGATCGTTTTATTATAAAAACAAAAGTATCTTACATCAGCAACTTTACATAATAACATAAAAAGAAACTTTACAGATGGTTCGAGTCTAAAAAGATAAAACATAGACATATGCCCCTCTGGGAGATTTGATCCAAAAACTCCAGGCCGAAAGCTTCAGTGGCTTGCTGGCCCCTGACCATCCCGAGCTAATTTGAGAAGAGAACATGATATGGAAAAACGTGAGCGCAAACGCTCGGTGAGTCCACGTGTGTGTGCTGTAGTGATTTCTTTAAAACAATGATGATGCCGTTTCACAAAATAGTTCATGCAATGTTATAAGAAAATATTTTCTTTTATTATTTTAACAAAACTGATGCTTCAACCTACATGAGGGTTTTGAGCGTAGCTGGGAAGTCTGAGCGAATCAAGACACATCAGCGCAACTTTTATGCCCAAATTTAAAAGAACATGTAATGCAACAGTGGGGCTCCACGGACAAAGTCTGGATCCCCAAAACGAGGCCATCAGAACCAAGTTCCGGCATCTTGTACCCAATACCAGCCGAACTCCATACGAGCGCTCGATTACAAACAACCGCACTCCCATATCATTGGTCAAAACAGGCTTCAGACTCCTGGGGCACCTACCAGGTTTGCCCTAGGGCCAACCTCAGTTTCGAGCCCCTCCTGACTCTCCACTAGGCGACCGTCCCTCCGCAGAGCATGATTTGATGTCCACGTAAATACCGGTTGGGCCACGCCCTCAAGGTACTACACCCCTCTTCAACTGGATCCTCCCTCAGAGTCAAAAACCCATCCACGTCATCGGAAGAGGTCCTAGTATGGGGAACTAGCCACGTACAGTGCAATCCGCTAACGTGTCCGTTCACTTGATTTTCAACAAACTTTAATGGTCGGAATGAGGTTTTCATATGTATTTACAAACCAAAGGGCCATTTTCTAGGCCGTCAGAATAGATTCAAGTCATAAACATTACAGAGTAGTAAAAATACTCATCCGTCAGTCATCACATGCTTATGCAAATTTCACAGTTATGCCAATGCCAGATCTATATGAGCATGTCAAAAACGTAACTTTTCAAGCTAGAACATTTTCCAACATATAAATATTTTCAAAAAAACTTGCGTACAACAAACTTCTTATTCACCACCGTAATAGTCTGTTTTAAAAGAAACACCTATATGGAGCACCGCTCCTATGCATTTTTCTAGGGAACACGTAACATTGTGGAGCACATCTCCAAAAAAAAAAAAAAAAACACGCTGAGTGATATCGTTCCAAAAATAGCAACACTTTGTGATGGTTCGGAAAAAAAAAAAAACATACTTATACGTCTTGTAATATTTGAAATAACATAATAAAATGGAGTTTGTGGACTCACCTAGATGTAGATCTGGTGCTAAGATCCTAAAAAATAATAATATGAAAATAATTGATACCTGGGTACCGATTAAATAGTCATATTCCCTAAATAATATCGAAATCCTATGAAAGGAACTTTTAGCATGTACATATATATACCTATATAATGATATATATATACTTATAATAATTCTTTAAAAGGTCGAAAATTCTATATTCTTAAGAAAATATATTCTCTCAAAAAACCATAATTAACTATATACTATATACTAAAAATCCATTTAAAAAGATTTAATCCTAAAATAAATAACTAACTTAAAAAAAATATATATATATATATAATCTAACCAGAAATAAATCTCACTATATACTAAAGAAAACAAACGAACAATACACCTAAACTATATATATATATATATTTATATTCTAACAAGACTAAAAAGAAAAGAACTTGCAAGGAAAAATAAATAAATAAATAAATAAATAAATAAATAAAATAAAGAATAAACACCTAAATTACTAATCTTTTAAATAGCTAATATGGCTGTCCACCAACTTAAGGAAAAACAAAAAGAAAACTCCTAATATAAGTATATAGAGATGCCGAGAAAACTAAGGAAAAAAAGAAAACCCATGATATATATATATATAGATATGTTAAAGGCGGCTAAGGGCTGAATAAAGAAAAGAAAAGAAGAGGAAATGAATTGTGGTGGTGACAGGTAGTATAGGAGGTGGCAGAAATTCTTAATTGCTAATTTTTTTTTTTTTTGAAATCCTTATATGAAAATGTTAAGTATTTAAATTTTTAAAATACACACACTAAGTATTAAAAATAAAATCCACTTAAAGATACTTATAAACCTTAATAGTAAAACCTCCATATAATAAAAATTTATTCTTACTCCTAAGTATCCCAAAATACCACTAAGTGTTAAAAACACTATATTCCATCAATATAGATCCAAACTCTATTTTCATCACGTCCATAATTTTAAAGTCATGCTAGGTGCTAATGGGGTAGGGCGTTACATTCTACCCTCTTTAAAAGAAATTTCGTCCTCGAAATTGAATAGTTATGTACCTATAAGCTCTGGATACTTTTTCTTCAATTACTCCTCAGTTTTCAAGGTTTCCTATTCAATCCCATGATGTCTCCATACCACTTTACACATTGGAATCTGTCTCTCGCATAACTCTTTTACGCTTCATTCTATAATCTCAATTGGTTTTTCTTCATATGATAGATCGGCTTGTAATTCCAATTGGTCATCATTGAGAATATGATCAGGTGCAGGATGATACTTTTTTAATTGTGATACGTGAAACACATCATGTATACCCATCAGTTCATTTGACAAGGCGAGCCGATATGTCACTTTACCAACCCTATCAATAATTTCAAACGGTCCGATATATTGGGGGCTTAACTCTCCTCTCCTCGGATATCTCAGCTTTCTGCGATGCGGTGTAAGTTTTAAGAAAACTCGATCTCCCACACTAAACTCCAGTCATGCTAGGTGCTTATGGGGTAGGGCGTTACATTCTACCCTCTTTAAAAGAAATTTCGTCCTCGAAATTGAATAGTTATGTACCTATAAGCTCTGGATACTTTTTCTTCAATTACTCCTCAGTTTTCAAGGTTTCCTATTCAATCCCATGATGTCTCCATACCACTTTACACATTGGAATCTGTCTCTCGCATAACTCTTTTACGCTTCATTCTATAATCTCAATTGGTTTTTCTTCATATGATAGATCGGCTTGTAATTCCAATTGGTCATCATTGAGAATATGATCAGGTGCAGGATGATACTTTTTTAATTGTGATACGTGAAACACATCATGTATACCCATCAGTTCATTTGACAAGGCGAGCCGATATGTCACTTTACCAACCCTATCAATAATTTCAAACGGTCCGATATATTGGGGGCTTAACTCTCCTCTCCTCGGATATCTCAGCTTTCTGCGATGCGGTGTAAGTTTTAAGAAAACTCGATCTCCCACACTAAACTCCAGATCCCTTCTTCGATTGTCGGCATAGCTTTTCTGTCTACTTTTAGCTGTCCGAAGCCGATCTTGAATTATCTTAACTTGTTTTTGCATCTCCTCCAATTCTAGCATCAAGTTTCTTTGTCTCCAATGGGATCGAACTCATACTTCATCCCAGTACAAAGGTGTTCTGCATCTCCTACCATATAATGCTTCAAAGGGTGACATTCCTATCGAAGAGTGGTAGTTATTATTATAAGCAAACTCAGCACAAGCAAGATTGTTAACCCACTTATTCCTAAAGTCTAAGGCGCAAACTCTTAACATATCCTCTAGAATCTTGTGCTTAAGTTCAGTATCATTGGGTACACACAACCGATCCGAAATTACAGGCTCCCATCAACTTCTAATGCTCGAAAATCTTCCAATTTCTTAGCTTCCACACGGTTTTTTGAACTCTTGGAACTCCTGATTATTTTTTTAGGCGCTTCTAATATCCTGTTGTAGGGTGGATGTTAAGCTAAGACTTGATATCTTTGCTTTTCTACTCAATGCATCTGCCACAACATTCGCCTTTCCTGGATGATAGTTAATTGGGCATCGATATTCTTCCAGCAGTTCCATCCATCGACGTTGTCTCATGTTCAAGTCCTTCTGAGAAAATAGATACTTTAAGCTCTTATGATCAGTGAATATCTCATACTTAGCCATATACAAGTAGTGTCACCACTTCTTAAGTGCAAACACGATGGCTGCTAATTCCAAATCGTGTGTCGGATAATTCTGTTCATGATTCTTCAACTTTCTTGAAATATATGCGACAATCTTCCTGTCTTGCATCAGCACAGCTCCTAGACCTTCCCCTGAAGCATCTGTATACAATGAAAATTCCTTGTTCGGATCAGGTAATGTTAACACTGGTGCCGACGTCAGTCGGTTCTTCAATTCTTGAAAACTCCTCTCACACTTCTCCGTCCACTCAAACTTAGTTGCTTTTCTGGTTAATTGTGTTAGAGGTCCAGCAATCCTTGAAAAGTCCTTTATGAATCTCCGATAGTATCCCGCCATGCCCAAGAAACTACGTACTTTGGTTGGTGTTTTGGGTTGTGTCCAATGGGTCACTGCTTCTACTTTCGCCAGATCCACCGAGATTCCTTCCTGGGTGATAACATGTCCTAGGAAAGTAACTTGATTCATCCAGAACTCACATTTGCTAAACTTAGCATACAACTTATGCTCCCGTAGGGTTTGCAACAGTTTTCGAAGATGTTGTTCATGAGCTTCAGGACAAGAATATCATCAATAAAATTCACCACAAACTTATCCAGGTAAGGACTAAAAACTCTATGCATCAAGTCCATAAATGTCGCAGGTGCATTAGTTAATCCAAACGGTATGACCACAAACTCGTAATGCCTATATCGTGTGTTGAAAGTCGTCATCGGAATATCCTTTTCTCTTATCCTTACTTGATAATACCCCTGCCTCAAGTCCAATTTGGAAAAATATCCCGCTCCTCGGAATTGGTCAAATAACTCATCAATGAGGGCTAGTGACTGTTACAGTATTCAATCCTCTGTAAGCTATACATATCCTGAGGGTTCCATCCTTCTTCTTTACAAACAAAATTGGTGCACCCCAAGAGATGTACTTGGACGAATGTATCCTTACTGCAACAGTTCTTGTAGTTGCTTTTTCAACTCTTTTAGTCCCTCTGGTGCCATCCGATATGGAGTTCGAGATATTGGTTTAGCATCAGTGACCAATTCTATATCGAACTCCACTTCTCGATCTGAGGGTAGCGTCTTCAACTCCTCAGGAAAAACATCCACAAACTCCCTCACTACGGGTATTGTTTCTAGTTTTACCTCCTCCTTAGGCTCGTTGAGTAAATATGCTAGGTACCCTTGACATCCTTTCCATAGTAACTTTATGGCTTTCATGCCAGATAAAAAGAGATTCTCCTGTTTTGTTCGCTTCTCTTGGAACACCAGGATTGGCATATTCGGTCGGCTAAACTTAACCAACTTCCGTCGAAAATCTACTTGGGCGTAATGTTTAGCCAACCAGTCCATCCCAAGTATCACGTCATATCCCTCTAATGGTAAGGTAATTAAATCTCTGCATAAAACCACATTCTCGACACAAATGTCGTAATCAGGGTACCTTACCTCAGTTATCTTATTCACGCCCATAGGAGTGCTAACCAACTGGTAATGCATGTTAACAGAAGGTGTAGGAATATGTTTTATGAAATGCAAACTCAAAAAAGAATGCGTAGCTCCAGGGTCAATGAGTACTCTTGCTGGTTGAGAAAAGATTTGTATCATACCTTGAACTACTTCTGCTTCAGTATCTACGGGTAATCCATCCAGTGCATAAACTTTAGGTTTTACTTGTGGCTTATTATTCCTTCCATCTGTTGCTCCTCTTATAACCGGGGGTCAACCTGCTTTTCTGGACGTCTCCAGAGGTACTTGTTGCATCTCAAGGCACTGGTCTCTAACATGCCCTGGTTTTCCACACTGATAACATAGTCTTGACTTCTGATAACACATTTCGGCCACATGTCCACTTCGTCCACAGTATGTACATACTCTATGGGCTCCTCTAGGGGTTAGGGTTGGTCGGCCTTCATTTGCAGTCCTTTGTTCACTACAGGATCTCTTGAAATCTCTAGGTTTCATGGTCCTTGTCCAGGATGTTTATAGGGAGTCGCCGCTGAACCAATGCCTATTTTCCTCTGTATAACTGCTTGATCAGCCATCTCCGTTCACGTGGCGGCTTCAACTGCGGCCGCGAATCCCATCGGTGGCAAGGGAGCCAATGCCCATTGCAGTTCAACCTTTAATCCTTTCATAAATTGTCGCGTCTTATTTTCATCAGTATCTATCAACCTTAAGCAATACTTAGCCAACCTGTTGAACTTTGCCGTATACTGGGCAACTGTTAGGTTACCCTGTCTCAATTACTGAAACTCATCCTCTCGTTGCTCACGAACCCAACGAGGTATGTATTCCTTTTTGAATTCTTCTTGAAAGTCATTCCAGGTCCATAGTTGGTTCTTAAGTGTCCGAGCTTCGGAAGCTCTAAGCCACCAATCTTTTGCCATTCCTCGGAGTCTAAAAGATGCAAACATTACCCTCAGGACATCCTCGTACTTAAGGGTATCATAAATATCATTCAACTACTCAAGGAACCGTTTAGCTTTAATTTCTTGCTCAACTTCTCCATAGAACTCCGGGGGTCGAAACTTGAGAAATCGTTCTAGTGTTTCATCTGCTCCAGTGGCCGGTACTCGTTCACTCCTTCTTGTGGCCATTGAAGTTTCTAACAATTCTATCATCTTGATCATAAAATTCTCAATTACCTTATGTGTGGTTTGTTCTGGACGAGGTGTGGCCTCCCTTATAGGTTCAGACTGTCTATTTTGAGAACTTTCAGATACAGCCTTATTTGCATGATTGAGGGATTGTGAACCTGACATGTTTCTAAAAACCAAAAAGTTCTAACACTAATAAACATCTAAGGTTACAGATACTCTACAATAAGTAAACATGAATTTATCCCAAGCAGCAACATCAATGCGTACATATAAACATATGTATATATATATATATAACTCAAAATAAGGATTTTTAGTACAAGTAGTGTCAAGATACAGTCAGATCATCCTGGTCCTACCACCCAAAAATATATGGCCAGGTTACTATACATGTCCAAAACCCGAGGAACTCATATCTATGATCCTAAGCCTACTTATCAAGTACCAACAAAAACACTACTCGCACTTATCCAAGTGACCAAATATACAAATCTACCTATACTCTATGCTACACTTACTCCGTTTGAGGACACTGGCTACTAGAACATCCTGGTCGGGACTGTAACTCGACATGGGTTCTATCAACTGAATCTCTAGTAGTACTGAGGAACTGGGCGATAAACCGCCTAAGCCAGTCCCGCTCATCAATCAGCTCCATAATCTCTCTCTCTCTTTCTCTCTCTCTCTCTCTCTCTTGTTGGTTGTTTCCAACGTAAGCCAGTCCCGCTCATCAATCAGCTCCATAATCTCTCTCTCTCTCTCTCTCTTTCTCGAGCTGCATGCGCCTCCCGCATCTGGGCTAACTCCCTCTCTAACATGGCAGCCCTCGCCGTCTCTTGTCGACGTGCCTGGCGTGCCACATACAATAAGATGTCCATCCGAGAGATCTCCTCTCTCAACTCTACAACCTGCTGACTAGTGGCCTCAGCCCGTTGTCGCCACAGGTAATAACCACAGATAGGTGACACTGATAATGGGGAACCATCCGCTGTGAAGGTGCCTGTACCCTAAGCATCCGCTGGTGCCACTTCTTCCGGCTCGGGCATCATCTCTGAGTCTGACATGGGCTCACTAGGGTCCTCTTCTATCGATGTTCCAAGTCCTATTCCTGGTGCCACTGGTGCCATTTTTGGTCCTTCTACTGACTCATTATCGGAAAGGTCAATCACCGGAATTAGTTCCCTCTCTGGGACGATCTCCCTAAGGGAATATGATGATGATGATGACATAGTCCTGCTAGGCTCATCTACGAGGGTAACCTCTCTGTATGTCCATCTATGAGAAGGGTTTGCCATTTAGTACCTACAAAACGAAATCTGAGGGTCAGTACTAACCAATAAATCATATGGTTAACTTTAAAGTTTAAACAGTTGCTCTTATAGCTTGTCTAAAATCCAACGTTTCAAACCTATTATCGAACCTAGATGCTCTGATACCACCTGTGATACCCACAACCCTGCCACTAGGTCAACTGCGGCTGAGTAGGGCATTTGCGTGCCTCTCAGCACTAAATTATAAGCTCCATAATGAAATATAACCCTAGAACCACACTAACAGGCATACACACAAAGTATACAGAAAATTTAAGTAAACAAGATACTAATAGTGCCCTCAGAACACAGGATCTTAAAAAAAAAAAAAAAAAAAACTTCTGATGATCGTATTATTATAAAAATAAAAGTATCTTACATCAATAACTTTACATGACAACATAAAAAGAAACTTTACAGACGGTTCGAGT
The DNA here is from genome assembly GCA_028651295.1 of Catharanthus roseus. Classification (NCBI taxonomy): domain Eukaryota; kingdom Viridiplantae; phylum Streptophyta; class Magnoliopsida; order Gentianales; family Apocynaceae; genus Catharanthus; species Catharanthus roseus. Next base: position 2,250,753 of record JAPQWS010000140.1, on the reverse strand, counting down.
CTAAAAAGATAAAACATAGAGATATGCCCCTTTGGGAGATTTGATCTAAAAACTCATGGCCTAAAGCTTTAGTGGCTTGCTGGGCCCCTGACCATCCCGAGTTAATCTGAGAAGAGAACATGATATGGAAAAACGTGAGTGCGAACGCTCATTGAGTCCACGTGTGTGTTGTAGTGATTTTTTTTAAAACAATGATGATGCTGTTTCACAAAAATGTTCATGCAATGTTATAAGAAAACATTTTCTTATATTATTTTAACAAAATTGACGCTTGAACCTACATGAAGATTTCAAGCGCAGCTGGAAAATCTGAGCGAATCAAGACATATTAGCCCAGCTTCTACGCCCAGATTTAAAAGAACATGTAATGCAACAGTGGGGCTCCACGGACAAAGTTCGGATCCCCAAAACGAGGCCATCGGAACCAAGTTCCGTCATCTTGTAGTCAATACCAGCCGAATTCCATACGAGCGCTCGATTACAAACAACCGCACTCCTATATCACTGGTCAAAACAGGCTACAGACTCCTGGGGCACCTACCAGGTTTGGCCTAGGGCCAACCTCAGTTTCGAGCCCTTCCTGACTCTCCACTAGGCGACCGTCCCTCCGCAGAGCATGATTCGATGTCCACGTAAATACCGGTTGGGCCACGCCCTCAAAGTACTATGCCCCTCTTCAACTGGATTCACCCTCAGAGTCAAAAACCCGTCCACATAATCGGAAGAGGTCCTAGTACGGGGGACTAGCCACGTACAGTGCAATCTGCTAACGTGTCCGTTCACTTGATTTTCAACAAACTTTAATGGTCGGAATGAGGTTTTCATATGTATTTACAAACCGAAGGGCCATTTGCCCTGCTGTCGGAATAGATTCAAGTCATAAACATTACAGAGTAGTAAAAATCCTCATCCGTCAGTCATCACATGCTTATGCAAATTTCACAGTTATGCCAATGCCAGATCTATATTCATGCATGTCAAAACACGTAACTTTTCAAGCTAGAATATTTTCCAACATATAAATATTTTCAGAAAAACTTGCGTACGACAAACTTCTTATTCACCACCGTAATAGTATGTTTTAAAAGAAACACCTATATGGAGCACCGCTCCTATGCATTTTTCTAGGGAACACGTAACACATTGTGGAGAACATCTCCAAAAACACGCTGAGTGATATCGTTCCAAAAATAGCAACACTTTGTGATGGTTCGGAAAAAAAAAAAAACATACTTATACGTCTTGTAATATTTGAAATAACATAATAAAATGGAGTTTGTGGACTCACCTGGATGTAGATCTGGTGCTAAGATCCTAAAAAATAATAATACGAAAATACTTAATACCTGGGTACCGATCAAATAGTCCTATTCCCTAAATAATATCGAAATCCTACGAAAGGAACTTTTAGCATGTACATATATATACCTATATAATGATATATATATACTTATAATAATTCTTTAAAAGGTCGAAAATTCTATATTCTTAAAAAATATATATATTCTCCCAAGAAACCATAATTAACTATATGCTATATAGTAAAAATCCATTTAAAAATATTTAATCCTAAAATAAATAACTAACCTAAAATATATATAATCTAACTAGAAATAAATCTCACTATATACTAAAGAAAACAAACGAACAATACACCTAAACTATATATATTTATATTCTAAACAAGACTAAAAGAAAAGAACTTGCAAGGAAAAATAAATAAATAAATAAATAAAATAAAGAATAAACACCTAAATTACTAACCTTTTAAATAGCTAATATGGCTGTCCACCAACTTAAGGAAAAACAAAAAAGAAAACTCCTAATATAAGTATATAGAGGTGCCGAGAAAACTAAGGAAAAAAAACCCATGATATATATATATATATATATATATAGATATGTTAAAGGCATCTAAGGGCTGAAAAAAGAAAAGAAAAGAAGAGGAAATGAATTGTGGTGGTGACAGGTAGTAGTAGAAGGTGGCTGCAAATTCTTAATTGCTAAGTTTTTTTTTTTTTTGAAATCCTTATATGAGAATGTTAAGTATTTAAATTTCTATAATACACACACTAAGTATTAAAGATAAAATCCACTTAAAGATACTTATAAACCTTAATAACAAAAACTCAATATAATAAAATTTTATTCTTATTCCTAAGTATCCCAAAATAGCACTAACTGTCAAAAACACTATATTCCACCAATATAGATCCAAACTCTATTTTCATCACGTCCGTAATTTTAAAGTCATACTAGGTGCTTATGGGGTAGGACGTTACATCCGCTACGCCACCTTACTCTATGATGGCCGCTGCATTACACCTACTCAGGGTACTTTTCAGCTAGATATGGGGGAGGCCGACCCCTTGCCTTAGTGTGGGTCCGTGGCTGCCCACACCATTTAGACTTTTGTATGAGATGTCTTGTCATCAACCTTTAGAAGTGGAGCATAAGGCGTCTTGGGCGATACAACTTGTTAACTTTATCTAAACAACAGTTGTTACAACTAAATGAGCTCGATGAGTGGCATTTCTAGGTATTTGAGAACTCGAGCATTTATAAGGAAAAGACAAAGAAGTGGCACGATAAGCATGTGATGAGGAAAGAATTCAAGGAGGGAAACTCTGGCCGCCTCTAGAACTCCCATCTTTGTCTCTTCCTCACAAAGCTTAAGTCTCAAAAGTCGGGACCATTTACTATTAGTAGGTTTTTCCTTATGGTGCAATAGAGGTAACACATCCTGAAAAGGGTACTTTCAAGGTAAATGGGCATTGAGCCCTACTCAGGTGAGAATGTAGGAGATCTTCAAGTGGTTTCCTTAGTTCTCCATGATGAGTGGATTTGCTTCCTTTTGGCTGTTGTATCATGTAATTGTATAATTGTACTTTTATACTTTCCCTATCATGGTTGATCTTTTTTATTGTCTTTGTTGATGCTAAGGTGTTCTTGGGAGCTTGAATTCATGTTAAAAAGAGGTTAGAAAGTTGACAAGGGTCTAAGAGTTCACTGGGCACAAAACAGGGTCGAGATGGCATAAAACGAACGAAATTCAAAGTTTGGGCAGAATCCTACCATGGAAGGTAGGCTACCCTACCGCCAATGCTAGGGAAAAGGCTTCAATTTTCCAGCCGAGGCAGAATCCTACTGCGGACAGTAGGCCTCGACCTACCGTGCACAGTAGGGACTTCACCTAACTGCGGGTCAGTTTTGGGTCGGGTACACGTGCTGGGTCCAAGGAAATGTGGGTCGGAAAGCCAATTTGAATCCAATTTCAGCCCCAATTCTCCAAATTTTATGCGATTTTCCCTATCCCTCAATCATTAAATCCCCAAATTCACTCTCCAAAAACTCCCGTCTCTTCCTTTCTTCTCCCTTGATTGTTTTCCTTGGCCTTCTCTTTCTTCTCCAGGGCACCCTTCATCTCCTGTCAGCCCTCTCCCTCTGCACCCGCACCACCTTTTCCTCTTCTGCTCCTTTTCTTCTCTCCTTTTTCTTTTCTTCTCTTCTTTTCCATTTCTTTTACCCTGTGCCTCACACCCTCACCTCCCATTTTAGGCTCCCCTCGGTTCTTCTTCTTCTTCTTATCTCTCCTTTCTCTTCTTCTTCTGGCCACTGTGACCACCACTCCACTCGGCCACCACCATCATAACCACCCTCATGCCACCTCTCATTTTCATTTTCCTTCTCTTTTTCTTTTCATTTTCCTTCTTTCTTTTTCAAATTTCTTTTTCTGTTAATTTTCTATATTTTCTTTTATGTCTTTCTCTCCTTCGTCGAGGATTCCGTCGAGAATTCTGGTAGTACTACAGCGGCTCTCTGGATCTAAAGCAACGGGTACAGGCTCATCAACGTAGTGGCGGCTATTCGTTTCATCAAATACTTCGAGGATAGGCTCCTTATCCGTTTTGCTCTATATTGATTTCTGTGCACTTATTTGTTTGGCTAAGACTCTTGTTTTATCTATTGTGTTTTGTCCCTATTTTAGCGGTTGCAACATGTTAAGTGTTGGTATTTTTGTTGTTCGTTATCTTTGTCACATTACCTCACACACGAGCTACGTTTTAGTGCTTTCTTTTTGTTACTTTGTCTTGTCGTTTGGTGTTTCAGCTTCTAGTTATTTTATTTCCTCGTTATGGGCATTTTGAGTGATTCTTGATACTGTTTTTGTCATTCTCTTTCCCAGACATTTTGGCTTTTGTATTTATTCCATTGTTTTCGTGGTTTTATTTGTGTTTCCTTTTGCTTGTTGGCTGCTGCCCTTGTGAGTATTGTTGTAGGTATCTTTTAGTCACTCCTCCCTTGTCTCCCTTTCATTGTGCCTTCAAAAAAGCCCATTACAACATCTTCTAACGCCATGCCATATCCAAACGAGCTCTGCTCAATGATCCCCTGCCCGAGCCTACACAAACACCAGCCGCTCCTGCTATCCTTCCCTTCCTTGATAGGCTCGCTCTTGCTAATCAATAGTAGATTAGGGATAGGCAATTCTTTACTTTGATGGTAGAAAAGTCTTTTGATGAGCACGTGACCGTGCACCTACATTTGACTACTCTTTCCAGAGATATGGGTTGGGAGCTTCTCCTTAAACTTTCAGGTGATTATTACCCTGATCTAGTCCATGACTTCTAAGCCACTATGCTCCACAAAATGGATAAAAATCTCAAAACCATCATTTTCACGGTTACGGGAGTTTGCATTGTTTTGGATAAGGTCTAGCGATAATTCTAAGCATTCGGGACAAGGGGAATACGATCATCGTAGGTTCCAATAGAAAAACTATCCAAGAGGATCCGTACTGGAGCTAATGAGACGACATCTAATCACCTTAAGATCCATCCTCGCCTAGAAGACCGTAAGGCCATCCGTCACGGGGTGACTTTCCTGACATTTTACCCTGAGCTTTAGCATACTTATTTGGCCACACTTGGAGGGTGGGCATAGTGATATTCAAATTCTTGATCTTTACAAGATAGATAAAATATAGAACCGATCTCCTTTCTCTTTGGCGTCTTTGATGATTCACACAATGTGTAATACTGGTTGTAATACGACTAAAAAATGTGTATTTTGTTATGTTGCGCTACTTACCTATGTTTTTCAAGCTTTTAATGTAGATTTTACAGGTAAGTAGAGAGAATTTGCCGGGTGCCTACGAAGTATCACTTTCGATACATTTAATAACTACGGGTATATTTGGGACGAGAAGAAAAAGGAGTGGATACCCCCAAATCTAGAGGATCAATGAAGGGATCAGAATGCCTTTGGTGATTACCCCAACCCTTCCACTAGGTTAACTGTAGCTGAGTAGGGTATTAGCATGCCTCTCGGTACTGAACTACAAGTCCCAACACCAAAGCAAAACCCGGGGCAATACTTAGAAGTATATACATATAATACATAGCGGAAAAAAAAAAAGAGTAAACTGAACATTGAAAGAACCCTCATTGCATAAGGTTCAAGGAAGCTTCTTATGTTATTTCTAATATAAGGAGATAATATTTTACAAAACCAAATCCACACGAAGAAGGAAAAAAGAAACGTCACAAACGGTTTGAGAATAAGAAAAATAAAAACAAAAACATATGTCCTTCCAAGAATGACCTGATCTCAAAACTCCATGCATACTACTTCAACGGTTCACTACGCCACTGTTCATCCTGGGTTAACTGGGAAAAAAACATGATATGGAAAGATGTGGCGCGATTGCTCAGTGAGTCCATGTGTGTTTGTGCTTTAGTGATATCCTTAGAAAAATAATGATGTAGTTTTACTAAAACAATTCATGCAATGTTATAAAAAAGTATTTTCCTTTACTATTTTGAAGGTACCGATACTTGAACCTATGTGAGGGGTTTGATCGCAACTGGGAAGTCTGAGCAAATCAAGACATACCAGTGCGGCTTCTATACTCGAATTCAAAGAATATGTGATGCAAAAGTCGAGCTCCACGGACAAAGTCTGGAACACATAACAAGGTCATCAGAAAAGGTTCCGGCATCTCGTAGTCAGTACCAGCCAAACATCTTACGAGCGCTCGATTCCATAACCAACGAACTCTCTATTCACGTAAAACCAGGCTACAGATCCTCAGGCACCTACCAGGTCCGCCCTAAGACCAACCTTAATTTCAAGTCCCTCATGACTCTCCACAAGGAAGCCGTCCCATCGCAGTGCATGGTGCAATGTCTGACGTAATACTGCTCGAACCACACCCACCATGGTATTATGCCCTCTCTCAAGTGGATCCGTTCTCCAGAGTTTGAAATAGTCCACGTCATTGGAAGAGGCCCTAGTATGGGAAACTAGCCACGTACAGTGCAATCCTCCGACGCTTTCGAATACACAATCATATCCAGAACTTTATCCCTGGTCGGAATAGGGTTTCCATAGATATATTTACAAACCAAAAAGCCACTTTCTCGACCGTCAAACAAATTCAAGTCATAGACATTTTATAATAGCAAAATTCCCATCCGCCAGTCAAATCATGCTTATGCAGATTTTATAAATATGTCTGGTCTATGTTCATGTATGTCAAACCATGCAACTCTTCAATACTAGAGCATTTCTAACTTATAAATATTCCCAAAAGGAAAAAAACCTGTGTAAGATACTAATTCTTTTCACAATAATAAGAACTCTTTTCTAAACGATAATAATTTGTTTTAAAAAAGACACCTATATAGGCACCGCTCCAATGCATTTCTAAGGAACATAGTAACACGTTATGGAGAACATCTCCATTCCTTTCACAACAAGCAGAATCGTTCCAAAAGCAGTAAATATTTTATGATAAGCTTAGAAGTCATATATATTGCCAACAACATTTGAAACAAAATAATTAGATGGGGTTTGTGGACTCATCTGAATGTAGACTTGGTGCAATGATACTACAAATAGGGTACCGACAAAAACACTTAATTATGAATCCAAACATTTCTATTTGCCATCGAAAAGATTAATATCTCCTTATGAACCAAGAATATATCTACCCATACACTAACCCAAAGAGTCTAAACTTCTTAAACCATATATACTAAATATAGTATAAATCAAATAAATATACTAAAATTATTTACACAAATTATGCATACTAAAAATATATACAAAGCTATATATACTAAAAATTATTTACAAGAATCATATATGTACTAAAATTATAAACAAAATATATATACTAAAATCATTCACAAAAATTATGTATACTAAAAATATATATAAACTATATATATTAAAACCATTCACAAGAATTATGTATACTAAAAATATATAAAAACTATATATACTGAAATCATTCATAAAAATTATGTATACTAAAAATATCTATATATATAAACTATATATACTAAGTCATTCACAAAAATTATGTATACTAAAAATATATATAAAAACTATATGTACTAAAATCATCCACCAAAATTATGTATACTAAAAATATATAAAAACTATATACACTAAAATCATTTACCTAAAATTATGTATACTAAAAATATATAAAAAAAACTATATATACTAAAATCATTTACAAAAATCATATATACTAAAAATATATACAAAAACTATTTACATACTAAAATCATTTAGATATAGGGAAGCATACCAAGAAAAAATAAATAAATAAGTAAAGAGAACTAAATAAAATGAACCCAAAAGACTACAATCAATTAAATCTTAAACTAATTTACACCCTAAATATCTCATATTAAGAACCCATAATCAAACCATCTCTTGAATCAAATAAATAGAAAGTAAATCCAACAAACAAAATAAAAAAATATCCAAGAATCTAACTATTATATTATTTATTTATATATATATATATATATATATGTGTGTGTGTGGGTGTGTGTTCATGTGTCGGGTAGAGTGGCACCTAAGAAACACAAATTCAACCCAAAAAAGAAAAAAAAATAAACACTAGCTGCTCTTCACCATAGGAAAGAAAAAAATTTTAAAAAAATGAAGGAAGCCTACCTTATGCAGCAACAACGTGATGACCGAGAGTAGGGGAAAAATTTTTTAGCTTTACTCCTCCTTCATGTATATGTGTACAATTTTGATAAGCATGCAAGCTTACAAGTATCAAGGCCTTCTTGACAGGTGGCCATTTTTTTTTATTTTAAAAACCATAATAACTTTAATAATAATAATTACAATAATAATAATATCGATATAGAAAAAAATAGCATTAACTTAGTTAAAAAAAATGTCTAACATAACTAATATTATCCCATAAAAAAAAATATTTATATACGGATCCTAATAGTATTTTCTTCAAAACATCTTTCCTAGATCCTAATACCATTACATTAAATTCACCACTTTAAACCTTATATGAGACTACCAAGTATTTAAATCGCTAAAAAAATGTACATACTATATATACTGTAAATTTTACTACGTTAGACCCCGACCTCTATTTTCATGATGACCGCACTCCTAAGGTCGATCGAGGTGCCTACCGGGTAACGCGTTACATTCTACTCTCCTAAGAAAAAATTTCGTTCTCGAAATTCATTATCACATACCTGTAAGTTTTGGATACTTCTTCCTCATATACTCCTCAGTCTCCCAGGTTGCCTCTTCAATTCCATGATGCCTCTAAACAATCTTACACATAGGAATCTGCCTCCCGCGTAACTCTTTTATGCTTTGCTCCACAATCTTAGTTGGTTTTTCTACATGTGATAGATCAGCTCGTAACTCCAATTTGTCATCGTTGAGAACATGATCAGGTGCAGGATGGTACTTCTTTAATTAGGATATATGAAACACGCCATATATACCCATCTGCTCACTTGGCAAGGTTAGCCGATATGCCACTTTACCAACCTTATCAATAACTTTAAACGGTCTGATATATCGGGGGCTTAACTTTTCTCTCTTCGGGTATCTAAGCTTTCCACGATGAGGCGTAAGTTTTAAGAAAACTTGATCTCCCACACTATTAAACTCCAGATCCTCCTTCGATTATGAGCATAGCTCTTCTGTCTACTCTTAGCTGTCTAAAGCTGATCTTGAATTATCTTAACTTGTTTTTACATCTCCTCTAACTTTAGCATCAAGTTCCTTTGTCTCCAATGAGATCGAACTCCGACCTTATCCCAATATAAGAGAGTTCTGCATCTCCTACCATACAACGCTTCAAATGGTGCCATCCCTATCGAGGAGTGGTAGCTATTATTATAAGCCAACTCAGCACACGCAAGATTGTCAACCCACTTTTTCCTAAAATCTAATGCGCAAGCTCTCAGCATGTCTTCTAGGGTTTGAATTGTTCTTTCAGACTGTCTATCGGTCTGGGGGTGCACCGAGGTACTATAACTCAAATTGGTCCCCATAGCTAACTGGAACTTAGGCCAAAACCTTGAAGTAAACCTTGGGTCTCGGTCTAATACAATATCAACAAGCACTCCATGAAGTCGTATAATCTCTTCTACATAGATCTGCACTAACTTGTCCAAGGGGTATGTCATATTAATGGCAATAAAATGTGGCACTTTGTTAGTCGATCAACGATCACCCAGATAGCATCCTTATATCCCTTGGTTCGAGGCAATCTTGTAACAAAGTCCATTGTCACATATCCTATTTTCATTTAGGAACATATAGTGGTTGTAGTAGTCCTGCTGACTTTTAATGCTCTACTTTAACCCGTTGATTTGTAAGACAAGCTGCCACATACTCCGCAATCTCTCTAGTCATTTTACTCCACCAAAAGTTTTACTTGTTTTTATGCATCTTATTCTCTCCAGGATGCATGGTATACTTACTTCTGTGTGCTTCTTCTAGTATTTTACGCTTAAGTTCAGTTTCATCGGTTATGCACAGCCGATTTTGAAAGTATAAACTCCTATCGGCTTCCAATGTTCGAAAATCCTCCAATTTCTTAGCCCCCACACGGTTTTTAAACTCTTGGAATCCCATATTACTCTTTTGGGCGCTTTTAATATGTTGTTGTAGGGTAGACGTTAAGCTAAGACTTGATATCTTTGCCTTTTTACTCAGTGCATCTGCCACCACATTTGTCTTTCCTAGATGGTAGTTAATTAGGCATCAATATTCCTCTAATAGCTCCATCCATCGACGTTGCCTCATGTTCAAGTCCTTTTGGGTAACTAGGTACTTTAAGCTTTTATGATCGATAAAGATCTCATACTTGGCACTATAGAAGTAGTGTCGCCACTTCTTAAGCACAAATACGATAGCTGCTAACTCAAAATCATGTGTTGGATAATTTCGTTCATGATCTTTCAACTTCCTCGAAATATAAGCTACAACCTTCTTGTTTTGCATAAACACGGCTCCTAGGCTTTCCCCTGAAGCATCTGTGTATAGGGACAATTCCTCGTTCGGATTGGAAAATGTTAAAACTGGTGCCGAAGTCAGTCGATTCTTTAATTCTTTGAAACTTCTCTCACGCTTCTCCGTCCATCCAAACTTGGTTGCTCTCATGGTTAATTGTGTTAAAGGTCCAGCAATCCTAGAAAAGTCTTTTATGAATTTCCGATAGTATCCCGCCATACCCAAGAAACTACGTACTTCAGTTGGTGTTTTGAGTTGCACAAATGGGTCACTTCTTCTACCTTTGCCGATTCTACTGAGATCCCTTCCTGAGTAATAACATGTCCAAAGAAAGTCACTTGACTCATCCAAAACTCACACTTGCTAAACTTGTCATACAGCTTATGCTCATGTAGGGTTTACGACACTTTTCGAAGATGTTGTTCATGAGCTTCAGGGTTGGGCAAATAAACAAGGATATGATCAATAAAAATCACCACAAACTTATTTAGGTAAGGACAAAAGACTCTATGCATTAAGTCCATGAATATCGTAGGTGCATTGGTCAATCCAAATGGCAAAACAACGAACTCATAGTGCCCATATCGTGTGTTGAAAGCCGTCATCGGAATATCTTTTTCTCTTATCCTGACTTGATAGTACCCTTGTCTCAGGTCCAATTTAGAAAAACATCCTGCTCCTCGGAGTTGATCAAATAACTAATCAATAAGAAGAAATGGGTATTTGTTCTTGATTGTCATACTATTCAGCCCTTTGTAATCTATACACATCCTGAGGGTTCCATCCTTCTTCTTTACGAACAAAATTGGCGCACCCCAAGGAGATGTACTCGGATGGATGTATCTTTGCTGCAACAATTCTTGTGGTTGCTCTTTCAACTCTCTCAACTCCTCTTGTGCCATCTGATACGGGGTTCGAGATATTGGTTTAGCACTGGGTACAAATTCTATGCTAAACTCCACTCCCCGTTCTGGGGACAACGTCGTTAACTCTCGGGAAAAACGTCTACAAACTCATTCACAACGGGTACTATTTCTAACTTTACCTCTTCCTTAGGTTTGTTGAGTAAATATGCTAGGTACCCTTGACATTCTTTCCATAACAACTTTCTGGCTTTCACGCCAGATAATAAGGGATTCTCCTGTTTTGTTTGCTTTCCTTGAAATACAAGGATTGGCATACTCGGTCGGCTAAACTAAACCAACTTCTGTTGATAGTCTACCTGAACGTGATTTTTAGACAACCAGTCAATCCCTAGTATCATGTTATAACCCTCAAATAGTAAGGCAATCAAGTCACCGGATAAAATCACACTCTCAACATAAATGTCACAATCTGGATACTTTACCTCAGTTGCTTTACTCATGCCCATAGGAGTACTAACTATCAACTGATAATGCATGACAATAGAACGTATAGGAATATGTTTTACAAAATGCATGCTTACAAAGGAATGCGTAGCTCTAGGATCAATAAGTAATTTTGCTGGTTGAGAAAAGATTTGAATTGTACCTTTAACTACTTCAACTTCAGTGTCTACAGGCAGTCCATCCAATGCATAAACTTTTGCCTTCACTTGCGGCTTATTATACCTCTCTTCTACTGCTCCTCTCATAGCTGGGGGTTGGCCCGCTCTTTTGGACACTCTGGAGGTATTCGTTGCATCTCAGGGCACTGTTCCCTAACGTGTCTTTCCACACTAGTAGCATAGTTTTAACTTTCAATAACACATCTCTGCCACATGTCCACTTCGTCCATAGTAGATGTATACCTCGTGGATACCTCCAGGTGTTAGGGTTTGTCAGCCTCCATTTCCTGTTCTTTGCTCTCCTTGGGGCCTCTTGGAATCTCCCAGTTTCCATGGTCCTTGTCCAGGATGTTTATATGGGGATGTAGTTGGGCCAGTGGCTACTTTCCTTTGTATAACCATTTGATCAGCCATCTCCGTCCATATGGCAACTTCTACTACTGTCGTGAACCCCATCGATAGTAGAGGAGCCAAAGCCTACTGCAACTCAATCCTTAATCCTTTCATGAACTGTCGTGTCTTATTTTCGTCAATGTCTATCAACCTTAGACAATACTTAGCCAACCTGTTGAATTTCGCCGTATACTGCGCAACTGTCAGGTTACCCTGCCTTAGTTTTTAGAACTCGTCCTCTCATCACTCGTGAATCCAACAAGGTATGTACTCCTTTTTGAACTCTTCTTGAAAATCATTCCAAGTCCATGGTCGGTCCTGAAGTGTACGAGCTTCAGAAGCTCTAAGCCACCAATCCTTTGCCACTCCTCGAAGTCTAAAGGTTGTAAGCATTACTCTCATGGCATCATTGTACTTAAGAGTATCGTAAATATCGTTCAAATGCCTAATGAATAATTCAACTTTAATCTCCTGTTCAACTTTTCCATGGAACTTCGGGGGTCGAAACTTCAAAAATCGCTCTAATGCTTCATCCGCTCCAGTGGTAGGTACTCGTTCGTTCCTCCTAGTTGCCATTGAAGCTTCTAATAACTCTGTCATCTTGACCATAAAATTCTCAATTATCCTATGTGTAGCTTGTTTCGGACGAGGTGTGGCCTCCCTTATGGGTTCAGACTGTCTATTTTGAGAAATTTTAGATATTGCCTCGTCCACATGATTAGGAGATCGTGAACCCGACATACTTCTAAACAACAAGAAGTTCCAGTACTAATAAGCCTCTAAGTTTGCAAATATACCATAACAAGCATATATAAACTCATCACAGACACAAACATCACTACGTACATAAAAATATATATATAACTCAAAATGAGGATTTTCAATACAAGTGGTGTCGAATTACAAATAGATCATCCTAGTCTTACCACCAAAAAATATGTGGCCGGGTCACTATACATACCCAAACCAGGGGACCTTGTATCCACAACCACAAATCTACCGTACGAAGTACTAACCAAAACATCAATCACCCTATCCAAGTAACTAAAAATATAAAAATATCCCTGTACCCTATCCAAAGTCTAACTCCACCTAGTGGTGTTGACTACTGGAACACCCTTTCCGGGCCTCCAGCTCAGTACGGGCCCTATCCATCGAGTCTCTGGTGGTGCTAAGGAATTGGGTGTAGATTCACCTAAGCCCTATCTCTCTCTCTCTCTCTCTCTCTCTCTCTCTCTCTCTCTCTCTCTAGTGCCGTATGGGACTCTTTCATCTGAACTAGCTCCATCTCCAACTTGTCAGCTCTCCCCATCTTCTATCGTTGAGCCTGACGAGTCGTGTAAAATAAGCTATCCATCCGAGCAACCTAACTCCTCAACTTCGCAATTAGCTGACCTGTGTCCACTATCCGCTGCTCGCACTATATATAATATCCACAAATATCCTGTTCTCCAACTTCGCCCAAAAGTGGTAATAATGGGAAGGAGGATGCGGACTCGGCAGGTGGAATAGGAATAGGCGATACTGCTAATGGAGAACCACCCGCTAAAAAAGTGCCCATACCCTCAGTGTCAACAGGTGCCACTCCCTCCAGCATTGCTACCATCTCTGAATCTGACTCGGGCTTGCTGGGGTCCTCCTCTATCAACGCCCCAAGCTCTACCCCTTGTGCCGCTGGTCCCTCTACCGACTCACCGTCTGAAAGGTCAACCACTGGAATCGGGTCCCTTTCTAGGATAATTTCCCTAAGGGAACACGAAGATTATGATGCAGCCTTGCTGGACCACCCACGAGCGTGCCCTCCTGGTATACCCACCCATGAGAATGGTGTGCCATCCAATACCTACAAAACAGAATCTTAGGGTCAGTACTAACCATCAAAATCACATGGCTAACATCAAGGTTTAAGCAATTGACTCTTATAGGTCGTCTTGGATCCTACGATTCGAACCTAGTATCGAACTTAAATGCTCTAATACCACCTGTGATACTCCCAACCCCTCTACTAGGTTAACTGCATTGAGTAGGGTATTAGTGTGCCTCTCCCCACTAAACTACAAGTCCTAAAACCAAAGCAAAACATGGGACAACACATAGAAGTATATACATATAATACATAGCAGAAAAAAAAAAGTTAACTGAATATTGAAAGAACGCTCATTGCATAAGGTTCAAGGAAGCTTCTTATGATATTTCTAATATAGGGAGATAATATTTTACAAAATCAACTCCACACGAAGAAGGAAAAAAAAGTTACAAACGGTTCGAGCATAATAAAAATAAAAACAAAAACATATGTCTTTCTGGGAATGACCCGATCTCAAAACTCCATGCATTCTACTTTAATGGCTAACTGCATCACTGTTTGTCCTAGGTCAACAAGGAAAAAAAACATGATATGGAAGGATGTGAGCGCGAATACTCAGTGAGTGCACGTGTGTACATTAGTGATATCCTTAGAAAAGTAATGATGTAGTTTTACAAAAACAGTTCATGCAATGTTACAAGAAAGCATTTTCCTTTACTGTTTTGAAGATACCAACACTTAAGCCTATGTGAGGAATTCGAACACAACGGGGAATTCTGAGCGAATCAAGACACATCAATGTAGCTTCTACACCCAAATTCAAAAGAACATGAAATGCAAAAGTCGGGCTCCACGGATAGAGTCTAGAACCCATAACGAGGTCATCAGAAATAAGTTCCGGCATCTCGAAGTCAAACCAGTCAAACATCTTACAAGCGTTCGATTCCATAACCACCGCACTCTCCATTCACATAAAACTAGGCTACAAATCCTGAGGCACCTACCAGGTTCGTCCTGAGACCAACTTTAATTTCAAGTCCCTCCAGACTCTTCACAAGGCGGCCGTACCATCGCAGAACAGGTGCGATTTCTGACATAATATCACTTGGGCCACACCATCCATGGCATTACGCCCTCTCTCAATTGGATCCAACCTCCAGAGTCTGAAACTGTCCACATCATCGGAAGATGCCCTAGTACGAGAGACTAGCCACGTGTAGTGCAATCCTCTGACGCTTTCGAACACACAATCATATCCAGAACTTTATCCTTGATCGGAATGGGGTTTTCATATATATTTACAAACCAAAAGGCCACTTGCTCAGCCGTCAAAAACAAATTCAAGTCATAAAATTGTAGAACAGCAAAATTCCCATCCGCCGTCAAATCATGCTTATGCAGATTTTACAAATATGCCAAGTCTACGTTCATGTATGTCAAACCATGCAACTCTTCAATACTAGAGTATTTCCAACTTATAAATATTTCAAAAAGAACAAAAAACTTATGTACGATACTAATTCTTTTCACAACAATAATAACTCTTTTCCAAACAATAATTTGTTTTTAAAAAAGACACCTATACGGAGCATCGCTCCTATGCATTTCTAAGGAACATGGTAACACGTAGTGGAGAAAATCTCCAATCCTTCACAACAAGCAGAATCGCTCAGTAAATATTTTATGATAGGCTTAGAAGTCATATATATTACCAATGAAGAGTGATCACCCATCACTCACGAGATAAATACCTCTATCAAAGCTGAAGATATTAATGCAAAAGTCGTTGAGAATCTTGAGATAACCGATCGAGCATGATAAAAAAACGACCTTCAATATGAGCTGCAATTAATTTAGAACAATTAGAAGATTAATATAAAAACAAATAACACTCATACAAATACTTTTACAATGAAAAAGAAATTACTATTGAAAAATGATCTAAAATAGAGTTTACATGTGAAGGGAATGATTAACATGGCAATTTTATTCTTCGAGTTTGCATATTCTGAAACGCTGCAAGATGTCTTCATTTTCAATAATCATAAAAATCTCTTCCTCAACATAACAAACCAAACTATCATCGAGAAACTCATCTCCCATTCTATTGCGTAAATCATTCTTAATCATTTTCATAGCAAAAAAAGATCTTTCGACTGTAGCTGTCGTAACAGGCAAGATAAAGCCAAATCAATTAGTCGATAAACTAAATTAATTGGTTTACGCATACCGTCTCCTTAATTCATCTCTAATTTTATAAGGATAACTATCAATTTATTTACGTAATCCTGGATCACCAATAATTTCACAATCCAAAATTTATACCCATACTCGAGGCTTTTTCCTACGATCTTTATTATTAACATTTCCTTTATTAGATGATGTTTCTTCAACCGGATTAGAACCCTTCTTCCACTTTTCAAGATACTTGTTCATAGTAAAATCCTATATAATAATCAAATATATTAAATTAATTCAACACCTTTCACTTATGACATAATAATTAATTAGAACATAAATTACATAATAATAATATTTTTACCAAAAAACCCTAGAAATTTTTTGACTAACAAAATCAAAATTTTATTAATCAAAAAATTTTATAAAACAAACTTTAAAATAAAACATGTTTTTACATAGATTAGTCTTTAAAATGTAATTAAAAAACTTGATTTATTCTTCAATAGAGTAAAGAACAACAGTAGGAAGGAGCTAGAGCAGTCGCAGCTCTGTCTCGCATCGCGTCGCCTCCATCGCCTGTCCATTGCCGCCGGGCACCGTTGCCGCTGGTCGCCGCCAGACGCTGAGAATCAGAAGAGGACTGAGGAGAGGAGGGAGAGTCAAGGGGGAGGGAGAGGAAGACAGAGAGTCGAAGTCGAAGAGAGAGAGCCAAAATTTTTTTTTCTGTTTCTATTTTCTGCAACTGTTTCTTAGTTTTCATTTTTTTTTTATTGAAAGTCAAAAGCCTAATTTTTGACGGGCTATATTGAAAAAAAATTATGGGGGGCTTGAATGAAAAATACCCATAATTTCTAAAGTTTTCAAAATTTCCCGGGGGGCTTTAGCCCACCCGAGCCCTCATGTGGCTCCATCCTTGTATATATATTGCCAACAACATTTGAAACAAAATAATTAGACGAGATTTGTGGACTCACCTGAATGCAGACATGGTTATCATCCTGCAAATAGGGTACCAACAAAAACACTTAATTACGAATCTAAACATTTCTATTTGCCATCGAAAAAAGTAATATCTCCTTATGGACCTAGGATATATCTACGCATATACTAACCCAAAGAGTCTAAACTTCTTAAACCATATATACTAAAAATAGTATAAACCAAATAGAGATACTAAAATCATTTACAAAAATTATGTATACTAAAAATATATACAAAACTATATATACTAAAATTATTTACAAGAATCATATATATACTAAACTATATATACTAAAATCATTCACAAAAATTATGTATACTAAAAATATACATAAAAACTATATATCTTAAAATCATTTACAAAAATTATATATACTAAAAATATATAAAGACTATATATACTAAAATCATTCACAAAAATTATGGATACTAAAAATATACATATAAACTATATATACTAAAATCATTCACCAAAATTATGTATACTAAAAATATATATAGAAACTATATATACTAAAATCATTCACAAAAATTATGTATACTAAAAATATATAAAAACTATATATACTAAAATCATTTACCTAAAATTATGGATACTAAATATATATATAAAATCTATATATACTAAAGTCATTTACAAAAATCATATATACTAAAAATATATAAAAAAACTATTTACATACTAAAATCATTTAGATACATACCAAGAAAAATAAATAAGTAAATAAAACTAAATAAAATGAACCCAAGAGACTACAATTAACTAAATCTTAAACTAATTTACACTGAAAATATCTCATCTTAAGAACCCATAATCAAACCCTCTCTTTAATCAAATAAACAGAAAGTAAATCCAACAAACAAATACAAGAAAAAACAAGAATCTAACTATTATATTATATTTATGTGTGTGTGGGTGTGTGCATGTGTCGGGTAGAGTGGCACCAAAGCAACACAAATCCAACCCCAAAAAAGAAAAAAAACATTAGCTACTCTTCACCATGCAAGAGAAGAAAAGGAAGAAAAAAAATTTAAAAAATGAAGGAAGCCCACCTTATGTAGCAACAACTTGATGACCGAGAGAAGGAGGGGAAAAAAATTTTCAGCTTTACTCCTCCTTCATGTATATATATACAATTTTGATAAGCATGCAAGCTTACAAGTGTCAAGGCCTTCTTGACAAGTGGCCACTTCTTCTTTTAAAAAAAACCATAATAACTTTAATAATAAAAATAAATAAAAATACTAATAATAATAACAAAAAAAATAATAATATCAATATATAAAAAATAGCATTAACTTAGTCCAAAAAAATGTTTAACATAACTAATATTGTCCTATAAAAAAAGTTATATACGGATCCTAATGGTATTTTCTTCAAAACATCTTTCCTAGATCCTAATACCATTCCATTAAACCCGTATATGAGACTATCAAATATTTAAATCGCTAAAAAAATGTGCATACTATATATACTCACAAATTTTACTACATTAGGCCCCGACCTCTATGTTCATGACAACCGTACTCTTAAGGTCGACCGAGGTGCCTACCGAGCAAGGCATACACCTTCGATTTTTAGAGCATCAAGAAAACGTTTCAGACGAGACTCGCAGGATCCTCTACACAACAGCTTGCGGATGATGACGACGCGTCCTATGACCCCTCTGACGAGGACGCTCCTACAGCTACCTACATGGACGTCTTCTAGGAAAAGATGGGGGACGTCTTTGGGCAGTTTTGCTTGACACAAGAGGCCCATGGTACTCAGTTAGCGGAGCTAGTCAAGTCCTCCTGCCGATACGCGGATGAGTTAGCACATCAAAGGTCATCGATTGGCCTCCAGGAGGTTATGCTTGCCCAGCTTTGTAGCTATTTCTTGCCATATCAGGGAAAGTGAGGGAGTCTCCTTTTCTCACTCCCTTGTATTCTTTTTTTTTTTCTTTGTCTTTTATTGTTTTAAGGGATTTCTTCTCTTTTTGTTTCTCTATATGTTTACCTTTTCCATTCTTTATTTGCTTTTTTTTTTTAATTGTGGGGATTGCTTCACCTTTTTGCTTGCTTTGTATCTTTGGGATTGCTTTCCATGTATGTTTCTACTTGTTTTTTCTTTTTATCTTTTGTTGGATGTTTGTCTTTGGTCCTGGCCCCATATTGAGGACAATGTTGTTTAAAGTATGGGGGCATTTGCGTATACTGTTATTCTTTGTTTATTATTCCTTTTATTTCTATTCTAATAAAAAATTCAAAAAATTCAAAAAAAATGGATATCTTTGAAAAATACCAAAAATGTCATCCTACTTTACTTTTATAGAAAATAAAAAAGAAAGAGTCTCGTTTTCTTGTAAGTTCTTCCATATTTCTGTCTTTGTGTCTCCTTTGTAGTAAGTCTTAGTAAACTTTGGAAAATTTCAAAATCATTTTTTTGTTTATAAGTCCTTCACTTTGCCTTAATTAAAAAATACAAAAAGATTTTCTTGTTTTTGTATTCCCTTTCAGTCTTTACATGTTTTTAAACCCTAAAAACCCCAAAAGATTTTTCTCTGTCACAAAATCGATGGGGATTTTAATTGCAAAACCTATAGGGAGCTTTAAAAGGCCCATAGCTTGATAGAACTTAAAACCACACTTGCTTACTATCTTTATGAAATCAATGGTTTTTATGCACTTGCAAGGTTCTGTTAGTACAAAAATGCCTTGAAATCTTAGGGGATTAGTATAGTGATTTCTTTTTTTCCTTTACACTTATCTTCTCCTTGCTTTGAAGTGAAGAAGGTCTAATTTAGGTTGGTCTCGGAGATGATGGTCTTAGGCCTTCATTTGACTGTTTGTGCCTTTTTGCTTACCCTGTTAACGTCAATCCTTAGTACCCTTTTTGTGTTTTCATGCCAAGGGATTAGGTCCCTCTCGTTCTTTGCCATTTAAATTATTTGCCAATGGATTAGGTCCCTTCCATTATTTCACAAATTATTTTTCTAAAATCAGTTTAAATTACTTTGGATGGGAGGAAAAATACTCTACCAATTCCATGATATTCACTGACGGATAAATTCCAGCTGTTGCTTCTTTCCTTTCTTCAATCTCTCCTTTCCTTTTACTCCTTGGTTGTCACAGATTTCTTTTCCTTTTCTGGTTTTTTGAACTGTTGCAGCAGCAATCTTTCCTTTCTGGGAGTTGCAGCAGTGGCCTCATTGCCGACTGAAGGGATTCCGACGGCTCTCCAAGCTGCTGGTCAGCCAAAATCTTCACAGCAATCCGGGGCCTGGTCCAAGAAGAGCTTTGCTGAATTGATCTTCTCCAAAAGCAATGCTCCAACCCCTCCCATCATCAAGTCTGTCAATTTTTACAAGGGAGAACCGGCTTACTTTGATTCCTAGGAAATGTCTAGTTTAGTATCCCTTTTCAAGCTCACTCTAGTGGATAAGTTCTCTCATGGGAGGCCATCAATGGAGGTTCTGTGAAAATATTTTCATAAGGTAGGTTTCAAAGGCTCTTTTCAATAAGATGGACGGACTCTCATCAAGCTCAATCTGATTTGATTTGGAAGAAGATTGTATGGGATTTTGGATGAAGGGGACGTGGATGTTTCAAGGGTGTCCTCTTCAGGTGTTCAAATGGTTGCTGGATTTCCATCTAGCGGCGGAACCTTCTATTCTACCAACGTGGGTGAATTTGGAAGGCTTACCAATTCACTTCTTCAGTAAAGCAGCCTTGTTCTTCATCACTACTGCCATTGGAAACCCCTGAAAATTGATGAGGCTACTGCTAATCTCACAAGACCGAGTGTTGCTCGTGTTTGTATTGAGATCGACTTGCTTAAGAAATTACCACAACCGATTTGGATTAGTACAGGTGCAACTTCTGGGTTTTGGCAAGAAGTTTGTTATGAAAACTTGCCTCCATACTGCTCACATTGTTTAAAGATAGGTCACTCTTCTTCAAATTGTCGGAAAATTGTTGGTGCTAATGATTCCAAGGGAAAGGAGGTTGCTGCTATATCATCCTTAGCAAAAAAGGGAGTTAGGCCGCAGGAAGAAACTGGGCTTGTTGCATATAAATCTGCAACTTATGACAAGCAGCAATGGGTTCCCAAGCCTAGTACAACTGAATCAACTGTTGCAGTTGCCAACTCCAAAACGCAGACTTCCAAGACAGTGGTAGAAAAAATAATACAAAGTAATTATCATCCAGTAAGGTTGCCTCAATCCCACGATGCTGCAGGCGCATCACAGGAGCCAGATACTTTGGAGGCGCTAGAAGTACGCAACGCATCTGCCAAGAAGGTGTAGGTGGATGCATTACAGTAGGCTTTGGGAAAGATCCTTCACGGTGCAATAGTGGTTGACAGTGACAGAGGATACTCGTATGATTAAGACATCACTGCAACTACTAAATCCTGAGCAGCATGGCAGTGACGGCAGTCGAGCTAGAACAAATTGCAAATGAAGGGGAGGAAGTGGATGCGGACATCATAATGGAACCATTTTCCCTGCTGAAATCAACTAAACAGTCAGGTGGGAGAGTGAAAGGGCAGCAGAAAAAGGTCTGGTTTGCTCTTCAATTCCCTACAACAAGAACATCAAGGTCAACGAGATCTTATTCTAAACTTGTTTAAGATTTGGATCATTTGCTTTGATTGCGTTCATGTTTGGGTTTTGTTAGGATTTTATGAATATACTTATATGGAACATTCGAGGGGTAGGTAATTCTGCCTCTTTAGCTCGTGTTAAAGCTCTTATTGTGGAGCACTCTCCTTTGGTTTTTGCTCTTATTGAGCCTTTTGTCGGTAACTTGAACCTCTTGCGTTATTGTCGGTGCTTGGAGTATGATGAGGCTTTTAGTAACATGAACAGTAAAATATGGCTTTTTTGGAAAAGAAACTTTCAGCTGAATATCATTTCTCAAAGTGAGCAGTTTGTGCATGCTACCCCTGGGGGGTTATGTGGATATACCTTTACAGCTTACTTTTGTATATACTAAATGCTCTTATATTCTTCGTCGGGCTCTTTAGCATGATTTATGTACTCTGTCGGCATCCTTTTCTGGGCCTTGGATGGTAGGCGGGGATTTTAATGTGGTCCGAAATATTGATGAATGCTTTGGCTCTACTCCACCTACTCTTCCCTCTCGGGAATTTTGTGATATGATTACAGATTGCGCTCTTAATGATCTTCCTTTTGTGGGATCCTCATATACTTGGTGTAGGAGTTTTTCACCTCCCCTTTGGAAAAGGTTGGATCGCGTTATGATTAATTCATAATGGAATAATGCTTTTTTTACTACTAAGTTAGAGCATCTTAGCAAAGCTCCATCTGATCACTCACCTCTTCTATTTACCTTTTTGGGAATGATTTTGCACATCTTTGGGTGGGTTTCGGTTTCAGAACATGTGGCTCAATCACCCTAATTTCAGGAATGTGGTTAGGAACTCTTGGGAACAACCGTATGAGGGCAATGGCTTATATATCTTGGCAGCTAAGCTTAAAAGGCTCAAAACCGTCATTCGGTCATGGAATAAAGAGGTTTTTGGCCATTTGAGGCACACTATTTCACAAGTTGAGGATAATGTCTAGAAAGCGGAAGCAGAATACTAAAGGGATTCTTCCATAGCTAACAGAGTCTCGTATCAACATGCTAGGGCGGTATACATTTCTCATCTTAAAAGTGAAGAAGAATATTGGCGGCAAAAATCGCGTATAAAATGGTTGGATGAAGGGGATGCTAACACGGCTTTCTTTCAGTCATATTGTTGTACCAAGCACACTAAGCTGCATATTCATAAAATTCAAAATGCATTCGGTCACTAGATAGATAAAGAGGAGGATATTAAACAGGAAGTTATGAATTTTTTTCAGCATCTCTAAAGTGATTTAGGCCACCTATCTACGAATGAGGATATTTTTTATTATATTCCTTCTATTATTTCTCCTAATGATAATTTAAGTCTTGACAGGTTGCCTTCGCTAGAGGAAGTTCGAGATGCGGTGTTTGCTCTAGACAAAAATAGCGCCCCAGGACCATATGGGTTCTCAGGATTTTTCTTCCAACAATGTTGGCCCATTGTAGGGGAAGATTTACTTGCGATAGTTAGAGACTTCTGGGTAGGTACCCCTATGCCTAAAAGTTATACTAACTCCTTTTTTGTTCTTATTCCTAAAAAAGATAATCCCTCGACTTTTTCGGACTTTCGTCCTATCAATCTCTGCTCTTTTGTTAGTAAAAGTTATTACCTCGGTCTTAGCCACCCGCTTAAATTGTCTTCTTCCAAGTATTTATTACGGAAAATTAGGCGAGTTTTGTGAAAGGAAAGAGTATTACGGATAATATACTTGTTGCTCTTGAGATGGCTAACTCCCTTAACAAAAAAACTCGTGGTGGTAATATGATTATCAAGTTAGATATGCAGAAAGCATTTAGATATCCTAGAGTTTCTACAACAAGTCCTTAAATCCTTGGTATTAGTTATCATTTTCATCTGATGCTTAATAATAGCTTAGAAAGTAGGGCGGCTATAGCATCGCCAAAACTTTTTTTCTCTCGTGGTAGGTAGTGGAACTCAACATATGAGAATCGGGATACCACGGACTGTATCTGTTCCAAATTTGAATACAAATATTCCAATTTAAGTAGAAAACTATCTATATTATCTGTTTATATGTATGCGATGACAACCAGGAAGTGGCCTTGGAAGCAGCCATCCTTTGAAGAAAGCATAATAGCTCACTCCATGGCACCAAAAATGGCTTTGTTACCTATTTCATTAGAAATCGCAGATTTTTTGGTTTTCCGTCCTTGTCAATGGTAGTCCGACGGGGTTTTTCAAATCCACTCAAGGGGTTAAACAGGGGGATCCTCTTTCCCCTCTTTTGTTCATTATAACAGCTGAGGTGCTATTCAGGGGCTTAAACTCTCTTCTTCATAGCGGTGGTTTGCGCAACTATTCTCTTACATGGGGCTGCATGCGAATCTCTCATCTATCCTTTATAGATAATATTATTATTTTTATTAATGGGAGTGTAACTGGCCTTCGTAAGTTTATGGACTTCCTATCACGTTATGAACATTGTTCAAGTCAAAAGGTTAATCATTCCAAGAGCTCTTTCTATATATCCTCTTGGGTCTCTAATGGACGAGTGGAGCAGATAAGTACTTTGATAGGTTTTCGCAAACAATATCCTCCTTTCATCTATTTGGGTTATCCCATATATGTAGGAAGGAAAAGGGCTATATACTTTCAAACAATGGTGGATAAAATTTCTTCGTACATTTCGAGTTGGCAAAATAATTTTCTCAACATGGGGGGACATCTTATCCTGATCGAATATGTTCTCTCCAGCATTCCTGTGCATATTCTAAGTGCAATTAGTCCTCCAAAGCAGGTAATTCACGAATTAGATTGGATTTTCTCGAAATTTCTTTGGGGACAACATGAACAGGAAGAGAAGAGGCATTGGATGGCGTGGACTCGCTTATGTAGACCCTTTCGAGAAAATGGGCTTGTAATCACTTCTCTATAGGACCTTACTTTTGCTTTCTCATACAAGTTATGGTGGCTTTACCACTCAAGTGACACCATCTGGGACAAATTCATGAGATCTAAGTATGTTGACTACAATTACTTTCAGACCTTTGGTGATACATTTTCTCTGCCCTCCCGTACTTGGACCCGTATTATGGATATCTGGGAAGATGCTGAGACTCACATTGGACTTCTCATTCAAGATGGCCATTCTTCTCTATGGTGGGAAAATTGGTCTATGGAGGGCTTTTTGTGCCCCTACGCTACAAACGTCTTTACTACTTCATCTAAAAAACATTCGAATTAAAGATGTTGTTGACAGCAATGAATGTAATATCTCTTTTCTTCAATCGGTAGCAAGTACTTTTACATCATCTTCATCACGTATCTCCTCTTCTTCTATAGGGTCCCGATCGGCATATTTAGAAGCTGGAGGGTAATGGTAAGTTTTCTATCTAATCCTCCGTTCAGGTTATTAGGAAGAAATGGGAGTCTTGGCCTGCAGGTGTTCATATTTGGGACTCTCGTCTTCCTCTTAAGTTTTGTCTTTTCATGTGGAATTTGCATAATGGTTTTCTAGGTACTGATGATATTCAGAAAAAGATGGGAATTCAACTGCCTTCTTAATGTGCATGCAAGAATGGTGAAGACAAATTGATCATATATTCCTGCACTGTAAACATGCTAGCTATTTTTGCAGGGAAAGTGCTCATTTACTAGGTATTTCTTCTCTTTCTCTTTCTTCTTTCAATTCTTTCTGAATGTCTATGTTACTGGTGGAATAGGGGTAAAGGTCACAGCCTTCTCTTAAAATTTTTTCCAACTATTATTTGCTGGGTTCTTTGGAAAAATTGCTGCTCCTTTTATTTTGATGGTACAGGTAATGCTAATCCTCAGCTATGGAGATCTCTCTTGGTTCTTATAAATGAAATCTCTAAAGTGAAGAATTGGAATACAATCACATCTCCTTCATGAGAGACTACTGCAGCAATTTGATGGAAGCAGCCCTTTGACACAAATGCTCTTGTTAATGTTGATGGGGCTTCTAGAGGTAACCCAAGATTGGCAGCAGCAAGAGGGGTCTTGCGATCTGCATATGGCTTTTTTTTTATTAAGACATTCTCTTAGTACCTAGGGGATAAGTACTCAAACTCATTTGCAGAGGTCATGGCCATTCTTATCACATATTCTATGGCCACTGAGATGGGCTTTTCCTCTTTTCTCCTACAGAGTGACTCTCATGCAGTGGTCTCTATGATTCAAGGCTCCTTTCATACCCCTGGAGCTTGGATAGTCCTCTTAAATAGATTCATGGCCTTCTTGCTCATCATCGGATACATATAATGCACATGTTTCGAGAGGCAAATCAAGTAGCGGACTCGTTAGCCAACCTTGGATGTAGTCTTTGCTCTCATAGTGACTTCTCTAACATAGCAGATTTACCAAGGCATATTCAAGGACTTATTCTACTAGATCAACAAAGAATTCCCTACCATAGAAAGGTTATCTAATTCGTCTTGTTCTATCTCTTTTGTAGTGATTTTCGCCTTCTCTTGCTTGGGTAAGCCTTAAGCACTGCCCTGTATACTTTTCCCTCCAAACTTAATAAATAAGAGGGGGATGCTTGCCAACTCTCGCCCTGGTTAAAAATTTGATTTTTTTTAAAAAAAGCTCACATTACATAAAACCCTCAATTCGTTTGAACTAATGATCTTTAACTTTTTAGCCGTTATGAGTGAGTACAATTGATAAGTGTGGGGGAATTTAAGTGAAGAAGAGGAATATTGAATAAAAGGGGCATTTTGGATATTTGTGTGAGCAAGGTCTCATTCGGAATGAAAAGAGAGGAAACAAATGTGTTGTAAAAATCCTATGAAAAGATGCTCTCTATGAGAAGAAAAGAACTATGTATACCCTCAATCATTATGAAAAGAAAAAAAAAATGAGGAAGAAAAACAAATTTGTGAAAAAGAAGAGAAGTAAAAGAAAATAGAGAAAAGAGAGTGGTTACTTGAGAGTTTGTAAACCTTTTATCTCTTTAAGTCATGAGCTTCCTTCTCTAATATACAAACTTCTTTAAGTGTACATGATTGATGGGTTTTAGAACATGTTAGGTGGGTTGTACGTAGTACAAACAAGGTAAAGTGTTCGGGAGTAAATAGGAAGTGAGGCGAAATTGGCTAGAAGGTTTTTGATAATCTTTAATTTATTTCCCTTTTGGTTGCATTAGCTCTACTTCTATTTCTTTTATTTTTCCTTTCCCTTCGTTTGATAACCTTCATGTCCCGAGCCAACATTATAAGTTTGAAAGTCTTACCTAATTTGGATACGACTTAGGGTAGAACTTAGAACGGACAAGTGTTGGGGAGGATAAGTTGTTAAGGGCATTAGCAACTAAAGTGGATTATTGTGTTAATCACTCGATATTCTTTGTTTTCTTTGAAAGGCGACATGAACGAATCACACACACACACTATTGATTCATAAGTCTATAAGTGAGATGTCGGTTAGATGTTTGATTCTTGTGAATCATCATTCAATAGTCTCTTATATGGTTGAGTCATAATATCCTTATTGGAAGTGACGTTTCATTCATTTTTTTGGTTGTTTTGTTAAGTTAGAGTTCTTGGTCTTTGCATTTTTTCCCATTTACTATGTCATTCTTTGTTGAGTCTAGTTGTTGCATAATTTTCCATTTTGTAGATGCTTTAGTTTTGTGTTGCTTGAGGGCAAGCAACAGATAAGTATAGGGGAATTTAATATGTGTTTAAGTGTTGTTAATTTTATATGTTAATTATGTCATTTTTCAATGTTTTTAGTATATAAAACATGTAACTTACCTCATTTCCTTCTCCTTTTGACTTAGGTTCTTCCCAAAGAGGAGTTTAATGAATATAAGTTAAAACGGGAGCAAAATGGGCAAAAACAGAGCAAAAAAGGAGAAGACAGAAAGCCGGCAACATTTAGGCAGAAGCTTAGCTCTTATGATGGGCTACCCTACCGTAGGCAGTAGGTCAAGAGCTAAAGGAGTGAAGGCGGAAGCTTACTGTTGATGGTAGGTAGACGATAAGTATTAAAGGATTTAGAGCAACTTTTGACAGAGACCTACCACAGACGGTAGGCCTCGACCTACTACACGCAGTAGGTCCCGATTATATCAATTTTTCAATGCATTTTTGTCTCCTTTAAATGTAATTTTTCACTACTGTTTATGATAGATTCAGTTTTTAGGTCTTAGAGAGAGTTGGGGGAAAAAATTCACACTAAAAATCTTCCAAATTCCTCTTCAATTAGTTAAAATTCATTGATTAGACAGAAATTAAGTGTTTAGAGAAGCGATTGAAGATCATCCAAGGAGCAATTTCGAAGTTCTTCGGGCATATCGAGAGGCGAGCTCGGCGGCGACTCGGAATTGTGGAATCGACTTTCTGAGACCTAAGCCTTTCTTTCTCTTGTCTCTTTATGAATTTTACTATTACATTGAGTTTAGTGAAGATGTTTAGTAGCTAATTTCGATTTTTTTTGAATGAGGGTTGAACACTAGATATTTGGATGATGTGATATTTGATTAGGTTTTTATAAAATTGATTTTTGATTCATTTGAGTTCTTGTTCAATTGTGTAATTGTGTTACTTGATCTGTGCGGAATCATCTAATTCGCAAAACCGATTGGAATTGAAAACGGAAAATCAATTTAGGGCAACTAATTGAACATTAGGAGTTGGATATTTAATAGAGATATTAATTGAACTCTTAGGTCCTTTAATCTCTAATTCTTAATGCATTCATGATCAGCTAGAGAGAGAAGAGATTCTTCTCTAAAGGTTAGTGAATAGAGTGGTTATCACCTAGAGATAGAGATTACCCGAGTTAAGTTTGATAAACCAACCTTATTCTTTCAAACATCCATTTTATTCTTTTTCTAATTGAAGTAGTTGACAAAGTCTAGGGGGATTCCTCACTATTCAAACTTTCTTCTCATATTTTAATCTCTTAAACCAAGTGTTTATTTCTGAGTTATTTCATCTTTGTTCACTACTTAGTTTCTAAACCAACTTTAAATTTCTTATCTTTTGATTAAACCTTAGATAGACGGTTAGCATTTTATCTTTTCTATTCCCTAAGTTCGGCAACCCGAGAGGTTCTCTAGTGCTACATTGATAGGTTCACTTGTCTGTTAGTGTTATTTTAGAGTAGTCCATTTTGAAACAACAACCACATCAATGTGATGGATCAACACTTCCATGCAAAAAACAAACAGACGCGAAGAAAGAGGGTCACCCTGTCTAATGCCTTTCAAGGGTTGAAAACTATCATGCTTAGTTCCATTCCATAAAATAGAGAGGGAAAGCTCAAAGGTACAATACATAATCAACTGCAACAAATGGTCCTCAAAACCAACCTTCTGCAAAACTTCCTCCAAAAAGTCCCATTCAATACGATCATAAGCATTCTCTAGATCAATCTTGATAGCTATCAAGCCTTGCTTCCCCTTCATTTTAACCATGGAATGGATGACTTCCTAAGCAATAATAATGTTATCAGCTGCCTGTTTACCTAATATAAAGCTACTATGTGTATTGCCAATGAGCTTAGACATCAAAGGCTTAAGCCGGTTTGCAATAACGTTGGTGATAACTTTCATAAGAACATTACAGAGAGCAATAGGCCTGAACTAAGAAACCAATTCTGGGACATCCGTTTTTGAGATAAAAGAAATAAGAGTAGCATTAAGTTGAAAAAGAAAATTATCAACTCTAAAAATATGTTGAATGAATTGTGTACCTGAAAGACCAAGGATATCCCAAAATTTTTGGTAAAAGAGAGGGAGAATACCATCTAGCCCCAGAGCTTTATTCATACCCATTTGGAAAATTGCCTCTTTAACTCATGTTCCGAAATATCATGGTTGAGCCATCATTTGTCTAAATGAGTGAGGGAGGGGAACTTCCAGCTGCTTGTGTCACAAGACCTGTGAGATTCTGAAGTATAAAGACTCATGAAAATTTTTCTCACCGAACCTTGCATATCCTTCTGGTCTTCAATCCAGCTACCATCAGCCCCCTTCAACATAACAATATGGCAGTTTTTATTCTTTACCAAATTAGAGGAATGGAAAAAACTAAGTATTGGGTTCCTTGTCTACGAACAATTTTGCACGGGATTTTTGAAACCAAAATAATTCTTCTTGCTTAAGAATATTTCCATATTCAAGGACCGATTCCCTCTCAAAGTTTGCTAAGAAATTTGATGGTCCATTTTCAAAGGCTTTTGAATTCCAGTGAGTCTAGCTGAGCAATTTCTTTTCCTCCAAAAGATATTCCCAAAACTTTGCTTGTTCCAATTCGAAGCTACTTATTGGAAAGAAAGAATCATGTGCATGAAATCCTCGTGCAAAGAACTCTAGTGCTGTTGAACTAGCTTACTAAAATCCACTATTTCAAACCATGCCAAACGCATATAAAAATGACTTGGTCCACATGAAACTGTTTGCTGCATTCATGTTCCAAAAGAGGTGAGTAATCACTGGATATTCTGGGCAAATGTTGGACTTGGGCATTAGGGAAAAAATGTAGCCAGTTATTATTACAAAAGGAACGATCTAGTCGTTCCATAATAAGATGACCATCACCTCTCTTATTTAACAAGTAAACTTGGGATCGAAGAATCCCAAATTAATTAAATTACATGCTTCCAACACATTTTAGAAACGAGATGCAAGTTGTCTATTAATAAACCAACCTCCCTTTTTATTAGAAGATAGCAAAACTTGGTTCTAATCTCCCACCAGAAGCTAATGAATATCCAAACACAATCCCAGGAATTAAAGATAGGACCATAGGACCTCTCGAAAGCATATTTCGAGAAGGCATAAACTGCTGAAAAGACCCATTGAACCTTGGCAACTCAAAATATCATATTCTATCATTCTTGCCATCGATCCTGTGACTGGCCCTCTCATCAAGTTCACCGTCTCTTTCGCATTTCGGGTCTTATCATCCACCCCTTCTTTGAAATAATTCGTCCTCGAATCCACATCTACATCAAACAAAAATAAGTCAGAGATATTGAAAGTAGAACTAACATTATATTCAATAGGAAGATCAATTTTGTAGGTGTTGTCATTGATTTTTTCAAGAACTTGGAATGTACCATCTCATCTAGAGTCAAGCTTGTCCTTTCGAAGATTGCAAAATCTCTGCTTTCTCAAATGTACCCATACCCAATCTCTGGGTTCAAAAGTTACGTTATTGCGTCCATGGTTCTTCTTAGAAGCCACCATCTCTTTCTTTTTTTCCATATGTTCATGGACCTTAGCATGAATAAACTTAATAAAATTGATCTTCTTCTTACCATATAAACTTAATTGATGATCAATAGGCAAAGAGATCAAATCCAAAGGGGTTGAGGGGTAAAAACCATAGACAACTTCAAAAGGAGGGAAAGTAGCAGTAGAATAGTAAGCTCGATTATATGTAAATTTAATGAATGGCAAGAGTTCTTCCCACTTATTCAAATTTTTCTTAAGAATAGCTCTAAGAAATTGTCCTATAGTCCTATTGGCAACCTCGGTTTGGCCATCCGTTTGTGGATGACAAGAAGTGGAATAAAGCAAGTTAGTTCTAAGTTTCTTCCACAACACCTTCCAAAAGTGACTGACAAATTTAGTATCACGGTCTGACACTGTGGTCCTAGGCATGCCATGCAATCTCACAATCTCTTTAAAGAACAAACTAGCAATATGCATGCATAATCCGTTTTATTAAAAGCTATAAAATAATATATTTTAGAAAAACGATCTACCACAACAAAGATGAAGTCCTTCCCAGAAGAAGTACTAGGAAGTCCTAAGATAAAATCCATTGAAATATCTTCCCTAGGAGCATTGGGAACCGACAAGGGTGTGTACAAACTATAAGGCAAATGAGAAGATTGAGCACCTTTACAATCTAAGAAACTAGCTACAAACTTTTCAACATCCCTTTCAAAAGTTCTAGCTACACCAATATGCCCCATAAGCCCACCTCCATGAGCTTCTTTAACCAACAAGCTTCTAATAGGACCACAAGAAATGCAAAGTTTACCCTCTTTAATGAGGAACCCATCTGTAACATAAATCTATATCACAAGGAGTAGTTGAGCAAGATTCACACACTACCAAAATCATCATTAAATCTTTCAACATATCAAAGACAAGCAAGTGATGTAAAGAAGTAAAGAGAGTGTATCTCCTAGAAAGAGCATCTACCACGATATTCTCCTTACCCTTCTTGTAGTAGATGACATATGGGAAAGTCTCGATAGACTCCATCCAACGAGCATGCCTTTTGCTAAGTTTTGTTTTTCCCTTTAAATACTTCAAGGATTCATGATCAGTGTGGGATGACAAATTCCTTTGGCCATAAGTAGTGTCCACAATGCTTCAAGGTCTTGACCAAAGCATACAACTCCTTGTCGTAAGTGGGTAATTCAATGTAGCTCATGATAATTTCTCACAAAAATATGCTATGGGCTTCTTGTCTTACATCGAAACCCCTCCAACGCATACCCTCGAAGCATAACATTCGATTTCAAACATCTTTTCAAAGTTGGGTATATGAGAAGTGGAGCATTGCATAACTTCTCTTTCAAGGATTTGGATGCCAACTCTTTTGCTTCACCCCATGTAAACCCATTGGTCTTCTTAATGGCTTTGGCGAGAGGAATAGCAATGGTGCTAAAGTCCTTAATGAAACTCTGATAGTAAGTTGTCAAGCCATGAAAACTTCGCACTTTGGTGGCACTCTTTGGAGTCGGCCAATCTTCTATTGCATTTACCTTGTCAAGATCCACTTGCAAACCCTTCAAACTAACAACATAGCCAAGAAGGTTATCTTGTCCGAACAAATTCACATTTACCAAGATTGACATATAGTTCTTCTCTCCTAAGCACATTTGTTTAATATGACGCAAATGATCCTCATATGTTCTACTATAAATCAAAATATCATTAAAGTACACAACAACAAATTTTCCAAAGAATTCACACAAGACATGCATGATGCATCAATCTCATAAGAGTGCTAGGTGCACTAATGAGTCCAAAAGGCATAACAACCACTCATAAAGACCAAATTTGGTTTAAATGTGGTTTTCCACTAATCTCCATCTTTCATTTGGATTTGGTGATGAAAACACATTTCAAATAAATTTTAAAGAAAAACTTAGATCCAGGCAATTCATCAAGTAAATCATCTAGCCTAGGAATGGGGTAGCGGTAATTAATAGTTATGTTATTAATAGCTTTACAATCTATACACATACGCCAACTACCATCCTTTTTAGGGACTAGAAGTACCGGTACCGTACATGGACTAAGACTCTCTTAGATGTGCCCCTTTGCAAGTAGCTCCTGGACTAGTCTTTGAAGTTATTTGGTCTCCTCGGGTGAGCTAGAAGAAGGTCGGTTTGCTAGCACGACTCCGGGCACAAAATCTATTTGATGCTCAATGCCCTCAATGGTGGCAATCCTCGGGGTATCTCCTCGGGAAAAACATCCTCAAATTCCTTGATGACTTCTACCATAGCATGAGACAAAGAAGAACAAACATCATTCATAGAAAAATAAGCTCCTTTGAAAATAAGGAGCAGGACCGGTTCCTTAGCATCTATGGCCTCAAATATCTCTCTCTTTTGCAAGAAAACTCATCCTAGGCTCTCCTTTTCCCTCGTTCGTACCACTCCTTTCTTCTTTGAGCTATCTTGGTTTTCCTAATTCTCTTGTATGTTTCCACTCTTTTCTTTTTCTTCAACTCTTTTTCTCTCTTTATACTCTTCCTTTTCTAGTTCTTTTTATCTCATTTTGACTTGATCTTGGTATCAAATGGGGAAAGAGGCTTGAGTGAAATCTGATTACATCTTTCTCAAAGGAGTAGTTGTTCTTGAAACCATTATGGATGGCCTTCCTATTGAATTGCCAAGGCCTTCCAAACAAGAGATGTTCGACTTGCATATGCAACACATTACAACGGATCTCATCTTGTACCTCGCAATAGAAAAAGATACTAATACTTACTTTATAACCCTCACTTCTCCACTATCATTCAACCATTGCAAGCGATAAAGTTTAGGGTGCTTGACCATTGGCAAATTCAATTTCTTCACCAAGTAGGTACTTGCCATATTTGTACAACTACTACTATCAATATGACGTTGCAAGCCTTGTTGTCTATGTTGCACCTTATGTGGAATGTTCTCTCTTTGTTGGCTAGAACCATATTTGAAAGCTTGAGAATTAAGAACTCTCAAGATGATTAAGACTACCCCTTCATATAGTGACTCCTCATAGGACTCCTCATTTTCTTGTTCCCCTTCATCTTCATTCTCGGAGATGATTCCCCATTACGTTTAATGATCATGACTTTCTTGGTAGGACAATTGCTGGAGTAGTGGCCATATCCCTTGAACTTGTAATGTTGAACATCTCTAGCCCTACTAGGTTCCACTTCCACCTTACCCTTGTCTTTGGACTCCTCCTTGAATGCTACCTTAGGAGTGTCATCCCTTTTCAATGTGGTAGGCCTGAAAGTAGAAGTCACCGGTTCAGAAGAAGTTAATGGGGGCATATAGAATGCCTTACTCTTCAATTACTTTTCTATCTTCATGACCTTGTGTACTATCACAACTAATTTTACATAAGCTTGAAGCTCCAAGGTGTGAGCTATGTCTCAGTTCAATCTACTCATGAATCTAGCCATAGTAGCCTCTCAATCTTTAACAATATTTGACCTTATCATGGCTACCTCCATCTCCTTATAATAGTCTTTCACGCTTTTACTTCCTTGCTTAAGATTTTGGAGCTTGTTGTAGAGATCGCTATGATAGTGAGGAGTATGAACCTCTTCCTCATCAAGATCCTCAATTCTTCCCAAGTGTCTACTAGCCTTTCCAAGTTTCTCCTCCGATTTGTCACCAATTAATCCCACCAAATGACCGCATAATCGATGAAATCAACCACCACCAACCTCATCTTAGTGAGCTCCAAATAATTGTGACAATCAAAGACTAATTCTTCTTTCTTCTCCTGCTCAAGAGAGGCCTTCAGATCTCTCTTGTCTTGGAATGAAGGAATCTTCAACTTCATTTTGCCAAACTTTCTCTCTCTCTCTCTCTCTCTCTCTTCATAGTACCCCTCTTCATCCCTATCTAACTCTCTCTCATATCTTTCTTGACTCCCATAGTATCTCTCTTACTCCGTAGGTGTCCTCACAAACTCTCTTTTAAGACTCGTACCAAACCCCTTTCCATTTCTTCCTCCCCCTTTAGTGCTAAACCTCCCTCCACCTTGAGCTCCTAAAGGTTGAAAGCTCTCTTGGAAGTTTTGGGAAAGATCATCCCTAACTTCATAAGTGGCATGGGCAAAAATGTCTTCTTTCCTCATCATTCTTTTTGGGGTAAGGTTGTCAAGGTTGTGGAATCCTCTTCTTCGGCCCAATGTGGACTCTTTTCTATCCATCCAAGTGGATAGTGCTCTAATTTTTCTCTCTATGTTGCCTATTTGGCATTGAAGGGATTTCAAGGTTCCAACTAGCTTTTACATGATCGGATCACTAGACATCATTGTTGTTCCAAGGTTGGTCTTCATCCCGAGACACCATAGAAGTTGAACAAGTAATAACTCCCTACAAAATAGCAAATAAGTAATTGAAAGAAAATGACCTCACCACTCCTTAACTGTTTCACTCAACTTTGATTCGCTCAACCCTCGTGTTTGTCACTCACTCTCTATAGCTTTTGTTAAAAAATAATTTCACCCTCTTACTCACCTTCTAAAGTTTCTTAATAGCTTCTAAGACTTCAAAGTTACCAAGCAATTCCAAAAAGAAGTTCAAGCAAGAAATTTCTAAATAAAAAAGAAGTCAAGGATTTCGACAATTAAGTACCCAAATCAAATTTCCTATTCAATAACGTTGAAAACCCTTAAAATTTTACACATGTTAAAAAATCTAAGTATATTTGCTTTTTGTGTAAGAGTCAAAATTCCTAAACTATCCCTTTGAATTTTATAAAATCAAGTCATCTAATTTAGATAGAAACTTAATTTGGATACTCAATGCTCCAAATCAAAAGACATAATACTCAATTAACAAATGCCCAAGACTGAGAATGGTTTTTAAATAACTTTCCTTTATATTTATATTTGGTTAAGATAAAAAAACATACCTGAAGTATAAGGTCATTGTCAATTGTATAATTAAACCTTTTCTTTTCACAATTGAATACCTAATTTAGAGTTCCATCCATAAAGTAATAGCAAGTTAAAATTTTTTATTAAATATTTTAAATATGAAGTTTTATCTTACCAAAAATACCCTTAAAATTCTGTTTCCAATTTTCTTTTATTTCCCAATTTTTTTTAAAAACCTCCTAATTACATCTTCTTCACGCTAATCCAACATCGGTGGTCCGCCGTAATGACTTTCTTCTACATGTCATTAATGCTGCCCTCTGTAATCTCATTGCCCTTACTATTGTTGTATATATAAATATATATATGTTTATACAAAATTAAGTTATATAGAGTTATAGGGGTATGTCATTCTTCTTCTTAGAGGTTATTTTATCAGACTATATAAACACGCTCTGTATTGCAGTTAATCAATGCACATTCAGTTTTCAATTATTCTAAGTCTATAACATGGTATTAGAGCAAGTTTTCAATTTTCTTCATCAATCCTAAATAAATTCCTTTCTTCGGTCAATTGACGATCGTCAGAAGATGGTTGAAGGTAGTTGTAGGGCATTTTAGGCCCATTTTATTTTGATTCTCCCAGCCCAATTGTTCCCTATGATGTGTTTTTTGATTAGGCCTCACTAAAAGAAGACTGGGTTTAAATTTCTTAGGCCAAGATGCGGGGCCGGGCTGACCCCACCTACCCAAGGTGACAGGTCTATATAACTTTTCTTTCCTCTTTGGGCTACCCTAATTTTAGGACAACCTCCCCACCTT
Organism: Catharanthus roseus; assembly: GCA_028651295.1. NCBI lineage: Eukaryota > Viridiplantae > Streptophyta > Magnoliopsida > Gentianales > Apocynaceae > Catharanthus > Catharanthus roseus. Next base: position 2,214,047 of record JAPQWS010000140.1, on the reverse strand, counting down.
GTATTTTCATCTCCTTGCCTTCTCTTCTTATACTCGTCCTTGGCTTTGTCTACTCTCAAGGACTCCTTCGCTGCCGATTGCCGCTGCTCGCCGGCGCCATAAGTCGACTCCGTCTGACTGCGTGTCCAGCACCATTTGTGTTGAGGAGAGAGAGAGAGAGAGAGCTAAAAGAGAAGTAGAGAGAGTGTGTGTCTTTGTTGTGTATGGCGGTCCGAACTGAGGGACCGTCGGATCGACCTTCTGCTGCCATCTCTGCTACTGCTGGTTGTAGCTTCTGTTAGCCCCGCCAAACGTAAGGGAGTAGGTCGCCATCACCTCAGCTCACCATCGCCCGCTGCTGCTCGGTTGCTTCCGCAACTCGCCGCTGCTAGATCGTCTTCTTCGCAGCTTCAGGTAAGCTCAACTGAGCTGTTTTCTTTCTTTTTTGCTAACCACTTCTGTTGCAGCTTCCGGTGAAGACTTTGACACACTCCAGCCGGAGAAGAGGAAGAAGATCCTGTGAAGAAGAAGAACTTGCTTTCTAGTAGACTTAGGTTTATTTTTCAGCTTGTCTTCATTTCTATTTTCTGGATCTGTAATAATAAATAGGAAAGTTGTAATAGTAAATAGGGCTTTCGAATATTCAGATACGTACATCAGTGGTATTAGAGCCGGAAAAGCTTCAACTTTCCGATGATCTGGTCGGCAGCTGCTGTCGGAGCTCTCAGTCAGCTCTCAGGTTCAGCATTCCAGATTCACAGAGTCAGTGGATCTAGCTCAGAGAATTCTTCTATTACATTCTTTGGCTTTCTTTATGTTTTAAAGTTTTTATCTTTTGTCTGGATATATTATCATTATTGTGTTGCTGTTGGCATCTTTAGTCACGGATCTAAATTTTTTTTGTGATTTCTGTTTTTCTTGAAAATCCAAAACCCAAGCCGGGCTTGAGTCCTATTGAGACTCTAAGTATCTGTGTCTTAGTTTTTTTCTCGTTGATTGTAAAAAATATTTTTTCTTTGTCCGTGACCATTGAGATCTGCTGTTCTCTGTTTTTGGGGTTGTTGCTCAGCTTGTGTTTATTTATTTCTCTATTAGTTATCTATTTGTGGCTGTTGCACAACCTGTGTTATTTGTTGATTTTCTGTGAGCTTTATTTTTCTATCTGCATATTACCTAGCTTTTGCTGCATTATTTTTCGAAAAATATCCGGACTGTTTTTGTGACAAACTTTTTATCTTTTAATTTTTGCGCCTCTGATTACTCTTATTTGCCTTTATACATCATGTCTACTCCAAAAATTGAAACGAACAAGTTTGATGGCAAATCTGATTTTGTAATATGGCGTAGAAAAATGAAAGTTGTTTTAGTCCAAAATAAAATTGAACCCGCTATTTCTAGCCCTGAAAAGTATCCAGAATCTTGGAAGGGTGAAATACTTGATGAAAAACTTGGTGATGCACATGGCTGTGTCACTTTGCATTTAACTGATAACATTTTAAGAGAAATGGATGAGAAGGACAACACTTTTGAAATCTGGACAAAACTTGAAAAACTTTATTTGGGAAAGTCCTTGTCAAACAAAATTTATTTGAAAGAACAACTTTTTGGTTTTAAAATGAGTGGGTCAAAATCTATTTCTGAAAACATTGATGATTTGAACAAAATCGTTTTAGAAGTCCAAAATGTTGGTGAGAAGATCTCTGATAAAAACGTTGCTGTTATTTTGTTAAATTCTTTGACTGAGTCTTTTAATGATTTTAAATCTGCCATCAAGTATGGCAGAGATGATTTGACTCTTTCTAATGTGAAAAATGCTTTGAAATCTAAATATTTGGATTTGCGAAAAGAAAACAAAACAAATGGAGAGAACCTTTACATGTGAGGGAGGGTTGACCGGAGAGAATCTTTTAGTCACCGTTCTAAAAGTAAAGGGAGGTCCAAATCTTGAGATAAGAATAAAGTGAAATGTTTTTACTGCAGCGAAGAAGGTCATATGAAAAATAAGTGTTTTAAAAATATCAAAGAGGAAAAACAACATAAACGAGGTACTGGGAGTGATAAAACTCACAAAACCCACAATTTTGAATCAGATAGTAATTCTATGTATTTTAAGGTTTTGTGTGTGTCCCCCTCTCCATCTTCCTCTAAAGTTTCTAATGAGTGGATTCTTGATTCTGGCTGCACTTTTCACATGACTCCAAACAAGCATTGGTTTTCAGATTTTAAAACCCTTGATCATGGAACAGTTTTTATGGGAAACAATGAAGTTTGTGACATCAAGGGCATTGGAAATGTTTCCATAAAAATGTATGATGGCGTGACTAGAAAACTGACCGAGGTAAGATATGTGCCCGACCTTCGCTGGGATCTAATTTCCTTTGGTGTTTTTGATACAAACGGATATTCTTATAAATCTGAAAATGGGGTTTTAAGAGTTTGTAAAGGATCGCTAGTCATGCTTAAAGGTTTTAAAAAGGACGGCTTATATACTTTGCTTGGAAAAACTATTTGTGAATCTCTGCATTGATTTAAAAAACTGTCCCTGAAAGGACTATGTTGTGGCATCGTCGGATCGGCCACATTAGTGAAAAAGGTTTGCAATTTTTACACAAACAAAATCTTTTGAATGGTGACAAAATTGATTCTTTTGATTTTTGTGATCATTGTGTTCTTGGCAAACAGCATAAACTCAGTTTTTCCACCGACACACACAAGTCCACTGTTGTTCTTTATTATCTGCACTGTGATTTATAAGGTCCTAAAAAAGTACCCACTTATGGTGGCAATGTTTATTTCCTTTCTGTTGTTGATGATTTTTCTAGGCATGTTTGTGTATTTCTTTTGAAAACTAAAGACCAAAAATTTGAAAAGTTTAATGAGTGGAAACACTTTGCCAAAAATCAAACTAGAAATAAACTAAAGACAATTAGGACAGACAATAGTTTGGAGTTTTGCAACAAAAAGTTTAATGATTTGTGTGTTTTAAATGGTATTTTGCACCATAAAACCGTTAGCCATAAGCCTCAGCAAAATGGTGTTGTTGAGAGGATGAATCGAACCATTATGGACAGAGTTAGGTGTCTTATGGTGTCATCCGACGTTCCTAAACCCTTTTGGGGAGAGGCTACAGGTACAGCAGTTTACTTTATCAATAAGTCTCCTTCTACAGCTATAAACTTCAAAACTCCCATAGAGTTGTGATCTAGTGAACCACCAAATCTGTCAAACCTGAGAGTGTTTGGGTGTTCTGCATTTACACATCAAAAAGGAAGGAAAGTTAGACCTTAGGTCTAAAAAATGAGTGTTCATAGGTTACCCTAGTAGGATGAAGGGTTATAAAGTTTGGCTCAAAGGTGAGCCAGGAGTGAGGGTTATTGTGAGTAGAGATGTGGTCTTCAACGAGCTTGATATGCCTTGTCTTAAGGCCAAAACCAAACCTGAAAGTTCTACCAACATTCTCACAGTTGGGAATATTCCTGTGGAGGTGGAGGACACTTCCGGACCCTCACAAGAGCACACACATGACCTGAAACTAGTGAAGAGTCGAATATCCCGGCTAGTGTACTCGAAACTGATGTGCCTGAATTAGAAAATTTTGATGGTGATGAGGATCATTTGGAGGCACAAGCACAAGCCCTTAGAGACTACCAGTTGTCTAGGGATAGGGCTAGAAGAGTGTCTAGAGAACCCATTAGATACGATTATTCATATATTGTTTCTTATGCCTTTGCTGTTGCATCTTGTGTTGAAGAGAAAGAACCAATGTGTTTTTCTGATGTTTTAAAGAGTCCTAATCGCTCTTTGTGGATGCATGCTATGAATGAGGAAATGTCATCTTTTATTAAGAATGAAACTTGGGTGCTTGTTCTAAAACCACCAAAACAAAAATTGATTGACTGCAAATGGATTTTCAAAATTAAAGAACTTGAATCTACTAAAGAACCTCCACGATTTAAAGCTAGATTAGCTGCAAAAGGTTTTTCTCAAGTTTAAGGTATTGATTTCAATGAAATATTTTCTCCCGTTGTTAAATAACAAACGATTAGAATCATGCTTGTCATTGTTGCCTTATTTGATCTTGAGCTTGAACAATTAGATGTTAAAGCTACCTTTTTGCATGGTTAACTTGAGGAAACCATTTACATGCGTCAACCACCCAGTTTTGAGGTAAAAGGTAAGGAACATTTGGCATGTCTCTTGAAGAAGTCCTTGTATGGACTTAAGCAGTCGCCACGACAGTGGTATAAGAGGTTTGATTCATTTATGCTTAAAAGCTGGTTTTGTTAAGAGTAATTATGATAGTTGCCTGTATTTTTGGGCTGATGATGTTGATAATACTGTTTATTTGTTAGATTATGTTGATGATATGCTGATTACATGCAAACATAAAGATAAGATTGTGAACTTGAAATCTTTGTTGAAGTCAAAATTTGATATGAAGGATTTAGGATCTGCCTCTAAAATCCTCAACATGAACATACATAGGGATAGGGCTGACTGCTCTTTGTTTATATCCTTGAAATCCTTCCCGCAGAAAATTGTTTTGAAATTTTCGATGCATTTGAGCTAACCAGTTTCTACCTCTCTAGCGAGCCATTTTTAGCTTTCTTCAAAATACTGTCCCAAAATTGAAAATAAGAAGAAAGACATGGCAAACATCTCTTATAGAATGGTCATAGGATCCGTCACGTATTCCATGATTTCCACCCGACCTGATATTACTTATTCTGTAAGCCTTTTGAGCCATTTCATGTCTAAACACATAGATGTTAAGTATCATTTCATAAGAGAAAAGGTTTCAAATAGTTTAGTTACTATAGAAAAAAATTAGTACTAATGATAATCCTGATGATTTTGGTATTAAAATTGTGAGAACTGACAAGTTTTCTTTGTGCAGGAATGACTCATTTGAGTCTATCCTGGCTGGGAAGTCAATGAAAATGTGTTCAAGATGGAGTTTTTAGGCCTATTTTTCACACATTTTATTTTTATTCTCCTAGCCCAATTGTTCCCTATGATGTGTTTTTTGATTGAGCCTCACTAAAAGAAGACTGGGTTTAAATTTCTTGGGACGAGATGTCGGGCGGGGCTGACCCGACCCGCCCAAGGTGACCGGTCCATATAACCCTCTCTTTCCTCTTTGGGCTACTGTAATTTTAGGACAACCTCTCCACCTTCTATTTTCATCTCTTTGCCTTCTCTTCTCTCAAGGACTCCTTCGCTGCCGATTGTAGCTGCTCGCCGGTGCCGCGAGTCGACTCCGTCTGACTGCGCGTCTGGCGCCATTTGTGTTGAGGAGAGAGAGAGCTGCAAGAGAAGTAGAGAGAGTGTGTCTTCGTTGTATGAGGCTGTCCGAGCTGAGGGACCGTCGGATCGGCCTTGTGCTACAGTCTCCGCTGCTGCTAGTTGCAGCTTCTGTCAGCCCCGCCAAATGTAAGGGAGCAGGCCGCCATCGCTCGCTACTGCTTGTCTACTGCTGCTCGGTTGCTGCCATAACTCGCCGTCGCTGGATCGTCTTCTCCGCGACTTCAGTAAGCTTAACCGAGCTTTTTTCTTTCCTTTTTGCTAACCGCTTCTATTGCAACTTCCGGTGAAGACTCTAGTGCACCCCAGCCGGAGAAGAGGAAGAAGATTCTGTGAAGAAGAAGAACTTACTTTGTAATAGACTTAGGTTTATTTTTCAGCTTTTCTTCATTTCTATTTTCGGATCTGTAATAGTAAATAGGAAAGTTGTAATAGTAAATAGGGCTTTCGGATCTTCAGATTCGTACAACAACAGTATTGTTGGTTCAAAGGCCATAGTCGCAAAGACATCTACTGTGACTGAAATTACTGTGTCTTCTCCCGATTATATTCATGTGACTGAAAATGCAAATCCCCTCTTGTCTCTCAATTTTGTCCAATAACGGTGACAATTATCATCTATGGAAGTAAGCAGTAACCATGGGGTTAGATACCAAGAATAAATATTCATGTGTTGAGGGAAGATTTACAGCTATACTCTGCGCATATATGAAATTAAGCGAGCCATCATAAATTTGTGACAAAAAAAAAATACTTCCATTGAATCATATTACACTTCTTTAAAGAAATTATGGGATGAACTCAGACTGTATCAGTCAAGCCAAAAATGTATCTATACTACCAGAGACCTCATTCAGAAATATACTGGGAGAGATAGACTACTGGAATTTTTTATGGGTCTGAATGAATCATATGCTCAGTTTCACAGCAATGTTCTTCTCATGAAACCCTTACCATCTGTCTCTGAAGTTTATTCAATGGCTACTCAAGAAGAAAGGCAAAGACTGGTATCTCCTTTATACCAACAATTTTAGAGAATTTTCTTTTTTCTGTGAACAGTGGACAAGGATTTTTTAGCACACCTTCAATCTATAATGAAATTGGTGGAGATTCATTGATTGTTTACCATTGTTGTAATCAACATGGACATATCACGCTATTTTTCATGACTGCAGTTACTTTGTACTTTTTGTGGGATACGAGGGCACAAAGAGGCTTATTGTCGTAAGAAGCAAGCAGCAAATAGAGGAAGACGTGGTAATAGTTCCCAACATGGCGGTCATGGCGAACATTTTCAGGCCATAGCTACTTCTTCTGTAGTCAGTTATGAAGCACAACAAAGTGTGGCTCCTCCTTTTACTATCACTCAAATTCAACAGCTAATGGTGCTGCTACCCGATAATAAAACTAATAACTCGTCTACTCCTTTTGATGGTAAAATTAATTCGAAGATTTTATCTACTTTTTCACATTTATCATCGCCTTGGTATTTTTATTCTCATCACCTTGGTATTTTTATTCAGGGTGCAATCAACATATCTTTTGTTCTCAAGTTCTATCAAATAGTCCACAAATGCAGCTCGATATCACAATACCGAATGGTTCTTCTTGTGTTGTTCGTGGCATTGAAACTATGAGTCTTCCAAATAAACTCCAATTACATACTGTTCTATATATCTCTCAATTCAAATTGAATTTAATTTCCATTTAAAACTGACCAAAGATTTAAATTTCTCCGCTCATTTTTATCCCTCTTATTGTTGTCTGTAGGAACTATCGACGGGAAAAATGATTGAATGGGACAAGGAACATAATAGTTTATACACAGTGGCAGATTCAAGTCTGTTCCGAAGTTTGAGGTATGGCATTGGAGGCTGGGACATCCTAGTGCGTCTCGCAATTCGAAAGAAAATTCATGTGACTGCACTATATATCTTTTAGCAAAGCAAACTCGTTTAACTTTTAATTCTAGTTTTATTAAGACTACTTCTTGCTTATAACTGTTATATGTTCATATTTGGGGATTTTTTGGTCAATTCTTTATGTGGTACAAGATATTTTTGTCAGTTGCTGATGACTTTTTTCATTGCACATGGATTTATTTGATGCAAAATAAAGGTTAAACACCTCATTTTCTCAAACTTTTCATCAATCAAAACTCAATTTGGCAAGACAATTAATCAGATTAGAAGTTATAATGGTGTGGAATTCATTCAAAAGAAAGCTCAAGAATTATTTTCATCCTTAGGTATCTTGCATGAGCTCACTTGTGCTGATTACTCCCCCCAACAAAATTCTTTAGTAGAACGTAAACATAGGCATCTTTTAAATATTAGCCGAACCTTAAGTTTTCAACCACACTTACCTGAAAAATTTTGGAGGGATTGTGTTTTAACCCTACTTATCTCATAAGTCGTAGACTGATGGGACATGGCATATTGGGCTAGGGTCTACCATGCTTGGAACCCATTCGAGATCTAGGGCTGAGAAGAGCAGGCCAGCCTGTGTAGTAAGGAATTTGGGCAGGTGTTGGTATTAGGTGACCTGACCGCCAGAATGTGTGTTGGTCAAGTGTTAGCAATTCCATATCAAAAGCATAAGGCCAATGGCTAACAAGTAGCCACCTCCGAAAGGTTCCTCTTTCCTCATTTACTATTCACGCAATATTCGTCGGCAATTATTACCACTTAAAAACTCTCTAATCATTACTTAGATCTGTGGACCCAGTGCTGACTTAAGCATCAGAGTGTCTTTTGGAGCAAATCCCCATTGATTCCTGACTGCTTGTTTGTTGGTCTTGCAGGTTCAAGCCACATGGTAGCCCAATATTCATCAATTGGTGTTCACCATGTATGTCTGAATCTATCTTTCATGTACCCAAAAAGTTAACTTTTATATCAACTTCAAAGGACAAGAACATTATAGATCTAGCAACTCAGGAGGATTCATTCTCGGTGAATACCGATGAACTTCGTGATCCTACCCATACAGCCACACATATACGAAGCAATTTGTTGGACGTGTCTTTCACACCTCAACAAAAAGCTCTTCTTATGACCATATTTGGGATCTCGGTGCTGGGTGAGAGTGTGAGGGAACCTTCTATACCCGTCTTTCAGGAGAAGGTTACCCTAGTACCATGAAAACATGGGTACAAATGGTATGGATGATATTCAGGCCCCCATTTCTTCCCGAGATAGTAATTGGAACTATGTCGCTTGTAGTCCATTTTCGGAGGTGTATCAACAAATGCCTATATTAGACAAATTTAATACTGTGAGATTTGACGGATATTATGGTACCACTGACCCAGATAAGCGGCCTATATTAGACAAATTATTATTCACAATGTGTCCGATGTCAAATTCTATCGTTTGTTTCCCAACTTAAGCCCCTTCCTCTAAAAAAGCTAAGAGGGTACGGTACCGGTTTAGGAATTTGGTGCCTTTTCGTTTTGGGGGATTCAGCCATTTATTGGTTGGTATCATTGCCACACCAATCCATATCAGTGTTCTAGGATTTGGGGCAAAAGTTTCAGTATTGCAGCACAACGGGAAATTATCTCAGCTTCAGACCATTTATTAACTGTTCTCCAATAAGAAACATGAGACGATGCAATTTTATACGGAAAGGTTTAATAAAGAAGCAATGAAGATCCCGAATCTTAGTGATTCAGGAACACATATAGGCTTACAAGTATGGGTTGGGATTCTTATCCCTTAATAAGGTATTAGCCACCAAGCGTTTACATATCATTGATGATCTGCTAGAAGGTGGTTAGGGAGAGTGGAAGAGTCGACGACCCTTCTGCCAAGAGTATAATCTACAACCCCTAAGGGAGCAACTCACTTACTCGTACCACCGAGATTCTCAAGGTGGAAGGGTTAGAAGGAGCTCAGATAGACATGAAGGATATACCCCACTCAAAAAGTCAAGAACCAAGATACTCATTATTTCGGAATGAGTGAATGAAGCAGACCCCGAAAAAATCAAGGCCATCTAGCAAATGCCGCCTGATGTGAACTGGTTAGACATGCAAGAATATCAATGAGTAGTGACAAGAGCCAAGGCAAAACAACTAAAGAGTCACAAGGATCAAATTGAGCAAGAGAAGTTTCAAGGGCTAAATTTTGATGTCCAAGACTTTATGGGGCAATATGCTAATGTTTTAAATAAGTTAGAAATTGAAAATTCACCTTGGTAGATGGTTGGAATATGCGTTAAATTTGGGGCTTAAATTTGGGGCTTAATTTTGGGGTTTATATTTATGGTGCTTAATTTTGGGTTGAAAATATGAGAGGGAAACATTCCTGATCTTTTTTCCCTCAAGTATCTATAAATATGTAGTCTCCATTTTGTAAACGCTAATCAAGAAATATTTCAAGACAAAGGCTCTTCTCTTAGTATTCTTAGTTTTTAGCTTAGTCTTTTTTTTCTATCTTCTCAAGGGTGAACTTCCTTGAAAGAAAAATCACTTTGAAGACTTGTTGAAAGTTCCAAGAGCTTCAAGGTTGATTATCAAAATTCATACATACTAGTTACTACACTCTTGTAGAAAACTAGTCTTCAGGTCTTTTTCTTGTTTCATTGAGGTCTAAGGTTTAGAATACCTTAGGTTGCTTAAACTTTGCAGAAAAGATTTTGTTTAAAACCCTCTTGAGGTCTTGGATCTAATATATCCAAGGTTGCTAGAAGTTAAACATTTTCAAAGTCCTATCAAAGGTACTTTCTCTTTTCTACTTGTTACACTTGTTTTATTCGTTCTCTCCCTCACTTCTTGGTTGAAATTGTATTCTCTTGAAGATCATTCCATATCACCACCTCTGAGAAGCATTAAGGATCTGCAAAAATTGTCGAGATGCATGGCATACTTGGGATGTTTCCTTGCCTAGATGGGAGGGAAAAGTCTTCCCGTCTACCAGCTTCTAAAAGGCAACACTAATTTTGAATGGACGACCGATGCCATCAAGCTTTTGATAAATTAAAAGAATACCTATGTATCTTCCCCTGTTAGTCAGTCTGATAAATGAGGAAACCCTATTTATGTATTTGGCGGTAACTGAAACCGTCATCAGTTTTATTATTTGTTCTCTAAGAAATGAAAATTTACGCCCATCTATTATGTGAGCCATGTATTAGTAGGGGCTAAGATGCGATATAGCCCATTAAAAAATACATCTTCAATTTGGTTGTATCAGCACGCAAACTCAAGCCATACTTCCAAGCACACCTTGTAATCGTGCTCACTGATGTGCCTCTTCAGCATGGCATGGATAGCCTAATCTTGTGAGACGTATGACCAAGTGGGTCTTAGAGATGAGTGAATACCATATTGATTTTCAACCTAGAAAATCCTAGCAGGCTTAGGTACTAAACAATTTCATTTACGAAAACATATTACTTATTCCAATAAAGGATGGGGCTACCAATCCGGAGCTAGATCCTAAGAAGGCATGGATCGTATACGTAGATAGCTCTGCGAGCAGCATACTAATGGAGCTGGGTTTGTACTGGAAAGTACAACGGGAACAGAGTTTGCATATGCTTTAAAGTATGACTTCTTTGTTAGTAATAATGAGTCAGAATATGAAACGCTCTTGGCAGGACTTCGTATGGCATTAGCTATGAACAGTGAGCTACTTATAATATAGGGGAACTCGAAAGTAGTGTTTGGCCATGTTATAGGAATCTTTGAAAGCGAAGGAAGAGAATATGAAGAGGTCTTCATCAATAGCCAAAACTCTAATAGCCAGGTTTAAGGCTACGTGGTTTGAGAAAATTGGTCGACGACATAACTAGAAGACCAATGATCTCGGAAAGGCCAGCTCGGGGGAACATATTAACAAGATATGGGTAGAACTCCTAGCCTGAAAGAACATTAAGGGAGAGGTATTATGTTTTGAGGAAGAAGAGAATTAGATTACTCACATGAAGAAATATATATTAAACGGCTCTTTGCCCGTTGATCATATCGAAGCTCGGAAGATTAGAAAAATCGCAGGTTTGTACGTTATATCTAATGGAGAGCTGTATCGAACTATGGGAGATTGATCATTGATGAAATGTGTCGAAAGGAAGAAGAAGAAGACTATGTTCTCTGGGAAATTCACTCAGGCATTTGCAGCACTTACATTGGTGCTAATGCTCTAGTAAAAAAAGTCATGCGGCACGGGTACTTTTGGCCTACCATTAGGGAGATGACAAGAAGATGGTACGCACGTGTGATAAATGTCGAATTCATGATAACGACCATCATATTGCGCAAAATGAATACCACTGCATGTCTTTCCCAATTTTGTTTGCATAGTAGGGAATGGATTTGCTGGGACTTTTCTCGAAGACACGAGAGGGAAGAGGGGGTGAGGAATTCCTTGTAGTGGTAATAAATTATTTTACAAGGTGGATAGAAGTCCAGGCGTTAAGTAGCATCACTTCGAAGTAGGTGCAAGATTTTCTGGGAAGACATTATTTGCAGGTACAAGATTCCCAAGATTTTGATCACTGACAATTGGAAGTAGTTTGATTCCAAGAATTTTAAGGGATTCTGCAAAGGGCTCGGGATAGACCAGTGCTTTGCCTCGGTGGCCCATCCATAAACAAACGGGCTGACTGAAGCCACCAACCGAATAGTGCTACAAAGGCTAAAAGGAGACTAGATGGGGCGAAAGGCAATTGGATAGATGAGCTACCGAGTGTCCTATGGTCGTATCGCACCACAACCCAAAAAGCAACATGAGAGTCTCCTTTCCATTTATGTTTTCGTATAAAGACACTAATCCCCACAGAAATTGGCCCTCCTAGTGCTAGAAACATGGAGTTTTATCCAGAGAGCAACAAAAGGCTCATGTGGAAAAGCTTACTGCTTATACAGGGCGTACGTGAAGAAAGAGCCCATAGGGATGAACATTTCAAAAGAGCAGTTGCCAGGTATCATAACTCACGGGTTAAGCCTTCTAGGATACAAGTTGGAGATTTGATTCTAAGAAAGAATCAAGTGAGTAGGCAGGAATCTACATGGAAGTTAGATGCATATGTGTAGTTAAAGTACATAGGAATGAAGCATACATGTTAGCAGATAATGAAGGCAGGTGTCTTGCAAAGACCTGGAGTGATACTAATCTTCATAAATACTACACATAGGATACTAGAATACATGTATGATTATTAGAAGTTTGATTCTTAAAGTACAATAGGTGTATTCCTGCTCTTTTTGAAAAAGTTGAATTATGAATAAAAAAAATATTTTGCGTTGACAAAAAATAGATATTTCATTTAAAAAATGCTAAAAGAGCCAATTACATATACTATCCCCAGGGTTGTACACACCTAGTCAGGGGACCCTAACAAAGACCACTTACGTATATAATTTACTTTAACGGGTGGAGGGCAAATGCTTCATTCTTCATTGTCTTCTGAATCAATAGGGACCCATAAATCCTCTTCATCAGTATCAGGCAAGGGTACCACGTCCTCTTCATCGTCAAAAAAATTATCTAAACTGGTGTAAAATAATATTAATCGGCATCCCTAGCCAACCGTTGAAGTCCTAGATAGCATAAATATCACCAAACCCACGATAAGGGAGGCCAGCTTATTTGTTAGGGGCCACCAAATGGTAGCTAATTTTGGCAGCGTTCCGAGAAACTCTGCGAATGTAGTAACAAAAAAGAGGCACACATTTCGCAGGGGTACAAAAATGGTATGTATCCGTGTAATCTATACCCATAAAATGGTGTGGATAGTGCACCCAAAAACGCTCTGAATATGAAATAAGATAGAGCTCAGGAAGGCAAGATAAGTAAATGCTTAACAAGTTGATGAACCAGCAAAATCTTTGGCCTTCACGGTCACATAGCTCAAAGGCGCGACATATGGGCAAGATTTAATAGGCATGCATTGATCTAGTGTTGCTTATCGGATACGCAAGCACCGGCCGAGGCGCTCTCACAATCTCAATGCAACAGGGCCACTAGCTGCCGAAGGAAAAAGGTACATAGCCATATGAAGATTCTCGCAATTGTTGATATGATAGAAACCTAAAGGAGTGGAGATGCTTATTCTCACACTTTGAAATGGGGATTTACAAGTGGTTCATGAGCAAGGCGAATCAACGAAGTAATTGAAGTGTCAAATCGCCTCGAATATTGGAACTGACGTAATTAATGTGATATGGTTGATTGCTCCAATGGTCTATTGTCTAATCACTAGCTTTCATTTTGGGAAAATCTGATACCCTTGTGATAGTATAGTAGCCCTCTAGGAAAAAATCACTGTCCAACTCGACATTGAGTAGAGTAGCTCGACTGATGCAAGTCTCGGTGTTGGCTGTGCTGAAATATGCTGGTGGAGCTGGTTCGGTCCCCAATACCAGTCGCTCTCATAGAGTGCAATGCTTAATTGAAGGCCAATTTGTCTTCATAAGATAGCTATCACACCTTACATGTAGACATGCATACAAAACCCATTGTATCGTTTCCTGGTTCTTTTTCTGAGGGCTAGCATGGCCTTTGTTCTCTTTCGTGTTATTTCCATAATAGTAATAATAAAGAAAACAACAAAATTTGCAACAAAGCAAATAATGAAATTTTAAAATATAATAACAAAGAAAGTTTCTAATATCTCAGTAATACGTAAAATATCAAGTGTTGTAAACAAAGGCTATTTGCCTAATATGTCTCCTACAGGGTAAGAGGGATTCGACAGGGGGGAGGCGTGCTAGTCTCTCTAGGGTCTCTCTCTCACTTCCAGGAGAGTTGTCCACTGTAACAACCTGAAAGGCATCCACGCTATTCATTAGACTACCACCTTCTGGGATTTTTAGGATAAAGGGGAAGATGTCCTCCAGAGCACCTATCCGAGAGGGATAAGCCACCTCCTCCGGGACAATGAAATCTCTCTCGTAGCAACATAATTTTGCCTAGCGGGAGGGATGAGTAAAAGCCAAGATACTTTAGGGGGATTCTTTTTCACTGCCTATAGGCCATAGGTGTCGAAAATCTGGCTCTTTTGTGTTGTACAATCCCATGGCCTAATCATCAAAAGTATAATCCAAAATGTTCCCCACACTTTGTCGATCAAGTTGTGGATAATATCAAGCATGATTGGGAGAGACCACTTGAAGAAGAGGTCCCATATTTGGACGCTTTGAATGAATCACTCACAGATGCCACAGATCAAGGAAGGGCAGAGCTCGCCTTCCTAGGTGAAAGCTAGATGCAGGAGATGCTCAAAATTAGCAAGATGTTCCAACTCAGCTACCTAAGCAGAGGCGGCCTTTATATTCCATCTTGCCTGTGGCAATTTTTCCTTATCCGCAAGAGTAGTCTCCAGAGGAGGGAATCGAGCAGCCAATTCAGACATCTCCAAAAACTTAGCCTCCAGGGATGATTCATCCTCAACGCAATGCACCTCGATTGTGGCCAGCTTAGTCGCAGGTCTTCTGCTTGACTATCCTTTCCCTTGATTTGTGCCTCCAAGAGTTAGACGCGTGCCTTCTGCTCCTCCAATGCCTGAGTAACCTGATTTTTTTGCCATGATGAGGCTTGCTTTACTGTTTTTTAGTTGGGAAATTTCTTCCTGCAGATGGGACTGTGTCTTTCTGGGAGCACAGACGCTCGCTACTACAGAAGCAGCTCCATCAATAAAGCTCTAGGATTGGTTCAGTAATTCCCAAACACATATTTGAGACTGTAACAGAGGAGAATAAGCATGGATAAAGAGTGCTTTTGAGATAGTACAACAAGAAATACCTACTAGAGCGAACTCGCCAAACAGTTCTTCAGGTCTTTGAAATCGCATTGAGTCGCAAAGGCTGCATCCCGAGGAAGCACGAATTTATCTAGTATCTCCACAGCAGCTTTGGGATCGAACACACGATTGTTCATGTGCACATCCCAGTCGGTCCAAAGCAAAGAGGTCATTGCTCGTTTCTAACTCAGGAACAGGATACTTGTCGAATAAGGTAGACCCCGTGGAGACCATGGTTCTCGCTTTAGAAGGGCAAACCACGGCCTTCCCCTTGTAGATAGAAGACCCACAGCTTGCCCAACTAGGCCGGGAAATCGTATAGACTCAGCAAGTCTAAGGATAATGGGTGGGCAATTTCCAAATAAAGGCAAGGAAGCCACCTGGGAGAAAGAAGGCTAGCCAATAGAGAACGGGGCACCCTGAGCATCTGGAATAGCTTTCTCTTTCATTCACGGGTACGGGTATCCATATCCACCTCTTCTTCATCCTCAAGTTCATTTTTTATAAGGGTAGGATTATTATCAGTATTTTGAATGCTAAGCAACATCTCTCTCAGCATCCTCACAGGTTTTCCTGAGGAAGTAAAGAGAGTAAGAAAGATGCTGCTAATAACGAAGCAGCCTGCTAAAGTTATACATACAACGGAAAACCTTTACCTTCTCCAGGGGTAGTGGAATATATTTGTCTAGAAACTGTGAGTAGTTGCGGGAGGAGCCACTCACTATCCCACGGATAACTGTACTTTGTTTTGAAGAAGTTGTTACTGCAACACCCGAGCCCCAAGGAACGCTTATGCTAATGTTACTGCGCACAAGTAGCAACACATACTCATCACTTATATAGCATAAAGAGAGGTATAGTTAGTAAAATAAAAGGAAAACAGGGATAAATTGTCGGAATACTAATGTATAGCCTCTCTATTGATGACACTTTCGTAAAAGCCAAAGTGCTAGAGTAGAGGGCAGGACCAGCTCTACCAAATCTAGAAGTGGATAGGGTACCAATCTAAAATGTTACAGTAAGAAGTGAAATTGCTACCCGGTTTCACTTTCAGGGTTGGAAACCGTTTTAGGTCCATCCAAACACGGGTGAAAGGGCTAAGAAGAGAGTGGATGAAGAAAAAAGGGTCTTTCCAAGAGTAGATGGAGGTTGCTTTAAAAACGAAGAGTTAATTTCCGGGTCGGGTAGCACAAGTAAATCATCTTGAGTCGGCAACCCGAATTTGAAAATAACGAAAAAAGAGAACCGCAATAGTTGAGAAACCTAAGACATGATAGGTGGTTATGAACCCGACTAGCTGTCTAACAAAAAGGGGATGTACTTGAGCTAGAGTCAAGTTCCAAAAATTAAGAAAATCAACAATTAAGTCGTGTAAGGGAAGAGACACCCTGACTTTAAGGTGTTCCTCGTACATAGTAAAGCAGCCAAAAGGGGGGTATGGCCCTCTCCTGGAGAAGCAGACAAATTAGCTCATACTTATCAGCGATTCTACATACGGTCTTAATATCAGATAAAGATATATTAGTAATGGAATTGGAATAACATATGGCATTAGGTTCTATGTTTCTAACAATTCACATTTGTTGGGATTAATGGTGGAATCTCTAATTAAAATATGTCAATCGAACACTTAGGGAAGATCAGTATAAGGGAAAGTAACCTCTATTGGAGGAAGGTTATACAAGAGAATCGTATCGCACGGAGTAATAACAACATTACCTGCATTGGGAGCCAGGTTAGATTCTGCCTCTGAAAAACCAGAAGGAATACGTCCAAACCTTGGGATTTTTGAAGATGCCATTAGTAGTACATGATGAAAGAATAGATCGGGAATAAACGAAGGGAATCACGAGAATAAGTAAAATAAAGAATATTGAGAGCAGTGAAAAGTGAAACTGAAGTGTATTACCTCACTCTTTTAAGGAAATCCAAGGGATGCACAACGGTCTAATAAATAGACGTGAAGTGTCTGGCAGAAGGAAGTGTGGTTTCAGTCTAAGAGATCGACACGAGATGATGAGACATGGCATAATAGGCTGGGGCCCAGTATGCTTGGAACTATCCAAGATCTAGGTTTGAGTAGAGCAGCCCAGCTTGTGTGGTAAGAAAGGTTGGCAGGTGCTAATATCGGCCTGGGTCGGGGTGCAAGACCCAACCACCAGAATGCGTATGGGTCAAGTGTTAGCAATCCTACATCGAAAGCATAAGGCTAGTTGTTGACAAATGCCACCTATAAAAGGTTCCTCTCTCCTTATTTACTATTCTTGTAATATTGGGCAATTATTACCACTTAAATATTCTCTAATCATTACTTAGATTTGTGGACCCATTACTGACATAGGCATCGAAGTGCCCTTGGGAGTAGATCCCCATCGGTTTCTGACCGCTTATTTGTTGGTCTTGCAGGTTCGGGCCACATGGTAGCCCATTATTCATCATACATCGATTGTTGTTTTAAAGAGTAAAACAATTTTTGAAGGCTAATTGGAAACCTTCCTACCTACGATAATTTACGGACTTTTGATGCTTGTGGTTTGCTCAGAACACTCACATTCTTAATAAAATGGATTCACGAGCACACCCATGTTTTTCATTGTGTATCCTCCCACACACAGATGTTATAAAGTGTATGATTTAGCTACACATATAAGGTGTCAATTAGTAGGGATGTCTTTTTCCATGAGCATACTTTTCCTTTTATGAATTATTCATCTCATGAGCATAATGTTATCCTACCCATCACACCCTCAATTGACTCCTCGAGTTTGCCTCCCTCTAATTCTACTTCCTCCTCATATGCCATTCCTATTTTCTCTTCATCTGATTCTTTGAAATAGAGTACTACCTCTATTCTATCATCTTTTATACAAGATGTTAAATTCTCTGAGTCTTCCACATCAACCCCTTCTCCATAGTACTAATTGCTCCGGTTGATGCTGGACTTTACTTGAATCAACGTAACTACACTCTTGATCTCCTCCAGGAAACAGGACTTATTGGTAGCAGACACACTAATGAACTTCATCTCAAGTTAGACTACACCATTGGGTCTCCCCTTATTGACCCTCAAACCTATCGGTGTCTGGTTAGGAAATTGATTTATCTTACGGTGACCAGACATATATCTCCTTTACAGTCAATGTTTTAAGTCAGTTCACACAAGATCCACGAGCTCCTCATTGACATGTTGTTGAACGTCTTCTTCAATACCTTAAGAATACTAAGGTATCTTCTATTCTTCCAAAAGTTCCTCACATATTGTGGCATATTCTTATTAAAATTAGGTTATTTATCCCATGGCTAGACGATTCACCACTGGGTTTTCCATTCTACCTAGTACAAATCCTATTTCTTGGAAAAGTAAGAAACTATTAACAGTTTCTCGTTCTTTTGCTGAAGCAAGTATCGTGCCATGTCTGTGATTTCTCGAGAATTTCTTTGGTTATTTTCAACTTCTTCGAGATTTTGGGATTCAAGAACGTCTTATTCTATTCCATTGTGATTACCTAGACGTGTGTCATATTGCTGTTAATTTAGTTTTTATGAACAAACTAAGCACATCGAGATTGACGGTCATATTGTTCTTGAACAATTATGCAAATGTGTCATCATTCCTACTACTATCTTATCCTCGAATCAGTTTGCAGATTGTCTCACCAAAGCTCTCCCATATGATTGTATGGCTCATTTATTGTCCAAGCTGGGTGTACGCAATCTTTATACAACCAGTTTGAGGGGAGGGTATTGTTGTGTGTATATATACGTACATATATATATATATGTATATCTATATGTATATATATGCATACATATATATATATATGTAAATACCATATTGCGTTTACATAGAGTTATAGGGGTATATATATGCCATTCTTCTTTATTAGATGTTATTTTATCAAAATGTATAAACACACTCTATATCAATAAACATTTAGTTTTCAATTTTTTTTTTTTGTCTATAACACTTCCTGCTGTCGCCTCCCTCTTCATCTATTAGGTTCCCTCGCAAATCCTTTACTCTAATCCTCTTCATCTATTATATATATACATATATATGTATGTATATCTATATATACATATATATATATATATATATGTAAATACCATAGTGGGTTTACATAGAGTTATAGGGGTATATATATGCCATTCTTCTTTATTAGATGTTATTTTTTATCAAACTGTATAAATACACTCTATATTGCAGGTAATCAATACACATTTAGTGTTCAATTTTTCTGTCTGTAACACTTCCTGTTGTCGCCTACCTCTTCATCTATTAGGTTTCCTTGCAATTCCTTTACTCTAATCACTTCCTCAATCCCTTTAACTATAACTGCAACCAACCAATCCCATCCTCCTCTGTAACTACCGGCTGCTCCTAGTCCCTCTCTTTGGTTTTTCGTCGACTTTATAGCCACTGCCAATTAGAAAAAGAAAGTTTGGATGTAGAAAATAGATTTTTCCTTGATGAGGGAAAGAAATCTCATTTTCTTTAATTTTGCAATGGTTTGTGTGGAATTTATTTTGACGTTTAGGAATAGGAAGAATCATGCAGTTAAAATTCTATACTCTTGGGAGGATATCATATCTGCAAAGAAATCAGCAGAGATTAGTAGGTAGTCAAATTCAGATCAACAAATCAGCAAGGAACTAGGGATAGCAGCAGTACGATTTTTTTCCAATTCCGATAGGCAACTGAATTATTATATGACTGATTATATGACCGACAGTAATTCTGAATGGGTTTGGTATTTACTAGGATCGACCCATACTGAAACTGATAGGTATTGGTAAAAGAGTTTTGCTGATAGAAAATACCAATACCGATTATATATATAATTTAATAAAAAATAATTCTAAACTATGATTTAACAAAAACAAAGACCTATGACTAATTTATTAAAAACATGAAGGACCTATTACTAAATACACCAAACCTTAACAAAACAAACCCTAAAGACATTCTAACACTTTAGTGATTTTCATTCTTGTATATTTTCAGCCCCCTCCCCTCCCCTCCTCTCCACTCTCGATCTCTATAGATTCCATCCTTCCCCCCAAATCATCTCAGAGACATCACTCCAGTGCGGCGGCGCTGTTCTTTTCAAACAAAGACAAGTGCCGCCTTCCTCCGCTCCTCTTCTCTTTTGGTCTCCACTCTCTCTTTCCTCAAAACTTCTCAGCTTTTCTGCATCACTCCCGACTGTTTGAGGCTGCTCACTTCGAACATCTGAAATATTTTTATGTGTTCCCTTTGTGTTTCTTTTTTTTTCTTTTTGGCTGTAGAGGGTGCTGCAGATTGTCCCCTGTAAGATTATCCCCTATAATCTTGAAAATTTTGGGAAAAATGGCTTATTTCTTGACATGATATAGTCTCTAAAGTTTCTTTTGTTGTTATATAGTCCTTATACAATTTATAACAATTCCATAAGGTTGTACTTGTTTTTATGCTTTTTTTCTGTTCACTATGCATTTTGCCCTTTTTGTTCATTCATTTGATTTTACAGTGTGTTGCTTACCGTTTGCATTGGTTTATGAATAGTTAATGTAATTAACAATATTCTTTCAGGTGTGATGTTTGTGGAGATGTGGTGAAGTAGCTAGCAATGAAATGTCCTATTTCATTATTATTATTATATTGTAATAGATTACGTTCGGATTTTGGTTACTTTTGGTAGAATTCATATACTTTTATTCAGATTTTTCTTTTTTTAGTTATTTGTGTATTTTTTTCGGATTTTTTTTAAATAATAATTATATGTAATTTGTGAATTTTTAGATTTTTGTAACATTTTTTTAGGTTAATTTTATTTTTAAATAATAAAAAAATTATAATTTTTTAATCGGTAATCGGTTATTTATTATCAAAAAGTTACTAATCGATAAATAGTGTTCGGAATCAATAAATGATTTGATAATTGATATCGGTAGTAGTATCGACTAATCTATTCGGTAATCGTACCACTGCCATTCCTATAAGGGATCACGCAGAAAGATTGTTGCTGCTAGACCTTGGAATATTGAATTGAAATTTTGATGTAAAAAAATTAATTATAATATTTAAAATTAATTATAATTATGTAATTTTATTCATAATTAATTAACTAATTCTCTCAACAAAAAACTAACTAACTTTTGCGATAAGATATAAGTGTTATTTAACAGTCAATTAGAGGGCATTTTAGACAATTTATAAAACTATTAAGAAAATTTGAATGTTATCTTCGACTAGGTACTCAATTGCAAAATTAAAAGAAGGGATATCTAATAGACAATTACGCTAGACTTCATTCCAGGAAAAAAAAATTATGCTAGACTTTGATGTCTTTCAAATTAACTCTATAATTTATATTAATGGTCGTTTAGATACCAATAGTTATACCTTGCACTTGAGTGCACATTGCAAGGTAGTACTCAAGTGAAGAAAAGACATTATCCTACTAAAATATCAAAAAAGCAAAAAAAATTATCTTTATCTACATCGCAGCGAAAATAAGTTATGCACATGTGCCTAAGATGTTTCATAATTTATGTATTAATGTTCCACCTGTTAGTGACTTGATAGTAAAACCCTTATAGCTAATAAAATATTATTCTTATTTGTCCCTAGTTTATTACATCTTGTAAACTAGTGTGAAGTTGATTGATGGTCAAGTTTTACTGATCATGAATATGAGATATAAAATCAATTCATAATTACATATTGAGAATATTGTATTGGACATGACCCAAAGTGAAGAAGAAATATTGCATGGGTTTAAGTTATAAGTATTTCTTCTCAGTTTTATATTTGGTGTCCTTTGACCTAATGTTTCTAATGTTTCTTGCATGGGGAGAAAATATGTTTTGACATAGTCAAAGATCACTTTTAATTAGGTGATTGGTTGGCTTATTTTCTTGTCATGGCTTGAATATTGGAGATAGTGAAAGGGATTTGTCCTTCTCTTTTTAGAGAGAGATATGCATGGGCCCCTTGATAAGGAAGACTGGAAAATATGCATGGCCATGCTCAAATAAGTATTCATAAGTGTTATTAATATTATTTGTTGGAACCGTCTGCCTGGTGATCAAGTAAATGGTTAATTAAGTTTTATAAGGATGAATTGGTCCATGCCTTATACTTAATTAGGATATCGTGTGACAAAAGGACTAAATATTAAATCTGACGCTAGGTTATTATTGCATTTACTTAACTTGGGTAAGCATAATGTCTTGCTAGAGGCCGCTTATGTTTTATGAATAAATGTCTAGGATATTTTTCATTCACTACCAATGTTAAGTGAACCTACAAGGTCACACGCATAGACGACCTTGTGAGCATAATGTCCACATTCAATGATCTAGATTGTGTCCAGATTCGTTGAACGTATACAAAAGGGGAATCAGATTCCATATTGTATTTTCTGGTAAGTTAATAAGTAATTAATTTTATTTAATCGAATAAATGAAATTAATTACTTAATATTACTCATCCAACCGTTGGATGATTATAGGAATAGACGGACGAGATTAAACTGTCATTAGATGACGTTAGGGTTTTAATATTGACAGCTATAAAAGGTTATGTTAACTTTTTCTTAGCAGCCATCCTTTATCTGATTAAAGAAAAACAAAACCCTAAACCCTAGAACGGCGATATAATATCTAGCCTCCTCTTTCCGAAATACGACCTATTACTAGATAGTCAGGATCAGTTCTGAACAGTTTTCAGAACACAGGAGGGGCTAGCATCCCGATCGCTTGCAAAGGAGTTCGTCGCGTGGATACTAGTAGAGGGCGAAGCGTAAATAGCAGCGCATCCACATCGAACAATCAAAACATTGAGGTAATTTCTATCCAATCGGTTTTTCTAGTATGTGCAGATCCTGTTGGTGGATTTTTGTAGTTTTATTTTATTTTGTTTTTGCCTACGGTCTCCAACGCCACCACATGTGATATGTTAATATTCCACCACAAAAATATGTTGTATGTTTCATCAGTTATATGCAGGTTTGCATGAGTTTTCTGCTAAGTTTGCTAATGTTGTAATGATGGTCCACATATTTTATGTGTTAGTTGTAACCATAACATATAATTTATTATCCACATATACTAAAAATAAAGTACACGACGACTTAATATTTCATGAATAGTTAATTATATAATTATGAAACTATAGTTATATTCTCCTGGAACATTAGTAATTGAAAAATTAAACTACATGTATATTTCCATAGAACATTAGCAATTGAAAATATCAATTATACAGGAAAGACATCATTAATATAAAACAAACTAGTACTGCCATTATGGAACATCAACAATTGAAATATGGAACTATAGTTATATTCCCATGGAACATTAGCAATTTAAATATGGAACTCTGGTGACATGGTACTGATGTTTTGTGAAAATAATACTGATGTTCCATGGATTATGTGTTAATGTTCCATTGGAATATAATACATGTTCCATCAGTTCTATATGGTTTTCATGAGTTTTGTGCTATGCTTGCTTTATCGTACTAATGTTCCATTGTACTATACTACATGTTCCACCAGTTCTCTATATGTTGCCATGAGTTTTGTGCTAGGTTTGTTTTATTATACCAATGTTCCATAGATTATGTGTTAATGTTCCATTGGAACATGTTCCATCAGTTCTTTATAGGTTTCTATGAGTTTTGTGCTAGGTTTGCTTCATTTTACTAATGTTTCATAGACTATATGTTAATCTTTCATTGGAACATAATACATGTTACTTTGATTCTCTGTAGGTTTCATGAGTTTTCCACGTATAACATAGTATAACATAACAACCAAAAACCCCATCAATGGCATAGGAAAAACGATTCTTTCTCCTCATCTTCTCCAACTAACGATTTTTTCATAGTTCTCCCTATATAATGCACTTAATAAGATAAAAAAAAAATCAAATAATATGAAAAGAAGGTTGCTACTACCATTATGGAATATTAGCAATTGAAATATGGAATCCGTAACTCGGTAACGTATAACTTTAACACCCAGAAAAAACATCAATTATACAGGAAAAAAAATTCTTCCTCATTATATCTTCTCCATTAACGATTTCCCATAATTCTCCAAAAATACTTTACACAATACACTGAATAAGATTTAAAAAAATAAAATAACATGAAAACAGAGCTGCTACTGCCATTATGTTCTTCTCATCCCTTGCAAAAAGAATTTCTCCAGATTCCTTCATGGATTAAGAATCAACCAATTAACAAGAAGAAATACCATCGTCGATCAGCCAGAGAACAACAAGAAAACAAAGACTGTGGTGGTTTGATTAGAGATTTCTAAAGAATTTTATAGGGAAGAAGATGAATAACAAAGAAAAAAAGGAGATGAGGGAGACGACACTGAAGAAAAGTAAGATAGGCGTGTGATTGAGAAAGCCTACTAATTCCCAATTTAAGTGGGACGTCGCTGTTTCAGCACTTGGAGTGCACCTTGCAATGCGCACTTGAGTGCATGGTATAATTTACATCCGGACGTAGTGTGGGTATACTTGACTCTCTGACCTGAGGATACGAGCCATCGGGTTAGCATTTGGGCTAGTTTCGGAGTAGAGAAATGGGGAGAAAAGAAATTATTTGGAAAGAAGGGTTGTAGGTTTCTTCTATTTGGGAGTTTTAGAAAGAGTGAAAAGAAAAGAAATAGGATGATGATTCATTCTCTTAAGAGGCCAACTTGTTTCTCTCCACTTATGGAGAGAAACAGATGGATGCCTCCTTTCCTCACTTAAAAAAAAATTTTTTAAAGTGTTTATTTTGCCCCTCAAATGAAGAACAAATTACATTCCGTCAAATGCTATTTTATTTTCATTTAAGGGATATTTTGTCCAAAAACATCTTTCTTTCCCTTCTCTCCAAACTCCCAAATAAAAAAAAAAGGGTAAAAAGTGTCACACACTTGAAATTTTCTGTTTTCTCCATTTTAGCACTCGAACTAAAACTTGTCTATTTTAACACTTCAACTTTAAAAATTTATGAAAGTAAACACTTCTATTAAAACCCACTATTAAATCCTAACAGAAAATATACATACAATACTCAAATAATCTCTTTTACGGGTAGTTTTGGAAGTATACGTCTTTCTCCAATAACAATGTTTGTCTGGTTTTTCCTCACTTTATTAGTTCTTTTTCTTTCTCCTCCTCCAAAAAAAATATACAGGCCACCGATGTGACCCATTTTGGCTAACATCTGTGATATCTCTCGATAGTGTTTATTTGGAGCTTCAAGATCACACCAGAACTCCATACTCCACAAAAGTCACAACTAAGACTTTATATCTTTTGTTGAATATGGATCATGTCAAATAGAAAGAAATTATATTTGGAAGTCAAAAAGCTTTCATTTGATGGAAAGAAGCCATCGCCGAAACTGAGCTCTCAAGGACAAATTTATTTAAAGCTTTTAATTGAAATGTTCTTGTATGGTAGGTCAAGCACGATCCCAAATTTGAAGAGATTTCTTGCACTAAATGGAAGCCATTGAAGATCATTCCCAAATCTTTTGGTGTAGATACATAGAAATCTGGATATATCTTCACTGTTTCGCTTCATATCAAGCAAAATTTCTCTCTATCTATGATATGATCCCGAAGCAAATGAAGCGGTAGTGGTCACAGAAGAATCATTCACAAGATCAAGGACGAAGAAGAGCATAGGATTCACACCTTAAGCAGTTTTACTTCACATAAATTTTTGACAACCTTCCGTTCCAAGAAAAAAGATGAAGTCTTCATAAAATTTCTAGAAGACACTTTAAGGATTATGGAATGCTAAACTATGTTTGAATCGGAGTTTGTTTGTCATCATTAGAGGAACTCAACACATTTGGATTGCATTTCGGTTTTAGCACATTTTCATAAATGAGCCATGACTTGAGCTATAATTATCAAAATGAGATTTCAAGCTTATAAGGAAAGATAAGGAACCAAATACAACTTTGATGAAGACATCAATAACTAAATCAGAAGGAATAAGGTCCAGAAACTTGTCGGATACCGCAAGCCGGACATGGGCAGTTTATGCCCGAATTTAAGGGACAATTTTAATATTTTATTATTATTTTAAGTTTGGTTTTCGTTAATTGAGAGCATGTATTTAAGTGGCCTAGTGTCCATTGTACCCTTAGGACTTGGTTAAATCACTAGGGTTTAGGATGAGGGCATGTGTAGCCTATAAATACATCTTATTGTCATGTAATCCTTAACTTTGGTGAAATGAAAAAAATTGCAGCCTTTGAGTTGAGAGTTTTTCTAGGGTTTTAGGAGTCTCTTCTTCTCTTTTCTAGAGTTGATCATTCTAGCAAGGTTTGAAAACTAGAGCCTTGAATTGAATTCAAGGGTTCTTTGATCGTCTAATTCTTATATTCAAGAGGTGGTCCTAGTCTATAAGTCCCTAGAGTGTCAAAGAGAGGGGGTGAATTGGACTAAACAAAAAATTTAAAAACTGTGATTATAAACTATAAATTTTTGTTTCGATTATTTTAAATAACTAGCTCAATATCTCAATGGCTTTCAGATTATCAGTTTCATTCTTCTTGAATGCCATTAGCTTGACTTCAGAAGATTGATTCAGATTTGTTTGAGAAGTGCAGTAAACATAAACAAATTTGTAGAAATGTAAAAGATAGAAACTAAAGAACACAAACAAGTTTATAGTGGTTCGGCTAGTTACATCCACTTTCTTCAAGATCACTCTCTCTTGAAGATTCCACTAGAAGCAACCAATTTTGATCAGGGTGAGATTAAGCCCTTACAAACACTAGATTTTCTTAGTCTAGTAACTAAATGTTTTCTTGTCCCAAAGAAAATTCAACTGCATTTTTGACATGGACCTCGCAACCCAACATCAATTTTTGTTAAGAAACTTGATAAACCAAAAAAAAAAATGAAAAAGAATGTAGAAGATCATGCTTTAAACATCAGGAAACATTTCTACTTCAAACTTTCAGAAATCTTTTCTCCCTTTCTTCTTTATTAGGTACACTCTCCTTGAGGGTCTTGAACAATGCTTGAGAATTCAGAAAATAATGCACACTTCTCTTCAAATTTTTCTTGCTTTATATACTTGTTAGAATTTATGCATTTCTGTCACTGCTCGTTCCTTATGCTGCTGCAACCACTTTTTCATACCCCATTTTCTCTGCTTTTCTTTTCACCAACAAATAGCTGCCTTTGTAGCGAATTCCTGAAACGGTAATAAAACAAATAAAAATAAATGAATCATATAAAATTGCTATTTATTAACCATTTCAGAATATTCTCTTTGATCTAGTCCACTAATTTTCTTCTATCTGGCATCTTAAAAGTTGTAAAGGATATGTACTGGTCCTCCAAATCTCCAGCTAAGCATTCTCTCATTTAGTAGCTCCAAAGATCAAAACAATTGTTAACTTAAGAAATAAGTAAAGCTAACTTTTGTTACTCATCAAAAGCAATTAGGCTAATGATTCTTTGAGCCAACATAGTCTAATTGCTTTTTTTTTTTTTTTTATAGTGTTAGGAAGGTGTTGAACTTAATATACCTAATGTTTTCCTAACCTTTAGGGGAAGGTTCGGACTTCTCTTCAAAAGGTTCAAAGTCTGATATACCTTGGGTTGTTTGTTGGAGCAAAGGAAAAAAGACCTCATCAAGGAGGCAATCTTGGAAGTCGATTGAATTTTTCAACAAAGCTAAGGAGGATTCATATCATTTGGTATCAGAGCAAGCTCCTTATGAGGTGATTTTTTATGTTTATGAATCAATTGATTGAAGTTGCAAAGAAATTTGAAAGAAAACAATGAAATTTCAAAATTCTCAGGTAGAACAGTTTTATTAAAGAAAGCCTCGAAAATCATATCAAATGAAATTTTTTTGTGAAATTTGTCTGCTTTTAAACCATGATGGGTTGTAAAGGTTTTCCTGCAAATTTGAATTATTTGGAGCTATATAGAATAAGTTATGGGCGAAATGGTGAAGGGTGGTAGTGACCCCCTGTTTTCTGGAATTTGTTTGTGTACTCTTGAAATTCTTGTTTCCTATCTTAAATTCTCATTGATTTTGAACTTGCTATCTTCATTACCTATTTCCTTATTGTGTTTTCTGTTTTTCTTGTATTGATGATCAATTTTCTTGACTCCAATCCCTTGAAATTGTCTTTAAAAATCTTTGTCTAACAAGTGTTTGACAAAATGCCTCTTAGCTCTTTGACTTCTTGTATTTGGGGTTTCTTGTGTTAAGTCTTGCTTGTGTGATTCCTTGGGAATTTTTCGAAGAACTTGAGACACTAAAGAACCTTAGAAGATGAGAAATTAATAAAAGGCAAGAGGGTGAGCTTATCTTATGAAAAGCCGAAAAGAGTGCTAAACACGAGTGTTAAGTGATCATCTTCAAGAGTGGATACATTAAGGGAGTGGTAAGGGCCATTATTTCTTCTTCTGACATTTGTTTTACAGGTTTTAAATGTTTTAAAATGTATCGAGGAGGAAGAAATTATGGGGGATTTGAAGGATACAATGTTAGTTATAACTATGGTGGCTGTAGCTATAGGAGAAATGTTTATGAAGGTAGTAAATATGTGGAGAAATGAAATATGCGGCCTCCTAGTTATAATATATTGAAATTACCCCTTATGCTTGGAGTATTTGATCCGGAAGAATACCTAGATTGGAAGGAAGAGTTGAAGCCTTGTTCTATGCCTATGGAATATTTGAAGAAGACAAGGTTAAACTAATCATAGAGTCCTTTACTTTATTGGTCCTAACTTGATGGAAATATATTCGTGAACATAGGTGGAGAAATGGGAGAACACCTATCATATCTTGGAATCGTTGAAGCGTTTTAAAGGATAAATTTGAGATTCTTGACTATGGAGAAGTAGAAACATCCATTGGTGAATTTTGTGATCTTTTGTGCAAGAAAGTGACTATGTTTATATGGAGGATAAATATGAAGAAGGATCCTTTGGGAGAAGATACCATGAGATGTTAAAAAGGGAGCAAATTAAGAAAGCATCAAGTGTTGAAGAATCTTCTAGAGACATTGAACTTCCACAAGCTAAAATCGAAATTGAAGGAAGTGTGGAAATGCATGTTGAAGAAGAAATGTCTAAAGAGGATTCTTGCGATTCCATGAGTGACATGAGCTTTGAAAAAGAGGAGAACATTGATATTGAAAGAAAAGATAGAGTGGAAGAAAAAGAGAGATTAATTGAAAATTCAAGTTTCTTTTATTCCATTTCTTCTTAAGGTGAAAAGTGTGAAAAAGATATGCTCTAAAGAAGAAGAGAATGATCTTGAGAAAAATGAGAGAGCAAAATAAAATGAGAAATTAGAAGAGGAAACATACTTCCTTGACTCCATTGCTATTATATTTGAAGTGTGTGAAAAGGTTGAGAGCTTAGAAAGAAAAATTGAGAGTGCAGATCTTGAAAACACTAGTGAGGAATTAAAATATAAGGAGTGTGAGGTTCCACTTGTGCTTGAACAATCCTTGAACTCACTTCATAGTGAGGATGATTTTTCTTCTACTCACACTAACCATTGTTTCTCTAGGGTTTTTTTATTTTAGAAGAATTTTGGAGTTTCAAACAAGGATGAAGGAAGTTTTGGCTATGATATCTCCATAACAATAAGTCTCTTTCCGTCCACTTCTTGCTATTATTTTGATTTCTTTTTCAAAGAAACTAACATGCGATCTTTTGATCTTTTGGATAATAGGACTCTTTTACAAGAACTTTGCTCCTCATGGACCATTCTAGGATGAAATTATGCCATAGAGTTTGGTACCTTAGCTTGTGGAGTTTCTAACTATGGAGTTGAAGACCAAGGAAAGAGTGGTGGAAAAGGGGTGTTTCTAAGCCAAGAAAAATCTTCAATAAGCTTTCTTAAATCCATATCCTTATTACCTTGAATTTTATTGAAGGAGTTGAAGTTATTCTTAAATGGTTGTGCTTTTCACGAGATCTTAGTTGGAGGTTTATGTGCTATGTTTCAAATTTGTGATCTATGCCTTATTGATGTTCACTTGTCTAAATGTTTGTCTTCTCATAACTCTCTTCGGAATCAATTTTGACTAGAGATGATAAACTTGAACAATCTTGTTTTGATCTTAAAGTGTTGGCATGATATTCTTGACATTGATTCTATGGTAGGTGATTCTTTTCCTTCCTGGGCACCTATGTGGACATGATTCCTAACTTTCTTGATTCATTTGTTGGAAATTTTCTTGTTAAGAAGTTGAAGGGTAAATGTGTTCTTTGATCGAAGATCTTCTTGATAAGTCTAGAAGGAGAATTGTTGAAAGATGTTCTTATATGATACTCTTAACTTTTATGATTTCCCTTAATGGAATTGCTCCTTTCGAAAACCATTTCTTGAATGTAAAGGTTCAACTTGAAAATCCTTGTGATAACCATAACTTCCTAATTGGATTGGAAGTTTTGAAAGCTTTTCTTGATTTAGAATATTCTTGATTTTCAATTCTACCATTTGCATTTCAAGGAGTCTATGTTTTTTTGTTAATTTGTGAATACAAGAAGAAAGATGGTTTTGGAGTACCTAAAGTTTGTCAAGTTTTTGTGAAAACCATTTTGAGAAAAGATTTTGTGGAACTACTTTTGAAGAATTTTGTTGAGAAACATCTTTGTTATTTTAAATTTTCATTGAAATTCATTTGAAAGATTTTTTCTAGATGGATTATTAGTTTCGAA
This sequence comes from Catharanthus roseus, assembly GCA_028651295.1. Classification (NCBI taxonomy): domain Eukaryota; kingdom Viridiplantae; phylum Streptophyta; class Magnoliopsida; order Gentianales; family Apocynaceae; genus Catharanthus; species Catharanthus roseus. Next base: position 2,183,305 of record JAPQWS010000140.1, on the reverse strand, counting down.
TAAGAACTCATTTGTTATTTCTATGAAACATGAATTTAGTGGTACCTTGTTGTATCACTTACCTTTTAAAGAGTTCTTGAAGAAATTTGTATGTGAAGAAAAAATTGGAAAGTCTTTTGAAAATAATCAATCTTATACTTTCTTTGATGAATTCTTTGTTTTCATGTCAAAATCCTCATGGAAAAAAGGTCTTTTGAATTTGGTCTTGGATAACTTTTATATTTTCAAATCGATTCTTGGTCTTTATGTGGATAGCATTCTTGAACTTTCTTTTGGTTTTGCTAGACCCTGTGAATTGAAGAGTTCTTGGAATTCTAAGAAGAATTTTGATTTCATGAGGTTTCATTATGTTGTCATCCATGATTCTTTCTGAAAAGGCTTGGAAAATGAAAGTTTGAACTTCGATTCCTTTTAAAGAGATGAAGTATTGTTATATTTTGGGAATTCATGGATGGGTTCTAGGATTTGAAAAGGATGAAAGATTTCAATTTCATTAATTATTTAAGGATTGTAGTTTTAAAGCTTGCTTTGAAACAATTTTAAGAAGTGTGTTCTTTAGAAGTTGTTTCTTGAAACTTTTTTCTAAAATTCTTAAAGAAACTCTTATTGCTTGGAATGTTGAAAGTCTGCATAACTTCTTGTTGTTGGCTAAGCAATCTTTTCAAAACTTGAATTTTAAATATCATCGACCATTCAAAGAAGTTTTGAGCGTTAAAGTTATTGATTGGATGCATTTACATAATTTTCTTGTTCTTCTTGGTGCTCTTTTAAAAAGAACTCATGTAAAGTGTGCACAGTATGTGCTTATATCTTCCTTGCATGAACATTTCTTGAACTTCTATGTTTATACTTCTTTTGAGTTTTCTACACCTTTCGAGGAAGATTTCATTTCTAACTTATTTGGTGCTTGGAAGGTTGATAAACAATTGTGAAGCATTAGATGATCATTCTTGTCAAGCTCTTGAGTGGACTATTGAAAATATACTTGGCTTTGATCCTTGTGTTGCATTCAATTGTTATATCATCTCTAATGTAGCCCGCTTGTATCGAATCCTTTTGAAGAGAGAAGGTATGATATGATCCCGGAAGCAAATGAAGCGATAGTGGTCACAGAAGGATCATTCACAATTCAAGGGCAAAGAAGAGCATATGATTCACACCTTAAACATTTTTACTGCACATAAATTTTTTACAACCTTCTATTCCAAGAAAAAAAGATGAAGTCTTCATAAAATTTATAGAAGACACCTTAAGGATTATGGAATGCTAAAGTATGTTTGAATCAAAGTTTGTTTGTTATATCAAATTATTAGAGGAACTCACCACATTTGGATTGCGTTATGGTTTTGGCACATTTTCATAAATGAGCAATGAATTGAGCTATACTTATCCAAATGAGATGATTCAAGCTTATTTGGAAAGATAAGGGAACCAGCTATAACTTTGATGAAGATATCAAGAACTAAATCAGAAGGCATAAGGTCCAAAAACTTGTCGGATACAGCAAGCCGGACATGGCAGTTTCTGCCTAACTTTAAGGGACAGTTTTAATGTTTTATTATAATTTTAATTTTTGTTTTCTTTAATTGAGAGTATGGAATTAAGTGGCCTAATGCCCATTATACCCTTAGGACTTGGTTAAATCACTAGGGTTTAGGATGAGGGCTTGTGTAGCTTATAAATACATCTTATTGTCATGTAATCCTTAACTTTTGTGAAATGAAAAAAATTGCAGCCTTTAAGTTGAGGGTTTTCTTAAGGTTTTAGGAGTCTCTTCTTCTTCTCTTTTCTTCTAGGATTGATCATCCTAACAAGGTTTCAAAACCAGAGCTTGGAATTAAAATTCAAGGGTTCTTTGATCATCTAATTCCTATATTCAAGAGGTTGTCCTAGTCTATTAGGATTGTTGCTTTAGTTGGGTCTCTTTTACAGTGTTAGAAAGGTGTTGGGTTTAATGTACTCAATGTTGTCCTAATCTTTAGGGGAAGGGTTGGAGTTCTCTTCAAAAGGTTCAAGATTCGATACACCTTGGGTTGTTTGTTGGAGCAAAGGCAAAAAGACCTCATCAAGGAGGCAATCTTGGGCATTGATTGAATTCTTCAGCGAAGGTAAGGAGGATTCATATCAATCTATCTCTTCCATCACTAAATTTCATTAGATCTAAACTCTTGTTGAGAATTTTTAAAGATTTGATAGGTTGATATGGTTTTTCCGGAAAACATTGTTAGATATAGGTTCCTTAGGTTGATAGAAAGTATTCCTAAATGATAATTTTTTGTTGGGAGTTGGCGATCGGAGGTAGCAGATGCAAGGTACACAAAGGTAGTGTTTTACAAACATTTTCACCCCTTTAGAGAAGAAGAAATGTGGAGCTTGAAAAAAAAACTCTGGCACATAGGTAGCTATTTGTTGCAAAGTTTGGATGGTAGGTGGTGGCTCCGTTTGATGCTCTTCGTCCAAGTGATCCTCACAGGCATGGTAAAACTCTGTTTGGTCCATTGTTAGTTGTTTAAGGACTGTACCCCAACAGGAGGTAGGAGACAAATGAGGTGGAGATTAGGGTTTGAAAGAACTAACTCTTATATTTTTTACTTTGACCTAATTACCCTTGGTCAATTAGATTTAACAGTGAAATAAGACAAAAGTGTTAAATTAAATAAGTTTCTAAAGTTAAAGGGTTAAAATAGACAAATTTTTAATACGAGTGCTAAAATAGAAAAAATGGGGAAATTCAGTAGCACTTTTTAACCCTAAAAAAATAACTTTCTTTTCATTTCAATTTCAAAACTCTCAAAGGAACAAATCATTCACTTTCTCTTATCTTCTCTCTTAACTTAAAATTTCTCTTCTTTTCTTTTCTCTCCTAAATTTTCAAACTGGCGCTCTTAACTTAAAATTTCTCTTCTTTTCTTTTCTCTCCTAAATTTTCAAACTAGCGCTAGTTTGAAAATTTAGGAGAGAAAAGAAAAGAAGAGAAATTTTAAGTTAAGAGAGAAGAGAAGAGAAGATAAGAGAAAATGAATGATTTAGTTCAAACATTGTTTGAAAGTTTTGAATTTAAAAAAAAAAAAAAAGAAGGTGATCTTCTGATTTGGGAGTTTGGAGAAAAATGAAAGAAAATATGACTATTAACAAAATAATCCTTAAGTAAACAATTCACATTTGATATGGATGTAACTTATTATTGCTTCCCAAGATAAAACAGATAATAAAATTTTTTTAAAAGCCACACGATCTTTCTGTTTCTATCTAGAGAAACAATTTGGCTTGTTAAAGTGTGCCCCCATCATCTCCATTCTCTTCTTTTCTCTCCGTTTAAAACTCCCAAACTATAATAAGTTGAAGCCCTTCTCTCCAAATCCCTTCTCTTCCTCCGATTCTCAACTACCAAACTAGCCCTTATCCCTAATCCCCTCTGACGACTGACTTATAGAGTACCGTCTCCCGTTACCAGACTTGCCGGAGGCCGACCCACCTGCTCGCTGCAAAGCCGGCCCTCGATCGCTGCAGTCAGGACTCGGCATACGGCAATCCAGTTCCAGCCAGGACCAACACGGCTACACTGAAAGTCCAGCCAGCCACACCACCCGCCAGCAGCGCTGCAGCAGTGCGGTGCCGACCATCCAGAAGTCAGGTAAATTAGGTAATCGTTGGGTCTTCTTCATTTGCAGCTTTGAATCAGAATTGTAGAATGTGTGATTTGAGCTAAAATATATGATTCAAAATTGTAGAAGAGAAGTGCTCAAATGTTAAAATTCTTTGCTGTTTCTTCTGAGCTTGGTCTTTAGCTCTTATACTTTACATGAGTGGTTGACGACTGTTGCTTAAACTGAGATTTGTAATTGTTGCCGCCTTCTATGGAATATAACGAATAATCTCCTGTTCTGTTTCTTTCCTGAGAAATTAGGATTTACAATGTTTCACATTAAAAAAGGAGGGGGGAGGGGGGGCGTGATCCCGCTGCCCTAGTCGAATGTTAAACTGACGGCTTCTCTTCTCTTCTCCCTTGCATTTTTCTCGAGCATGAAGCCTTCCCTTAGTTTAAAAATCTGTCTATGACAAAGAAATCTCTTCAGTGTCATATATAAGGGACCGGCCTATCTCAACTCTTTCTTTTCCCGCTAATGGCTTTCTTTATTACTGCTTCTGGTTCTGGAATTTTCTTCAAACAGTGAAAGTGTTTCCTTTTATTCCTCATACCTGAACCTCAGTTTGCTTGCTGCCGTCGAGGGATAGAACTCTCGATTCATTTAGGTTATACATCCGAACGAGAAAAGCAGAATATAAGCAGACTAAGAAGGTTATCTGGATCTTGCACTTTCCACTAGCCTAGTGAGAGGCTGACTAAAAGAACACAGGGAAAATATGGTGGTTGAAACATAGAGAACTTTTCCTATGTCTTATCGATTGGAATGTGGAACCATAAACCCAACTGTGTATTGACAGGCTGCTGCTGTGCTTGATTGAGGGATGTGGTGAGTAGAACTTGGGACTTTGTTTATATTGATTGGAGCAGCACAAAATGGCAGAGTGAGGAGAAGAGGATATGCCTAAGGATGCAAAGATTGTAAAAAGTCTGCTAAAATCAATGGGCGTGGAGGATTACGAACCCCGTGTCGCACACCAATTTTTGGAGCTGTGGTGTAGGTATGTTGTGGATGTGTTGATAGATGCACATGTCTACTCACAACATGCTGGTAAAAGTGCAATTGATTCTGAGGATGTCAATCTTGCTATTCAGTCCAAAGTCAATTTCAGCTTCTCACAACCTCCTCCAAGAGAGGTATTTAGGGTTATGAAGTATCCCTCTACTTGATTAATTTAACTGCTCTTTGATTCTCTTTATCTGTTCAAGAGATGCAAATTACTGTTTAGTTCTCTTTTCTGTTTAAGGGACTGCAAATTTTTTATTTTATAATCTAGGTTAATTCAAGTTCAAACATTTTGCTCCACTGTATCCGTTTGATTACAAGACATGGTTGAAATTTGATGCAGAGCTCCCGCTGGGATAGACAATGTAGGCTAAGCTTTAAGTAGGTATTGATTTACCCTACGACGTGATATTTAACAAGCTTTTGTTACTCAGGTATTACTGGAGTTAGCTAGGAAACGAAACAAGATCCCACTTCCAAAGTCAATTTCTGCGCCTGGAATTGAACTCCCTCCGGAACAGCATACTTTGATCGGCCCTAATTACCAACTTGCTATCCTTAAGAAACGAACTCACCGAGCAATTAAAGAATCAGGGGAGGATGAGGAGGCCGCTGACCCTACTCCCACCCCTAACCCACCGCAAGAGCTGAGGACAGATACATCATCACAAGGCACTCCACAGCAGGTGTCTTTTCCCTTGGGATCAAAAAGATCAAGATGACGAGAGAGCCTGCAATGATTTCCGGGTTTATTATTTTTTCCGTTGTTCATGTATATTAGCACTCATTGAAGAAAGCTTTTAACAATGTATTTTTGCGATCTTTGCTGTACAATTATTTTCGCTATTGATGTAGAGTATTTGACAAGATCGACAATTAACTTGTACACCCCTTTTTATTTTATGAAGCCCTGAAAAAAAGACAGACTCTAGTTGGCTTGAGAATTAAACAATTGAATTTTGCAGTGAACTTTTTCTTTGGTGTCATAGCAGTGGAGTTTTTGATGTCATTGCAGTGAATTTTCGCATATGATTCTGCAGTTGAGATTCTATGTTCTAAACGATTGACAAAAAACTAAGTACTTAAGAACTACCAGAAAAGAACATCTACCTTGCACAGCTCACCAGCGTAGATAGAATCTTAAATTATTTATGGCGATCTCTTTCAAGAAATCCTCACAGAATGGCTTCACGATCGTAACGTGACATATTTGGAGAATGAACCATTCTGAGATGCTTCGTCTCCTCGTCTAATGCAGAAAGAATCAGGCCATTCAAAGATTGAGACACCATCTCTTACTTAGAATCTTCAGGACATCATCAATAATGGTATAATAAGGCAGCTATTAAATGCTTTTAATTGGTAATGATGGAACTTAAAAAGGGAAATTAAAGTGAATAAATCTTAAGAATTAAACATTACTTAACAATTTGGAATAAAGAATTAAAATATGTACGTGTAATCAGGGATTATATCTATAGTCATACTATAATAAATGTATTTATTAAACAACTCATCATATTTTTGCAATACAACCCATAGGTTTTTATATATTTATGAAGAGACTTCACACTTTTATTAAGATCATAACATTTATATAAATATAGATTACCTTAAATGGGTCTCAAAATATATATAATAACAAATATATAATTAAAGTAAGTAATACATATACGTTTACATGCCCAAATGCTGTACAAGTGAGTGTGCACATGAATTAAGTCAAAAAATCTAAGAATCTCCAACTTGGACTAATATTTATGTATGCACTTGTCCAAACAATTATGTGAATGTCACTATAATAGCTATCGTACTTTAATTTGTCATCTTAAATCAACTTTATACATTAAATTTATTAATACGTAGATCAAAGAGACTTTCACTACATTAAAAGAACAGCTAAACCCATCATTGTCGCATGCATTAATTCAACTAAACAACCGGAGTTGAGTGTGGATGTGTAACATGGAAATTACATTTGCATGTAATATACACATGTCTATTTCCAATTGTTCCAACAAAATTAGATCACTGTAACGTATATACAGGAAATGAACAACTCAACAACATAATCTCAATAAGTAAATGGTAGAAAAGTATTGTGTCATGCTGACAATAATAAATAAATAAAGTATGTGCATAAATAAATAAATGTATATACATATATATATATATATACATATTCTCACTGAATTTAGACACCATCTAAAGATACAACGCCAAATGGCTAGTATGTTATGTAAAGACTTTCGGTGTCAATACTTTAGTCAACGAATCCACAAGCATAGAGCCTAATCCAATAAGCTCAATATTAACTATACCATTCTGAGCTCGCTTTTTTATAAATAGAAACTTGAGGTCTATATACTTAGATTTTGCCAAGCTCCTATTATTATTAGAATAGTAGACTGCAGCTTTATTATCACAATGGAGAATGACTAGAGAAGAACTATATGAATAGGTAAAAAAACTCGATAGTCCTTGTCTGGACATAGGAGTCACAACCAGTCGGGAAGAGGACAGATCAACAACAGAACTACTATCTACTAGTTGTGATGTGAACCGGTTAGACATGCAAGAACATCAAGGAGTTGTGACAAGAGCCAATGCAAAACAACTAAACAGTCACAAGGATCAAAGTGAGCAAGAGAAGTTTCAAGGCTTAAATTTTGACGTCCAAGATATTATGAGGCTTAAATTTTGATGTCCAAGACTTTATGGGGCAATATCCTAAATTTTTTAATAAGTTAGAAATTGAAAATTTACCTTAGTAAATGGTTGGAAGTCCTTTTGCCCAAGCTGAAAAATTGCTTCCTATTTTTGGCCATATGTTGACTAGTGCTTTAGAATAGTCCAAATGTAATTAAAACACCTCTATTTTCTTATCAAGTGTATGTATAAGTTATATCTATCCTTTGGGCTGAAAATATGAGAGGAAAAAATTCCTATTTTCTCCCTCAAGTCTCTATAAATATGTAGTCTTCCATTTTGAAGAAGCTAATCGAGAAATTTTTCAAGACAAAGGTTCTTCTCTTAGTATTCTTAGTTCTTAGCTTAGTTTTTCTATCTTCTTCAAGGGTGACCTTCCTTGAAAGAAAAATTACTTTGAAGACTAGTTGAAAGTTCCAAGAGCTTCAAGGTTGATCGTAAAAAATTCCTTTATACTAGTTACTACACTCTTGTAGAATTCTAGTCTTGAGGCCTTCTTGTTTCATTGAGATCTAAGGTTCAAAATACCTTAGGTTTCTTGAAATTTAAAGAAAAGATTTTGTTTAAACCTTCTTGAGGTCTTGGATTTAATATATCCAAGGTTGCTAGAAGTTTAACATTTTCAAGTCTTTTCAAAGGCACTTTCTCTCTTCTACTTGTTACACTTGTTTTGTTTGTTCTCTCCCTCACTTCTTTTGGATGAAATTTTATGCTCTTGAAGATCATTCCACATCATTTGGTATCAGAATTACCTTCAAGTAAGTGTTTTTGAGATATCTTATGTACAAAATACAAGACAAAAGAGAAAAGAGACAAGATTGCTGGAATCACAAAAATAGAATGCTTGAACGACCTGGAATATGATTAGAACTTTGCAATATTTTTTACATGGAGTTATATTACATTGAACTAGGAAACAAATGAAACAAGTCTCATCTAATTTGGACTTCATTTGATTTCTCAAAATAGTCAAAACTTGAAGGTGTACCTGGCTTTTCCGCAAACAAAAAGTACTGAAATGATCTGAGCATATCTTCTTTTTTACTAATCCTTTTTCTTTGATTCTTGAGCCTAAACTCAAGAATTTTGAGTGAGGATTCTTTCTAAATAAACCTCATTCAATTTAGACTTGTGGTTCAATACCAGTTTGCAAAACAAACCGAGTATACCATCTACTCTGCTTGTTGTGTATTCTTTTGTGTTCTTGAAGTATCCTAGCTTTGTGTTTGTATTTGTTCGAATTTCTTTCCTTTTTCAGTACTTATTTCTTCATTTGGTCAATGTACCATTATTGACTCAAATGCTCTTGGAAATGTTGTTGAACTTCCTTAAAATGAATGGATGACTCAATATCATTTTCCTTGCTTCTCATATTTCTCAACTAGTTTTTGTTTGTAATGAGATGAGGAATATTAGAAGGGATGTCACTAATCTCTCTAATCAACAAAGGGAGGTTAGTCCTTATGTTAGTCTCAATGCTACTACCCCAAGGAGAAATGGACCATTCAATTGCTCTGAGACAACCGAGTTCTACCAACCTCCACATTTTAATGAAGAACTTCACCCACCTCCTTACGGTGGAAGAAGAGGCGGTTTTGGAGGAAGAGGCATGCCTAGACACTTTGAAGAAGTTCCAAGACCACAAGTTAGGCATGGAGAGCCATTATACGATGATCATGAACATGTTCCATTTGTTACCAACCATGAAAGAGACCAAGGTGACCAAACCTTGGAGCGAATGAAGTGGAAGCTCCCTAGTTTTAAGGGTGAGAGCTAACATTTTTTTAGATTGGGAGAGGCAAGTAGAAAACATGTTTATGTTGAAAATTTGTAATGAGTTCTTAAAAGCTAGACTTGTAATAGCCGAATTTTCCGGCTATGCTTTACATTGGTGGGAAAGGGTAGTAAACCAAAGAGTTAGAAGTGGTAGACCACCGGTTGATACTTGGAGAGAGTTAAAAGCTTTGATGAGAGAAAGATTTGCGCCCGAGCACTACTATAGAGAGCTTCATTATAAGCTCATGACTTTAAAACAAGGTGCAAAATGTGTAGAAGAGTATAGACAAGAGCTTGAGCTCTACATCTTGAGGTTGAACTTGGAAGAAGACAAGGATGCTTCAATGGCAAGGTTCCTTAGTGGTCTCAATAGGGAGATAGCCAACCAACTTGAGTTGTATCCACATACAACTTATGAAGACATGTGCCACCTTGCCAACAAGATCGAATCACAAAGGAAAAGAAGTGGGATGATGCGATCCTCATTTCCAACCAAAGACAAGTTGCAACAACAAAACCACCTACTTCCAACTTCAAGCCATGGCCAAAAAAGGAGGCTTCTAGAGGTACTTTCCAACTTCCAACCATTCCAAAGATGGAAGAGAGAGGTAAAAACATTTCTAACCCTCCTAAGTGCTTTAAATGTAATGGTGCAGGACACTATGCGAGTAGTTGTCCGACAAAGAGAGCTTTGATCTTCAGGGAGGATTTGAATGGTTAGATTGAGAAGGAGGAGGATGAAAGTGGCAAATATGTTGAGGGTGAAGAAAATGGTGAGGATGATGAACATGTTGATTTGAACCCTTTAGAAAGTGATGATGATGTCTTGAGCTTAGTTACCATAAGAGCACTAAGTACTCAAGCTTTTGATGATAACATGATTGAACAAAGAGAAAACATCTTCCATTCTGAATGTAAAGTTGAGGGAAGGATTGCCAACCTTATCATTGATAGTGGTAGTTGTGTAAATGTGGCTAGTGCTTATCTTGTTGAGAAGTTGAAACTACCTACTACAAAACATGATAAACCCTACAAACTCCATTGGCTAAATGATAGTGGATGGTTATGCCCTTTAGATTAACTAATGCTCTTAGTACATTTATGAGATTAATGAATCATGTGTTGAGGATTTTATTGGGAAATTTGTTGTTGTATACTTTGATGATATTTTGGTCTATAGCAAGACATATGAAATGCATGTTCAACATCTTAGGGAAGTGCTAAATGTCTTGAGAATTGAAAAACTTTTTGCTAACCTTGACAAATGTGAGTTCTGTTTGGAGAAAGTTACATTTTTAGGTTATGTGGTGAGCTCACAAGGACTTCAAGTAGATGAAGGTAAGGTCCAAGCAATTAAGGAATGGCCAACACTAAGAAACGTATCAGAAGTGAGGAGTTTCCATGGCCTAGCAAGTTTTTATAGGCGGTTCATCAAAAATTTCAGCACACTTGCTAGCCCTTTGACCGATGTGATCAAGAAAACCGAAGGATTTAAGTGGGAAACAAAGCAAGAACAAGCATTTCAATTGTTGAAGGAAAAGTGGTGTAGTGCACCTCTTTTGTCACTACCAAACTTTGAGAAAACTTTTGAGGTGGAGTGTGATGCATCCGGTATTGGTATAGGTGGTGTACTTATGCAAGATGGAAAGCCCTTGGCATATTTTAGTGAAACACTTAATGGGGCAGCCGTGAGGTACTCAACTTATGACAAGGAGCTTTATGCTTTAATAAGAACATTAAAGCATTGGCAACACTGCCTATAGCCAAAGGAGTTTGTTGTGCACACCGATCATGAGGCTTTGAAGTTTCTCAAGGGCCAACATAAACTCAATAAGAGACATGCAAGATGGATGGAGTTCATTGAAACATTTTCATATGTCATCCGTTACAAGAAAGGTAAGGAGAATGTGGTGGCCGATGCTTTATCTAGAAGGTATACTCTCTTATCCACCCTTCAAACAAAAAATTTAGGTGTTGAAATGCTTAAAGAAATGTATTCTAGTGATCATGACTTTAAGGAAATTTTTGAGAAATGCTTGGTAGCACCTTTTGGAAAATATTTTTTGCATGAAGGATTTCTTCATTGTGAAGGTAGATTGTGCATACCATCTTGTTCTATTAGAATTCTACTTGTCAAATAAGCACATTGTGGGGTGTTTAATGGGACATTTTGGTGTCACTAAAACCTATGAAATTCTTCATGAACATTTTTTTTGGCCACATTTAAAAAGAGATGTAGAAAGATTTGTAGGAAGTTGTATTGAATGCAAGAGAGCTAAATCTAGAACTCTTCCACATGGACTTTACACGCCATTAGAAGTTCCTAAAGAACCTTGGGTTGATATTTCTATGGATTTTATTCTTTGTTTACCTAGGACCTCTAGAGGTAAGGATTCTATTTTTGTTGTTGTGGATAGGTTCTCTAAAATGGCACACTTTATTCCTTGTAGGAAATCCGATGATGCTAGTCATGTAGCTAGCTTGTTCTTTACTTGGATAGTTAGATTCTATGGAATTCCAAGGTCTATTGTGTCGGATAGGGATACCAAATTCTTGAGCCATTTTTGGAGAGTTCTTTGGAAGGAGCTTGGTACTAACTTGCTTTATTCTACAGCTTGCCATCCACAAACGGATGGACAAACCGAAGCGGTAAATAGAACAATTAGCCAACTTCTAAGGGCTATTTTGAAGAACAAATTGAGGCAATGAGAGGAGCGTTTGCCACACATTGAATTTGCTTATAATAGGTCACCTCACTCTTCTCATTCTCCATTTCAAGTTGTCTATGGCTTTAACCCTCTAACTCCCTTTGATTTGGTTCCTTTGCCTATAGATCAAGCATTAAGCAAGAATGCAAGCAAGAAGGCTGATTTTGTGAAAGCAATTCATGCAAAGGTCCATGAAGCCATTGTCAACTCCAACAAAAAGCTTGTAGAGAAAAGAAATGTGGGGAAGAAAAGTGGTATTCAAACCCGGTGATTGGGTTTGGGTGTATTTTAGAATGGAAAGATTTCCCCAACAAAGAAAGTCTAAGCTTGATGATAGGGGAGATGGGCCTTTTCAAATCCTTGAGAAAATTAATGACAATGCCTATAAAGTTGATTTTCCGAGACATTATAATGTTTGTGCCACTTTCAATGTTTCCGATCTCTCTTTATTTGATATAGGTGATGGAGATTTGAGGACGAATCCTTTTCAAGAGGGGGGAGGATGATATGAACCGGTTATATATGCAAGAACATCAAGGAGTTGTGACAAGAGCCAACGCAAAACAACTGAAGAGTCACAAGGATCAAATTGAGCAAGAGAAGTTTCAAGGCTTAAATTTTGATGTCCAAGACTTTATGGGGCTTAAATTTTGATGTCCAAGACATTATGGGGCTTAAATTTTGATGTCCAAGCCTTTATGGGGCAATATCCTAAATTTTTTAATAAGTTAGAAATTAAAAATTCACCTTGGTAGATGGTTGGAAGCCCTTTTGCCCAAGCTGAAAAATTGCCTCCTATTTTTGGCAATATGTTGACTAGTGCTTTAGAATAGTCCAAATGCAATTAAAACACCTCTATTGTCTTATCAAGTGTATGTATAAGTTATATCTATCCTTTGGGCTGAAAATATGAGAGGAAAAAATTCCTATTTTCTCCCTCAAGTCTCTATAAATATGTAGTCTTCTATTTTGAAGAAGCTAATCGAGAAATTTTTCAAGACAAAGGTTCTTCTCTTAGTATTCTTAGTTCTTAGCTTAGTTTTTCTATCTTCTTCAAGGGTGACCTTTCTTGAAAGAAAAATTACTTTGAAGACTAGTTGAAAGTTCCAAGAGCTTCAAGGTTGATTGTAAAAAATTCCTTTATACTAGTTACTACACTCTTGTAAAATTCTAGTCTTGAGGTCTTCTTCTTGTTTCATTGAGGTCTAAGGTTCAAAATACCTTAGGTTTCTTGAACTTTGAAGAAAAGATTTTGTTTAAACCTTCTTGAGGTCTTAGATTTAATATATTCAAAGTTGGTAGAAGTTTAAAATTTTCAAGTCCTTTCAAAGGCACTTTCTCTCTTCTACTTGTTACACTTGTTTTGTTTGTTCTCTCTCTAACTATTTTTGGATGAAATTTTATACTCTTGAAGATCATTCCACATCAAGTTGGAAAAGAAAGGATGATCCTGGGATGAAGATAGGATAAAGACGATTTTGTTCACATTGAAGGTTAATTTAAGTGGTCTCTCAATACTGTCAACCACACACAGTCCTGTAATGAAATTACGTAGCTAGATAGCTTGGTTTAATGCCCCAAAACATGCTACAAATTCTATCTGCATAGTTGAAGAAGCAATGAGTGTCTGTTTGATACTTTTCCATGATATCGCTCCTCAAGATAGTAGAAAAATATATCCCGATGTACATATCATACTATCTTGAATCCACCTAAATAGGAATCTGAATACCTAATGATCTCAAGTTTGTCCGACTTTCTATAAGTGAGCATATAATCTTTTATTTTTTACAGATACCTCATTATCCGCTTGGCTACTATCCAATGTGCAAGACCCAGGTTACTCAAATATCTGCTCAGCATGCCAACTATGAATGCAAGGTCTGGACGAGTACAAACTTGCGCATACATAAGGCTTCCAAACATTGAAGCATAAGGAATACCTTCCATTTGCTTGGGATTCAAGGTTTTTATTAGGACACCGTTTGAGATAAAAACTTATCTCCTTTGGCCATAGGAGTATCAAGTGGTTTACAATCTTGCATTTCAAATTGCTGTAATACCTTCTTGATGTATGCCTTTTGTGATAATACAAGAATTCCTCGAGAACGATCTCGATGAATTTGGATTCCTAATACAAAAAATGCTTTACCAAGATCTTTCATCTCAAATTTCTTCAAGAGAAATTTCTTACTTTCATTCATTAAACCTAAGTCGTTTCATGCAAGCAAAATATCATCCACACAAAGTACTAGAAAAATGTATTTATTTTTACAGAACTAGTGATACACACAATCATCCACAACATTTGTCTCAAAATCAAAAGATATTATCACATTGTGAAATTTATAGTACAACTGACGAGAAGCTTCTTTGAGCCCATAGATGGATTTCTTAAGTTTACAAATGAATTGTTTAGAATTTTTGGATTCTAAACCTTTAGGTGTACCATATAAATTCTATGATCAGTGTTTCCATTGAGAAACGTTATTTAGACATCCATCTGATGTAACTCAAAATCAAAATGTGCCACTAGTGCCATAATTATCCTAAAAAAAGAAGAAACATGAGAGAAAGTCTCTTTATCGTCAATGTCTTCCTTTTGAGTGAAACCCTTAGCGACTAGAAACACTTTATATCTCTTCACATTGCCTTGTAAATCCCTTTTGGTTTTAAAATCCATTTATAAGCAATTGGTTTCACACCTTCTGACAAAGGAACTAGACCGCAGATGTCATTGTCTTTCATGTATTGGATTTCTTCATCCATGGCATCTATCTATTTACGAGCATTCGAGCTTTCAATAGCTTGATAAAAGGTAATTGGATCATCTTCTGCTGAGTCAATGTTTTCTATATGCTCATTAAGATACACAATGTAGTCGTATGAAATTACGTTTCTTCTTTCTTGAATGGACCTTCTTAAGGGCACTGGTCCTTGAGGTTGTTGAGGTTGCTCCATAGGAACAATTGGTTGAGGAGTAACTGCATGATCAATATTAGGCAAAGCCTGTTCATCTATAAGAGAAAGTATAACATTGTCTTGTACAGAATATTGTTCTTCAACAAGATCATGGACGAGAACCTGAACATGTTCAAGAACAATACTAGGAATGAGAATTGGGTTCTCATCAAAGACAAAGTTTCTTACCTTATCTCCCCTTCCAACCTCAATATCCTCAAAGAACCGTTCATTTCCCGTCTCAAAAAATGTTTTGTCTTGGGAATTATAAAACTTGTAACCTCGTGACCGTTCAGAGTATCCAAATAGCAGCTAACTATTCTTTCATCTAATTTCTTGTTATTAGGCCTATAAGGCCTTGCCTCAGCTGGACATCCCATACCCTTAAATGTCTTAAGATAGTTTTCTTACCTGTCCACGACTTCTACGGGGTTTTTGTTGTTACTTCAGTTAAACTCTATTAAGTATATAGACTGCAATTTTAAGTGCATCCCTCCAGAGTGATTCTGGTAAATTAGTATGACAAATCATACTTTTTTCCATGTCCTTAAGTGTTATCTTCTGTCTCTTAACAACTCCATTCATGCTGGGTAACCCCGGCATAATATACTGGGGGATAATCTCATAGTCTTCTAAGAACATAGCGAATAGCCCTGGACGTTGTTCACCTGAACCATCATTTCTACCATAATATTCATCTCCATGGTCAGATTTGATGCATTTAATCCTTTTGCCTAGTCGATTTTCAACTTTAGCTTTAAATGCTTTGAACTTATCCAAGGCCTCTAATTTCTCATGCATCAAGTATAGATAACCATAATGAGAGTAATCTTCTATGAACGTTATACAGTACTGTTAACCATTCTAAGAAGCCACAGTGAATGTTCTACATATATCTGTATATACTAGTTGTAAGACATCTTTAGCTCTCTCGGCACCTATCTTTTTCTTGTCTGTTAATTTACCTTTAATACACTTGACACATATTGTATTATCCGAATTGTCAAGCATGTCAAGAATTCCTTTAGACACAAGTCTGTCGATTCTCCTTTTGGAGATATGATCTAATCTTTTGTGCCATAATGTATAGGAGTTCCCATTAGTTAATTTTCGTTTGGTACTACGTGTACTTACATGCAAGGATTCATTAAAAGAAGAAATGGTCACAAGCTCATAAAATTATCATAAAGATATAAAAAAACCAGTTCCTAACAATTTAGAATCAAAATAGAGACGACATTTGTTTATTGCCAAATGAAAATATCCTTCTTTGTCTAAAACAGGAATAGAAACTAAATTCTGTCTAAATGACGATACAACGAATGTCTCTTTTAACTCTAAAAATAAACCAATTTTTAATGATAATTTAAAAATGCCTATATCTTGAACTTTTTACTGTACTGCCATGTCCCTTACAGATGAATCTTTCATCGTCATTTAGTTGGCAGTAACTCTAGCAACCTTGCATAGATATACTTATGTGAATGGTGGCAACAGAATCTTACCACCAAGTATATCTTGGCACCGGAATTAATTAATCTCTAAACAGATAAAAGTTAGAGGCACACTTTTCTTCACACGCTATACGTGATACTTGGGCATTCCTTCTTAACATGAGAGGGATCCTTACAGAAAAAACACTTTATGTCTTTCAACTGATCTTTCTGTTTTTTCTTCGCCAATGTATCTACAATCATTTTGCCCTTTCTTTTCTTGTTACTTTTGAGAAAGTAAGATTAACACTCTCGGGTTTATGTTGCCTCATTCTTTCTTCCTCCTGCACTCAGAGTGAGATGAGCTCATTAACTATCTATTTATCCTTTTGACAATGGTAACTCACCTCAAACTGTCCAAATTAAGAAGGAAGAGACATCAAACCAAGGTACACCAATAGATCATCTGGAAAATCCAACTTTAGTGTTTTAAGTTTTGAGATAATATGATACATTTCGAGAATGTATTCCCTAATATTTCCCGAACCATTATGCCTCATGGCAGTGCGTTTACATAAGTGCGTAATAGTCTCTGTCTTTTTGCTTTTAACAAAGCGTTGTTCCAATTATTCGCGAAACTTAACTGCATTATTTTCATCAGTCATATTTGCAAGAAAAGTTTTTGGAATTGTACTCTTCATTATTATCAGACTGAACCTATTTGAGCATTCTCACTAAGCCATTTCCCCGTTGTTCGGAGTTACTAATATCTGTTAGCTCAGTTCAGCTGGTCGTGGCTCCCTAATGGCCAAGTCTAGATCAAGACAACCCAAATGAATTGCAACATTATCTTTCCAAGCTTTAAAGTTAGTAACGTTTAATGGCGGAATATTACTCAAATTAGCAGATAATTGCATAACATAGATACTAGTAACTGTAATAGAAAACACAATAGAATAGAAATAAATAAAGATAACTCATATATAAAAAAACTTTAACAACTTATGGCTATATTCATAACAATATCCCATTACAAGAACATCGGTACAAAACTAAGTCTAGTCATTGGACAAAGAGTATGCTATGATGTAGCAATCGAGCACGAATAGTAAAATCTAGTAAAGTATCAAGCCTTCCCTTGGGCCAACTTAACACTTACTATGGATACTTAATAACTATTACATGTTCATAACCACGCGTTTGTAAGTCTCAACTTGACAATGACAATCTTTCTTTGGTCTGATTGCTATCCGCATAAGAGACACAAAACACGACATCTAAGTAGTTCATTATTAAAAGATCTTCATAGGAGAGTCTACTTTGGTAGGATGCCACTTCTACCAATCAACATAAAGCTACTAAACATGTTCGTTAGGGAAAGTTAAGTTGTTATGAATAAAAAAAAACTTTAATGACATACTATTTCATATTTTGTACGTATCAAAATTCAAAATCAACAAATAAATTATGATACATACAAGAATCACATAAAATATGTCAATAATTATATGTATATCGATATATAAATGATGATAATAAAAAAATTGAATAAATAAAAACTTCACAGAGATTATCCAAGTATTAAAAAAGATTTAAACCGTTCTCGGATCCAATTAAATTCAAGGTAAAAAACAATTTTTTTTAGTAACAAAAACCTAAAGTCATCAATTCGATATGCGAAAAACATATTGTTCAAGAAAATAAAGAAAGATGCAGAACAGAAATCGTGAATACTGCAATAGGTCTACTATCAATATAATATGATAATAATCAAATATGGATCCATATGCATGCTTACGTGTGTTGACAAAATTAAGCACCAAAATCTAGCCAAAAAAAAAAAAAAAACACTAAAACCAAGGACCAAACTCATATAAACAACTGATTCTCCATTGGCTTCAAATCTTATAGCCACACAAAAAAAAAAAAAAAAAAGAAAAAAGAGATGAAGACATATAGTTACCGAAAAACGGAAAACTACACGACAAGCAATCTAAATTGCAAAGGTTCCATTTTTTTTCTTTTCTTTTCTCTTCGGAAACCTTGATATAAAATCAGGGAACCTCATTAAAAAAACAAACCCACCGTTTTTGAAACAGAAACAAAAAACAACGGTGAAGATTTGTCTAATTAAATCCGAAGAAATCAAAGCTAGAATAGAACCAACGATCTGGAAACCTTTATTTTCTTCTTGAAGAAACGATTTTCCAAAAAAAAATCTCAAAATACATATCCAAACAATCTTTGATGTAAGGTGGCTTCGATACTATTGATGGAATTTAAAAAAAATTAAAGTAGATAAATCATAAGAATTAAACCTTACTCAATAGATTATTTGGAATAAAGAATCGAAATATGTACCTTGATTCATGGTGTAAGAGATTGGATATCGAGTTTAATTATTCTGACTATTACATATGCAACCATTTTCGTCAAAGAAATGGAAACTTCTTAGAGGAAGCTAATAGTCTGAACGTATGCGCAATCAGAGATCATAACCCTAATATAATAGTTGTATTTGCTAAATAACTTATTATAGTTTTGCAATACAATTTCTAAATTTCTACACATTTATAAAGAGACCCCACACTTTTATTAAATGACAGACCTACATATATAAATACAAATTGCTTTAATTGGGTCTCAATATATATATAGTAACAAATACATAATTTGAGTAAGCAATATATGTACGTTTGAATGACTAAATGCTATACAATTGTGTGTGCACATGAATTAAGTCACTTGAAATCTAAGAGGTAAAGCAGCCATTAAGATACCAAGTTCTTGATATACAATTGTGCTATTATTAAAGACTTATGATGGAAATGCCAAATTTCCACAAAATAAAAACATCGTGTTTGGAAGGTTTTGGTTCCAGAAACTAAAATAAGTACTTAAGTGAAGTCTCCGACCAGTGAAGAACACCTGCACTTGGAGGCTCTTGATAGTCAAACTAGCAATGTTCTCATTGATTAATCATGAATGTAATAGAAAATGAGGCTTTTAACATGAAAATAGGGTCGCAATTTCCACCATGAAAACACCTTAATCTAACTGTTGATTTAATAACTTAAAAATTGAGTCATTGATTCTCCCAATTTTAAGCTCCTTATTTTCTCTCTGGTTTCAAAGACCTAATCAACCAGTTTTTGAAAGGGAAGTATATTGTTTTTCATCTTTGAAAGGGACATGTGTGCTTTTCTTTTCTTTTTTTTTTCATCTTGGAAAGGTAAACTTCAGCAATCGATTGAAATAAAATTGGAGGAGTCTGAAGAAGAGAGTTCAGCTTTAACGGGGACTCACTGCGAAAAATTCTATTATCTGGTGGCATCTTGGAGTGTTGGGCTTTTTTATAGGCAATATTTGGAAGACAGTAACGGTAAGTAGGTACCGAATGTGAAGTGAGTGGGTTGTTGGTTGCCAAGGGAGTCACGCATGAGGACAGAAATTTCTGGAGGTATTCCGGGCTATGATCAATCGAAATTAAGGAAAAATTAGAAGTTGTGTTGCTATTTGTGAACAAGGGTTTGTAGCGATTCAATCAACTGAAATATAGAGATATGTGCATATACTTCTTCTTCCTTGATTTGCGTTATTGCTTCTTCTATCTAGACTATTTTTGGGGTACTTGAAATAAATGATTACAATGTTTCCCTGTATGGAAAAAAATTGATTGGTTCTTTTGTTTTCAATCCTTGTGCATGAAATTGAGAAATTAGACTGCTAACTTTTCTTTACGCGTTATTTTCTATCTATACAAGAATTTTTGGTTGGAAATCTGGGTTTAGATTTTTTATCTTTTTTTTGGTGGTAAAGAGTTATTGAATTTATGTATGAAATTTTGAGTAATATTCGAAGTACATGTGATTGATTGTCGACTAAAGTTCCTATAAGGCACTCCTCTTGATATATGGATTGACACTATTTCTGAAATATTCACTCCTCTGGGTATTTGTATTCATGTTATATATAAAGGTTATTCGACTACTATAATATATTGTGTTCGTCATTCCTCAGGACATTTGTATTGATATTATCTTTGAATGATGGTTGACTAAGTATCCATAAATAAAGTTGAAATTATCTTACTTGAAATTCTGAATTGATAAGATTAACAGTAAATCATTAAACAGAATCAAACATGGAATGCGAGAATGAAGGAAAGGAAGAAAATGCCAGAAATAAAGTACATGCATATACGCAGACATAAGATCTTGAAGATCTTGAAGAACTTGAAGAAGATTGTCCAGACGAGGAGGTTCACAATGAAGCTGATGTGTCACAAACCATTAATAATTCGGCGGAAAACAGTGAACCTGAAGAGGTAGGCACAAAAAGGAAGAATAAAAAAAAGACATACGGCAAGAAGATTGTCGGTCAAATAGGTCACATGGAAAGGTACATTGTTGACAATAGCAAAGGTAAGAACATATTCGTGGTAAGACTTTAAATCATATTAAATTGGTTTTTGAATATTTAGTAAAGTATATTATAAATTAATACATAGTTTGGTTCTTTTTTTAAATTCAGGCAAAATATAAGAGTAGGTCTTCAAGTAATGCCATGAATCATCTGATGTGCAAATTAAATAACTCACGATTAGAGGTTGTGAGAGATTTAGGTTTTGGGGACTTACGATAGATAAAATGTTTTAATCTGCGTTATGAATTATTATCGTGGCTGGTAAATCGCTTTGATTGTGATAAGGTTTGTTTGAGTAGGGTGCATAAGAGACATATGGAGGTAAGAAAAGAAGATGTTGAAAGAATCTTAGAACTGAAGCGGGGTAATATAAACATTTCCGGTCTTTTGGTGAAGGAAGAAATTGATAAAAAGTTAGAGAGTGATTTGAACTTGAGAGTGCAAAACAAAATAATTAATCTCTCTAAATTAAAATCAAATTTGTTGGATGATGAATCTTGTGGGTATAAATTCAAGGTAAAATTTGTGATGTATGCTGTCGGTCATTTGCTGAGTCCTACCATGCGGTCTGCCTTAAAAAGAAGGTAGTTACCATTACTTAAAGATGTAGAGAAGGTTAAAGAATATAACTAGTGCAAATTTGTGCTGGAAGATATCGTATCGGCGATTAACAAAACACAGACCGATGGAAGAGATAGTGAAAGACAGTGCACCATACTACTAACGGTAAAGAAAGTTTCCTAATTTTATATGTTCTGATATTATTTTACACGTGAAATTAATATAAGTGTAAGTTTCTTGTAGAATATTTACTTGGAGAGGTTTTCCCCCATCAGTGAGAGTGTTAAACCAATGGAGAAATGTTCGCTCCCTCGAATTGGAGACTTGTCGCTCGAGAAGATTAGAGCGAGAGTGAATAGGCTGAAAGATTTAGGTTTTATGGAAAGGATGTGGAGCTGGTTGATGTGTTGAGTTGTCCAGAGGAACCTGCATTAGCAGCCATGCATAAGAGACTGGAGTTAATAGATCATGGAATGGTAGATATTAGGGATGACATGAAAGGTTTAAGGACGGAAGTGGATGGAAAATTAAAAGATATGAAAGATAACCAAAGAATGATGATGGAAGAAATATAAAAAGGTTAGAATAATTTGCAGTAAATTTAACATTGATGATGAGGATGTGGAAGTGGAAGTTAGAGTGGGCGGCGATAGACAGACCCATAAGATGACAGGAGTTGCCTCCCCGATGTGAGAAGATAATGTGCAGGATTTTTTATGAAGAAGAAGATATAAAGAAATAACAACAAAGTATGTCTAAATTTAGAGGATGTCGTGAATGTTCCCAGAGGAGAAGAAAAGTTTGGGGAGGATTTCGTTTGAACGCAGCAGAAAAGAAAAGAAACAACTCCACCCATTGTGGAAAAGGGTAAAAGTAAAGTGGCGGGCATGGAAGTGGTGCATGACGATTCCTTAAATGTCAACATAGTTCAAGGTTGACAGTTGAAGACGCTAAGATATGGAATCAAGTTGTTAAGAAGTCTCAAGTACCTAAAGTTGGGAAGACAACAGAACTTCGGAGGAACTGCGGTCGAGGTGAGAAGGCATGGGCTAGCGTGAGAGAGGAAATACGAATAATGCCAAGAATTCTGAGCCTTTGGGAGAGGAAAAGTCTACTTACGCCAAGAATTCTGTGACTGTGAGTATGGCTTAGTCGACTATCTTAGTATATTATTTATTTTAAATTTCATAAAGTTAATGTTTTTTTCCCAATTTAAAGCTTTGCCTTGATAAATAAATGCTAATGATTTCGCGGTAAGCTCAACTCCAATTGCGTGTCCAACAAAGGTTGTTGTTACTAAGCCAGCACAAGTAATACTAATAAATTTCAAAATAAGAAATGGATGACTAACACTTGTTAACATAAGAACCAACATTTGGTCAGGGAAGAAGACCACTAAAGAAGTTAAATATGTGCCACTTAACCGGAGTTGATAGAGCAGTTGTAATAGAGAAATGTTGGAGCGTACAACTGTCTGAGTCATAAGTTTGTAGTTCAATTTGACATTAAATTTTTGAATTTGTTAACGAAATGTAAATTTTGAAGAGTATCCATTGATAGATACAATATTCATATATTGACATAAAGTTTAAAATTCCAGTGAAACATCGTTTTGGAGTTCTGAGGCAACAGCGAATCGAACAACAATGAGAATCTTGTCTCCGCATAAGTGGTTAAGCTCATAAATCATTAGTTTTAGTAAAGCTAAAACAAGGAAGGTTTTGAAATTGGTTGAGCCATTGAGTCCTGAAGTTTGGTTTCTCCCTATTTATTTCATGTATATTGTTTTATTTCGTATATAATAGAATTTTAAGATTAGCTACGGAAAATTCATTGGCTGAACTTATAATACTTTGACTACAGTATTTTATGTTCAATGGTCATCACCTCCCGGAAGCATTATACAAACATTATGTAGCTCCAAACAAATTCGGTAGTGATCTAAGTACATGCGAGAAACTAAGATTAGAAACGTGAATGTTAAGAACTTCATTTTGAATGTAATATATGAATCGCAATATCAATTATGTTTTGTGTATTGACTTTGGACAAATTTGTGTTCCCGCTTATTCAGATACCAATCATTGGTTAATGATTGTGGCTGATCTAGTGAAGAAAAAAATTAATATTTGATTCGATAAGAAGCGTGACAAGTGAAGCTCCAAAAAAGGCAATGGTTAACTCGCTGGTATGTATTATATGTGATCTAGTTAATATTACGTATAATGAATAAGTTATTAAGTGTGTTGTATTTTGAATATCGCAAGAGGTTGGATTTGCATGCAAAGTTAAAGAAGGGATACAGTAGAGAATACAATGACGACGTGAATACGTTTCCAATGGAGGTAGTAAATTGGTGCACTCAACAACCAAATATGTAAGCCTAGTTAACTTTATGTAATGCAAGCATTACTTTTAGTTGAGAGTTTACTTATTAAATTTTTATGCATATAGTTTTGAATGTAGCGTATACGTGATCAAGTACATGGATGACAAACTTGGTCTGAAATTTGAGATAAAGGTATAATTCAAAATGCTAATTGGTTATCTCTGATATGTGTTAGTCGACTAACTATTTTTTTGAACGGTTGCTGATTAGTTTGTTACTTGTTTGTAGGTTGATCAAAGAAGGACTTGGGAGGAGATTACGTTAACACTATTGTGGGACGAATCAAACGAATTTAGAGATAATATTTTGAAATCGTGTGTATAGAGAGAATGTAACAAATTGTTGCACGTTCGAAAAAGCTTTTTGGGGAAGATTATTGAAGTATTTCACATCCAAGGAAGCTTTTTGGGAATCATTTTCCTGCTGAGAACATGTTTGTAACGTTTTTTAGATTGGAAAATGTTTTTATGAATTTGATAGTGATGGCATTTTCCAGTTGAGAAAATGTTTGGAGTTGGTTTTTGGTTAAATTGGAACATGGTCAGAATAGATCTAGTGTAGATTGGACATGTTTTTTACGGTTATTCAGAAATTAATAGCGATGGCATTTTACAATTTTTGGTTTAAATTCTAATACATGACAATGTGTCTCGATGAACGAGTATGTCTTTTGTTTGTTGCTTGATTTGATTGTAATACGGTGTGCGTGTGTTTTAAATGTTATATTTCGTTTCAATTCTAAAAAGGACATATGCATCTCGATCTATACCTAAGTCTTTTGACCGTCACATGAATTTCATAAAATGTGTCAATGTTTTAATTTCATCTCAATTCTAATACCCGACTATGCCTATTGAAATGTGTCAATTTTTTTTTTTTTTTTATTTCTTATCAATTCTAATACCCGACTATGCCTCTGAATCTATGACATTTCCATTCATGTTCCCTGATGTATTGTTTTTGTGAACCCATATGGAACCCATGAGTTGAAAAATGAGTATGATGAACATGATTTCTCTATTGTGTTGGACAAAATGACACATCTATGATTTACAGGAAATATGATCCCATAAAACACTTGACACTGTTGCAAATAAGTTGAATGCTCTGCTTCGTAATTCTTATACTTTTGCTTTAATTCAACAAAAATTCGAAGTATATCATCAGCGGTGCCGTGAATTTTACAAACGCGATAACCTAACATAGTATGATTGGGATCACGCTTTGGGTAAGTTGTTGCACATTGATAATCCGCAACTTATTATGAGTATGTTCAGGTATTACTTAGTATTGAAAATTTTGTACATGCTTTTTAAATCAATTTTCCTTGGCGTCCAACTGTGGATTCAATTATTTTTTAACAGGGAAACCATGGGCAGCAAAGTATTGGTATCGCAGTTAGCCTTACTACGAGATAATGAGAGTGTATTTTCTCAATACTAAGTGATGAAAAATTGTCAATGCCTTGTATTGGAATCTAGTACCTATTTATCTTTGAGTTTCTCCATGGGTTTATGTCTTCTGAAAAAAGTTTTAGTGAGGGTTGTTATTATGATATTTTGTAGTGTTTGACAATGGCTTTTAGTGGTAGGTACCTTTTGGGGTTTAGGTCAGTGTGTCTATTGGGATTTCATAATGTAAATCTTTGATTTGTCTTTCTGAGAGATGCAATATTTTCATTTCAAATTTTTACTAAAGAATTCATTAATAATTTTTGTTATCACTAAAAGTGTTAAAAATTCTTGATCACATAGGAAGGAGATAGTTTATTTTACTCGAATTTTTTGATGTATTCTTGTTCCTAAATTTATAGTCAACCACAAAGGGACTTTGACAAAATTTACTCTCCCTAAACTATCCCAGAAGAATATAATTAGAGATGATTAAGAACATTATAATTAGAGATGATTAAGGGTACAATTATACTTTTTCCAAAATAAATGTTTCGAAATGAATTAATTGGTTCGAGAACATTTTAAGGGGGTTAAATGTGCATTGTGTAACTGTGGGACTAAATTAGTGTTAACCTACAACTTTAAGCAGTACTTTGGCATTAACCCAAAATTATATTATAAATATTGGAAAGGGCACAAAATAAATAGCCACGTCTAGTCGACTATGTTGTAGGTTCCTTGCTTACAAGTGAATACTTGAGTGTAAATATCATACTAACTTTACTGTTTCCTAGAGAGGATAGACGACATTTGAGATAAACAGCCACCTACGAAATGATATGAAGGGAAGTTGAAGCATCCTTCCCTGACATTATATAACTCCTCCCCTCTCAATCGTCTTTGATTATATTTGTTTTCATCATTTTTACGTATTCTCAGCCTGAAAAGCCTTTCCATAGTGCATTTCTCCTCTCAGTTTGATTTTATCTTCTTAGTTGCAAGGAAAATTCATCCTTTTTACTTTCCCCTTGTTCAGTCCAAAGCTTTAGTTGCAGGAAAATTTTGACTTTTTCTAATTTTCATCAGTCCAAATATTTAGTTTCAGTAAAAATCCTCTCAGTCGATCAAGATGGTTAGAACTAGAAACCCATCAATTTGAGCAGGACAAAACCTCCAAATATGTCTATTGATGATAGGTTGCAGATGGTTGTTCTAATCAACCCCAAAGATAGTACTGTGGTCAAAAAATTGAAATACGAACCTGCTAACAGACAAGACAAATTCATTTGCCAACACTTTGAAAAAGAGTACTCTAAGAAGTTCAAGTGAGAGGTGTGTCTGGGGAAGCCACCCAAAATGGATGAATTAAGGGAAGTCGAAGGACTAGAAAGCATAGTCGAAGTCCGGGGATGGGAAAACATTCATGGCTTCAAAAAATACCATTCTGACATGGTTAGGCATTTCTATACTAATTTGTTGATTTGTAGAAACGCAGACGATGAGGAGTGGGCAAGGTCATACGTGATCGGGTAGAAATTTCCCTAACATCTTCATCAGTGAATCGCTTGCTCGTCTTGGTCAATGGAGGCTTAAAGTTTCTTCTCTTGCGACCATAGGCCGTGACCTATATGCTGAATTGAAGGATAAGTTTGTCGCATTCTTGTTCAACTGCAAAGGGGATAAGGTTGTGTAGACGATGACATTAACGGTGAGGACAGTTAGGTTAATGGTCACCACCTTTATTCAGTGTAGGAATGGACGAGACATGACACTGTCTAACCATGTGCTGATATATAAGATTGTCAAGAGGCACAAGATTGATTTTAGGGACTGCTTTATGCATAATCTCTAACTAACGCTTGGGAATTCCCGTAGGTAGCTGCCTTAAGGTTTGATGCTAACTTACGTTTTTTGAATTCTACAACTAAGTATAGGGACGAAATAGTACAAAATTACATAGTGGATTGGAAAGCAAAGCCTTGTGGGAATTGAAAAACACAAGAAAAAAAAAAAAGGAAAGGAAGATGTGGTTGCAGCTGTGGGGTCTGCCTATCAGAATACAATGGTTGATGTTCCTGGAACGTATGGCGCATGAGAAAGAGAGATAATTGGGGAGAGGGGGGGGGAAGACTGGAAGAAGGAGTGTTTTGAATAATGAAACCAAGAGACAGGGGATTGAGATTAAGAATTTAAACAAGGAAATCAAAACAACATAGGGGTTGGTCAAGAAAGATAGAGTTCATGCTGTTAATGAGAGTTCTTCATGATCAGCAAAAAGACATTTAGGGTGGTATCGACTTAGATGGGGAAGTGCCTATTGAAAACCAGGCTGATGATAAGGACGGGAGTGAGGGGTTAGTCAAAGAAGCTGGTTTGTAAAAATACAGTGATGATGAAAAGGAAATTGAGGCATAATCTAGGAAGGTGATGAAGAAAAAGATGCTGATAAAGACACAGAAGTTCTGGAGTTAGTTGAGGAAGTACTGGCTAAAACAGAGGATGATGATACACAGGGAGGCGATGGAAAAATGAAGAACTGGATTTGGTTTAGAATTTGTCGATGAAGTAGCAGATGATGAAAAAAATTGAAGCAATTCCGGACAAGGAATACCTAGTGGAGAAAGTGCCCGATGACGCAAAAAATGCAAAAATTTTAGAATCCGATATCTTGATGTATTTTTTGATGTTTAATTAATTGGGGTAATAGTTTTAGGGGAATGTTTAAAGATTATCAATGAAAGATAAGCGTTTATCAATCACCAAACAATTAATTTCTACCACATCATGAAGTTCATACATATATTTGAAAAACTTAACAGTAGACTTTTACGAGCATAAACTTCATATTTGAAAAAATCAAACTAACAAAATCAAACAAACTAGCATCTATTGCATTTCAAACAAAGCTTGAACTCATACACCAACAAAATCAAATAAAACATAGCAATAATAAATTTAAGTTTCTTCATCTGAACCGCAACTTTTTCAAAATTTTCTTGCTCGTCCCTACGTTTTTTCAATCCGTTTATGATTTCCCTGGTTCATCAGACAATGGAGGTTTAGTCCACTCAAAGAAATAACAACCTCCTTGCTGCAATTTGTTAAAATTGGGGTCAAAATAGCAACTTACAGGAACTATTTGGGAAAAAAACGAAAGGACCCCTGAATCAACAAAATTATTATTCAAATAACAATGTCATACGTTTATCCTTGATCTTCCACAATTCATGAATCTTCTACCCAATTTGTTTCGGTCCAAGAGGTCCTTTTTTTTTTTTTTGCAAAATTGCTGCAATAACAAAGAATCCATGCAATTTTTTTAAAAAAAAATCTTAAAATCTTTTGAATTCCTTTTCCCAATATAGGGAGGCATACCTTTGAATTCATTCTTTAAACATCTTCCCTTTCTTTTGCTAAAGCTAAATCTTATCAAGAAATGCATTGAATGATCAAATGGAATCAAATCAAATCTTTGATATCTGGATCTTGAAGTTTAATGAGAATAAATGAAGTGGTTGATGGGATTATGACATACATTGACTTATCAAATCAACATTGTCCAAGCTTTTTCAAAGAATCACTTAGCAATATTTCTTGCCTAAGTTAATAAGCAATAGTAGTATTGAGTGTTTAAATGAACTTACCAAATTGGTGAAAGATCATTGTCGCACAACTTGAATACTGATCAAAGCAGGTATTTTTCAACTATGCTTTTGTAAAAGAGAATGAATTTAATCTTCAATGGAGATGGCTAGAATTTTGTCTATCATTGTTTCTGAAAAACCTTAGAGGGGGTGAATAAGGTTTTTGGCTAATTATCAAAAATTCTTTGTTAATTAAAAGATAAACCTCTAATTTTGTTTGAAAGAGAATTCTAAAAATCTTTTAATAAAATTCCAAACCAAACAAAATTTTGTGGTTGAGACAAGTAAGAAACTTGAAGAACACAAGGAGTTATAGTGGTTCACTCACTCAAAGAGTTACATCCACTACCTTGAGTCAACACCCAAGGATTTTTCAAATCCACTAAAACACAAAGATATACCAACTACAAATATGAGGATCACCCTACAAGGGTTTTGCACACAACCTCAAATCACAACACAATGTAAATCAAAGGATTACCAAAAGGGTTTTTCAACACAAACCTTTGATATCAATAAAAGAAAAGGATAGGTTTAAGAACAATATTACCACTTTTGAGCTTGAGAAATAATAAGTACAACTCAATGAAATTGTTCTACAAGCTCTTCCTTTATTCTTCTTTGATGATGATCAATAATGAAGCTCAAGAAGATTTTGTTTTTGGAATGAAAAGTGTTTGCAATAAATGTGCTTTTGAAGCTCTTGAAAGTTTTAAATGTTCACAATGAATATTCCACAAAACTTGTCTTCTTTATGGCTGATCATAAAGTCTATATATAGTGCCTTAAAAAAGTGACCGTTGCATTCAGTGCAACGGTAATATTTTATACAGTAAATGTGAAAATCGGACGACCGGTTCTTTAAAACAGAAAGATTCGGACTTGTCCAGCTAGAAAACGGACTGCCGAATTTTTTATTTAGAGAAAAATCGGACGACCGGTTCTAAAACTGGATGACCGAATTTTTGGATAGAAAGATTCGGACTTGATCCTCTGAAAAACGGACTGCCGAATTTTTTGATTTTGGAAAAACCGAACGACCAGTTCTAAAACCGGATGACCGAATTTTTGTTTCCTCAGCCAAGTTTCTTTTTAAGACAAAAACTTTCTTCCTTGTTTCAAAAACATGTATTCTGGACAATCATTTTAAAGAGAAGAAAAACTTTCCAAAAACACCACAACTTCAGTCAAGAATACTTAGATTTTAACAAAAGTTTATATCTGAGAAAATCGTAAAAAGAGCTTCATATATGATCAATAATCAAAGAGTAAGACTAGGGAGTTTTACAAGGTAGTACCTAATTCACTCTAACATAGACAATGCCTTCAATGTCTTCAATGTCTCCAATGATTTGATCTTGGAATGGCTTGGTCTCTTCTTCTCCATTTTGCCCTCATCAACAAGATCTTTTGCTTGTAGACTTTGAGGCTTCACAGGTACTTCTTTTGTTCTATGAAAGGTTAGCTAAAATACTCACACAAGCATATGTTAATCATAAGTATTAATGCCCTTAGGGCTAACAATCTCCCCCTTTTTGATTATGACAAACACATATGCAAGAAGAACAAAAGAGCAAGAGTAAAGTATGGTGATGCTTCAAAAGATCAATAGTAAGAGCAAAGCACTACAATCACCAAAAAAGAGATAACTCCCCCTAAACACATGTTTTTATGTCAAATATGGCTAAAGAATATTACAAGATCAAACTAAGCCAAAAAGCCCTTAGCATCATAACATCACAAGGCATAAGCTGCAAAACACCATCAATAATCAACATAAACACCAAGATTTATCCCCCTTACATCTTGCCCTATTTTCTCCCCCTTTTGTCATAAATCAAAAAATTTTAGGAGAGAAGTTCCAAGGGATCATAGAAGAGGTAGCAGTAGGACTTTCAACATTAAAGTATCATCATGAAGTCCATAACATGATAGGCCAATCAACAAAGAAAAAGAGCAACAAACAGATCACTTAGCATAACAAAAGCAAATTAAGATTAGAAATAAGCAAGTTAAAAACCATATCATTAAGAGAATGAAAACAGTAGTTTGAAAAGAGTTATAGACAAAACAAAGGAAAGAAGGGAAGGTTTTATAGGAGAAATCTCAATCATCTCTATCTCCTCCTCCTTGCTCGAGTCTCTTAACCCGTTCTTGTGTGTCGGTCAGTTTTTTATCCAATGTATCAAGCCTTGCTTGAATGTTGGAGACTTTCCCATCCAAAACCTCAAAGTGACCGTCGAATGCATCAAACCGAGTGTTCATTGATGTTTGGAGAGAGGCTATCATATCCATTAGATGACTCATGTTCCCCGAACATGAGCCTTCCTCTGTTCTTTCTTGTCGCTTCTTTTGCCTTGTTTCTCTTCTTTGTATTTCAACCTTTGTTTCTTCATCATTGTCCTCTTCTTCTATATCCATGTCCTCTTGATCGTCATCATCATCTTCCTCATCACTGTCATCAACATCTTGTCCACCTCGGAAGAATGTCCTATCTTCATCTTTCTCAAACCCCATTCTTTTGAAGGTTTGATGAGTATATATCTTGCCATGTCCAATGTGATTACCCATGCCAACCAAATTGATCACAAAGTGTTGGAGGATTTTTATGATAAAGCAACCATACGGCAAGCATTTCATTTGGGAAGATTGTGCAGCTAGCATATGTTCTATTGCCATAAATCCAAAATTCATTCTCCTATGCTCATGCAAGGCTAGCATCACAAATGCGTGCATGTTGGTGATAGATGATTTATGCCCAACATTTGGAATGATGATGTTAGATATCATGTGATGGAGCACTCTCCCATAAGCATCCAGTTTATTAACATTTCTATCATCATGTCTTTTTAATACCTCTCCCTTAGTGAAAATTTCTGCAAATCGTTTTTCACTGTATAAATTTGGATCATAGCATTTTTTGTTCTTGGTGTAAAATCTTATACCATCTTGAGGGGTATCCAAAATTTGATTCATTAGTCTATCATCAAATGCAATATCCCTTCCCACAATTCTAGTTACAATCCATTGATGTGAGACATTATCCACTTTTTCAATTCTTCCTTTGTGGAGATTAGCATAAAATTCATATATCATATCCACATAATAGAGTTCATTTACTATCAGCAGAGGTATCCAACCAATCATTTCAAAAAGATGAGGGATAGCCTCCATACCTTGCATATCATGTAAGTCCACCCTAATAAAGTGATCTTCTGAAAGAGGTTTTGTAAAAATATCGGCAATTTGATCTTCTGTGAAAATATATTCTAAAGATACATCACCTTTAGCAACATGATCTCTAATAAAGTGATGTTTGATTTCAATATGTTTTGTTTTTGAATGTTGCACAGGATTTATGGAAATATTTATGGCACTAGTGTTATCACAGATGATAGGTATGCACTTAAAGGAAACACCAAAATCAATTAATGTATGTTTCATCCAAAGTACTTGAGCACAGCAACAACCGGCTGCGATGTATTCCGCTTTGACAGTTGATAGGGACACGCACGATTGTTTCTTGCTGTACCAAGATACTAAGCATCCTCCCAAGAATTGGCAATTTTCACTTGTACTCTTCCTTTCTACCTTACATCCGGCGTAGTCCGCATCAGTGTAGGCAATAAGATCAAAAAAAGATTGTTTAGAGTACCACAAGCCATAATCATATGATGAAATTAAGTATCTCAAAATACGTTTTACAGCTATTAAATGAAATTCCTTGGGGCAAGCTTGGAATCGAGCACACGGACATACGGCAAACATGATATCCGGCCTACTAGCCGTTAAATAAAGTAAACTACCGATCATACCTCTATATGTCTTTTCATCAACAGTTTTACCTTTTTCATCTTTGTCAAGCTTCAATGACGAGCTCATAGGAGTACCGATACCTTTTGCATTGCTCATCCCGAATCTTTTGAGAAGTTCTTTGGTGTACTTCTCTTGATTGATGAAGATTCCTTCTTTTGTTTGCTTGATTTGGAGGCCGAGAAAGTACGTCAATTCTCCCATCATGCTCATTTCAAATTCTTTTTGCATCAGTGAGGCAAATTCTTCACATAAAGAGACATTAGTAGCACAAAAAATGATGTCATCAACATATATTTGGACAAGAAGAAGATCATTGTTACAAGAGGTTTTTGTAAAAAGAGTAGTGTCCACTACACCCCTTGAAAAGTTATTTGAAAGAAAAAAACCACTTAACTTTTCATACCAAACCCTTGGAGCTTGTTTTAAACCATAGAGTGCTTTTGAGAGTTTGTAAACATAATTTGGAAATTTTTCATGTACAAAACCGGGAGGTTGTTCAACATAAACTTCCTCCTCAATATCACCATTTAGAAAAGCACTTTTAACATCCATTTGAAAAAGTTTGAATCCTTTAAAACAAGCAAAAGCTAAAAGCATCCTAATAGATTCAAGTGTAGCAACCGGAGCAAAGGTTTGATCAAAATCTATGCCCTTTTCTTGATTGAATCCTTGGGCAACAAGTCTAGCTTTGTTTCTAATGACTTCTCCGGATTCATTTAGTTTATTTCGAAAAACCCATTTTGTGCCAATTGTGGGGTGATTATGTGGTCTAGGGACTAAAGTCCAAACTTTGTTTCTTTCAAATTGATTTAACTCCTCTTGCATAGCAATAATCCAAAACTCATCGCATAAAGCATCCTCAATAAACTTAGGTTCAATTTGTGATAATAGGGCAAAGTTATCGATAAAATACCTTCTTGTTCTTACCCCTTGAGATACATCACCAATAATTTCATCTTTGGAGTGTCCCTTTGGATATATCACCTCTTGAGGAATATTTTGAGTTTCTTGATCGTTTTCTTGTTTTTCCTCATACTCTTCTTCCTCCATAGCATGCTCTTCCATTGCTTGAGTGTACAATGGTTGGTTACTTTGAGTGTTATCTATGTCATCATCATCATCAACTTTCTTGTCCAAAATGTTAGTTTCATCAAAATTAACATGAATGGACTCTTCAACACACAAGGTTCTTTTGTTGAAAATTTTAAAAGCCTTTTTGTTTGAAGAATAACCAAGAAAAATTCCCTCATCGGATTTTCGATCAAACTTTCCAAGATTGTCCTTGGTGTTTAAAATAAAGCATTTGCATCCAAAAACTTTAAAATAACCAATTGAGGGGGTTTTATTAAAAATGAGTTTAAAGGGAGTTTTCTTTAATGAAGGTCTCAAGATAACACGATTCATAATGTAGCATGCTGTGTTAAAGGCCTCGGCCCAAAAATATTTAGGAAGGGAGTTTTCACAAAGCATCGATCTTGCCATTTCTTGTAAAGTGCGATTTTTCCTCTCCACAACACCATTTTGTTGTGGGATTTTAGCGGCCGAAAAATTGTGTTATGCCAAAATCATCACAAATTTTTGTAAAATCTTGACTGTTAAATTCTATCCCATTATCACTTCTCATAGAGATCAATTTACAATCAAGAGAGGTTTGAACTCTTTTAAAAATTTTAACAAACTCATGAAAAACTTCATCTTTTTGACTCAAAAACAAAGTCCAAGTAAATCTAGAGAAATCATCAACAATAACAAAAGCATACCTCTTACCACCGAGACTAGTGGTCCTCATTGGTCCAAATAAATCCATGTGAACAAGTTCCAAAGGTTTTGAAGTTGAAATCATTTTCTTTGGTTTAAAAGAGGTCTTAATTTGTTTTCCAAACTGACAAGCATCAAAAAGTTTAGTTTTCTCAAAGTGAAGTTTTGGTAGGCCTCTAACAAGTTCTTTTGAAGATAGTTGGTTTAATAAATCCATACTAACGTGACCAAGTCTTCTATGCCACAAAAATGCATCATCATCATGAACCGAGAGACACTTCAAGTTTTGGGAAAGAAAATCTTCAAGATGAAAGACATAGACGTTTCCAACTCTTTGAGCAACAAAAATAGTTTTGTTTTCATGCTTATCAATGATAGAGGAAGAATCACTTTCAAAAACAACCTTTTTTCCACTATCACATAATTGACTAATACTAAGCAAATTGAATTTAAGACCATCAATTAGAAGAACATCCTTAATGAGAGAGGAAGAATTGTTACCAATATTGCCTATACCAATGATTTTTCCTTTGTTCTTATCTCCAAAAGTGACAAATCCACTTTCGGTTTCTTTGAGATTGCTCATAAGTGATGAGTCCCCGGTCATGTGCCTTGAACATCCGCTATCCAAGTACCATTTAGATGGCCTTGATTTGTGTTCCTACAAAAGAAGAAGTAGAAATGATTTTTGGTACCCACATCTTTTTGGGTCCATGGACGTTAGTTTGATTTTCTTTAACTTTCCAAATGGTTTTCACTCCTCTTTCAATCTTTTTCTTTATAAAACACTTTGTGGCTTTATGACCACTCTTTTCACAATAGGTACAACAAAGGTGTGAGTGAGATGATGAAGCCTTTACAAACCGTGTTTGTTTTGAGAGAATATTGGAATGAGTATATCCAATACCATTTTTATCAAAAGGTGATCTTTGAGAGCCAAGAAGTTTTTCAAAGTTTTCTTTTCCTTTTGTGAATTTTTCAACACATAGAGTGAGATCACTCACCTTTTTCTTTAAGACATCATAATCAATGAAACATTTTTCAAGAAAGGAAATCTTTTCACAAAGGTTTTTGTTTTCTAAAACAAGTTTTTGAAAGTCATCATTTGAGCACTCTTTTTCTTTCTTCAAAACTTCCAAGGATTCAAGAATGGCTTTATTTTCACAAATGAGTCTTGAATTTTCATCTAACAAAAATTGATTTTGCTTTTTAAATCTTTGTTTCGTTTAGTAACCTTTTTGCACTCATCTTACATTTCAATAAGCATTATGTTAGGATCAACATCACAATCATCATCAAGGATACTAGAAGAGTTAGGAAGTGAAGATTGTACCTCATTTTCTAGTGCCATGAAGCATATGTTGGCCTTTTCTTCTTCTTCATTTTCACTTGAGTCTTGATCCCAAGTTCCCATTAGGCCTTTGCCTTTCTTCTTCTTCTTCTTCAATGCCTCAAGCTTAGCTTCTAAAGCTCCCTTTTCCTTTTCAAGGGCCTTGGGACAATCGGCTACAAGATGATCGGTGCTATTGCATTCAAAACACCTAGCTTTGAAGAGTTATGAGCTTTGTCTTCCTTTCTTGAGTGGAGGTTTCTTCCCTCTATTGTTGAAACCTTTCTTGTAGAATCTTTTAAATTTTCTCATTATCAATGCCATTTCCTCATCATCATCAACCTCATCTTCATTGTTTGATGAGTATGTTTGATCATCTTCATTTGCCTTGAGTGCAATGCCTTTTCTTCCTTTTTCTTCATATTCCATTTCATTCAATCTTTTTATTTTCATTTCATAGGTGAGTAGTGATCCTATGAGTTCTTCAATAGGAAGTAGTCTCAAATCCTTTGATTCCTCAATAGCTAGTGTTTTTGGTTGCCAAGCTTTTGGAAGTGCATCAAGAATTTTTCTATTTGCTTCCCCTCTTGAGTACTCTTTCCCATATGCCTTTAGGCCGTTTGTGATGTTGGTGAACCTTGTGAACATGTCACTAATGCTCTCATTTTGTTTCATCATGAATAGCTCATAGTCTCTCACCAACATAACCAACTTTGACTCCTTTACTTGATTTGTTCCTTCGTGAGTAACTTCAAGTAACTTCCACATTTCATGAGCTGAATCACATCCGCTCACTCTATTATATTCGCTTGCATCCAAGGCACAACTAAGAATATTCATAGCTTGAAAGTTTAGAGTCATCTTCCTTGAGTCGAACTCATCAAATTCTTCAACCTTCTTGGCTACTCCATTTATTTTGGGAATGTAAGGACCTTTCTCTACAATGCTTCACAAGTCAAAGTTAATAGAACAAATATATATTTTAATTCGAGACTTCCAAAAAGTATAGTTTGTTCCATTAAAAAGAGGAGGTCTATTTGTAGAAGAGCCTTCTACATATGGTAAACTAGAATTATTAGCCATAGTAAAGTAAAGATCTTTTCCTTTAAGGGTGTTCGTCCTTTTTTAAGAAGCCCTGCTCTGATACCAATTGAAAAACCTTAGAGGGGCGGGGCGGAGGGGGGTGAATAAGGTTTTTGGCTAATTATCGAAAATTCTTTGTTAATTAAAAGATAAACCTCCAATTTTGTTTGAAAGAGAATTCTGAAAATCTTTTAATAAAATTCCAAACCAAACAAAATTTTGTGGTTGAGACAAGTAAGAAACTTAAAGAAGAACACAAGGAGTTATAGTGGTTCACTCTCTCAAAGAGTTACATCCACTACCTTGAGTCAACACCCAAGGATTTTTCAAATCCACTAAAACACAAAGATATACCAACTACAAATATGAGGATCACCCTACAAGGGTTTTGCACACAACCTCAAATCACAACACAATGTAAATCAAAGGATTACCCAAAGGGTTTTTCAACACAAACCTTTGATATCAATAAAAGAACAGGATAGGTTTAAGAACAATATTACCACTTTTGAGCTTGAGAAATAATAAGTACTACTCAATGAAATTGTTCTACAAGCTCCTCCTTTCTTCTTCTTTGATGATGATCAATAATGAAGCTCAAGAAGATTTTGTTTTTGGAATGAAAAGTGTTTGCAATAAATGTGCTTTTGAAGCTCTTGAAAGTTTTAAATGTTCACAATGAATATTCCACAAAACTTGTCTTCTTTATGGCTGATCATAAAGTCTATATATAGTGCCTTAAAAAAGTGACCGTTGCATTCAGTGCAACGGTAATATTTTATACAGTAAATGTGAAAATCGGACGACCGGTTCTTTAAAACAGAAGGATTCGGACTTGTCCAGCTAGAAAACGGACTGCCAAATTTTTTATTTAGAGAAAAATCGGACGACCGGTTCTAAAACTGGATGACCGAATTTTTGGACAGAAAGATTCGGACTTGATCCTCTGAAAAACGGACTGCCGAGTTTTTTGATGTTGGAAAAACCGGATGACCGGTTCTAAAACCGGATGACCGAATTTTTGTTTCCTCAGCCAAGTTTCTTTTTAAGACAAAAACTTTCTTCCTTGTTTCAAAAACATGTATTCTTGACAATCATTTTAAAGAAAAGAAAAACTTTCCAAAAACACCACAACTTCAGTCAAGAATACTTAAATTTTAACAAAAGTTTATATCTGAGAAAATCGTAAAAGGAGCTTCATATATGATCAATAATCAAAGAGTAAGACTAGGGAGTTTTACAAGGTAGTACCTAATTCACTCTAACATAGACAATGCCTTCAATGTCTTCAATGTCTCCAATGATTTGATCTTGGAATGGCTTGGTCTCTTCTTCTCCATTTTGCCCTCATCAACAAGATCTTTTGCTTGTAGACTTTGAGGCTTCACTGGTACTTCTTTTGTTCTATGAAAGGTTAGCTAAAATACTCACACAAGCATATGTTAATCATAATCAAAATTATAAGTATTAATGCCCTTAGGGCTAACAGTTTCCAAACCAAAAATAATGGCCTCATCTACAACAAGGGAACCAACTCTATGGACAAGGGCTTTGAAGAAAGAATCGTTCAAGCGTTTAAATAAACACTCGATTTTTTTTATTTTTTTTGGTTTGAAAATGGTATTCCAGCAGATTATTATTTGGTGTTGGCCAGTAACTTGAAAATTAAGTCTAGACAACAAATGTCAATTGAAATGGTTAAAGAAAAGATAGATAGCCTACGTGTAAGGTATCACGAAGTCGAACACATGCTATGTCAAACATGATTCAAATGGGACTCAAAACTAACATGGCGACTATTGAGGCTACAAAAGATGTTTGGGAAGCCTTCACGGAGGTAATTGTTACATGGTTGTATTGTTAGACATTCAATTAGAATATGAAGTCGACTAACTCCTACGTGTGTTCGTATTGCAGAAATTCGAATTTGCTAATAGGTATTCGGTTTATGGTAAGAGTATTACGACACTTTGGCTGATTTGTTTTCAACGCAAGGGAGATCCCCAACACCTTCCACCAATTCACGTGTTAATGTTAATATAAACAACCATTATTCCTACACGTCCTCGGGTAATAATTGGCCTATTAAAGTTTACAACAAAAAGGATTTATTAATTGATGTTCCAAGAAGCACATATTGTAAGCCATAAGGTAAGAAGAAATTTCTCAACTACAATCCAAAAACTACTGCTGCTGATGAAGAGAATTCTGTCTCATCTACTGCTTCCAATTAAGTTTCCTTGTCTCTTTCGTTTCAGCAATGAAATTAAACCTAGTGTTCTAAACAGTCAACCATGCTCTTATCTTCGCTGACTATGCCGTTCTCTTTTATGGCTTGGGTGTTTTATTTATTTTTTATTTAGAAATGAAATGGGTTATTTCTCAAGTTTATTGAATTGATTGTATTTCACTTTATTTAGTCGACTAATGTACTGAATGTCCACTATATTTCTTTCTCGAAACGGTGTTCACTTTCACAGGAAATGATATGCATTTATGTCATTTATTGAATTGTCACTAATCAACTTTTCAGAGAATCTAAACAAAACTTTTCTTTCAATGGATAATAAAGTTAGTAGCATTGAGTGTTCAGTTACACTTGCCAAAGATTTTTTTCAAAAAAATTTGAATAAACACAGAAATGAAGGTAATTTTTCAAAGACCTATCTCACCTTGTCTATTTAAGTTCTATTTTCCATTGTTTGAAAGCCAAACAAAATGTCTTCATCTGGAATAAGGGAACCCACACCTTGGCCAAGAAATATTGAGAAATCATTGTTTTGACATTTGAAATGGGACACACTTAAGATTAGTTTCGGGGCATTAATGAGAATTATCTTATGTCTTAATTGTTACATGGTTGTGTTTCACTCTTATGTCTTTTATTTGTTTGTTTTTTCATCCTACTGTTATGCAATGGACCGTATCGTGTAATGTCATTCTACAATGAAATGTTTTTAATGTGTTATGTATTTTAAATTTTTTATGAAACTATGTGAATTTGCCTCTAGTCAACTGACTGACTAAAGTAATGTATTTTGCTTCAAGCGATCCCCATCCGATGTGATATGATGGGAAGTATGAATTGTTAAACAAGCCAAATTTCAAAAGGACGTCTTGTGATACCGTATGAGCGCGTGATTTGAAAATTATATCATTTGTCCACTTACTTAAAGCATTAGGGAATTTGCATTATGGCGTACTTTGGGTCAATTTGGATTAGAAATAAGAATGGAAAACATTGGAATTTTTTATAATAAGATGCCGAAAAGGTAAATAGTTTGTGAAAGAAGAAGTGGAGCCCAACATAAAAAAGTAAATGGATTTTAGTTTTAAAATCCAATCCAAATGGACCATTAATTAGTTTAATGGTCGACTAAGTCATGCATTGGTTGAAAGGGCATCAAATTGCTTCTTGCTATGCGATTTAAACCCTAATTTAGTATAAATATAAGGAAATATAAATTAAGTAGATAACTACAAAAGTTATATACTTCTTTTTTCCCTAAACTCCCACCGCTTCAGTAAAAGTTGGGACAAGACATGTGATGATGACACCAGATGCAAGCTGCCTTCCCTCTAGTCCAATGAATTTTAATGCATGAAAGGGTGCTATTTACTATTTCTATCTGACACACCATTAAAGAATTTTCCTCCAACTAAATATATGAGGAAATTTTTCTCAAATATCAATTTTAGCAAATTCATACAATCTCCAATTTGGATCAAGAGAAAAACAAGAAATCAATTGAATAAACTCCAAAAATATGAATTTCGCTAAAGAATGGCAAGAACTAGAAGATCAATCAACCCGGCAAACATGGCGACACAATCACAATTACAGGCAGTGGCCGATATTCTTCAAGATCAGCTTTCGAAAAATGAAAAGGATAGCCAAGAGATGATTAGTAAAAAAGCTACTGCTTTAGAGGCTCCTCTACTATTTGTATGCAGACTTTTCAAGGAAGAGTATGAAGTATTATTTCGTTACCACACTATTTACAATGAAACGTTGGTGGTGAGTCAGAGTTGACAGGTGTGCTGTGCCTACAGAGCTTGAAGTGCTTGATGCCATTGTTGTATGTGCAGAGGAAGTTGGGAATTCAATAGGCAACAGTCGGCGAAAGGTCGACATAGTCACCTAGTATCTATTTCCATACGCTTTTGTTCTTGTTGTTAATGTAGTTTATGATTGGTTTAATAGTATGTCATGTTTTTAAGAATTTGTTATGAAATGGACTGTTTTCCTTCATTAGCTTTGTATGTGATGTTATGCATTTTCAATTTTTAGTGAAACTATGTTCAAATACCCTTAGTCAACTAATTTCCCAAGGGTAAGATATTTCTATTGTTCTGACTAGTGATAACTCTCTCGTGGAAGGATGTGATGTCTGATTGGCTAGACAAGCCAAATTTTTAAAATAAGTGTTTCATGTGAGGTGATACCTGTGATAGGCTGCCTCATGGGTTTGTTTTAAATTATTTTTACATGAATTCATCTATAAATAAGAGGAGAATGGTGAAAATTACAAATGATATGAAAAAAAAAAAAAGATGTCTTCAAAAGAGAATCAAGGTGAGAGTTCAGTTTCGACAAATCCAATACATGGCTTATCATCCAACAATGTTAGTTGGGATGATGATGATGAACATGATTTCTTTAGGGTCTTGGGCATAATGGCACGTGATGGATGGTTTACTGAAAACATTATTCCAAAAGTGACTTACGAGACCGTTTTGAACAAGTTGAATGCTCGTCTTTGCAAATCATTTACTCATGCATTAATTCAACAAAAATTCAAAGAGTATCATAAGAGGTTCTATGAATTCGACAAGGCTAAAAACAATAACCACACATGGTACGATTGGGACCTTGAAAAAAACTTTATGCACAACGAGAATGGCAAAACTTGGTATGAGTATGTACAGGTAATTCTTATTTGAAAAATGATATATACGTTCTTCTTTAAAATAATAATAAATTATGTTAGTCAATCACGTATTAATTTTTTCATTGACAGACGAATACATGGGTAGAGAAACACACTTATCACGGGGATGGTAATATAAAAAAATAATGTGTAGTGTCTCTTGGCACTATGATTGATGAAAAATATATGATAATGCCAATGAGATTTGTAATCTATGGTAATTAATATCTTCCATTTATTCACAAGAATAAAAAAATTGTATCTTTCATTAGTTGTATGGTAAGTTTTGAACTCAGTTACAAGGTAACTATTATCTTGTATGGTAATTAATTATGTATGGTGTTTAATTTTTAATTGGGCTTCATGTTCATTAGTTGGCCTTCATGTATGAAGAGGGACCTACATTACCCAACCAATAAAAATAGCAAATTGGTTTGGTAATTTCTTTTCACACCTCTATATTAAAAAAGTTATAAACAAAATGAATAATGATTTGGAAGAGGCACGATTATGCCGTTGTAGAATTATTTCACACGGGTGGGTTGAAAATCTTTCGGATCAACACTTGTGTACCAAAATCTTCACTCAAAGAATTGCCAGATATTATTTAACTTCTCCTCTCAATCTCACCTTTATTATGTTATATTTCAGGTGAACTTGCATCTATAGTAGGGGAAGCTTTTTCACTATTGCAGTAGAAATATCAGTTTCAATTTTTCACCCATCTTCGATGAATACATAAGTTGTGACTTGCAATAAAAACCCTATCTTGCTTCCAAAATTGTTACAACAAAAAACCAAACAAATCAAGTAGGAGAAAACCCTGAAGATATGGTTGTTGATGAGAGGTTGCAACTATATATCCCAAGCAACCCCAGCGACAGTCCTTCTT
Organism: Catharanthus roseus; assembly: GCA_028651295.1. Taxonomy (NCBI): domain Eukaryota; kingdom Viridiplantae; phylum Streptophyta; class Magnoliopsida; order Gentianales; family Apocynaceae; genus Catharanthus; species Catharanthus roseus. The sequence goes on along the minus strand of JAPQWS010000140.1, from coordinate 2,140,843 downwards.
TCAAAAAGTCCAAAAATGATGCCTCTAAGTAACTAGACACATTCATTTGCTGCCATTTTGAAAAAGTCTTTGCTAAGAAGTTCAAGAACAGAGTTGTATACCCAAGGAAGCCACCCCAAAATTGTTGAGTTTAGGGACATCGAAGGACTTATTGGAATAGTCGATGTCCAGGGATTGGGCACCCTTTTTCCTACATAAAATATTGTCCCGACATGGTGAGGCATTTCTACAAGAATCTGTGGCTTTCACGAGATGAAGACTATGAGTCATGGGCAAGGCCATACGTAAATGGTGTAGAAATTTTCCTAATATCTTCATTAGTGAATTGCATGCTTGGCTTGGTCAATGGAGGCTTCAAAGTTTCTTCTCTTAAAACCATGGACTGGGACCTGTATGCTAAATTGAGGGATGAAGCTGTAGCGTTCTTGTTAAATAGCAAGGGAGAAAAGGTTGTGAATGAGATAACATTGACGGCAAGGACAATTGGGTCAGTGGTGACTAGCTTTGTTCAGTGTCGAAGTGGTCGAGACATGACCCCGTTTTACCATGTGCTCATATATAAGATAGTGAAGGTACACAAGATTGATTTTAGGCACTGCTTCATGTATAATCTGCGACAACTCTTGAGAATCCCCATGATAATAATTTCATTCTCAGAGCTTTGAACGTAAGTACACGGGGTGAGCTTACTATGAAAATTAAATAGTATATTGGAAAGAAAAGCCTTTCGAGAATCAAAACAACAAAGAAAAATTAAGGACAAGAAGGAGAAGGAAGATGCTATGGCAGATGCTGCATTGGTTGATGTTCCTACAATATCTGGAGCCAGGAGAAAAAGATCAGATGGAGGAGAGAAAGATTGGGAGAAGAAGTGTCAATGTTTTTTAATGAAAATATCAAGCAACAGAGGGTCGAGATTAATAATTTGAGAACGGAAATCAAAGCAATATTTGGTTTGCTGAATAGAGATGGATCTCGTGTTGTCAATGAAGGAATTGTTCATGATGAGCTAAAAGACATTCAGGGTGGTGATTCATTAGTCGTGAAGAAACTGTTCAAAAACAAGTTGATGATAAGGAGGGGGGTGAGGAGTCAGTCGAGGCAGCTAATGAAGAAATAGAGACTAATTATGACCATGAAGACATTCAGGATGGTGATCCGCAAGTCAGAAAAGAATCCGTTAAAAAAGAAGCCAATGATGATAAGGAGGTCTAAGAGTTAGTCGAGGTCACTGATAAAGGTGCTGACTTAGTCACACCCTCCTTAAAAAGTACTTCCAGGAGGCTGATGATGAAAAAATTGAAGAAAAGCCAGAATTTGAGAAGTTAATCGATGACGTACATGAATCTGATGCATTCGTCAACAAGGCTAATGATGAAAATTATGCTGAAGATAATGAGGATGGTGAGGACTTAGTGAAGGAGATGAAATGGAGAAAGAAGAATTAAATATGTTAGCTTTGGTTCATTGTTAGCCACCAATATTCTTGAAATGTGCCCAATCATGTCATCCAAATCAATAAATGAGGAAGGGATTGAAAAACTAAAACCTTTTCCATGACTATTGTATTGGGAGAATGGTGAAATAGCCCACTTACGTCTTTTTATATTTTTTGGTCAAAGTTCTTGGTTGTAAATTCAATGAAAAGCTTTTATGTCCCATTTGCATTCAAGTGTTTTTAAAAGCAATATTAGGACAAAATCAATCATGAAATGGTTCGTTCATATATGACAGGCATATATTCAACTTATTTGTTCCTAGTTTGCATTTTTTCTTAAAGATGAAAAATACTGAGTGGTATGTCAAAGGTGAACTACTTATGAATACTTGAAGAAGTATAAGTCGACTGACTAATTGGAGTCCACAGTTGTTGTATTAAATACTAATCTATAACTTTTAAATAAAATTTAAAAGATAATTTTGACATAGAAATTAGATTAGCATATTAAAAGTGGAGTTTGTGTGGGAAACTTTTTTAAAAATATTAATTGAGAAGGATGATAATCAAGAAAGGCCTCCTATTCGTAAGGGAGAGACTATAAATATAAAGATAATTAACACCTCTAACAAAATCAATTTTCAAAGAAAATTAATTTGTAGCCAATTATCTAATGTTTAGTTTTGTGTATCACATATTATTTTATTCATAAATTTATGTAATCATTTTTCTAAATAAATTATGTATTAGATAATAAGTGACTATTAAATATAACTTATAGTTATGATTGTAAAGGTTAAATATGATATAGATATATTCTTCTAGATCCGTTAGTCTGAATTAGTTTAGCACTCATGATCATCTAATATATCATCTAATACACTCTCCGGTACACTTTCTTTAATACTACCTCCATTTCATAATATAAGGTTAAGTTGCTTTTTCACACATTTGGAAAACATAAAATCAACACGTTTTTATAGTAAAATACCTATAATACCCCTTCATATAGATTATAGTAAAATATGACCACTTAACCTTATATTATAAAACGGAGGTAATAGTACTTTTCCCTTAAGGTTTATATTTTAGTGTTTAGGATTTAGCATTTATTTTATAGGATTCATATAAATAAAATTACTATAAAATATGCGTATTAGATAGTGTATTAGATGATCCCAACTGTTAGTTTAGCATAAAGAAAGTTTGTGTGGTAAACTTTTTAAAATCATTAATTGAGAAGGATGATAAGCAAGAAAGTCCTCCTATGCGTAAAGGAGAGATTATAATTATAAAGATAATAGACAACTTTAACAAAATCAATTTTCAAAGAAAATTAATTTTTAACTTAGTATCTAAGCTTTAGTTGTGTATCACATATATAATTTTTTGGCTATATAAATTATGTATTAGATACTAAGCAATAGATTATAACTTAGATACTATTTATAATTTTAAAGGATAAATATGATATAAATATATTCATCCAGATTCGTTAGTCTGAATTAGTTTAGCACTCATGATAGTCTAGAATTATTGTAACCCTAAACCCTAAATTCTAAACACTAAACCTTAAATCGTATACCCTAAACCCTGACAATAACCCCCTCAATTTCTATGTAAAGTCATTTTAGTCCATAATCTAATTTATAGGGTTTTTTACGGGACTAAATTGAGTAAGTAAAAGATATAGGGCAAAAGTTAGGTATTATAAATATTTGTTGGACGAAAATGAATAAAATAATATATATATATGAGCAAGTTAAGACAGAATAAATAGTTATTAGACCAAATTTGCCAAATACTCTATATATTTTTACTATATATTATTGCAAGATTGATTATTTAACTTTATGAACTCCATTATTTAAGGAAAAACCAAGGTAATTTTACATTTAATCGTATTTACTGTACAGAAAATATTTTTATTAATATGTATTACTTCATTTATCATTTAGCTAAATTTTGAATGAACATGATAATTTCCTTAATTACTCAAGTTTTTTAAGTTAAAAATATATCATTGCAAGATTGATTACTTAACTTTAAGAACCCCATTATTTAAGGGAAAAATAAGGTAAGTTTACATTAATTGTATTTACTGCAAAGAAAATTTTTAATGACTATTATTTAATTAATAATTTAGCTAAATTTTAAATGACCATGCTAATTTCCTTAATTACTCAATTTTTAAGTTAAAAATATATTATTACAAATTTTTACTAAAGTATTTTGTAATAAACTATAATTATAAATTAAAATATGGAATTAAAATATGCTATTTGCAACTAACACCTTGTTTTATTTTCAGGGAAAAAGTGAAATGAAATAAGTGATATGAAAGGCGCAAAGTAGTCTGAAACAAATTGTTGCGTATTGTCGACTATGACATAGGTTCCTTGCCTGGCTCAAAACCTTTACGTTCCCTGGTGACGAGTCGAGACCTTTGAGAGAATAACAGTTGTCTGTCATAATGACCCAAGAGACACGAATCATCCCTCCTCAAATAAATTCCTAACATGATATAAATCATTCTCCTCTCAATCGTCCAAATTTACTTTCCTGATAAACTATTCAGAGTTTGATGTCACAATCGCAGAAGCAATTTCATTTTTCAGTCCATATCTGAGTTTCCTTTCATCTTCTTCTTGATGTGGAAATCTTTTCCTTTCATTAGATAAAACGTTAGTTGCATTCAAAAACACTCTCTTCATTCCAAATGGCTAGAACCAAAAACCCTTCAATTCAAGCAGGCTAAAACCCTAACCATTTACCTACTAATGAGAGGTTGCGGTTATATGTCCCAAGCGACCCCAAAGACAAATCTTCAGTAAAAAAAAATAAGGTTGAACCCGCTAGGTAAAGAAACATATTCATACGCCACCATTTTGAAAAGGTGTTTGCCAACAAGTTCAAGAAAAGGGGGGTATTGCCTGACAAGCCACTTAAAATGGCTGAATTAAGGGAAGTCGAAGGACTAGAAGGCATAGTCGCTGACCAGGAATGGGGCATCATACTTTCCTACACAAGATAACATCCTGACATGTGAGACATTTCTATGCAAATTTGTGGCTTTCAAGTAATGAAGATGATGAGCTGTGTGGGTAGGATCATATGTAAATGGGGTAGAAATTTCCCTAACATCTTTATTAATGAATCAATTACTTGGATTAGATGACAAAGGATTCAAAGTTTCTTGGCTTGGAACCGTGGACATAATAGAGATAGGTAAATTGAGGGATGAGGCTGTGGCATTCTTGTTCGAAGGGAAAGGAGAGAAGGTTTTGAATGCGATGACAATGACAGCTAGGACAATTGGATCAATGGTGACTGCCTTCATTCAGTGTAGGAATGGTCGAGAAATGACCCCATTTAACCCTATCCTCATATACAACATCATGAAGAGGTACAAGATTGATTTTGGGAACTTACTCATGCATAATCTGCGACTAACACTTGAGAATCCCTGTAGGAAGCTTCCTTACAGTTTGATGATAACTCACATTCTCAGAGCTCTAAACATTAGTACACGATGTGAGATTATTGTGCAAATTAAATAGTATATTGGAAAGTAAGCATTTCGGGTATTGAGACACAAAGAAAAATAAAGGAAAGAAAAATACGGAATATGCTATGGCAAATGCTGCTGCTCAAGGCACAAGAGTTGATGTTCCTGGAAATCAGGTGTCAAGAGAAAAACAGTTGATGAAGGGGAGAAAGATTGGGAAAAGAAATGCAAATGTTTAGATAAAAATCTCAAGAGAGAGACGACCTAAATTATCAAGATGAGAGAGGACATCGAAAAGATATATAGGATGCTGAAGAAAGATGGAGCTGAGGTTGTCATTAAAACAGGTATTGATGCTAAATAGGAAGAAATGACGGGAAGTGATGACTTACTCAAAGTAGGTGACGTTCAAAAAAAGAGTGATGATGAGCAAGGGGTTGAGGACTTTGTCAGGGAAGCTGATGTTCAAAAGAGGTTGATTATGAGCAGGGGTTGATGACTTAGTCGAAGAGGCTGAGGACAATCAGGAAGGTCATTACTTAGTCTTGGATGCTAATGTTGAAAAAGAGACCGATAAAGAAAATGATGGTTAGGCCATAGTCATGATTTGTTAGAGAAAAAGAAGTTGAGGTAGATGTAAGGATAATCGAGGTTGCTAATATAGAAAAAGAGGCTAATAAAGAGAAGGAATGTGAGGACTTAGTCCAAGAGTCCATTGGACAAATGGAAGTTGAGGACTTCATCTAAGAGCTTGTTGATGAAAAAAATGAAGAATGCTAGGAGGTCAGTAATTAGTTGAGGAAGCTATAGATGAACAAGATGCTGATAGGCAGCAAGTTCATGACTCAGTTATGGAGGCTGTTAAAGACAATGAAAGTGATGACTCAATGAGGGATGCAGATGAAGAGAAGGAAGGTCATGACTTAGTGATGGAGGCTGATGATAAGAAAGATGTTGATGAAGAGAAGGTAGGTGAGGACTTATTGCAGGAGTCAAAGTATGAAAAAGATGGTCATGATAACAAATAAGGTGAGAACTTAGTCGAGGTGGCTGAAGTTCAACACGATCCTGCAAAGAGATAGGGAGATGCTAAAGTGCAAGATGATTCAACAAATGATGTTAAGGAACTTGTTCCTTGTTATAGAAAGTGTATATAGTCGACTTTGTTCGTGAAGAATTAACAGTCGACTATGTGACTTATAAATTTGACTTTATCTTGTTTGGAAGTTGTTAAAACTTTAAGGATAGTTGGGTTTTAATATTTTGAAATAGTTTGCTATAATATGAAAATGAATGTAATGGTTTCTATTTTGAAGGTTAAATATAAATTATGCGGATGTTTTATCCTAACATTCATTTATGGTCTTATTACTTGAGTACAATTTTTTGCATAACTTACTTAATATCTTAGTCGGCGAATTCCAATTATGTATGACTTAGTTCAATGTATGGTCGATTGACTCCTGCATTGGTTGAAAGGACCACACATGATTCTGAATCAAATTGAAGCCCTAATATTAATTAACCTTTTTCCTTTTCCATTTTCCACCAACCCATAGCCTTTGCAAAAAAATTGGGACAACATTAGTTTGAGAAGACAACAGATGCAAACTGTTCCGTCGCGCACCTTTATGATGCCCAATTAAACTTACATGCATATGGGTTTGTTCAAACAAATTACTGAAATCTGTCTTACAGTGGGTTACAGATAAATCAATTCCCAAATTCAGCTCTTTCTCTCTCTCCCATACATAATTTCATTCCGTAATGTTTAAAAAACAGTTTCATCAAACATGGTAGGAACTAGGAGAATGAATGTTCCGACACCCACCCCGACTCTGACCGTTCAGATCCCAACGGTGAGAGCATATTCATTGCATACAGTGGGTGATACTTTGCGATATCGGCTTCCTTCGAACGATATGGATGATAGGGAGACCAAACAGAAGAAATCTATAGATACAGAGAATCCTGTTCTATTTATTTGTAGGAAGTTTGAGGAAGGATATGAGAAAATTTTCTGTGACCGAAAGATTTACTACAAAACGTCACCTTCGATAGGCGGCTTGACCAGTACGGAGTGCCTTCGAGGCTTATCCGACAATCAGAAATGGCCAAACTTATTCCGGATAAAAATCGTAAGGCCAAAACTTGTTCGAATGTTTTATGCGAACTTATGGATTACGGAAAATAACAGTAGTGAGCCGTGGGCAAGATCGTGTGTCAATGGCTATGAAATTTCACTAACTAGCCACGATGTTAATAGACATTTTGGCTTAGTCGATGAAGGTTTCAAGGTATCCAGTGCCACGAAGATGTCAAAAGAGGAGTTTAAATTGACGGTTCAAACTGTCGAGGTCACTTTGTGGCCTAACAATGATACTAAAAAATAGAATGAAATGTCAATGCTTGCCTGTGTCACTGGGTCTATCATTACCCATTATATCCAATGCAGTATCGTTGTACTTAACACCCGTTGCCAAGATCCTAACCTACCATGCTCTCGCTAGGAATCCAATTAGCTTTGGCGACGTGTTTCTCCATAATCTTCACCTAACTGAAACAAATGACGAAGTCTTCTATATGGGCCACTTATTAAACAATTGCTGGAATGCATTGGTTTCATGAAGAATTGGATAACATAAAGGATTACTGGGGCAAGATACACCTGGCTGCCCTTGAAAAGACTAGGAGGAAATATGAAGACCGAAAGAGAAAATCAACTATGAACTCTAGCACTAATGAAGATGATGGACCAACCGTAGAATGTGAATTTCAAGTGTCCCAAAGTAGTCGAGTATACTAAAAGAATGTGTTCAATACTTGGAGGCTGGAAGGAAGTGGGTCAAAGAACGCAGGTTACAAATCCAATCAAAAGTGAAAAACTTCAAGGTTGAATTGAAGAAATTGAAGGCAGGATTGACACGAGTAATGTCATTACCTTGCATGCAGAAAGGGAGTTAGATACCCTACAGCAGCCAAGTGTGGCAAAAGAGAGAGGGGAGAAAGGTGGTTAGAACTGCTGGAAAGCATGCAGTAGTTGACAAACATTGGCAGGAACAAAGTCGACTAATTCCTTCTTAGTTATCCCTTAATGAACAATATCAAGGACATAGTCAACTTAGTCTTTATGTTCATCACAGACTGTAATGTCATTCCAAGACTATGTATGTTTACTCTTATATATGGTTCTCAGTGTGTGCTTACTCCCATTGTTAGAAAATGGGTTGTTTTTTTCATTAGCTATGCATGTGATCTAAGAAGTCCATGTACTTCTCATGTCAAGTATTGTAACTGTTTAATGAAACTATGTTGAAAGTCCCTTAGTCGACTAATTTACTGAAGTCTAACATATTTCTTTTACAAAGTGTGTTAACTTTCAAGTGAAATTATGTGAAGTATGAACCCTAAAACAAGTCAAATTTTTTTTAAAAAGGACATCTTTTGAAAGAATCTTTCACTTAAGCTAATACCCGTGATGGGCAAGCATAGGGGTAGGTTTTGGATTTTTTCACATGATTTCATCTATAAAAAGGGAAGAATGGTCTGCCTTATGAAAAATATTAAACAAAAAATGCTGCTTCTAAAGAGATGGTTGAGAGCTCAATTTCAAATGAAGCAGTTGGGGGCTCATCTTCAAACAACAAGGATTGGGATGATAATGATGAACATGATTTCTCTAGGGTCTTGGAAAAAATGGCACGTGATCAATGGTTTAGCAAAAATAAGATTCTAGAACTTATAAGACCATTGCGAATAAGTTGAATGCTCGGCTTCGCAAATCTTTTGCTCCTAAATCAATTCAAAAGAAATTTGAAGAGTATCATCACAAGTTCTGTGAATTTGACAAGGATAAACGCATAACCTCACGTGCTACTACAGGATCATGAAACGAACTTCGTGCACAATGAGAATGGAAAAACCTCGTACGAGTGTGTACAAGTAATTCTTATTGGAAAAATATGTACATTTTTTAGAATCAAATATGGTAGCCGGCTAATGGCGTTTTAAATGTTTGTTAACCAGAGAATCCATGGGTAGAGAAATACACTTATTGTGGGGAGCAGTACTACAAAATAATGTGTCATGTCTTTTGGCGCAATGAGTGATGAAAAATATATAGTCTATGGTCATTACTCTTTCATTTATTTACAAGAATAAAAAATTATATCTTTCATTAGTTGTATGGTACCTAGTATCTTGTATGGTAATTAATGATCTATGGTGTTTAAGTTTTAAACTCTGCTTCAAGTTAATTAAATATATGGTGAGGGGCCTACATAACACAGCCCATAAAATATGAAATTAGTTTGATAATTTGTTTTCAAACCACTATATAAAAAGTAATAAATAAATGAATAATTATCATTAATAGGCGCCAGGAAGAACTATGGCATCCCTTCATCGTCAATTATAAATATACATCGCTTCTTATCGTCAACTATATCGTAGGTTAAAACTTTGAGTAGAACTTTAAGTTAAGTAATTATTGAGTAAAACTTTGAAATGATTTTACCCTACAGAGGATTAAAGACCTTTCAGAAGAATGGTCTTCTACCAAAATCAACTAAGAGATACGAAATATTCCTTCTCAAACAATTGTTGGACGTTAATTAACTATGTCACATCTGAATCGTCCTTTATTACCCTTCCAGATAAACTTAGTTAACTTGTAATTTAATCTTCTTCTTGCAATAAAAATATTTGCCTTTTTTCAGAGAAAACATTAGTTGTATTAAAAAACAATCTCTTCATTCCAATGGTTAGAACAAAAATCCCTTCAATTCAAGCAATCCAAAACCCTAACTATTTACCTACTGATGAGAAGTTGCGGTTATACGTCCCAAGCGACCAGAAAGACAAACCTTCTTTCGAAAAAATTAAAGGATGAACCCACTAGGCGAAGAAACAAATTCATCTGCCGCCATTTTGAAAAAACGTATGCTAAGAAGTTCAAGAACGAAACGGTATTACCCGGAAAGTCACCCAAAATGTCTGAATTAAGGGAAGTTGAAGAACTTGCAGAAAAATTGTTGTTGTCCAAGGATGTGACACCATATTTTCCTACACTAAATACGGTCTTGACATGGTGAGGTATTTCTATGCAAATTTGTGGCTATCAAAAAATGCAAATGATGAGTCATTGGCAAGGTCATACGTAAATGAGGTACAAATTACACTAACCTCTTCATCAGTGAATCACTTCCTTGGCTTAGTCGACGAATGGTTTAAAGTGTCTTCACTTGAAACCATGGACAGACAAGAGTATTCTAAATTAAGGGGACGAGACTATAGTGTTCTTGTTTAATGGCAAAGGAGACAAGGTTGTGAACGCAATGATAATGACGGCTGGACAATTAGGTCAATGGTGAACTTCTTCATCCACTGTAGGAATGGTCAGAACATGACCCTTTTTCTACCAAGTACTCATATATAAGATCATGAAGAGACAAGATTGATTTTGGGGATTGCTTCATGCATAATCTCGACTAACTCTTGAGAATCCCCGTAGACTACTGGCTTACAGTTTGATGATAACTTGCATTCTCAGAGTTCGAAATGTAAGTTCAAAGGGTGAGGTCAATTTCACTATTAACTAGTATATTGGAAAGCAAAGCATTTCATGAATCGAAACATAGAGAAAAATTAAGAAAAAACGAAGAAGATAGATGTTGTGGCAGATATTGTTGCTAATCAAAACACAAAGGTTGATCTTCCTAGAACATCCGGAGTTAAGAGAAAAAGAGTTGATGATGGGGAGAAAAACTGGGAGTTGAAATGCAAACATTTGAATGAAAAGATGAAGAGGTAGAGAACCCAAATCAAGAATATAAGAGAGGACATAAAAAAGATATTCAAGATGCTAAAGAAAGACGGAGCTAAGGTTATCAATGAAGTGAAGAATTAGTCGGGGAAGATGATTCTGAAAAAGAGCCTCATCATAAGTAGGGGGTTCAGGACTTAGTTGACAAAGTTGAAGTTGAAAAAAGGGTAAGGACAAGCAGGAAAGTGAGCACTCAATCGAGAAGCCTGATGTTAAAAAAAAGGTTGACAGAAGAGAGGAAGGTGATGCATTAGTTAATGAGGCTGATGATAAAAATAATGGTAACGAAAAGGAGAATTGTGAGAGTTAGTCGAGGAGCCTGCAATGGATAAAGAAGATGTAGGGAGATGAAGAAGTAAATATGTTGACTTTGGTTCCTTGGCAGCCAGCTAATGGCATGATTGTGATGATCTGCAAAGGGAAGGGATTGAAGAACTAAAACCTTTGGTGTTTCTTCCTTGTATTGGGAAGGTTTAGGGAATAGTAGATTTTCTTTAAGTCAAAGTATTGCTGGATTGTGTGTCTTATGTTTCTCATGTTTCTATAGTATATTTTTTAGATATAGGGAACAATTATATATTGGAATTTTTTTGTTGTAAATTAAATGACCAGAATTTACGTCCGAGTTTTATTCAAGTGTTTTTTAAACAATATTTGGATGATCAGGCATGAAATGGGTCCTTTATATTCACAAGCGTATATTCAAGTAATTTGTTTCCAATTACGGTCACTTGCCTTAAGATGAAAAAATCTGAATTAATGTCAAAGGTCAACGTGATGGTCGACTAACTTGAGTCCATAGTTGATGTCTATCATTAGAGCACCAATTACAACAACAACAACAACAACAACAACAACAACAACAAACAAAAGAGATTGTAGCAACAGTAGTCATCTTCCCATAAACTAAGACACTAAGGAACCATAAATGGAAGACTAAGGAACTATCATTATAGCACTAATTACACCAACAACAAATGAAATGGTAGCAACAACAGTCATCTTCTTCAATGCAGCATAGTTCTTCTTTTGTTCTTCATCCTTCCCTTTTAATTCTCCCTCCTTTTTCCTTAATCCCCTTCCTTCTCATCTAACCGCTTTAGCAAACTATATATTATTTTCTTAGATTGATTGCATAAAGGATCTTCCACTTACTCAAAGAAGCCACATCATCCGACCTACAATCATCAGATAGTTAGATTTGAATAATATGAAATACAAAACTCATTTAAAGAAGCTCTTAATTTACCAAACCTAATATCAAGCTCAAAGTATTCATGGTTAAGAACCCATAAACCTCAAACAGCTAAACAAACAAATTAGAGTACTATAAACCCCATCATTTTAGACATTTGCAAGATAATTTAACCGCAGAAATTCCAACCCTTACGTGCTTCAAACCAATGAACATTTGGGTTTCAATCCAGAAAATTTTCAAAATAATTCCAATTAAATAAGAGAACACAACAAAGATTCTTACCCGAAATTGTTTGCAACCCATGAACTTCCTATCCCCTGGACCCTGTAAGGTCGAATCTGGGTCCATAAATTTTATACCTAGTGGGTATGAGTTTGGGTCTAGGTTCAAATTTTACTATAAGGGTATGGGTCTAGGTCTGGGATTACCTAGAGGATCTGAACCGTTTACAGTCCTACTTACAACCCCATAAAACTATATAACTCTCATCAGTCACTCAAAAATCAAGGAAGTATAAATGTGAGAAAAGGGAATATAAGATATTGAGAGATAAAAATCTAATAAAATCTTATTTTGAATTCATTCTTTTTCTCTCTTTTTCTTTTCTTTCTTTCTTTCTCTTTTCTCTTTTTCACTATATTCTTTTCATCTTCCTCATTTTGATTTTCTCTTTTTCACAAAAGATTGATAGAAAACAAGCTTTCTCACAAATGGTTTCTCATATTTTTTTCCCTTGATGCTTTTTTTTCTTCTCGTTTGATTTCTTTCTCACATAGATTTCCCAACATACCGTTGTCTCATAATTTTCTTTCTCACTTTTTCCCCCATACTTATTCTTGAAACTCACTCAAACCGTCTCAAATAGGAAACATAAAACATGGCATTTTAGTCCCTCTGCACGATTTTCTGAATCAAGAAAGTTACTTTCTAGATCTGGAAAGCTACTGCCCAAAAATTTCTTTACTTGTTCTATTTTTCGAAAGAAGTAAGTATATTTCTCTTATTGAGTCTTTTCTAGCCCTTTAATACAAAGCTCAAGTCTAGGTTCTCCATATGATCTGTAGATAAGTCTCTTATTTCAAAAAATCATGAATCATATCAATTGGAGTTGTATATCTCTAGTGATGATCGTTTTACCGAAAGGTGTCAAACTAGAATGTCATGTGAGAAAGCGAACTTTTGCACTATACTTTGGATGACCAAATGAACTCCAATTGAGACAAACTTTAGCTTTATGGAAACCTAATAAACTCCTATAAAATATTCAAAAGGAAACATCTTCAATTAATTTCATTAAGAAGGTGAATACATTAGACGCTTTATTGTTTGGCCATAGATATTATTTTGGGCAGCTTGTTATTTCTTCTCGTTTTTTGCTTCGTTTTCACTACAAAGGCCTTCGTTTTGACTTGTTTTCAACATATCTTCATCCCTATAGTACCTATAACAATAAGAGAAGAAACATGGTTCGATTAGTCCATTTTATAAGCAATTAAACTCAAAAATTGATGAAAACAATAACGCTCAAAGAGAGTAAAAATAAACATATCAAACTACCCTCACTTAAGCTTTGGTCGTCCTCGATCAAAGGGCTAAAAGCAACAAAGGTAAACAAAAAACAAAAACAAACTAACTAGCCACTTTCGTAGGACTCACGATTGCACTTAGCAAGTGCAACAAGCTCTTTAAACCCCTAAGTTACCAAAGAGGACGAGTAAGGTCTCATGAGGGTTTGCAGACGATATACCCATAAAATCACACAAAACAAACAGTAAAAACTTATAAAAAAAATACTATACAAAAGAAACTAAAACTACAAAATAACAAAGATATGCTACTTTCAAAACACAATCAAGAGTCATAACAACTGCTAAACTCATCAAGACATAAATCAAAAGCAAACTAACACATCCATCATTCCATTTTAGCACATGAGAATCAATGATGTGCATGTGTGCATAAATTATGTTTAGTTTCAAAAGTATGCGAAAGGAATTTCAAGAAATTATCTATATGATTCACTTTATCATGCTATAATCTATATGCTTAACTTTTCTAACATCCTTCTACTCCAAGTTCTAGCTAAAGTCATTCCCAGATAAGTAGGACTTTCAAGTTTGTAACGTTAGGTTAGAGACTAAGTGGTTATCAAACGAAGGTAAAAGGAAGACAAAATAAATGGAAACACGAGTTAATGCAACAAAAAGGGAGAATAAATTCAAAGTTATCTATAACATTTAAACCACTTTCACTCAAATCTCTCGAAACAATCTCTACCTTTCGTTCCATTCTCACAACCCCATGAAATATATAGCTCTCATCAATCACTCAAAAATCAAGAAAGTATATATGTGAGAAGAAGGGCATAAAAGGTATCAAGGGATAAAAGGCTAAAAGTACTTTCTTTTGAACTTATTTTTTTTTTCTCTCTTTTTTTTCTTTCTTTCTTTTCATTCTCTTTTCTCTTTTTACTATTTTTTCCTTCATCTTTCTCATTTTTTTCCCCAATTGATTGATGAAATACAAGGTCTAGAAAAACAAGTTTTAGAATGATGCTTTAAAATGAATCATATAAGACAATTTCCCAAGATTTTCAAAGCATTCATTTACCTCATAAACAAAAAGTATTGTGCAAAAATACCATCAATTCACAAGGCACAAACAAAAGAAGGGTGTAAAGTTAAACCAAAGATCATGTCAATTCCAAGCTTTCAAAATGTTAATGCATTTCTATTTTATGCGTTCTAGTGACCAAAAAAAAAGGAAAATATTTTTAGATTTTTTCAAGAATGGTAAAATCGATTATTTAGTAACAAATTTTTTTTTGAGAATTCTTCATATTTTTCCATGTTTTGGGAGTTTTTGGAATATTTCAATTTTTTTTTTTACTTTTTGCAAACATAAACAATAAAAACAATTTAAGAAAGTAAACAACTAAACACTCCCCCACACTTAAACCACATTGTCCTCAAGATAATAGAATAAAAACGAAAAGCATAAAGAACACAAGCAAGAACCAATGAGAGCAACAAAAAAAGACCAGATCGAAGAATTACTCCATAGAACTAGTGCAACTCAGAAAATAATATAACAACAAATAAAAAATAAAAAAACCTAAGGTCAAACTATAAAACAAAATAAGATGTATTAAAGAAACAAAAAATTATACAACAAAGGTACAAAAGAATTATTAAAAAAACAAGCAAAAACAAAAACAAGAAAAACAATTAAAGCAGTAAATAAATAGTGTTCCTAATGTTACCTTCCCCAGCAACGATTCCAAAAACTTGATGTGCGGTTACTATCCTATTAAAATTCCACGTTTAGAAAAGCATACCTATCAATGCAGTATGGCAAGAAAAGTCCCCAGATTGTCGAACTCTTGGGACGGCCAAGCACTAGTACTTACTACGTTTCTACTATTTCATTAAATAAAATGTTTTGAAAAGGTTTTTAAACTAAGAAATAATTAAAAAACTAATAAAACTAAGAAAGAATAAGAAAGTTTAAAACAAGTTTGTAAAAGAGAGTTTAAATGGTAGAATCCCCCTAGAATCCTAAGTTAATTTTAATTAGAAAATCATTGTAATTAATTATTAAAACTCGTTGGTTGGATCTTACTAAAATATCTGATAAACCCTATGTCTTTGCGAATATCCTCCTATTCAACTTAACTATTTAGAGAAGAATGTCTCCTAACCCTAACCTGATTATGAATGAATTATAGGTTATAGTGATTAAGTAATTATCTAAAAACCAAATTAGTCTATCTACTCAATTACCAGTTCCTATTATTCAATTAATATCCTAAATTAATCTTCCTTTGTCAATTCAAATTAATCTTGCGAAATTACCAACCTCGCAAAAATCGGTAAACAAACACAACAATTGAATAACAACCAAACAAGAATTAAATAACTAAAACAAGAAATTTATATAAAACATTAACCAAGAATTCTGGGGCTCATCCCCATTCAAACAGAAAATGAATTAGCGGCTAAACATTATTCTAACATATAAACTCATAGACAAATTCATATAAAAGAACAAGTTTAGGGGAGGTTAGGAGAAAAGATTGAAGATCCACGATCTCGGGCAATTGCTCAAACTCGTCTTTCGAATTGTTTGAATAAACTCCCGAATTGGGTCTTCTGACAAGAATATAGAATTGAAACTAAGACCTAAGTTACCTAATAATCTAGCTATTGAAGAGTTTAAATAGAGAAATTTGCTGCTAAAATCGCCCAAATCCTTTCCTAAAAAGGTTTGCAATTAAATTACAAAAAGGAAAGGAATGAGAGTCTAAATAGGAAATATAAATATCTGCATGACTTTCCATATCAAGAAAGTGGCTTTCTAGATCCAGAAAGCTACTGACCAAAAATTTCTTTATTTATTCTGCTTTTCGGATAAGGTAAGTATGTTTCAATTCTTGAATCTTTTTAAGCCCATTAATAGACTATTCAGTCCTTAGAGTCTTAATATAATTTGTAGATAAACATCTTAGCTTTCTAAAACATCTTGAATAATATCAATTGGAGTTTTATATCTCTAGTTATGATCATTTTAGCGAAAGGTATCAAACTCGAATGCCATGTGAGAAAGTAAATATTTGCACTGTACTTTCGATGACCAAATGAATTCCGATTGACACAAACTTTAGCTTTATAGAAACCTCATGAAATCTTATAAAATATTGAAGAAGAATACATCTTCAATTAAGGTCATTAAGAAGGTAGAAAATCCATTAGAAACTACATTGCTATTTTTGCTTCGTTTTCTCTCCAAAAGCCTTCATTTTGACTTTTTTCAAAATATTTTAATTTATAAGGTACCTATAATAATAAGAGAAGAAACAAGATTCGATTAGTCCTTTTTATAATCAATTAAACTAAAAAACCGACGTAAACAATAATGCTCAAAGAGTGTAAAAATAGACATATCATTCTCCATCAGAAAAATATGCCATAAAACTATTTATTAAATGTAAATTACTCAATTAAACATATTAATTATCAATATGTCAATAATCTAAACCATGACGCTTGTATTCTATATTTATCATGTGTTTTTTGTTTCACATATAGAAAGCTTTTGAGATGTGCGTTTTGTAGCTTTATTATAGGGTTCTTCAGAGTGCATGATTTTTAGCCAATGTTTCATGTTTTTTCACTTTTACCTACTTTGTTTTCCAAAAGAAAACAAAATATTTTTTTAAACTACCATTTTTGTTTTTGCACAAACACTTTTTCAATAAATAAATGTTTATTTTAACACCATTCACACTTTTTTTTACCATTTCCCACAACTAGGTATCTGTGTTCCTCGTTTATCTCGTATTCCTACCAAAAGCACACAAAAGCACTTTCAAGACACTTCTTCTACTTTCTCATAAAAAAAAACAAAAGACACTTATTCTATTTATAGGAGAATTTCTCTACACTTTGTTTTTTCATGCCATTATTATTCCATATGAATTTCTAATATAAAAAAAAAATCCGTTTTTATTGCATTCATAAAAAAATATACTACATATAAAATATTATTTCACCACAATGTGAAAATTTTTACTTCTTAATATCTTGAAAATGGCCTCTTCCTCCATACTTTTTTTAAAACTCCTCCCTTCTTCTTGCCTCTTTCCCTAAGATTTTTCACCTCACCTCTTGCAAGATAAGGGTTTTTTTTTTGTTGGTAAAAAATGCAAGACAAGTTTTCACCTAAACCTCTTCCTTATATCTTGGAAGTGATATTTATTGTGCATATTTACTTTTCAGCTATATTATTTTTTTTAAATAAAAGTTAATAGTTGGATTGCTTTTAATACTTTATTGCATTTAAAGAAAAAAAACAAAAGCTGGAAATCTCTTGTTTGAATTCCAAAAAAAAACCTGAAAGTTCACGTGTTCAATCAATCCAGAAAAAAAAGGACCAAAATGGCAGCGAGCTGGAAGCATTCCCACTACTACCTGCTACACCTACTTGTCTTGAGATTAGGAATTCATCCACCAATGTTTTCATGGTGGAAAAGAAACCACTATTTCCATATTAGAATGTTCCAATAGAAAATAGCAAAAATATAATTTATTCACTATTTGAAATGGTTACAAGATCTATAGAGGAGTTCATTATTTGTCTTCAGTCAAACATTGTTAGGAGAAGGGCTTGAAAAGCTTGATCTTGAATATAACAGACTTAATAGAGATAATTTCCTTACAGAATGTAAAAAGGGGGAAAACAAAAAAGAAACAAAAAAAATATGGGTGACATATGATAGAAGTGAACGGGTAACAGCATAAAAAAATTTAAAAAAAAAAGTGGTAACTGAAATTATTTGCTTTCTGAAAATGCTCTAATTGGCAGCTCACCTTCAACTAGAGCAAGTTTTGGTACAACTTTTTGAGTATATGCTCAGCCTTTGATTGGGAATTCACTATTATATCATAATCTGTCCAATCTGAACCCTGTATATAGATTTTAAAAACTCATAACCAGTAAGACTACTATTGTTCTTTAGTAAATTTTTTTTCTCCATGGAGTAAATTTCTTGCTGATTACTTGAGAACAATGAAAATTTCAGTTTTATGATCTATAATGATTATTATCTTCAATGATATGAAACATTAGTAGTTATTGTAAGATAGCATATATTATCTTCTATTCTACTCTCTTCTAATTCTCTTTTATTTCTCTAGTTTAGTATTCTTATTATTATACTAGATACCAAATTTACAACATCTTCTTCTTATTCATTTCTTTTTTTATTAGAAAATGGTTATATATGTCCACCACCATCTAAGAATGGCTAATAATATCTTAGGTCCCATTTTTTTTATCATGAATTCTGTCTAGTAATCTTATTCTCTCTAGAAAATATACTAGAAGATATATAAGACGATTCCGACCATATTTGCAACCCTAGCTTCAGCATGCAACCCCCAAACCCTTATTTCTCCTAACACACTACCAAAAGAAAAAAAAAAGACTTTAGTGACGAAAAAATTTGTCACAACAAGTAAATTTTTTTGCAGTGACAACTTTCTCTCTCTACAAAAATTCTCTTGAAAAACTTAAAATTCAAACTAACAATTTTGAGTTACTTTGAGCTAATATAGATGATGAAACATATGTAGCTGATGATTGGTGCTTGAAAAACATTGATTTTGAAGTTAAATTTAATATGAAAAGCCATTTTTTAAAAAAACTAGTAATTTTGATTTTGCCCGAGTTGGTTTTTATTCGGCCCATTTGTCCCGATCGGTTTCCTAGGTTGGTTCACCTGGGCCAGTTTTTTTATTTTTTAAATTTTTTAAAAAATGTTTACATATTAAATATACATATTAAATAATATTAAATAGACAATTCATTATAATAAAAACACAAATCAAGTAACTTAAAACAAAGCAAAAAAAAAAAATTAACCAAAAATAAAATAAAAATGGTTAGATGTTGCGACTGGGCAGCATGCCGGCCAACCTAGGCTGAGCACAAGGACCATCTTTGAGACAGGCCTGGTGCGTAGGCTGGGATGGCTGGCTACTGTAGTTAGGCTGCTGGTAAGAAGGGGCAAAATTTCCATATATTTTTTTAATATTTTGAATGGTTTGAGTTCATTTTTTTTATGATTTTGAATTGGTAAAAATAGAGAAATACACTTAAAAGATTGATATACTAATCTTGTTATGTGAAGACTTGTTGTAGGTTGCTTGGGATTTGAAGATTGGTTATTTTCAAGAAAAATTTAGATCGGTAAAAATTGAGAAATACACTTAAAAGATTGATATACTAACCTTGTTCTATGAACATTTGTTTTAGATTGCTTAGGATTTGAAGATTGGTTATTTTAGAGAAAAAGAGGTTGAGAGAGAAAGTGGTTTGGGAAAATGATGGTTTGGGGGTTGCAAGGTCAAATTAGGTGTTAGAAAGAGAAATTACCAAAAAAGCTATATGAAAGTGGTATTGTGGTTACTTTCCAAAGAATTTTGAAACAATCATTAGCCTAAATTTTAGGACTTAAAATAACCTTTTTTTCAGTGACAATGTGGTAGCTCAGTTGGTTATGAGTACCCCTTACCGTGCGATAGATCATCAGTTCGATGCACACCTGCCTACTTATTAGACAACGATTCAAGTTCTCCAACTTTCTTCTCCATCAACTATTAAGGTTAACAAGGGTTTGAGTTCTTCAAGTCCTTTACGCATCAAAAAGCGAAAAAGTTGATGTATGATGTTGAGCTTCATATGATCAGGATGCCAATTTAAGAACATGAAGTTAAAGGGGTATAGAAGGCATGATAAGTTTGGCAATTGGTTTAACTAAATAAAAAATGGCGTCTTTTCATTTTCCAATATATTTGATAGATCTTAGTACATACAAAAAATTTTATACTTTTTCAGGCAATTTGAATGGATCCTATAACTTGAGGGCGAGTCTGGAATTTTATTGATAGAGTTAGCTGATGGTGTTCAATTATTTCGAACGTGCATTCTATATATGATTGATCAATTAAAACTTTTATCTTATGCATAGAAGGGGTAATTTTTAGACAATTTGATACAAATATAGATTCTATTCTTAAGTATGTTTTCATTAAATCAAACACTTAAAAAAGAATCATATTATTTTCTCATTTAACATTTCTACACATCCTAAATAAAATAAAGGAATGTGATAGATTTACTTTAAGTGGATTTAGATTCTAAAAAATTATATTTCTAGTGCAAATTTCCTTCTTGTCAATCAAACTAAGCCTTAAACTTTACTTTTAAGTTTTTTTTACCCTCAAACTAATTTCAAGATGGTATAAATCCCACCACCCAATTATGCGGTGGTTTCTAGTTTATGTTTTATGTAAGTGATATTATTTTGAAT
Source organism: Catharanthus roseus (assembly GCA_028651295.1). Taxonomy (NCBI): domain Eukaryota; kingdom Viridiplantae; phylum Streptophyta; class Magnoliopsida; order Gentianales; family Apocynaceae; genus Catharanthus; species Catharanthus roseus. The sequence continues at coordinate 2,120,003 of JAPQWS010000140.1, read as the reverse complement.
GATGAAATTAGAAGCACAATCCACCTTCAAAAAATAGTCGTTTATCCTAAATGAAATTCACTATTCCCCTTCGACTATGTACTCCTTTTAAAAAATAGTGGATTTCAGTTAGGGAGGAGTAGCTATTTTAAAATATATTCTCTTGATTTATTAAGTGGCAGATATTTTGAAATAGTAAAAAAGTATGTCTAAGCAACAGATAATATGAAAGGAATACGGTATATTTGAAGTTCTGCCACTGTAACAGTAGCTCTGCTTTCACTAGCGCCAATGTTGCGTGTTGGATAATTGCGCACAATATTTGGCTGATTATTTATTTGTACCCAATGATGATTTATGTATTGGACCTCACATTCTTGGCTTATGTTATTTTTGGATGTCGAATCAAGTCAAAATTCATCTGACCCAAGATGACCTTTAAGCTCCCAACCTCCTCTTTAATTCTCTCTCAGCCTCCCTCTTTTAACCATTTCCTCGATTCCCCTCACCCTTTAACCGATACATTCTCCCTCTCCCTATATCTCTCCTTTTGGGACCACTATATAAGCAATTTATTCTCTCAACCCTAACCTAGACCAACCTCTCCTCTCTTATCTCAAAATCCGGCCGCCTCTCTCTTCTTCTTCTTGGGAGCTCTTTGCCTCTATTATTTCAAGCTTCTCTGGTGTTCTCCTTCTTTGAATCTCGTCAGCTATTTGCTTGACTGATTCTTGTGAGAACTATCAAAGTGTTTGGAACTTTCTTGAGATATTTTCTTAGAGGGTTCCTTTAGATTGTGAGATTTGGTTCTCTGAGGGTGTTTACAGCATATTTTTTATTTTTCTGTTCCTCCCTACATTCACCATATTTATATTTGCATTCTTTGGAGATCTTGTAATTTATCTATTATATTTTGTAATAGATAGGTTATATTTGTCTTCGATTTGGTTGTAACATATTTGTGGTGGTTCACGATTCCGTCGCTATTAGAGCCTTGATTTTTTCTCTTCGGTCTATTGAGTTCAAATCTATGAACTTCGCAGAGACCATGAGTTCTGCTTCAGGGAAATTCTCTAAAAAATCTTTTCTTTTATTTTTCTGTCAATTTTTTTTTTAATTTTTTGGCCACTTGAATTCGAAAACCAAAACCCGAGCCTGGCAAGAATCCTATTGAGATTCTTTGTATCGTGCCTTGGTGTTTTTCACATTTAAAAATGATTTTTTTGTAGTATAATTTTATTACTGTTCGTTTTTATTTTTCTCCTTTTTATTTATTTATTTCTGTCGTTTTTCTGTTCTTCTGTTTGGTTTTCTGCTTTTTTCCTGTTATCTTTCTATTTTTTTTGCTCGAAGTTTCTTTTTTGGCTTATAATCTGCTATATTCTTGTGTTCTGTTTTTGGACTATTATATCTGTTGATATTATGTCTATTATTTTCTGCAGTATTTTTTTTTTTATAAATTTGCTTATATTTTATTCTGCTATAACTTGTTGTTGGCTAGCTTGCCGCCACATTTTTTTTGAAATTTCTGATATTTTGTTCTGTTGGTCGGCTTACCACCACTTATTTGGAAATTTTTTATTATTATTATTATTCTGTTGATCGACTTGTGTAATGCCCTACCCCATAGGCACCTAGCATGACTTTAAAATTACGGGTGTTACGAAAGTAGAGTTTGGATCTGATATAGTGAAGTATAGTGTTTTGACACCTAGTGGTATTTTGGGGATACTTAGGAATAAGAATAAAATTTTATTATATTGAAGTTTTATTATCAAGGTTTATAAGTGCCTTTAAGTGGATTTTATTCTTAATACTTAGTGTATGTATTTTAGAAATTTAAGCAATGGATAATTTCAAAAAATAAAAATAAAAACTAACTTAACCATTAAGTATTGCCACCACCTCAACGGCACAACCGTCACCCCACCATATTTTCCTTTCTTTTTCTTTCTTTCTTTCTTCTCTCCTCTAACCGCCATTATGCTTGTATATATATTATGGGTTTTTTTTTTTTTTCCCTTTTTCCTTAGTTCCTTGGCAGCTATATATATATATATATATATATAATACATTAGGAGTTTTATTTTTTTCTCAAGTTTGAGGCAGCCATAAAAGGTTAGTATATATTATTTAAATATAGTATAAGCATATACTATTATATTTATATTATATCTATTTTAGTCATATTATATTTATTTTATTTTGGTAGTTATACTTTATACTAGTTATACTTTATACTATTATACTTTTTATTTTATTTTATTTTGTTAGTTATATTATATTTATAAATATATAGTATAAGCATATATATAGTTTAGGTTGATTTATTTTAGGATTTAAATATTTTAAATGGATTTTTAGTATATGGTATAAAATTAATTATGGTTTCTTGTTAGAGTATATTTTTTTTAGGGGTGTAGGATTTTCGATCTTTTTAAAGAATTATTATAAATATATATATAACATGATATAGGTATATATATACACTTCCTAAGTTTGTTTCGTAGGATTTCGACATCAGTTAGGGAATAGGGCTATTTGATTAGTACCCGGGTATTAAGTATTTTCACATTATCATTTTGTAGGATCGTAGCATCAGATCTGCATCCAGGTGAGTCCACAGACTCCATTTTAATATGTTATTTCAAAAGGTACGGGCTATATAAATATGGTTTTTAGACTTATCATAAAATATCTACTAGTTTTGAAACGGTATAACGTGCTATGTTTTTCTTAATTGGAGATGTTCTTCATGATGTGTTACATGTTCATTAGAAATGCATAGGAGCGGTGTTCCATATAGGTATTGTCTTTTTAAAACAGATTATTATTGTTGTGAAAAAGAACTAGTCTATACACGGGTTTTCTGGAAATATTTATAAGTTGAAAAATACTTTGTTTTTGGAAAAGTTATATGATTTGGCATGCATGAATGTAAACATGGCATGTTTGTAAAATTTGCATAAGCTGGAGAATTCTTTGGTCCTGAAAAGTTACATGTTTCAACATGCATGAATATAGGTCTGGCATTGGCATAATTGTGAAATTTGCATAAGCATGTGATGATTGGCGGATGAGGATTTTTGGCGCTCTGAAATGTTTATGACTTGAATTTGTTATGATGACCGGGCAATTGGCCTTTCGATTTGTAAATACATATGAAAACTTCATTCCAACTAGGGTTAAAGTTTGGCGAAAATCAAGTGAACGGACGCGTTAGCGGGTTGCACTGTACGTGGCTAGTCCCTCGTACTAGGGCCTCTTCCGATGACATAGACGGGTTTCTGACTCTGAGGGTGGATCCACTTGAAGAGAGGCGTTGTACTTGGAGGGCGTGGCTTAATCGGTATTTACGTGGATATCGCTTCATATTCTGTGGTGGGACGGTCGCCTAGTGGAGAGTCAAGAGGGGCTCAAAACTGAGGTTGGCCCCAGGGCAGACCTGGTAGGTACCGCAGGAGTCTGTAGCCTATTTTGACCAGTGATATAGGAGTGCGGTTGTTTGTAATCGAGCGCTCGTATGGTGTTTGGCTAGTATTGACTATGAGATGCCGGAACTTGGTTCCGAAGGCCTCGTTTTGGGGATTTGAACTTTGTCCGTGGAGCCGCACTGTTGCATAACATGTTCTTTTAAATTCGAGGCATAGAAGCTGCGCTGACGTGTCTTGATTCGCTCAGACTTCCCAACTGCGCTCGAAACCCTCATATAGGTTCAAGCATCAGTTTTGTTAAAACATTAAAAAGGATGTTTTCTTATAATATTGTATGAACTGCTTTGTGAAACTGCATCATCATTGTTTTAAAGAAATCACTAGAGCACACACACGTGGACTCACTGAGCATTCGCGCTCACGTTTTTCCATATCATGTTTTCTTCTCAGATTAACTCAGGACGGTCAGGGATACAATAAACCACTGAAGTTCTAGGCGTGGAATTTTGGTTCGAGTCTCTCCGGAAGGACATGTTATTGTGTTGCTATCTTATACTTGAGCCGTTTGTAAAGTATTTCTATCTTTATATCGGAATTACCATAAGATAAGAAGTTTTCTTGAACCCTATATTTTGAGCGCCTCCTCAGTGTTCAGATTGTTTAGTTTTCCGCTGCATATTGTATATATATATATATACTTCTAAGTGTTGCCCAGGGGGTTATGCTCTTGTTTTTAAACTTATAGTTCAGTGCCGAGAGGCACGCAGATATCCTATTCAGCTGTAGTTGACCTAGTGGCAGAGTTGTGGGTATCACAACTTGCCACCACTTATCTGTAATTCTTGTGCTATTATTCTGTTTTGTATTTGTACTGCTTTAAGCACTTTATTTTTAGTTTGCCACCATATTTGCAATTTTTGAATTTTCGGCTTGCCGCCAAATGTTCTATTCTCTGTTTTCTTTTATTTTTCATATTTTTTGTTTCCGTTTACTCCTTGTGGTTTCAATGGCTACCGCTAGATTAGAAACCGATAAATATGATGATAAAAACAATTTTAGTATTTGGAGAATAAAAATGGGCAATGTTTTAGTACAAAACAAATTTTTACCGGCTATTTCAAAACCTGAGGATTATCCCGCAACATGGAAGGATGAATTTTTAAAAGAAAACTTGACTCTACAAAAAGCACAATTATTTTACATTTACAAGATAGTGTCATAAGAGAAATTAGGGTTTAAACACTGCTAGAGATATATGACTTAAACTTGAATACATATTTTTGAAACATTCTATTTCAAACAAAATTTATTTAAAAGAACAGTTGTTCAATTTTAAACTGTCACCTTCAAAATCCCTTGAAGATAACTTAGATGACTTGAACAAAATTGTGCAAGATTTGCAAGATGGGGTGATGATATTTCTGAAGGAAATGTTGGTATTATTCTTTTAAATTCATTGCCTGAGTCTTTTGCTGATGTCAAAACTGCAATTAAATACAGTCACCAAAAGTTTGTTCTTTCTAATGTGAAATCTGCTCTTAGAACTAGAAATCTAGACCTTAAGAAAGAGAATAAAATGAATGGCGAAAATCTTTATGTTAGGGGTAGACTCGAGAAAAAGGAATTCTTTCGTCATTTAGATAGATCTAAAAGTAGGGGCAGGTCTAAATCTAGAAAACCAAAAGATAGAGTTAAAAGTAAAGTAAAATGTTTTTACCGTAATAAAGAAAGACATGTGAAAAATAAGTGTTTTAAAATAATTCATGATGAGAAAAATGAAGAAGGGGAAAATTCAAAAGATATCGCGAGGGAAAACAAACTTCTAGAGTCTGATAACAATGCAGCTATATGTATTCAGAAGTTTTGTATGTTTCTTACTCCTCTACTGTATCTGATAATTGGATCCTTGATTCTGGTTGTTCTTATCACATGTGTCCTAACAAGAATTGGTTTTCAGATTTAAAACCTGTAGAAACTGGTAAAGTTTCAAGAGAAAAAATGAGTTTTGTCCAATTAAAGAAATAGAATCTGTTTCAATCAAAATATTTGATGGTGTTATTAGAACGCTTTCCGATGTTAGGTATGTTCCAAGTCTTAGGAGAAACCTCATTTTTCTTGGCACTCTTGATGATGCTTGTTATGCATACAAATCTAGAAATGGTCATTTATCTGTTTGCAAAGGTTTTTTAGTTGTCATTAAAGAATTAAGAAATCTGGTCTTTACTCTTTAATTGGTGAAACTATTTTTGAACCTGCTACTTTAGTGTCTAATCGTGCTGATAGCATGTTATGGCATAAACAAACTGATCATATAAGTGAAAAAAGTTTACCCTTAGTAAACAAAATCTTCTTGATGGATGTAAAATTCATTCACTTGATTTTTGTGATCACTGTATTTTAGGTAAACAATATAAATTGAGTTTTTCTATTGGCATACACAAATCTACTGCCATTTTAGATTATGTGCACTGTGATTTGTGGGGTTGGTCTAGGTACCCATATATGGTGTCTGTCTATTGTGGATGATTTTTCAAGACATGTTTGGGTTTTCCTATTAAAACCCAAAGATCAAACTTTTGAAAAATTTAATGAATGGAAAATCTTAGTTGAAAACCAAACTAATAAGAAATTAAAGTTTTTAAGAACCGACAATGGTCTTGAGTTTTGCAATAAAAACTTCTATGAGTTATGTGCTAAATGTGATATAACAATACATAAAACTGTTAGGTATAATCCTCAGCAAAATGGTATTGCTGAAAGGATGAATAGGATAGTTATGGATAAAATTAGATGTCTCATGTTGTCTTCTGGTATACCTAAACCATTTCGGGGCGAAGTTGTTAGTACAATTTTTTATTTAATTAGTCGATCCCTTTGACTACCAAAAGTTTTAAAACTCCGATGTAGATATGGTCTTGTTCACTACCAACTTTGTCTCATCTTAGAGTCTTTGGTTGTGCCGCTTTTTACTTACCAACAGGAAGGTAAACTTGACTCTAGGTCTAAAAAGAGTGTCTTTCTTGGCTATCCCAATGGTGTTAAAGGGTACAAAATCTGGCTTAGAAATAAACCAGGAGTGAGGGTAGTAATTAGCCGGGACGTAGTTTTTAATGAATCCGACATACCTTGTCTTAAGGATAAAACTGTTCCCACTATTACTACTGATCAATCCTTAGTTAGGGCAGTCCCAAACGAGGTGGAAGACACCTCTAGGATTATTTCTAACCCAGAACCTGAGAATGAACATGTAAGTTCAGATCAAATATCTAAAAACGGTATTGGGCTTGAGTCAGAAAACTCTGATAATGATGATGATACTGTTGAAGCCCAATCTCAAGCTTTAAATGACTACTAGTTAGTTAGAGATAAGACTAGAAGAATCTCTAAGAAAACTGTTAGATATTGCTTATTCTTATTGTGTTTCTTATACTTTAGTTGTTGCGTATTTTATTGAAGAAAAAGAACCTATGTGTTTTAATGAGGCTCTTAGAAGTCCTAATTCTAAATTGTGGATGCATGCTATGAATGATGAAATCTCATCTTTGCATAAAAATAAAACATGGATTTTAGTCCCTATACCAAAACAGAAATTAATTGACTACAGATGGATTTTCAAAATTAAGAATCAGATTCTGAAAATGAACCACCTAGATTCAAAGCTAGGTTAATTGCAAAAGGTTTTTCTCAAAAAGAAGACATTGGTTTCAATGAAATATTTTCTCCTGTTGTAAAAAATAAGACACTTAGGATCATGCTTTCTATTGTTGCTTTCTACAATTTTGAGTTAGAACAACTTGATGTTAAAACTGCTTTCTTGTATGGAGATCTTGATGAAATCATTTTTATGAAACAACCTCCTAGTTTTGAGGTTAAAGGCAAAGAGAATTATGCCTGTTTACTCAAAAAGTCTCTTTATGGACTTAAACAGTCCCTAAGATAATGGTATATAAGGTTTGATACATCTATAGAAAAATTTGGTTTTAAAAGAAGTTGTTGTGATAGTTGTCTATATTATTGTGGTAACTCTGCTGATGATGATGATGTGTATCTCTTACTGTATGTTGATGATATGCTTGCAAACAGAAAGACAAACTAATCAAATTAAAAACAGAATTTGATATGAAAGATCTAGGTATTGCATCTAGAATCTTAGAAATGAACATTTTGAGAAATTGAGAAAATCACTCTTTAACTATTTCTCAAAAACCTTTCTTAAAGAAGATTGTTTCAAAGTTCTCTATGGACTCTTGCAAACCTGTTTGCACTCCTTTAGCCAGTCATTTTCAGTTATCTTCTAAAAACTATCCGAAAACTTATTTTAAAAAGAATGAAATGGCTAATATTCCTTACTGAATGGCATTTAGTTTGGTCATGTATTCAATGATTTCTACACGACCTGACATCGTTTTCTCTATAAATCTTCTTAGTTGTTTTATGTCCAATCCTAGAAAGGACCAATAGATTGCTTTGAAATGGCTTTTGAGGTATCTTAACGGTACAATTGATAGAGGATTGAGTTTTCAAAAATGGCCAAAATCTTTTGAACTAATAGTATATTTAGATTCTGATTTTGTCGGTGATAAAGATTTTCGAAAATCGACAACTACTTACTTCTTTACAATTGCTGGAAACTGTGTTTCTTGTAAATCTTAGTTGCAGCCTGTGGTTACTTTATCAACCACAAAAGCTGAATATATTGCTGCAACTGAAGCAATTAAAGAAGGAATTTGGATTCAAAGACTTTTGACCGAATTAAATATTTTACAGTCAAAAGCTACCATTTTTACCGACAGTCAAAGTTGTCTACATTTGTGTAAAAATCATGTTTATCTTGATCGTACTAAACATATTGATGTTAAATATCATTTTATTAGAGAAAAAGTGAGTAATGGCATAATAAACATAAAGAAGATAAAACACAAAAGAAAAATCCTGCTGATTTTGGAACAAAAACTGTTACTGTTGACAAGTTTTTTCTTTCCAATGATTTACTTCATATTGATTTCGATTAAGTTTTTGTTCTATCTCAATATTGTGTTCAAAATGGAGTTTGTTAGATAAATATCCATAATATTGAGCTGATTATTTATTTGTCTCCAATGATGATTTATGGACTGGACCTCACATTCTTGGGTTTAGGTTATGTTGGGATGTCGGGTCGGGTCAAAATTGACCAGACCTAAGGTGACCCTTAAGCTCCCAACCTCCTCTTTAATTCTCTCTTGGTCTCCCTCCTTTGACCAACTCCTGGGTTCCCTTTCCCCTTTAACGGATACATTCTCCCTCTCTCTATATTTCTCCTATTGGGATCAGTATATAAGCAACGTATGCTCTCAACCCTAACCTAGACCAACCTCTCTTGTCTTCTCTCAAAATTTGGCCGCCTCTCTCTTCTTCTTCTTGAGAGCTCTTTGCCTCCATTGTTGCAAGCTTCTCCGGTGTTCTCCTTCTTTGAATCTCGTCGGCTATTCACTTGACTGATTATTGTGAGAACTACTGAAGTCTTTGTAACTTTCTTGAGAGATTTTCTTAGAGGGTTCCTTTAGATTGTGATGTCTGGTTCTCTGAGGGTGTTTACACTATATTTTTAATTTCTCTGTTCTTCTTTACATCCATCATATTTATACCATTTAAATTGATAACTTTACTATGAAGTTAAGGAAAAAAATGACAGAAGATCCATTTTATCACTTTCTTAAAGTTGGAGGGTAGAAATTTATCATTTTAAATTACAAGATCAAAAATTAAAATATTTAAAAAATTCCAAGGAAAAAGAAGGGAAAAACTGTCTCTTTTCTTCATGATTTTTTTAGTTTGAAAAACATAGCATTGGATTGAATTTTGATTTGAAAAGATTATTTTTTGTTTTTCATTATTTTTTTTGCTGTGGGAGTTTGTGGCATGTAAGAGGAAGTGTGGGGTTAGGAATGGTCATGAGGCTGGTCAATTGGGTACCATATGCCCTAACTCATCTATACTTATTTGATACCGATTTGATTAGGGATGTAGGTGGGGACAGGGACGGAACCAGAACAATATGATTGGGGGGGCTGGAGGAAAAAAATTTTTGTCAGAATTTCGTCTATAAAATGATGTCCCTACATTTTGTGGGGGCTAAACTAAAAAAAATTTTTTGGGGGGCTTAAATATAAAACAATATAAAATTTTTTTTTAAAAAAAAAATTTCCCTGTAGTTCCGTCTCTGGGTGGGGATGGAGATAAATTTTATATTCAAACTTAAGAATGGGTTGGGAGCATAGATCAAGGCGAGTGGGGCCCTTCCCATCCCACCCATCCTAATCTATTCTATACTGTATTGGGATACACATTTTCTTCTCTCTCCTCTTCTAAATCCTTCCAACCATCAATTCTTAATTTCTAAGACTTTTTTTTTATTAATGGCAAAAATTTTAATTGGTTAACTCAATCCTTGACTTTCAAATTTTAAAATCCCCTATTTCATTCTAATCTTTTCTTTAATAATATCCTAATCTTCAGTATTAATATGATTTCACAGTTACACTATGCCACAACTTTCCACGTTCTCATGCCCTGTCTTTCATCTTCTCCTTTTGATGTTATTTTCCTTTTTTATTATGTTAAATTTTTCATCTTAAATTATCGATCACAATCAACTTCAGTTTTTTAATTCTACGCAAAAAAAAAAAAAAATTACATCATGAATAGAAAATATATGATCTTCTCTTGATATAGTCACTTTTATGTGTCAAGGAACACCTTCCATATTAGAGAAACAAAGAAAAGAGAAGGGGTATCATCCTTTCCTCTAGAGAAAATTTGATTTTCTCCTCTTGAGATACTATTTGTTTTTCTTTTATTTTTTTCATATTTTATCAAAATACAATTTCTTATTCTTATTTCTACTTTTCTTTTTATTTACTATTCGTCCTAGGTAAAGCAAGAATCCCGACAAAACCGTTGTTGTAGGAGTGCCTATAAACAAGTAGTTTTGATATTAAGTATTGTTAGAAGGTCTTTTTAAATTTTTATTTTTTTTTATTTTGAGCCTTCTCCAACTTTTGAGACGTTGATTATGATTTCTAAAATTGATAGAATTTTAATTATTTTATAAATTATTGATAAGTTAAATTAAACAATATTTGAAATTTAAGAAGTCTCTACTTCTTACCCATTATCCCAAGCAGAAACAGTAGTTTGCATGTAATTTCCAAAATTTTTTTTCAAGTCATGTTAGAAAATTCTACCATGCTAAATTTTATAGTGATAATTACTCCACAATTTACATGAAACATATAACATCTATTTCATAATATCTCAATGGAAATATATTTTATTCTTTAGTATTTTTATTATTGAAATAAATTATTTGTTCTTTGCTCCAAATTTTTATGACTAATTTAAGAAATTAATCTATCTACATATATTTTTTTTAGTAATCAAGAAATTGTTAGGGTTCAAAACTATATCATTTCTCTCTTTTTAAAGTAATTTTGCTCTAAATAATATCTTTAGGGCCGTGGTTTAAGTAAGTGTGTAGGAGGATTGAAGTAAAGAATCTTTGTGGATCTGAGCATTGAATTTTTATATGATAAGGTATTAATTAATAATTGTACGCTTTAATGATATTTTTAAATTAATTGGTCAACTAACAAAAGTAAGATAAAAAAAAGAGTTCTTTTGATTTGGTCTCCATAAAAAAGAGGAGGAAAAATAGAAAATGTGGAGTATATATAAGGGAAAACTTTTACCTTTTTCTCTTCTTTAGTGTTTTTTTGGATATCAACTGAAATACAATTATTTAATTTATTTATTTCATTACATAGTCTTTTAATTGCTCTTTGCATTTTCTTTGGGCGGTGGGGGATGGGGGATCAAGGGTCAGCCATACGTGAGGAGGGATATTAGCTAAAACTTATTTTTTTGGATAAAGAGAAGTATTATGAATTCAAATACTTTTTTCTTTATTTTTTCCTTATATTTCTTTTATTTAATATTCTTTTTCCACCATTTTTATTTACATAGGTTTATTTAATATACTAATCATGTACTTTTGGTATCCTTAAATCAATTTTTTTTTTTTTTTGGAAACCTTGATCATTTTTTATAGGAAATATTTAGTAGTAGGTAAGAAGTAGTAATATTTGTGTTTTTTCTTAGGAATAGTAATATTTGATGTTAAATAATCTTTATCATTTTTTGATTAAATTTGTTTATCAACCCATATATCATATATCATTTGTTAAATAATATTTTCATCTTAAAAAATAGATTATTATATGCATAACATAAATTTGTTTGAAATTTTAAAATTGTAACAACATTTTTTTATTACAAAATGTCATCCCCGTGCATAGCACGAGCTTTTCTCTCTCTCTCTCTCTCTATATATATATTATATAACTTTTAGTAAAATACTATACTAAATATTAAAATAAAAAAATTTGTTCAATTGATATTGATTGATCAATAAAGATTTTAACGAACTTGCTACTTGTGCCTCCGAAAATTATTCACTCTTATTATTTCACTTTATTACTTTACTTATGTTATTAACATTTTGCACTTCTTTTATTGAACTTTTATTATATATTATTTATGTTGAAGATGGTTGAACTATAGCTTTTGAGTTTTTTTATTAGTTAATATAGTTAGGTATTTTTTTTAAGGGAAGTAGACATTTTTTTAAAATAATTTTTACTTGTATTACTTTTTAAAGTTTTAATTCGTTTGATTTTGTGATATGCATATTATTATTTTATTTTTAAAATATTATTAAAAAAAATATATTTAATTTCTTGCTTAGGTCCCCAATTTTATTTTTTAATAGGTTTGACGAGAATGAATGAGAATATGACTAGATTTCATTTCTGAGCACAGGAATAGATTAGGAAAAGGGATTAACTAGGAGAGTTAAATCGGAGATGAAGTATAATTATTATACTCAAATACCAAATTTATGAATAAATTGAGAATGAAAACGAGATATGGAGGTGAAGCTTGGAAGGGGCCAGGTCCCCATTACCACTCGCCCCTACATGGGGTGCAAGGAAAAAAAAAATTTTGGGTTGAACTTGGTAGAAATTTATTTCTTTGTGGCTTTCGTATTTTTTCCCGATAATATAAATCCCTAGTATCTGCCCATTTCTCAAACTCCCATCACTTGTAGAGGCTCTCTTGTTTTCTCTCTCTTATCTCGTCTGCTGCCATCGGAAGCTCGCGTTTTTTTCTCTACCCTAGGTATCTCAGAAACCCTAAATTCCCTGCTTCCCTATTCTTTTTCTTTCTGCGGATTTTTTCTTTTGGATTGTGTGGTTTCTTCCCGATTTGTTTTGTTTTGATTATTATTATTTTTTTTCGAAATTTTTGATAGATCCGTCTTCTGAAGACCTAGGTAATTCCGTGTTGATTTGATTTATTATTTTGAAAAACTCTTGATTATGGGTTTTGCTTCTCATGTAACTTTTTGTTGTTTGATACATGATCGATTTGTCAGCTTCTCGTGTTTGTTGGCTGGAAAATCTGGAAAAAATAATTGGTTTCTGGTAACTTCTTTGCTTGCTTATGGGGAGACCATGAATTGAATACACGATTATTTCTTTGCGTGTATATATGGGGGTGGTTTGTGAAAGTGACGGTAACTAACTAGGCCGTAATCTACCTTATTGATACAAAAAGTAGTGCTGTTGCTAGCGGCAAGGTTGTTGAATTCTAGTGTTTTTTTATTCAGTGATGCAGAGGTTGAATTCTAGTATTTTTATTGATAGATTCACATGAGTTTTGAAACAATAAAGCTTCTATGGTATTAAAGGATATAGAAAAGGTTGTGTAAACTTTTTGGATATCTATTAATTCATGACTTATTTTAGACTTCTATTTCAAGGATCAATATAACCCCACTTATCCAAAAAAAAAAAAAAAAATCAACACAACCCCGGGGGCCAGGAGTAAACCAGTGGAGTTGTCTACTTTTGAAATATGCTCTACTTATTCTTTTCCTGCTAGTCTTTATGCTGAGCTTTTCATCCACTCTGACCATCCTTTTATATATTACTTTTCGTTAGCTGCAGTATTTCCTTTTCTCTTTACATTCTGCAACATGAGATTCCACAGTTGAGAAAAGCATAGTATTGCATCTTGAATTCTCGATCTCCATTTGCTACTGCCTTATGCTGTGTGATGTGGTGAAAGCAACTGTTCTTTGCATTTTATATTTTGGGTAGTTATTATCTGGTTCTCTAGGCCATCCAATACCAGACTTGTGTGTTTAAAATTTTAAATTCTTTTTTGTGGGTTGTAATTGCAGTCTTAATCTTTGCAATGTCGGACGGTCACGAGACTGATAAGAACATCGAGATATGGAAGATTAAGAAGCTTATAAAAGCTTTGGAGGCTGCTCGAGGTAATGGTACTAGCATGATTTCTCTTATAATGCCTCCACGTGATCAAATATCCCGGGTTACTAAGATGCTTGGAGATGAATTTGGAACTGCATCTAACATTAAGAGCAGGGTGAATCGTCAATCTGTGCTCGCTGCCATCACATCTGCTCAACAGAGACTCAAACTCTACAACAAAGTTCCCCCAAATGGGCTTGTGCTTTATACTGGAACCATTGTGACTGATGATGGAAAGGAGAAAAAGGTGACAATTGACTTTGAGCCCTTTAGGCCCATTAATGCATCTCTCTATCTCTGTGATAACAAGTTCCACACAGAAGCATTAAATGAACTCTTAGAATCTGATGACAAGTTTGGTTTTATTGTTATGGATGGAAATGGGACCCTCTTTGGAACTTTAAGTGGCAATACTCGAGAGGTTCTTCATAAGTTCAGTGTTGACCTCCCAAAGAAACATGGAAGAGGAGGGCAGTCAGCACTGCGATTTGCTCGTCTTCGAATGGAGAAGCGCCATAACTATGTGAGAAAGACAGCTGAGCTTGCCACTCAATTCTTCATAAATCCTACTACCAGCCAGCCCAATGTTTCAGGACTAATTCTTGCTGGTTCAGCTGACTTTAAGACCGAGCTTAGTCAATCAGACATGTTTGATCCTCGTCTTCAGGCAAAAATTCTAAATGTAGTTGATGTTTCATATGGAGGGGAAAACGGTTTCAATCAGGCAATTGAGTTATCATCTGAAATCCTTTCTAATGTTAAGTTTATTCAGGAGAAACGTTTAATAGGAAAGTACTTTGAAGAGATTAGTCAGGACACTGGAAAGTATGTATTTGGAGTGGATGACACCCTGAAAGTTCTTGAAATGGGTGCTGTTGAAATACTGATTGTTTGGGAGAACTTGGATATAACTAGATATGTGCTAAAAAATAGCAGCACTGGTGAGATACTCATCAAGCACTTGAACAAGGAGCAAGAAGCTGATCAGAGTAATTTCCGTGACTCAGCCACAAACTCTGAGTTGGAAGTTGAGGATAAGATGTCGTTACTGGAATGGTTTGCTAACGAGTACAAGCGTTTTGGATGCACTCTGGAGTTTGTGACCAATAAGTCCCAAGAAGGATCACAGTTCTGTAGAGGTTTTGGTGGAATTGGAGGTATCCTGCGATACCAGCTTGATGTTCGAGCTTTCGATGAGCTTTCTGATGAAGAAGTGTACGATGACTCTGAATAGCAATCAATTACCTTGTCAAATGCTGGTGCAGGGAAGGAGCAGGAAGCCTGCACTGGCCTGAGAGGGCTCGCGGAGGTTGTTTAAGATGTTCACTGATGCCTAAAAGATTCAAAGACTCATGTTAAGGTCAGTTGACTTAGTTCTCTTTTGCCAACAGTTGTTAAATCAGAATACTTGTTCAGATAAGCTACTGGTGGTACCTGATGTTGAACAGGTATGTTCGTCTTGTTTGTAAACTGAGGAGCATTTCAGTTGGGTTTGTGTTTCTCTTTTGATAATATTTTCATGTTTCTCGATTTATTTGTTGGCCAATATTGATTACTAGTCCATAAGACGATTAATTGTCTAATATTATGTATTACTTAGATGGGTTGATACCTGAGTTCAATTGACAACGGTCAAGTCTTTCTGGGTTAGCTTGGACATATCAAGCATGAAATTTTTTTTTTTTTTTAAATTAAAATACCCAGCCTGAAGATTTTGTATCTACACTGATTGTGTGGACTATTTGCCTCCCCCTCCCACCTTTTAAGGGTCCATTTGGATTAGAAATAGAAATGGAAAAAGTGGAGATATTTTATTCGAGATGCGTAAAAGGTAAATTGTTTGTAAGAGAAGAAGTGGGGTCCAAAGTAAAAAATGTAAAAAAGTAAATGGATTTTTGGTTTTAAATCTAATCCAAATGGACCAAATCCTTCCTCTCTTGGTACATTTATCTGGTGCCTTTGCTGTTTTGCATCACATGTCCTGCCCTTTCCTTTTCCTGTGTCTCATTTAGCACGCACTGAAAAAGTACAAGTTCCTGCATACATCTATATTGGCACACATATACATAAGCTATATACAGAGAGGAACACGTAGTCACACTCCTGAAACCATTCCTTGCAGCTGCAGTTCTTTTATTATGATGATTTCTCCTCTTTGTAGTGATTACTTCCAATTTAACATTCCAATGAATTTCGGTAATAACAGATGGATTGGAGGACTATCCCGGAAAAGGAATTACCAGTAACTTCCCCGAGCTACTGTTGGAGAGTACCTGCTCTTTTCTGCACTTGTCTGCTATATGAATGAAGTACCAAGTATTATTCCCAAGCAGCATGGCAGGGGGTTCCCTGTCCTGGCTGTGGGCTTGAGAGATGTTTTCTTCTGCTTTCTGGAGGAGATGAATTTCACCTATATTATTATTATATTTTCAGTTAAGTTGAAGTCGTAAGTTACTGCTGTAATTTTCTCATTATTACTAAAAGTTGTGGGTCCATGACATGGTTGGCTGTTATGATCTTGGTGAGAGAGATCTTAAAAAGCATTATTATATTACTATTATGCGATTATGGTTATTTTCTCTTAGAACTGAAGTATTATTATTCTTGCATTGTGTTCTTATTGTGGTTTTTCTTCTCCTCTCCTGGACTTTTTATTCTCTTGAAATGAAAGTTGAAAATAGTAAGATGATGATGTTACAATTTCATTTGATTCGCAGGGAGGGGTCTGGCTTGCTTACCCATTCATTTTTCATCTTCTCTCATGCCTGTTTTCTGTCTCCCATCCGCCTCCAAACCATTAAAACCAAATTCCGTTTTTATGTGCACCAGTTTTTCCTGGGATTATATGCACCAATTCTAGGCAAAGGTTTACTACCTCATCAATTATTAGACTTTGAGGAGGAACTCTATCGAAGTTATGAGGAGGCTTATATCTTCAATTAACCCAACCCTGGGGAGGGGAGGGGGTTAATGGAATGTGTAGATGGATCGAGTATTATAGTGCAAGCTGATATTCATTGATGTGTCTTACCATTGAAGATTAATCTAATAATTCTTAAGATCGCTTTGGATGAAAATAAAGTCGAAGGCATTAGAGGGTTCTTAATTTTTATAGCAGACAAAAAAGTAAGATACATAAGCTTCAGATGGTGGTCTGTACCAATGAAATCTTGGGTTTGATTAAAAGATACCACCATACCACATACTGACAGACATAAAACAAGAGTATAAAAGAAAAATCCTCCCAATCTTGTTCATCCCCTGCCTGCCTAGTGGCCTGGGCCTGCTGCTCTCTTCTTCTTTTGTGAACTTAACAACAAACTCTTAAAAGTATTGGGGCATATTATATTATTTAATATTATATCAACATATGGGAATTAGTCCTTTCCTTACCACGATCATCATGACAAGAATGTATTATTTTTGGCACTTGTATTATTAACAAACAACAACAGCAAACACTTGGAAAAAAAAAAAAAAAAAGGTATCAAGTTGTCCCAAAAGAAGATGAAGATATTTTGAGAGTTTTGGTGTAATCAGAATTTGCATTTACATCATCATAGGAAGAGACAGCCTTGAGAGCATAAACAGGATCTCCCACCTTTATGGTATTTGCCTTCTTCGATTGAGTTACCACCGAATCTTTGCAAACAAATGTATGTCCAAAGTAAACCTACAAAAACTCTATTCTCGTCATTTGTGTTACCTTTTTAAGGATCACAATAAAAATGAATATGTTTCTTTCTTTACCCTTCCCTGATGCTTGTGTTTCGGCAACAGTACTTTGTCCGAGCGAAATGTCCTAAGTGTTTCAGTGGGCTCTGCACCTGCTGCTGCTATTGCTGTTTCTTGATCAATTGTTGGTACCTGAAACAAAAATTCATAACTATGGGAAGAAAATTGTACAATATAAATTAGATCAGAGCCAGAATATATGAACCTTATGAGACAACTTCAAATCTTCAATAGATTATGATCTATTACTTGTTATGCATTGAGCACAACTAAATATACTTTTGGATTGAGCTGACATAGATTTCTGACTAATGACAGTAATTAGATTTATGCAGGAACTTTCAATGCAGAAGAATGAGGGTTGCTTTTTGGGGGGGGTGGGGGGTGGTAGAGGAATTATCTTGTGGATTTGAAGATTTTAAAAGTCAGAGATTATACATTTGTTAAACAATTGATATCATGAAAGTTTTAGTTAGTTACTTTTACCTTGCAGCGATAGCACAGCTCACCAGAATAGAATGTCAAACTATTGATCTTGATTTCCTTCCAGAAATCCTCAATAAAAGGCTCACAACCATCAACAAGGATACTGGGACATGCGAACATTGCAACATGTATCAGAATCAACAAATTGGGGATAATGTACAAAACATTTATTCGAAAAAGGGAAAGTTACTGCAAGAAAGGGTTAGAAATCTAATCAGAGTAGGCAATGTTTGAGAAATAAACTGTAAATGATGCTAAAATCATAAGTTTTGTTGCTTTTCAGTTGGAGACAAGGGTAAAAGAATACTTTGGTCTAAAACGACTCATTTGTATAGGCTCCTTCAGACGATCGTTTAGTGTGTTCAAGGATCCCTGCAGTGTATCCAATGGAAAACTACTAAGATGAAAAATTGTCGAAGGCAAATACTTTAGTTTACCAACTTCTAACTTCACTAACCTGGGATGCCAGGAGAAAAGGGTACATATCATTAAATTTAACTCTGTATGTCTGGACATGTCCAGCATTTACAGGCCTCGTTTGAGCTGCTGCATGGGCAGATAATAATTGATCAATCTCTATTTCTCTGTTTATGCAATCAATGATTCAAAAATGATAATTGGAAAGATAAATTTCAGAGAATAGGCCCCAAATATTCTCCAAATCAAATAGACAAAGTTGGAGCATTCCAGGCACACTAAAAGACTGGCTAATGAAGTGAATTCATAGTTGAATGGTAATCTGTAATCTGAAATGTAAAAAAGTTTAGCAGAATGCTTCTTCCTCTTATGCTAATGAGCTAGATGAGTGTGGTTCCTTGAACTAATTCAACTTTCCAACTGGAACCAAGCAAATCCCTTGAATAATTTTATGGAAGAGGTGGGCCAAGGTTTTAACTTAAATAACAGATGCACAAAAATCCTAAGTAAAATAGAAGAAAAACAAACTAATGCATGAGCCTGCATGCAAGAAGCAAGGTTATCAAGTAAAATACAAGAAAGAAAGACATATGAACCAACTAACAAATGAACCTGTAGGCTTCCATCTTCTGCCAATGATTGTCAAACTAATGATTCTAGACCTAATTTCCTGTCCGGAATTGGGAATTGCCGTGCACTATGATGATCCGGCTTCATAACAATCCTAGACAGAGAAGACAACTGAACATATTGAAGGCTTAACATAGAAATATGAAAAATTTAATAGGACCAGAACAATATGTATCTTCCATTTTTAATTGGTTCTTGGTAAGGGAAGGAAACATACGAAGTAACTCTTTTCCCTTTCTGTAAGTTGTCTTGATTGTTTGATGAATCATTAATTCAAGAAACAAAACTGGTAGTAGGAACTCGTGTTATCTATGCTCATGCTTTAGGTAACTAATGACAGCACTTTCTTACTTGCTAATTTCTTTGTCTTAGTGTTCTAGCACCAGAGCTTGTTGTGCAATTTCTACTATTGACACGAGAAAGCAATTCGGTAACGAAAACTGGAAAAACCACTGAAATTCAGCTAATAGGAAAGGCCCGTGCAAAAGCATTTACATGCCTTGTCTTAGAAATTTAATTTACATATTTAGCCACCGAAATTTGAATGTTGTATCTCTTTCCCTTTTAAACTCAAAAGGCACTGACATGATTACAACAGAACCTCAATCAATTGCCAAGAGATATTAGGGCATTGCTAAACCAATATTGATGTGCCAAACAGTTATCATGGACTAACATGGATAACTCTGAAGTAATTACTAAAATCAAATTCCCTGAAGTAACGGCATGCAGTAAATTCATTTTAAGGAAAAGAAAAGGAAAGACACTTCATGAGTAAAGAAAAAGGAAGAGTCTTTTTATTTTCAAGAAACGAATGAAGCTCTGAATGACATTTGATTTTGACAAAGATATAAAAAGCAAATTTTTTAATTATTGTACCTTCATTAAAACGAACTAGCCGACTTCGTTTTCCCAGGTAGTTGGAGAACCACTCTGACGCTTCATTTCCCTCATCCAAGGCAGAACCAGACCACTCCCAGACTGAGACACCATCTATTACTACAGAAGGTTCCAAAAGTGGAATCTTCAACACGTCCATACCAGGGGCTCTTATACCTGTTGGAATATGTGAACAATCTACCATTAATCAGTTATCCAATCATATTTCAAGGCCTAATACCTAAAATTAAGGAACTAAAAGACTATTAACCCTATGAGAACCATCACGATTCTTTTGGACATGGTGTACAGTTCAAGGGAAAAGCCATCGGTGGACTACTTGCTAATTCTCATAATTTACCAATTCTTGATAAAGAATGGAACTTTTCAAGCACTATACGGGTGTGACCTCTCAAACAGCCCCATTCGCTCATATGAAAAACAAGATTGACTGCAGAAGCCTAGTAAAATTGCAAGTGAGCTTGCGATATTTTAATCCAGAAATTAGAACAATATCAGGTGATAAAAAAAAAAAATGTCCTAGGATCCCATGTCTTTCATCAATAATCTACTTTGGAAAGAACTAACTCCTGACAGAATTAAGGACATTGGAAAGGGTGGGAAAAGGCATATTGGATTACCGAAGAAACCAGGAACAGTGAAGCAAATATATGTAGCTAACTGTTTTTAGGGGAGTAAAATTGCATTATCTTAGCAAGAACGCATTTGTCACATAAAACCCATATTTGGAGTCCAAATATAAAGAATAGAGGATTTACAAGAGGCTGAAGAGTGGCCTATGTGGCATTATTTAAAGAACTCACAAAATTGAATATCACAGAACAATGAGATATTCATTTGATTGGTCTGCTTCAACTGTGTCTTCATCGTAGTACTCAAAAGGGATCTTTTCTTTTCATCATTACAGCATATTGTCACTGCTAATCGATCAGTTACGGCACGAATTCTAGGCATGCTAAAGAAGCTGAAGTCAAATTTTAAAGGCTTCATAGCATGAGAAACAAGGGTAAATCCATATTATATATATAAAAGTTGGGGTAGAGTTCTCTTGTGTTGCCACCTAGCCATTATTAGGGAGAATTTCTTCTCAATTTGCCAAGTGGCTGAAATTGATTGGCTTCATTAATCCTATCAATCTCCCTAATCAGCTAATAACACATCTTCAAATCTTAAATAGTTCTGAAATTCAAACTTTCAGAAGAACTCTACTACAACTACTATAATTTAACTTCTAATTCAGATATCTAGAATGTATATATAGAGAGTTTTAGAAGACGAGAATGGAGGAGAGGAAAAGTCTCTTGCTTTGGAATTTGTACAGTTTAAGGAATTACTACTTTGCTTTTAATCTTTTGATTAGCTCCAATCTAATCATTCAAAATTCCTGGAAAAGATAAAGGTGAGAATAGGGGAGATGAAGAGTCCGTAGAAGTTTGAGAGGTATTAGAACTTTTGGATATATCCCTCACATTCAAAGTGCAGCATTCCAGTTCCACAAAATGCCGGCTTTAACCTAACGACCCCTTTCCAAGATTTCTTATGTCCATTCTTTCTTTTATTTGCTTAATTTAACATAGGGCTTTGAGTATGGTTAGTTAGAAGAACGTTAATTTGCTAAAGAAAACATTTTTTAGCAAGAAAGTTCAGGTAGCTTTTCTTCTTTTTCTTTTGAGAATGAAAAAATTGAATTGCTTTGTGAGACAAGTTATAGTGGCACATACCTCCAACTCCAATCATCCAATTGCGTTGCATTTGCCACTCATTTTATGCTCAAAATCACTTGGAGAATGGTTTTCTAAAACATGGTTTTATTCCCACATTTATGCTATAGAAGATCGGCAAACTAAACCAATCAAACTTCATTCTTGATTTTGGTATTGCCATTTCAAGGGGGTCCAAAGTTAAGGAAATGGTATGGAGCACCTCCTTTCTCCCAAAGGATGGATCTGCTTTGGAAAATGCTGAGACAGCAGGTAGTGTGGTATTATAGCAACTCTCTGTTTTTTCTTAACTTTAATTAAACCAATATATGCAATTGATTCTAAACTTGGAAAACAGAGGAAGATGAAGTAAAGGATGCAGTTTTAGTAACTGATGGAGATAGTGAAATTGGCCAGGTGGGTTAAAATGAATCTCTCTCCCTCTTTCTTCCCTTTTTCCCTTTCCCTTTTTGCTTAGGAAAGACAGTAACACTTTCATCATATCTGGAGATTATCAACTGTCCTTGCAGCAATGGCAATTCCTTCCAGGTTCAATATAATCAATCAATAGTTTCTCCCACTTTTATATGTTTGTCTATATTTATCAACAGGAAATTGTATCCTGTTCACATGAGTAGATCCTTATAACGGGTGAAGTGATTAGATAGACTCGATTATTTCACCTGTTTTATGGTAAAACTTTAAAAAAAAAAATTTGCTTTTTGGTGTGATTTTAACGATTTTTCAATTTTTTATGTTTCTTTCTATTTATCTGTTATTATTGTTTAATGGAGTGTGTGATATCTATGGCTTTGATTATTAATAGTAGTTATTTAAGTAGGAATTTACTCCCGAGTGAAGTTCTGTTACATATGCTAGTTCCTTATGAATTTGGAAGGATAGGAAAGGTTTGAATGAGACAGAAAAAGTAGAATGATAAAAACACAAAATTAAGCTAATTAGATCATGTGCTCACCCAAAAATGAACTCCTGTCTGGTTTCCAAACATCTGAAAAAGCTTCCATTGGCATTTCTACCTGAACCAGAGCAAGTTTTGGCTCAACTCGTTGTGTATATGCTCTGCCTCTGCCATTGACAACCATCCATAATCTATCCCACCTAAGTCCTGCAAAATCATGTCCAGTAAACTAGAACTTTTCTAGTCTGTAAACATTATTACATCAGAACAACGAAATGCCCTGTTCTTAATGGAGCACTATTTTTTTAACAGTAGAAATGAATATATCTATCGCGGAGAAAGACATATAAATTGAGCTTGCATTTTCTTGACTTAAGAGATCTGCAGAAGCTCATATATGTTGAAATCATTATGTTCAAAGACCTGGATTCCTTAAGAGAGAAAAATGTGATTCCCATCTTATGAAATTCTCCAGATTCATCAAACACCACAATGCAATTGGTTGCTTCAAGTAACTGGACGCATTACATGAATCCAACGTCATCTTTTTGCAAGAAGGCGTTTAGGCAAAGAGATAATGAACATTATCCGAACTGAAATAGTTTCATATGCTATCATATATTATAGCTTTTGGCTTATCAAGAACACAAGTCACAACAGCAAATAGAGAATAGTCAAGATTATGAATAAAAAGGCATTTCATTTTTTCTAGGTCAAGTAAATATGATTGAAAAATATGAAAAAAAGGAATGGTCAGAATCATTTCCGAAACAAAACATTTTGTGGATGCTTAAGAAAAACCCGGGGAAAAAAGAATATTCTAAAGCTAAAACTGAAAAGGTATGAATTACACTATAAACACGCAAAATTGAATTGACCAAGTACCCAGAATTCATGGGTTAATTCGTTCCCCTCCAAAGCATTTCGCAAAAGCAGCAGAAAGATGAAATCAAACTTCTTCAAATTATACTTCCAATATACGAATTTCCATTCGAACCATCAAAAGAAATATATAAATGAAACACGAATAAAAACAACACCCAAAAGAAAGAAAAGAATTGAACGAGAGAGCAGAATCAACTTGAGAAACAAAAAAGGAAAGCAAAAGAAGGAAGCATACCAGAGGAACAAAGAGGTGCTTCATCAACAGAAATTCCACGGCATGACTTGATTGGGTAGATGAAGAGTGAAATTACCTTAGCAGCAGCAGAATCTTGTGAGGGCTCCATTTGCTTCACTTCCTCTCTGCCTACTTCACTGAACAATATAGGAAGAACTGAAAACTTGGCTTGGATTCTTCAGAGAAAAGGTTCGTTCGGTTGCTCCATTCCTGGGTTATTTCCAAATTGGTCCCTGAAAATATACAGTTGGGTCAACCGAGTCCTTGAACTTTGAGTTGTTCCTAAAGAATCCCTGTAAATCTCTGGTTTATTTGAGTGATATTTACATCCATTTTCCCAAAAATAAAACATGCGGAAGAAGAAAAAGGAGGAAAAAGAAAAACTATTCCTTCTACTGCCCAGCCGGCCAGCCCCCTCCCTCCATTGGTATGAATTAACAGCCATTCATATGCCCTGAAAGGCCAAAGATCAAACCCCCTCCCTCCATTGGGAAGAATTAACAGCCATTCATATGCCCTAAAAGGCCAAAGATCAAAACCCTCCAACCATGAAGAGAAGCAGACCTATAACACAATCACTATCCACCCCTCCATCAACACCTCCACCATCCCCACACCAATCCCTCACTACTTTTGAAAGACCAAGAAACATTCTCAAGAATCCCAAACCGCTTCTCATAAACCCCATTACCAATTGGAACCCTCTAAATATTGGCAAATCAGAGCTCTATTTGCCACTTACTTTTCCCACAGGCCAAACCTTCAGATGGAAACAAACTGGGACAGTTCAATATACTGGGGTGATTGGTCCTCATTTAGTGTCCCTGAAGCAGCTTGAAAATGGTGATGTGGGATACCATTTTCATAGCACAAGATGTGAGGCAAGCGCCAGGGAGGCTTTGTTTGATTTTTTGAATTTAGGGATTTCTTTATGTGAGATTTGGGAGGAATTTAAGGCATCTGATCCTAGGTTTGCTGAACTTGCCACTTGTTTGGAGGGTGCCAGGGTGCTTAGACAAGACCCTCTTGAGTGCCTTATTCAGTTTATTTGCTCATCTAATAATAATATTCAGAGAATTACTAAAATGGTTGATTTTTTATCTTCACTTGGGAATTATTTGGGGAATGTTGGTGGGTATGATTTCCACAAGTTTCCGAACCTTGAACAGCTGGCTATGGTTTCTGAGACAGAGCTTAGAGAAGCTGGTTTTGGTTATAGGTAAGGGTTCTTGCTCTTCGGTATCGAATCATTTAAAGTACTGTTGCTGGTATTTATTTTTGTTCATTTAACCTACAAGGAATCATTATTCTACTTAGCACTTACTTACAGATGGGCTTTTGGTTATTGAGTTAAACATCTGATGAACCAAGAGGAGGCTGCTGAAGATAGGGGAAGATTTTTGAGTCACTACATCATGTCTGTTTAAACTCATATGTTGTGTCCAATTAACAGATAATTGCATAAATCCCCATATACCTCACCGTGGTTGTTCGGAAAAGGCATACATATTACCATTTCCTAAGCTCATTAGTTGTCTAATTCCTCAAAAAAGTTGCTTAATTGTCTGGAGGAAATTCTGAAGGCATGTTTTGCAAAAGTGTAATATTGGATTATATTTGGGGCTATATATTTTTGTCATCCTATCTTTTATTTTTAGATGCTATATTCTTTCATTCTAGCTCTAGCCAATTTATTTGTGAAACTCTGTTCAGGGCAAAGTACATTATTGGTACTGTGAAAGCTTTGCAGTCAAAACCTTGTGGAGGTCTGCAATGGCTTGCTGCTCTCCGGAAGTTAGATCTTGTAGAGGCAGTTGATGCTCTTGCAACTTTACCTGGTGTTGGTCCCAAGGTAGCAGCATGCATTGCACTTTTCTCTCTTGAACAGCACCATGCTATTCCTGTTGATACGCATGTTTGGAAGGTAACCTCTAATCTCATCATTTCCAAGTTCATGAATTCTCATGTTTTTGCTCACACATTGTTCTCCAATACATGGTGTCTGAAAAGAACTGTGACGAATGTCTTTTCCTCGTTTCTCGTCACTGTTATGTGCTTTCTGTTAAAAAATAGAATTGTTTTGTTTTCATTTTTTTTGGGGTGTGGGAGGAGGTTGAAAAGTTCTTGTCTCATTAAACTTTCCTTGTCGAATAATAAGATGGATGCTTCCACTTCGAGCAGCATATCTGGAGAACAAAAAGAAGGGGGTGTGGAAAGAAAGAGAAACTGTATTATACTATTTGCCCCTAAAACTCTTGACTGTTCACAGCTTAGTTGAGGGTGGTTAAGTATTATGCAATGTCACCTAAAGGATAATGATCATATGCTGGAACAAGGCATTCCTTCACTCTCTACTTTAGCAAAGTTACTACCTCGCATATGATATGAAATCAAAGTAGTTGCAAAGCTACTTTTAAAGAAAAGTTCTAGTTTCAACATCAGTTAAGAGAAGGGAACTGTGGAATTGAATGGTGGAGCACTGCTGGTCCCCTGATCCTGACTTGGGACTCTTTTGTCTGTCTCCATATTTAATTCTGAGTGTTTGTTTCCAAGATACAATAGTTGTTTCCTCTGCTGTCTCGTTAATGTTCTTAGGGCCTCTGCAGCTCGTACATAGCAAAAAGTAAAGTTATCCAAATATATAGGAGAAAAGCACAGGCTCAGGCACAGGAAAGGATGTGGTTCATTTGAGATCTCTGCTCAGGATAAGATTAGGAAATCTTGGGGGAGACTGAATTTTCTCCATAATGTAAATTTCTCTATTTTGCTCATTCATTTTCTTGAATTCTTTGACTTTGAGCTTTGTTTTTCCTTTTGGTTTGACCTCTATAAATACATTCTTCTCTTATTCTTCCAGTCTCTGTGTTGATGATCATGGTTATCCTTGTTTTGGTTATGCTTAGTTATTGTATTAGGATTTAGGAGAAATTGAAGATATTATCGATGATTACAAAAAAGATACCTTGATGTTCAATGTCTTCACTTTCTTAAGAGTTGCCCAAATATCATTTATAAACTGTTTTTTTATGGATTGAGTTAGATTGCTACACGACACCTCATCCCTGAACTGGCCGGCAGTCGACTCACTCCTAGGCTTTACAAACGTGTGGCAGATGCTTTCCTTACAAAGTATGGGAAATACGCTGGTTGGGCTCAAACGCTACTTTTCATTGCTGAACTACCTTCTCAGAAATCACTCTTATCTTTGAGTTTTTGCAACACTGAGGAAAATAAATCTGTGAAGTCAAAAGGAAGAAAAAAGGCGGCTAAAAGGGATGGGTAGGAAACAAGAAAATTGGCCGAGGGCTCTGAAATTAGCAAAAACTACACTGTTGGAAATGATGACTGTCTCATACATATTGGAAGGTGAACGTTTTCAGCAGCAGTTAATTTCTACCGTTGCAGAATTGCTGTTGCTTCTTCTACGTCTCTTTTATCATCATTTTGAGCCGTCCTGCAGTTGCAACTGAAAACAACAATAAGCAGTTTCTTTCAAAGCCTTCCTCTGCAACTCTTCATCATGTTCATCAATGGAAGTCAAGACTCTTACTCGAGGACTCGAGCTATTTGTTGGGCATTGCAACTGTTGTTCTTGAATCCCAAAATTCGCTAGCTAATCGATCATCATGTGCTCAATTCCCAGTGCTGTGGCAACAATTATACTGGTGATTTGTGCAAACTATTTATGAATCTATGATCTATTCTAGTACTCTTTAAATGCAGTACAATGATATATTTTCACTTTATCATGCCAAGTCTCACATTGTTTTTCCCTTAGTTTGAAGCAAATTGTACAAAGTCTGATTCTGAGATTAAAACCAGTTTGGGCTTTGAAGTCCTTAATTATACACTGATGTTCTGAGTTTCTTATCCATTACCATCCATAATTTGGAGAGTTATGTCTTTCCTCTATTCATAATTTTGATCTTCTTGGGCAATATTTATGTTTATATTTTTTTTGAGAGTCCTTAACTAATTTTGGAGGAACAAAAAATACAAGACTAAAAATTTAATATAAAACTATGTTTAAAGTGACTTAAACGCAAGACATATCTATTATCACCCTATCCACTCATTTCTTTGATTGAAAGAGTGCATTTGAATTGAGTTTAAAGAAAGCAGGAGTGCATTTGGATTGAGTTTAAAAATTAAAATCCTGGTTAGCACTGTTTCATGGGCCGGTCCAATTCCGATCACACTAATTTACACTTAAAATGGTCCCGCTTTTTAAGAATTTAAATATTTTCAATTCATATCTGTTCATGCGCAATTCGTGAATATGCGGATTGACTCACATTTTGCAAGCCTTTTTATTTTTTTAATCTATTTTGTTAAACCTCAAAATATTAAAAGTAATTCTTTTAAAAATGTTTTATCTTTTTCTTTTATATTATAAATTTTATTAATAAAATATATCATATTAGAAAGTGGTATAAGAGTGATATAAAGTAGTACATGTTGACCACAACTGTTAAACACAATGTGATATATATATATATATAAAGAAATAGAAATATAAAACAAAAATCCTAAAATAATAGTAAGGAAATAGAAATCAAACCCGAGTCTTGAATAAACTTCAATTTCTTTAAAACAGATTCGTTCTCTCTACCGGAAGTGCAAGAGATGTGTTAGAACATCTATTTCTCAGGATAAAACAGGTTTCGGAAAACAGTTTAGCACTTGAAGTTGTGTTCCCTTTGAACTTGAACAAATTGAAGATGAACAGGAAGAAGATATATGTATGCAGGTTAAGAGAGAATGCTAGAGAATTGCAAAGAAAAATTTCTTATTCCTTCTGCTGTGGAAAACATCAGTATTTATAGATGGAAAAACTCTTCAACTGTTACATTGAATTAGTTCTATACACTGAATTCACTCTTCAGCTGTTACATTGAATTAGTTCTATACATTGAATTCACCATTCAGCTGTTACATTGAATTAAATCTGTACACTGAATTCAACTATACAGAATTAATTCTGTATTTCAGCATCCATGAATATGGTTGTACATTGAACTCAATAGAAATGAATGTGGTTGTTCATCAAATTTAACAACCATTGAATCCAGACAAAAGAAGAATTTGGCAAATAATTTGGCAAAACCATGGGTCTGATCCAACAATCCCCCACATGAATGATAAAAAACTATTTTGACTCACAGTTTATGTTCATCAATTGACTTATGCATAAGAAAAGTAGGTATTCACCTTTGAACTTTCCCCTTGTAACATATGTATACTTTACTAGCTGTCCAGTAGACATGATGTCCTTGAACTGTCCTGCTTTCTTATGTAAAGAGTCCACATATTTTACACATAAACCATTTATTGTTTAGTTCTCATGGTTTTGTTCATTTTGGCCATGAACACGTCCTGGTTCTGCAAGAGTTTCTAAAGAATTGAGCCCAGGCAATTCTCCTTCAAAGTGGCCCCACTTTTCTCTCACATAGGTAATTTATTAAATATGTATACATATATATATATAATCATTAAAGCAACATAATGCTAACCTTAACTGTTCTATCAGTGTTATTATGACAAGAATAAGTTGAGGTTTTCCCCACAGTAACACTCTCAGTCTTACAACTAGGTTGTCCTTTTGAACCTAGATCTTGGGATCTCCAGTCAATTAGGTAGGGTTTTCCTTCATAAAACTTTATCTTTCATTAGCTTTTAATCCCATTCCTTTTGTCAGTCTTTCAACCGCCTCTCTATTTAACCCTTTGGTTAATGGATCCACGATGTTTTCTTTTGACTTTACATAATCAATCGAAATAACACTGACGAGAGAAGTTGTCTAATAGTATTATGTCTGCAACGAATATGTCTAGACATACCATTATAAATGACATTATGTTCTCTCTCTATTGCTAATTGGCTATCATAATAAATGCAGACAGGGGGCATAGGTTTTTCCCACTTAGGAATATCCTCCAAGAAATAGTATAACCATTCAGCCTCTTCCCCACACTTATCTAATGCAATGAATTCAGATTCTATGGTGGATATGGCAATCACTGTTTGTTTTGAGGAATTCCATGATATAGCTGCTCCAGGTAGTGTGAACACATACCCACTGGTGGATTTGGAATCCTTTATATCTGATATTCAGTTAGCATATGTGTAACCTTCTAACACAGTTGAATATCTAGTATAGTGCAGCCTATAATTTCGTGTGTACCGGACATCTCAATACTCTTATTATTGCTATCCAATGTTCTGCACTAGGATTACTCGTATATCCACTCAATTTGCTTACTACATAAGCAATATCTGGTCTAGTGCAACTCATTAGATACATTAAACTTCCAATTATCCTTGCATATTCAACTTGAGAAATACCTTCTCCCCGATTCTTGGATAAATGAAGACTAGTATCTAATGGCGTTCTTGCAATTTCAAAATCATTCTTGTTAAATTTTTCAAGAATTTTATCTACATAATGAGTCTGGCTTAAAACTAATCCATCTACTGTTCTTATGATTTTAACACCTAAAATCACATCAGCAAGTCCCATATCCTTCATGTCAAATTTTGAATTCAACATGTTTTTAGTAGATTTTGACAATTTTGTCATTACTACCAACAATTAGTATGTCATCTACATAGAGACATAAAATAACGTGCTCATTTTCCGTCTCTTTGACATAAACACACTTATCACACTCATTAATCTTAAATCCACTAGAAATCATTGCGTGGTCAAACTTCTCATGCCACTTTTTCAGTGCTTGTTTCAAACCATACAATGATTTAACCAGCTTACAAACTTTCTTTTCAGTATTTGGAGATCTAAAACTCTCGAGTTGCTCCATATAAATTTCTTCATCTAATTCCCCATTCAAGAAAGCTGTTTTAACATCTATTTAATGTACATTTAGATTTCTTAAGGATGCAATAGCAAGTATCATACTTATTGAATTTATTCTCGTCACGGGAGAATAAGTATCAAAGTAATCTAAGCCTTCTTTTTGTCTATATCCTTTAATGATAAGCCTGGCTTTATACTTATCAATGGAACCAACTGGTTTTATTTTCCCTTTTAAAATCCACTTAGACCCTAAGGTCTTATATCCAGGTGGGAGATCCACTAACTCCCAAGTATGATTCTGCAAAATAGAATCAACTTTGCTTTTTATGGCTTCTTTCCATAGATGTCCTTTCGAAGAATTCACTGCTTCATCATAAGTTAAAGGCTCTTTTTCTAACAAACAAGTCTCAAAATCATTTCCAAAAGTTTTTGCTATTCTTGGTTGTTTGCTACGCCTTCAACTTCTTGAACTTTAGTTGGATCTTGAACTTCTTCATTAACTTGTGTTAATGAACTAGATCCACTCATGGACTTGCAAGGAAATACATTTTCCAAGAAAGATGCATTTCTCGACTCCATAACTGTGTTTTTGTGCATATCCAGAATTTTCGAATCATGCACAAGAAACCGATATGCAGTACTATTATGTGCATACCATATGAAGGTACAATCCACTATTTTTGGACCTATCTTTATTATCTTAGGTATTGGTACAACCACCTTTGCAAGACACCCGCACACTCGCAAGTGTTTATAGGATGGTTTCTTTCTGCTCCATAATTCATAAGGAGTTTTATCTTGTTTCTTGCGTGGTATCCTATTCAAAATATAATTACTAGATAGGATAGCTTCACCCCACATGTTTGATGGTAACCCTGAACTTATCAACATCGCATTCATCATTTCTTTAAAGTGCGATTCATAAATTCAGCCACTCCATTAGATTGAGGAGAATACGGTGCAGTTACTTCATGAACAATTCCATGTTGTGCACAGAAGTCACCAATTGGTGCCTCATACTCTCCACCTCTATCACTCCTTAATCTTTTAATCTTTTCTCCCAGTTGATTTTCAACTTCATTCTTATAAATGATAAACTTCGCTAAAGCCTCATCTTTACTCTTTAGCAAATACACATAGAAAAATTTTGTACTATCATCAATAAATGTTATAAAATATTTATTACCTCTACGTGTTTGAACGTATTTCAAATCACATACATCACTATGAATTAGTTCTAGTGGTTCTGTGCTTCTTCCAATTTTGTGGAAAGATGTTCTTGTCAATTTTGCTTTAATGTAAATTTCGCATTTATGTTTTGAATCGATTTGGAATGTTGGGATATGGTCCATATTAATTAATCATCGTATTGAATCATAATTAACATGACCTAATCTACCATGCCATAAATGAGAAGACTCAAGCAAATAAACAAAAGAAGGAGTATTTTTATTGATCATGGTCATTACATTAAGTTTAAACAACCTATCGGTTGCATACCCTTTTCCTAAACACATTCCAAACTTAGTTAAAATAACTTTATCATATTCAATCACAATTCAGAATCCATGTTTGTTCAACAAAGAACCAGACACAAGATTCTTACAAACTTCTGGCACATACAACACATTTTTAAGTGTTAAGACTTTGCCAGAAGTCATCTTTAACAACACCTTTCCTTGACCTTCAATAGCAGCTGAAGCAGAACTACCCATGTAAATCTTTTCCCCTTGAACTGGCTCAAAAGTTGAAAACAGGTCTCTGTTAGTACAAACATGTCTGGTGGCACCGGTGTCAAACCACCATTCCTTCAGGTTGGAATCAACCATGTTTACTTCAGAAATCACTACAACTAAATTCAAGTCATCCACTTCTTTAGTAATGTAATCAACCATATTTTCTTCATGATGTTTCTTAGAAAAACAACAATCAAAAGACTTGTGACCTAATTTGCCACAGTTAAAACATTTCCTTTTAAATTTTTATTTCTTCAATACGAAGTCTAACAATAAGATCTTCCAAAGACATTTCCTTCTGTTTGTGCTTGAGATAGTTCTTAAAATCTTTCCAACTAGGGTGTAGCTTTTCTATCACAGTAGCCACTTGGAATGCTTCAATTAGAATCATTCCTTCTGCAAGTATTTCATGCAAAATAATATGCAATTCTTGCACTTGACTTATTACAGTTTTAGAATCAACCATTATATAATCAAGAAACCGTCCGACAACAAATTTCTTTGTGCCAGCATCCTCAGTTTTCTATTTCCGGTCTAATGATTCCCATAGAGCTTTAGCATTTTTATATGTACAATACATAATATATAATGAATCAGTTAATGCATTCAAAATATAATTACGACACAAAAAATCAGAATGATTCTATACGTCAACAGTAGTTACCGATTGTGCATCATCAATACCCTCTGCCACCACAGGAGCTACTTTTGTCAAAAATTTTGCCAAATTCAAAGTAGTCAGGTAGAAAAACATTTTCTGGTTTTTCCAATTGACTGGCCGAAATTGTTGGCAGAGCAGCAGCAGCAGCAACAATCGGGACATTTCCTAAACTAGAAGTAGCAATATTCACATTAAGAGTGTCTATTCCAGTTGCCATTTTAGCAGGAGTAGAAAAGATAATATGTTTTAAGATTGTTGGCCACAACTGTTAAACACAGTGTGATCTATATATATAAATAGAAATATAAAACAAAAATACTAAAATAATAGTAAGGAAATAGAAATCAAACCCGAGTCTTGAATAAACTTCAATTTTCTTAAAATAGATTCGTTCTCTCTATCAGAAGTGCAAGAGATGTATTAGAACGTCTATTTCCCAGGATAAAACGGGCTTCGGAAAATAGTTTAGCACTTGAAGCTGTTTTCCCTTCGAACTTGAACAAATTAAAGATGAACAAGAAGAAGATATATGTATGCAGGTTAAGAGATAATGCTAGAGAAGTGTAAAGAAAAATTTCTTATTCCTTCTGCTGTGGAAAACAGCAGTATTTATAGATGGAAAAACTCTTCAACTGTTACATTGAATTAGTTTTGTACACTGAATTCACCCTTCAATTGTTACATTGAATTAATTATGTACACTGAATTCAGCTATACAAAATTAATTCTGTATTTTATCATCCATGAATATGGTTGTACATTGAGCTCAATAAAAATGGATGTGACTATTCATCGAATTTAACAGCCATTGAATCCAGACATAAGAAGAATTTGGCAAATAATTTGGCAAAACCATGGGTCTGATAAGGCCTCCTGTTCTTTTCCAATGTGGGATTCAAATCCCTTACTTGCCAACTTTTTCCTCTTTAATATTTTTTTTCATTCACTTCTTTTTTCCAAATATTTTCCAACAATACAAACAATTTTTAACCCTAAAAGTATACTAACAAGTAACAATATCTAGATAACAAAAAAAAAATTACACAGAACATGTTGTATTTATTTTTTATTTTTTAATTTAGGCCCCGTTTGATAAAACTAAAAATGAAGTTTGAAGTCTGAATTGTTTAAGTTCTAAATTATGAATTTTAAGTTTGAATACTAAATATTAAAATTGAAGTTTGAATTTGAATGCTGAATTAATTAATAAGTGGTAATTATATGAAAAAGTTTGTAATAGTTTGACAAACAATATACATATTAAGACTTCAAACTTAGAATTAAGTAAAAAAATTTTCACTTAAAATTTATAATTACAATTAAGCACATCTTAAACAATTAAGTAATTTTAAAAAAAAAATTGTTATCAAACGCACTTAATAATATATATTATCAAACACACTTAATTCAATAAGTTTTAATTTTAAGAGGTAAATTAATTCAGCAAATAAGGACACACTCTTAATAAATATTTATGAAATTTTTAAAAGATTACATGTTGATTGGCCTTTGGCTCATCAATTCTGGATTGCAAAATCCGTGGCCAAACAGTAAATGATACTATCTTTATTAATCTATATGTGCATATTTATGGATGGGCTTGCAGAGGCCCACATGCTCCGAAGTCCGAACCATGTTGACACTATCAAGTAACTTGCAACGGAGATTTTATTTATATATTGTTTACATTATTTTTACTTTTTTGTTTAACGTTATAAATTTTCATTTAAAATTTTATAAGTATAGACTATTTTTTAATAGAGTAATTAAATGATTTTATAACAAAATTCTATACATTTGGCAAATGTATTGCAGATATTGTCAATTGACTAGTAAAAGATAACTAAATTATTCAAATTAAACTATAAAAATGTGCAAAAATATAATGAATTTTATTATACAATCATTAAATTGTTATAAACTTACTATGTTAAAAATAATTCATGCCTCAAAAAAATAAAAATTTCTCGTCTGTAAAAAGTTAAAATAAAAATTCATGTTATAAGTAAAAAAAAATTTAAAACTATTTCTAGCCAATTTATCTTTCAAAATTATGAGATCATTTTTCTTACCCTTATTGACAACCTACATTTTTCCATATATGTTGTTAGAGCAATGACTAATCATGCCGTGCTGGTTAAGCACATTTAATTTTAATCTCTTTTTCCTTTTATTTTTGAGGAAATTTCTCTCTCCCTTAAAAAAGTAATTCATTAAGTATATAAAAAGTAATTTATTTATTATAATGACAAAAATATCCTTCGATTTCGTCCAAAATACAAAATAAACCACAAACTACAAATTCATCCTGTGTTAAGATGGTAGAAACTGTAAATGGACTAAACTAGCCTTTAATATTCATAATATAAAAAACAATTATCTTAAATTTTCTTAAAAATATTGAAGTATGAAAGGAAAATGCATATATATTAGTAGTAATGTTAAGAACAAGACGGTTTCTTCTATACATTTTACATCAGATTAAAAGAAGGAAAAGGAAAAGCATTTTTTTATTTTTTATTTTTTTAGGGGGAGACAAAGAGAATGTTGGTATCAAGCCTACTCTTTTTGGAAAAATTTATTTCTTCAAACGACATTGACATCGGGAACTGTAAGGAGGTGATGATGCATTCGTGGGGTGCATTAACCTTTCTATTGTATGGCTCAGACGGAATGTGTACCAGATTTTTGTACCGAACGCCGGATTATGGGTGCATATTCCTGCCAAGGGGACCTGGTGTTTTGTAAAGGTTTTGATGGTTATCAAGTCGTGGAGCAAGCAATTGCACCTATCAAATAAAGGTTTTTTATGGTGTGATTTTGGATCCATATTGTTGGCTGCCCTTTTGACTGCTACACGACGATTTGCTTGAAAAATTGGTGGTTTGTTTCATGAGGTCTATGAATTGGAAATCTGGGAGTACCGTGAGCCGAAGTTAAGGTATTTTCATTTGGAAGTTTCCATTCCAGTGACAAAGATTTTATGAAGAACGGTGGTTCTTGCTTTGCTAGGCTACGAAGAGGTTTGTGGTATGGTTTGGTATGAGAGATTTCCAAATTTCTGTTTCCGTCATGGCCTAGTTAATCACACAGTGCGCAATTGTCCGAGCATTATGGGCGAGATCTCTTTGGCGCAGCGGCGGTCTTTTCCTTATGAAGCCTGGTTGACGGGATCAGCAAACAAGAATGATATGCTTTAGGAGGTGATGAAGGAAGCAGAGATGGAATGTGGAAAGGGTGTGGGAGGTGCGAGCAAGGGTGGGCAAGAAGAGATGGGGGAGAAGGGGGTTGTGGTGGTATGTAGGAATGTAAATGAGCCTAGTTACTTAGGAGTTGCTCGGTCAAAGCTCGATTCGAGTTCACAGTTGATCGAGCTTGAGTCGAGCTCGAGCTGGCTCGTTAAACAACCGAGCCAAGTTCGAACTTCCATAAGATTGGCTCGGTGTCTCGTTGATACATACATATATTTTTATTTTTTAATAATATATATAATTCTTTTTGGAAAATATATGTAAATATAAATTGAATTCGAGCTCGAGCTCACTACCAATAGCTAAGTTTAAGCTCGAGTTAAGCTCGAGCCAATGCAAGCTCGTCCTCAGCTCGACTCTTTTACAGCCTTAGCTATGTAGCAATTCTCTAAGTGATGCGATTTCTTTTCCGGGAAAGGGGAGTGGTAGTAGGGGTGCTGAAGGTCGGATGTTGGGCAGTGGGGATACTGGGGGTGGGAAGGAGAATATGGGAAGAGAGAGTAGCTTGGAGTCTTCTTCCGTTTTTGGAGACTTCAATGTTGAGATGCAGAAGGTAAATGTGAAGGGGGAGGGGTCTAGTTTGGGGTTGCTTGAGGTGCTTGTTCAGGTGGGGACGGTCGGTAAGGTGAAAGGAAAAGGGGTGCATGGAGTCAAAGTGGTGGAGGTGGTGCATGGACCAGTTAAACAGCCTTCACGGGAGATCACGTACATACAAAACCATTTGGAATCTTCACCAAAAAAGCAAGAGGTGGTTGATTTCTCTATTGACTATGTACTTTTTCTGACATGCTTGGAGATGGAGTATCTGGTCTATCTTCTATTATGCAATCAACAGAGATTGCTCATCAGAAACCGTGACGGGAACAATAGGTTGCTACTTTGGAATTGTTGGGGTTTGGGGAAATCCCAAGCAATTCATGCCTTGGGTGATTTAGTGCATGGTTTCAACTTGTTCTCATGTTTTTATCGGAAACTAGGTTGCCCAAATAAAAATTATGTCAGTTACGTGTTACTTTTGGTTTTGCTCAATGTTTTACTGTTGATAGGATGGGGGGTAATTTTTCAGTGGGACATGAAGATGTTAGAGTACGAGGGTTGGTGAGTAATGATGAGTGGTTCTTTACGGGGTGTTATGGGAATCCAAGGATGGAATTGCGGAGGGAGTCTTGGAAGCTTTTGGAAAGAGTGGAGGAGTGGATGGGGGGAGGCATAGTTTTGTTGGGGGGAGGGGAGGGGGGAGGGGTAGGTTTAATAAGGTTATATCAGTAAATGAGCTTAAGGAGGGGGGGGAGAGGGGGTGGGGCAAATTCGGGCTTTTCAAAAGGTGTTGGCAAAGGTGGATCTTGGGGATTTAGAAATGAGAAGGGTGGAATTCACTTGGTGTAATATGAGGGAAGAGAATCAATGTAGGTAGGAAAGACTAGATAGGCTCTTTGGAAATTTGGTATGGCGACAGCTTTTTCCTTCTGCTTTGATTCAGGTCCTTGAGACATCTCACTCTGATCATTTGCCTATGTTATTGAAACTTAAAGGGGATATTCCTAATAGGGGAGAAGGTAGGGAGGGTTATTAGGTTTGAGCTGATATGGGTGAAAGTGTAGAAGTGTAGAGAATTAGTGGGGCAATGTTGTAGGGGTAGGACGGCAAGGGGGGGCTTGTGTGTAGCACTGTCAAATGGGCCGGATCGGACCGGATCGTATCAAGCCCGCATCTAAACGGTCCGGTCCGGTCCGGGCTCGTTTTTGGCGGGCCAAAATTATAAGAGCCCATAACCGTCCGCACCAAGCCCGCGGGTAAACGGGCCAGCCCGCGGGCCTGGCCAAAAAAAAAAAAAATTTCTTCAAATTTAGTCCCCTAATTATAGTATATTTATATTGAAACACCTAAATACCAAAAAAACTTAAATATTGGTCTAAAATTCAAATATTACAAACCTAAATAAACTATAAACTTATAAACATACATAATAATATTAGAAATAAACAAGATAACAAGTAATTCCCAACACATAAACCGAAATAATTTGTACCAAATAATTCCCAAAACAAAAACCAAAATAAACAAGATAACAACAAACAATCTCCAACAAGAATAAGTACATAATAATTACCCAACAATCATACGAGAATAAACATTTCATAGTATTTATTCTTCAACATCATCTTCGTCATCTTCATCTTCGAAACATTCAACAAATTTGAATCCACTTTAGAGGACAATGATTCATTTAACATCGATTCAATTGTTTCTTCATCATTACCTGTAAAAATACAAAGTAAATAAAATATTAGTAAATAGTAATTATAAATTAATTATAAATGAAGAAAATTTTTACTTACTCTCGATCTCGGGGAGGAATGAAACCATGGAACCCGATTACGTGCACATATTAAACCTTGTACATGTCGGGGAAGAAGACAACTCCTATACTTATTAAGAACTCGAGCACCAATATCGAATGCGATTACAAGCCACGGTAGTAATTGGAATGCTCAAAATATCGAAGCCATTAAAGCCAATTCAGGGAAACCTATATGCATTATCTTTCCAAAATGTCAAAACGTCTAATCTTGCAAAATGGCTCCATTCATAATGTGGTTCCTCCAAGTAAATCTCCAATTGAGATTTCCCACTAGTTTTAACAACTTTCCTAGAAAGTGACATAAAATCCTAAGAAAACAAGTACAAATAAAATAGTCAAAAATTAAGTGGCATATGTTTAGGAGATAATATTTAAACTAGAAAGCATTTGTTTTAAAAAATAAGAAACTTACAACAATATCATCGGTATCTCCACTTCTTTGTGAGCTAGCTTGAGCTTGTGATTGTGAGAAAGTACTTGATGTTTTTGAATATTGTGAAAACAACATATGAAAATGTTTTTTGAGAAGATCCATCTTCTCAGAAACAGTACTTGGATCAAGCGCTTCATAACATGCCTCCACCACTCTCAATTTCACTCTAGGATCAAAAACTGCCCCAATTGCAAGAATGACATTGTAGTCCTTCCAATACTTATCAAACTTAATCTTCATCCGCAAGACCATGTCTTTTATGATATCATCAGAATGATCCATATACTTTACCAACATGGTTTCAATTTTCCAAACTTGCTCAAAATACAAGTTAGAAGTTGGATAAGAAGAACCAGAGATCAACTTAGTCATTTCATAAAAAGGACGGAGAAAATCACACATCTTTTGAGCCCTTGACCAATCTTCTTGTGAAGGACAAGACTTGTAATTCCTATCACTTAAAGCAAGACTAGAAAATGCAAGTCGATATTTTAAAGCACCTTCAAGCATTATAAAAGTAGAATTCCATCGGGTAGAAACATCCAATCTCAAATGAACCCTCATTTCTAATCCCACTTGTGTAATACATTCTTCAAAAACTTTCATTCCACCCTCTGAGCCCTTAACATACTTGATACTTTCTCTAATCTTAGACAAAGCCTCACTAGCTACTTTTAGACCTTCTTGCACAATCAAATTCAGTATATGTGCTGAGCAACGAATATGGAAAAATTCACCATTGCACAACAAACTATTTTGCAAACAAAGTTGTTCACGCAAAATATCTTGCATATTATCATTAGAAGAGGCATTATCCAAGGTTATAGAAAATATTCTCTTATCAATCCCCCACTCTTTTAACAAATCATAAACTTTTCTAGACAATTCAACCCCTGAATGTGGGGGTGGAAAATCGAGAAAAAAGCAAGTATGCAACTATTCATTTTCCATGTAGCATCAACAAAGTGAGCGATCAAACAAATATAACCTTCGGATGTGCAAGCAGTCCAAACATCGGAAGTGAGACATATACGACTAGGAACATCAGCTAAAGTTTGTTTCAAGCAAATTTTCTTATTTGTATAAACTTTCCACACATCAGATGCAGCTGTATTCCTTGAGATGTGTTTCACATCGAGATTGAGATAGGTAAAAATATCTCTAATCCCTTCGTACTCAACAAATGAGAAAGGAAGGTCATGCTTTATGATTGCCAAAGCTATTTTTTCACGAAGAACCTTTTGAGAAATTTTTCTTTTTCTTGCCTTCCCAGTAGTATTGTCTATAAGCATATCACCCACATCCCGAAATTTAGCCCTTAAAGGAAGACACTTATCTATATGACGCTTAAGAGTAGATGTCCCATGTGTACTCCCCCCTGCAATATACACTTTCTTACAACCAAGACACTCGGCCCTCGGCTTACCATCTTTCTCACCTATACTCCTAGCATATGTCCATACATCTGAACTTTTACATTTTTGGACCTTTTTTGAAGATTGAGATTGTTCAGCAATTGATTCACCATCACCAACATTTTTATCCATTTTCTGCAGTATTTCAATGTACAAACACATTCACATAGCGAACACTACAAAAACACAATCACATAAACATTACAAAGATTGAGATCTCCCATTATTAATGTTAGTGACAAATTGCAAGAGAAATACCAGAAAATTAAAGCTTTATGGATCCTAATTTGTTTAAAACTGATAGTGATAGGAATATTACATACAACGTCAATCAGGAATCACCGTAAACTTTTTTTTTTTTTTTTAAATTTCTTCTCAGGAATCAATCAATGGAAAACAATATTTATATTTAATCATAATAGCATCACAAGAAACACAACAGGCAAAGAAAAAATGATGCAGAACTTAGCTGGTGGTTTATGAATTATGAGTTGTTTCTTGGAATCTTTTCTTGCTTAGGAGAGAAAGAAGTGGTTTTATGCTACAAAAATGAAAATTTTCCTATTTCTTGAATTTTCCCCGTTCTTTGATTGCTGTTCAAATGAAATAGGAAACAAGAAAGACGTTAAATGAAGGTAAGAGCATAAATTTTTGCGGTTTTCTTGCAAATTAATCAGTTTAGGGGTGTTTCTATGTTGTAGAGTTTCTGACGGATTCTAACTGAAGAATGGCATGCTTTGATATTTTAGAGGAAAAGTTTCTGTTTTCTCAGTAAAGGTTTTCAGTGTTCATAACTGTAAAACAACATTTGTACATTTGCTTTTCGATTGCATCATGGGTTCTATTTGGCATACCACAATATTTCTTTGCTTCTAACAGTACTTCTAAATGCTGTTGCAGAAGCCAAAGAATTTTATGGTGATATTAATTAAGATTATGGTGTCAATGGAAAATGGTGTCCTGTAGCATTTGTTTTTTCACCGTAAACT
This sequence comes from Catharanthus roseus, assembly GCA_028651295.1. Lineage (NCBI taxonomy): Eukaryota > Viridiplantae > Streptophyta > Magnoliopsida > Gentianales > Apocynaceae > Catharanthus > Catharanthus roseus. The sequence goes on along the minus strand of JAPQWS010000140.1, from coordinate 2,078,646 downwards.
TTTTTTTTTTTTTTTAATTTCTTCTCAGGAATCAATCAATGGAAAACAATATTTATATTTAATCATAATAGCATCACAAGAAAACACAACAGGCAAAGAAAAAATGGAGGTAACTAAATTAGGAGTTCACTTTCTTCTTGTTTTACTGCAATTTCTTGTGCTATTTCAAGCTAGACTAGTTTTATCAGAGAGGAAAACTTACATTGTTCCCAAAATAAATTGCGGGACGCGGCGGAGAGACGCAACGGCGAGAGGTGGCAGGAGGCAGCGGCGAGAGGTGGCGAGAGCTGCGGGAGGCAGAGAGACAGAGAGAGCCTGCGGCCGGGAGGCAGAGAGACAGAGAGCGCCGAGAGATGCGGCCGCCGGCCGGGAGGCAGAGAGACAGAGAGAGCCGAGAGGAGAGGAGAGCTGCGGGAGTGAGAGAGGGGAGGAAGAAGACAGGCAGCAAGTGGTGCTGCTATAGGGTTTTCATTCAATTGCCAATTGGTAGTTATTTTCATTTAAGTCCCTAAAAAAATAAAGAACTTTAATTAGGTCCTAAAATAATTCATGTAATAATATCTTTAACAAACGGGCCAGCCCGCGGACCGGACCGGACCGGACCGGCCCGTGAAAGCCCGCATAAAAAACGGTCCGGTCCGGTCCGGGCTCGTTTTTGACGGGCTTAAATTTTGAAAACCAAAACCGCCCATAACGTGGGCGGTCCGGGCCGGCCCGCGGGCCTGAGCCCGTTTTGACAGTGCTACTTGTGTGTGGGCTGCTGGTTGGTCAATCAGAGATGTTGATGGAGTTGAAGAGATGGGGGAGGCATAAATACAGGGATTTGGAGAAAGAGGAAAAAAAGGCCAGAGAAAAATTAAGGATGGCGGAGAAAAGGGGGACGGGAGGGAGTTTCGAGAGGCTCAACAGGGGTCCGAGACTATTTTGGAGTGGAAGAATGAGTATTGAAAAGTGCGGTCCCGGTCCAATTTGTTTTATTATGGTGACAGGAACACCAGTTTCTTTCACCACCATGCTAGCCAAAGAAAAGCAAAAAACTATATTAATTCTTTGGAAACGATGGAGGATCAGGTTTTGGAGGCGATACAGCGTTAAAGGATCATATAGTGGGGTTTATTAGTAGCTTTTCTCCTTGTAATAGACAGATTTGGACTATGATTAAATTCTTGGTGCTTTTTGTTCAGGTTCTGGATCCGAATTCTGTGGATTTCTTAAGTCAGCCTTTTACTGCTAAGGAGGTTCAGGCAACACTGAAGGAGATGCACCCCACCAAGTCCCTCGGTCCGGATAGTTTCCATGCTTTATTTTACCAATAGTACTCGGGGACAATGGGTTTAGATATCATCTGAGTGGTGCTTGGTTTTTTGAATGGTGATTTGGGGATATTAGAATTAAGTGAGACCTTTATAGTATTGATCTCGAAGTTTAAAAATCTGAAAGAGTCTGAATATCAGCTGATCAGCTTATGCAATGTTGTCTATAAGCTGATTTCAAAAACCTTGATGGGGCAGAGTGCGTGATATATTCCTGAGGATTATAGATGATTCCCAAAATTCTTTTGTTAAGGAGTGGCTCATCATTGATAAAGCGATCCATGGGATTGAAGCTTTTCACTCCATGAAGACAAGTAGGCTTTTTTTTAATCGGGGATTATGTTGCAAGAAAACTTGATATGATGAAAGTTTATGGCAGGAAGGGTCGAATGATGGCATTTGAAATGGATGCTTTGCAAAATGCAGTTTCCACCGAGATGGGTTTGGCTCATTATGCGTTGTGTGAAATCTGTTTCTTTCAGGATCCTTATAAATGGGAGGCCATCAAGGAGTTTTGTCTCGACAAGAGGAATCCGACAAAGTGATCCACTTAGCCCTTTTTTGTTTGTTATCTGTTCAGAGGGATTATCATCTCTAATTCAACGAAAAGTGGAGCAGTAATCATGCGTAGATTCCTATTGGGAATGGTTCAATTTCTTTATCACATTTGTTTTTTGCTTATGACAATTACTTTTCCAGGAAGCTTCCTCGGCAGTTGTTAATGAGATGCTTCCGGTCCTTACTTTGTATGAGATAGTGTCTGGCCATAAGGTGAATTTGTCGAAGTCTTCGGTTTATTTTCCTAAGCATGTGGGGGAAATGACCTGAGTGGCTTTGGCTTCAACTCTGGGGATGACAATTTCTTAGGGCAACACGAAGTATCTTGGACTACTGTATCTCATTGGAAGAAATAAGAAAGAGATCTTCAATTATTTGAGAGAGAGAGAGAGAGAGAGAGAGAGAGAGAGTGTGTGTGTGTGGCAAAAAAAGACGAGGGGTTAAGAAGGAAAAATATTTATCACAGGCGGGGAAGGAGATCTTAATTAAGTCAATGCTTCAAGTTGTCCCTTCTTATGTGATGTATGTTTTTTTTTTTACTTTCGGAAATCCTTTGTGATGAAATCAATTCTATGATTTGACGGTTTTGGTGGTCGAGTGGGGAGAAGGAGCGTGGTACTTGTTGGAAACAACGAGAGGAATTATGCAAAAGAAAATAGGAGGGAGGCTTAGGATTCCAAGATATGGAAAATTTCAATTTTTCCTTCTAGCAAAAAAACGGGTAGAGGATCATGGAGAGTCCAAATTCAATTCTGGCAAGGGTTTTGAAGGCTAAGTACTTTCTCACATCTAATTTTTTGCATGTTGGTTTGGGACAAAGGCTTTCTTATGCATGGTGGTATCACTTCCAAGTCACTTCACGAAATCTGTTTTTGGAGCCTCACTCATGGATGTGGACTTGATTCATTTAGACACTGGGATGGAATAGGGAGCTGATCATGAGCCTTTTTATTGCCTGAGATTATGATCTAATTGTTAGTATGTGCCCTAAGAACAAATGACTCACATTTATGATTTATGAAGCATGTATTTTTTGAATTGTATTTTATGCTCTTGGTCATCAAGTATGTGACTTGATAGTAAAACCTTTATAGCTAATAAAATAATATTCTTATTTGTCCCTAGTTTATTACATCTTGTAAACTAGTGTGAAGTTGATTGATGGTCAAGTTTTACTGATCATGAATATGAAATATAAAATCAATTCATAAATACATATTGAGAATATTGTATTGGCATGACCCAAAGTGAATAAGAAATATTGCATGGGTTTAAGTTATATGTATTTCTTCTCAGTTTTATATTTGGTGTCCTTTGACCTAATGTTTCTAATGTTCCTTGCATGGGGAGAAAATATATTTTGACATAGTCAAACATCACTTTCAATTAGGTGATCATTATGACTATTGGTTGGCTTACTTTCTCGTCATGGCTTGAATATTGGAGATAGTGAAAGGGATTTGTCCCTCTCTTTTTAGAGAGAGGTATCCATGGGCCCCTTGATAAGGAAGACTGGAAAATATGCATGGCCATGCTCAAATAAGTATTAATAAGGTGTTATTAATATTATTTGTTGGAACAGTCTGCCTGGTGATCAAGTAAATGGTTAATTAAGTTTTATAAGGATGACTTGATCCATGCCTTATACTTAATTAGGATATCGTGTGACAAAAGGACTAAATATTAAATCTGATGCTAGGTTATTATTACATTTACTTAACTTGGGTAAGCATAATGTCTTGCTAGAGGCCGCTTATGTTTTGTGAATAAATGTCTAGGACATTTTTCATTCACTCGCCAACGTTAAGTGAACCTACGTGGTCACACGCATAGACGATCTTGTGAGCATAATGTCCACGTTCAATGAATCTAGATTGTGTCCAGATTCATTGAACGTATACAAAAGGGGAATCAGATTCCATATTGTATTTTCTGGTAAGTTAATAAGTAATTAATTTTATTTAATCGAATAAATAAAATTAATTACTTAATATTACTCATCCAACCGTTGGATGATTATAGGAATAGACGGACGAGATTAAACTGTCATTAGATGACGGTTAGGGTTTTGATATTGATGACTATAAAAGGTTATGTTAACCTTTTCTTGGTGGCCGTCCTTTATCTGATTAAAGGAAAACAAAACCCTAAACCCTAGAATGGCGATATAGTATCTAGCCTCCTCTCTCCGAAATACGATCGATTACCAGATAGTCAGGATCAATTCTGAACAGTTTTCAGAACACAGAAGGGGCTAGCATCCCGATCGCTTGCAGAGAAGTTCGTCGCGTGGATACCAGTAGAGGGCGAAGCGTACAAAGCAGCGCCTCCACAACGAACAATCAAAACATTGAGGTAATTTCTATCCAATCGGTTTTTCTAGTATGTGCAGATCCTGTTGGTGGATTTCCGTAGTTTTATTTTATTTTGTTTTTGCCTACGGATTCCAACACTAATTCTCCATATTTCTCCTGTACATTTTTGGGGATAGGATGTACGTGCTTGGCACTATACGAAAAATGAGATTTTTTCTGTTAAGTCTATATATCATATAGGGTGTAAATTTATGGTTGATTGGGGTAGAAATGTTCCTGGATCTTCTGGCAACTTAGATCGAGCTTGGAAATAATTGTGGGTTGCTAAGATTCCCCCAAAGGTGCGAATGCTTTTATGGAAATTTTTCACTAAAAGTTTTGACGACAAAAATTAACATGAATCGAAGGACAGTTATGGAATCTAGAATCTGTCCTTTTTTGTTTAGCTAAACCAGAGACGACAACTCATCCATTTTGGCAATGTGAGTTTGTGGGGGAGGTGTGAAGCTATTGTGGTTTGAGTCTTGATTTGTTGTGCCAAGGGGTAAGTTGTTGGCAAGATTGTGTGGCTATTTTGGCTGATTTGTAAGGACAGAAGTTGGAGTTGGCTCCTATAGTGTTGTGGGAGGTATGGAAGAAGGTATGTTTTGATATTTAAGGGGGGCAGAGATCAGCGCAAATGGTTGCGCAAGCAGAATTGATGGCTGGGAGCAGTGTCTATTGGTTCCAGTTGCAGCAGGTTGTCCAAATTTGCTGCGTGTAGCAGAGCTGAAATGGGAGATGCCAGGTGAGGGGTTATGAAAATTAATGTAGATGGCTCTTTAGTGGGAGAATAAGAGGTTATGTGGCAGTCATGAGGGACTTGCATAGAGGTTTCATTTGCTATTGCAGCTCTGCTGTCAGGGGTGGGAGAGATGGATAATGTGGAAGCAAGACATACTATTTTGGGTGGAGTTGGTAGCAAGAACGGGGAACATTCCATTCATTATTGCAAGTGATAGCAGCACGATTGTACAACAATTCTCCTCTTTTGAACATAATTTGTCCTTGATTGGAAATTTGTCTGTTTAAAGAGATAGTGAGTCATAAGGGAATTAGTTTCAACCTAATCGGGCACACTGAATAATTTGCCCCTTTTGTCGACGTCATGCGATCTTCATGAAAATATCATGAGGAACTTTCCTTATGAAGCAAGAATATTTCTCTTATAAATAGTGGTAATGTTCATTACTTTTCTACTCTATTCTAAATTCCCTAATGTTATGTTGTTGGATTGATCTGACCTAAGCATCAGAGGTGAAAAGGAGATCAATCCCACTCCGGTAACTTTTTTTACCCTTCCGTATGTTATATTGTGGAGATCAGTAGCTCAAAAACCATTATCTGGCACCCACCATGTTCTTTTTCATCAAATCTTAATTTTTGAATAACAAAACTCACTTTTCTTATGGAATCTAATACTTTACAATAAAAGGATACTCCTCTCAATCCTTCTTCTATTCAACCAACAGTGGTAACAAATATTTCCATGCCATCACTTGTCCAACAAACGATGGGAGCTGGAATTCCATCTTTATCACTTTTAGGGCTGGATCTATGATCATGAATTTGCAACCAGAACAAATTGTATAGATGCAGACACTCTTGGCATCTTTATAGGCGATGTTGGCATATCAAGCCAACGTGTTTGTTCCTTTAACAATTCCTCAGACGATCCCTACCACCACTCCTTTACAATTTACTTCTACTCAATTTCGTTCACCTTCTTTTCCTTCTAATTCCACTTTTGGAGAGAGAAATTCCCACTAGCAGGCATTACCGATGCCCCTAACACAAACCATCTATGATTTGGTCAACCAAACACTCGCTCAAATGACTCCTTCCCTTGCTTCAAAGTCATGTACATGGGATTTTTTACAGTATAACCTGTTATGCGAATCTTATGCTTGTGCTAAAAATTCCAGTGATTTTTCCAATTTAAAAAACTTATGACGTACGGTGGATTTAGTGACCCAAAAGAGCATATCATGCTATATGTTTCTCAGATGTATATCTATAATGCGTCTGATAGTACTTGTTGTCGCATGTTCTCGAGTTCCTTAATGGGAAAAGCTTTGGCGTGGTATGCTCATCTACCACCTAAAAGTATTCGTAATTTTAGAGAATTGGGTGAAAAGTTCATCCAAAACTTCCTTCCCCGGTCAATTTTTCAACCAACATCAGATTTCTTATTGAATGTTCGTCAGAGACCCAATGAAACAGTGAGAGACTTCACTGCCCGTTTCAATCAAGCTACTTAAGAGATTAATAATTTATCTGAGCGAGAATATATCCAAGGATACAAACGTGGATTGACCAACCATGGTTTTTCCCAGAAGTTAGCTGAACAGGAACTTGCCGATATTTTTGATTTATTTGGAAGAATTCAGAGGTTCATACACGCCGATGATTACATTAGGCGTAAAAGAGATTTAGACAATGAGGTCAATGAATTACATAATACAAAGAAATATAAACAGTCGGACAGTTGACATAAACCTCTCATTCATGATCAATTGGAACCGCGTAGAACGGATGCCCCCTGTACGATTATACACCTCTCAAAGTTCCATGGTCTGATGTTCTCCAGAAGGTCGAATCTTTGGGAATTTTGAAAAAACCTGCTAAGCTGCTTTCTCCTCCTGAAAAAAAAAACAAATCGAAATTTTGTCAATTCCACAAAGACCGTGGGCATGACACTGAGCATTGTAATGTATTAAAAAAAGCAATTGAGCATGCTATCAGGAATGACAAATTAAAGGAGTTCATTGATGATGCTTCAGCAAAAAGGTCATCCGGGATTGGTAACACTGAGAAGTCTTGGCATGATGACAAAAAAAGCAATAAACCTGATTCTTCTTCTTCAAAGTTAAAAGTGATTAACATGATACAAGATGTCGGGCTTTCTTCTTTCGAAAAGAGGAGTCAGGAAAGCCATTGAGATGATACATTAGTCGTTACCATGACTATAGATCAGTGCATAGTCAAGCGCATTCTCGTTGACACTGGCAGTTCTATTAATGTCCTTTTCTTGAACACATAAATCAAATGGGGATCCCTTGGGATCGGGTACTTCCATATGCAACACAGTTAGTGGGTTTCACTGGCCAAACAGCCAAAACCGAAGGCAAAATAAGCTTACCCATTTTGGTTCAAGATACTGCCCACATGATTAAATTCCTAATTGTGTTTGTTCCTTCCCCTTATAGTTGCATAGTGGCTAGATCAGCTTTAAACCAATTTCAAGCATGAATTTTGACTTGTGTTTGTCCTTGGAAATCCCCATAGGAGAAGAGGTTCACACAATATATGGAGACCAAAAAACGGTTCAGGAATGTTATTTTGCCATGATAAAGGAGGTGGAAAAAGAAGAAGACTCAGTTGCACAAAGCACGATTCCAAAACTCGAGCTCACCAAACAGTGTTATCGGGCGAAACCTCCTGATTGATTTGTGAATGAAGTTAGCTAAACTTCTAGTTGAACATTGGAACATCTTTGCATGGTCTTCCTTGGATTTAGGAATTATTCCTCGGCATATAGCAAAGCACAAATTAGGCATCCCTGAGGGAACCAAGTTGGTGTTTAAAAAAAATAGAGCAATTGCTAAACAGGGGCAAGAAATTATTTGGAAAGAGGTTCAAGAACTTCTGAAGGCAGGGATCATCAAACCCATCGATTTTCCCAAATAACGATCAAACCCAGTGGTTATTGCAAAGCCAAGAGGAGTGGAAGGTACGCATTGATTTCATAGATTTGCAAAAAGCTATTCCCGAGAATCCATACCTCTCCCACACATAGATCAATTAGTAGATTCAGTAACAGGACATGAATTCCTTTCATTTCTTGACGCATACAAAAGATGTCATCAAATTCCAATGGCTGAGAAAGATATGGCTAAAACAGCTTTTGTCACAGATGATAGAATCTACTGCTACACAAGGATGTCGTTTGGTTTAAAAGATGTTGGAGCAGATTTCCAAGAAACGATGAATAAAACCTTTGAAGGCTTAATCGGAAAAATTGTGGAAATATAAGTTGATGATATCATTGTTAAATCTAAAGATAAAAGCAACGCAACGGAAGATTTATAACATGTGTGAAAAACCTTGGGGGGAGGGGGGGCATTGAATAAGGTTTTTGGCTAATTTTAAAAAAATCTTTTGTGTGATTAAAGATAAACCTCCAATTTTGTTTGAGAAAAAATTCTAAAACTCTTTCTAATAAATATCAAACCAAACAAAATCTTATAGTTTTGACAATCAAGTAATAAACATAGAATTAAACTTTAAAGAACAAATATGCACAACAATTTATAGTGGTTCACTCTCTCAAAGAGTTACATTCACTACCTTGATTCAACACCCAAGGATTTTCCAAATCTACTATAATCAAAGTCTACAACAATCACAAGTTTGAGGATCACCCACCAAGGGTTTTGCAAGCAACCTCAATCCACAACACAATTACAATCAAAGGATAACCCAAGGGGTGTTTCAACACAAACCTTTGATATTAATAGAAAAAGAGATGAGTAAGAAACAATGTTACCAAGTGAACTTGAGAAGGAAAGATACAACACAATTGAATACTTCTTCAAGCTCTTTTTACTTCTTCTTTGATGGATGATCAACAATGAATCTCCAAGAAGATTTTTTTCTTTTTATTTTTGTGAGATAAAAGATGTTTGAAGAATGAACTTTAAAGCTCTTTAAATGTTCTTAAATGATCTCAATAATATTTTCAACAACCTCTCATTTACTACTGACCAAGAGTTCTATATTAATATATATATATATATATAGGAAGGAAAAAAGTAACAGTTACTGTCTGTGTAACAGTGATATTTTTAACAGTAAAAAGGATAACTGGACAACCGGTTTCTAAAAACGGATATCCAATTTCCTTGTAAAAGGAAAATCGGATGAGCTCTTTCAAAAATAGGAAGACCGGTTTTGATACAGTAAGAATCGGATGACCCCCTATAAAAATCAGACGACCGGTTTTAAAATCGGACCTCCGATTTTTCTTTTCCAATGGAAAAATCGGATGGCCAGTTTTAAAATTGGATGACCCTTTCTAAGAAAGATTTTACAGCCAGTTTTCCTTAACAACAAAAGAGCTTTCCTTCATATTTCAAGAATATGTATTCTTGATACTCTTTTAGAGATAAAAAAAACTTTCAAAGCATCAAAAACTCTATCAAGAATACTTGAGTTTTTCAAGAATAGTTTATAAAAAGAAATTCATCCAAGGAGCTTCACACTTGATCAACAATCAAGATGAGAGATAGGGAGTTTTACAAAATACCTTAGCATATCCTTAACTAAGGCACAAGTCTTCAAGGTCTTTAATGGCTTGATCTTTTCTCCTTCATTTTGCCTTGATTACCAAGATTTTTTGCTTCTAAGAGTGTAGCCTTGAGACTTCAAAGATGCTTCTTGTGTTCTATAGAAACTAAACTTAATAATCATCACACAAACATATGTTAATTATAATCAAAAGCATACGCAATAATACACTTAGGGCTAACAATCTCCCCCTTTTTTATTATGACAAATACATATGCAAGAAGAACAAAAGAGAAAGTATAAAAACATGGTGATGCTTCAAGAAAATCATCAATAAGAGCAAAGCATATCAAACACCATAAGAGAGAGATAGCTCCCCCTATGAATTTGAAAACATGCCAAGGGTTTGAAAGATAGTTTAGAAAGATAAGCTCCTCCTAAAAACATGCTTCACAACAAATATGGCATCAAAAAGTCATCAAGGCAACTCCAAGCCATATATCCAAAAAGATATGATGCATAAAGCTTTATGCAACTCAAAAAATCAAGTTTTCAAAACATAAAAAACATATGCATCATAAGACAATGACAAGTCATTATCAACCATTGTTAAACAATGCAAAGAATGCAAGGCATATTCAACAATATACCAACAATACCAACAATACCAACATTAATATCAACAAACTAAAGCATAGGCATTAACATAAGCATCAACAAGCATAGACTGATACCTTTGCATCTTACATTTTCTTCCCCTTACTTCTTGCACATATTTCTCCCCCTTTTGTGATAAATCAAAAGGCCACTTAGGAGAGTTTTTTTAAGGGATCATAGAAACAAAGATAAAGGAAACTCTCATCATTAAGATTTCATCATTGAGTTTCAAACTAATCAAAAGAGATCATAGAAAAAAAGATCAGTGAAACTAATCAAAAAGCATAAAACTTCATAATCACCAAAGTTATAAGCAAAGGTAGTTCAAAACAAAAGAAATAAAAGAGGCTCGATGAGTAAAGAGTTTGAAACTAAACAAAAGAAATAAAGATCAATAGCAAGTCACTCCCTTTTCATCATCTCTTCAATGGCCTTCATCTCTATCTCTTGCCTCCAATCTCATAACCCTTTCTTGAATGTTGGATATCTTGCCATCTAAAGCGTCAAACTGAGTGTTCATTGATGTTTGTAGGGAAGATATCATTTCTATTAGTTGAGTCATGCTACCCGAAGATGAACCTTCCTCCGTTCTTTCTTGTCTCTTCTTTTTTCTTGTTTCTCTTCTAAATCTTTCTTCCTGCGTCTCTGAGTCACTTTCTTCTTCACTCACATTCATTTCCTCTTGTTCTTCATCATCATCATCATCCTCTTCATCACTGTCATCTTGACCACCTCTTACTAATTGCCCTTCATTATTTTTCTCAAAACCCTTCCTCGTGAATGTATGCTGGTTTGGATCTTTTTTAGTCCAATGTGGTCACCAAATCCAACCAAGTTGAGCACAAAATGTTGAAATATCTCAGTCAGGAAGCAACCATATGGCAAACACTTGATGGATGAGGATTATGTAGCTAGCATATGCTCTATGGCCATAAACTAAAATTCATTCTCTTATGCTCATGAAGTGCTAGCATGACAAATGAATGCATATTGGTGATTGATGATTTATGTCCAACATTTGGAATGATGATGTTTGAGATCATGTGATGAAGTAATCTTCCATAGGCATCAAGTTTGTTCACATTCCAATCATCATGCCTTTTTAGAACTTCTCCTTTAGTGAATGTCTCTTCAAATCGTCTTTCACTATATAAATTAGCATAAAAACACTTCTTATTCTTAGTGTAAAACCTTATACCATCTTGAGAAGTTTCTAGAATGGTATTCAACAACCTATCATCAAAGGTAATATCCCTTCCTCCAATTATAGACAACACCCATTGGTAAGGTATGTTTTCTACTCGTTCAATCTACCCTTATGAAGATTTGCATAAAATTCATAGATCATTTCAGGGTAATATAACTCATTGATAGTAAGCAAAAGGTACCCAACCAATCGTATCGAAGAGATTTAGAATAAATTCCATACTTTGCATATCACTCAAATCTACTCTGTGTCCAAGAGCAATTTTTCCTCTGTTCCTTGTCCATTCCTCAAAATTAGCAGCCTCCTTCACAGAGATAAATCTGTCTGGAGCCCTAATCCCGTATGGTACCCTTTTTTCTTTTTCTCTTCCTCTACTGCTTCCTCCTTCTTCAACATTTACCTCTCTTCCAATATTTGCATTCTTTGTTTTCACCATTTTGAGGAATTTCGACTTAGGGCTTGAGGTAGAGATTGGGGGTTTCAAATATAGAGAAGATTAGAGAGAAAAATAGAGAAATAAATGGTTTGCTTGCTTGTGGAGAAGAGAAATTTGAAAAAATTGATAAGAAGAGTGAGAATCGGACTTTAAAATCGGCGGGGCTTTGTGAGAGAGAGGGGTTACGGACGAGAGAGTGAGAGAGAGCTGTGAGAAATAACTGGAAAATTTAGAAAGATCAGGTTTTAAAAACCGCAGGTCCCAACATTTTAAAAGAAATTGGTCAACCGATTTTCAAAAGCGGTAGTCCAATTTTTATGAAAACAAGAAATCAGAAGTCTGATTTTTATAGAGGTCGTCCGAATGTCTCGGTAATTTTTTGTGAAAAAAAACTTTGAGTTCATTTTTGGAACCGGACGTCCAGTTTTTTTGAAAGAGGCATTCGATTTTTTTAAAAAAAATTCTGTAAGAATAAAGAATAAGAGGAAGTCTGAAAACTCAAACAATACAATTAGTCATGAAATTTACCAATACCAAGCAATTTTCTCAAATAACAAAAAACGTTCTTCAGATAGGGGTTTAGTAAAAATATCAGCAATAATCCAAAACTCATCACACAAGACATCATTAATAAACTTAAGCTCAACTTGAGATAATAATGCAAAGTTATCTTCGAAGTACCTTCTTGTTCTTACCCCTTGTGATACATCGCCAATAATTTCATCCTTTGAGTGCCCTTTGGGATATATCATATCTTGAGGAATGTCTTGAGTTTGTTGATCATCTTCTAGTGTCTCCTCAATCTCCTCTTCCTCTTTAGTATGATCTTCCAAAGCTAAAGTTTGTATTGGTTCATAGCTTAAAGAGTTATCTATGTCATCATCATTTCTTTTGTCAAAAATGTTAGTTTCATCAAAATTTACATGAATAGACTCTTCAACACATAAAGTTCTTTTGTTGTAAATTCTATAAGCTTTCTTGTTCGAAGAATATCTAAGAAACATTCCCTCATCGGATTTTTTTAATCAAAATTTTCAAGATTATCCTTGGTGTTTAAGATAAAGCATTTGCATCCAAAAACTTGAAGTAGCTAATGGAGGGAGTTTTGTTGAAAATAAGTTCAAAAGGGGTTTTCTTTAAAAGAGGTCTCAAGAGAACACGATTCATCATGTAACAAGTGGTGTTTATGGCTTCGACCCAAAAATATTTAGGTAGGGAGTTTTCACAAAGCATTGATCTTGCCATTTCTTGTAAAGTACGATTTTTCCTTTCCAAAACACCATTTTGTTGTGGGGTTTTAGCGAGCAAAAAATTGTGTTATGCAAAAATCATCACAAAGTTTTGTAAAATCTTGATTGTTAAATTTTCTCTCATTATCACTTCTCATAGAGATCAATTTGCAATCAAGAGAGGTTCGAACCTTTTTGAAAAGTTTGACAAATTCTTGAAATGCCTCATCTTTTTGGTTCAAAGACAAAATCCAAGTAAATCTTGGGAAGTCATCCACTATGACAAAAACATGCCTCTTACCACAAAGACTAGTGGTCCTCATTAGTCCGAATATATCCATGTGAATAAATTATAAAGTTTTTGAAGTTGAAATCATTTTCTTTGGTTTAAAAGAGGTATTAATTTGTTTTCCAAAATGGCAAGCATCACAAAGTTTAGTTTTTCTCAAAATGAAATTTTGGTAAACCTTTAATAAGTTCTTTAGAAAGTTGGTCAATAAATCCATACTAACATGGCCAAGCCTTCTATGCCATAAGAATGCATCATCACCATGAACTGAGAGACATTTTAGTTTTTGTGAGATAAGAACTTCAAGATAAAAGACATATACATTACCAACTCTTTTTGCAACAAAAATAGTTTTGTTCTCAAGCTTGTTTATGATAGAAGAAGATTCATTTTCAAAAATAACTTTGTACCCATTATCATACAAATGACTAATACTAGGTAAATTAAACTTTAAACCATCAATTAAAATCACTTCCTTAATTAAAAAAGATGAACCAAATCCAATGTTACATATACCGATTATCTTTCCAAAAGTAACAAAGCCACCATCGGTTTCTCTTAGCTCATTCATGAGGGATGTCTTTTCGGTCAAGTGTCTTGAGCATCCACTATCTAAGTACCACTTGGAGCTTGATTTATGTTCCTACAATAGGAGAAGAGATGACTTTTGGTACCCATATTCTTTTAGGTCCATAAATGTTTGTAGTTTTTACTCTTCAAATAGTTTTAACTCCCATTTCTACTTTTCTTTTTACAAAACACCTAGTGGCCTTATGACCACTCTTACCACAATAACTACAACAAAAATAGGAGAAGGATAAGAACCTTTAACAAAATATGTTTGCTTTGAAGAAGCATTAGAGTGGTTGTATCCACTGCCATGTTTATCATAAGTAGATCTTTGTGAACTAATAAGTTTTTCAAAATTTTCTTTTCCTTGAGTAAATCTTTCAATGCACAAAGTGAGATCATTCACCTTTTTCTTTAAAAATCCATAATCAATCAAACATTTTTCAAGAGAGGAAATCTTTTCACGAAGGTTCTTGTTTTCTAAAACAAGTTTTTGAAAATCATTGTTTGAACACTCTTTTTCTTTCTTCAAGACTTCCAAAGATTCAAGAATAGATTTATTTTCACAAATAAGTTTTGAATTCTCATCCAGCAAAAATTGAGTCTTGTTTTTCAAATCTTTGTTTCTTTTAGAAACTTTTTTGCACTCATCATACATTTCAATGAGCATAAAACTAGGATCAACATCACAATTATCATCAATGAGACTAGAAGAGTTAGAGGGTGAAGATTGTACCTCATTCTCCATTGCCATGAAGCACATGTTTGCCTTTTCATCACCTTCACTTTCACTTGTATCTTGATCCCATGCACCAATTAGTCCCTTGCCTTTCCTCTTTTTCTTTAAGGCTTCAAGCTTGGCTTCCAATGCTTCTTTTTCCTTTTCAATAGCCTTTGGACAATCGGCTATAAGGTGTTCCATGCTATTACATTCAAAGCATCTTACTTTGAATAATGAAGAGCTTTGTCCCCCTTTCTTAAATGGAGGTTTCTTTCCCTTTTTGTTGAAGCCTCTGTTGTAGAATCTTTTGAATTTTCCAATAACCAAGGCCACGTCTTCATCATCATCATGATCATCCTCATTGTTGGAAGAACTAGCTTGTTCTTCCTCATTAACTTTGAGAGCTATACTTTTTATTCCTTTTTCTTGTCCTTCCATTTCATTCAACCTTTTTACTTTTATTTCATAGGTGAGAAGAGAGCCTGAGTTCTTCAATCAGGAGAGTTTTTAAATCCTTTGATTCCTCTATAGAAAGACATTTTTGTTGCCATGCCTTAGGGAGTGCATCTAGAACTTTTCTATTTGCTTCTCCTCTTGAGTATTCCTTTCCATAAGCCTTGAGTCCATTTGTGATGTTTGTAAATCTAGTGAACATTTCACTAATACTTTCATGTTGCTTCATCACAAAGAGTTCATAATCCCTTACTAACAAAGCCAACTTTGATTCTTTGACTTGGTTGGTTCCTTCATGAGTGACTTCCAATAGTTTCCACATGTCATGAGCCGAGTCACATCCATTTACTAGATTGTATTCATTTACATCCAATGCACAACTTAGGATGTTCATGGCTTGATAGTTTAAAGTCATCCTTCTTGAATCATATCATCAAACTCTTCCACCTTCTTGATTCTTCCATCTTTTTGAGAGACAAAAGGTCCTTTCTCTATAATACTCCAAATATCAAAGTTAATAGAACAAATATATATATATATATATTTTTTAATTCTTGATTTCCAAAATGTATAATTTGTTCCATTGAAAAGAGGAGGTCTATTTGTAAAAGAGCCTTCTATATAGGGTAAATTAGAAATATTAGCCATAATAAGTGAAAGATCTTTTGCTTCAAAGATGTTAGTCCTTTTTTAGAGAAGCCCTGCTCTGATACCAATTGAAAAACCTTAGGGGGGAGGGGGGTAAATAAGGTTTTTGGCTAATTTAAAAAAAAAATCTTTTGTGTGATTAAAAGATAAACCTCCAATTTTGTTTGAGAAAGAATTCTAAGACTCTTTTTAATAAAATATCAAACTAAACAAAATCTTATAGTTTTGACAATCAAGCAATAAACATAGAATAAAACTTTAAAGAATAAAGATGCACAACAATTTATAGTGGTTCACTCTCTCAACGAGCTACATCCACTACCTTGAGTCAACACCCAAGGATTTTCCAAATCCACAAGTTTGAGGATCAACCACCAAGGGTTTTGCAAGCAACCTCAATCCACAACACAATTACAATCAAAGGATATCCCAAGGGTTTTTCAACACAAATCTTTGATATTAATAGAAAAAGAGATGAGTAAGGAACAATGTTACCAAGTGAACTTGAGAAGGAAAGATAGAACAAAATTAAATACTTCTACAAGCTCCTTTTACTTCTTCTTTGATGCATGATCAACAATAAAGCTCCAAGAAGATTTTTTCTTTTTGTTTTTGTGAGATAAAAGATGTTTGAAGAATGAACTCTAAAGCTCTTTAAATGTTCTTAAATGATCTCAATAATATTTTCAACAACCTCTCATTTATAGCTAATCAAGAGTTGATATATATAGGGAGGGAAAAAGTAACTGTTACTGTCTGTATAACGGCAATATTTTTAATAGTAAAAAGGAAAACTGGACGATCGGTTTCTAAAAACGGACGTCTGATTTCCTTGTAAAAGGAAAATAGGATGAGCTCTTTTCAAAAATAGGAAGACCGGTTTTGATACAGTAAGAATCGGATGACCCCCTATAAAAATCGGACGACCGATTTTAAAATAGGACGTCCGATTTTTCTTTTCCTTTGGAAAAATCGGATGACCTTTTTTGAGAAAGATTTTACAGCTAATTTTCCTTAATAACAAAAGAGATTTCTTTCATATTTCAAAAACATGTATTCTTGATAATCTTTTAGAGATAAGAAAACTTTCAAAGCATCAAAAACTCTATCAAGAATACTTGTGTTTTTCAAAAATAGTTTATAAAAAAAAAAAAATTCATCCAAGGAGCTTCACACTTGATCAAAAACCAAAGATGAGTTTTACAAAGTACCTTAGCATATCCCTAACTAAGATACAAGTCTTCAAGGTCTTCAATGGCTTGATTTTTTCTCCTTCATTTTTCCTTGATCACCAAGATCTTTTGCTTCTAAGAGTGTAGCCTTGAGACTTCAAAGATGCTTCTTTTGTTCTTTAGAAACTAGATTTAATAATCATCACACAAACATATGTTAATCATAATCAAAATCATATGTAATAATGCTCTTAGGGCTAACAAGGTGTTTGACAGGCTTTGCGAGATAGGGATGAAACTGAACCTTAATAAATGCATATTTAGGGTATCATCGGAAAATGTTTTGGCTATCTGTTTTCTCAAAGGAATATTAAGGCAAATCCAGCAAAGATCAAAGTCATACAAGATATGCCCGGACCAAAGACAGTCAAAGAGGTCTAGTGCCTAGCAGAAAGGATGGCTTCCTTAGGACGGTTCCTAATCAGAGCCGGAGAGACAGGTCTTCCATTTTATCAAATTCTAAGGCATACTTCCAAATTTAAATGGACTTCCACTGCTTCTGCAGCTTTCCAGAATTTGAAGGATTACTTATCCTTCCTTTTCCTTGTTACTTCGGTAATAGGAGAACAATTGTACTTGTACCTGTCTATCACTCCCAAAGTGATTACTTCAGTTTTGTGTTCTTTACCTGATAATCATATGAAACCTATTTACTATGTGAGTTATGTTTTGCATTGGCCAGAAGAACGCTACAGTTCTCTGGAAAAATACATACTTTGCCTCATTATCACAACACGAAAACTAACTATACTTTCATGCTCATGCTATAATTATGTTAACTAACATTCTACTAAGGCATGTTTTGCATAGACCTAACATATTGGGTAGAACCTCTAAATGGGCATTGGAGTTAAGTGAATGCCAAATTGACTTCTCTCCCAAAAGACCATCCAAATTCAAGCCTTAAGAGGATTTTTTTAGTTGAGTGCTAGTTTCCCAAAAAGACAGAAATTATTCAGTCCACAAGTATAGCCCGATCTTCAGAGACCTAGATACTTAATATTGATGGTTCGACTAGAGGAAAGATTAAAGGTGTAGGATTCATTTTAGAAGATCCCGAAGGACATTAATATGCATAACAATGAAGTTCTTGTTTCTTGTCAGCAATAATGAAGCCGAATATGAACTTTGTTAGCGAGATTGTGTATGGCTAAAAGTCTTAAACTTACACATCTCCTAGTTTGGAGTGATTTACAAGTCGTTTTCGGACAAGTAGCCGAGATCTTTGAGGCAAAGAAAGATAATATGCAGAGATATTTGACATGTGTACAATTGATGGTCTCAGAATTCTCCAGTGTACAATTTGAAAAAGTTTCCTGAGAACAGAACACAAGAACAGACATGTTATCCAAAATCAGTGCGAGTAAACCCATAGAAGGTACATGGATTGAAGCTTTATCAGAAAAAAGTATTGGTAAAGATATGCTTATGTAGAAGAAGTAGAATATTGGAAAAAATCCATTCGAGACTTCATTTTAAGTGAGACACTACCTGATGATGCTACAAAGGCAAGAAAAATCTGCACCACCTCTGCACAATATGTTTTGGTAAATGATATATTATGCAGAAAAATGGGAAATTGGCCTCTACTTAAATGTGTAAATAGGAGGATGGTCATTATGTGTTAAGAGAAATAAATGAGGGAATCTGCATATCTCACATTGGAGCCAAGGCATTAGTCACAAAGGCCATGCGATATAGGTAATACTGGCCTACTATGAAAGAAGATTCGATCAACTCGGTGAAAACATGCAACAAGTGCCAGATACACGCCAAAGAGCACAATATTTCGATGACAAAGTACCACACCTTTGGCACCTCGATATCCTTCGCCAAGTGGGGTATTGACCTTTTAGGATCATTCCCTAAAGCCACAGTAGGAAAGAACCATTTGATTGTAGCCATAGATCATTTCACCCAATGGATTGAAGTGAAAGCTTTAGCAAGTATTAAAGAAAGAAAAGTTCGAAAATTCTTCTATGAAGATGTCATTTGCTGATTTGGCATTCCCAAGATCTTGATATCAGACAGTAGTAAACAATTTAATTCCAAGGAGTTCAGAGACTTCTGTGATGAGCTTGGTATTGAACAACAATTCATATCCTTTGGTTACCCACAACTAAATGGGCTTCATAAGTCACCAACAAAACCATGTTGCAAGGTCTCTAAAGATGATTGGACGATTTGAAAGAAAAATGGTTGGATGAATTGCCTAATGTTTTATGGTCCTACAAAACCACCCCCAAAGAGCAACCAGGAAAACACCTTTCAATCTTTGTTTTGGAGTAGATGCCATGATTCTAATAGAAATTGGAAGCAAATCATTATGAAACATTGCTTTCAATGAAGAACAAAATGATCAGCCAATGTATGATCATTTAACATTTATCGACGAGATCTACAAACAAGCTGCAAAACGGGATGCTCATTACAAGTGGTAGCTAACCCAATATTACAACACTAAGGTAAAACATTCCACGATCAAGGAAGGTTACCTAGTTTTAAGGAAGAATGAAGTGAGCAGGGTAGATCCTAACAAGAAGTTGGATCCTACATGGGAAGGTCCCTACCAGGTGATAAAAGTTAACGGTAATGCGAGTTATAAGTTACAAGATTTTGAAGGAAAAATTTTAGCAAGAACTTGGAATGACCTCAATCTTAAAAAAAATTTCCCTTAGTTAGTTCATATAACTCTTATGTAGCTGAATATCTTCAAATGCCAAATACATTTATCAATACATTTCCTCTTATTGCCTTTAAGTGGATATCTTTTTTTAAGAATCATGATTCAATATAATTATTTCTAAATTTCATAAAAGTTTTTCTAAAGTTTCGTTAGCAACATATATTAATCAGGCACATTTCCCAGTTACTTTTCAAAAGTAACCTGTGCCCAATAAACATTTAATCATACTTCTTTTTTAAGATTAATCTCGCAAGTTATCATAATTTCCCTGATTAATCTTCTGGTTTCACAAATGTACATCTCATATATGTGCAAAACAAACTAATTTGATATTATCAGTAGAATTTCACATCTATTTCAAAAATCAAAATTTTCATTTCATATAGATTTAAAATATTGGTCTATCGCCCATATTCCTAGCTATTACATATTTAAAAAAAAAAAAAACTGATAAGGTTAAACAGGCCTTTGCCATTTTTTCTATCCATAAAGAGGCCAACCCTGATAGGCCTAAAACTAACAAGTTTGACAATCCTGATGTGCAGGGATTGTAAACCCAAGAGATACCCCCACTCAGCAGGAGCTTCTCCCTTTACAAAATATTAAAAAACATTATTGGTATTCACTCTAGAAGCACCGCTGCTCTTTTTCTCTTTAGGTCCTCCTCCTCCTTCTTGATGAGCACATCCAAAGTCAAGAAGCGTCTGAAGTTGGGGGAGCACCTGCGGTTGCGCTCAAAGGGTCTCTCAAACACCCGTTCAAACAAGTCAATGGCCTCTTGTGGAGCAACTACATTCCTTGCAGTCTCCTTAAAATGACCATGCCTGATGTCCAACTTGTAGCACAGGTCATGCACATCTAGTTCAAGTTGGACAACCCCCCCTCCCCCATGGAGGCCCAGATAAACCTTTACCATCGCTAGAAATCGTTCAAACGAGAACATTCGATGGTGCTTCAAGACTTGGAGGAGAGGAATGTTCAGATATTCCTGCTTCCAATGAAAATTAGTCTGGTAGAGTTTTTTTTTTATTTTTTAACATGTTTGTCTAAAGAACAGGGCTAACAAAGTAATGCAAGGCACTTCCGTTCCTTCCATGGACTCATTTTTTGTTAATGTCTAAAATACAAGTATTTGATAGAGATATGAAACTGGGGTTTAACAAAAGAACTGAAGTTCACCCCCTTTTTATTGAACTATAAGCATTAAAGAGGGTGGACGGACGCGTCCAAGTATATCTTTCTCTCGGTTTCCAGTTCATTATTATTATTATTGGAAATTCAATCAATAAACCATCACAATATGCCACCTGGATAAACCCCTGGCATTCATTTAATCCTACGTGACAGTGAAAAGTCCCAACTCTATCTTTTCACCTCACAAACACATTCATATTATTTTCTTTTAACATGGTTAGTTTACATTAACTCGGTAAACATACAAGTATACAAATTCAAATAAGGTTTGTGACATAAACTGGTAACCACACCCCCTTATATATTTTATTAAAGAACAAAATCACATAGGCCTGCAGAACTATTACAAAGTTCAAAACAAGAGGGTGGCTAAGGCTTCACCCTTTACATCATAATGCAATGACCTATCGGGAAAACAACTTCCATCAACCCTTCTTTTTCCCAATAAAATATCCATTCTTTGTTTTTTGAGGGGATGTTACTTCTTACAACTTTGCAAAACTTGTTGACACTTGCCCTAGTGGCATCGTTACACCTGCAACATCAGCCTGCTCTATTTTTGTGCATTCAGCACTCATCTCTGGATGCACCCTGATTGGGAACCTGATCACTTCCCGATAACTCTATATACAACCTACTAGTGTAGTCTCTTGAACCTTGGGCATTCATAGACAGAGTATTAGGAATATCAGTCTTAGGCCGTCCTTCTGTGGTACTACATTCTTGATCCCTATCTTGATTATTCACAGGTTCATAAGTTTGCTCTGGCATATCCAAAGGTTGTCCAACTAATTCTTGTCCACCTTCCTCAACGGTACAATCGTCCATTAGCCCTACTGGCTCTTCATTTTGGCCTTCTCAACTACACTCAATAAGGTCTCCCCGATCACCATGCTCATCTTCTAATGACGTTTCCTCGCATCTAGCACTTGAATCTTCAATCCCCGAATGCTGACAAACGTTCCAAGGAAATTCGGGATATTCATCACCCTTCCTATAATATAAATCCACTATTGATGGCAATTTCACATTAGGATTCTCTTTCATAATTTCATCAATTAATTCTGTAGAAGAAAAGCTCATCACTGACATATATAGTTCCAAAAACCAATGTTCCCCGTCAGTAGATTCACATAAGTTTTTGATAAGTTAATCCATTATATGGGGCAATAGCTTCCCTTCATCATCAACTAACTCTAACAATTCGGAAGTCATAGCATCATTTTCCCCTGTAATAGCAAATCGTTCAACTTTGCATTTTCCCATCCTTGATAGGACAATTATCAGTTAAACGTTCATTAATCTTAGTCAAAGATGAATTAGTCTCTGTGAAAGTAGCATTCCCTGCTCCCAAATCAGCTAGTTTTTTCTCTAAAACTTTCACTTGACCAAACACGATAACTTGTTCCCGACGACTCTTTTTCGAATCCTTTTTATATTTATCGCCATTTCTTTCTATATTATCCCATTGTCAGCTAATCAGAGAGCAGCCTATTCATTATATTCATATTCTGAAAAATAAACATCATTGTAAAAACACCCAAAAATACATATACAGTTCCATGTACTATACGCAAATACACTTACTTATATGTTGTTTGCAAAAAATTCGTCCATCATCTCATCTGGAGTCATGTCTGGAGCCGACCTCATACCTAACTAGGCCAAGCTCGATTCCTCCATTGCCTTCTCTTTCCCTCAAACAAATCTTCTTCTCTTTACATTGATGGTCCACCTAGGAAAATTTATCTTACAATCTTTCATAGGCTCTTAACGTACCACAAACTCAGGAAAATTATCTCTCCTCACTTCTGCTAACGGGATTTCTTCTTCTTCTTCCATCCTTAGAAGCATTTGCTCTTCTTGAATTAATGGCATAATACCCTCAGTTCTTTTTCTATTTCCACTAAATGACACAACCTCCTTTTTAGCCACAGGCGCATCAATCGAGATTTGTCTCCCAGTCCCCAAAGCTGGCTTTTCCTTTACCTTTTTCACCCTCTCTTCTCACCTTTGCTGTAAAAGCTCCCCAAAAGGTAGCTCATCTACTGAAAGATCACATATGTACAAATAATTTTACAAAATATCCAAAAATAAATTTAGATCATTATTTTCACCTTCACCGCCAGTATCTGCTACTAGGGTGGCACTTTTAATTTTGCGGTTGCTTCCACTATGCTACATAATAGCAGCTTTCCTACAATAAAAAGAAATGTTAGCCATTCCTTACAACATATCAATTTATATATAACAATCATATATCATTGACAATTAGTATCCAATCCTAATATTAACTTAATTCATGCAAATTGCAGTCTGCTCAAGAATAAAATCCGGCCACCATTATTATTTCTTCACTCTATTTTCCTTGCCTCAACAACATTCCAAATGCATATTCCTTCATAATATTTGTATACTCCTTCATAAATAGCTGTTCCGTCTCAATTTCTAAGTTGGGTAAAGTTTATCCTATTCCACAGTCTCTCGGACCCTACCCTCTATACAAAAACTAGTGCCCTTTCCAACCATAGATCGATTGAGGTAATTTTGCTATCAGGTTCCCTGCACCACTTTTCTTCTAGAATGTATGTCAAACCGAACATCCTTGATAGGTTTTACATTAAAGAACTTCGAAAACAATTCCAAACTTGTAGGTACTTCATTTACAAATTAGTATAAAGACCACCACCATCTTTACCCCGTTAGGTGCAATTTGTCCTATATCTATTCCCTAATAATTCATTATATCATAAAACAAGTTATGCAACGGAAGCCTAAGCCCAGCCTTCAATTGATCCCCCATAGACCGCCATCCATATTTTCGGGGGGCATAATATGGGCCCTCTCATTGGCAGAAGCAGCCCTTAAACCTAACCAAGTAGGTACAAAAAATTCCTTCCTTATGCTTCCGAGACTACTATAACAAATGGTAGAAGGATACATGAAGGCTCCCGATTCACACAACTCCGAATCATCATCAGGATCATATGATATGGAAACATCATTAGCACGAAGATGCCTCTTCATAACTTTAATCAATTCGGCGGAATCAACATTCGAGAATAAGATAGAGCAACCCCCTTTTGAATATTTCCAACCACCGAGTCTAAGATTATCTTTAGAGCAAATAATCCTAACATCTAAAGAAGAAGAACTACCTTGATTAGCAGTAGCAACTTTCGACCCTTTCTTTGAAATGGTCTTGGAAACCTTTGAAGTTGTTGTCTTTAAGTTGATATCTTGATCAAGAAAACTTCATATTGAAAAATAAAATTCAAAGTCTACAAAAGAAACTCAAAATTATGAGTTATAAACTTATAAGAGGAAAAGCTTATATACTAAGATCGTCCTATGTATGCTCAACTTCGGTTGCCAGTGCTATAGGTAGGAGTAAATTATGGCAAGATCAGTCATCGGGCAAATAACTCTCCTCCAAGAAGAATTGTGCTATACTCCCGATCCCTAGAGAGCGAAAGAGCTGCTTGGTGATCCCTAGGTTACAGCACATCCGGTCGTTAACTCCTCGCGCCACTATCGCCATTTCTAGGACCAACTGACATCGTTTCTAGTACCAACATAGTGTAATGTCGGTCGCACATTCAACATAGCATTCAGACTCATGTACCTTTCAGAACTAGGGGTCTTCGAGCCTGCGATTACTTGAATCGACGTCATAGAAAGCCTTCTCCTCGAAAAATGCCAATTCAAATTTAGTCCAAATGAAGGAAATGATTCAAAATCAAATAATCATAACCCATTTATGGCTCTTTTCGAAGGGTTTATGATGGGGATAACCTATCGGCTTAATCATTTGGGCTCAACCCACTTGGCCCAATAACTTCAATGACAAGTAGACTTATTTTGGCGCACATTCCATAAGGGAATTAGTTTCAACCTAATCGGGCATAATGACTAATTTGCCCTGCCTGTCGATGTCATGTGAACTTCATGAAAATATATCATTAAGAACTTTCCTTGAGAAGCAAGAATATATAAATAGAGGTATTGTTAATTACTTTTCTATTATATTCTAAATTCCTTATTGTTACGTTGTTGGATTAATCTGACTTAAGCATCGGAGGTGAGGATCAGCCCTACTCCAATGACTTTGTTTACCCTTCCGCAGGTTATATTGTGGAGATCCGTAACTTAGAAATCATTAATTGCAAACTCTTTCTAATAGATATTTTCTATTTCCTTTAAAAACACAAGAAAGTTAATGAATTGCCAATAATATTATGCCACGTGTCCAACGTGCCACCCGAGGTAATATTCATTTTTTAGTGGAATTTGTATAATGTTTTTTGTATATATAAATATTTTTACTCAAGTGTATGAAAAATGTTTACTAAATAATTATTTCTTTGAAAGAAAAAGAAATTATATATAATTAATTATTATGTTTATTAAATAATTATTTACTAAATACGTTTTATATTTAGAAAAAATTGAAAATAGTTAAGTGTTTCTATCATTGAAATAACATAAGACACAAGGACTTTAGAAAATAGAAAATAATATAAAAAGAAAAAATATAAAAAATAAAGAATAAATGGTGAAGTATAGTAAGAAATATTTAGTAAAAAATATTTCAGGAGAAATATTATATGGATATAGATGGCCAAAATTTTGTTTTTAATTTTATTTACCTACCATTTTCAAAGAAATTGATAATTTTAGTGAAAACATGTACTAAAAATGAAAATAATGGTATTTGGTATAGTAGAAAGGACAAGAAATGTATAAATCAGAAAATACATATAATAATATCGATAAAAGATGTAAATAAACACAAATAAGATACCATGATATGGTACATGTTTATAATTGATGCTATTGACTTAAATAATTTTATGTGTTTTCATAGTAAAATTTGTTCGAAAAATAACAAAGATATAGTGAAAAGAATGTTAAAGTTAATTCAGTATGATTTAATTAACTCTTGAGTGAAAAAGTGAAAACAGTCTGCAAAGTACATGTGCAAGTACCAAACAAATTTTCCTTTGAGTTAGGGAAAATTTAACATTCTCCCCCATAGTTGCTTCCTTTGTTTTTTTAGGTAAATAAGTGTCTTCCTGTTTTTATTGCCAGAGGAGACAAACATCTTTCATTTTCATTTTTTCGTCGGCAGGGGCCAGTCGGCACCGGATGCGACTCACGAGTTATTCCTGATCTGTGAAACGAGCCTAGCGCCGGATCCAAAGAACCGGAACCGGGAAGTCCCTAAATAAAGGCAGTCCACGGCTCGGAACTTTTGTTTTTCTTTTCACAGAATTCTCAAATTTTATCTATCCCTCGGTTTCACTCTTCAGCCGCGGGTGGGGTTTCTACCAAACCCTTGCACCCCTTTACTTGCACTTCTTCTGCAAATTTCTTGCAACCATCTCACTTTCTGCTCTTGTTTTCTGCAGATTTTTGGAGAATCTCAACTCGCACAGTTCGGAATTCAAGACTTTTTTCACAGATTCACGAGGAAAAAAGAGGTATAACATCACAGGGAGAGGAATTGCCCCATTGAGTAATGGGAAGCAGGCTACTCCCCGAAAATGCCCGGAAACTAGCTTTCAAAGTAGTTGGTGCTTTCCATTGAGATCGGAACAGAAGTTACATCCTGCTCTCACTCTCAATAGCTTTCTTCCCTCTCGCTTCGCTCGAGATCTTTTAGAACCTTTCCCCCACAATGGACGATCTTGCTACTTGTCGAACCCAAAGCGCAGCTAGAACTCTTTTTCCGGATACAGAGTCTTGAATCGGAGATAGCTTATGGGCTTCCGCCTCAGCTCAACCCCGGCGAGTATGAGCAATTGGTCAGGGAAAATCTTTTATTTCTTGGGAACTATGCGAATATATTCTGCCTGCTGCGTTTTTCTGAAAATTTTGCCGATTTTTCTTCGTTAATGTTCTGGCATTAGTGCATTAGCTTTATTTTTGTGTTTATCTTCAGGGATTATGGCTTGTTTTCAAAACTGAACAGGGTACAAACCTGTCTTTCTTAATGCATATATATATGTGTGTGTGTGTATGTGTGTGTGTGGGTTTCACGGTGCCCGTTAACATGGCATATGAGTAGATTATTTTGGTTCTTCAAGTTTTTAGCTTTAGTCTGTCTTATAGAAATTGGCCTATTTTTAATTGTATTGCTTTTCTTGGCACACTTCTGAGTCTTATGTGGTCCTGGGCGTAACTCATGTCTACCATGCTTTCTATAATTGTTGCTTATATCTGAGACTCTGTGATTCCTAGGTATATTTGTGAGTTTTGGGCGAGTTTTGTGGGTGTTGATGAATTGTTGATCTGTAGTTGCTTGGTTTATTTTTGTGTTTTAAAGCAGTTGTCCCAGTTACTTTTTATATTTTTGTTTTATTCCTCCTTTTGTTTATATGGCTGGTGGTGCCGGTGCCCGGCGTAAAAATGCAAGGCAAGGGGCTCGTAATGTTGTCTCATCAGATGATGTCCCATTAGCATCTCAACCTTCCTCTGACCGTCCTCCTATAAGTCTACTTTCGTGATGCAGTGAGCAAGGCATGGTTTGATAAAAAGATTAATTGTAAGCTCATTATTGAAAAAACCATTGACCCTTCTGTTGACTCTCCCTTCCATCTTAGCACTGCTTTTTGGAGACTAGGTTGGGAGCCTATCCTCACTTTACGCCCATATTACTATCTTGAGCTTGTTTGTCATTTTAATGCCAATATTTTGGCTAGAGGAAAAAAGGTTACAGATATTCACTCCTCTGTCAAGGGCGTTCCCAGTCTTATTAATCGAGCTATCTTAGCTCGTATCTTTGGTTTTTCTAATTATGGGGATGGCGTCGAGTTTGGAGGTGATATGGTTCATTCTGATAGGAACTACTCCATAGATATAGCCTTTACATGCTTTGACATCCGTCTTACTCCCAGGTTTGCCAATCCTGATCGCTTTGAAATTCATGCTCATGGTCTTTGTTTGCATCACAGGTTGCTAGAATATCTTCTAAGTTTTAATGTCATGCCTTGAGCTAGGAGTCTAAACGAAGTCCGAAACTATGACCTTTATATTTTGTATAAGTTAGTAGTTGACGACGTGGATCACAACCCTGTCCCGTTAGGTAGTCTTATTGTGAAAGAAATCTTAGATGCAGCCCGTTCTAATTCAGCCACAAAAGCTCTATGCTTTCCATGTATGCTTTCTAGAGTCTTCAAGGTCATAGGAGTTGACTTCACAAGAGAGGCCTGAAAAGTAAAACTAGCTCAGACGTTCTAGAATTCAATACTTTAAGTAATTTGGGTTACACCCAGTCTGATAACGGGGTATGGACATTCGGTGAACGTCCTGTCCCTATTCTGGAGCCTGCCCCTGTAGTTAGGGCTGTAAACGGGTCCAGACCTTCAGGGTACCCCCAAACTTACACCTGTACCCTTATAGTGAAACTTGGACCTATACCCTTCAGGGTATAAAATTCTGAACCCAGACCCGACCCTCCAGGGTCCAGGGTAAGGTCTGGGTATACTCGTACCCATATGACATTTTTCTATTTTATTTTTCTGTTAAACAAAAATATATAAAACAATGTATAATCCAAAAATAAAAATTTTAACATGATTAACATAATCTCCTTAACATTTCTTTCAACAAATAAAATCATTTAACATCTCTAATTCACATAATTAAAAGTTCAAATATACACAAAATCTTCATAGTACATTAATCCAATAAGAACAAAAGTTCTAGTTCAATAAAATATATTAATCAAGAAAATACAATCCTACAAAAACGAATACAATCCGAGTTTGAATCCCTGAACTAGCAACAATTTGAAATCTTTGTACACTAATATAACATAAATGAACCTGAACTAGCAAAACATGGTTGCAGCAAGATTTCCTCAAAACTTAATCCAAGCTATTATTTGAGAAAA
Source organism: Catharanthus roseus (assembly GCA_028651295.1). Taxonomy (NCBI): domain Eukaryota; kingdom Viridiplantae; phylum Streptophyta; class Magnoliopsida; order Gentianales; family Apocynaceae; genus Catharanthus; species Catharanthus roseus. Next base: position 2,049,913 of record JAPQWS010000140.1, on the reverse strand, counting down.
TGGAAGAACAAAAACCGAGACAGCAAGGAAGAGTAGCAAAACAGACGGCAGAAAGAGCAGCAAAATAGATGATATCGGAGCAAAAGCACGCCAGCTTTTTGAAACAGGCGGCGGTGGCGATAGAAGATGAGCTGAAGAAGATGACAGTGAGGGGAGTGAGTCTGAGCTGAAGATGACGGCGGTGCACGGTGGGGACTGGGAGAGTGAAGTCGAGCTGAAGATGAGTGTACACGGCGATGATGGCGACGGTGGCGATGGTAAAAGATGCTCTGAAGAAGATGACAGTGAGGTGAGAGAGTATGAGCGGAAGATGACGGTGGTGCGCGGGACTGGAACAGTGAAGCTGAGCTGAAGATGAGTGTACACAGCGACGATGGCGATAGCGACAGCGTCGGTGGCGTTCGCGACAGATGAAGCTGAAGAAGAAAATGTTGCTATGACTGTGAGGAGAGAGAGAGAGAGCTGAGATGAGAGGAGAGGAGTGAGGTGAGTCAGTGTAGAAGTGGTGTGTGTGTGATGTGAGTGTAGTTGGTAGGTAGGGCTAAAGATAAGAGTAAAATAATATGTTAAAAAAATTATAAATTATATATTAATATAATATAATATATATATAAATAATATAATATATAATATATTATTATTTTATTAATACGGGTATACGGGTCTAGGCATCACCATATCCTGCCTAGACCCATATAGCAATATAAATACGGGCACAGGTACAGGTACGGGTCCGTGAGTATAAAATTTAAACATTACCTACTAAAAATGGGTATAGACCTACGCGAGTACGGGTAAGACCCGCTCCATTTACAGTCCTACCTGTAGTCACCCCACCCCTCCTATTTCTCCAATTTCTCCAGTTTCGGGGTTGTCCCAATCATAACACAAGCGCCCCCTTCAACCTCTCAGCCTTCCGCTTCTAGGACCCTTGTAGGTCCACCCACCTCCTCAGCTGACCCTATAATCCAATACTTTCAACTTATACAATCAAAGATTCAGTAGATGGAGCATAGGAGAGAGGCGGCTAAACCGCCAAGACCGGATGCTTACTTGACTATATCAGCATACCTTTCCTAGTGAGCGTCTTTAGAGAGAGGTGGGGGACTCAGACGATGATGATGAGGACGATGCCGATGATGACTTAGACGATGAGGGAGGAGACGATGATGAGGCAGATGTTGATGACGAAGATGAGTGAGAGATGCCTGGCTATACACTTAATACAGGGAAGTATGTTCTTTTTGTTGTGTTCAATTCTTTTATCTCGTTACATTGGCAACAACGTAGAGTTTCAGTGTACGGGAAGATTTTCGTTTTTGTTTTTATTTCTTGTCTTTTTTAACTTTTGTTTTCTTTTTGGCTACTTTTGCGTCTTTTGTTTTACATTATGTTTTCGATGTGTGATTTGTTTTTGGTCTTTTTTAATTTATTTTATTTTTATTTTTAATGAAAAACAAACAAAAAAACTTTGAAAACAATGATAAAAAGATGATTTCATATTGAGAAAGATTTTTATTGAGTATGTTCCAAAGTTTTCTTGAATGAGTTGAGATAAAGTGTTGGTTGCTTATCTTTGAACTTGGTTGTTAGAACATGTGTTTTATGTCTCTTATAACTTTCACACGACTTTTACTTAGGCAAAATTAGCTATGTTAGTGTTTGATAAATCCTTCACAATTGTTTTTGAGTTGCATGAAGTTGATGGGTTGCTTAATGACATGCTAGAACTTATTGAGTACATCTCGAGGCGAAATAAAAAGGTTTTTCCTTACTTGACTTAGAGACGACGGTCATAGGTATTCTTTGATTCGTTTGTGCCTTTCAAGCCTACCCAATTTTTAAAGTTTTACCTTCGTACCCTTTTTGAGCCTTATAAGTTTTTCTTATTCTTAAGTTACTTAAAATATTAACCATTGATTTTGTAAGACAGCTTGATGTTAATCCTAACTTGTATTGCTCCTTCGGTAATATCTTTGTGATTCGAAAAGAGTTTGATTAATGTCGTGAAAAGAGGTAGAAAAAGGAACATCATGACTTATGTGTTAAAAAGAAAAAAAGAAAGAAAAGAAAAAAGGAAGAAAAGGAGAAAAAAAAAATGTATATTGTTGTGAAAAAGTGTAAAGTCATGGTGGAAAGGTAAGATACGAAGCCATAGATGGCATTTGTGAAGATGACGAAAGGAATAGTTGTAAATGTAGAAACAAAGTCATAAAAAGGTGTGGGTTAATGAAGAAATGGAAAATGTTAAAGGGGAGTAAAAACAAAGTTAGGAAGCTTATTTTGGTTTGGTATTTCCAGTTTCTTTGCAAGCTCTCTTTCCTCTGATTTTGAATCCCTTAATCCTTCGTTTTTAACTAGTACCTGAGCCTTATATTACAAGTTTCAAAGTCTTATTTGATTTAAGTTGAGTTTTTGGGAGCCTTGATTAGTTATGGAGGGAAGGTACGGAAAGTGAGCTTGTGGAATGTTTATTTTGCAACTTTGTCTTCTTTGTATGGTTTTGAAACTTTTAGTATTTATTTACACTTGCTAATGGTAACAATTACCCTTCACACAAGTCGTGTCTTAGTTATGAAAGATAGTTGAATGTGTATTGTCAATTCGAGTTTTGGAGATAAGTGGATAAATGTTTTTTCTTAATAAATTTGAAATTTTGGTTAAGTTTGCTTGATTTGAATTGTTCTCTATATTTGTTTTTTATTTGCTTGAGGACAAGCAAGTGTGTTTTGCTTTTTACACTAGCCTTTCGGCTTATTTCATAGTGTTATTTTAGATAAATTCTAGTGTAATTTGGTTTAATTTAGAACAATTGACTCCCTCTTTCACTTATTTGAATTTGCAAGATCAAATTGAAGATCAATTGAAAGTTGGAGAGCTAAAATGCAAATACATCAACAATGGGGATTTGGCGCCGGAGCTGTTAAAACTGGCAACAAATATGAGGAATTTTTTTACGTACTTTGTCTTCATAGGGTTTCTGCGAGATTGTATAATTTGACTCTTTGGATAAAACTCAGAAGATATTAGGTATCCCTTTTGGAGATTTAATTAATGTAGGGAGGGAGCAGTTCTATTGTGGATTCTAGCAGCAGTGGGCTGTTGTTAATGTAGAGATAACTGCAAGTTTGGTATGCTTTTGTGGTGTAATCTTTCCAATCCATCAGAAGATACTGGGAAATTGTATGTAGGCTCCATTGAATTGAGTTTTCTGAAACTATCAGATAGTGTTCTTGCAAGATCTTTGAGGCACTGAATGGATGGACATGGATGGCTTATTGTAATCTTGAAAATCCCAATGATGTTCCTTTTTTTTTTTTTTTTAATTTTTAAATTTAGTAGAGAATATGCAAAATGAAAAGGTGTAGTCATGTGAGATTCTTAACAAATATAGTATAAGTAGATATAGGCTTGCAGTTCCAAATACATCTTTTATTTATAAATTTATATTTAATCTTTTTAGAAAAAGGGATGAACCAGCAAGCATAAATATTACATATTTGTGGTGTGGTGTGGTGGCCTTATGCTGCAGCATAAGTTGTGGAAGGGATCTTCTTATGAATGTAAACAGGATCTCCAACTTTCACCATTTTTCCTCCCTTGCCTTGTTGATTAACAGCATCAGTAGTGCAGACCATGTTCTGTCCAAAATAAACCTGCACCACCCATTCCCAGTCATCCTGTTGTTCAGTATTTGTACCATTCCAAATTTCAATATCGATCGGAACTGAAAATCTTTAGCTCCGAAACTCACCTTTGTTGCTTGTGTTTTCCCACGGGGACGCAATACAGCAGATGAACGGAATTTCTTGAGGAGATCGATTGGCTCCGTGCTTGCAACTGCAGTTTCTTGATTAATTGTTGGTACCTTAAATATACGTAAAAACTCATTGTCAAGCAAATGGCTCTTAGCATAATTTCAAATACTTCAAACATAATTTATGCCCAACAGACGAATCAAAACTTAATTTGATCTCAAGGCTTCATTATCAACTCAAATGAGAGGAACTTCTGGTAATAGCAGATGAAATTGAATGGCTCATCACATCAGATATCGAAATAGGTAGAGCATATTCAGTTATAATTGGCACCAATTCCAGTTCTAATAAGAGACGTTGGTTGATGCAGTTTTTCCCAATATTATCAGTAAAATTGTAAATTTTAAATTTAGCAGGTGGTTTCACTTGAAAAAAATTACAAGACTTGAACAACCAAAACCGAGAGACTAACTGAAATAATATCTCCAAAGACAGAAATGTTACTACTATCATATTGCTCACTACTCATCAAACTAATCTAATGACAATCTCTGCACTCGTGAAACAACATCAAGGATTATGTTTTAGGGAGAAGATGCTGGTCGGAACAGCATTTTACCTTACAGCGAGAGCATAATTTGACACCACTAAATGTTAGCTTGTTAATTTTGATCTCCTTCCATAAGTCCTCAGAGAATGGTTCACATCCATCAACTAGAATACTGCAGTTGAGCAAGTAAATGATTATTCCATGTTTTGTAAGACACGACATGAAGGTCATTTGATTGTCCCAGACAGTATGATATGGAGCAATTTCCAGTAAAATGAATAAAACTAAAAACATCCTGAGAGAGAGAGAGAGAGAGAGAGAGAGAGAGAGAGAGAGAGAGAGAGAGAGAGAGAGAGAGAGAGAGTTCTATGGATACTTTGGTCTAAATCGATTAATTGGCACTGGCTCCTTGAGAAGATTATTTAGTGCATCGAATGATCCCTGTTGGAGTGGAGATATAGGAAAATAATATGTCAAGCTCTATAATTCACTTATGGGTAGAATCACTACAATCAAACAGAACAAACCTGGGATACTAGGAGAAATGGATAGCCATCAGAAAACATAACTTTGTGTCCAGGGGCATAGTCGGGGTCGACTGCCCTTGATTCAGACACTGACAAGTAAAATAAGAAGCCAAGTCAATCTACTGCATTTGTAATTACTATATCCTTCTTGTATATCAGAGTGAATGTCATCTACAATCAAGATGCAAGGTGATGCACAAACCAATCTAGCTAATTCTGAAGCTCAAATGACAAAAGGCATAGAAAAGTCTATGTTTACAACTCATTAGCTATACTATCTGATCTTAACAAAGTGTCCAATGCTTCCTTAAAAGGGATAGCAGAAACACGAGTCACGCTAACAATGAAAAGTATAGTTTTGTGAATAATAAACATATATTTACTAAGCACTTGCTCGCATCTTTCAAGATGACCTTGGTGCAAAAGAAAAAAATGCAACCCGAATTTAAGCAAAAGAAAATTGGACGACATCATGAATATCAAATCTTACAGATGGAAAAAAACCCGTTTAAACAAAGAAAATAAAAACCAGTATGACTTTACAAAAATCATTCTTCGTCATAACATGGATTATCACTCAATCAGCCTCAAGTTACTTGACTGTAAAAAATGGTTATACAGTAACCATAGACAAGCCATGCCAGCATGCTATTTGGCATCATTACAAAAGAAAACTTAATTCTTGAAATATGCTTAATACACCTAGTAAAACAAAGGACAGACTCAAAGCCTCATTCACAAGCAATCAAGAACTAACCAATTTTAAGTCTTTACTTAACTTGCATACTCACCAAATTACAGTAATATTTAAGCATGTTTGGTTTCAGAACCTATGAATCCCACCCTCACTTTATAAAACCATCCTAGACGGAAGAAGATTCTTTGAAGTGAAGTACAAGTGCGCAGATGCTAGACAATTGGGCCTAATAACTTCAATGAAATAATAGAAGCAAAACAGGGTAAATCCTTGCATTCCTTTCCCACGGACTCTTGAATCAATAAATTTTCTTGAGTCAGCCGATGAATATATTAGTATAGTCCCTTTTGAGTTAAGCAAAGCAAAAAAGGGAAAAGAAAAGGCTCCCAGTTCTTATAAGTGTTTCTCAATGTTCTCTATCATCATTAGAAAAATGGCATGATCGCATTCAAAAGTGGAAGAAAATCATAGATTCATATAAATTATTTCCCATTGCAAGACAGATGACAAGTACATCTTGAGATTGCCTAGATTGAATCTGACCTTCATTGAAACGTACTAATCGACTTTCCTTCCCAAGATAACTGGAGAACCATTTTGATGCTTCATATCCCTCATCAAATGCAGATCCTTCCCACTCCCACACCGAGACACCGTCAGCCGTTTGGGATGGTTTGCTTAGCGGAACCTTCAGTGGATTCATGCCGGATGCTTTTACCACTGTAGTACAATAAATGCTTTTATAGTCATAAAAGGTACACAAAATTGTCATCAAGATTTTGAAGGAAACAAAATGAATAAACCTCAACCACAAAGCAAACATAACGGAAACACAAAACAAAAGGAAATGATGTCCTTCATCAATGTTTTCTAAACAAACAATTACTTATTGACCTTCTCGTTCTTTGAATGGCATTGAAGCATCTTGCTGGTATCTAAGATGCTTTTAAATGTAAATTTCATGTCAACGTCACATATGTTAGATAATAAGGCAGGTAAAGGTATCCAAAATATAAAGAATAAAAAACCAGTGAAGTTAGTTGAAATATATTTCAGAGAAGTGGTTTTACCCAAATATGAGCCCTGATTTGGCTCCCACCCCTCAGAAAACGCCTCATTTGGCAACTCTACTTGTATAAGAGCAAGCCTTGGTTCAACTCTTTGAGTGTAAGCCCTGCCTTCAGAATTCACAATCAACCATTGTCGATCCCAACGAAACCCTGCATTCATATTTATTGTAAAACATGGTGAATCATTTTGGGATGTCAAACTTGAATCTTGCATTCACACCTTTTACAAAAAGGCAGGAAAAGTTCAATTACTGATATCTTAGCATTGTATCTCAGTAATCCAGATAATACAATCTTTGAGGATAATTTAACATCATGACATATCATAGAAGACTTCAAGTTATACTGCATAGAACGGGGAAAACGTTCTAAAGAGAACAGCAGAAAATTGCCCTCGGCCCGGCTATAGATTAGCTGATAATAGAAATTGGGACGGGAAAAAGTTTTCATCAAGGTCAGCTGGAGAAATGTAGAAGTCACAAGTTTAAGTCGTGCTTTTCAAAGAACCACCCTCCATTACAGTAAAAATTTATTTCAAATTCAGAGCAAAACTATTTCCAGTAAACGTTGGATAAACAAAAGCAAGAAACGGAGGAATGAAGAGGGCAGGGCGCATACCAGTTGGAGTAACCGGTGCCTGAGAAACGGAAATTCCACGGCATGATTTGATGGGGTAAACGAAAATTGATGCAACTTTGGCTGCTGCTGCGGTGGGCTCAGCCATAACTCACTTTCAGGACACAGTTTGGTGAATTGGAGACTTGGAACGCCATCCTTACCCAGTTCCAAATTTATAGAATAACATTATCCAATTATATTAAAGAGTATTGTGACATAGATATTTCTTGATTCATGAATGAAAAGAAATTGAAAGCCAAAGGGGAATCAATTTGGGTCCGCTTATGCACATACCGCTCTTCTGAGATTGAAATGTACTTGTAACCTCCAAAGCAAGACCAAACCAATTTATCCAAAAAGAATAAAATAAAAAAATGAAAAAGAAGGGAAAGATCAAACCATAACCTTGGCACATGATACTAAATACTAATACTTTGATTCAGAGGAAAAATTATTATTAAAAAAAATGTATTCCGTCTTCCAAAAGTTGGTAAGAATTTTCTTTCTTTTTTTTTCTAAATTATGATATTATTTCTATTTATATATATTAATTAACATGTTAAATCTATTGTGTACTCTTCATTATTTTACATCATAACTAATAAATATTTTCACTTTCTAACAAATTTTAATAAAATACATATCATCTTAATAACTTTGTATAAATTTCAAGACAAAAAGTTAAATTCATTTAATATTAAAAAAGAGTATAAAAAAGAAATAAAAACAAAATTTAATTAGTCTAACTAACTTTCTTAATGTTTGTGAAAATTGAAATAACACCATTTTTGTGAAACTAAAAAAATGTTAAAAAGTGTATTAAAAATTGTATTAAATGATATTGAGTGTTATTTAAGTGAATTGAGGTCCTTATCAATTGTATGAATTATGATTATTTAATGTGAAGTGTGATTTATATTAGTTATGATTGTTTAATGTGATTATAACGTTTGGTAAGATAATAATTCGATCGTACAAACACCTTAAAACAAATACTAATAATTATGATTTTAGAAAATAATAATAGAAAAAGATATGCATGGCACATGTGTTAAACAAGTTCTATTCCAAATGTGATGTTAAATTAAAAAATGTCGAATGTAACTTCCCTCAACAATTAATTAAACAATCAGATACATTACTACTCCAGAAGATTTGTGCCAAGATCGTTAAAATATTATATATTTCCTGATACACTACCTTTTATTTTATTTAATAATAACTTTTTCTTTGATCTAATTTTTAGAGTTTTGACTTTATCTTTTATCTAGAAGGTTTATATTGATAAAATTATTACAAAATTTTATATTAGAAAATATATTAGAGGATATATTAAATTATTCTGACTGAAATTAACTATAAATGCTCTGAAATATTTTATACTTCTCTTTATACACTAAATGTTTTATTTTAACTATTTATGCTATCAAATATAAAATATTTAGCTCTTTATATCCTCAAACATATTGTTATAATTATTTTTTTGATAAGATATTGTTATAATTATAGTGAAGGATAATGGAATCCAGTGGCAATGAACACACCCCACTAACATGCACACTAAAAAAGGTTAATTTTTTACTTTTTTATAGTATATATATAAGTGGGGCGTGCTCACCGCTATCAGATCCCGCCGTCTTTCACCATAATTATAACAATAAACAAATTGAAAAATGTTTGAGGGTATAAAAACTTAAAATAAAACATTTAAAATATAAAAAAAGTACACAATATTTTAGGTTTTTCAATGTAAATGGTCCTTTTTTTTTTTTTAAGAAAATGTACTAAATAGGTCATTTTTTTAATCCGAAATGGGTCATAATGAACACAGCGTGTGCGTTATTCCTTATGATAACGCACATGTTGTGTGTGTTATAAGTAATCAAGAATGAAAAATGATAGTTAATCTTAATTGATGATGTGGTGCTAACATGGCGATGGGCTGTGGATGTGGACAATAACGCACACTGCGTGTGCTATATCTGTTATAATAACGCATTCCGCATGTGTGTTATGACAGTTGTGTGCGTTATCATCATATTAAACCAAATACCCTAGCCGTCGCCTTTCCCAGGACCGTTTTTTAAAAAAAAAAAAAAACTCCCGCTGCCGTTTTTCCCCCCTCCCACTGATATTGTTCTCCTCTCTTCTCTTCTCTTCTCTTCTCCTCCTTCCTTCTCTCCTCTTCTTCTCTTCCTCTTCTTCTCCTTCCGAGCGTATACCGAAATTCTCTTCGGGTCGTCGGCACCTCCCTTGAAGTATGAAGGTTGTACATTGTTTGGATTGACGAACAGTAGAGAAAGCTCCACCTTCGACGTTGGTTTCAATTTATTCAAATTTTCAGTAAATTTCTTATTGTCTATAATTTTTAAATTTTTTTTACAATATGTGTTAATTTTTATTATTGTTTATATGAAAATTTTTGTTTATTGTGGTTTGTGAATTATTTTTATGAATTTTATTTTGTTTATTTCTTAATTTTTTGTAATTTATTTTTGTAGACGTGGATTTAGGGTTTAGGTTGAAAGTTGTTATTGATAAATTTGTGCATGTTTGAGCATTTTATTAATCTAGTTGTGTATTGATATAATGAGTGATTTGATATAAGTTATATAATTTATTTTGTTTGTCATAAACTGTGATTGTTTATTTTTTGTAAAAATTTGTTAGCACGTTGATATTGTTCCATTAATTTTATATAATTTTATATTGTTATCATTTATGTAATTTTATGTTATTAGCATTTAAATTTTTTTCGACCTTTTTTTTTACCAGAGAATATAATCTTCTCACAACGCTAAATTTGAAACCTAAATCCTAAAACTCTAACGCCATAATACCATAAACTATGAACCTTAAGAAGTGTGTAATATTTGTAAAGTGTGTAAACTATAAACTCTAAACCGTAAATAATTGAACAATTAAATTTGTAAAGTGTATAATGCTATACCGAAAATGTAATAGTGAAATTCATATATCCTAAAACCCTAAACGTTAAAACTATAGTATTTATATAATTAAAACCCTAATATTGAAATCCTAAACCCTAAACCCTATTCTAATTCTATTAAATTCTAAAAAACCTAAAACCCTAAAATTGCTTATTGACAAACTCTAAAACCCTAAAACCCTAAACCGTAAACCTTAGAAAAGTTTGTACTAATATTTCATTTTAAATATTTTACTTGAAGTTCTAGCACTTCAAAACATGTGAAGATATAAATTTAGAAAGTATATAACGCTACTCATAAAACCCGAATATTGAAAACCTAAAACCTAAAACTCTAAACCGTAAATCTTAAATCGTAACCTTGATCTATTAAACACTAAACCCTAAACCCATAAACCTAAATCCTAAAACCCTAACGTTAGACCATTATCTAAAAACCCTAAAATTCGAAAAACAATAAACAATAAACCTTAAAAGTTTGGAATAATACTGTTGGAATCCGTAGGTAAAAATAAAGTAAAATAAAACTACGAAAATCCACCAACAGGATCTGCACATACCAGAAAAACCGATTGGATAGAAATTACCTCAATGTTTTGATTGTTCGTTGTGGAGGCGCTGCTTTGTACGCATCGCCTCTATTGGTATCCACGCGACGAACTCCTCTGCAAGCGATTGGGATGCTAGCCCCTCCTGTGTTCTGAAAACTGTTCAAAACTGATCCTGACTATCTGGTAATCGGTTGTATTTTGGAGAGAGGAGGCTAGATACTATATCGCCGTTCTAGGGTTTAGGGTTTTGTTTTTCTTTAATCAGATAAAGAACGGCTACCAAGAAAAGGTTAACATAACCTTTTATAGCTGTCAATATCAAAACCCTAACTGTCATCTAATGACAGTTTAATCTCGTCCGTCTATTCCTATAATCATCCAACGGTTGGATGAGTAATATTAAGTAATTAATTTCATTTATTCGATTAAATAAAATTAATTACTTATTAACCTACCGTGAAAAATACAATATGGAATCCGATTCCCCTTTTTGTATACGTTCAACGAATCTGGACACAATCTAGATTCATTGAACTCGGACATTATGCTCACAAGATCGTCTATGCGTGTGACCACGTAGGTTCACTTAACGTTGACGAGTGAATGAAAAATGTCCTAGACATTTATTCACAAAACATAAGCGGCCTCTAGCAAGACATTATGCTTACCCAAGTTAAGTAAATGTAATAATAACCTAGCATCAGATTTAATATTTAGTCCTTTTGTCACACGATATCCTAATTAAGTATAAGGCATGGATCAAGTCATCCTTATAAAACTTAATTAACAATTTACTTGATCACCAGGCAGACTGTTCCAACAAATAATATTAATAACACCTTATTAATATTTATTTGAGCATAGCCATGCATATTTTCCAGTCTTCCTTATCAAGGGGCCCATGGATATCTCTCTCTAAAAAGAGAGGGACAAATCCCTTTCACTATCTCCAATATTCAAGCCATGACGAGAAAATAAGCCAACCAATAGTCATAATGATCACCTAATTAAAAGTGATGTTTGACTATGTCAAAACATATTTTTTTCCCCATGCAAGAAACATTAGAAACATTAGGTCGAAGGACACCAAATATAAAATTGAGAAGAAATACTTATAACTTAAACCCATGCAATATTTCTTCTTCACTTTGGGTCATGTCCAATACAATATTCTCAATATGTATTTATGAATTGATTTTATATTTCATATTCATGATCAGTAAAACTTGACCATCAATCAACTTCACACTAGTTTACAAGATGTAATAAACTAGAGACAAATAAGAATAGTATTTTATTAGCTATAAGGGTTTTACTATCAAGTCGCATACTTGATGACCAAGAGCATAAAATACAATTCAAAAATACATGCTTCATAAATCATAAATGTGAGTCAATTGGTCTTAGGGCATATACTAACAAATACTTCACTCAAAATTCTTTACTTTAAATTCTAAACCTCTAAACATGTTAAATTTAGAAAGTGTGCAAAACCCTAAAACCCCTAAAACCGTAAACCCTAAAGGGATTTTATGTTCTAGAGGAACATGTTGTCAATGATCGGTATGTATGTTTTATTTCTGATCGCCACAAAGGGATTTTATCTGCTACACAAAATCAAGCTCTGTAGCAACCTCCATTCGCGATTCATAGGTTTTGTCTACGCTACATTTGGGCAAATTTCAATAAGACCTTCAAGAACAGCGAATTAAAAAGCTTAATGTGGCAGGCCGAAACGGAAGCTAAGCAATCATGCAGTTGCGTGTTATGCGTGAGATCCAAAAAAGAAATGTTAATGCTTATATTTATTTGATAAAGATAGACCTAGAGAAATGGACACTCTTACATGATAGTGGGCACAGACACGGAATGATGACAACTAAAATTTTAGAAGCACTTAATAGTGTGTTGAAAAAAACTAGGGTCTTACCTTTAAAAGCCCTAGTTGAATTAATATTCAACAAACTTCTTAGGTACTTCAACCAACACCGTGAAGAGGCCCAAAACTGTATGCATCCATTTCCGACTAGAGTTTTTGACAAGTTCCTACAGATTGAATTAAAACTAAGAGACTACAAAGTTACAACTTACAATCCGCGAGAAGGAATTTACATTGTTAAATCTCCGATCCACGTTGATGGTATCGTAATAACGTCTATACTTTAAGAATGAATAAGAAATCATGCAGTTGCGGCAAATGGTAAGAATATACATTACCTTGTTCTCATGCTCTTGCAGTCTGTAGAGAAAATTGTACAATAGCAGATACTTATGTCTCGGATATATATTCGCGAGAAACTTACTGAAAAACATACTAATCGAATTTTTATCCGATCGGGCATGAGGACTTTTGGAGAGATATTCCTTATAATTTAACATTTTATCCTCCAAATATGAACAATGAACAGGGTAGAAAATAGGGCACAAGGTTTCGGGGAAAAATGGATTATCGAAATCTGAATTCTCCCCCAAAATGTAGCAGATGCCGCATGCTAGGGCATAATAGAAAAAATTATCATAACCCCGGTTGAAGCAATGTATAAGTTTTTTTTTTTTTTTTTTGAAATTGTTGTAATATTTTAGTGTTTCTGTTAATGAAAACTTTCTTTGAATTTCTTCTAACTACTTCTCCATTACTCATTTACTTAAATAGATTATAAATATTTATAGTAAAAATTTACAACAAATGATAAAAAGATTTACAATACTTTAAATTACTCCTTCATATTTTTTTAGTAAAACAGCTATAAGTTAAACATATTTTCTTTTAAAAAAGATATAAATATTATCATAAAATATACATCAAAATAGGTTAAATAAAATAATACGGTTTTTTTTTAAAAATTATATAACTATAAGTTTTGTAAAAAATAAAAAAAATTTTGAGTTTTGCAAAAAAAAAAAAAAAAATGATGTGGTAGATAACGCACACAGCACATGCGTTATCTGCCACATGGACTAATTAACGAATATAATTGTAATTATGTAATAACGCATATAGCCTATGCGTTATCCTTAAAGATAATGCATAAGGTTGTAAACGGGTCCAAACCCTCAAGGTACTCTCAAACCCAGACCCATATCCTTATAGTAAAACTTAGACCCAGACCCGGACCCATACCCTCCAGGTATAAAATTTTTGGACCCAGACCCGACCCTCTAGGGTCCAAGAGAGGGTCTGGGTATACTCGTACCCGTATGATATTTTTCTATTTTTTTTCCAGTTAAACAAAAATATATAATCTTAAAATAAAATTTTTAACATGATTAACATAACCTTCTCAACATTTCTTTAAACAAGTACAATCATTTAACATATACATAAATGAATAGGGATATTGACCCCTTTAACTATATTAAATCAGTCTGTAATCCAAATTCCTGGACAACCTCTGAGCAAATAGTATATGTAATAATACGTTGTCGGGATAAGTCAAATAATAGAATATAAGATAGAGAAGGACAAAGAAAAATAAAGAAAAATATTGTCCTTTTTGTCATGATCCATATTTTCAGCAGTTCTATGAAATAAAAAATAAGACAAAAATATTACTATCATAAATTGTTTTTATATGGGATGAAAGAATATATTTTTATATTTAGTAAAAATAAATTATTTGTGAAATGGCATTTGAAATAAAGTTGAAAATAAATAAATAAATAATTTGAAAGAGGTTAGCTGGGCCAAGTCTATCAACTAAATAGGCTCTATTTATGACTGAAAAGGAGAAAAAAAATAAAAAAAGAGAGAATGACTGAAAAGGAGAAAAAAAAAAAGAGAAAATCATTGAAAAAGAGAAAAGAGAAAAGGTTGATAGTAGTAGGATTCAAACCAAATTTTAAGTTTGTCACCTTAACCACTCAGACATACCTCTTTTACCACATTCACTACCCTCTATCTAATATAATATATATGAATATTTTATTAATACGGGTATACGGGTTTGTGTATTATCATACCCTGCCCAGACCCATATAACAAAATAAATACAGGTACGGGTCCGCGAGTATAAAATTTAAAATTTACCCGCTAAAAAGTAAAACCCGTCCCGTTACGGTCCTAATAACGCACACAATTTGTACATTATGGCTAGAATATAAATAAAAAATTTTGGCCTTTTTAAAAAAAGTGTCCAATTACATAAAAAATCAATATTTTAGGACATTTATAACTAATTTCTCTACATTTGTTTAATATAATGTAATTATAGCTTTGAGAACAAGTATTTGCCTCAAGTTACCCTTTAGAACCTCAATCCACACAAAAGTACTATCAACATTTTGATTTCACCCCTATAATGAGATATGAAAAGAAATCCATAGCTAGGGCAATTTTTCTGATGGAAGACTTCGAGCTACCCTGATGTGAACAAAATTGCATTTACTCTCCTCAACATTGAACGACATGGATCGGCAAAATGGCCTTGTCCGCACATTTGTTAATTGATGAGATGAGGAAAGGTGAATTGGAGAAAGATGATGAAATCCCAACAAAATTTGTGCTGATTTTTTAATTAATAGTAGGAAGATGAAGGAGTAAAAAGGGGAGGGAGATGTCAGCGAAAAAAGAAACAAAAAATATAGTAGAGTTTACCGAAATGGCGATTGCCTGAAGCTACCGGACATGGAGGATTTTGGAATTTTGTTAACTATAATTTATGTTTCAGTCATTATAATTATGCATGATTTAAAATTAGAACTTTATATAGGAATAATTTAAAATATGAACCAAATAAAAACCTAACAACAATTTTATTGACTAAAATGTTTTTGATAAAGGTCATATGTAGATCATGTGAGAAAATTTTGTTAGTTTTAATGATAAAAATAGATGAAAGGGTAAATTTTATCACTTTTTAAAAATTATAGATCACCAATTTACCATTTCCAAGTTAGAGGGTAAAATTCAAAATCTCACAAAGTTCAAAACTTACGGAACTTTTTTACCTTTTTTAAAGTTCCATGATCATTTTATTTCATCATAAATAAATAAATAAAGTATATCAGTTGGGTCAAGAAACTTTACTCAGAGCAAAACCTTGACCAGACTACGCTTCCTTCTTTTTCCTAAAAAGATATTCTTTTTGCACAACTCCTTCGCCAAAGAACCTATACTTGTTCTGAAAAGAACCTTTGTTTGCCCGAAAAATCATAAGAAAAGAAAGCTGCTAGCAGAGGGTGGAGAAGTACCACACCTTCGTGGATTGATCGAGTCCCGTGTACTGATTCTCATTGAGATTGGGTTGGTGTTCAATGTACTGGGTACCAGTTTCTATGGGGCGTAGGCTTCCCAAAAGGTAACGGAGGCGTGCAAAGGTTTCCCCGAGCCGGACGAAGATTGGCCCTCGAGTGTAAAGGCATACGAAAGAGAGAAACTATAGGAATAAATTCCGCCCTTGGGTCTATTCAAGAAAGTGAAACTGTGCTACTTTTCAATCACTAAAGAAAAGTTCAATACTAAAATTCAAAAAAGAAAATCTTTTTGAAATATTCTTTCTACTTTAAAAATTTTTGAAATTCTCTTATTTGCTTTATACCTTTTGAAGTGCTCTATCTTTTTGTGAAAAAAACTTATCATTCATAAAATAAAGTCCTTTCTAATTCATTGAATTAATTACCTTTTATAAATAAATCAACTTTGTTACTATTTGATTACAAATAGTTATTTAAAAAGATGATGATAATTAGTTTCAATAAAACTTTTCTAATAACATTTTCTAACCTTATATGGTTTTGTTGTATTTTATTTATTTTGTTAAGATCTCATGCATATTTAGGAATAACAAATAAAAGATACATATTTGTCTATACAATTAGAATAAACAAAAATGAGAATTGTTCAAAATTTAAAATGAAAATAACGTTGTTTTGTTCAAGAATTTTGACCCTACAAGTAATTCAAATAAAACCTAAATTAATAAGTAAAACATAATTTTTTGTTATTTTTTTTGTACATTAAGTTAGGAGATTAGGATATGTAATTCAAACCTAAAACGTCTAGCGTCCGGTAAGGAGTAATTCTACCACTAACATACTACTTGATCATACATAATGTCTATTAAAAAAATGTAATAAAAACACAATCAGTGTAACAAATTTGAATTGAAAATTTATTCTGAAAATCATTTTGTTTTATCACATTTTTTTCAGATTAAAGTGAAATCTTATTAAAATATAAGTGATAGAGTTGATTTTTTTAATACAAATAAACACTTTAAGTTTTAATTATTAGCTTTTGAGAATACTTTATTTATTCATTAATTAAGATTATTATATTTAATTCATTTTATTATCTTTGTGCAGATTTCTAAAAAAGAATGGAAAATAAAGATTTCATATTAAATTTGGTAAATGAAAGAAAGAGTGCGCATGGTCATTGGGAAAGAGATGATAAAATAATAATAATAATAATAATAATAATAAAGCATATTACTTGCTGCACTAGTTGAATTCTTTTAGGATTAGGAATTTAGTTGAATACTTTAATGATTAGGAATTTAGTTTCGTTGAAGGATTAGAAATTTGTTTTTCTTTTATCTATAAATAGAAGAACCACACAAGAGGGGTGGACATCAACAAAAAAAGAGAAGAAGTCTTGGCGCAAAATCAAGGTAATCATTAAAGGAGAGAAGAAGCTATGATCTACTTTAATAATTTGTTTCTTTATTTTCCTTTAATTATGAACTAATTTTCTTTTTAGAATCTTGATGAAACCCTAGAATTGAATAAGTCATGCTAATGGTTAGATGGGTTATGTCATGCATTTAAGCACAATATATTTCTTTAGTGAATCGAAATTATAGCATACACCACAACATAAAGGTATAATATTTTCTCTTAAATAAAATTAAATAATTGTTATGTAGGTTATTGGTGGATTCAAAGTTCTAAATCATCTTCTTCATTAAGCTCTTGTTTTTAATTTAGTTATTTTATTTATTAGTTTTACTTAATTTAGGAATAATTTTTAGATAATAAAATTTGATTCTCCTTTTTATAAAATTAATATAGGAAGATAATAATTTTAGAAGTTAAGGCTTTCTCTGTGGTTCGATATCCTTATAAAGCGCACTTACAAGTATTGGGTTTAAAGTTTAATTAGAAAAATCACGACCAATAAGTAAAACCTGTACAATCAAAAAATAACTTCACAACTGCTTACATGCCTCATTCAGCCAAAAAAAAAAACTGACTACATTCCTCAATCTTTGCAATATTCTACTTTCTAAAGCATCATGCCACTCCCAGATAGACGATAGTATAGTATGTACCATTTGGTCACCTTTTGGAATTCTGTCCAGCGGAACCATGATAAATGGCATTTCTCCAAAACCAGATGTCCCGCACAGCTTCTTTGAAGATATGTTTCCAGTCCACATCCAACCATTCTGGCCTCCATTCCCCAAGCAGATTCATATCGACCCATTTTGCCACTTCCTGCTCACCCAAGGGCCAAGAAGGACGTATGGCCACTGCTCTCTTGGAACAAGCTTCCTCCAAACAGCACAAGCCCTGCTGCAATCACGGACAACATGCAGCGAGGACTCCATTGTTGCACTACACAAAAAGCACAGATCGAATCAGCACTCAAGGAGCGGGCACACAAAATTGAAGCAGTTGGTGTAATCTCCCAAGTCGAAGTTTCCACAGCATCAAGTTTAACCTTTACTGTCCCTTGAGTCTCCAAATTGCAGTCCACGCCTCATGGTCGTGCGGTAAATCATACCCACCAACATTTCAAATCATGTGATTTTAGTCTAAAAGCCTAAAAAGGATGAACATTATTTACAACTCATATGCTCTTTAAGCTACGCCAACATTACTCTTTGTTTTCCTCAATTAAGATTTCTCATTTTTTATAAGTTCTTTATTTCAATAAAAAGAAGAAAAATTACCTATGAATACTCATAAATTATTTTAATTTTTCTTATTTTATTAATAAACTTTTAATTTATATTTTTATAACTATAAACTATTTTTTAAACACCATGATGGTCAAATTTACTTACCGGTAGTGAAATTTGACAAATTAACTTGAACAAATTACATGTATTCATGTGTTATGGTAATAGAAATGGCAAATACCCTAAGGAATGAGAAGATTATAATCCAAGTAAATTAAATTATCGAATTTTGTTATAAATATGAAAATTTGATATTTGTAGTGGCAAAAAAAATAACTAACAATATAAAATGGTAAAATAAAATTTATATATGGATAAAATTATAAAAGTTAAAATTATGAATGAGTATTTAGGCCATCTTTGACCGTATACTCTAAAATACAGTATAGATTACATTAAAATGTATTATCTACAGTGAACAACTAGTTTACTCTATTTTTCACTCCAGAAATAATATTCCATTTAATATTCCTTATCCTCCTATTTTTATTATTATAATTATTTTCATATAGTCAAAATAACTTCAATTTTTATTATGCATTTTGTTAATAATTAAAAATAAATAGCAAAAATAATAAAAAATTTTATTAAATCATAATATGTTATCAAATATCGAATTTTATTAAATATTACTAATTGAAGATGTTAAAACATAAAAAATACACACAAATAAATATTACATAATACATAAAAAGATAATAACACCATTGATCATGATATTAACGTGCTCTCTAATACTCTAGAGAACCACATCACTCCCACAAGTGTTTTATTAATGCATTCCTTAATTCAACATGTACATCCTTGTCTTTAATATGTCTATATCAAGTAAGAAATTGTTAAAATCGAGTATTTTCATTTGTTAACCTTTCTACAGTTAATTTTGGGACTTCTACTATATCTTGTATTAGTGCATTCAGATCATGCTCATTTTTAATTATCATGTTGTGCATTATAATACATGAAATCATGATGTCATGTAATAACTTTATTTCAAAAACGTGTCTATCCTGTAATAATTGCAAATCGAGAATGTAGAACCCAAATGCACGCTCTACATCATTCTACAAGACTCTTGTCGTTATGCAAAATATTTTTCCTTCTCAGTATTCGGCGCGTGAATTGTTTGCATAAGGATGGACCACTTCGAATAAACACTATCAGCTGAATAACAACATGTATTGTATCTTTTTTCATCAATTAGAGTTGTAAATGTGCCAAGCTGCTCGGTCAAAGCTCAATTCGAATTCACTATTGACCTAGCTAGAGCCGAGCTCGACCTGACTTGTTAAGCAATCGAACCGAGTTTGAGCTATTGACTCGGTGGCTCATCGAACCTGTCAAGCTGATGCAAAATATATATTTTTTATTTTTTAATAATATATATAAATACTTTTTTTCTGGAAAATGTATGTAAATAAAAATCGAATTCGAGCTCGAGCAAAAGTTAGTGGGCTCGATTGAGCTCGAGCTTGAGTTTGAACTGATTACAAAAGTATCAAGTCGAGCTCGAGCTCGGCTCAACTCATTTACACCCATACCAAGATTATTTTTGCAAGATTATTTTGTCGAGGTGATGACTCGAACAAATTAATGCCATTATTTTACCTGACATACCAAAATAAGCATGTCATATCCGCAAATCATAGTCGACTATAGCTTCAAGAATATAGTTGGGGATCCCGAACATCCAGCATATTGTCCGTCACAAATTGTCATACAAATTTTCCCCTTCCAATGCATGCAATCTAGACTACCTAACATTTCCAGAAAACTACAATGCTCACTAATGTATAGTAGTCTTACAATATCATCAGTATTTGGTAATCTGAGATATTGTTGTGTAAAATTTTGACGACAGCATGACAAAATCTCTTTAAGCTTTCCACTTCTGTTAACTTGCCAATTTTGATATACTCATCTGCAGCATCCGCTGGTACATGGTCATATCCATGCTAACATTTGGAATACAATTGCTGTTTTTGTAGAGTTGATAATCCAACTCTGTTATCCATGCTAGCATCCACTACAAAAATTACAAGGAAATATCGACTGTCAACCTTGTTAGCGTCCCATTAGTGGCAATTTATTATCGACAACGGTTTGATGGCAGACTAACCGTCGGTCACTTCACGTCGATAACAAAGCTTACCGATTCCCAACCATCGGTAATTACTGTTCCCAATGACGTTTCCAACGGTATTTTAGTTTTTTGACAGTTTGTTAGCAGTCAACGCCAGTATTCCGTCAGAAACAAATACTAACGACCGTTCCAATGGCTTGTCTTCGCTGTTGCTTAGTTATACCAATGATGTCGTCAACGGTTGCCAGTCCGTTGTTGATGCCGATGACAGTTACCAACTGTTTTTTTTCGTCGATTTCTAGTTTTGTGAAAACTTTATTTGCTACGGATATGCCGTCAGTATCTCGTCGGTAAGTTTTTTCTTTAATATAATTTGTAAAACAGACCTGAAACTCCCTGAAATGCAAAAAATCTAACAACAACAGTATATACTCATAAACTCATCTATAAACAGTATCTATTCATAAACATCAAACCTATAACATTTTCATAAACTAAAACATCCATAAAACATAAAATGTACAAGTATCAAAGATCCTCGGGATCCCTAACATCACTAGAGGGCCAGTAGGAAGGGGGAAGGGAGAGGAAAGGGGGGAGGATCAACAGTTCTAGTGCCCAAGGCATCAATAGAGGGGGGAGGGAGAGTAGAGGAAGATACCTTCGCATCTGAGGTCCCCGCAACTGCTGCTGTTGATGAAAATGTTGATAGAATGGCAGCTATAATAGCTCTGACGATGTGCATCATCGGTGGCATCAGGGTGTACTGTAAGTGGCTTTACTCGACAAACCGCCTCATGTGCTTGTCGAAGGTGGCGCAGACATTGGAAAGAGCAGCCTCAATCCGTCTCATGATTCTCTACTCCGCTTCCAAATAGCAAAGTGGCAATCCAGCTGCGGCCAGACTACTCTCAGCTCTGAGATGAGCTTCCTCTGAACCAACTCCATATGACCGACTACGGTCCAATCCACCAGATACGGTGGCCATCAACCGGAGATCATCTGGCAAAGGAGCAGTCGTGGCTATAGCTTCTTTCTCGGCCTTCTGTTAGGCCTCGTGAAATTTTGGCTACAATATGAATGTTAGTTGGATAATAAGTTATAAAATATCATATAAAATTTAAAGTTGCAAGTTATAAAATATTATAAAAACTTAAGTTATAAATTTCACTAAACTTACCCAAAACTCCTCTGAATGGAAATCCACATACTGCCCCTTCTTATCCTCGCTCTAATGCTTGTGAAGTTCCTTCAAGTGTCTGTTCTTGGAGAACCTTCCTGTTAAATGAGCTTGCTACAAAAAAAAATTATTTAAATTATTAATTGCATTATAATAAAGTAACGAAATGAAGTCATGAAATCAAAATCAATTCTTACCCTCTTCAACTGATGCTCTATGAAGGATATAGAACCACCTGTCTGCTTCCCCGCTCCCTGACCCCTCTGTCCCTCATTCGTGTTTTTTTCATTCGTTCACAAAATTCTTTATACTCAGGACTCCCCCAATACTTTATAATCTGCTACCAGAACATCTCAGGAATCCAAACGGACCTCTTCCTTGCTGCCCGAGCATCATTAAGCAAATCTCTTATCCGGTTGCCGATCTTGACCTCCTATATATGCCTCATCTTGGTCAAGGATAAACTCAGGTCTCACACACATCTTTTCTGAAATTTCAATGAAATATGAAAACATTAGAAAATAATATGCTCCCAATATAAGTATAATCAGTATAAGATTAAAAAAGAAACATTCAAAATGTTATAAGTATTGAAGACTTGTAAAAAAATTAAGATAAAGTAAAACAACTATAATATTGGATTATTTTACCTGAAACTCTCCCCACCACATATTGTGAATATCTGGCTGGACCTCAGACCAATGTTGGTAAGGCTGGTGAACCGCTCCTGCATGATAGCTGAGATATGGTTGGCAGCTCTCGTAGATGGATGTAGTATGTACATATTAATGTTAGTATATATTACTTATATTTAGTTATAGTTTATATAATTCTAACGATATGTTCTTAATGTTTATTAAACTTATCGATGTACATCCATGGTCAATAATTGGCGACTATCACCGAGAGGTAGCTTCCAAGCTGCAGGATCCGTAGAAGGAGCCGTAGATGATGACGACTGTGTGGTTAGCACAGAAGATGAACAAGAAGTATCAGAACAGGCCGGTAACTGTATCTGTGTGGTCGGTACAGAAGATAAACCGGGAGCATCGGAACTGGCGGGTACCTGTGTTTGTGTAGGTACATCCTGATCCGTACGTGTGGGGCGATCCTATTGTACCGGAGGCAACGAATGCGGATGTGCGGGAGTTTGTGGATCCGTCTGTGTAGAAGGCAATGTATCTTGTTGTGTGGGTGACTCTGGATCCTTTCTCTTCTGTCCTCTAGACATCAAACCTGTATAACATAAGTATAATTATGGTTTGTTATAAATATCATCAGTTAATAAACATGATAAACATAAGTACAAGAAGTTAATGAATATAATTATAATGGTAACACAAGTACAATAACATAAGTACAATAAAACATAATCATACAATGCTCTATCTGTTGGAATTCTCATATGAATCATTATCAGATGCAATGTCAGAATCCTCTTCAATCTTTTATTGGAGTCTTCATCGAAATCTTCTTCATCAGAATCTAATTCTATTTTAGTTTCATCATTTTATACTTCCTTAAAATATGTTTCGACTGTGACATCTAATTCTTTTTGTTAGCCCTAAGGGCATTATTACTTATGATTTTGATTATGATTAACATATGCTTGTGTGAGTATTTTAGCTAACCTTTCATAGAACAAAAGAAGCACTTTTGAAGTCTCAAGTCTACACTCTCTAAAAGCAAAAGATCTTGTTGATGAGGGCAAAATGAAGGAGAAAAGACCAAGTCATTCCAAGATCAAACCATTGGAGACATTGAAGACATTGAAGACCTTGTCTATGTTAGAGTATAATAAGGTATTTCTTTGTAAAACTCCCTAATCTTACTCTTTGGTTATTGATCATATATGAAGCTCCTTTTACGATTTTCTCAATATAAACTTTTGTTAAAATCTAAGTATTCTTGATTGAAGTTTTGATACTTTTGAAAGGTTCTTCTTATCTCTAAAATGATTATCAATAATATATGTTTTTTAAACAATGAAGAAAGCTTTTGTCTTTAACTTGGCTGTAAAAATAAAAATTCGGTCATCCGGTTTTAGAACCAGTCGTCCGATTTTTTCTATACTTAGAAAAATCGGCAGTCTGTTTTTAGCTAGACAAGTCCGAATCTTTCTGTTCAATAACCGGTCGTCCGATTTCGTCTACACTTAGAAAAAATCGGCAGTCCGATTTCTAGCTGGACAAGTCTGAATCTTTCTGTTTAAGAACCGGTCGTCCGATTTTCACATTTACTGTAAAAATTTATTACCGTTACACAGAGTGCAACGGTCACTTTTTCAAGAAAGACTTTTTTGATCAGCCATAAAGTAAGAAGTTTGGTGAAATATTTATTGAGATCACTTAAGACTTTTAAAGAGCTTCAAAAAGTACATTTATTGCAAACACTTTTAATCCCAAACAAAAATCTTCTTGAGCTTCATTATTGATCATCATCAAAGGAGAAGAAAAGAGGAGCTTGTAGAAACATTCCATTGAGTTGTACCTATTATTTCTCAAGCTCAATTTGGTAACATTGTTCTTAAACCTATCTTTCTCTCTTATTGATATCAAAGGTTTGTGTTGAAAAACCCCTTGGGTAATCCTTTGATTTACATTGTGTTGTGAATTGAGGTTGTGTGCAAAACCCTTGTAGGGTGATCCTCATATTTGTAGTTGGTGTAATTTTGTGTTTATAGTGGATTTGGAAAATCCTTGGGTGTTGACTCAAGGTAGTGGATGTAACTCTTTGAAGGAATAAACCACTATAAATCTTTGTGCTTTTCTTTCTAAGCTTATAACTTATTTGTCTTAACCACAAAATTTTGTTTGGTTTGGAATTTTATTAAAAGAGTTTTAGAATTCTCTTTCAAACAAAATTGGAGGTTTATCCTTTAATTAACAAAGGTTTTTCGAAAATTAGCCAAAAACCTTATCCACCCCTCCTCTAAGGTTTTTCAATTGGTATCAGAGCAGGGCTTCTCTAAAAATAAAAAAAAAAGGACTAACACCCTTGAAGCAAAAGATCTTTATTTTACTATGGCTAATATTTCTAGTTTACCATATGTAGAAGGCTCTTCTACAAATAGACCTCCTCTTTTTAATGGAACAAACTATACTTTTTGGAAATCTCGAATTAAAATATATATTTGTTCTATTAACTTTGACTTGTGGAGCATTGTAGAGAAAGGTCCTTACATTCCAAAATTGATGGAGTAGCCAAGAAGGTTGAAGAATTTGATGAGTTCGACTCAAGGAAGATGACTCTAAATTTTCAAGCTATGAATATTCTTAGTTGTGCCTTGGATGCAAGTGAATATAATAGAGTGAGCGGATGCGATTCGGCTCATGAAATGTGGAAGTTACTTGAAGTAACTCACGAAGGCACCAATCAAGTAAAGGAGACAAAGTTAGCCATGTTGATGAGAGACTATGAGCTATTCATGATAAAACAAAATGAGAACAGTAGTGACATGTTCACAAGGTTCACCAACATCACAAAGGGCCTAAAGGCATATGGGAAAGAGTACTTAAGAGGAGAAGCAAATAGAAAGATTCTTGATGCACTTCCAAAAGCATGGCAACAAAAAACACTCGCTATTGAGGAATCAAAGGATTTGAGACTACTTCCAATTGAAGAACTCATAGGATCACTACTCACCTATGAAATGAAAATAAAAAGATTGAATGAAATGGAAGATGAAAAAAAAGGAAGAAAAAGCATTGCACTCAAGCCAAATGAGGATGATCAAACATACTCATCAAACAGTGAAGATGAGGTTGATGATGATGAGGAAATGGCATTAATGATGAGAAAATTTAAAAGATTCTACAAGAAAGGTTTCAACAATAGAGGAAAGAAACCTCCATTCAAGAAAGGAGGACAAAGCTCATCACTCTTCAAAGCTAGGTGCTTTGAATGCAATAGCACCGATCATCTTGTAGCCGATTGTCCCAAGGCCATTGAAAAAGAAAAGGGAGCTTTAGAAGCCAAGCTTGAGGCATTAAAGAAGAAGAAGAAAGGCAAGGGCCTAATAGGAACTTGGGATCAAGACTCAAGTGAAAGTGAAGAAGAAGAAAAGGCCAACATATGCTTCATGGCACTAGAAAATGAGGTACAATCTTCACCCCCTAACTCATCCAATTTCATTGATGATATTTGTAATGATGATCCTTGTACCATGCTTATTGAAATGTATGGTGAATGCGAAAAGGTTTCCAAAAGAAACAAAGAGTTGAAAAACAAAAATAAATTTTTGATTGATGAAAACTCAAAACTTATTTGTGAAAACAAATCTCTCCTTGAGTCTCTAGAAATCTTGAAAAACGAAAGGGAGTGTTCAAACAATGATTTTCAAATACTTGCTTTAGAAAACAAGAGACTTTGTGAAAATATTCACACACTTGAAAAAAGCATGGTGGACTATGATGTTTTAAAGGAAAAGGTGAGTGATCTCACAATATGTGTTGAAAAGTTCACAAAAGAGAAAGAAAACTTTAAAAAACTTCTTGGCTCTCAAAGATCACCTTTTGATAAAAATGGTATTGGATATACTCATTCCAATAATTTCTCAAAACAAACACGGTTTGTAAAGGCTTTATCATCTCACTCACACCTTTGTTGCACCTATTGTGAAAAGAGTGGTCATAAAGCCACAAAGTGTTTTATAAAGAAAAAGATTGAAAGAGGAGTGAAAACCATTTGGAAGGTTAAAGAAAATCAAACTAATATCCATGGACCCAAAAAGATGTGGGTACCAAAAGTCATATCTACTTCTTCTTTTGTAGGAACACAAATCAAGGCCATCTAAGTGGTACTTGGATAGCGGATGTTCAAGGCACATGACCGGGGACTCGTCACTTATAAGCGATCTCAAAGAAACCGAAAGTGGATTTGTCACTTTTGGAGATAAGAACAAAGGAAAAATCATTGGTATAGGCAATATTGGTAACAATTCTTCCTCTCTCATTAAGGATGTTCTTCTATTTGATGGTTTAAAACTCGATTTGCTTAGTATTAGTCAATTATGTGATAGTGGAAAAAAGGTTGTTTCTAAAAGTGATTCTTCCTCTATCATTAATAAGCATGAAAACAAAACTATTTTTGTTGCTAAAAGAGTTGGAAACATCTATGTCTTTCATCTTGAAGATTTTCTTCCTCAAAACTTAAAGTGTCTCTCGGTTCATGATGATGATGCATTCTTGTGGCATAGAAGACTTGGTCACGTTAGTATGGATTTATTGAACCAACTATATTCAAAAGAACTTGTTAGAGGCCTACCAAAACTTCACTTTGAGAAAACTAAACTTTGTGATGCTTGCCAATTTGGAAAACAAATTAAGACATCTTTTAAATCGAAGAACATGATTTCAACTTCAAAACCTTTGGAACTTGTTCACATGGACTTATTTGGACCAATGAGGACTACTAGTCTCGGTGGTAAGAGGTATGCTTTTGTTATTGTGGATGATTTCTCTAGATTTACTTGGACTTTGTTTTTAAGTCAAAAAGATGAAGCTTTTCATGAGTTTGTTAAACTTTTCAAAAGAGTTCAAACCTCCCTTGATTGTAAATTGATCTCTATGAGAAGTGATAATGGGAGAGAATTTAACAATCAAGATTTTACAAAACTTTGTGATGATTTTGGCATAACACACAATTTTTCGGCCGCTAAAACCCCACAACAAAATGGTGTTGTGGAAAGGAAAAATCGCACTTTACAAGAAATGGCAAGATCAATGCTTTGTGAAAACTCTCTTCCTAAATACTTTTGGGCCAAGGCCGTTAACACCGCACGCTACGTTATGAATCGTGTTATCTTGAGACCTTCTTTAAAGAAAACTCCCTTTGAACTCATTTTTTATAAAACCCCCTCAATTGGTTATTTTAAAGTTTTTGGATGCAAATGCTTTATTTTAAACATCAAGGACAATCTTGGGAAGTTTGATAGAAAATCCGATGAGGGAATTACTGTTTTATCGAGGGGAATTACCTTTTTTGATATAATATGAAGAAAAAATATCTATCCCAAATAAAAAAAAAATTTTATGATTTTTGGATTTATATTTTCTAAGTTCCAAAAAAAAAAGATTTAGGGTCTATTTGGATTTGGTTTTTAAAAAATCCATTTATTTTTTTCACTTTGAACCTCACATTTCTTTTCACAAACAATTCACTTTTTATGCATTTCAAGTAAAATTTTTCATATTTTTCATTCTTATTTTTTATTAAAGTTTCAAAATGTCCTCCAAATTTTTTTTAAACAAAAAGAGAGAGATATATCGAATCAAAACTATGAAATTATTGAATGGCTTTGGTTATTGTTCTAAAAGCAGTTGGATAGTCTAAGTACATTTTTTAATACAGAAGTAAAAATTGTATAAGAACAAAATATAAACCTTAAAATTTAAAAGATAAAAATCTAAGAGAAAAATTACTATTGAAGTAAGTGTATTCGAGAGTGTATTAAAAACATACTAAACAATCCGGACTGTTCTAAAAGACTTTATTTGAATAGGGTGTGAGTCAAAATTTAACATTAAATTTCTCTTTTTCTACGCTGTATTTTATCTCACATATAATTTAACTTTTACGATTTCACAAAATGTAAGAAAAAATATTTTAAAATCAAACAATACGAGTTAAAACATTTCATAATACCTCATATTATACATTCCTTTATCATCTTTTTATATAATAAAAGGGTTTTAAAAATAAGTAAATATTCAAATATATAGTTTTTTTTTCTCTTTAAGTTTTTACACTACTACAAATTTAAGATTTCTATGTAAACCAATAGCTATGAAAAGAAATTCTTACGTCTTTTTGAAAAATTCATTTATATATATTATCACTTAGATGAAACTTGAAATTTAATTTTGGGAATAAAAAATTTTTTCTATCTTATGTAACAATAAAAAAAGTTTTAAGTAACAATAAAAGAAGTTTAAAGGATTAAACTTCATAAATTTTTTTATTATTAACATGAAATATACATAAATAGTAAAGAAAAGTAAACTTTTTGGGGAAGCCATGACTTTAGCATATCCCCTCTAAATTTTATCCCTACTTAAGATCAAGATTGAATTTCTAACTTCTTTTCATTAATATTACGTGAGCAGCTTCAAGGAGAAAGGCCACTTCAATTCCTCTACAATTGTTACCCTATTTTGCATCACAACAATTTCAAATCACAAATGCTACTAAAAGGGTTGGAAGCGCTAAAAAATCGATTATATCTAGTTATTGTTTCTGAAATATCAAAATCAAATGCCGAATTCTTTTATTTTTTTATATTCAAACAAATTGAAATATGTAATATCATAATAATAGTAGAACTTGAATCATTTTTTTATATATTCTCTACAAAATCTATAACTTAATAAGTCTAAGTGGCAACATTCTTTTTTTATAGAAATGTTTTCTCAATTCCTTTCTATTTGTATCCATTACAAATTTCAATAAAAATATTCCAATTTAAGTAAAAAACTTTTTGTATTTATCCGTTTATATGTATTTCATATTAGTTAGAAGAAGCAATGTCTTGTTTGGTCGAAAGGTACATGTTTCTTTCGTTTGTGAATTCCACTCCATATATGAAGTTGGGTATTTTTTATAATAAAAAAAAAGAAAAAGTTATTTTTAGATTAGTATATTGAGCTAGTATTAGGTTGCATAGAGATTGATCTAATTTCTATTTATTTGTACTCTGAACTTTCAATAAGTATATGATGCGGCAAAAAAATTTTAGTTAGATTTTACAAGTTTGAAAAATGACCTGATTCATGAAACTGTCAAAACCTTACAACACATTTGATTTGTTTTTTATGTGTACATTCTCATTCATGAGCCAAATCCTTTGGAAGCTTTATGAATTTTACTAGATCTTAATTAATGTCAATGCCAAGATAGCCCCTTATTATCTATGTTGGCTTAGATATAGAGTTTATTTTTAAGATTTCAGTTTTTAATTTTATAAAAATTAAATTTTTTTTATGAAAAGAAATGTGGGATTTAAAATAAGAAATTTGCATCCAGTCTCAAAAGAAAATCTCATTTAAATTACTGTAATTGGAACACTTGTAGGCATGGCCATAGCCCATACATGGATATATCTAAAAAAATGCATACATGGGCGTAGCTCAGTTAGTTATAGGATTGTAAAGTTGGTAATAATGGCCAAGGTTTATAGGATTGTAAAGTTGGTAATAATGGCCAAGGTTTAAATCCTGACAATGACAGTGTGAGATTTTTAACATCCAAAATTGAGGGTAGTTCTATGAGCGCACTAGGGTTTAGCCTCCAGTCTGCAGGATTGCTGGGTCACCATAATTTACATCCTCCGCCTGAACGTCCATAATTGCTGGGTTTCATACTCTTGATTTTTTTGATTACGGTGTTTTGAGAAAACAACACAAACTAAGTTTTTCTATTGACACAAACAAATCTACTACTATTTTAGATTTTGTGCATTGTGATTTGTGAGGTCCTGAAAAAAGTATCCACATATGGTGAAAATGTTTATTTTCTATCTATTGTGGATGATTTTTTAAGGCATGTTTAGGTTTTCTTATTAAAAACCAAAGATCAAACTTTTCAAAAATTTGATGAATGGAAAACCTTGGTTGAAAACCAAACTAATAAGAAATTGAAGTTTTTAAGAACCGACAATGGTCTTGAATTTTGCAATAGCAACTTTAATGATTTATGTGCTAAAAATGGTATAACAAGACATAAAACTGTTAGGTATAATCCTCAGCAAAATGGTGTTGCTGAAAGGATGAATAAGATAATAATAGATAAAGTGAGATGTCTCGTGTTGTCTTCTGGTATACCTAAATCATTTTGAGGTGAAGTTGTTAATACAACTATTTATTTAATTAATCGGTCCCCTTCAACTGCCACAAATTTTAAAACTCCGATGGAAATATGCTCTGGTACAACACCAACCTTGTCTCTTCTTAGAGTATTTGGTTGTGCCGCTTTTGCCCACCAACGGGAAAGTAAACTTGACCCTAGGTCTAAAAAGGTATTTTTCTTGGCTATCCCAGTGGTGTTAAAGGGTACAAAGACTGACTTAGAAATGAACTGGGGGTGAGGGTAGTAATTAGTAGCGATGTAGTCTTTATGAATCTGACATACCTTGTCTTAAGGAAGAAACTATTCCCACTATTACTACTGATCAACCCTTAGTTAAGGAAGTCCCGAACGAGCTGGAGGACACTGCTAGGACTGTTTCTAACCCAGAACCTGAGATTGAACAGGTAAGTTCATATCATATATCTGAAAATAACAATCGGCCTGAGTAAAAAAATTTCTGACAATGATGATAATACTATTGAACCCCAATCTCAGGTCTTAAGTGACTATAGTTAGTTAGCAATAAGGATAAAAGAGTCTCTACGAAAATTGTTATATATGGCTACTCTTATTATGTTTCTTATGCTTTAGTTGCTGCATCTTTTTTGTTGAAGAAAAAGAACCTATGTGTTTTGATAAGGCTCTTAGGAGTCCTAATTCTAAATTGTGGATGCATGCCATGAATGATGAAATCTCATCTAAAAACAAAACAGGGATAAACCAAAGCATAAATTAGTTTACTGCAAATGGATTTTCAAAATCAAAGAATCAGATTCTGAAAATGAACCACCTAGATTTAAAGCTAGATTAGTTTCAAAATGTTTTTCTAAAAAAGAAGACATTGATTTTAATGAAATATTTTCACCCATTGTCAAGTATACGACAATTAGGATCACACTTTATATTGTTTTTTTTTTTTTTTCTATCTTGAGTTAGAACAACTTGATGTTAAAACTGCCTTTTTGCATAGTGATCTTAATAAAACAATTTTTATGAAATAACCTCCTGGTTTTGAGGTTAAAGGCAAAGAAAATAATGCTTGT
The DNA here is from genome assembly GCA_028651295.1 of Catharanthus roseus. Lineage (NCBI taxonomy): Eukaryota > Viridiplantae > Streptophyta > Magnoliopsida > Gentianales > Apocynaceae > Catharanthus > Catharanthus roseus. The sequence goes on along the minus strand of JAPQWS010000140.1, from coordinate 2,018,138 downwards.
TTGCTCAAAAAGTATCTTTATGGACTTAAATAGTCCCCGAGACAGTGGTATATAAAGTTTGATACCTTTATACAAAAATCTGGTTTTAAAAAAAGTTGTTATAATAACTATTTTTATTATTGTGGTAATTCTGTTGATGATGTTATATATCTTTTAGTGTATGTTGATGATATGTTCATTGCATGCAAACAGAAAGACAAACTGGTCAAATTAAAAACTCTTTTAAAAACATAATTTGATATGAAAGATTTAATTGTTGCATCTAGAATCTTTTGAATGAACATTTTGAGAAATCGAGAAAATAACTCTTTAACAATTTCTCAAACACCTTTCTTAAAGAAAATTGTTTCAAAGTTTCTATGGACTCTTACAAACCTGTTTTCACTTCTTTAGCTAATCATTTTCAGTTATCTTCTAAACTATCCAGAAATTGATTTTGAAAAGAAAGAAATGACTAATATCCCTTATAGAATGGTAATTGGGTGGTCATGTATTTAATGATTTCTTCTCTACCTGACATTGCCTTCTCTATAAGCTTTCTTAGTCATTTTATGTCCAATCCTGGAAAGAAGTATTGGACTGCTTTAAAATGGCTTTTGAGGTATCTCAATGGTACTATTGATAGAGGTTTGAATTTTAAAAAATGGTCAAAATCTTTTGAACTAATAGGTTATGTAGATTCTGCTTTTTCTGGTGACAAACATTTTCTAAAATCCACAATTGCTTATTTCTTCACAGTAGCTGGAAATTACGTTTCTTGGAAGTCTCAGTTGCAGCCTGTGGTTTCTTTATCAGCCACAGAAGCTAAGTATATTACTGCAACTAAAGCAATTAAATAAGGAATTTGGATTCAAGGATTTTTGTCTGAGTTAAATCTTTTAAAATCAAAAGCCACCATTTTAACGGACAGTCAAAGCTATCTACATAATGTGCAAAAATCCTGTTTATCACGATCGCCCTAAACATATAAATGTTAAATCACTTTATTAGAGAAAAAGTTACTAATGGCATAATCGATATAAAGAAGATAAACACAAAAGAAAATCCTGATGATTTTGGAACAAAAATTGTTACTGTAATAAGTTTGCTCTTTGCAGGGATTTACTCCATATTGACTCTGGTTAATTTTAACTACTTTAATATTGTGTTCAAGGTGGAGTCTGTTGGATAATTTGTCCACAATGTTTTTGGGCTTCCCTATTTACTTATGATGAAATTAAATTGGACCTTAACTTACTTCCTTGGGCTTGTGTGATAACCCCAACCCTGCCACTAGGCCAACTGCAGCTGAGTAGGGCATCTGTGTGCCTCTCGGCACTAAATTATAACCTCCACAATGAAACATAACCCTAGAACAACACTAACAGGTATACACACAAAGTACGTGGAATACTTAAGTAAATTAGATACTACTAGTGCGCTCAGAACACAAGATCTTTTAAAAAAAAACTTCTCATAGTCGTTTTATTATAAAAACAAAAGTATCATACATCAACAACTTACACGACAACATAAAAAGAAACTTTACAGACGGTTCGAGTCTAAAAAGATAAAACATAAACATATGCCCTTCTGGGGAGATTTGATCCAAAAAACTTCTGGCCTAAAACTTCAATGGATTGTTGGGCCCCTGACCATTCCGAGCTAATCTGAGAAGAAAACATGATATGGAAAAATGTGAGCATGAACGCTCAGTGAGTCCACGTGTGTGTGTGCGGTATAGTGATTTCTTTAAAATAATGATGATGTAGTTTCACAAAGCAGTTCATGCAATAATATAAGAAAACATTCTCTTTTAATGTTTTAATAAAACTGATGCTTGAACCTACATAAGGGTCTCAAGCGCAGCCGGGAAGTCTGAGCAAATCAAGATACATCAGTGCAGCTTCTACGCCCCGAATTTTAAAAGAACATGTAATGCAACAGTGGGGCTCCACGGACAAAGTCCGGATCCCCAAACGAGGCTATCGGAATCAAATTTCGGCATCTCGTAATCAATACCAGCCAAACACCATACGAGCGATCGATTACAAATAACCGCACTTCCATATACTGGTCAAAACAGGCTACAGACTCCTGGGGCACCTACCAGGTCTACCCTGGGGCCAACCTCAGTTTCGAGCCCCTCTTGACTCTCCAGTAGGCGACCATCCCACCGCAGAGCATGATGCGATGTCCACGTAAATACCGATTGGGCCAAGCCCTCCAGGTACTATGTCCCTCTTCACCCTCAGAGTTAAAAACCTGTCCATGTCATCGGAAGAGGCCCTAGTACGGGGGACTAGCCACGTACAGTGCAATCCGCTAACGCGTCCGTTCACTTGATTTCCACCAAACTTTAACCTTGGTCAGAATGAGGTTTTCATATGTATTTACAAATCGAAAGGCCAATTGCCCGGCCATCATAACAGATTCAAGTCATAAACATTTCAGAGCACCAAAAATTCTCATCCGCCAGTCATCACATGCTTATGCAAATTTCACAATTATGCTAATGCCAGGCCTATATTCATACATGTTGAAACATGTAACTTTTCAGGACCAAAGCATTCTTCAGTTTATGCAGATTTTACAAACATACTATGTTTACATTCATGCATGCCAAATCATATAACTTTTCAAAACAGAGTATTTTCCAACTTATAAATATTTCCAGAAAACCCGTGTACAGACTAGTTCTTTTTCATAACAATAATAACCCGTTTTAAAAAGACAACATCTATATGAAGCACCGCTTCTATGCACTTCTAATGAATATGTAACACATCGTGGAGAACATCTCCAATTAAGAAAAACATGGCACGTTATACCGTTTCAAAAATAGTAAATATTTTATGATAAGTTTAGAAACCATATTTATATAGCCCGTAACTTTTGAAATAACATAATAAAACGGAGGTTGTGGACTCACCTGGATGCAGATCTGGTGCTAAGATCCTACAAATATAGTAATAGAAAAATACTTAATATTTAAGTACCAATCAAATAACCCTATCCCTAAGTATAGAGATCCAACGAAATGACTTAAGAGATATATATATCTGTATATACGTACTTATAATAATTCTTTAAAAAGATCGAAAATCCTATACTCTTAAAAAAATATACTCTCCCAAGAAACCAAAATTAACTATATACTATATACTAAAAATCCATTTAAAATATTTAAATCCTAAAATAAATAATTAACTTAATATATATAATCTAACTAGAATTAGATCTCACTATATGCTGAAGCCTAGAAAAAAAATAATACACTTAAACTATATATATATATATAGATATTATAATGAAAATATAAAGGAAAGAAAATATATATATATATATATATAAAACTAACCTTACATATTAGTGATGCCTCAAATTGTTCTTGTTGCCAAAACAAATGGCATACAAGCCATGCATATATATAGTATACATTATGGCGGTTAGTGTGGGGAAAAAAAAGAAAGGAAAAAAATAAAAAGAAGAGGAAGAATTTGGGTGGGGTGACGGGTGGCTAGGGAGGTGGCGGAATGTTTCTTAGTTGTGAATTTTTTTTTTTTTTTGAAACCTTATATGAAAATGTTAAGTATTTAAATTTCTAAAATACACACACTAGGTATTAAAAATAAAATCCACTTAAAGGCACTTATAAACCTTAATAATAAAACCTCAATATAATAAAATTTTACTCTCATTCCTAAAAAATATCTCCAAAATTACCACTAAGTGTCAAAAACACTATACTTCACTACATTAGATCCAAACTCTATTTTCATCAGCCCCGAAATTTTAGGGGTCATGGTAGGTGCTTACTGGGTAGGGCATTACAGCTTGGGCTTCTGGGATGCCGGGTGGGCCAAAATATTTGACCCACCCTTAGTGATCCTCTTCATCAGCCAACTCCCTCATTAATCCCCTCATTTGACCGACTCCTAGTTTTCTCCCCTTTCATGAGTTTCGTTAGCTCTTGGGCTCTCCACTTGGGACCACTATATAATTCTCTAATTCTCTAATCCTACCCTAATCACTCCTCTCTTTCTCCCTTCTCTCTTGGCCGCATTCTACTGCTTCTTCTGCCTTTCTTCTCTCTTCTCCTCTGGTGATACTCCCTTTATGCAGAATCTTTACGTCATCCTTTCTTGTCTGATTTCTTGAGTATCTTTTGGAGTTAGAGTGATTATTGAGAGATTATTTCGAGGGTGCCCTGTTGGGTCTGTTGATGTTTGATTCTCTGAGGGATAATTCTATTCTTCATTTTGTGTTCTTCCTTATTCTAATTATTTACTTCCATTTGAGGATTTTGATTTTCTTATTTGTTATCTTGGATCTATTCCGATTTATTATAATAGATAGATTAATCTTTATGTTTTCAATATTGATCGTAATAATAATTAGTATTTGTGGTTTCATCATCTAACATTTATGAATTACAATTAAATCCGAACTCCTTTCATAGCTTAAGCTTATCTTAAAAGCTTTTGAGATTTTTTTTTTCTTTTTGTAAACTCAATTAATATGATTCAGATAACTTAAAGAAAATGTTATAAAGAAGGTTATAGATGATTTATATGTACATACTGTATTCTCTTGAGAAGTTTATATGTACTTTTTTAAGATTAATATTACAAAACTAAATACTAAATGTTGTATTCATTGAGTGATTTGAGAAGTTTATCACTTTATGTGTTGAAGTGATCTATTGAAAAAGGAGTCGGATCGATCCATTTGCACAGTAAATGTGGACTTATAAGAGAAACCCATGCATGGGAGGAGTCAAATCGATCAAATTAAGCATTAAATCGCTCAACTGAATACGAAATAAAATAAACTTTTACTACCTTCAATATAGATGTATACACAAGGATTAAAAGCATTAAAACATAACAAATTTTGAAACTCTAAATTTTTTATACCTTTAATAAATAAGGAGAGAGACAGATAAGGCGAGTGAAATAGACGATAAAAAGATGGGTACAGATAATAAAAAAAATTAATATATAAGTACACATTGAAAATGTAAAATATATATATTTTTTGCCATCCTCAAATATCCTAAAAAAGCTTATATTTGTGAGCATCTCTTTCTCTTCAAATTTTAAACAATTCTCTTGGAAAATAAATTAAAAAAATTCCAATGTTTGAGATTATCACACATGTATTCTATTTCTTCCATATAAATAAAGGATTAATTATATTAAAGTATTCCCATGTTTGGTGTTACTTGACTTTAGTATTTTTTTTGTAACATCACCATTATTTTCTTTTATTACCAAAATACTCCTTTTGTATTTTCCCACCATAATGTTTATTTTGTTATCATTTAACTTGATTGTTTTTTTAGTTTAAAAAAGTGCAATTTTTTTCTTGGATGAAAATATAATTCCCTAAATGAAAAAGGAAAAAAAAGTTTAAAAGAATAATACTTTAATAAAAATGATTATTTTAATTTTACTATGCATTTACTTTGAATATAATATTAGAAGTATGCATTTAAAAAAAAAAAGGAAAAACTTAAGCAAACCAACATTTATCTGGTTGTCTAAAATTAAATCTTATTATTTAATTTTAAAAATTCAAATAATATTTAGCTAAATCATTTTTACCAAAAGTGTTTTTTTTTTCTCAAAATTTCACTTTGTTCCTATCTAAATCTACATTATAAAAGGTCTCCTATTCTTTTTATCATATCACATGTATAATTCCAATGGTATATTCACAATTCTCTCTATCCCTATTTGTACACAAAGTTTCTCTTCATTTTTTAATGGGTTCTTTAATTTTAAAAAATATGTATTGTTGATAATAAGTTTATTATAATTTTGATAGCTAAAGTTTCAGTTTTGGCTTTCTTTTAATTGTTTTGCCTTTTCGATCCCGGACTTCAATAATTTTCTAAGATAAATTTCTACATATAATTGGATTCTTTTTCATTTATGAATTTATATAGGATGTTTAACTATTAACTGCTTCATGATACAAGGTGCAATAACACTTTTTTCTAATCATGAAGATAAAGTAAACTTGCATTTTCTGGTTAATTCCCATGTTCAAGGTTATTTTCACTTGAGCGGATGAATTATCGTCAATACCCACTCTAGAGAGTTCATGAAGAGAGAGAGAGAGAGAGAGAGAGAGAGAGAGAGAGAGAGAGAGAGAGAGAGAGAGAGAGAGAGAGAGAGAGAGAGAGAGAGTTAAAATTCCTGAATAGATGTCTTTTTTGTTTTTCTTTTTGGTGACAAAGAGTAGATCCTCAAAGACTAAAAGTCATCCATGTGTTGAGGAGGATGTCATTTTTATCTTTATTTGTCTGAAATGGTGTTTAGGATGTTGATTGTGAAGCAGTAACTTTCACTTAGGCTTCATGAATTTCTTACATAAGTTTTCTTTAAGTATCCTGCTAATTATGAAATAGTTAGAGGCTTTGGCATATACATTTTTATTGTCTTGAAAAGGATTTAAAACAATATTTCATCTTTGGAGATTCTTTCTTTCAGTCCTAACTACACATTTTAATAATGGAATAGAATCGAATGTAATTCCTTTCCACCCTAAAATCGTTTTCACTCAAAGTGGAATCAAAATATTCTATTCATTTCCTTGACTGAAAAAAAAAATTAGAATGGAATAATTATTCTTTTTTGTATTTGGTAAAATTATTATTGAAGGTTAGAATTGAATGAAACTTTATATAGTATGACTTAAATATCCTGTGGGGACGTAATAATAAGGCCAAATTAAATGCACTATTCACAAATTCTTCCTTGAATAACTTTTATATTAAAACCTAAAAACTTCAATTTCAATATTTTAAGAGAATATATATAATTAAAAGTAATCATAAAACAAATCACTTTTTTTAAAAAAAGTAGGATTAATACCAAAAAGTACCATAAACTTTGTCATTATGTCAATTAAGTACTCAATCTTTAAAAATGACAAGCAGGGAACAATTTTGCTCTTCTAGTAAAATTAATTGAACAAAAACTGATCGGAAATGCGTAATATCTGTTATGCCCTAATAAAATTTGGAAACCAATTTTATCCTTTCATAGGAGGAAAGCTGATCATCAATATGGAGAGAAAAAATTAAAATTGTCAAAAAGATAATCTGGCAATAGGCAAAGTGCAAATTACTTTTTTGGTATTAACCCCTCGCCAGAGTATCTTTTTGACAATTTCACAAATTTTAGAGGTTAGAACTTTTTAATTCCAATAATACCCCTTATAGTTGACTGCAAGCAAAAGAAGAGGTTTTAAAACTACAATAATGGTTTGATGAAACTTTGGTATGTGGTTTTTGAGGGTTTGGGGAAGGAAGAGAAAGAGACGCCATTTTTTTTCTTCTAATGTGATTTGGTGGTATTTGGGTGTTTTGATAGTCTTGGGAAGAGAGTTTTTTTTTTCTTAATTATATTTCTACGTTTTATTTTGATGATCAATTTCCCTCCTATGGGAGGGTAAAATTAGTTTTTCAAATTTCATTAGGACATAACAGACATCGTTCAATTTATTTTACCGGAAAAGTAAAATTGTCTCTTAATTGTCATTTATAAAGATTAGGTACTTAATTGACATAACAAATAAAGTACCTAAAAAATAGAAGGGAATATCTATTCTATACATATATTCAAAGAAATTTTTGAGTCTCTCTCAAAATTTGTTATTGGTTACTTTAACTAATTCAAAAGTTAAACTCTTAACTCCTCTATCTCCTTTATCACCACGTACTAATCAGCTTCCCCACCTTATTACACGTTCACCTTCATACATATTCAGTATTCGATAGATTGTTCTTTTTGTTTTCTTTTATCAGAATCAACTTCTCTACTTTTGTTCAAGGCCATTTTGTTGGAGTTGCAGAAAAATTTATGTAAGTGCTAAAAGCTCCTCTATTCTTTCTTCTAATTATTTATTTATATATTTATTATGATATATTATTCTTATAAATTAATAATATTTATATGTTATACATACTTTGCAGATTGATACATGGAATAAAAAAGCAAATATCATGTCTGAGCATGTCTTTGACATTATAAATGTCGATGAAGAAACATCATTAAATTGGAGAATTGATGAAATTATCGAGTTACCTTATGAGAAAATATGTGTAAGATGCTATAAATTTTAAAATTTGAATGTTATTTATAAATATCTAATCATATGAAATATATTTATTCATATATATGTTTTCTTTAATAGGAAGGATCGTAATCAAACGAATATTAATGCAATGGAGATAGTTTAATATATATACATATGTATATATCTATATATGTATTTATATATGTATATATATATATATGTGTGTATATATGTTGTATATATGTATATTATATATATTATATATATGTATGTATATATCTATATATGTATGCATACATATATATGGATATATACATATATATATGTATATATATGCATATATATGTATATATATACATATATATACATACGTATATATATGTATATATATACATATATATGTATATATATGTATATATATACATATATATACATATGTATATATACATATACATATATATATATAATAAGTTAGTGATATGTGTTATATATTTTTCTAAACATCTACTTGTATTTCAAGCACGAAAAATATAGTTAGTTTTAATTGGAAATGAGTTATTTATTTATGAAACATGTCTTTATATATTCAATAAAATATTAATGTAGTGTCTAATTAGAATTTCTAAGCAACATGAGGTATATCCAAAGTAGTTTTTCTTTTTTTTTTTTATTTAGCAAGTATTATGCGATAATTGATGCAAAATACCCATGGTGCACTTGAATTTTTTTTTTTCTCTTCGAAAATTTGTCATTATTTTCTTCGAAAGTTATTCTTAACCCCAGGTTCTCTCTGAAAATAACAAACTTTATATCCCATGAAAAATAAAATTTTTCAAAAGAAAACTAATCCATAGAGAAAGCTATTAAAAAATAAATAAATAAAAAAACTAGGAGAAAGATTTGGGTCATTGATGAACTCTTCAACATAGTTCCTTCTTTTCTAACTCACCTTAATAAAGAACGTCTTAAATTATAATACATTAATCAATATTCATTCATAGTCATACATTGTAGATCAAAAATTTATTTTACAAAGTAACCTCAATATATATAGTTTCTACTGTTTTCTTATAGAGATATTAAAAAACACACCAATTTACTTTTTTCGAGAAAGTAAAGGGGACAATTTTCCTTCTGCTAAAAGAAGAATAGCTAGCAAATAAATTTCGCTAGCTAATTTCTAGAGGCATAATTAAGATAGATGAGAATTCCAGCTAAAATCATAGGAATGGAAAGCAACTCCAATAGAGAAGGAGGTGTCGGAGGACTAGGACCCATCCCCAACGGCAGACAAATGACGAGCATCGCCACCACAAGGAACATGGCAAGTGAACCCTCTCCCCACCTATTATGGTGTTGAATTGTCCGGATAGCACGATCGGAATACATAGCCAAAATTTTCACACTATTTGAATCAATGAGCAATGAGCAATGTGCAACGCTTGTTCTCTTTCTTTGATATAATGATTTCTAAGTAGTAATACTTGCACGCACGTGAACATATATATAGAGAATTAGAAAGATGGATTTCTTGTTGGTATCGTTTTAGAAGAGACAAGAGATTTCTTTTTTTTTTTTTGTATTCGTTGTATGAAGTTGACAGTTACATTCTTAAAACATGTCCAACAACATTTAATTTTTTCATTATATCTCTTTTGATGAATAATTTTATTAGAGTTGCAATCATAATAGTCCTATTTCTAAATACCTTTTCAAGTTTAGTGCTTTGAATTTTGAGGAATTAATTCTCATAAATGATTCTGTAGTGTTCAATATGTTGGAATAGGAGGAGTGTACAGAATGGTGTTTGGGTTGCAACTCTAAGATTGTATACATAAGTTCATTTATCAAAAAAACAATGTACATGTAAGTTCATAGTATTATTTGCAACTTAAAGAGGCTAGAATTGACAATATTTCAATTACAATGTGGTTAAACATTTATAAGTTATCTTTCAATGGCTACATTCACGTAACTTTTACATTTTATGATATTCTAAATTCTAATTAAATATTTCGCAGCAAAACAAATCTAATTAAATATGAATTATTTATTTACGAAACATTTCTTTATATATTCAATCAAGTATTTATGTAGTTTCGTGTTTAGAAAAAGGTTTTATATGGTATATAAATTAGAATTCACACTACCAGATGATATCAAAAGTTTTATTTTTTCTTTTTGAGCAAGTAATGTGCCAAGATTTTTCTTTCTTTTTTTTTAGCAAGTAATGTACCGGAAAGTATTCATGGTTCATTTGAAGTTTTTTCTTTCATAAAATTTATTATTATTTAGATTCATGAAACTTAATTATTTTCTTCATGGTGCACTTGAATTATTTTCTTTAAAACACACGAAAATTTTTTACTTTTTGTTTTAAACATTAATCCATAATTACTAGGATGGAGTTTTCTTTAAAAACAGCCACGTTTTCAAAACATGTCCACGTTTGGCCATATTTTATATATGTAATACTCTTTTGGCCAAGACACATGCAAACTTGCGTTTTTGAGTACTTATGGGACAATTACCGCATCCGCTTCTCTTTGATTCAAAAAATCTTGTTTATGATTTATTTATAAATACGTTAATTTTGAATTTTTTTTATTTTTCATAAAACTTTAAATTATTGAGAAAAGATGCAAAGCACGAAATAAAAATTTAGATTGATTTAGGATGTGGATTATTTTTTTTTTTTTAAATGGGCTTTGAATGTATCCCATAATAAGTATCCTTCCCCCCTATAAAATAGCACAATGAGATTATAACTTGCTTTTTTATAAAATTATAACCGACCTTTCTAGGCCCTAATCAAGGTTCACGGTGCATTACACGGAGCAAGGCATATTTTTTTTCTTGCATCTTAGGTAGAATAGTACCTCACCTACTAAATATGGTCAAAAGAGACCATCTTTTTTAAAAAGGTGGCTAATCTAAGATAAAACCCTTATTAGAAGATAACTATTAAAAAATTAGGTCCATATTAGTACTTAAAGTATTGATCTGACAATTGAGTACTTAAACATATTGTCCTGACAATTGAGTACCTAATTTGGATGAAACAGTTAAATTAGACGGAAAAAAAAAATATAAGAACCACTTAATTGTTAATTTTTTACTTATTTTTCTTATTCAATTCTACTCTCTCTTTCCCAAATATATATATATATATATATATTCTCTCTTGTTACGAAGTTTTCGCAACTTAATCTCAAATTTGCGAACTTCCTCTTTTTACTTGTTGAAGAACTCCAAGAAATTACTTCTAACCTTGAAACGAAAGCTAGTCTTGATTTACAAAACTTGGAAATGGAAGAAGATGCTTATCTTCAGAGTTTCACCACTTTTGCTGATGGGTTTCTGTGTGTCTTTCTTCCCTATGCTTGCCTTCTATTTATAGGCACAACTTGAGAGAGATGAGACCATATTTGAAACCATATATTTATTTCTAATATTTAAGAAATAAATATTTATAGGTTGAAATTTTTTGATTGGCCAAACTTTTTACTATGAGTGATGTGGCACAATTCTATTTGTTGGACCACTTCTTAAATTTTATTAGACGAAGCTTCAAATGATATTGTCACTTATCCAAATTTAATTAGCCGAGAAATATTGAATTAGAATAAAATTTAAATAAACTTGAAAATTTTATTTACAAATTTTATGTTCTTACATATATGAATTAAGACTATCATATTAATTAATAAAAGAGATTTAATAGTATTAGTAAAATTGGTAGGGTTGAATAAGGGAAAAAAAAAACAAATAGTAGAAGAGAAAAAGTTGAGGGGGATAGAAATGTAACGAAATTAAAAAAAAAGGTGAGAATTCATCTTAAATATTAGTAATAATTAACTTGACAACATTTTAAAAAAAAATATTTTCAAAGTCATTGGATTGGGAATTTTTTGAAATTTATTTTCAGAGACATTCAATAAATTGAAACTAATTTTTAAAATTTGATAAATAGTCCCTATATTTTCTCCATCTAATTTAATTTTTTCCATCCAAATAGGTACTAAATCATCATGATAATGGAGTTGGGAACTCAATTATCAATGATCTTAACCGTTTAAGATATTTATATGGACATAATCCAAAAAACTATTAAAAGAAAGATTTGAACCTTCAGTGATTCACTAGCTCTTCTCTTTTAATTTAGCTCATATGATAAGTAACATATAAGTTTTAAATTGGATTTTATAAGTCAGTTCTAGATAATGCGAATTCGACACAAACATATATATATATATATATATGTATAGGTGAGTCTAAGCTCGAACAACACCCAAACGAGTTCACTAATATTGAGCTTGAATTCAATCCCTGTATTCTCAAGCTGGCAAACTTTTTCTTTCTTTTTTCTGTAAATTTTATTTTTAAAATTTAAGTTGAAAAGTGAAAGATACTTTGTCTAAGATGTAAACAATTCAAAAAATACTTTGTCTTATATATGGACTCGATTATCTATTTATAGATTCTAATTCTACTTTTACTTAAGAGTTTATATTTCGAAATCTCATGCCTTGAACTGGATGTAGGTATACCTAATTAAAATGAAGGAAAATAAAAGTTATAATTACACACTAATTATTTATTTTCTAATATTCACAAGAAGTATTTCTTACATAATTTTCAATTGAATATTTCTAAATTTTATATACCAACTAGTAATATTATTGGATGTGATTAATTTGATGGAAATAAATACACATTATATATAAAATATTTATTTGTAAAATTCTAATAAGGTAGATGAATTTATTAATTGCAAAACTTAATGTGTGTGTCCGAATGTTTTTCATTAAAGAAAAAAATTGAGTTCGGCCCTAGATTTGAATAATTAGGTATATAATTTAGCTTATACCTATTCTTATTCTTATTGAGCAAGTGTTAGGCTAAGTCTTCCTTTCAAGGAAAAAATTAAAGATAGTTTTAATATTAGAATCGTCTAATACATCTTATTATTATAATTTGATGTTTTATTTAAAATTATTATTTAAAGGAATATATTAGAAAGTGCACACATATATATATTATATGATGCATAAAGGGTGTATTAAAAAACATATGTATTAGACGAGCTTCTTTTGTTTTTTTGATAAAAAAATCCTGGGTAACTTCTAATTATCCTAACAGGGGGTTTCCTCTGCAATTACCATGAAAGAGAAATGTTTTTTTTTTCCCAATAAAGAGTGAATAAATCCTGGGCAAATTGGAAAATAGCCACATACTATTAAAATTTAAAAACCCTAAAATGATGGGAGGCCGCCGAAAGTACTAAACAGGGGCATAAATGGAAAACACTATGAAAAAGTAAAACCCTAACCAACCCATACTACTTATTCTCAACGAGGGTTTTTTTCCTGCAGAGTTTAGAGTTTACCGGCGGCATCTGTTTCTCTCCAACTAGCTGGTATCCAACGAAAGAAAGATGGTAATTTTCTTTCATCTGAATGGATGAGCTCTTCGATCCTTCTTTGCTATTGTTGACAAGTGTTGATTGAAACATTTATTAGATCTTGGTTGCTGAAGATGATTTCTTCATTTGCTGTTGTTTTTTGATGAATTTGTAGTCTGAATCGTCCGTGATGATACACACAGGCGGTTTTGTTTATATGTATGCATTTTGAATTTTGAACAATTTGTTTTGGGATCTCGAGTTTTAGAATTTTTATGGATTCGTTTGATAAATCAATACGGTTGAATGTGTTGAGTATTCATGTATTATATATGTTTGCTTGAAGAGGCATCTAGTTGGCGTTATAGGTAATGGAACTTGTAACCAGGACTTTGGCTAAATTTCTGATCGTTTATGCTAGATGTGTTTTTCAGTTGTGTTCCGAGAAATCTGTCAAGCTTGAGAGCCAAATATGTATTCCACTGTTTGTATTTAGTTAAAGATTGTCTTATGAGTTTTCCCGTTGTAAAACTATTTACCTGTAGAAGGTGTATAATAACATCTTTATGCAGTTTCGGGGCCTTCACTCTAGAGGTTTTGGATTATTTTAGTAATTTTGTATGATTGACCTGAATTTAGAAATTGTCATATCCTCTTGAAAGGCTACTACTGGTCACAAATTTTTTTTAGCGGCTCTTAGTTGTAACATGCTTTCTGATATGATAGGTGGGAATTGAAGGTTTGAGAATTAGTGTCATGGTGAAAACAAAATGTTTGTTGAAGTAGCTGAAGGAATTATTGACTTTGTTTTCACATGTTTTCTAGTTTTATTTAATCCTAGAGTAGTTTATGTTGTATCTTTCTTCTGTATGACTTTTTTTGGTAAATAACATGTTTTTCATGTACTTGCACTGACTCTTCCTATTCTAATTTATGATATTTAGCCGAAGCAAATTCACGAGATCAAGGATTTCCTTCTGACTGCCAGAAGGAAGGATGCACGTTCTGTGAAGATAAAGAGGAGCAAGGATGTTGTCAAGTTCAAGGTTCGTTGTTCCAAGTACCTGTACACACTCTGTGTTTTTGACTCTGAGAAGGCTGACAAATTGAAGCAGTCTCTTCCTCCAGGTTGGTAACTACTTGGAATTACTTATGGGTGTTGTTTTAGTACCATTACCAGTATCATGCTTATAATATTGAAGACTAGATGAACTTGGTCACCGGTTAGATCTTATTGTTATTTTTCTGCCTTCTGTCAATTTGATAAACTGAGTTTGTGTTGTTTCCCAGCAATAAGGGGAAAAATAGAAAATTTGATTTAATAGTCTTCAACCTTTTTATAAATCTTGAATTTTTGTCCCCTGTTTTCCCTAACTTTTTTTATCCCAGCATATACAGGATTTTTGGTCTTTTTTCGAATTTTATCCTTTAATCAAAGATTAACACTTGTTGGGATGTCGGGGGGGGGGGGGGGTCTCATTTCTGAAGCACAGGTATATACCATAAGTAAACCCAAAAAAAGGGTAGTGAAAACATCTGATAGAATGAAAAACTCATAAATTGGGGAATCTCATCCAAAAGCCCTAGCTGTATCATTCATCCTCAATTTGTATCTACCTCCTACTCTCCGCAGCTCTCGCAATCTCCCTGCGATCCCCATCCTCCAGCCCAAAGTTGCTTCTCCTCTTTCTCTTCTGTTCTGTTCTTTACTCTGGTTGAAAGATTTTCTTCTTTTTGTGCGTGATGAGTAATTTTTTCTGGACTAGAGTTTCTGATATCTGGGTAACTCCCAGGAATTGACGAGAACCCCCTTGCTGTCTGAGCACACTTATTTTTCTATTCAAATGGGTTTCTTCAAAAAAAAAGTTTTTGGAAAAATATTTATTTAAACTAGTTAAACATGGAACTTGTGTTTTTTCAATTTTATAATTTGAGTTTATAGGGTGCTTATGATGATAATATCCATGATCTTAGCGGATTTCTGTGAGATTTCCATCTTTGATCTCATTGTTACACACCCTGGAGCTTCCCCCTTTTATCTTTCTCTTTTCATTTTTTTTAATTGTTCTCTGAGTTATGGGTTTGATTCCATACAGTTAAAATTTGGGATTTGCAGTGATGTGATAAGCACCTATTGGTGTTTTAGGGCAGTGGAATTAGGGTGAATGCCTTCTGTGATCCCAATTATATAACGACTTCTCCTTCCACTGAGCAAAATGTCAATTTCCTGATTTTAGAGCAAAACCCCATATGTGCTATTTAGATGCTGCTTTTCTTTGCCATCACAATTAAAGTTTTAATTTTGAATAGAAGGAAGACCAAAAGGACTAAAATGACCATCATAAAATGGTAGGGATTAAAAAGTTGAAAAAAGGAATGGGGATATCCAATACATCCGTTTTTTGGCTATGCAAAATTTCATTGTATTTTATTATGCATATTACTCAAGTTTTGGGCTTTGTGATTGAGATATATTGATGATGAATTGTTGCATTGTGTCTTGTTTACTGATGCTCATTGTACTTTAATTCTTGCAGGTTTGAGCGTGCAAGATCTGTGAGCCAGAAGATATGCTTGCTAGAAATTTACACCTGGGAATCGTTTATTTTAAATCTATGTTTGGATTGTCATTAAAACACTTCTTTAAGTGTATTAGGTTGGATATTTGACCATCATCTGAAAGTGAATTTTTGAAATTTTGCCCAGAGTAGAATTCAGTTATTCAATTCTCTATAATTTCTTTTGACATGTCTCTCTCTCTCTCTCTCTCTCTCTCTCTCTCTCTCTCTCTCTCGTGGGGGGGCCTATTACTGATCGACTTGTTATACCTGAAGAATAAGCATTTTTGGCTTTTATTTTCTCTTGTTTCTCTCGTCATAATTTTACAAAGAACAAAAATTGACAATTAAATCTCACTGCCAATTCTAATCACTATTTGGATTGGATATCAAATTCTGAATTATATTCTTAATTTCAAATGCATTTGGAATGTTTTCAAGGAATTGTGCATTAAGTTGTTATCTCGAAGTATGTGTTCTCGAATGGATCATCCAAATGAGTTCTTGTTCTTATATTATAATCCATTTTAGTGTCTATTTCAATTGTTGAAGTGGGAGTTGACAGGTCTTAATCATCTATGGTTTGATATAGTCAAGCCAATGCCTCGAAGCCGCTACGTTACTCTACTCTTACCAAATTGCAAATTTTATGCTTACGAATGCCTGCCTATACACGAAGGAAGCACTAGGAGCAGTGGCCTTGGCAGGGTGGAGCGCCATTACCTAAATTATAGTCGGCTGGCCATTGCAGCAAGCCTGGCATGAGACTGATATTTAGCCGTAAAATGGGGAAAATTTGAGGTTGGTAGAAATTATGACAGTATAAAATTTCATTCATTGTGAGAAGGCAATTAATTGAGTGCACACCAGACCAGACCGGGCGACTAATAAGGGCGTCGACAAAATAGAAATGGACTAATTTCATCCGATGTATAAATGTGTAGTCAGAAGGAAGAGGCAAGTTTGGGCAATGAAGAATTTTGTGTCGTTGGTTTTTAACTACAACAAGACCATTCAATTCAATCTTATTAAGGCCTAGTTTGGGAGTTTAGGAGGGGAGAGAAAAGAAGGGAAAAGAAGAGAAAAGATGGTTAGTTAATTTATACAAATGTTGTTTGAGAATTTTTAGCGGAATAGAAATTAATATAATTTTTTTTTATTTGGAGTTTGGAGGGAAGTGAAAGAAATTATATCTTTTGACAAAGTTAACTTTGAGAGCAAAAAATATAACATTTAACAATGATGTAATTTATATAATCTTTAGGGATAAAATTGGTATTTTGAAAATATTTTTAAAACAATCACTCCACTTCTTTCCCTTTCATCCCACATTAAGGAGGAAAGAATTTGGTAAGAAAAAGGGAGATTTAATCCTCCCACTTCTTCGCCTTTCCTTTCTCTCCCATAAAATCTCCTATACAAGAGAATTTAGTTACCTTTCTCTCCTTCGGAGCCTCCACCAAATTGCTCGACGTCTAGGTGGAGATGTAAATTATGGTGACCTAGCAACGCTCATGGAACCACCCTCAATATTGGATGTTAAAAATCTCACATTGTCGTTGTCAGGATTTAAACCTTGGCCATTATTATCAACTTTATAACCCCACAACTAACTGAGTTACGTCCATTTTTTTAGACCTATCCATATATGGGCTATGATTCATACCTACAAGTGTTCTAATTAGAGTAATTTAAACGAGATTTTCTTTCGAGACTGGATGCAAATTTCTTATGTTAAATCTCACATTTCTTTTCATAAATAAATTTAACTTTTATAAAATTTAAAACTGAAATCTTAAAAATAAACTCTATATCTAAGCCAATAAAGCTAACAAGGGCTATCTTGACATTGATATTAATTAAGATCTAGTAAAATCCGTAAAGCTTCCAAAGGATTCGACTCATGAATAAGAATATACACATAAAAAACAAATCAAAGGTGTTGTAAGGTTTTGACAGTTTCATGAATCGGGTCATTTTTCAAACTTGTAAAATCTAACTAAAATTTTTTTGCTGCATCATATACTTATTGAAAGTTCAAAGTCCAAATAAATAGAACTTAAATCAATCTCTATGCAACCTAATACTAGTTCAATATACTAATCCAAAAATAGCTTTTTTTTTTTTTTTTTATTATTATAAAAAACCCAACTTCATATATGGAGTGGAATTCACAAACGAAAGAAACATGCACCTTTCCATCAAACAAGACATTGCTTCTTCTAACTAATATGAAATACATATAAAAGGAAAAATACAAAAATTTTTTTTACTTAAATTGGAATATTTTTATTGAAATTTGTAATGGATACAAATAGAAAGGAATTGAGAAAACATTTCTATAAAAAAAGAATGCTGCCACTTAGACTTACTAAGTTATAGGATTCTGTAGAGAATATATAAAAAAATAATTCAAGTTCTACTATTATTATGATATTACATATTCCAATTTGTTTGAATATAAAAGAATAAAAGAATTCAAAATTTGATTTTGATATTTCAAAAACAATAACTAGATATAATAGATTTTTTAGCGCTTCCCACCCTTTCAATAGCATTTGTAATTTGAAATTGTTGTGATGCAAAATAAGGTAACAATTGTAGAGGAATTGAAGTGGCCTCTCTCCCATTAACACAAAGAAGTTAGAAATTCAATCTTGATCTTAAGTAGGGATAAAATTTAGAGGGGATATGCTAAAGTTTTCTCCAAAAAGTTTAATTTTTCTTTACTATTTATATATATATATATATATTTCATGTTAATAATAAAAAAATTTTATAAAGTTTGATCCTTTAAACTTTTTTATTGTTATTTAAAGCTTTTTTTATTGTTACATTAGAGAGAAAAAATTTTTGATTCCCAAAATTAAATTTCAAGTTTCACCTAAGTGATCATATATATATATATATATATATAAATGAATTTTTCAAAAGGACTAAAGAATTTCTTTTCATAGCCATTGGTTTACATAGAAATCTTAAATTTGTAGTAGTGTAAAAACTTAAAGAGAAAAAAAAGTATTATATATTTGAATATTTACTTATTTTTAAAACCCTTTTATTATATAAAAGACGGTAAAGGTATGTATAAAATGAGGTATTATAAAATATTTTAACTCGTATTGTTTGATTTTAAAATATTTTTTCTTACATTTTGTGAAATCGTGAAAGTTAAATTATATGTGAGATAAAATACAGAGCATAAAAAAAGAAATTTAATGTTAAATTTTGATTTACACCTTATTCAAATAAAGTCTTTTAGAACACTCCGAATTGTTTAGTATGTTTTTAATATACTTTCTAATACATCTCTTAGATTTTTATTTTTTAAATTTTAAGTTTTATATTTTATTTTTATACAATTTTTACTTCTGTATTAAAAAATGTACTTATATTATCCAACTGCTTTAGAACAATAACTGAAGCCATTCAATAATTCTCATAGTTTTGATTTGACATATCTCTCTTTTGTTTAAAAAATTTTGGAGGACATTTTGAAACTTTAATAAAAAATAAGAACGAAACATATGAAAAGTTTTACTCGAAAAGCATAAAAAGTGAATTATTTGTGAAAAGAAACATGAGGTTCAAAGTGAAAAAAATAATTGAATTTTTTTAAAATCGAATCCAAATAGACCCTAAATCTTTTCTTTTTTGAATTTAGAAAATATAAATCTGAAAATCATAAATCTTTTTTTTGGATAAATACTTTTCCTTCATATTATATCAAAAAAAGATAATTCCCCTCCATAAAACAGAAATAGAAAATAAAAAGAAAAATACTCCTTTTATGGTAAATAAGATAATCTCTACTCGTATTTGATTTGAGGATTGATGTTTCTGAAAATAGAAGCAGCCAACCCATCGATGTCCTCCTCCTGGACATGCTGCACTCACACCCTTTCTCCTCCTCCTCCTCCTCTTCCCCATCAACCCCCACATTCTCCTTCTTCAGTCCAAACACAACATTCAAAACCACCCTTTCAGAGTCACAGTCCTCCACTAGCACCAGCAGCCGGCCCCATCACCGTCACCATTAACGCCGTCAATACCATAAACCCATCAAAACCCCCTTCAGAAAAACGCTCATGGATCCAAGAACTTCGAACCCATACCAGATCGAACCGCTTCCAAGAAGCCATTTCTACCTACGCGCAAATGACTGCTGCTGGCATTCGCCCGGACAACTTTGCTTTTCCCGCTGTTCTGAAGGCGGCAACGGGCCTTCGTGACTTTGATGTGGGGAGACAGATACATGGGTCTATAGTTAAACTGGGATATCATCGGTCTTCTGTTACTGTGGCTAATACTTTGCTGCATTTCTATGGGATTGGTGGAGACATGAATGGCGTTCTTAAAGTGTTCGATGAAATGCCTGAAAGAGATCAAGTCTCTTGGAACTCGATGATTAATGCTTTGTGTAAATTTGAGGAGTGGGAAATGGCTATAGAGGCCTTTCGGTTAATGGGTTTGGAAGAAATTGAGTCCAGTTCTTTTACTTTGGTAAGCATGGCACTTGCTTGTAGTAATTTGGGTGGAGGTGATGGGTTGCGACTTGGGAGGCAAGTTCACGGGCATAGTGTGAGACTTAATGATAGAAAGACTTTTACAAATAACTCCTTGATGGCTATGTATGCAAAACTAGGACAAGTTAAAGATTCAGAAATAGTATTTGAGGCCTTTGCAGAGCGTGATATGATTTCCTGGAATACTATGATTAGTGCATTGGCACAGAATGGTCGGTTTAGTGATGCATTAGAGTATTTGAATTCCATGATTATGGAGGGATTTAAACCTGATGAAATGACAATTTCAAGTGCTCTTCCTGCTTGTTCTCATCTAGAGTTATTGGACGTTGGGAAGGAAATTCATGCTTATGTCTTGAGGAATGAAGATTTGATAGCTAATTCTTTTGTGATCAGTGCTTTGGTTGATATGTACTGCAACTGTAAACAAGTGGAAAGTGGGAGGAGATTGTTTGATGATGCCTTAGAAAGGAGACTTGGACTCTGGAATGCTATGGTTGCTGGTTATGCACGGAATGGATTTTATGATGAGGCTTTGATTCTTTTTATGGATATGATTGGGGATGCAGGACTCTCTCCGAACCCAACCACAATAGCAAGTATTTTACCAGCATGCGTGCATTCTGAAAATTTTGCTAAGAAAGAAGCCATTCATGGTTACATTATAAAATTGAGTTTTAGCAACGATAAATATGTACAAAATGCATTAATGGACATGTATTCTAGGATTGGGAAGATAAATGTTTCAGAATTTTTATTTGAGAACATGGAGGGTAAAGACATTGTTTCTTGGAATACCATGATTACAGGCTATGTGGTTTGTGGTTACTATGAAGATGCACTAAGGTTAGTACAACAGATGCAAGTAGTAGGAAGAGAGAATGAAATAAAAGAAGACAATGAAGATGATCTTGGTAGATGTAATCTTAAGCCAAATTCAATAACACTTATGACAGTGCTTCCTGGCTGTGCCGCCCTTTCAACACTAGAAAAGGGCAAGGAGATCCATGCATTTGTTATTAGGCATTTTCTTGCCACAGATGTTGCTATAGGTAGTGCCTTGGTGGACATGTATGCAAAATGTGGTTGCATAAGTTTAGCTAGGAAGGTTTTTGATGGCATGCCTACTAGAAATGTGATCTCGTGGAATGTTATCCTCATGGCTTGTGGGATGCATGGGAAAGGAGAAGAAGCCCTGAAACTTTTTAAGGATATGGTATCAGATAGATCCAGAAACAGAGATTTGAAGCCCAACGAGGTAACGTTTATTGCAATTTTTGCAGCATGCAGCCATTCTGGGTTGGTAGATTTAGGCCGGAATTTGTTTTACAGAATGAAAGAAGACTATGGTATTGAACCTACAGAAGATCACTATGCTTGTATCATTGATTTGCTAGGTCGAGCCGGACAGCTCAAAGAAGCATACAAACTGATCAATTCCATGCCTCCTGGGTATGGCAAGTTAGGGGCTTGGAGTAGTATGCTTGGTGCTTGTTGGGTCCATCAAAATGTAGAACTTGGGGAAATTTCAGCCGAAAATCTCATTCAGTTGGAGCCAGATATCGCCAGCCATTATGTTTTACTTTCTAACATCTACTCTGCTGCAGGGCTTTGGCAAAAAGCTAATGATGTTCGGAGAAGAATGAAAGAAATGGGAGTCAGAAAAGAACCTGGGTGCAGTTGGATTGAGTTTGGTGATGAGGTCCATAAGTTCTTGGCTGGTGACCGATCTCATCCCCAAAGCGAGCAGCTTTATAGCTTCCTTGAGGATTTATCTGAGCGAATGAAGAAAGAGGGATATGTACCTGATACATCCTGTGTTCTTCATAATGTTGATGAAGATGAAAAAGAGAACCTACTTTGTGGACATAGTGAGAGGCTAGCCATTGCCTTTGGCCTACTCAATACGCCCCCGGGGGTTCCTATTCGGGTTGCCAAGAATCTAAGGGTTTGCAGTGACTGTCATGCTGCAACTAAGTTCATTTCAAAGATTGTGGGGAGGGAGATTATTGTGAGAGATGTCAGAAGGTTCCATCATTTTAGGGATGGAACTTGCTCATGTGGGGATTATTGGTGATAGATATAGGTAAGAGTTCTTGTGGTAAATATCCACTTATTTAAACCATCATCTGTAAAAGAGGTCTTGCGTGAGATTTCAAGAAAGATTGCCCTAAACTTGTAAGTACCCTTGTAAATGTTGTTTTTGTCTCCCTCGTGACTTTATATAAATATTCATTAACTTCCTTATATGGAAAACTTATCAATCAATACTCAATACCCATATACTAAAACAAAAGATAGTTTTCATCTCAGCCCTTCATACTTTTTTCTTTTCTTTTTTTAAAAAAAAAAAGAGAATGTATGGTTCAGATCTAAAAGCGTTTCAAAGATGCCTTTTTTTTCCCCCCTCCACTGGACTCCACTGTCGGCTATGGCCTCTCTCTCTACAGACACGTAATTCCTCCTTTGAATTGAACTTCTCCCAACAGACGCGTAATTGATGCATTTCTGAAGCTCTTTTTTTCACTCCATCAATCTGTTTCATTCTTCAGAGAACAATACAGGATATAGCAGAATTTTTCTTTTTTGGGGAAAATTCTTGAAAATTTTTGCTTAATTAATCTATTTTCAGTAATCCGAGAGGGGGTTTGAATATAGGGAATATGGTTAAAAATATCCATTACCTCTTTTTATGTTTTGTTAATTTAAAGTTTATTTTTCTTGTCAATTATACCATTCAACTTTTTTAATTTGTTAAGAATGTTACTCAACTATTTTTGAATGATAAAAAATGTCCAAATATGTTAATTTCTGGTGTTTTCAGAAAGATTATTATATGTATTACCTGTGTTAGTTCATAAAAAGATAAATAGGCATTAAAAGTGTCTTTTAGCTCAATCCCTCAAGAATCTTCTGGGGAAGTTATCTCCTTCCCTTTAAGTGTCGATCGCCATTTACCTTCTCTGCGATCGCTCTCTCCTTTGAAGTTCAGCTCATTCTTTTTTTTTTTTTTTAACCTGAGGTGATCTATTATTTACTTGGTGATTTTTCTAGAAACAAAAGGAACCAGAGGAGGAGGAACAGAGGGTCAAGAAGTCTTATAAGAAGGAAAAGGAACTCGAATCCGAGTACCGCAGAGTTTTAGATGTAACGGTCCACCTAATAAAGTGTTATCTAGTAGAATAGAATGTTTTCGACACTTAGTGATATTTTGGAAATATTTAGGATTTAGAGTAAAATTTTATTATATTGAAGTTTTCTTCTTTAACGTTTATAAATGCCTTTAAGTGAATTTTGTTTTTAATACCTAGTGTGTTTATTATAGAAATTTAAATACTTAAACATTTCCAAAAAAAAAAAAAACTTAATCATTAAGAAGATTATCGCCACCTCATGTTACATCCGTCTCCACCATCAAACTTTCTCCAATTTCTATTATTATTATTATTTTTTTTTTTTTGGGATTTGTTTGGCAACACGAACAAGTGGAAGCAACCATAGTATTATATTAAGGTTAGTTATTTGTGTTTTCAAGAGCATTTCTTTTTTTAATTATTTTATCTTGTTTTCATTTTCGTTAGAATATATATAGTTTAGGTTGTTGATTTATTTTAGGATTTAAATATTTCTTAAATAGATTTTTAGTATATAGTACATAATTAATTATGATTTATTGGGAGAGTATATTTTTTTAAGAGTATAGAATTTTCGATCTTTTAAAAGAATTATTATAAGTATATATATATATATCTATATAGGTATATATACATCCTAAGTTTATTTCGTAGGATTTTGATATCATTTAGGGTATAGGGCTATTTGATTGGTACCCAAGTATTAAGTATTTTCATATTATTATTTTGTAGAATCTTAGCAACCAGATCTACATCTAGGTGAGTCCATAAACTTCGTTTTATTATGTTATTTCAAAAGTTACGGGCCATATAAATATGATTTCTAAACTTATTATAAAATATCTACTATTTTTGAAATGGTATAGCTTGCCATGTTTGTTTTAATTAGAGATGTTCTCCACGATGTGTTACATGTTCATTAGAAATGCATAGGAGCGGTGCTCCATATAGGTGTTGTCTTTTTAAAACAGATTATTATTGTTGTGAAAAAGAACTAGTCTGTACACGAGTTTTCTGGAAATATTTATAATTTGGAAAATACTTTGGTTTTGAAAAAGGTCATATGATTTGGCACGCGTGAATGTAAACATGGCATGTTTGTAAAATCTGCATAATTTAGAGAATGCTTTGGACTTGAAAAGTTACATGTTTCGACATGCATGAATATAGATTTGGCATTGACATAATTGTGAAATTTGCATAAGCATGTGGTGATTGGCGGATGAGGATTTTTGCTGAAAATACTTATGACCTAATTCTGTCCTGACGGCCGGGAAAATGGCCTTTGTGTTTACAAATACATATTAAAAACCCCATTCCGATCAGGATGTCAATTCTGGTTATGATCTTGTGTTCGGAAGTGTCAGAAGATTGCACTGTACGTGGCTAGTCCCCTGTACGAGGGCCTCTTTCGATGGCTTGGATGTTTCAGACTCGGGAGAGTGGATCCACTTGAAGAGGGGCGTAGACCGCGGAGGGTGTGGCCCAATCAGTCTACGTGGACACCACATCATGCTTTGCGGTGGGGTTCGGCCGCCTAGTGGAGAGTCAGAAGGGACTCGAAACTGAGGTTGGTCCCAGGGCAGACCTGGTAGGTGCCCTAGGAATCTGTAGCCTGTTTTGATCAGTGATATGGGAGTACGGTTGATTGGTAATCAAGCGCTCGTATGGTGTTTGGCTGGGATTGACTACGAGATGCCGGAACTTTGTTCCGATGACCTCGTTAGGGGATCTGGACTTTGTCCATGAAGCCCTACTGTTGCATTACATGCTTTTTTGAATTTGGGTGTAGAAGTTGCGCTGATGTGTCTTGATTCGCTTAGGCTTCCCAGCTGCGCTCGAAACCCTCATGTAGGTTCAAGCATCAATTTTGTTAAAATAATAAAAGAAAATGTTTTCTTATAACACTGCATGAATTGTTTTGTGAAATTGCATCATCATTGTTTTAAAGAAATCACCACAGCGCATGCACACACGTGGACTCACTGAGCGTTCGCGCTCACGTTTTCCCATATCATGTTTTCTTCTTAGATTAACTCAGGACGGTCAGAGATACAATAAACCGCTGAAGTTTTAGGCGTGGAGTTTTGGTTCAAGTCTCTCCGGAAGGACATGTGTTTCTATTTTACTCTCTTGTACTCGAGCCGTTTGTAAAGTATTTCTATCTTTGTATCGGAGTTATCATAAGATAAGAAATTTTCTTGAATCCTATATTTTGAGCGCCATTTTAGCGTTCAAATTACTTAGTTTTTCGCTGTATATTATATATATATACTTCTAAGTGTTGCCCGGGGGGGTTATGCTCTTGTTTTTCAGATTTATAGTTTAGTACCGAGAGGTACGCAAACACCCTACTTAGCCACAGTTGACCTAGTGACAGGGTTGCGGGTATCACATTAGACATTCTCAGGTATTGCTACAACTCTCACAGCAAAATTAAAAAAATATATATCATTATTGTATTTCTAATGCAATTTCTCCTCCAGCAAATGAACACACAAATATGAGTCATATCAGCTTAACCGACACCGAAACATAGGCATTTTCAATCATCATTTTGCTTGTTTTGGTATGTTATGTCTTTACCAGTGAACTCCTTTTACATCCTCTCTTGTTCACCAATTATGCTTGTGCAATCTTCTGGCTTACAAATTATTCCTGTTGATGCCCTCATTGTGCATGATTTTTCAAGAACTGAAGGAAATCTACAGAACTCCAACATGTGACCTGCTCTCTTACTCAATTTGTGCAATTTTTTCTCTCTTTAACAATTTGCAATACTTGCTCCATTTCATTTGATATACCAATAGGATTGTTTGGAAGCTTTTCATTTTTAGGTACATCTATTTCGACAGTCCTTCCTTTTCTTTTTTAAAGTTTTTAGTATCTCTACTAGAGGTACATCTATTTCGTCAGTCCTTCCTTTTATTTTTAAAGTTTTTAGAATCTTTACTAGGAAACCATGCAATATGTAAATTATAGGTATGACCTCTGACATAGGTATGTGGACGAAGGTTGTAGTTTTGTAATTTGGCTTTGAAGTAGCTTCAGTTTATAATCCCGTAAAAATGCCATAAATATTTTCATTAGGTTATCTTTTAGTCTCTAATGAATCTTAGTTTGTTGTACATCCGTTGGTTTTGCTTTTACATCTTTGCACTTTTTATAAACATACCAGAGTCGCCCACAGACCAAGGATCCAATCCAACGCTAGGGAAAGCACTTGCCTTCTGGTAATTAACCAAAAAGGTCTATATTGAGCAGATCGGAAGAAAATTGAAGATTTTTCTGATTGTTCACGTATATCATACCATAAGCTTGTTAGCACCTTCTAAGACACAAGAGCTTCTTGCTTGTCAAGTTCAATGGTATAATTTCTCTCTCTCTCTCTCTCTCTCTCTCTCTCTCTCTCTCTCTCTCTCTCTCTCTCTCTCCACATCATGATGCTCCAAGGATAGGATACTATAGTATTGCTTGCCTGTTGGACTGGAATTTGAGATGGGGATGGATCACTATTGGTGGAAACTAAAGAGGACTTGTGAATTTATTTTATAAGTGATTTTTTGTTATGTGAATTTGGTGGAACTCTAATTTGTTTTGATTTTCTGAATGAAAAATTAAATTTAAAACTGCGCAAGCTTCCCACTAGTTGTTTCTTAGTGTAGCAGAGAACATTCGACACTGAAGAAACATAAGAAAAGATACAAAGGGAAGACATTGATGTATCAAAGAAAAACAAAATATCCTTGAAAAGTAAATCTTTATTTGATGATTCGTTATCACCTTCAACATTCTTAATAGGAGTGTGTATGATTTAATTATATAATATGTTTTGATTATTTATTGTTCTAAATCAACTTATTTTAAGTAGTTATTGAGAAAATGTTCATAAATAGAGTATTCAACTATTTATAGGTTTTAAAAAGTCTCAATCTTTGTTTTCTTTTCTTTTATCTTTTTATATACTTATACTATTTACATACATTTATTATACGTTTATTACTAGACTGTCATAAGTTACTAAGATATTTTCTGGCAGAAATAGATACATCCTTGGCTTTTGGAAATTATTTGAAGGATAAAATCGTTCGAACACTTGTTATGAACATAAATCAAATGGATATGGTGTTATGGATTGAAATTTGGGGACAGACTGAGTGTTTATTTCATATCAATAAGTGTTCGGATGAGTTTATCCTTCAAAAGTGGTTACAAGTCAAAAAAAGCACGAACTCTGTTATAAGATGACAAAATAGACATTTTACTTAACGAAATTCGTACGTTGTACATGATTATTTTTACCACAATTGATTAGATTCAGTCGCATTCGTTATTTTTTAGCTACATGTAAAAACATTAGTAGCATAAGTACGTTAGTGGTATAAGTGGCGAAAAAAAGAATAACCATATATTAGCAAAATGTAAAAATGTGAAAGTCATTTTTGGTTATATTTTCGTTTTATTAATAAAATATACCAAACATCTAAAGAAAAAAGATTTTATAAAAGAAAATGGGACAAAGTGAGGATAGAGTCTATTTTTAAAAACCCCTAAATATTTGAAGTCTATTTATCAACATTTTTCTATGGGTGCCGATAAATCTAACTCGGGAATGTGAATGTATAGCGCGAAAAAAATCATTATTTTCCCTCTTCTTTCTCTCCCTACACAATTTCTCTCTAACTTCTCTCTACTCCTTCTTCACTCTAAAACTAAAATCTTTAACATTGAACTTGTATTGGAGGTAGATATGAATCATTATAAAGAATTTGTAGAAGAAAATATTGACTTAGATGTAAGAAAAGTTGAAATTATTTTTTTTTTCCAAAACTGGGGCTCGGATTGCCCGAACGGGCGACCCGGACGTGAGTGGATTGCCTAGATGGGCGACCTGAGCCCCATTTTTTATTATTTTTTTTAGGAAGTAAGAATTTTTGTAGGTATTTGAAAAACTTGAAACATGAATAACTCTGCATCGGAGATCCGTTTCACGTGTATGACCACTCGTTTTGATGGTTCTCATAAAGATAAACGCAACAGCATCATCGAAAAAGTGATTCGGATGCGTTTCAGGGCAAAAAAATTGTTTCATATAGTCAAAAATTTTGACGGGGCATAACTTTGCGCTCGGATGTCCGATAGAGGCGATTCTTGTGGGCATTTCGTGTGCTTTTTCGAGATCTACGCGATGGAAACCACCAGTTTCCACAAAAATATCCTATTTTTGTTTTAATTTATGTTTTTGTAATTTTCTAATACTTTCTCTCTTATTAACTAAAAAATTAAGGCACCAATTTGAAAATTAAATAGAGGAGCAGTCTTTTTTTTGCTCTAATTAAAATAAATATCGGTGATCGGCACTAATTTTGTAAGGCACCAATTTTGTAATTTTTTTCCCCAAAACGCGTCCGGATCACTTTTTTGGCGATGCCATTGTGTTTGTCTTTATGAGAACCATCGAAACGACTGGTCATATGCATTAAACGGACATCTGATCGCAGAGTTATTCATGTTTCAAGTTTTCCAAATACTTACAAAAATTCTTTCTTCCAAAAAAAAAAAAAAAAAAAACCTGGGGTTTGGGTCGCCAGGACCGGCGACCCGGACATGAGCGGGTCGCCCATCTGGGCGATCCGATCATGTCCAGGTCGCCCGTCCGGGCGATTCGAGCCCTAGGTTTGAAAAAAAAATTTCAACTTTTCTTACATCTAAATTGATATTTTGTTCTACAAATTCTTCATAATGTTTCATATCTACCTCCAATACAAGTTCAATGTTAAAGGTTTTAGTTTTAGAGTGGAGAAGGAGTAGAGAGAAATTGTGTAGAGAGAGAAAGAGGGAAATAATGATTTTTTTCGTGCTATACATTCATATTCCCGAGTTAGATTTATCGATCCCTTTTCTATGGTTAATTATTCGTAACTAATTCAATAAAATAAAATTTGATTCAATTAAGATTGGTTAATAAAAAGAACCTACTTGGAGCTAGAAAAAAAAAAAAAAAAAAGACCAAGTATTTTGAATTATAAATCCCAAAAGTTTTTTAAAAGTTAATTAAATCATAATATTAAAAATTAAAATATTTATGAAATAAATTTTCAATATTTAATTTTATTCACTTTTATTAAATTATAAAAAATTTAACATTTTTAATATTTATAAGCATATCCAAGTTGGTTTAGTTAACAAGTCTACGTGGATAAGCATCAACAAAATAAATTAAGGGAAAAAAAAGAAAAAAAAGGTAAGACAGAACGTCATAGAAAATCTTATTTTGGCGTTTAAAGGAGGGCATATTTAGAGATTTTTGTTAGATGGTCTTTATTTTCAATTCAATATTTTAAAATGTAGTATATATTACACTAAAAGGCAGTACAAATCTCTACTATTATAAAAGTTTCTAACGAGGTCATCATGATTTACATATTTTGGTTTCTTATATTTTTATTTTCCTGATATGCCCTTCAGTTAATTAATGAAAGCTTACTAAATTAAGGAGTTAAGAGTCTTTGGTAATTAGATCAACATTACATAAAAAATAATTATAAAAATAAAATAAGATTTAGAGGAATTAGAAGGTTCTAGTAATTAGAAGAAGATAACTAAAATGAAAATTTCATTATTTTTTTAATAAAAGAAATAATGTATTTTGGAGAGTTAATTAATATATTTTGTTTATAAAATATAGATTTAAAAATATTAAACAAGTTAAAATTTAAAACAATATATAACTAATAAAAATATAAGAATAATTAATAAAAATTAAAATAATTGGAAACATTATGGTAAAGGCACCTAAATAAAGGATTAAAAATTATTTTATTTGGACCTATGAGTAAATAATTATATAGAGGATTAAAAAATCACATAAAGAACATAAGAAGTGGCGAGAATTCTTTGGAGTATATTGAGGATTACGTAAAGAAATAATTATAATCAAAATAATTATTTTAAATGTGAATTTTAACTTATTTAAAAATGTTTTGTTTTAAAAACAATGTTTCGTTCATTGAATGCACGTAGTTTAAGATTTAATCACATGTTGGATCGTTTATAAAAAAAATAGTGGATAATGAATGTTACGTCAAGAAAATAATAAGTTGTGATAATTATTTGTAAAATACAATTAACACATATAAGAAAGATAATATTTTATTTTAAAATTACATAGAGAATTAACTAATTTGAAATAATTGACTTTGAAATACATTTAAATATGTAGAAGAAAAATATTTTATTTCACAAACTCTATAGAACTCATCAGATAATTTCAAATATTTATACAATTTCACATATTAAATAGATAAATGAGCTAGTAGTAAGAGTGTTCCAAATATTAAAGTACAAAATGAAAGTTCTTTAAACTAAAGCTAAACATATGAGTCAACTCGAGAGTTTGATATGTAAGAAAACTCCTAAAAAACGAAATTCTTTGAATAAAGATAAACATATGAGACAACTCAAGAGTTTGACAGGTAAGAAAACTCATAATAACATTCTAATAGGATACTAATGATTAATAGTTTTTTATGTATGTTTCCTTATAACATTTCTATTGAAATCATTTAACTTATTGAAGTAACCAATAAAACAACTTCATGAATAAATCATAATTGACACAATGTATAACTAACGAGACAACATCAAATGTTAAATATACAAATGAGTTAGTAAAAAGAGAATTTAAAATATTGAAGAAATAGATGAGTTACAAAAAAATATTCCAAATATTCAAAATAAAAAATAAAAATTATTGAAAACAAATTAAATATAATTATGTTAAAAAGTATATCATTAGAAAAAACCTAAAAAAAACATATTACATGCGAATGCACATAGATGCTACTAGCTAAATGAAAATGATCTATCTACAATATTTTTACCAAATTAAAATTTGAAATTAATAAATTCATTACCAAATTAGAAATTTACTAATAAACATTTTATATATTATGTATACTTATCACTGTGAACTTCATTACATCTGATGATAGTACTAGTTGGCATAAAAAAATTTAAATTTTAGAGATTATTAGTTGTTGAATGAGGTAAGAAATATTTCTTGTGAATGTTAGAAAGAAATAATTAGTATTTTTTTTTCTAAGTAAAGAAATAATTAGTATGTAACTATAATATTTTTCTTCATTTTAATTAACAAAATGCTCCAAAACAATTCTCTAAAAAATGCTCAAAAACAATAAATTTTTAATAATAATAGTTTTAAAAATTTCGAACGATTAAATTTTAGAAATTTTACAAAATAATAATTTATCTCATGACCTTTCACTTTTTAATATAACTTTAAAAAGAAACTTTTTCAAAAGAAAAAAAAAAGAAGAAAAAAGTCCAAGCCAGTCTGAGCATGCATGAATCGATTCGAGCTCAATATTAATGATTCGTTTGGGTTGAGTTCACACACACACATAAATGTGCGTGCGTTTTGTGCGTGTGTGTCAAATTTGAGCCGATTTATATAAAAATCACAAAGTTCAATTTACAAATCGACATGTTACTTGTCATGATGTTAAGTTAGAACAAAAGCGCCTATTTAAGAATTGAAAACCCAAGTGTTTCTCCCAATAGTTCTTTTTATAACTCTCTCTTAGTAATTAAGAATTATGGATTAATTTTTTTCTTTAAAATTATTTTTCATGACATATGCATTTGTTAGAAAGAGAATATGGAATCCAAAAAAAAAAAAAAAAAAATGAAAATAATGATAAATTTTTTGACAGGAAAAAAATGTTAATGCACCAATAAATATTTTGCATCACTTCTCGCACATTACTTGCTAAAAAAAATCATACTTTTAACATACTTCATTTTGCTTTGTAAATTCTAATATAGATATATATATATATATATATATTTGAAAGTTTCCAGTGGGGAAAACAATCTTATGTTTTCTGTCTCATTAATGTGAGAATAATGTACAATTTATAGATTGTCCAAGTGACAAATCCTAAGCAGATTAGAAATAGAAGTCCTAACTAAATACAACTAAAAAATACAATTATACACAGTTTAGGATTAATAGTAATCCTATTTTAAATATATGTCTAACACTCCCCCTCAAGTTGGAGCATGAAGGTCAAGAAATGCCCAACTTGGAAGCTAATCGATGAAAATGTGCCGGATGAAGTGCTTTAGTAAGAATATCGGCAGGTTGCTCGTCACTTCGAATATATGTAGGATAGATAAAACCGTCTTGAAAAGCATCACGAACAAAATGACAATCTATTTCAATGTGTTTAGTGCGTTCATGGAAAACAGGATTTTCAGCGATATGAAGAGCAGCCTGGTTATCACAATGCAATGGAATGGGGCGAGTGACAGGGACATGAAGATCCCGCAGGAGAATAGATAACCATTTAAGTTCACATAAAGTCATAGCCATAGAGCGATATTCAGCTTCGGCAGATGAACGAGAAACAGTATGTTGTTTTTTTGTCTTCCAAGAAATAGGGGACCCACCAAGAGAGATAAAATAACCGTGAGAGATCGTCGAGTTATCGGGCAGGTGGCCCAATCGGAGTCACAATATGCAGTTAGCAAAAGAGGAGAGTTAGAGGAAAGAAAAATGCCACGTCCAGGGCTCCCTTTCAGATAACGTACAACCTCGGATAGCAGAGATCCCAATGAGCATGACGAGGGGCGTGCATAAATTGAGCAAGTGTATGTACAGACATATGCGAGTTCGGGCCAAGTGAGTGTGAGATATATTAGCTTGCCTACGAGTCCGCGGTAGCGATCCAGGGTTATCAAACAATGATCCGGATGCTTTTGCCGATTGATGATTAGGTTCCACAGAGTAGATGCCGGCTTGGCACCTAATAAACCCATTTCAGAGAGAATTTCCAATGTGTATTTTCTTTGGGATAAAAATAATCCCGTGGAGTTTCTCGCAATTTCTATGCCCAAAAAATATTTGAGCGATCCCAAATCCTTCATGTGAAAGCACTTGTGTAATGAAGCTTTGAATTTTTCAAGTGTGGATAGGGAATTTCCAGTAATGAGTAAATCATCCACATAAATAAGAACACAGATAAATATTCCCTCGAGAATATGTGAAAAGAGAGTAATCTGCATAAGACTGAGAAAAACCATACCTACGGAGAGCGGTGGTGAGTTTTGAAAACCAACATCGAGGGGCTTGGCGAAGACCATATAAAGATTTCTTTAAACGACAGACTTGTCCTTTGTAACAGGTACGAAATCCTGGAGGTGGTCGCATATATACTTTTTCTTGTAAATCTCCATGCAGAAATGCATTGTGAACATCCATTTGATGGATAGGCCAGTTACGAGCAGTGGCAACGGAAAGGAGAGTACGAACGGTGACCATTTTAGCAACGGGAGCAAAGGTGTTTGTGAAATCAATACCTGCCATTTGTGTATTTCCCAAAATTACCAAGCGGGTTTTTTATCGCTCGATGGTGCCATAGGCTTTGTACTTAATTCGGTAGACCCATTTACTCCCCAGTGCACGTTTTCCAGGAGGCAAGGAGGTTAAAGTCCATGTACCATTTTGTTCAAGAGCATCAATCTCTTGGCGCACAGCAGTGCGCCAGAGAGGATTAGAAACTGCCTCAGAATAAGTGGTAGGCTCGGATTCCATTGCTACAGATGCTAAAAATTGCCTGTGTGTATTAGAAAATTTACTATAGTCCACAAATTTTGTTATAGGATAAAGGGACGTACCTGAGAGGTCCGAAGAGGGTGAGAGAGCAGAGGAGGAATGGGATATAGAGGACTTCCATATGGCATTGCAATCATAATCTTGGAGCCGAGTCGGAATATGTTTAATTCGAGTGCTTTGTCTTGGTGCATGAGTTGGCGGATTGTCTTGCGGCAATCTGGCAGGAATATCATCCTGAAGTGGGCTATAAGTTGGCTCAATGTTTGGTTTGTCGCAAGGAGGCGGATGTGGATTGCTACTTGGGCTAGTTTGGAGTGGGGTTGCGGGAGAGGCTGGTGGTGGGCTTCGCTGAACTGGGCTGCGGGGTTGTGGGTGTGGATCAGGGTGTGAAAGTGGAGTTGGGCTGTGGGAAGGGAATAGTGGAGCTGGGTCGTGGGTTAGTGGGCTGCGGGAAGGGGTTGGTGGATCTGGGTTTGCAGGTGGGCTGTGGGTAGGATTTATTTGATCTGGAATAGGTGTGTTATGTGCTAAACTCCCTCTCTCTTGCATACTATGTTGCTTGGAGCCCAAAACTTGTTCTCCAAAGTTGTAAAATTGTGTGAAGTCTGTAGAAATTGAAGTACATGATTTTTCGTGGAATGGAAATCTTGTTTCATCAAAAATCACATCTCAGGACACAAGGAATTTTTCTGTTTGCAGGTCATAAAATCTTCATCCTTTCTTATGAAGAGGGTAGCCAAGGAAGACACACGGTCTGTTGCGGGCTCGAAATTTATCTTTTGGGGTATCGTGGTTATGAACATAAGCTAAGCACCCAAAAGTTTTAATGTGAGAGTAGGATGGTTTCTTATCGTATAGCAACTCATAAGGAGACTTACCTTGTAACAATTTTGAGGGAGTTCGATTAATGAGATAGCCAGCCGTCAAAATGCATTCTCCCCAAAACTTTATAGGTAAATTTGCTTGAAATCGTAATGCCCGAGCTACATTTAAGATATGTCGATGCTTGCGTTCAACTCTTCCATTTTGTTGTGGTGTGCCAGCAATAGTAGTTTGGTGGATTATGCCATGGTTAGCAAGATACGACTTTAGGGGTGCAAATTCTGTCCCATTATCGCTACGGATTGTCTTGACAGTTTTGTGAAATTGGGCTTTGATCATGGTAAGGTAATCTTGAAGAATAGAGGCAACCTCACTTTTCTCTGACAGTAGATATATCCAAATAGCCCTAGAATAATCATCTAAGATAGTAAGAAAATAAGAAGCTCCTATAGTGGATTTGGATTTATATGGGCCCCATAGATCGCAATAAATTAGGTAAAAAATTGTAGATGATTTATTGATGCTAAGAGAAAAACAATCACGAGTTTGTTTGGCACGTAGACAAATATTACAAGGTGATGTTCCAGTTGTAGAGTCTTTAGAATTACCCAAAAAATTATTGACGACACAATCTGAAGGATGTCCCAACCGTATATGCCATAATGTGCTTGAATCAAGGACTGTGCTAGAAAAGGTGTATAATTCCTTCAATTCCATAGGTTTGTAGAAGAAGATCCCATTCCTCTACTCACCCACTCCAATCGGCCTCATCGAGATACGGTCCTGTATAAAACAAAATTTGTCAGAGAGTGTGATAAAGCATTGCAAATCTCTTGCCAATTAAGACAAAGAAATTAAATTGCATGTGAGTTCAGGAATTAGCAACACTCTGTGGAGTCTTAATGTAGGACTTAAAGAGACCATTCCTTCCTGCACAGCAAAAGTTTTGGCACCGTTAGGTAATGCAATAATATGCGGACAGATAGGATGTATATTTTGTAAAAAAAATTTCCCACTAGTCATATGGTTAGAACACCCTGAATCTAAAATCCAAAAATTTTCCATACCAGATAACTTTTCAGATTGCATATTATTTGACGTTTGGAGGGCAGTCAACGGGGTTGACCACTGGTCAACAGTCAATGCTGGTAAGGGGCTCGGCATTGCCCGGCCCGTTGCTGCTGGAGCTCGGCCCGATGCCCGGCCCGTCACTGTAGATTGGCCCGCCCGACCCGTGTTCGTCTTCTTCTCCAGCGCGCCGGTGTCTGCTGTAATTCTCCGCCACCGTTCGTGCAGAATAAGCCCACGCCTCTGTCGATCTTCCTCCATCGGTGGCGCGCGGTCTTGGCATCGTCGGTGGCTGTCTGCCGTCTCGTCCAGACCCAGATCTGCCGCCTCGCCAATTGTTGTGATTCGCCGGTGAGAAGCCGCGGCCGGCGAGCTTGGGAGGGTTCCGAGGCCACCGATCCGGATAACCAACAAGCTGGAAACATCCGGTGACATCGTGGCCTGCGCGTTTGCAGTAGGAGCAATAATTTGAGGCAGAAAAATTTCTGCGAATTTTTTCAGTTCCGACAGTTCCGGCGGCTCTGGTGGTGGCGAAGGCGGCGGCATCTCCAGAATAGTCTTCTTTTCCTGTCGAATTTTTGTGCTGTTCTTCTTTGCAAATTTGAGCAAGAACGGTACGTAATTTGGGTATAGGTTCTTGTTGGATCATATGGGAACGAACAGTGCCATAAATTGCACTATTTAATCCCATTAAAAATTGGAAAACCTTCTCGTTTTCTCTTTCTTTTATGATAAAATTCAACATATCTGTGTCTGTGTTGGACGGAAGTTGAGTATAGTTTTCTAGTTCGTCCTATACCTTTTTTTAGAAGTGAGAAATACATGTGTACTGAATCACCGCCTTGCTTACAATTTACCAATGCTGCTTTTAATTCATATATTCGTGGGCCGGTGCCAACTAGAAATCGTTCCTTCAAGTCTATCCATAATTCATCAGCTCTCTCAGAATGATATACGGTGGATCGGAGAGAGGGTTCGATAGTGTTGAGAATCCAAGAGTTTACAAGATTATTGATCTCCCACCATTCTTCTTCTTTATCTGGATCACCTTAAGGAATTTGAATTATTCCATCAATGAATCCCAATTTCTTCTTCGATCTCAAGGCCATGCGTATGGCTTTTGCCCATTCTGCATAATTATTATCTGTTTCTGTCTCTTTCAACTGGACCGTTGTTAGAATCAATCCAGGTCCATCGGTGGATGCCACATAATAAACATCTTTCTTTATTTTGTGAACATGGCCTTCTTCCACCATGTCATTATCAACATTGCCAATATTGTCGTTACTCATTTTGAGAAATTTCAGACAATTGGCTCTGATACCATGAAAGTTTCCAGTGGGGAAAACAATCTTATGTTTTCTGTCTCATTAATGTGAGAATAGTGTACAATTTATAGATTGTCCAAGTGACAAATCCTAAGCAGATTAGAAATAGAAGTCCTAACTAAATACAACTAGGAAACACAATTATACACAGTTTAGGATTAATAGTAATCCTATTTTAAATATATGTCTAACAATATTGCTGAATAAAAAATACTTGATTGAATATATATAAAGAAATGTTTATAAATAAATAATTCAATTCCAATCAAAGTATCATGAACGTTAAAACTATTTGAATTTAACCATTGAAAGATAACTTAAATATTTAGCTATATTTAAATTGATTGTTGGCAATGCTAACCTCTTTAATTTGCAAATAGTTATTATGAACTTAAAATGTATCTTTTTTTTTCGTGGATAATTGAACTTATATGTACAATCTTGAAGTTGTAAACCAAATTCCATCCTCATAATGTTCATTTCAACCTACTGAAAAATGAATACTACAAAAACATTTATGAGAAATTCTGAAAATTCAATGTACCAAACTTGGAAAGTTCTAGAAATAAGACTTTCATGATTGCAATTATATTATTATTATTATTTGTGAGAAGATATATAATGAACATATTAAATATTACTAAATGTATTTTAAGAATGGTAATTGGCAACTTTGAACAGCGAATGCAAATAAAGGGATCGTTTATCTGTTCTGAAAAGGTTTCAATAAGAAAAAAACGTCTTTCTAATTCTCTCTATAAATATGTACATGTGCGTGCAAACATTACTAATTAGGAATCATTATATCAAAAAAATTAAGAGAGAGAGAGAGAGAGAGAGAGAGAGAGAGAGAGAGAGAGAGAGAGAGAGAGAGAGTAAGTTTTTTTGCACATCGATCATCTATTCAAATATCGTGAAGATTTGACTATATTTTCCGACTGTGCTATTCGGACGATTCAACACCATAATATGTGAGAGGAAGGTTCACTTGCCATGTTCTTGTGGTGCTGATGCTCATCCTTTGCCTGCCATTGGTAATGAGTCCTAGTCCTCTAGCACCTTCTTCCCCATTGATGTTACTTTTCGAAAGGATACCAACAAGAGAATTTCTCTCTCTCTCTCTCTCTCTCTCTCTCTCTATATATATATATACACATATACATACATATATACACATATACATAAATACATATATATAAGAGAGAGAGAGAGAGAAAATTCTTTTATTGGTATCTTTTTAGAAGAAACATGACATCCCTTTGTTTTTATTAGTTGTATGAAGTTGGCAATTACCTTTCTGAAAACGCGTGCAATAACATTTAATATTTTCATTATATTTGTTCTCATTAATAATATTATAATATAGAGTATATATAAATGTATATATACATCAGAGCCATGTAGTTATGTGATATATCTGATTCATAGTTTAACATGAAATTAAATTCAAATGAATTTATTAAAAGATAAAAGAAAAATTAAAAATTCTTATAAACAAGAGATGGAAATTCCTGATAAATTAGAAGAACTTAATAAGTGGACAATCCCTAGGATTGAATTAAAAACTGTATATCAGTTAGGTACTTTTGAAAAATTAGGCTTAAAGCAGGTAGTAAAAACTACTGAAGAATCAGTTTCCTTAGATAATGAAGAGACTGAAATCAAATTATTATCTTCTTATGACATAAATCGATATAAAGATTTATATAAATTTATCCATATTGGATTAGTACAAATTGCATTTAAACCTTTAACATTGGAAGGATTACCAGAAAGTTTCATTGCATGTCTAAGAGATGCGAGAAATCTAAATTGGAAACAATCACTCATAGGTGTAATACAATCAAGTCTGGCACATGGCCCAGTTTATTTTAATGTTTATCCTAATCTTTCACTTTCTTTAAGTGATGTTAATATACTTGATGCTTTAACATTAAATGTTAAAACTCATGGATATAATTATGTTTCTGGATCAGAACTAATATGTATATGTTACAGAATTTATTATAAACCATTATTTACATTAAATCCTAATTGTAAACTAATGGATAAAAAGATTAATGAAACTGTTTTAATTGAAACTAATTTTAATAGATCTAAAATCTCTACTAGAAGAATTATAAAATAGGATGAAATCCCTATGCCGCAACAGTGGAAACTTGAAAGAACTGGTCATATCCAGTCCAAGACTGAACATAATCTCGACCATATTGAACAGACTCCTGAAGG
Organism: Catharanthus roseus; assembly: GCA_028651295.1. Lineage (NCBI taxonomy): Eukaryota > Viridiplantae > Streptophyta > Magnoliopsida > Gentianales > Apocynaceae > Catharanthus > Catharanthus roseus. The sequence goes on along the minus strand of JAPQWS010000140.1, from coordinate 1,978,360 downwards.
AATTGTTTATATACAGATGGATAATACTCCATCCAGATTGGGTCATATCCCAAGGACTTATTCCACTAGATCTGAACATTCTTTTATTTCACCTCTTATAGAGGAAAAGGATTATATTCCTTATAGAGTATCTACCTCACAGGTGAGTGAACGTGATGAGAATAATCATCATGTAGAAAAATTATTTAAAAACAAAGAAAATATTGTGAAAGGTGTTTATAATACTAAAGATGCGGAAATAACCGAATCTGAAATGAATTTTTCATTATGAATAGACCTAAGATTGATTTTAGCCCTGGATCTGAGGCCAGGCAAAAAGTTAAAACAGAATTTAATTTATCTAGATGGGAACCATTCAGGAAGTGGTTTTTCCCTAATTTTGATGAAAAATTAAGAAATCATATTTCTGATGAGTTTTATAAATTCTTGTCTTGTCATAATATTTTATTTCCTTTTGTTCCATGGTTTATGTCCAATTATATTGAGCCTTATATTTCTGTGTTAGAAAGAGATTATAAGCTTTTAAATGGAAATATCATCAAAGAAATATTTCCTCCTCAACAATCTTTTAATATGGAAAAAGAAAATCATATAGTAAGTTTTACAGCTTTTTCAAAAATATTTGAAAATGATACTTTAAGTATAACTGTAAAACAAATAAATCAAATAATAGAACAACAAAATTATACAAACATTTATTTAAATGTTTTAGGAGAACAGATAATATCTCTACATAAAAGAATAGATACATTAATACAAAAATTAGAAAAATCTCCTATAAATTCTTCAGGAAAAACGACAATCATAGCTACACCACCCTTTCAGCCTCCTCTTGAAATAAAAAATTATAAATTAAAGACTATGTCAGATCTTGAAATGTTGATAGATCATAAATTTAAAAAATTAAATATTAATACTCTAGAAAATGAATTTTCAGAAAAATTAGAAGAAACAAAAAATTATAAAACTATTATAAATGATGAAATTAATAAATTACATAGATTTGCTGATAGACCAACTCAAAGAATACATTATTATAATAGGCCTTCTCCTGTAGATATTCTACATGAAGAACAGGAATATATAGGTAATAATAGTTACAATGGAAAATGTATTTATGAATGGAATTTAGATGGTTATACAGAAAAACTGATTTATAATCTGGCTCATAGGATGCTAATGTATAGCACAATAAGTAAAATGATTGGTAATAACGATAGCAATATAGCAAAAATGATAACTGCAGGATTTACTGGCCAACTAAAAGGTTGGTGGGATAATTATCTATCTTCACAAGATAGAGAAGAAATCTATCATAGTATAAAACAAGAAGATAATCAAATTAGTGAAACAGCAGTTTATACACTGGTGGTTACTATATTAGAACATTTTACAGGTAAAATATCTGATAATAGTGAAAATATTCGAACCTTATTACAGAATTTAAGATGTAAAACACTATCTGAGTTTAGATGGTATAAGGATGCTTTCCTTAATAGGGTTATGGAATTACCTGAGAGTAATAGTACTCATTGGAAGTCCAAGTTTATAGATGGATTACCTAATTTATTTGCTGAAAGAGTTAGGAAAACTCTTAGAAAGGATAGAATAACTATTCCTTATGAAAGTTATACTTACAGAAACCTTATAGGAATTTGTATACAAGAAGGTATAGCCTTGTGTAATGAAATTAAATCAACAAATTAAAAGACAAAGATTAACTGAAAGAAATCAATTAGGACAATTTTGTAGTCAATTTGGGATGGAAATTCCATCACAAAGAAAAATAGTAAATAATTATAGAAAAGATGATAAATATATTAAAAAGAAAAAGAGAAAACATTCTCAAGAAAAATTAGCTAAAAAATCAAAAAGAAAATCTGATAGATTAGAACGAAGAAAAGATAAAAATAATATAGTTTGTTATAAGTGTAAAAGGATAGGACACTACGCTAATAAGTGTAAGACGAAGAAAAAGATTAATAGTCTAGATATTAGTGAAGAATTGAAAGATTCTCTAGAAAAATTATTCATAGAATCTGATGAATCTGAAGATAGTACTTCAGAATCAGAATTAGATCAGATAACTGATCATTCTGAAATTTCAGATGATAATAAATGTTGTATACCTTGTAAAAAGGAAAATAATTCTGATAATGATAGTCAGGAAGATGATTATTATAAGATAATATCTCAATTTAGAAATTCTGATATTAATGTTTTGAGTAATAATAACATCTTAGAATTCTTGAAATTAATAAAAGATCAAGAATTAAGATCAAGGATAATTGAACAAATAGATAATACTCCCTCTTCTAGTAATAATACAGAAGAATTAGAATTAATAGAAAATAATAATCCTTATACGATGTCAGAAGTTTATAAAATTATGAAACAAAAGAATAATAATTCTCATAAATCTCCTAGTACAATAAATGATTTATATGAGGAGATTAGTACTCTTAAGAATGAAATTAAACTGTTAAAACAAATTAATAAAAATTTAGATATTCGGATTTCTAATTTTGAAATAAAGAAGGATAATACTTTGATAACACCAAAACTTTTTGACAATCTTAATAAGATTGGTGAAGAAGATTTTCTATCGGTTTTAGATATGATAGCATCTTTTAAATTCTATGTTAAAATAACATTATTAATAAATCATGATGAAATTATGGAACTAACTGCATTAATAGATACAGGAGTAGATATTAGTGTCATACAAGAAGGATTAATTCCTACAAAATATTTTGAAAAAACTACTCATAGTTTAAGACATGCAGGTGGACAAAATTATAAATTAATTTTAAATTGCCACGTGCATACATTTGCAACAATAAAGTTTGCATACCTGAAAGCTTTTTATTAGCTAAAAATATAACTAACCAAGTTATACTTGGAACTCCTTTTATAAAAAAGATTTTTCCTATCACTCATATAGGAACAGATTGCATCAGAGGAACTTATGAAAAAACTCCAGTTTCGTTTCAGTTTATAACTGAACCAAATACTAGATTTGTGAATGAAATTAAAGATTTCATTTTAAGAAAACAAAATCAAATTAATTTTCTTAATTATGAAATAAATTCTTTAAATATTGAAGAAGTTTTACAAAATCCTAAATTACAGGATAAGATTAAAAGAATTCAGCATAATATTTCATTAGAAATTTGTAATGAACATCCTAATGCTTTTTGCAATAGGAAAAAGCATATAGTAAGTCTTCCTTATATTGATAATTTTGATGAAAGACATATACCGACAAAGGCAAGACTTTGTCAGATGAATTCTAAATATTTAGAATTATGTAAAGAAGAAATAGCTTCTTTATTAAGAAAAGAGTTAATTAAAGAATCAAACTCACCCTGGTCATGTACAGGTTTCTATGTTAATAAACATAGTGAAATAGAAAGAGGGGTACCAAGATTGGTAATAAATTATAAACCCTTAAATAAAGTGTTAAAATGGATTACACATCACATTCCTAATAAGAAGGATTTGCTAGATAGATTATATGATGCAATAATATTCTCTAAATTTGATTTAAAGTCAGGATATTGGCAAATTCAGATAGCTGAAGCTGACCAATATAAAACAACTTTTAATGTTCCCATAGGACACTTTGAATGGAAAGTGATGCCTTTTGGATTAAAAAATGCACCTTCTGAATTTCAGAAGATTATGAATGATATTTTTATTCCTTATAGCGAATTCATACTAGTTTACATAGATGATATTCTAGTATTTTCTAAAACTGTTCAACAACATTTTGAACACCTTGATATATTTAAGAAATTAGTAATACAAAATGGTTTGGTTATCTCAAAACCAAAAATGATTTTATTCCAAACTAATATTAGGTTTTTAGGTCATAATACTGACAAGGGAAAAATAATTCCTATCAGTAGAAGTATTGATTTTGCTTCTAAATTTCCTGATGAAATTCTAGAAAAATCCCAATTACAGAGATTTTTAGGAAGTTTAAATTATATTTTACCATATTATAAAAATTTAGCATATGATACAGCTATCTTATATGATAGGTTAAAAAAGAATCCTAAACCCTGGACTGCTCAGCATACTAACATAGTCCAGAAAATAAAAGAAAAAGTAAAAACATTGCCTTGCTTAATATTAGCAAATCCTAATTGGAAAAAAATTATAGAAACAGATGCCTCTGATATAGGTTATGGAGGTATCTTAACTCAAATTTGTCCTGATAATAACAGGGAAAGTTTAATTAGATATCACTCAGGAAAATGGACTGATAGTCAAAGAAATTATTCTACTATTGCTAAAGAAATCTTGGCTATAGTAAAATGTATTTTAAAATTTCAAGATGATTTATACAATCAGAAATTTATAGTTAAAACTGATTGCCAAGCAGCAAAATTTATGTTTCATAAAGACTTTAAACATGATATTTCTAAGCAAATGTTTGCTAGATGGCAGACTCATTTAGCCCCATTTGATTTTGATATTATTTATAAAAAAGGAGAAGAAAATAGTCTTCCAGATTTTCTAACTCGTGAATTCTTGCAGCATGATACCGCGGGGAAGAGGCAATAACTTCCGTGGACGTGGAGAGGTAATACCTCTCAGGATACAGGCAAAAATGTTATTATCCAAATGGGTAACAAACAGCTTATAGCTGAAAATATTGCTGATACGGATGCCTCATTATATGAGGAATTTAAAAAATTCATTGCTAATAAAAAATAGCAGGCAGGTGAAACCTCCTCATCTGGGTCATATTCCCAAATTATAACAGAAGAGGATAATATCGCCTCATATCATACTAATACTCACAAAGAAATTATATTTCTTTCAGATAATAAAAATTTACAATGGAAAAATGATACATGGCTACTGATGAGTAGATATCTTGATACAGCATCATATTCTGCCACATCTTATAAGGAAAGACAATATTATGAGCACATACTTAAAGTAAGCTCTTGTGATATTACACACTTTTATCCCAGCACTAAAGTTGCCAATGTTTATAATTTAGCAAAATTATAATAAAAAGGATTATATCCGTGGAAGAGTGGGGTTTATCTCCTCTCAAAGAAAAGGAATTCATAATTCCTGAATCCAGGTTATCATTTAAATATAATTACTGGGATTATATTGATGCATTTCATAAAGCATTTCTATATGAAATCCTAATAAAAAACACACCTGGTTAATAAAGGTTTGTGGGGATGTTTATAACAATCCCTTACCAAATTGGTTTTTACAATGGTGGACCATATATGGCACCTCTGGAAAAATACTTCCTAATAAATTCAAACCATTATATGGTGAATGGATTAATATATCCCCAAAAATAGCTGATTATATTAGCTCAGAACAATATTCAGAGGAAATAGCCTCCATGTTATTTTTTATTGAATTTTCCATACCATGGGTGTGGAAATGGACGCCAGAAATGGGTTATACCCAACAAAATATCCCATGTCTCAAAAGAGCTACTCATAGTAGATTTTGGGACAGGTTGATTAAAATCAACCCAGAGACCAAAGAAATTTGTGGCAAAAATATTTTGGATGATATCCAACAGAAAAATGTTTCTTACAACAAAATGAAAGACAAAGGAGAGATTAAATCCACAAGTCCTTTTCATCATATATCAACAAAATTAAAAATACAAAAAGAAGTGATCTCCAAGGAAGACCTAATCCGTTCATATATGGAAGAATTAAAAAAGGATCTGGTTAAAAATCTGATCACCGATGATAGAATGGATGTATCAATGACAGGCTCCTCAAATGAAGACTGTCTAGCAGGCGAATCGCAAGATCCAGATATGGAAGATTTCTCAGAGGCAGACATTGACCAAATGGTCAAGGAAATTGAAGATGCCGCAAGAAAAGAGATAAAGAAATAAAGACAAAATGAATTATTGTCATAGACATTATTGTATAGCAATAATTGTATCCTCATAGGACCCACATGTAATAGTGATAGCACTATGCGGATTTAAAATCCTTTTGTAAACTAGAATAGATAGGATAGTTGAAGTCCGTCCCTTTATTTGTCTATAAAAGGATGGAAACTCATCCTAAAGAGGCAAGACCTCATTAGTAGTAGCTAGACAATTCTCCCTCCCTCTCCTCTCTTTGTAAAAACTTTGTATCAATAAGAAGATTGCAGTATTTTCTTCTTATCCCTGGTAAGTCTATAAAGACTTTTCTCATTTTAATTTTCTTGTTATAAATTTTTTATACTTTGTTGCTTTTAGGTTTAGCCTAATGGTGGGCTAAAACTTTCCATGTTAAACTATGCAATCATATATATCATTGTAATTATGTTGTGAAGATCCTTATTTTGTCTGGTTGGATAATAGTCTAATGTAAGGATTCAAGGTTTGGGTTATAAAATTTGGATCTGGCCATAATTATTGGAAGATGAGGGCTAGCCTGTTTAAAGCCGTTGTGAAGGCGTGTTAAGGCGTTGATCCCGGTTTCATCTTTTATAATTGTGCTGACGGATCTGGATTTTCTGTAAAATTTAGACCTTATAACCACGGTTCTTACATGGATGACTACCACCGGATATACATATATAGATACATAGATATATATACATATATATATATAGAGAGAGAGAGAGAGAGGAGAGAGAGAGAGAGAGAGAGAGAGAGAGAGAAAGAGCAATTCTTTTGTTGGTATCTTTTCGGAAAAAAACATAACATCTCTTTTTTTATTCATTGCATAAAGTTGAAAATTTTACCATTTTGAAAATACGTCCAGTAACATTTTATAATTTCATTATATATGTTTTCATTAATAATATTAGAGTATATATATATATATATGTGTGCATGCAAATATTACTAATTATAAAATTATTATATTAGACAAATTAACAGGTAGATGATAAGCTTTTCCAAACCGATTATTGATCCAAATAGTGTGAAGGGTTTGAAGGGTAAAAGTGTAATTCAAGCATACTTAAATATCTTTAACGCTTTTTTGTACCAAGTTTGTTTCCCATTAGTAAGGTAGATTTTAATAATTTTATCCGAGAGATATTAACTCTATAATTTTAGTATTATACTAATATTTTTAATAATTTTATTTTACCTAGTTTAATATAATTATCATATGTAATTCGTTAAAAATACTTGTAGTTTAATGAATAGATGAAGCATAAAAGAGTAATTTTAAATGATTTAGTGCATTGTTGATACTTCTTTTTGGGACTTGTGTTTTCACTTATTGAATGAGAGTTTGTTAATTTTCTCATACAATTATTGGCTTCTTAATTCCCCAGTTAATCTTTTTTTATTTTTATTCTTAATTTATAAATAGTAACTTAAGGTCAAAGGATGACTAGTAATTTTTGTTCAAAATAATTAAATAATAAAATAATAAAAATAATTTAAAAAAATAGTACATGCGCTAAAGAATAATAAAATAATATATAAAATATATATAAATTACCTATATAAATTTACTATAAGATATCAGATAAATGTTATCAAATAATACAATCGGGTGGTAGAAACACTCTTTACCAGATCAAAAGTCTTAAATTAAGATAACATCCCTTTTCTTAAGGTATGAAAATAATTACAACAATGACAATAATAATAAATTAAAAAATAAAAATAATATTAATACTACAATGACAACGAATTCAAACAAATTTTGTTTACGAATGTTCAATTAATAGTTGTTGCATAGTTCTCACTCAATCCCATAAACCAGGAACTAAGGCTCTATGTTTGTGAGTGGCACGCCGCGAAGAAGGTGGGTCCATACCTCAGCAACGCTTTCGTTGGAAATTTGGAATGTAGGTCGCAAGAAACTTTGGAGAGGGGCGACCAGTCCAGTCCATTTATCATCTTAGATGCTAGAAGCCCGGGCGTATACCTTCATTGACTTAGAGCTCTATAAGGAAGTTGCAGCCCTGGATAAGGCCGAGATAAAAGTCCCTACAGTTGATTCAAGTGCAACCCCTATTTGTCCAATTCCTCCCTCAGACCCGATGAAATAGCAGCTTATTCTTTCATTTGTCCTGTTCTGGGGATTTAAAAATTAAGTTAAGCATATTGAGTTTACATTGATCCAAATTAATTGACAATCCTAATCTGGGGCACTCTGCACCTTAGTGCATAGTGTTCCACTAGTATTTCAAAAATATTGTTGAATCTTCAAATGTACTATCCAATTATTGAATTTACTTTTTATGTATGTGTCAATTGCATGTATATTTTTAGTATTTTCTTTCTCTAAATTGTTATCATGTTGATGTTGAGGGTTTTTTCCTCTAAAAAGATGTTGAGCTTGTTTCTATAATTTATATTATTTAATTTTTTAATGTGTTTTAATTATTTAATTATTTTTAACCAACTTATTTTAAGTAGTTAATCATAAATAAGTAATTATCATAAATATTACCAAATTTTTAAGTAATATATTCTTCAGTAAAAAATAAATTTGTTTCAATTAAGATTTTTTTTTAATAACATGAAACATACTTAGAATTAAAAAAAATATAAAGTATTTTGAAACTATGTAAACTAAAAATTTTTAAATATATAATTAAATAATAATTAGAGAAATTGATAAATTATACCCATGAAGTATTTATATTTTTCAGTTTGTAACCATAAAACAACCTTTTTTAACAGTTTATATACAAATTTTTTACGAATTGCACAAAATGGCAATTAATGAATATCATGACAAAGTTTGAGAACTTTTCACACATGAGCATTGTGTAGTGTCACTATAAGGGTATTTTTTCCCTTTCAAAAGGCTAAATGAGACGCCTTTTATCGAAATTATGTTGTTCTTCGAACGTATCAAAAGAAAAAAGAAATACTCAAGGAAGAAGTCATCAATGTTAGTACAGAGGGCAGGGGAGGGCAAAAGAGTCTTTTCATCCATGGTGGGTAGGGGCTAATTAGTAATTATATGCAACTTGCATACTTTTTGAGATTGCAAAAGAAATTCCAAAAAATAAATCTTAATTGGATATGTCCTATCCTGTTTATCCCCAAATCAACTGATATAGAAATATCAAATATTAAATACCCCAAAAAGGTAAGAGAATGTCTGTCACTTATCAATAGAGGTGGGAGTAAACCATAACTAGTCCTAGCTTCAACCAATTTGCAACTAACTAACAATATGACAACTCTGTAACTGAATTGTAGCCATCTTCCTCTTTAAATTCTTGTGGAAAAAATTGATGACTGCAGCACAGACGCCAAATATCTGTGTTTATTTCTTGTTATGTTTTGCAGGTTGCTTTCCTTGACCCTTCTTTGGTGGTCCTTTCCCACAATGTTTTAACATTTCAAGCTTGCTTAACCGCGTGTCATACAACAAACAATGAGAACCAATTTATTAGACTCGTGTCCATCCTTCAAGTTATTACCTCGTTCATCGAGTATATTTCTTTTTCACTTTAGGTCTATCTAACATTCATTTGTATACATGTTTAGAGTCATATATCCAAATATAAAATGCTTTGACTTGATTATAGAATTCTTATAGAACTAGCAAACAGAATAGTGGATCAGCATCAAATTTCAGCGTAAAAGATGCATGATTATTGAGCCTCAACTATATTAAAACTATGGTCATTCATCAGATGTGAGTAATCATTAAATTGTTACAAGTTCATATTTTTGTTTATTCAACCAACTCTGTTAAGTTTATACAGAAAACATAGAAAAACAAATTATAAACCTTTCATAGTTCCTTCTAGGTAAGTCGTTAGTCCAAACTAGTCAAGCTTATCACCTTATCACCCAAAAACAAGTGGTCAAGTAGAAGTGTCTAATCGAGAGTGTTAGCCCTAAGGGCATTATTGCATATGATTTTGATTATGATTTACATATGTTTGTGTGATGAAATATTAAGCTTAGTTTCAATAGAACAAAAGAAGCATATTTGAAGTCTCAAGGCTACACTCTTAGAAGCAAAAGATCTTGGTGATCAAGGAAAAATGAAGGAGAAAAGATCAAGGCATTGAAGACTTATGTCTTAGTTAGGGATGTGCTAAAGTATTTCTTTGTAAAACTCCCTAACTCTCATCTTTGATTGTTGATCATGTATGAAGCTCCTTGAATGAATTTCTTCCTATAGACTATTCTTAAAAAATCCAAGTATTCCTGATAGAGTTTTTTATGCCTTCGAAAATTTTCTTTATCTCTAAAAGAGTATCAAGAATACATGTTTTGAAGTGTTTTTGAAATGTGAAGGAAAGTTCTTTTTGTTTAAGGAAAACTGGCTTTTAAATCCTTCTAAAAAAAGGGTCATCCGATTTTCAGAACTGGTCATCCGATTTTCAAAACTGGTCATCCGATTTTAAAACTGGTCATCCGATTTTTTCCAAGGGAGAAGAATCGGACGTCCTATTTTAAAATCGGTCATCCGATTTTTCTAGCTTTAGAAAAATCGGTCGTCCGATTTTTAAGAGGGATCATCCGATTTTTATAGGACGCGTCCAAATCTTTCTGTTTCAAAAATCGGTTGTCCTATTTCAGAAAAAGGCTCATCCGATTTTCTTACAAGAAAATCGGACGTCCGTTTTTAGAAACCAATCATCCAGTTTTCCTTTTTATTGTGAAAATATTAACGTTATACAGTACAATAGTAACTTTCTCTCTCCTTCATATATATATATATATATATTGATTTTTGATCAGCTGCAAAAGAAATGGAAGTTGATTGAAAATTGATTAAGATCATTTTAGAACATCTAAAGAGCTTTAAAAGTACATTCTTTTATATATCTTCATCTCATAAAAACAAATAGAAAAATCTTCTTGGAGCTTCATTGTTGATCATCCATCAAAGAAGAAGTAAAGAGGAGCTTGTAGAAGTATTCCATTGAGTTGTATCTTCCTCTTCTCAAGCTCATTTGGTAACATTGTTCCTTACTCTTCTTATTCTTTTATTGTGATCAAAGGTTTGTGGAAAACCCTTTGGGTGATCCTTTGATAAATTTGTTGTATTGTTGTATTGTGTAAACTTTGAGGTTTTTGTGTAAAACCCTTGAAGGGTGATCCTTATTGTGTTGTTGTGTAACCAACTTTGAAGATAGTGGATTTATGAAATCCTTGGGCTGAGTCTCAAGGTAGTGGATGTAGCTCTTTGAGAGAGTGAACCACTATAAATTGTTGTGCATGTTCTTTAAAGTTTAATTCTATGCTCATTGCTTGATTGCCAAAACTATAAGATTTTGTTTGGTGTGGATTCTTTATCAAAAAGATTTTTAGAATTCTTTCACAAACAAATTGGAGGTTTATCTTTCTAATCACACAAAAGATTTTTTAAAATTAGCTAAAAACTTTATTCACCCCCCTCTAAGGTTTTTCAGAGAGATTAAATCCATCTTGAGAAAATTGTTAGACCTGATAGGAAGGATTGGTCTCAAAGATTAAATGATGCACTTTGGGCTTATCGCATAGCTTATAAGACCCCTATAGGAATGTCCCCTTTTAGACTTCTTTTTGGGAAATCTTGTCACTTGCCAGTAGAATTAGAACATAGAGCTTATTGGGCGATAAAAGCTCTTAATTTTGATTTGAAGCAAGCTGGTGCTAATAGGAAATTATAATTAAATGAACTTGATGAATTACAAAATGAGGCATATGAGAATGCTAAAATTTATAAAGCTAAAACTAAAGCCTTTCATGACAAGATAATTTTCGAAAATCATTTGAACCTAACCAAAAAGTTTGGCTTTTTAATTCTAAATTATGCCTCTTTCCTGGTAAGTTGTGATCTCGTTAGGATGGACCTTTTATGGTCAAACAAGTTTTTTCCTCAGGTGCTATTCAGATTGAAGATCTTAAAAATAACCAAACCTTGATTGCTAACGGATAACGGTTGAAGCCTGCTATTACCAATGACATGGAAAAAGGTAAAATTGAAACTACTATGTTAGTAGATCCTACATATCAGGACTAGTTGGTGATAGAGTCTGGTTGAACACTTTAAATTTAGCGCTTTTGGAAGGCAATCCAAATTTCCTTTTGTTTATTTATTTATTTGTTTATTTATTTACTTTATTATTTGTTTTTATTTCACTTGATTTGTAGAAAGGTGTGAAGTGTTTGTTTTGTAGGGTAATAAAACAACTTATCATTATCATGCAGATTACAGAGATTGTTTATTACTCTTGCAAACATGCATTAATATTGCTTCTTCTACCAGGTTGTGTTTCTCTTTTCTTTGTCTCTTCTTTACTCTTGGTATTCTTTTATCACATTGTGAACAATGTGTGGTCTAAGCATGGGGGAGAAGATGCATTTATTCTGATGTCTATTATTTTTTTATTTTCATTTTTCTCGTCTTTCTTGTTCAATATTTTTAAATTATTTTTCTACATTATTTTGAAAAAAAACACAAAAAAATATGATTTCACATGAAGAATGATTCATTTTGATTTCCTTTAAAAATGTCTCAAATATGTTGAGAGAAGTACTTGCTTTTCTTGTTTCTAATGAGGGTGATGGACTTATGTCTATATCTGTTATAACTTTTGCAAGACTTAACTTGAGCACATGAGTTATTGTTAGTGTTTAATAAATCCTTTACATTATTTTTGAGTTGCATAAAGTTGATGAATCTCTTTCCTACATTCTAGAACTTGCTTGAGTACCTCTTGAGACGAAATAGAAAGGTTTTCCTGATTTGACTCAGAGATGACGATCATAGGCCTTCTTTGAATCGTTTGTGCCTTGCAAGCTTACCAACTCATGATTTTTACCTTAGTACCCTTTTGAGCCTTAAATGTTATTTTTCTTTCTTTAAACTACTTAAATATTAAACCCTAATCTTGTAGAGAGCTTAATGCAAACTTATAACTTGTGCTTCCATGATGGGTTATTGTTTTTGTGTTATGGAAAGAGAATAAGTTATTTTGACAAAGGGGAGAAGAAAATATATATATATATATATATGACTTGTTGTGCTGAAAAAAAAAAACAAATGTATTGAGCAAAAAAAAAAAAAAAGAGAAAGAAAAGTTAGATACATGATTGTTACAAGTCATAAGGTGCAAAGAAAAAAAAATGCCCAAATTTGTGAATGTAAGAAAAAGAATGGCCTTAAACGATGAATTTTTTTGAGAAAAGAAGATGGTAGTTGGTGAATGTATTAATTGAAAAAAAGGAGAAAAAATGAAGTTAGAAAGTTTGTCAAAATTTTAAAGTATCTATATTCTTTGTAAGCTCTCTTGTCTTTGAATTTGAATTCTTTATCTTAGTTTGATAACCAACGCCATAACTTTACACTACAAGCTTTAAAGTCCTACCTGATCTGAGTTGAGTTTGAGAATCCTTGATTAATGGAGAGAAGGTACAAAGAGTGAGCTTATGAAATGAATTCTTGTTGAGATTTGTTTTCTATGTGCAATTTGGAAATCTTGTTTACTATTTATTTTTACACTCTATTATGACCATGATCACACCTTACACAAATCTTGCATTAGTTATGGGAGATAATTGAATATTTGTTTGTTTACTTGAGTTTGAAAATAAGAAGAAGAGTACTTGTCTTGATGAGTTTGAGATATTGATGAAGGGTACTTAATTTGAGTTATTTTATGTCTTTTCTAAAGTTTGTTGTTTATTTGACTTTGTGGGTATGTTGTTTGCAAACCCTTACGAGACCATACTTGTCCACTAGGGTAACTTAGGGGTTTAAAAGGCTTGTTGCACATGTTAAGTGCAATTGTGAGTCCTACGAAACTGACTAGTTAGTTTTTCTTTTTCTTTTTTATTTTTTATTTTTGCTTGAAGACTAGCAAAACTTAGATGTAGGGGAATTGATAGAGTTGATTTTTGGTACAAATAAACACCTTAAATTTTAATTATTAGCTTTTAAAAATATTTTATTTATTTATTAAACATAGTTATTATATTTAATTTATTTTATTTTGATGATAAAGAGAAAGAAGCTCGTTAAAAGTGGAGGAGCCCATAAGAAATAAAAGGACAGCTTATGGGAAGAAAAGAGGGCAGTCCACAAATAAGCCTATAATTGAAGGAGTGGGGCTGCCATCAAGAATAAGGAAAAGAAAAAGGAAAGAGCAGCAGAAATTAGAAACAGAGGAGCCGCTGCAGAAATTGGAAAAGAGGGCGGCCCATGATGAAGGACAAGAAACAAAAGCGGCGGGAGAAGAAAAAAATAGAAGCTTCTAAAGGGAGGAGAAAGGGAAAAAGGAAAGCAGTTGCAAAAGTAGAAAGGGAGGCTAGAAATTGGAAGGAAGGGGAAAGCCAAGAAGAAGAAGGAGAAGGTGCTGCAGAGAGCTTTAAAAGGAGAAGAGAGGAAGAAATACCGAGGCTGCTGGCTGGAATCCGTAGCAGAAAACGCAGCAGAGCTACACCATTAAAGAGAGCCGAGAGAGAAAAACAGAAAAAAAAACAGAAAGGAGAGTGGAGAGAGCTGTTGAGGGAGAGTAGAAAACCAAAAATATATATATATATATATATATCAGCTGCTGCACTGGAGGTGGATCGAGAAGCTGAAGAAGAACAACAGCTATTCGGCACGGAGATCAACGGGAAAAGGCGGCTGCTGTAAGCAAGAAGGTGAGCCAGCAGCTTAGGGAAAGGCAGCAAACAGCTCAGGAAATCGGCTGAAGAAGCAGAAAAGCTGCGGCAGCCCCAGAAATTGCAGCTGAAGCAGCTGAACAGCGGCAGCAGAAAACAGGAAAAATCAGCAACTTAAATTGGAGAAAAAGGGCCATGATTTGCTCCAATAAATCAGTTTCTTCTTTTCCTTTAGCCATAAACTAATTTTCTTTGTAGAATCTTGATGAAATTCTATCCATGTGACTTTGATTTATTTTAGTTTGGAAGATTTATTATTTTATTTATTTGATTGCATATCTTGGGATGTTCTTGGTTTGATTCAATTAATTCTGTGATTATTCTTGTAGAATAATTATTTGGAATAATTAATATTTTTATTCATGCTTATTTCTTGTAGTTTTGAATATGAGAGATATGAAATTTTTGCAAGTATATTGTGTGGGTTTTAGAATTGAATAGTTCATGCTAATTTTAGATAATTTATGTCATAGGAATGAATAAGTCATGCGGATGGTTAGATGGATTATGTCATGCATTTAAACATAATATATTTCTTTAGTGAATCGAAACTTGTAGCCTAGATCACCACATAAAGTTATAATATTTTCTCCTAAATACAATTAAATCTTTGTTATATAGGTTAGTGGTGGATTCAAGATTCTAAATCTTCTTTTTGGTTAAAACTCTTGTTAATTATAATTTAGTTATTTTATTTATTGTTTTTACCTAATTTAGGAATAAATTTTAGATAATATAATTTGATTTTTCTCGTTATATGAAATTAATTTAGGAAGATAGTAATTTAAGTAGTTAAGCCTTTCTCTGTGGTTCGATACCCTAATACTTTCATATTATATTGATCTTGTGCAATTGCAAGTATTGGGTTAAAACTTTGGTCTAGAAAAATCTCGATCAAGCCCCACCCACATCACCAACCATGTTTTGCTTTTCTTCTTCTCCTTATCCTTTTATACTCCTTCAAAAATCTTTCTAACGGGCGCTTTGAGAGCTATGATTAAGATGGGTGGAAAGATAATATTGTAACGAACTTCATGTAAGCTTTTAGCAAAATGTTTAAAGAGGGTCACAGGCATGAATGAGAGTTTAAGAATCTTTGAAGCATGGAGAAAGGCTTCGATCTTAAGGAGCATAAAATTGGAAAGGTTCACCCACATTAAATATCCTTTGCATCACAAGAATCAAGATAGCACTAATCTCACCACTGGTCGGTCTTCTCTCTTGCAACTCTAACCAAACTTATTCAGTCTAAGATCAAGAGAGATATCAATTCCTTTCCTAGTTCCAGAAAACTCAATAAGCAATTCATAAGTTGATATTATCTACGTTGTTTCCAACATCCCCATTATATTTGTGATCCCCAAATATGCTCCATATCATGCAGTGTGGATTTAGCAATGCAAACAATAAGCACATAAGATTCAAAATGTAGGAAAAAATGACGAATATGAATTGATAAATAAATTGGGGAAGGGGGGGGGGGGGGGGAGGAAAGGAGAAGATGCATATAAATGTCAATGCAAACAATGATCTAAGAGAAGAAACAAGAAGTGGCATTACTCTTGTTCTTGTCTAGCCATGACCAGAGGGTCATCATGCTTGATATCATGAGGGTACCACTGTGAAACCTTCTCACCAATGAGCTTCTTACGCAAGACCTTGTGGTTGATCTCTGCCTAGTTGGGTTAAGTATATGACCAAATATCCTTGCTCTTGCCTCATCTACTCCTTTAATCGCTGCTGCAGCCAGCACAGGCTTCAAACTTCTAACGGTCATTTTGTTTTCCCTATAAAACCATATAAGAAAATTAGAAATAAATCACGAACCTCATGAACCATTGATCGAACACTTGGTGGGCAAGCTCATTCCCCTCAGCGGGCTATTTTTAAGCCAAAATTAAAAAACCATATCATTGATATCAAGGCTTACACACTGGCAGAAACCTCCCAGTGGTTGGCTGAAATTGAATTTTGATGCAAGTTAGGAGAGCCCAGGTGATACTACTAGTGTCATCATTATCTGGATGAAAAGGGTGAAATTATTGGAGGGGAATAATCACAACACAAATAGGGATCCATTTGAGGCAGAGGCATTAGCTACTCTTCATGCCATCAAATTGGCTCAAAGGAAAGGCTTTTCTTTAGTGGTGCTTGAAGGAGATACTCTAAATATTGTTAGGAGCTTGCAAGGGCACTCCAATGCTGAACAGTGCACGGGAAAGGAGCTAATACATCTAGGTAAAGCCATCTTGGAGGCTTAGCTGAAGTGGAAAGTTAGCTTTATTCATGAAGTTTGTAATAGAGAAGCTTACAGTAATATTCTTACATTACTATATAAGAATTGTGAAGTATAAAATCCAACAACATTCTTCCCGGCCTCCAAAAAGAGAAAGAAAAGAATAACGAACACAAATGTCAACAAGAACCAAAATTCAAATATATCAAATAGTATAAGTAGATATAAATTTAAAATCAAATATGTTCCATATTTCTGGCTTTAAAGATTGAATAACTAAGGAAACAAGTATAGAAATAAATAGTTCCTAAAATTTTGGTAAAAAGAAAAAGATAATTGAACAAATCCCATCAAGCCTTTTCTTTTTCTTTCTCATTCCCCCTAAAAAACTCTTCTATTAGAAAATGCAAACTTCATCAAAAATGGAAAAATTTCTGTACAACCATTTGGGGATCGTTTGTTGCCAGTAACTGAAGGGGAGTCGGGCTTCCCCCCGCCAAGGTATGGGTACAATTAGTCTCATGCTCAATTCAGAATTCAAGAATATGTATCATCTCAAGCTTGTCAAATATATAAATGATATACGAGTAAGAAAGTTACTGGAGTATCTTCAGATTTCTCCTGAGATACGATTTCATTTTCAGTAAATTTATTAAGATTCATACAGTTCTCTGCTTCTATGAAAATTATTTGAGTATCTTTAGATTTCTGCTGAGATCCTATTTCATTTTGAGTAAATTAATTAATTCATATAGTTCCCTACTTCTCTAATTCATTCTTAGTAGAGTCAATTACAAGCTCTAACAATGAATAGCATCCAAAGCTCAAGACCTCAACCATTATAGTTTAACAAACATAAAATGTTTTTATAGTGCTATAAGAAAAAGTAATACATAAGCAGCATGTTGAGAATACATATATGAATAAGAACTGTTGTACATACTTGGATCAAAGTCGAAAGCCACTTCAATCATAGGACAATGCAAGCAAGGGATTAAGGCGGCTAGGGGAGAGAAAGAAACGAAGAGCGAAGAAGGAAAATGAGGATGATGGCGGTGGCGAAGAGTGGTGTGAAGATGAAGGAGAAGCGGTGGATGAGCGGCTCTGGCGAGAACAAGAAGGAGGAAGAAGGAAAAAAGTTGACTTCTAACCCCTGACACGTGGAAACATATTATTTGCTTTGGCCCCGCAAAATATCTTCTATTTGTTTGGCCTAAAAGCGTTGACTCCTTTGGGATTGACCGTTAGAAAACAAACGAAAGTTAGGTTGAGGATCCAATTTCAACGAACTTCATAATTTGAGGGACTATTTATGGACCTTTTTAAATTGAAATATTTAATTGAGACAAGTTTGTATTTTTGAGGAAGGAAAATAATCTATTTAATTCATAAAGTTTATGTTTTGACATGATAAGATTTTCAAAGTTATTTTTTGTCGTTATGGTTCTTAAATAATCTAATAAGATCTTTTTATCGTAAAATATATATTTTGTAAAAAAAAAAAAAAAACCTAACCTACTCACATGTGATTACTAGCGGAATCAGGATTAGAAGGTTTGGGAATCAAAACTACACTATAAAGTTTGTCAAAATTTTGTTTATGTAATAGACACTTTTCAAATATAAAGACCGTTCAAACAATTCTAAATTTAACGTGAAGCGGTCACCCATATTCAATTACAATTAAATATAATAAATAGATAAATTACTCAATAAATTATCCTACTCTATAAATAAAAAATTCAATGGAGAAATTATAATTAAATGATAAATATATGGAATCCCCAGCAATGACTTATGACTCTTATTTCTCACTTCAACGCCTTATTGAATAAAATAATATTTTTTTTAGGTATATGTGTATGAAGAAGAAAGGGAAAGTTCCAAATATGTTGTGGTATTAGTTAAAGCTTTGTGGTTTGATTGAATAATTTGAATTGCTATTTAAATAATGGACCCTAAAACAACTCACAAAGCAAAAACCGAAACAGCTCTAAAATTCTAAATTATATATAGTACTAATTATCAAATTCCTATGAGTCTAAATGGGATAACTTTCCAACAAAAATCACATTTCTATAATATAACAAAATTAATTATGATTTTTGAGAAAGTTGAGATTTTCCTTGCACTAATCAGTAATCAAAAGGATAGTTAAAAGAACTCCAAATTCAACAAAAAGAATAAAACTTGAAACTGAATTTCAGTTATTTAATGCCATCCATCACAATCCACAACCCATTAGAACATAAATAAATTGGTCAAACAAATTTCAGAACATAACTAAATAATAAAATAAAAAACCCAATTGGCAACATTAAGGGTGCATCTTAATTAGATTTAAAAACCCAATTCTATTTATTATTTTTTACATTAGACCCCACAACTATTCCCTGTATTCCTTCATATAAAATTTACCTTTATAAAAATCGAGAAAAAAATATCAACTATTTTCAGTTTCATTTCTAATCATGTACCCTAAAATAGCCCAAAAATTATCGATGAAAATTGATCTAAAATGGAGCCAAAAAAGCAAAAAAAAAAAAAAGAAAAAGAAAGGGATTACGTAGAAATGAGAAAGGGCCGAAGGTAAAAAATGATGGAAGAGAAGTCTCGACGGCCTATTCCATTCATAAAAGTTTCTATTCCACTGACATCTCATAAGATCACAAAATTGAAAGAAAGAATAAATGAACTTACCTTCTGGTTTGGCCAGTGGCGAGTAGCAGTGACCGACGTAGCGGGCAGCAGCGACAACCGGTGGCAAGAGGCAGGTTGGCAGCTAGTGGACTGAAGTCACTAGATAATAGGAAACTGGGGATTCTTGTTTTGGGGATGGGCGAAAATCAATTTGGGTGTTGGGGTTATAACTTTTTCGTTTTTTTAATTAAAGAGTCCTTAGTGAAACAACGTAATTTCACTAAGGACTTTTTAATTTAAAATAGGGGTTAATAGCAAAATATCACCTTGAAACTAAGGGGTAATAGCATTTTATGCTCTAAACTTAAAATAGATGCACTTTATCCCTAGAATTAATAGTCAATGGTCACTTTAAGTAAAATATTTAAAATACCCTAAATGTAAGTTATGATTTATTGTAAAATAACTCAATAAAGCTCAATATAAAATTATTTAGTCTATACCATAATTTATAGTTATAATTTATTACAAAATACTTCCATCAGTATATAAAAATATATTTTAGTTCATATACTTTTTAAAGATTGATTATTTTAACTTTATAAAAACTTAATTATTTAAGAAAAAGTATGGTGATCTTAAATTTAATTCAATGAAAAATAATATTTAGGTATACATAGAACATAAGATTTCTTCAACTTTAAATATGTATCTTCCTTTCAAAAAAAGATATGTATCTTAAATTTTTTTAATAAAAAATTTAATTTGTTAAGATTTGTACTAATGTCTTGTAAGAAGAGTTAAATAATAGCTTTAAACAAAACACTAAAACAATAGACAAAAATCTAATTTTTTCTTTAAAACAATAATGTTAATTTTTAGTATTTATTACAATAAATTAGTGACAAATTATAACACCGTTTAAATTTTTAAAGAAAACAAATACTTTTTTGAATTAAATAATTTATTTTTTAAAGAATATAGACTAAAAATATTATTTCAAACTTTATAAAAATATTTTGCAATAAAACTACAATTATAAGTTATGCTATGGACTAATTTAATTTTCACACAAACTCTAGGGATTGCCTTATAATAAACTATAACTTACATGAAGGGTATTTTAGGTGTTTAACTTAAATTTATCATTTACTATTGATTTTAGAGAGTAAAGTACATATTTTTTTAAGTTTAGGGGGTAAATTACTCTTACCCCTAACTCCAGGATGGTATTTTACTATTAACCAAAAAAATGTATCTATGTTTGAATACACAAAACAATTCTTCTCCCTCAAAAGAAAAAAAAAAAAGCCCTAAAGCCTCGCCGTTTTTCTCCGGACGGTCGCTATTGCAGCTGTGGCTGGCCCCTCCTCCCCCCTTGTCGAAGGTGCCCTTGCTGGAAGGTTATCAATAATAAAAGTACGGGAAAATAAAATAAACAAACAAAACATTTCTCTTTCTATTTAGCTTCTCTCTAATTTCTCTCTTCCTTCAACCGAATTCAAACTAAGATATACTCAAATCCAATAGTTAGATTTCAAAAAAAAAAAAAAAATTGTATTTCGATCTATATTCGTTTATCTACCTAAAAAAGTATGTTTTTGAGGCAAAAGCTGGGCTAGGCACAGACCCAGCCAATTCTGCGCCCAACCTAGTATGGTCCTCAAGGAACTGCAACTAGGTTGGGCTCAAAACTGGCTCGCTCTACACCTGGCCCAACTTTTTCCTCAAAAATACATTTTTTAAATGAATGTTGTTTATATTGTATATTAACTGTTTTAATTATTATTGTTGTTATTACTAGTAGATTTATGCAATTAAGTTAATTTTTTTTGTTAATGTTTATATATATATATGTGCATATGTTAACATGTAATTGATATAATTATTTAGAATTTTAATATTTACAATAATTATGAATTAGCCTATTTAATGTTTAGTTATATATGTGTATATGTTAGTGTTTATTATTGATTCGATCAATATAATCAATTTAGTTATCAATTTGCTAATTAATTTAATTTTAAAATGTTTTAATTTTTTATAATATTATTAGTGTTCATGTTTAACTTATGATTTAAAGTATTTAATTTCCCTTTAAATATCAAAAGAATATTACTTGACTTAACATTTAGACATTTTTAATACAAATAGAGATTTAGAGATTTAATTAAACTAAAGATTTAGATATTTGAATTATTAAAAAAGGGGATTAAATAAAATTTTTATATTATATAATAATTAAATATTTAGACACTTGAAAATTTGGGGTGAAACAGAAAAAAATAACTAGGGTATCGATAGTAAAATTTATTATATTAAAAAAGATAGTGATTAAATGAAATTTATAGATTAAATAATAATTAAAGTTAACTAATAATTAGATATTAAATAATTTAATAATTGAATACTTAAGCAGACATATGCGTAGTTATTTATGGTTATTTTGAATTCTTTTAGATGAATCGTGAGATGATGATTTTGGGTCTATTGCAGACACAAGCGCCCGTACTCACTGTCGTACCGTCACAACTTCAACCCGTTTATTAAGGGATACACATAGTACTTTTGACATACCTACCACTCCTACTTCTATTAGTCCTAGGATGTATCATGATGCCTCGAGTTCTTCGAACAACCTCCTCCGGTTCCTATTAGTATGCGTATGTCTTATGATCCTTACACACCATTACCATATCAGCCATTGTTATCTTTACAACCTCTACCTTACCAGCCATCCTCATCTGATACTTGACCTGTTTTCATTGATTCCATCTACCAACATCTGATCGGCAATCGTAAGGGTAAATGTGCATAGTTGAGGGCTTTATTCGTAAACGATCTTATGAGAAGGGTCCTGTCACCTATCCATACAGCCACCAGAGCTATTATGGCATATCTGCAGGAGTTGCTTCTGCTTCTCATACGAGTGGTGATACCTCAGTTCAGTTAAGGGGAGATGAGAGGACTCAGTTCAGATAGAAGGAGTTGAGAGTCATGAGGCCTCAGTTTAGTAGGGGGAGATATAGGGGATATTCAGGGTGATGTAGTGGATATTTAGGTAGATATGGAGGAGGGAGATGAGGATGAGGGAGGTAAGGAGGAGGGAGAGGAGGTAATGGCTGAGAGTGAGGTTCCTACGTTGGCATCGGGTCGTAGGCTAGATAGGGGGAAAGGACGTATGGCTAGTTTTGTGGCTGTCGCGAGAAATGCGACAAGAATTGTTACAGGCCCCTGATCTACAAAGACCGAGAAGTTTGGTCCTCCTACTAGACCTACTGATTCCTCGAGGGGTGAAAAGAAGAAAGGAGAAGGTCTAGATGCACGATTTTTTTTTGGAGCAGAGATTACTTGCCCTAGGAGGTCCACAAGATCTTGATATCCTTCTATCATACAGTGGACATGAGCCGCAGCTATATGGAGCGGACAAGTAATATTATATTTATAATACATATATATGTATTTAATTTCTTATGAATCAATAAATGTGTTTTGTAATTTTTTCAAACTCATGTAATCAACTTATCTAATTATGGTTTTGTGTTATTATATATGTAGGAGTGGCCTGTGTTGAAGATTCATTCACGCCACATCGCACTTACGTCGTGGACACCGAGTAACGATTTGTAAGGCAGATGGCAGTTATATAAGGAGTTATACATTTGCAGTCCTGCATGTTACAACACCCACATTCATTGCTTTTGAGTGAATTTGTCAAGAGGTGGCAACCAGACACGAACTCCTTTCACAAGCCATTTGCGGAGACGAGGGTTACATTTCACGATGTTAATTTGATACTCTGCATATTAGCATATGGCGATGCTGTTTGGACTGAGTTCAATCGGGAAGAGATCGTACAGATGTTGAGCAGGGACTTTGGTAGGGCTGTATTCTCCACTAGTGACGCTACGCGTGGGATTCCACAAATAGACGTTTCAGTTGCTGGTGATAGTAGGCAGCTTAGCACGAAGATTAGATCAGCTCCCTATGTCCTTTCCATTATCGGGAACTCACTATTCACCCACAAGAACAATCTAAACATAGTAGATTACATGCTATGATCGATTGTGAAGAATCACCGCAGGTGTCATAGGATGGTGTGGGAACTGTGATGTTACTGTGGCTGTATAGGAGTCTGGGTCAAGCATCACGATTTTCATCAAGAGAGTTAGGAAGTTGCTGCTCATTGTTGGAGGTATTCATATCTTATTCTATTTGTTTAATCTATTTAATTAGAGTATTTAATTAATTACACTTTATTTTTTCCTTCAAATTTGATATTTATGTTGTGTTTATTAGAAATGTTTATTTAATTCTGTTGTAGGCATAGATATATCTATATTTTCAAATGTTTGCCCCAATATTGAGATCTGGAGCAGTTGCACGGAGACCGTATATACATATGTTTGATATGATCGGTCCCAAAGCTAGAGGAGTTTCTTTAGAGGACTATCGAATGCGGCTGGATGTCATGTCCGCTTTTCAGGTCTGTTGGAAATTGTATCTGTCTCAGGAGATAAATTGCATACAGTTTAGCACATATCACGACTTTCTATGATTCTTCGATGTTGTTGAGCCTCACATGCTAGAGAGAGTTTTATGATAGTTTAGACAGCAACATGATATTCCAGTCAGCAGTGTCATTAGGCCGTTCACTACTTATCGTGCAGCTATGGGCAAGGTTTACGTTGCGTTGCATACCTTTGTAGTGGCCTACTGGGGGAAGCAATTAGCGATTGTGTGGATGTTGATATTATAAGGATAATTGCTATGCCACAAAGCGCCTTTACTCCTTATTACATTGCGTGGTATCGACAGTACTCACACCCTCAAATACAGAATCAGAGCGATTACTTGATGACGTTGATTTCCCATTACCAGCTCAGCCACATCCTGTCTTTGTGATAGATGTTGGATCCCTTTGTTCTCGATGAGGATACTAATGATGTGGACCTCGTGGTGAGGAGGTACTTCGAGATAAGTTAGGGATTGTGAGGCAGTTTAGGGAGTTGCATCATTAGACTTTCATTTACGTTATTTGTATTTTCTTTTATGTCATGTATTTTCAGTATCGCGGTTATGTTGTTATTGTGGCTTTTTTATGTCATTGTTTATTTCAAATGTGTTTTGTTTCGTAATTCATGTTCAATAAGTAAAACTAAAAATCATATTACATTTCAACATAATAGAATACGAATAAAAAATGTTCATAATGTCTAAAAAAAAATACACAAGCTATGATCAATTGATAACTATTGTTGGGGAGGATTTATTGAATGGAGAAATTCAACAAAATACCGACGCAACCACTTTGCAAACCGAGGTCGTAAATGGTCAATCCAGTTGCTCACATGGCCAACACAGCTGTAACCCCATAATGTGTGTAATGGAGGCACTGGGAAATCATCTTGCATGTGCCACTGGTGAAATAAAAAAAAAGTGAAAACACATTCATAAAAATCGAATTAAAATAAAAAGTGAGATTAAACCTAAAATAACAAAAATAAATAAAAAAAATTATTATCGCAATAAAGTGTTCCTCGTATGCCAAGTGGCCAATAACAATCGTCCCCGAAACTCGATCATCTGCTAAATATAAAGGTAACACAGTGCAGCACTCTCGGCTGGCAATAAGGACAACACATAAATTGAATGTATTCGAAATAACCCATAGATGGTTTGGTGTCACCATCCATTTATCTCTCTGTGTGTGTCTAGACCAGTGAGCACAACTACGAATTATCTCATGGTACCTGTCAATGCCATCAAATGATCCAATGTATGCTGTGGCCTATTATGTAACTCCTGCCGTAATTACCTACATATGTCGTACCATTGGTGTTCATCTCCATTTAAGAAGTAAGATACAATTCTAAACCCAAAGTTACCATTTTTACCTACATCCGTATACCTTTTTATGAACGGGTAAATGAAACTATGGAACACACATGGATAGGAGAACTCATAGCTAAACGAATCTGTAATAGATGATAGCCAAGAACTCCGACCCCCACTCCGGTCTCTAGTTCCCCTACCGGGAGTACATGGCCTTCTCCCTCTCTCTCGAGATCCAGAAAACCTAATCCCCTGGATTTCTTCATTTTCTCAACAGCAGTAGCAATGTGCTCCCAGTGTGATTTGTTCCTCTATGAAGAATTTGTCTTCTGCCGACTTTTAGTGATGACTGTTGCTGGAGGAATCGACTCTACCCTAGCAAAGTCTAAAAGAATAATGGGACGTAGTGTGTTCTTCGCATACCGTCGCAACTCCATAACCTATAAAGAAATAATGAACACAATTTGACTACAAAGGTATACAATATATTTACAGTTAATTCAATGAACTAGTACATTCTTCAAAAAATGTTCTAATTTATTAACATTCTAATGTACTAACAAAAAAAAAAAAAAAAAAAAAAAAAAAAAAACTCATAAACTTGGCCCGTCCAAACCCTCATGAATTCGTGGGGACCACTCATCAAACAAGTGTCCCAAAAAAGTAGCCAGCTTACGACACTTGGTCTTCAAAAATTCTAATTTCTCAATAAACTCTTCAATAGTATTTGAGTCAATTAATCTTCGCCGAGTCGTATTTATGAACAACCTAGCTTTTTCTCTTGATTTAATAATCAGATTTAACTTTCCTTTGACATTTTTGGCAATGTGCCTCTTGCACAACATGTGGTAAGAAGTATCAAATACTATAGAGATCACGGGTATTAAACTTGTCTCCTTGTCGATTATAACAACTACAGATCCTTCAGTTTCGAAATATAATTTCTTAATCTACTCAAGCACACACTGATAAGTCTCATCCTGTTCATTCGTATGAACGAAGTAGTTATAGTGAAATGCTTCTCCATAAGAGTCATCCCGATAGTCTCAAGTAATGACATATTGTACCTAATTAAAATAATAAATATTGTGCATTTTTTGGGATTGAGCTTCATCCCGATCTTTCGAATTTTGTAAAAAACTTGCCTTAAATCATGAGGTGCAGATTCTTTTTTTTAGATTTGACAATAATGTGATCCACATACACATCTACTACTTTCCTAATAAGACCGCCAAAGGCCTAGTTCATACCTTCTTGGAAGTCAGCACCTGCATTCTTTAGCCTGAAATGCATTCGAGTCTAACAAAAAATACTTTAACTGTACAAAATAACATTCTTGAGCAGCTTTTTGGTCACTATAGGTCATGTGTACCTCTTCCCCGGTAGGGATTTCTATGGATAAATCACAAGTAGAGACTTTAGCTTGCAACTGATTTAAACTTAGACGACCCATGATATAATTAATAGAGAAGGAGCATAAATAATTAAGAATTTAACCATGTGTGTAGTGTCACCAATAGAAACCGGAAGAGTAATCTTGCCATCTTACTTGACAGTTTGTCTTGTGAACCTAACCAAGGGTGCTTCATAAGGTAATATTGTGCTTCAAGGAATATACGTTTGTTTGAATGTATCCTTAAAAAGGACATTAACTGAACTACTAGAGTCAACAAGGATTCTTTTAACAAGACAATAATTGATGGTCATGGTAATAACCAATGGATCATTACTATAAGATTTCCTCGACCTTTTTCTAGAAGCAGAAAGGCCATTGTCTTTGATAACGTTGATGCCCTTCATTTTAGAAGAGGAAGTATCATTTTTCATATTTCTTTTATCATCTATCCAGGATTTCTTTGTATTATTATTACTTGGGACTCTCTTGGTAGAAGCACTGTCAATGAATTCTTCTAACTCTCCTTTCTTAATGGCATTCTCAATAGCTTTCTTCAATTCATTTCATCGTTCGGTATCATGACCGTGGTCTTTGTGAAATCCACAATATTTTGCTTTATTATGTTTATCAGTGGGGCAATCATCTTCGTTTGCCATTCTAAAATTCTCAAAGACTCAATCTGGTACAATATTTCGGATCGAGGAATTTTTAACGTAGTATACTTGAATCGGGGAACATAAGGTTTCTGAGGGCCTAACCTATCTAGATTTTGGGTTTGGGTTTTAGCTCCCCTTGTTTCAATTTCTTTAGACTTTGGTATTCTTTGACTTTATTATCTAACTTGCATTTCCGTCTCACATAATCGTCTGCATGAATGAATTTTTGGATTTTTTACAAAAGAGTGTTGACATTGGTTGGTTCTTTTTGGGCTAGCTTTCTAGAGAAAGCAGGATTTGTTAACCCACGTCTATATTTCCGTATGTATTCTCTTTCAGATAAGTTGGGGATTTCTTGTGCCGCCTAATTGAATCGAGCAGTGAAATCCCGAACTAATTTTGATGGTCTCTGTCTCAGACTGAGAAGAAAACCTGATGTGGGTTGGAAAATAGAATGAGGAAGAAAGTTTTGGACGAACTTTTCACCTAAGCTTGAAACTAGTAAAACTTTTGGGTGGTATATGAGCATACTATGCCAAAGCTTTCCCTATAAGGGAACTCGGAAACATCCTACAACATGTGCTGTCAGAAGCATTATAGACATACATTTGAGAAGTAAATCTCATCATGTGTTGGGTTGTATTCGAAGACCCATCATAAGTTTCTAACTTTAGATGAGAAAAATGATTGGTACTGGGGCACAAGCGTAGGATTTAACTAAGGGGATGTGCTATAGAAAATCCCAACCGCTATCCATGGGACATGTAGAAAGAGTCATTTGAGTCAGAGTTTGATTGACTAAATCATGGATAGTTTGTGTTTGTGGAACGGGTGAATCTTTTTGAGAAAAAAAATCACGAAGCCATGTTAGGAGGAAATGATGGAGATAGAAATTGTGGGACAGTACATTGTAGATGGGGAGCAGAATTGGTCATAACTCAAAATGTGGATATATGTAAAAAAGCAAATAAAAACATGGTGGGTATAAGGCAGGTTGTTCCCCCATTTCACCTCCGATGCCTAAGTCAGTACACGATTTGATAGAATAACCGTATAATAGAATTCATCCTAGAATAATAGAGTAACGGTACCTCTATTTAAAGAGAATAATATCTTCCTCAGATCCGCCGCTATTCTTTGTGATGATAATTATGGAAAAGGGTAAAAAAGACTTCTCCCTTTATATCATAATCCTATATATGTGATGTGGGCTTAAGGTACTGATGTAATATATATAACCAAAGGTTGGTTCATATGCTATAAACCCCATAACATAAATCGAGTTGGATGAATTTATCATTGGGCAATTGTCTTGAGCCCAAAAATATAAAAGCCTGATGGGTTGTTCCCATCAAACACAAAATCATAAACGATATAATAAGAGAAAAAATCATTGAATTGAGTAAAGAATAGTTGGTTCTTCCATAACATAAATTATGGATCCAAACATGATAAGTTCACACATATGCAACTAATAGAAAGAACTTCAAACATGGAGGGCAATTTCTATAACAGATTCTTAGGATATGTGACAAGGAACTGCTCAATTGCAAAGAACAACCATAGGAGGAAAGGGATTCAATAATTGAGCACAAGAAAGTAATGCAGGAATGTATACCTATCGAACAGACTAAAAGCTACAAAATTGCT
Organism: Catharanthus roseus; assembly: GCA_028651295.1. Taxonomy (NCBI): domain Eukaryota; kingdom Viridiplantae; phylum Streptophyta; class Magnoliopsida; order Gentianales; family Apocynaceae; genus Catharanthus; species Catharanthus roseus. The sequence goes on along the minus strand of JAPQWS010000140.1, from coordinate 1,949,357 downwards.
AAAACTAAAGGATAAATCGATCTGGATCAAATAAACCCTAAAATTTTACTCTAAATCACAAAATCATTTCAATTGAAAGACACATCATTGTTCCTGTACAAGAAATCAGTACCAGAAAACACAGAAAAGAAATCTATATAAGAAAAATAAAGAATTCCCCTCAATAAATCATAAATTGAAAAAGAAATCAAAGAAACCAAAACAAAATTGAAGAAACAAACACAAAAGAGGCGAAAGAAGTGAACATACGAGAAAGTACATAAGAACACTCGGATCAAATATCTCTGCTTCACGAACTTCCGCTTCCACTTCTCCAATCATAAAATCACAGAATTCTGGAGTTGAGAATTCGTATGCCTCATCAATTGTGTGAACAATGGCAGTCATTGGGTGCTCCACATCTGCCATTGTTTCTGAAAGAATTGGACACTGAAACATTATAAGGAGAAGTTTATTGTAATAAAGGGTTATCTGAATTTTTGATTGATCGTATAGGAAAATGAAAATGAGTCAGAATTCGGTGTTGTTCATTGTTATTGACAGGAAGGAATGGTCTAACTGTTGGATTTTTGAAAATGACTAGGACAAGGAGCCTGTTGAATTGGGCAGGACCGACGTTGTTGGCCATGCAGAATATATCCCATCTAGCTATATTTATTGGGTATCGATAAGTTAGACGTCAAAATATAAAATTTATGCGCGGAAAAATCTAAATATTTTTTCCCTCTAAAACACACACACACACACACATTCTCTCTCTCTCTCTCTCTCTCTCTCTCTCTCTCTCTCTCTCTACACACACATGTTTCTCCACATTCTCTCTAAAAAATGTAGTGATTTTTGAAGATTTTGAGGTTAAAAATAGATAGTTTTAAAGATTATCTACAAGATACGATTAATTTTGAGATAAAAATTACAAAAAAACACACAAAAAAATTCAAAAATACATAATCTGCACACTTGAGTCACGCCTTGGTACGAGTAGGGGTATTCCCGCACCAGGCCTTGGAGCAGACAATGAGAGAGTCACGCCAAGGCTTGGCTGGGGATACCCCTACTCGTGCCAGGGCGTGGCTCAAGTGTGTAGATGGTGTATTTTTACATTTTTTGTATGTTTTTGTAATTATTAATTTTAATTGTTTTTAATATATATTCTATTACCATTATATTAATTTTTAGTTTATTATTATAATTTGAGTTTTTTATGTTAATACATCTTTATATGTTAGCAGTTAATTTGTTTAATTGATAATTAATATATGATTATATAAAATATATTAAGAATAATTAATATAACAATATAAATAATATTAATAATTATAAAAAGTTTTAAAAAAAGCATGAAGGAAGAAAAGTCAAGAAATCATAATCAACATTATGCTTGGTGTATTGTCCGCGCACGAAGTTGGAGTACAAGTCCACTTTGTGTGCCACGACTTGGCGAATAAAGTGATTTTGTGAGCCAACCTTTATTTTTTTTCAAATTGATGTATTTTTTAATTTTTAAACCGATTAAATTGTAAATAAATGAGTATAGAACGATGTATTAATATATTTTTTGATTTTTAAAGGTTAAATTTCTGGAGATCTTCGTTTTATGTTGTTGAACTGTAGAGAGTAAGAGAGAGAATGAGGATACAAAGAAAGTTCTTGGAGGGAAATTAAAATTTTCATACATAACTTTGATATTTTGTCGCGTAATTTATCGATCCTCATGTTTATTCCAAGTATTTTTTTTTTCAAACAAGATATATGTTTTTAGGGGACTTTTATTCTTTTTAGAAAAAATTGTCAATTTATTTATGAAAGTTTGGAGTCAATCTCACTTATATCCTAAAACAAAATCATGCAATATGATCTAAAACATTTTATGTATTGTCAAGATAATTTTGGATTAATTTCAAAATACCTCCTTGAAATTAGGATTCGTGCCACTTTAATTCATAAAATTAAAAATACACATTGAACTAAAAGTTAATATACCTTTGAAAATTCCTCCAGAAAAAAAAAAAGCCTCTAAACTTAAGGATAATAACACTTCAGTATAATAAAATTAAAAAATAAGTTTTTATCCTCCAATAACTAACTAAGATTTACTAAAACATTGTCATCATTTATAAGTTAAGATATCTAATTACTTTATTGTCCTTAAACCCTGAGCCTTTAAATATTTTAAATTTTTTAATTTCTGATATCAATATTATTTTCTTCAAAAGTAAAAGGAAAAAGTAAAAAATTCAACATAACACATGGCTATTCAAAAACAAACATATTAGAAGGTGGCCTAAAGGAGCAATAGTCCCCAAGTCTCTAACTCAATATATATTTATATAGTTTGACTTTCTTTTAAACTATATTACATGTATGATTTATATTATATCGATTGATTAATGATTAGACTTTACATGTTATATTTAAGATATTTTTTGTTGAATAAAAAAGAAATGTGGCATGTAATATTGAAGTATATAAATTCTAACTTAATAGTTTGAGTACTTAATTTGGCCCTAAAGTAAATACTCTGCCACTTGTATTGAAGACAATTATATTGGGAGAAATTAGTTATTTATAGCCATAAATTATTTTTTCTTTTCTCTTTATAGTCACACACTTTGATTTTATCTTTTTCTAGCTATGACCTATTTTTCTTTTCTCTTTAAATAAACTTTAATTTTATCTTTTTTTAGTCATGAACTATTTTTGTTTTTTCTCTTTATAGCCACAAACTATTTTTGACCTCTCAGATATAGCAATTTATTAAAAATAGTTCATGGCTATATCTGCAAGGTCAAAAATAGTTTATGGCTATAAAGATAAAAACAAAAATAGTTCATGACTATATTTGAGAGGTCAAAAATAGTTCATGGCTAGAAAAAGATAAAATCAAAGATTGTAGCTATAAAAAGAAATACAAAATAGTTCAGGTCTAGAAAAAAAATAAAATCAAAGTTTGTGGCTATAAAGAGAGAAACAAAAATAGTTCACGACTAGAGAAAGATAAAATCAAAGTTTATAGCTATAAAAAGAAATACAAAAATAGTTCATGGCTAGAAAAAGATAAAATCAAAGTTTGTGGCTATAAAGAGAGAAAAAAATAGTTTATGGCTAGAAAACAACAAAATCAAAGTGTTGGCTATAAAGAGAAAAGCAAAAATTGTTCATGGCTAGAAAAAGATAAAATTAAAATTTGTGGTTAGAAAGAGAAAAGTAAAAATAATTCATGGCTGTAAATAGCTAATATCTCACTATATTGGCGATGGTGCCTTTTCTGGTGGTTCTATTGGTGATAGCCATAGAGAATGTGGTGATTGACAATAGCTCTCTTGAAGGTGAGTGGAAATGAATTTCTTGGGATAATATTAATTTTAGAAATGGTTTAGTGGTTTTATTTTTTTTATTATTGTTGTGAGATGACTATAGCATTGTGTTATTAATATTTTTCTTCTACTGCGTGGGATCACTATTTTTTTCTTTAGTCTTGAGACAGCAACAAAGTTTGGGATCTCGCCACCATGATTTGCTCAAGGTAGATTGATCGGGATTTTTATAACAAAGTTTTAACCCAATACTTGCAAGTGCACAAGATTAAAGTAATATGAAAGTATTAGGGTATCGAACCACAGAGAAAGGCTTAACTACCTAAATTATTATCTTTCTAAATTAATTTTATAAAAAGAAGAATCAAATTAGCATGAACTATTCAATTCTAAAACCCACAATATACTTGCAAAAATCACATATCTCTCATACCCAAGACTACAAGAATTAAGCATGGATAAAAATATCAATTAACCCAAATAATTATTCTACAAGAACAATCACAAAGAATTAATTGCATCAAACCAAGAAATATCCCAAGATATGTAATAACATAAATAAAATAATAAATCTCCCAAAATAAAATAAATCAAAGTCACATGGCTAGGGTTTCATCAAGATTCTAAAAATAAATTTAGTTCATGGCTAAAGGGAAAGAAGGAACCAATTTCTTGGAGTAGATCATGGCTTTCTTTTAATTAGAAGCTTGGTGGAAAATTCTGCTATTGCTGGAATTTTTCTGCTATTGCTGAAAAATTCTGCTATTGCTGGAAATTACTTCAGCTGCTGGATTTCTGCTTCTTCTGGAATCTCTTGAATTTCTGCTGCAGAAATTTTTCTGCTCCTGCTGTCTTTTTTTTTCTGCTGCTGTTTTTTTCTCTGCTGCTGTATTTTCTCTGCCGCTGCTGGAATTTTCTGCTGCTGTTTTTTTTCTCTGCTGCTGGAAAATTCTGCTGTTGGAAAATTTTCTCTGCTGCTTGAAAATTCTGCTGTATTTTTTTTATAGACAAAAGAGAAGCAAAATCCTAATCTTAAATGATTCAAATACTAAAGTTCTAATCCTTAAAGGATTCTGCTAAAGTTTTAATCCTAATTCTTAAAGGATTCAAATCATCATGACTTCCCTTTACCAAATTTAATATGGAATTTTTATTTTCCATTCTTTTTTAAGAAATCTGCACAAAAATAAATAAAATAAATTAAATATAATAATTATGATAAATAAATAAAATATTTTCAAAGCCTAATAATTAAAACTTAAGGTGTTTATTTGTATTAAAAATCGATTCTATCAACTCCCCCACACCTAAGTTTTGCTAGTCCTCAAGCAAAAATAAAGAATAAAAAGAAAAACTAACTAGTCACTTTCGTAGGACTCACGATTGCACTTAGCATGTGCAACAAGCCCTTTAAACCCCTAAGTTACCCCTAATAGACGAGTATGGTCTCGTGAGGGTTTGCAAACGACGTACCCCCAAAGTCAAAATAAACAACAAACTTTAGAAAAGATATATAATAATCCCAATTAAGTACCCTCCATCAATATCTCAAACTTATCAAGACAAATACTCTTCCTCTTATTTTCAAACTCAAGTAAACAAACAAATATTCAATTATCTCCCATAACTAATGCAAAACTTGTGTAATGTGTGATCGTGGTCATCAGAGAGTATGAAATAAATACTAAATAAAATTTTCAAATTACATATAGAGAACAAATCTCAGCAAGAGTTCATTCCATAGGCTCACTCTTCGTACCTTCTCTCCACTAATCAAGGATTCTCAACTCAACTCAGATCAGGTAGGACTTTAAAGCTTGTAATGTAAGGTTAGGGCATTGGTTATCAAGCGAAGGTAAGGAATTCAAAATCAAAGAAAAGAGAGCTTACAAAGAAGATGGATACTTTAAAATTTCGACAAACTTTCTAACTTTGTTTTTGCTCCTTTTTTTTTTTCAGTAATACATTCACCAACTACCGTCTTCTTTTTCTTAGGATTTCATCATTTAAGACCATTCTTTTTTTCTTACATTCACAAATCCGGGCCTCTTGAATTTTTTTTTTATTTTTTTTTATGACTTGTAACAATCATGTATCGACTTTTTTTTTTCTTTTCTTTTTCTTCGCTCAATACAATTTTTTTTTTTTCAACACAACAAGTCATATATATATATTTTTTTTCTTCTCCCTTTTTTCAAAATAACTTCTTCTCTTTCCATAACATAAAAAACAATAACCCACCATTGAAGCACAAGTTAGAAGTTTACATTAAGCTCTCTACAAGATTAAGGGTTAGTATTTAAGTAGTTTAAAGAAGGAAAATAAGATTTAAGGCTCAAAAAGGGTACGAAGGTAAAAATTTATGAAATTTGGTAAGCTTGAAAGGCACAAACGATTCAAAGAAGGCCTATGACCGTCGTCTCTGAGTCAAATAAGGAAAACCTTTCTATTTCGCCTCAAGAGGTACTCAAGTAAGTTCTAGAATGTACGGAAGAGATTCATCAACTTTATGTAGCTCAAAAATAATGTAAAGGATTTATTAAATACTAACAATGACCCATGTGCTCAAGTGTAAGTCATGCAAAAGTTATAACAAATATAGAACATAAGTCCGTCACCCTAATTAAAAATAAGAAAATAAGTACTTTTCTCAACTTATTTAAGACATTTTTAAAGGAACTCAAAAAGAATTATTCTTTATGTGAAATCATATTTTTTGGTTTTTCTTTTTTTCAAAATAATGTAGAAAAATAAATTAAAAAAATAAAAAATATAAAAAAAAAATTGAACAAGAAATACGAGAAAAAAAAAACGAAAATACTAAAAAAATAGTAGATATCAGAATAAAAGCATCTTCTCCCCCACACCTAAACCTTACATTGTCCACAATGTAATAAAATAATGCCAATAGTAGAGAAGAGACAAAGAAAAGAGCAACACAACCTGGTAGAAGAAGCAATATTAATGCTTGTCTGCAGGAGCAGTAAACAATCTCTGTAATCTCCATGATAATGATAAGTTGTTTGATTGCCCTACAAAACAAACATTTCATACCTTTCTACCAATCAAGTGGAATAAAAAAATAAATAAATAAAATAAAAATAAAAAATATAAAAAATAAAATAAATAAAATAAAATTTGGGTTGCCTCCCAAAAGCGCTAATTTTAAAGTCTTCGACCGGGACTCCCTAATTCTTTCGCATTCAGCCCGGGATCTATTTCTCTCATATTAAGCTCATGATTCACAATCAAAGAAGAGTTTTCGGGTGGAGCAATGCGAGCAAGATTAGAATTAACATTTTCAGTACGAGATAAGGTTTTCTTTCTCAATAAAAGTATAATCTTTTGAACACATTAAAGGTAGAGTTTCTTCAATTAATTCATCATTTACATCTACCAAATAACAATCAGAATTATCTTCTATAGAAGGTTGTGAAGAAGTTTTAAAAATATTTAATCTAACCCTCATATTCATTACAGAGACATCCATAACTCCAGTTCTACAATTAATAGTGGCGTCGGCAGTAGCCAAGAAGGGACGACCTAGAATAATGGGGATATGATTTTGAGAAGATCTACCAGGTTCCATATCTAGGACTACAAAGTCTACAGGGAAGACACCTTTATCAATTTGAACTAGAACATCATCTATCCTCCCCCTAGGTACCTTGATTGATCTATCGGCTAATTGTAAGGTCATGTCAGTTGGTTGCAATTCTCCTAATCCTAACTCTTCATAAACAGAGTATGGAATCAAATTAATACTAAAACCTAAATCTAAGAGTGCCCTATCTATTTTATGATTACCAATAAGACATGAGATAGTAGGGACCCCAGGATCTTTATATTTAGGTGGAGTGTTGTATTGCAAAACAGAGCTCACTTGTTCAGTTAAGAAGATTTTCTTAGAAACATTGGTTTTAGATTTTCTTTTAAAAGTACACATGTCTTTAAGAAATTTTGCATAGGATGGGACTTGCTTAATAACCTCTAAAAGTGGAAGATTAATTTTAACTTGTTTGAGAGTTTCTAAAATATCTTCCCTTTTATTATCCTTTCTACGATGTGGGGGTGGCAATAAAGCTTCTGGATAAGGAACCTTAGGCTTGTACGAAGTCATGGGAGATGGTTCTGGAGTTTTATATTTAGAAGAGGAAGCTAGTTCCTTTTCTACATTCTTTTCAATTTTAGTCTCTATATCAATCTCCTCAGTTTCGTTTTCATTTAATTCCTTATCTTTAATTGGTTCCCCTACTTTATTATCTACCTTCTTCCCACTCCTAAGGGTAATTACAGCTTTAGCTTGCTCATGATAATTAGCTCTAGGATTCTCTATTGGATGACTAGGAAGCTTACCCTCATCTCTTCTACTTATTGTATTAGCTAGTTGCCCTATTTGAGTTTCTAACTTAGCAATAGATTGAGTGTGTGAATCTAGAATTTGTGTCATTGATTCTAAACCTTTCAAAGCAGATAAGACTTTTTCTTCAAACATAGAATTTCCACTTTGAGGAGGGTGAGGAGGTATATACCTTTGGGATTGAAAACCTGGGGGAGTAGTCATACCAGATTGTCTGTTTTGTTGATATTGTTGTTGGCCTAATTGAACTTCCCCTCCTTGTTGCCTCCAAGGGAAATTAGGATGATTTCTCCGACTGGATTGTACGTGTTTGAATATGGGTCATTACATGTCCCGTGAAATCCTTGGGCTGCATTGACTTGTTCCTGCACAAATTCTGGAAATAGTGAAGCACTAGGACAGTCATGGATAACATGAGAAGGACTAGAGCAAATTGCACAAACACCTTGAACATTAGGAGAATTAGTAGGCAATGTATTTAAAGCTAATAATTGATCGAACTTTTTGGATAAGGCATCAACTTTCAAAGAAAGATCAACATTTTGAGAAACTTCATACATTCCTCTATTCCCTATTTGCTTAGATGTGCCTACACGTGAGGAGGTGGCGTGTTGTTGTGAATTATCACTCAAATTTTCAAATAAATCCCATGCCTCATCTGCAGTTTTATGAAGAAAGGTACCACCACAAGAGGAATCAACCATTTGGCGATTTCTCTCATCTAGTCCTGAATAAAAACTTTGGATTTGCTGCCATTTAGGGACTTCATGGTGAGGGCAACTACGAAGAAGTTCTTTAAATCTCTCCCAACTCTCATGAAATTGTTCATTATTTTGTTGGGAAAAAGTAGTGATTTCTCTCCTTAACCTTGTAAGTTTACCCATAGGAAAATATTTTTTTAGAAATTCCCTGGACATCTCAGCCCAAGTACCTATTCTCTCACGTGTGTGCAACCAATGTTTAGCCTTATCCTTCAAAGAAAAAGGAAAAAGGCGTAATCTAATAGCATCGTCACTTACATTAGGCAGTTTAAAAATAGAGCAAATTTCTAAAAACTCATCAATATGCTTATAAGGATTTTCAGAATCAAGGCCATAAAAGGATGGTAGCATTTGAATAGTAGAAGCTTTGATTTCAAAGTGATTAGCCTCAATTTCAGGTATTCTATTACCTATTGGTGAGTTATATGTGTTGGGAGTAAAATACTCCCTTAATGCTCGCGGATGTTCAGCCATTTTAATGTCAAAAGTGTTAGTGATTTTTCCTTGTGCTCTAAGTGCCTTAAGTGTACGCTCTATCTCAGGATCAAATTCTTTTAAATCAACAGAGAGCGAACGACGACCATGCATTAATAAACAAATTCAAAAAAATAAAAAAAAAATTACCACAAATAATAATGATGAATAAACTATCAAATAATGAAATAAAAAATACTAATAAATAAAAAAGAACGTTGAAGACCAAAAAAAAAAAAAATTTATTTTTTTTTCAAGAATAAAAATAGAATAAAAAAATACTAACAAATTTAGGAGGCAATAACAAAAGCAATTAATTTAACCTGTCCCCGGCAACGGCGCCAAAAACTTGATCGGGATTTTTATAACAAAATTTTAACCCAATACTTGCAAGTGCACAAGATCAAAGTAATATGAAAGTATTAGGGTATCGAACCACAGAGAAATGCTTAACTACCTAAATTATTATCTTCCTAAATTAATTTTATAAAAAGAAGAATCAAATTTTGTTATCTAAGAATTATTACTAAAATAATTAAAACTAATGAATAAAATAATTAAATTAAAGATAAAGGGAGATTAACCAAAGAAGATGATTTAGAACCTTGAATCCACCACTAACCTATATAACAATAATTTAATTCTATTTAGGAGAAAAGATTAAACATTTATGTGGTGATCTAGGCTACAAGCTTCGATTCACTAAAGAAATATATTGTGTTTAAATGCATGACATAATCCATCTAACCATTAGCATGACTTATTCATTCCTATGACATAAATCATCTAAAATTAGCATGAACTATTCAATTCTAAAACCCACAATATACTTGCAAAAATCACATATCTCTCATACCCAAGACTACAAGAATTAAGCATGTATAAAAATATCAATTAACCCAAATAATTATTCTACAAGAACAATCACAAAGAATTAATTGCATCAAACCAAGAAATATCCCAAGATATGTAATAACATAAATAAAATAATAAATCTCTCAAAATAAAATAAATCAAAGTCATATGGCTAGGGTTTCATCAAGATTCTAAAAATAAATTTAGTTCATGGCTAAAGGGAAAGAAGGAACCAATTTCTTGGAGTAGATCATGGCTTTCTTTTAATTAGAAGCTTGGTGGAAAATTCTGCTATTGCTGAAAAATTCTGCTATTGCTGGAAATTACTTCAGCTGCTGGATTTCTGCTTCTTCTGGAATCTCTTGAATTTCTGCCGCAGAAATTTTTCTGCTCCTGCTGTCTTTTTTTTTCTGCTGCTGTTTTTTTCTCTGCTGCTGTATTTTCTCTGCAGCTGCTGGAATTTTCTGCTGCTGTTTTTTTTCTCTGCTGCTGGAAAATTCTGCTGTTGGAAAATTTTCTATGCTGCTGGAAAATTCTGCTGTATTTTTTTTAATAGACAAAAGAGAAGCAAAATCCTAATCTTAAAGGATTCAAATACTAAAGTTCTAATCCTTAAAGGATTCTGCTAAAGTTTTAATCCTAATTCTTAAAGGATTCAAATACTGCAGCTTCCCTTTACCAAATTTAATATGGAATTTTTATTTTTCCATTCTTTTTTAAGAAATCTGCACAAAAATAAATAAAATAAATTAAATATAATAATTATGATAAATAAATAAAATATTTTCAAAGGCTAATAATTAAAACTTAAGGTGTTTATTTGTATTAAAAATCGATTCTATCATAGATCATTGTTTATGTTCTTGAAGGAAGGAAAAGCTCTTGATGGTGCAAAGAGAGATTCTGCAGTAAATAAAAGTGCCAAGAGAAGAAAAATAAATGTCATGAAAACTTAGGAACGACAACCATTTGGTCGGCCTTATCGATGATAGAGCTGTTTATAAGGTTGTCTTTCTAGTAATTTTTTAGACTAGAAGAGCAAAATGTGCTTCAAAGTGAAAAAGAAGCTCTCATCAGAAGAATTGAAGATCAAGAAGAGAAAGAAGGAGAAAGAAAAAGAAAAAGAGAGGAAGGAAGAGGAGAAGAAGGACCCAAAAAAAAAAAAAAAAAGGAGAAAAGGAAAAAAAATAAGCTAAGAGAAAGGAAAAGAAGGAGAATAAGAAGAGAGAAGAAAAGGAAAAAGTGAAGAAGAAACATCAAGAAGTAAAGAGAAGGGAGAAAGAAAATAAGTCAAAGAACTATATGATGTATCATCCATGCTTTTGCATTCATTTTCAAGTTTTCTTCATGTTTAGAATAGGAAAGAACTGAAAAATACATTGTAGAAATTTTTCTCAGTTCTAGCGCTACTTTCTCATTTACAAGAAATGAATATCTATGATTGTGTTAATATTGAACAAAAATAAAGAATCAAAATGAAACTTCTTTACTATGTTAACACAATTGAATATGTTTCTATCATATTAATACATGACAAAGAAAATATATATAGCTATTAGCCCCCGATATACTACTACACAGAATGAAAAAGATTACATCCTGTATTACTCTCAGAATACTACTAGACTAGGATATGCACTTATAGGGTACCAACAAAACTTTTAGCTTGAAATAGGAAAATTATCATTAGGTTCCAGGATTCACAAGGCAAAGAATTGAGATTGCTTTTGTATGCATGTTTGCTGATTGGTGGCTGAGTTGAGTACCACTTGTAATTCACCAACTAATCATGCTCTATTGAATTGCTTTACTTGCAAACAGAATTCCATAATATAGAAATATAAGAAAATTATTAAGTAAAACTCACAAAACATAAAGAGGATAGAATAAACTGTCTTGCAAAATGATTTACCTTCTGCAGAAGCACAAGAAGGGCCTGGGGAAGAGCTTGTAGATCTAACAATGAATTTTCTGTCTTTGATAATTGAAGTAACACCTTTTGCCATGCGCAACTCCTGTAACCTTTCTTTATAAGTTTTGGGATCAGCCTTCCATGAGAAGAATGTATCATCTTTCGATGCTTCTTCATCAAATCCATCGCTGATTTGTATGTGAGCTGGTCACCTGCACATCTCTAATGGTTCTGATCACTGTATCCTCAACCATCTTCAACTCAATCTTTTATAGAAGAACAAACGTGAGATTATCCAGCCTACAACTTTTTTTACCACTCCTTTAGCAGCCATTCTGAATAAAGTATCATGCAACTTCACAAACTCTATAGTAATTTGAGTGAATACTGGCAAAAACTATTTTTTCTCGATATTTTTTCTATTGTTGGAGAGCCTCAGTAGTGGTCCTAACCTCTGTACTCTTGGCTTCTTGAAGCTTTTTCTTAAAACTGCTCAACTATTGGTCAAGCCTACCCTTGGATTCGAGTAATTCTTTTTTCTCTGGAACTTAATCTCAATTAGGCCTTTCAGCTCAAGGACACTTCTCGATTCAACACATATTTCAATATCGTCTAGATTGATCACACCATCCACAATCACCCATGCACCTTCCCAGAGCTCACCCATCATTGGTATATACACAAAACAAGTTGTTTGTAGGTCCTAAGGTTCTCAACAATGTTAGATCCAACCTGGAGAATGTCTTCAAATAGGTCCCTCTGTCCATTTGAAAAGCCTCTCCAATTGGCAAGAATAAATAGTGGCAGCTCTGCTATGTTGAAATCCATTAATGCCTGAGCTATTTTAGTGGCAGAATTATGAAATCAGCCGGATGTGCTTGACGGTCCCCCATAATAAGCTCACTTGGGGACTTCTTACTCCAGCTGTTCCAAAAGTCTCCACTAGTTGAAACCCCACCTACTGTTTGCACTCTCCTCGGATCTCAAGTTACCTCTCTGAGAAAAAAGAAAGTCCTTTTTTTGTAGCTATTCTTGCTTTTCTGGATAACAGGATCATACTCGCCCGTAAGGGCGTACCCACCCGAAAATGGAAGTACCTTATTACACCTCATCGAGGATTATTGGCCTTACACTTTGACGGTTATCCTTTCCTGGATAAGGAAAGACTAGGGTGCTGCTAATAGATAGGGCACAGACCAAGGCCATTGTACTCAAATTCTAGGGACCAGCAAAAAACAGGGTACTCAAGAAAAAGGACGGTAAAGAGGGTTGACCTGCTTGTGGAACAACCCTTTCATGGGAATCAAGCTGCTGAGTGTGGAGGATCAATGGAGATGACTAGCATCATAGTTTGAGTAAAAAAAAACACAATGACCTTTTCGCCTAACAGTTTAGTTCAGTTCAGTTCTTGAAAAGTCAGTACCAAAAACCATGAAAGTTATTTGAACACCACGATTCTTCTCCAGACCTCTTTTCTTTTCTCCTCCCTACTACACACCATTCTTTCCCCATCACTTCTCGTCATCAATTGAAATGGAAACTGGAGATTCTTCAAATGTTGCTTCTTATAATTCTTCTTCCGTTTCTTTAACCCAGGAAGAAATCACACAAATCAATCTCCTACTCTCGTGCCTTTGTTCTAAAAATCACCTCAAAGAAGCCACAAATTTAATAACCACATTTCTTCAAAAAAACTCATCTTTAAGTTCTAGTCCGTATAATTTAAAAAAAAAAAAATCTAAACTTTTGTATTTCTTAAATTTATGATGTCCAAAATACGACAAATAAAAATGAAGGGAGTATTTTGGAGGAGGAAAAATGATCTATTTAGTTCTTAAAGTTTAGGTCTTGATATAATATAGCCCTCAAATTTATTTTCCATCGTTATGTCCCTAAACAATTTACAACAGTTCAGTAAGAACTTTTTGCCGTCAAACACTTAAATTTTATCCCCCAAAAAAAACACGAGCTAGTCATGTGTAGTAGAAGGATAAATAGGTACCATAAGTCATTTTATTTAAAAAAACATACTTAAGGAGGATTTTTAGAGGGGGAACAACTTTTCATTCCCTCAAATCAAGCTTGAGGTTATTTTGTTTAGAGAGATGACATAATGTTTATTTTAACCTTTAAGTTATGATGCACTAAAACCAACCTAGCAAGTGTACTAGTTTAATAGCATTAGTCCTGGTTTAGTGTACTAGTCGTGTATATGAAAGTCAATCCTACTAGGACTTGCATTCAATTACCACTAATGCTATTCTATCTAATCCAAACCGATAAAACTTTAGTGTTATGATTACTCAAAACAAAAAATTTCTGAATTAACAATTAATGTGTGAAACTTAACCAAGACTAATGCTTTGACTAGTGTTCTACCAATACAATGATGCATCTTTTCTCACTAAACTGATTTTTATCCTCCCGATTAACGACGAAATTCCTTTAATTAGAAATAAGCCCAATCTCTCGGCACAAAGACCCTATCTTTAATTAATAACCTATGATATCTCTATGTAGACTAGCTAACTAAAAACGCATGACACTGTGGAATTTCGAGTTTTCATAATTTTCCTAAATTGATTACTCACATGAATTGTACCTAGAAATTGATATAGTTTCTTGCCAATTTTACTAGATGTTCTTATTACTTAGTTCCTACTCAATTTATCTTCGCTAGGTCTCAAAACCAAGAATTAAATCATGCGGGAGATAACTAGTCAATCACAAGCATTAAGTCAAGTAATAAGGATTAATCGTAAGAAATATCGATAAAGCGAGAAAATTCGCACAATCACATCAAATAAAAACATATTGTCTTTTGCATTAGTGATATGAAATTTGATGTTCAAGGATCAAAATCTTCAATTAATCTTCCCAAGGACCTTTGCCTTCAATAAGGCTTGAAAATTTATCATCCTCAAGCAACCTCTAGCCAATCTAAAGACCTCTTGAATCCATGATGAATAATCTTTCCTCCATAAGCCAATTCAACAATTGGATTGTTTACCCATCTCCTAATTATATTATTATGAAGAAGACCTAGTTCTATGATAATTACAAGGATGTAAATATCAAAGAGTAGGAATTGTGATCAATTGTTGAGACCCTTGGATCTTCCCAATCCAAGTGTTTCAAGTAAAATGAACCTAAGGGAGATCAAACCTTAGAAGAAGTAAGGAAAAATCTTGAAGGACTCAAGAACCCTAATTCAAACACTCTCAATTTCATATATAATCCAACTTATACAAATGAGCTTAGTAAGGAGCATTTATAGTGTGTAGAGCTAAACCTACTTTGAACTTGGTCTTAGGTCTCTAAAAGACCATTAAGGACCTTAATTAAAAATTGGAAATATGTTTACACTTAAAACTATTCAAAACATCGCATTTGCAAATCAGGACCCTACCGAAGACGATAGGGTGGACCTACTATTAGCGGTAGGTTATTCGATCACTTATGACTTTTAGGCAGAAGCTAACCGGGGACAGTAGATATAGCTCCTACCTCCTGCAGTAGGCTTTGTTTCTAGCTCAATATCAAACTTTGCACCTCTATTTTGCTCCATTGGTTGCTACTTGCTTAAAGTGTGAATCATGAGCAACTTGTAAGGTTTACAACCTTCTTCAAAGTCTTCAATCTTGAACTTTAATCTTTCCTTCATGGATTCTTCAATAAATGCCATCATTCCTCTTGCCATTGGAACCTCATGTTCTTTGATCTTCCTTACCCTTGCTCATGTGATTAGTCCTTCAATTAACTCTTTAGCCTTTTGCTCTCGGTTCACATCATCTACCCCTCCTTTGAAAAGATTCGTCATCGAATCTTCACCTACAGCAAACAAAGATAAATTAGAAATATTGAAAGTAACACTAACATTATAATCACCTGGAAGATCAATTTTATAAGCATTGTCATTAATGCGCTCAAGAACTTAAAAAGGACCATCGTTACAGGCATCTAACTTTTTTTTCCTTTGAGAAGGAAAAAGCTCTTTTCGAAGATGAACCTACACCCAATCACTGGGTTCAAAGACCACACGTTTTCTTCCTACTTTTCTCTTTGATTACAAGCTTCTTCTTATTAGCTTCAATGGCATCATGGACTTTGGAGTGAATAGCTTGAACAAACTCCGCCTTTTTCTTTCCATCTAAGCTCAAAGTATGATTTATAGGTAAATGCACCAAATCAAATGAAGTTAGAGGATTAAACCCATAAACAACCTCAAAAGGAGAGTAAGAAGTAGTAGAGTGATGAGCTCTATTATAAGCAACTTCAGTAAGTGGCAAACATTCTTCCCATTGGCACGAATTCTTCTTAAGAATGGCCCTACGAAGTTGTCCAATGGTTCTATTAACCACCTTCGTTTGTCCATCAGTTTGTGGATGGTAAGTCGTAGAATACAACAAGTTATTTCCAAGTTTCCTCCACAAAACACGCAAAAAATGACTAAAAAAAACGTGGTGTCACTATTCGAAACAATAGTTTTAGGTATACCATATAATCGCACAGCCCAAGAAAAGAAGAGATCTACGACATGACTAGCATCATCAGTTTTCTTGCAAGCTATAAGGTGACCCATTTTAGAAAACCTATCTACTACCACAACTATGGAATCCATACCTTTAGGAGTCTAGGAAAACCAAGAATAAAATCCATAAATATATAAACCCAAGGTTCCTTAGGCTCCATCAAAGGAGTATAAAGACCATGTGGCAAAGATGTAGACTTAGCTCTTTTACATTCTAAGCAATTACCAATGAATTTTTAAACATCTTTTCTGATATGATGCCAAAAGAAATGCTCATGCAATATGTCATATGTTTTAGAAATGCCAAAATGACCTATTAAACCACCACAATAAGCTTCTTTTACCAACAACAATCTAGTAGAAAAAGGAGTGCACAATCTAACCTAATGATAAAGAAAAGCATCATGTATGAAATACTTGTCATTAGGTAAAATCAAACAATCATCAAATATGTCCTTGAAATCATGGTCACTGGCATACAATTCCTTAAGTATTTCAAAGCCACGTAATTGAGCTTGGAAAGTAAAGAGAAAGTGTACTTCCCAAACAAAGCATCGGGGACAATGTTTTCTTTACCTTTCTTAGGACATATAATGTATGGAAATGTTTCAATGAACTCCATCCAACGTGCATGCTTCCTATTAAGCTTTTGTTGTCCCTTGAGATACTTCAAGGACTCATAATCGGTATGAATAACAAACTCCTTGGGCCACAAATAGTGTTGCCAATGCTTCAATGTCCTTACTAGTGTATACAACTCCTTGTCATATGTAGCATAGTTTAAGGCCACACCGGTCAACTTTTCACAAAAATATGACAAAGGTCGTTTGTCTTGCATCAAGACTCCACCGATTCCAACTGCCGAAGCATCACACTCAATCTCAAATTTCTTTTCAAAGTTAGGTAGCGCAAGTAGATGTGCACTACCCAAACTTTTCTCCAACAACTTGAATTCCATTTCTTGCTTATCATCCCACTCGAAGCTATTCAACTTTTTTATTACCTCAATCAAAGGACTAGAAATGATGCTAAAATCCTTGATGAATCTTCTATAGAAGCTTGCTAAACTATGAAAATTCTAACTTCGGATGGACTCTTTAGAGTATGCCATTCCTTGATAGCTTTCACCTTGTCTTCATCAACTTGTAGTCCTTGAGAATTCACCACATAACCTAGAAAAGTCACTTTTTCCAAACAAAACTCACATTTTCCAAGGTTAGCATAGAGTTTCTCACTTCTCAAGACCAACAAAACTTGTTAGAAATGATGCGAATGATCTTCATAAGTTTTTCTATAAATCAAGATATCACAAAAAAGACTACAACAAATTTTCCAATGACATCTCTCAAAACATGATGCATGAGTCTCATGAATGTACTAGGTTCATTAGTTAAACCAAAAGGCATGACTAACCATTCATATAGACCAAAATTAGTTTTTAAAGTCATTTTCCACTCATCCCCTTCCCTCGAATTTGATGGTAACCCGATTTTAAATCTATCTTTGAAAATATTTGGGAACCATGCAACTCATCAAGAAAATCATCTAATTTAGGAATGGGATACCTATACTTGATGGTAATATTGTTAATGAATCTACAATCTACACACATGTGCTATGTACCATCTTTCTAGTTAGGAACTAACAAAATGGGAACGACAAGGGCTCAAGCTTTCTCTTACATAACCTTTGGAGAGCAACTCTTCAACTTGTCTTCTTAATAACTCCTTGGTCTCTTCAGGTGGACTCCTATATGCTGACCTATTTAGAAGCACCTCACCGGGTACCAAATCAATTTAATGTTCAATTCTTCTCAAAGGAAACAGTATACTGGGCATCTCTTCGGGAAGACATCCTTGAACTCTTCATTGAACTCTTCACTATAGTACTATACAAAAAAGAGGAATGCTCATTAGTAGAAACATATGTATTCTTGCAATATAAAAGTAAGACCAATTCTTCTTTCTCAATGGCCTCTATCATCTCACTCTCTTTTGCATAGAAACATCTCTTTTCTTTTATAGCACTCTCATTCTTTTGATCAATCATCCTCGCTATCATTCAACCAATGCAACTTGTAAGGATTTAGATGTTTGACGGTAGGCAAATTAAATTTCTCCACAAGATAAAGACTAGCTACATTAGAGCAACTAGTATTATCAATTATAAGGTTAACAGGTCTGCCCTCCACCTTACATTTGGTATGGAAGATATTCTGTATTTGAATGCTTGAATCCTCATCAATGACCTGTGTGGTCAAAGCGTTCGAAGCATCTTCTTCAGCATCTATAGTGGTGTTACCTAGGACTTCATTATCTTGACTATCCTTTTCATAAAAAATATCTTCAAGACAATCCTCTTCATCCTTTTCAATCCATCAATTTAAGTATTCATGAAAGATCAAAGTCCTCTTGGTAGGACAATTAGTAGCTATATGTCCCACACTATTACACTTAAATCATCTAGTTAGATTACTGATCAATTTCCCTTTCTCTTCAACCTTAGGTTTAGAATTATCCTTAAAAGGCACCTTAGGTGTGTAATTCTTCTTTGGCCACCCTTTGTAAATAGATACTTGAGGTTCAGTAGCAACGCTTCTTGAAGAAGAGAGAGAGCTTTTCATGAATCCACTCATTTTCTTTTGACTTATCTTAACACTAGATGGCACATCTCTTCATAAGTAGAAAAAGGGTAGAACTTAATTTGATTAGCTATATGCATATTGAGTCCACTTAGAAATCTAGCCATAGATGCATCTTTGTCTTTTTCCTTGCTCAATCTCAAAAGGTATAACTTCAACTCTTGTCTATATTCTTCAACACTCTTGGTTCCTTGCTTGAAAGTCTTCAACTTGTAATGAATTTCCCTATGGAAATGCTCTGAAATAAAACCATTTTCTTATAAGTATCTTCAATTTGATCCATGCTTAACCATAAGAGCTCCAATTCGAGCTCTATGAAATGTAGTCTTATCCCACCAATGAAGTGCCTAACCCAAAAATTCAGCAATGGCCAATTTAACCTTGATGTGCTCACTATAATTTCTCACATTTAATAGGTTCTCCACTTTTCATTCTCAATCAAGAAACCATTTGGGTCACTATCACTATAGAAGTAAGGCACATTCCATTTGACTTTTTCTAAAGCTTTGTCTTTATGTTGACCACCATAATGATCACCAAAGTATTCTTGATCCCCATTTGGATATCTATCTTCTTCAATACCAAGGTTATCTTCATGCCATGCTTCATCCCTTTGAAATTCCTCATGAGATCTTTGATATCCTCTTCCACCTAGTCTCCACGTATACCACCTCTAGGAGTGGTGTGTCTACCACCATCATAGAATTGGTGAGTGATTTGAAACGTTATCTCATATGGCTCATGAGGATTGTAGCTTTCATAACCCCTTTGAGTATGAGGAGTGACATGCCCTCTAATATTACTTCTATCTCTTTGCTCTATAGATAGATTGGTCATATCTTTTCTCATATCTCCTATTTCCTTTCTCATTTTGTTGAAGTTCTAGCATGATAACCTTCATTAGATCCAAATTGGAATGAGGACTTTCACTAGTTCTTTCATTGTGAGGGATAGGTAATTGAGCTTCCGTAGACATGATTAAAACCTGCAGTGCATCGAATGCCTAGTAGCGTACAAAGTCATTCCTAAGTACATAAATCCATACCTCAACCAAAAGTAATAGAGGATTTAGAAAAGTTAGCTTGTTACTTGAAAATCCTTCATACTTCTACAGCATGGGATCCGTGTTCGAAGCCTGGAGAAAAGAAAGACTGTCGTTCGCAAACAACAAATGTGTTAGCATTGGAGCACGTTTCTCCATTGTAATGCCGTGCCAGGAACCTGAGCGGGCCTGAGCCCTGATAAGACCCAATAGACCTTCACTGCAGAGGAGAAACAAGAAAAGAGAAAGAGGGTCCCTTTGTCGAATACCCTGATGCGGAACAAACCCGAGTGAGAGAACCGTTCAGCAGGATTTAAAATCGAACAGACTCAATACAATGAAATATAAGGGTACTAAAAAAGAGAGGGAACTGTAATCACCATTGCACGCAGAAAATCCCATTCAACACAATCATAGGCAGTGCTTATATCCAACTTCATCACCATCGGTTGCCAATGAGATCTACGACGCTGCTACAACCAATAAAATACCTTCAAGCCCAAAATTATATTATCAGAAATCAATCAATCTTTAAGGAATGCAGCTTGCTCATCTCTAATGACAGAATGCAAAACTTGCTTCAATGATTCTCTAGGACCTTGGAAAGAATCTTGTAAATGATATTGCACAGACTAATAGGATGATAGTCAACAGGAGAAGAAGGATGCAGCTCTTTAGGGATAAGGGTAAGAAAGGTCTGATTGAATGCTCAATGGAAACAATATGTTTCATACATGACCGAATAAAGGAAGAGATAAAAGGACCATCCTGGGGCAAAAATTTCTGGTAGAACTGAGTCGAAAAGCCATCTGGGCCTAGAGCCTAAGTAGGATGCATAGCCATAAGTGCCGCCTCGATTTCCTCGTCCTGAATCGGTCAAACCAACATTCCTTGTTGAGATTTAGACAAACATCCCAGCTCCAGTTCGGATAGGTCAAGATCTCTGCTAGCATGACCAGTCTACAAAAACAATGCCTCGAAATGGGAAATCAAGCAGTGTTCCATATTTGGACAGTCCAAAACCACAATCCAATAGGGTTTAGTGAGACTAGAAATGATATTTCATTTTTGACTTTGGGTGGCATGATGATGATAATATGCGCGATTTAAATCCTCAAAAGAGAGCCAAGAAGAGCGAGATTGAGCGTGCTAATACTGCTCTTGCTTATAGTATAATTTGTCTGGGTGGTGACGAGTCTATTGAAGGCCTCAACTAGCGTCCTTCGATGAGTAGGACTTCTTAAGTACCTTTCTACCTATTGAATTTGCTACAAAAGCTTTTACTTGCGGGACCCTGACCACTGCTGCAACATCACCCGTAATGAGGACAATTGGCCCAGCAAGTTAACAAAGTTTGAAGACGAATTGACCTCAGTCCAAATGTCCTGAATGAAATGTCGACAGTCCATATCCCCTGCCCAAAAAGATTCACACCGAAAGGGAATATGCCATTGAAGAACATGATACTGGAGGAACCCAAACAATATTAAGGGGGAATATAATTTGAAGAAGTAGAAGCCACATGCCATACCTATGCCCGAGGAAACAGCTGTGTCAAATCAGCATTCCAAAAAGCTTGGTCGAACCTCTCCATAACACACTATACTCCAGTTCGACTATAAGTCCAAGTATAGGGTGACCCCTTGAAGCCCATATCGTGAAGACCCACATCCTGTAATGCCTGCTGAAACGCTTCCATTTGGGGCATCGATCTTCCCCGCCTTCCTTTTCCCATGCGTACAAAAGCTCAGTAAAATCTTCCATACACAACCATGGCTGGTTCCAATGCCATCCAGTCTGGCGCATAAGCTCCTAAGATTGTGAACGAAAGCTAGTAACAGGATTACCATAAAAGCCGTAAAAGTAGTAAGAACACTAGAAATCATTCACTGTACAAAACATATCCACATGACCCGTGGAATGCAACAAAATCTGCATATCCATAGACTCCTTCCAAAAAAAAGCTAAACCACCCCTACTTCCTATCGCATCAATGGCAAAAGCATGCGAAAAACCTAGTTGAGCCTGGATCCTATGTATTTGTTCTGCAGGCAACTTTGATTCACATAAAAACACGATGCAGGGGTTATGTTGGTGAATAAGGCGCCGCAATTCATCAACTGCCAAAGGTAACCCTAGCCCACGGTAGTTCCAACACAGTGCACTCATGGAGAGTGGCAATACCTTTTATAAAATTTCTATTAATACCTTTGTAGTGTATATTTTTTAAAGATTGACAATTTAAATTAAAAATTTTGGTTATTTAAGAAAATTAGCATGGTTATTTTAAATTTAAGTTAATGAAAAAATAAAATATTCGGAAGTAAAATACTAAAATAATAGGCGAAAATTTAATTTTTTTACAGTAATACTATTAATTTAAAATTTCCTTGTTTTTCACCTTATAGTCGAGTTCTTTCAAGTTAAATAATCAATCTTGAAAGAATATAAACTAAAAAGATATTGTTACAAACTTTATGTAAGTATTTTGTAATAATATTTTTTTAAGTCTATATTCTTTAAAAAGATCATTCAATTGAAAACAAAAGTATTTTATTTTATAAAAATAAATAGACTGTTAGAATTTATAACTAATTTAGTATGATAAATTAATAGTATTTACCGTAAAGGAAAAGAATAGATTTTAATCTATTATATTAGTAATAGTATTTACTTTCAAAAAGACTTAATAGTATTTACAATTGACATTTTATTTCTTCGTTGAATTAAATTTAAAACCACCTTACTAATTTTCTGGAAAGGATCAAGTTTTTTAAGTTAAATAATCAATCTTTAAAGAATATAGACTAAAAAGATATTATTACAAATTTTAGGGAAGTATTTTGTATTAAATTATAACAATAAATTAGGTTATGGACTAAAATAATTTTTATCGAACTTGATGAGATAATTTTACAACGAACCATAACTTACATGAAAGGATATTCTAGACATTTTATATATTTTGGGGGGTAACCTACATATTTTTCAATTTTTAGGGTAAAGACATTTAAGCCTCCACTTAATGGGATACTTTACAATTAACCCTAAAATATTTTATTAAATTGAAAGAATAACCTTGTACTCTTTTTTCTTAAAAAACTCTTGTACTTTTTCTTTTTTTTTTTTTTTACTTATCTAATTATATGGATATGGAATACGGTTATTCATGTTATAAGCATAAATAATATATTTTATATAATTTAAATAATTAATTATTTTTACACGAAGTATTAAAGAATATGATTATATCATTATTTGATTCTGTAAACATTGATATTATAATGACATATTTTATTGTTTCTTAAAGCATGACGTTGTTTTATGTATTTAGTGATTTTATGATCATTCATACGAATTTTAGTTATATTAGCTATTTAGTTTAGTCATTTTATGATGAATATATTATACTTTAGCATATGTAATAGCTCAAATACATTAAACTGCCAATGTTCTTGTTAATTATTATAGTCGACTATAGTTATTTCTATAATTCGTAATTTGATTAGTTAGGTTTCCTTCTCTAATATTACTGAGTAAAATCATTACATTTTTGTATTTTTTAAATTTTTTTACAATTCACCCCTGCTAAACATTCTAAAACATTATAGTAGTAGTAATTTAACCCTTCACTAGTGGATCAAGTATGCACTTATAAAAGATCAAGGAATAAATTTGAGGCATTTGAAACCATATACTTAAGGAATTGAGAGGCCATAAAACAAAAAGAAAGAGAATTGAACAACATTTCGATTAGGGTTAAAAATGAAAAAACAATTATGCTTTTTTACTTTGGACTATAGTGTTCTCATTTTTCCATAATAATATTCTTCTCACAAAAAAAAAAAAAAAAAAAACCTAACATTTTTCAAACTAAAATATAACCTAATTAATAAATTTTCAAGATTATGATCATTAATAATAACTCTAATAGATTGTGGGAGTTTCGACATAATTCCACCCTTAAGCTCTACTAAGATTGAAGTTTAATTTAAGGTTTTTCTCAAAAATTTTATTTGAACCCCACATATTTTTTCATAATTAATTTAATTTTTCATGAATTTAAATAAAAAACAAAAAAAACTCAAACTAATATCCAAGTTGAGTCTTAATTACAAGAAAAGGGTCGATTCTTGCAAGAGTACGAAAGTTAAATAATACTACCACATATGCTGGGGGTCTCTTTCCCACTCATTGTAATTGTACATTATCAATTTTAATAAACATACCCCTTTAAGAGGAAAAAACTCTTCCTTTAAAAAAAAAAAAAAAAGGAAAAAATTCTATTAGTCACCTAATTTTGGTTTTAAAAAAAACATAGTCTTACTAAAACAAGAAAAAAAACTGTCCAAACTTTGTCTTTTATTTTATTTTGTCTTCTATTTTATTTGATGAACAGTCCAAACTTTGTTAATGTGCTAAACATTTTGGAATATATGTGCACCATAGCAATGTTAACATTTCATTTTTATAAAGAGCACATGTACCATTACAAAATGAGAAATTAATTATTTATAGTTATAAATTATTTTTACGGTTTTTTTTTATAATCATGATATTAGATTTTTTTTAATTATGAATTATTTTTATTTTTCTCTTTATAGTCACAAACTACTATATCTTAAATGGATTTCATGAATAGGGCTTGATGTTATCTTTTTCTGATTACGAACTATTTTTATTTTTCTCTTTATAGGCATCAATTATATTTGACTAATCAGATATAATATTTATTAAAATAGTTCAAGGTTATAAAAAAATAAAATCGAAATTTTTAGCTATAAAAAGAAAAATAAAAATAGTTTGTCAATAAATAGCTAATATATCTAAAAAGTAGAAAAAAACTTATATTCACATATATATATATATAAAGTAAAACAAATAATTTGTCAATAAATAGCTAATATATCTAACAAATAGAAAAAACTTATATTCACACACACATATACATATATATATATATATTCTTAATATTCCTCTGGGTAAAATTTGGCGACATAGAAATAGTAAGAAGACATGTTTTAAAAATTTAATCTCCCTCCAATACATTTTTTAATTTGTTTTGAAACTCCCTCCAATTTTTGTTGAAATTTCCTCCAAATCTTAAGTCCTAAAAATTAGGCAACAATTAATCAATCTATATAAATAAATATTCTCCTACTTTCTCTACCTATCTCGGCACAAGAAGACCATCAATTAGTCTCTGGTCCAATCCTTCACCTATCAAACCAGGTCTTTTTTGCCTCCCCCATCCAAAAATACTAATATCCAAGGCGCCCATTCTTGGCATATAGCAAAAACCGTGAGCCCTATAAAGATCCATGTCTTCGGAACTAGGAGCTGAATTAGACAATTCTGCTTCCGGGTAAGCTCTCTCCTTTCTATAAAAAGGACCGACTTGGATTCCCACATAATTCTGATATTTTCCTATTTCACTCTCTTTTAATCAAACTGATAATTGTTTATTCCTTTCTTTTAATTAGTCAGTTTTAGTAGTCTCACTGAGTTGGTGAACTAAGTTGATGATTGATGAAATTTCAGGCCTAAGAGATTCAGATGATGGGTGTTGACGCTTCCTTCCTACTCCACATACATTCACTGTCCATTTTCTTTCTTCACCTATTCCTTGCGCATGTAATAATTTGTAAAGTCTCTTTCTTTGAAATCCTAGTACTAACTGCTGCTTACGGTTTTTAGTCATTGATTGCGTCCCATCTTTTGGAGACTATTCACAGATGTTGGGAAAATACTTTTTCACTACACTTTGAAATAACAAAATAATGATGGAATAATTACTTATCAAGATCAATGTCGACCTATATATCTTTTTAACCTATCTAAAAATATCATAAAAAGTACATTTTACTATACTTTGAATGATAAACATAGTAATAATTACTTATTCGGATTATTTACAAATGTAGGCATTTGTAAATAATTCGACTATTTATAAATGTTGAAAAAAGTATCTTTTACCACATTTTAAAATGATGTCATAAATGTCGAAATAAATACTTATTCCAAATATATGCAAATGTTGGTATACGTATCTTTTTTAGACTAATTATAAATGTCGACACAACTATTTTTTTGTTATATTTTGAAGTGACACAATAATTGTCGCAATAAAGATTATGACAACTATTTACACGTTGGCATATACATCATTTTGCAACTATTCATACACTTCGGGAAAATCACCTTTTTGCCCAATGCAAAATGACAAAATAACGTCAGAATAACTACCTTATTTTATGAGTACAAGCTGCTTTGCGACTATTTACAAATGTTGGGAAAAATTTATGCTTCAATACTTTAAAATGACTTAACAAACGCTGTAATAGATAGGTATCGAAGTTTATAACAACAGTTGCAAAAAATTATAGCGGCTATGATAAAGGCAACGTTTGTTTGTCGTTTGTGACAAACATTGTTATAGATCTATTTCGACTTTTTGACTTCTAGCGACAATTGGCAAAAAATCGCAATAGACTATTTTTGTTGTAGTGGTGAGTATTCTGAACAAAACACAAGTATCCAAAAGTTTGTGAATGATCATTGGTGGGAAGGTTTCCAGTTAATACTTCAAATGGTGTTCTACCCTATAAGACAACAATTGGTGTATGATTTATGAGATAGACAGCAGTAAAAACATAATCCCCTTGAAAATTTTCATGCAAGTGTGCTTGAAAACGTAAGTCTCGTCCAACATTTAAAAGATGCCTATTTTACGTTCTAATGTAGCATTTTGTTTGGGGTATCAACACGAGTGAGTTCATGCAAGATACCTAAGGATGAAAAAGTCTTGAGCTTCCCTTTGAACAAATTCCATACCATTATCACTTCTAATTCGATTAATTGTCTTGCCAAATTGAGTTTTAACCATGCTGATAAAAAGCTTAAGAAAATGAAGTGTTTGACCTTTATTTTTCATCAAATAAATCCACGTGCAACGAGAATAGTCATCAACAATTGACAAAAAATATCTTGCACTAATAAAGAAGTAACTATAAAGGTTCCCAATATCAATATATAAAAGTAGAAAACAAGCTGTCGTCTTAATAAAACTAGAATTAAAAGGTAAACGAGTTTGCTCTGCTAAAGGACATATAGTGCAGTCACATGGATTTTTAAAAGAGATTTTAGAATCTAATTTCACAAATTTCGAATTAAGAGACGCACTGGGATGTCCCATCCTCCAATTCCATAAGTCAGACTCTGGAACAGACTTGAATGTAGCTGCCATAGACAGATTGTGGCGGTTCAGAATTTGCTACTGTGTATAAAACCGTTATGTTCCTGCCCCATCCAATGACTTTCCCTGTCGATAGTTCCTGCAAACAACAGTAAGAAGGATCAAAATGAACGGAGAAGTGTAAATCCTTGTTACTTTTGAAATGGAAATTAAATTGAATTTGAATTGAGGAACATATAGAACATTATGCAATTGGAGTTTATTTGGAAGAGTCTTAGCTCCACTGCCACGAACCGAGGAAGAAGAAAGATTCGGTATTGTGATATTAGGCTGCCTTTGTGGATTATTTGATAAAACTTGAGAACAAGAGATATGCTGATTGCTCCCTGAATCAAATACCAAGGTGATTATATATGAATTTGAAAAAGAAGATAAAAACCTGAGAATTAAGTTTACCGTCGAAAGGAGTAGACGGGTTATTGGTTTTAGCATCAGGTAGCAGCGTTAGCTGCTGAATTTGAGTGGCAGTAAAAGGAGGAACCACATTTTGTTGCATCTAATCATTGACTGTAGAAGAAGCTGCTATGTCCTGAAAGTGTCTGCCACGACCGCCACGTCGACAGCCAGTACCACGCCGTCGTCTAATTGCTGCTTGCTTCTTATGCTAATAAGCCTCTTCATGCCCTCGTATACCACAAAAGTACACTGTAACTGCAGTTGTTGCAAACAATAGTGTGATATATGCCCACATTGATTACAATGATGGCAAACAATAGATGAATCTACACCAATTTCATTATTAATTGAAGGTGCGCTGAAAAATTCCTTGTCCATTGTTCACTCTAAAAGCAGAATTCTTTGAAATTGTTGGTAGAAAAGAAGATACCTGTCTTTGCCTTTCCTCTTGAGTAGCCATTGGATAAACTTCAGAGACAGGTGGTAAGGGTTTCATGAGAAGAATATTGCTGCAAAACTGAGCATATGATTCATTCAGATCCATAAAAAATTCCAGTAACCTATCTCTCTCAGAATCTTTCTCAATAAGGTCTCTAATACTATATATATACATCTTCTGCTTGACTGATACTGTCAGAGTTCATCCCATAATGCCTTCAAAGAAGTGTAATATGCTGCAATGGAAGTATTTTGCTGCCCAAATTTGTGAAGGCTCGTTTGATTTCATATATACGCGGAGCAGTAGTGGTTGTAAATCTCCCTTCAAGTTCATTCCATATCTCCGTCTCTGTCTCCACAAACATGAGACTCGATGCAATATCTGGAGCAACGTAATTAATTAGCCATGATTTTACTAGATTATTTTCCCTTCTCCACTGTGAAAAGAGAGAAGATTTCGTCTCTGGTGCGTCAATTGTTCCATCAACAAAGGAAAATTTATTTTTTGCATCTAACACCATTGTTACGACTTACTTGATAATTGTCACCGTTACTGGACACAATTGAGAGACTAGAGGGGCGTTTGCATCGTCTTTCGTATGAATATAATAAAGAGAAGAAGCAGTAATGAAGAAGCATCTTCTTTCGATCACAGTAGATGTCTCTGCGATTGTGGCCTTTGAACCAGCAATACTACCTTCAACTATCTTCTGACGATTGTCAATTGATCGGAGAAAGGAATTTAATACCATGTTACGAGAAAGAACAACTGAAAACTGAAATGTAAGTAAATTAAGTGCAAATATAGAGTATGTTGTTACAATCTAGTAAATAACCTCTAATAAGGAAATGACATATATACCCCTATAATTCTATATAAACCCAGTTTAGTATATACATATATATATATATATACAACAATACGAACTTATGAACAGGTTCGATAGTGTAGACTAAACACTATAAGGATTAGATTTTTTCCCAACTAAATCTAAATGGCTAAAGAGAAAATGATAACTTCAAATGAATGACTTTGCTATTGTAAGAAGATATAGCATTCATCGAAATCCTTGCATCGATTTCCGACCTTTCGAGGCAATTATTGAGGTGTGGAAATCATGAAACCCTCTTTTGTCATTCATTACAAATTACAAGACAATCTTTTTTTAGGTACCAAATATAACTTTCACAGTTAAAAATTATTTGGCAAAGAGTGCACATTAAATTTAAAAGATCTACTTGATACTTCATTATCGAAGTAGCAAAGTCATCCACATGAGCCCATTCTTTTAGCAATTATGTTTTTGCATAAAGAATAACCCAAACCCTCATTTGTACAAAGAAAACTTATAAATAGAAGAATATGCCTTAGTGTTTGAATGTTAGGGATCAAGTTGGTTCATATTCTTTAAGTAAATTATTTGGACCAATAGATTTACCTTTAAGAATTAAAGAAGATGAGTTGTGTTTGGGATGGAATTCAGATACTATCGTATAATTGGCATTTAGGACTATATATTCTAAGAAATATAGTTTCAGGTTCAAAATTTTAGAAAAAGAAAATTCAAGATTACTTTGAACAGCTAAATAAATAGATCTAGGATTCTTTTTTTACCCCAAATTACTCTATTTGAATTGATCGATTTAACCTAAACACTTTAGTCAATGAGATGCACATGGGAGTGAATGTCAGTTCCTCTGTGCAATTGATGGTTGAGATGATTTATTCTAAGAAAAATACTTCAAAGATTAAAATTACAGAAAAAAGGATTTGGGACTATCTTCGAATAGAATAAATAGATTTGGGACCTTTTTGGCTAATTACTCTAAAATTAACTTGCGTTCATCTTTCAATAGCAAGGAAAGGAAACTAGGCATGTTGAAGTTGAAAACTTAACTAAATCAATTGTTTTGCCTTTCTGTTTAGGTTTTGACTATCGATTTTGATTCTCATAAATTAAATTAGAACTGAGTACGAAATGAATCAAACTAAAAGTTGACTTTTTTTATTGACCAACAATCCAAATATAAAGTTTGTGGAGTTCTGTAATCAAGTACTTGTGTATAATTTATACCAAAAAGGAAATACTTTAAGGGACTGATATTAAATCTTTGTTGAACATTAATACGTCTTTTTAATAATAGAATAAAGATAACAAATATGAGTTGTTGGAATTATGAGGAAAAAGATCACATCTCAAAAAATCTATTTTCTTGAATTAGATTCTTCCACTAAACGTACATAATAAACTAAAGAGAAATTAGTTATTAAAAACCTTAAATTATTTTTACTGTTCTATTTATAGCCAAGAACTCTTATTTTATATTTTTTTAGGCACAGACTATTTTTGTAATAGTAAGTAGAACAATTTAATGAGTAGAATCCAGTGCATTTTATGCACATTTTTTTAATTTAACTTGAAGAATGTAGTTATTTTTTACTATTCAATTGGCAGCAAATGTAATCTATGTGCTAAAATGCTCTGAATTTCCTCGTAAAATAGTTCATGTCTATCAAAATATAAAATAAACGTTATTAATTATAAACAGAATGGGTAAAAAGAGTTTAAAGCTATAAATAACCAATTTCTCTAAACTAAGCAGACAGTTATTTATGAGTCCAAAAAACATTGGTCTACTTGGATTAGTTTTTTGTTTGAAAACACTGTGTGTGAGGTTGTGACCTAGAGTGAAAAAGGAATTTTTTATCTTAATTTCAACAATAATCTATATGATGTTCAATAAAGAAAAACAATAATTGCTGAATACTGATGGTTTTTGTTTTTTCAGTATATTTTGTCTGTTCACTATTCTAGGGATGCTGGAATACTCCTCTGCTTGCATACAAATTGTGGACTTCTTTATATTTTCACTCAAGCCGATGTTGAAATTGCATATCACTGTATGCTTTTCCATAATTTTGTTTTGCCTATTTGCTATTACTAGATAATGATAAATGAATCCTCTCTTAAAAATATTATTTTGTTGTTTGATATGTGGAAGATTCTGAACCTATCTGCATTACAATTCAGGCACAAAATGTTGTTTATACATTTGTCTACAACTCAGCTTTAACAAAAAGTTGCACATTGGAATTAACAGATGTATCATGTAGGTAATAAAAACAACGTTGTCATTCTAAATTGTGTACTATTTCAGTGCATAATGTCATTTTGATTAATCTCCGAATTGGGACTCCTGAAATTGGATTAAACTAATGTTCTCCACCAATTTCCTTTTTCTCCCAGTTGGACAGACAGGATCATGAAGAGATAGCAAGGTAATTTTAGATAAAGAACTGATAGTACAAATTCAAATTAGTCAATTCACTTTTAAGGCTTATGGAACCACTGAGTTCTTAAGTAATATGGTTGAAATTAGGGTATGTTAATGGAAGTTCTTTATTTGATGCCTTTGCTTTGATTTGTCAATCCTTATCGATCAAGAGCTTTCGTTCGTCTTAATTGATCATGAAATGCAGGTTCAAGAAGTTATGGCAAAAGTGGTAAAGACGTTCTTTATTGCATCTATGTTAATGTGGATAGCTCCGGTTGTAATTCTATATGGCTTCAACCGCAATCTATTTCCTGGTAAGCTAAGGTTTTTCCTTTTGCTAGCTATTTGCCATTTTTACTTGTATGTGTAGCTGTTTTGTGTTTATCACTAGTGTGATGGAGTTTTTTGCCCCTATTTACTTAAAAAAGTCACACTCGTTCAAATATAGTAATTCACTGCCAATTTAAAATATATATCAATCCAGAAATACTGTACTTATTAAAACCTTCATTTCAAAATTTTCATTTTATTAAAAAATTTAAAAGCTTTCACGTTAAATAAAGAGGAAATTGAAGACCGATTTGTGCTCAAACATTTTTGAACTATAGCTGCTCTATCAGCTCCAGTTAAGTGGCAGTATTTAACTTCTTAATTCGTGTTCCCTGAACAATGGTTGGTTCGTATACTAATAAATGTCAATATCTACCTTTTAATTTAAATAGTATTGAGTATACGATAAATTTCAAGAATTACCTTTGTCAGCCTAGTAATCGCGACATCTGATGGACATGCGATGGGAATAGAGCTAATTGTCTGAAATAATTAGGATTTCTTAGTAAAGTCAATTTTAAGTAAAAAAATATAACCTTTATGAAATTTAAAATACATAATGTATTAAATAAATTGCAAGACAATAACACCGTCATGGAATTCTTGGCACTAGTTGAATGTTCCTCTTTGATGCTAGCCTATGCCTTCCCACCCCAACCCTCTTCCTAAATTCTGCCATCTTTCCCGTTTTTTATACTTGAGACCTCTGGGCAACTTTAGTCAACTTCTTAGCTGATTCTATTAGTAATCTTGAACTATGTTGACGTCTAGAACCATCATCAACAACTTCTGCATCTGCTCCTCTCCAATTCTTTTTTTCCATAATTAGTGGAGTTGTTTCTTTTCCCTTCTTTTGCATTCCAAAAAACTCCTTCCAAAACTATCTCCTTCTTGAACATTGACGACATACTCCACGGTAAGGCATACTATGCCATTATTCCTTATATCTTCTGATAGAGAAACACCTACATTATTGTCCCCCATCAGGTAGCCAATATCCCCCGACGATCCAATTGCCTCACGACTTCTTACTGATGACTACCCACTTCACCTTTCACATCCTCATCCTCTATCTCAATCTAATCTGCTTTTGGTTTCGCGGCAACTTTATTCCCAAATGCTCTAACCTTCTAAACATTTCTCCCATTATCAATTCCCGTTTATCTTCAAACATTTTCCAATTTCAAGTAATTTCATTCTTAAACCTTTCATGACATCTCTATCATACAATAATCTATTAACTCCAGTCTCTTATGCATAGCTGCCAATGTAGGTTTCTTAGGACAATTCACAACTGATCTGCAATGACAAGCTTTTGAGGCTTCTTTCAAACTTCATTTTTGTTTTGTTTTGAGTGTTCTCTCTCTCTCTCTCTCTCTCTCTCTCTCTCTCTCTCTCTATATATATATATATATATATATATTGGATTGTTTTATGTATGCTCCTATGGCATATGTTCATACTCATAAAAACACACTATATTCGGTGATTCAAATATAACAATAATCTCATTAAATCACCTAAGGAAATTTCTCACTAATAATAATCTCTTATATTTATTTACTTTAATTATATCAATCAGAATCTTTAATATTCTCTCTCAGTTCCACTCTAAGAAAGAAAGTACCCGGGATAGTTTATAGCATTTTCTTTTATAATATATTTTCCCTTATGGTTTATCTTTCCTCCTTAGGATTTATTTTTTATTCGGTAGGTTTTATTTGACATATTGTATTAATAAAACCTACCAAATAAAAGATAAACCCTAAGGAAAAAATATATTATAAAAAGAAACGATAGTAGTAGAGAGAATTAAAATATCATTAAGGTGAATTGCCACAATTAAGGTGAATAAATATAAATGATTGCCACAATTAAGTTGAATAAATATAAATGGTTATTAATTAGTGTAAAATCTCATAGTTTATTTAATGAGACTGTTTTTATTATTTTTTACAAATATAGTGTGAGTTTATGCGTATTAACGTGTGCATATATAGAGGCACATGTTAGACAAACCCATATATTTACATATATGAATATATATGTATATATATCTCATTAAATCAAATATTGAAATTTTGTATTAATAATAATCACCTAGATTTATTTACCTTTATTGTATCAATCAGAATCTTTAATATTCTCTCTCACCCCAGCCCAAAAAAGAAAGCACCGGGGATTGTCTATAACATTTACTTTTATAAAATATTTTTCCTTTAGGATTTATCTTTCCTCCTTAGGTGTTTTTTTTTGTTCGGTATATTGTGTTAATAACACCTACCAAATAACACATAAACCCTAAGGAAAAATATATTATAAAAGAAATTATGAAAGACAATCCTAGATTCTTTCCTTTTTTGGGGGGGTGGGGGTGGAGGGGTGGGAAGGATGAGTGGGGAAGGGTAGGGGTAGAGTGATTATTAAGATTCTTTTAGGGATGATTAAGGTAAATAAATATAGATGATTATTTATTAGTAAAAACGCTTCATATTTATTTAATGTGATTTTTATTATATATTTTTTACCAAATACAGTGTGAGTTTATCGGTATTAACATGTGTCATAGGAACACACGTTAGACAAATCCTATATATGTATAGAGTTGTGATAGGTGCCTCTTTGTGAAGGTGATTAATTGCCTCAAATGAGGACATTTTTGTAAATTTAACAAAAATGGAGATGTAAATTTACATAATGGCCCTTTGTCTACTTTTACAATCTGAACTTGAAAATTTTTTAAAAGTAACTCTCCCTATAATCCTATATGTAAAAAAGAACTACTTTATGTCATTTCAAAAAACAACTTTATCATCTTCCATCAACTCTTCTCTCTCTTATTGTAAAAAAGTAAGAATGCTAAGCTAAATAAGTTAGTAGGTAGCTAGAACATTCACATACTTGTTAGTGCTGGCCAGCAAGCAAGTGCTGGTGCATTAGCCTTCTTTCTTTCTTTTTTTTTTAATTTTTAATCTTTTTTACCCAAGAAGGTGGCGACTGGCGAGCTGACCTGATGGTTTTTTAAAAAAAAAATAAACAACTTGGTGGTGAGCTGATGCTCCTTTTTTCTTCTTATCTTTTATTTTTTAAATTTTTTTACCAAACAAGGTGGTGACCGACGAGCTGACCTAATGCTTTTTCTAAAATTTTTTAATTTATTTTAACAAAACAATAGGTTGATCGTTTGGTGAGCAAATACGATGTTGTTTAGTCATTTTTAAACATTTTTAGCCATTCTTGCATCAATTTAAACTAAACAAAATGGCTTGTTTTACACCATTTTTAGCCATTTAGTTAAGACATAATAAATGTTATTTTTAAATTTAAATTTATTAATTTTTTTATATATTTCGGCTTTCTTCAAATCGAATTATTTCGGCTCACAAATCATATAATATGTGTATATCTGTATGTGTGCATGTATACATATGTATATATATGTATATATATCTCTATGTGTGTGTGTGTGTGTGTATATATATATATATATATATATAAAAGGGTAAAGCATGCCAGTGACTTTTAAACTTTCCCATTTTTTGGTTAGTTTTATTTGGGGGAAATAGGAAATTCCCTTAAGGATTCCATCATATACTCTTGTCATAAAGGGAATGAAAGGAGAAGAAAGAGGGAATAATGATTATCTTTTGTCTACTTACATGAGAAAGATATTCTTATTTGAAAAGCATTTGAAGAAGATTAAATGATTGTCACTAGAAATTATTTACGTCGCTAGAAATCCAAATATCTTTTGATTTCATAGCTAGAATGATAAAAAAAATTTTTGTAGTCCTATCTCCTTGTACTTTTGTTCTGAAAATAGCTCACACAAAATCTTTCATAAGCACTCAGGGTTGTTTAGTACATTCTCTAGTACACTCTAGTACACATACTTGAATAAGTAAATTTTCCCTTCGGGTTTATCTTTTAGAGTTTATGGTTTATTTGTTATTCTATAGGATTTATATTAATAAAATTACTATAAAATGAGTGTACCAAAAGATGTATTATAAAATCCTAACTCTTTCATAAGCGCAGTAATATCATTCCAACTTTATGAAGTAATAACTCTTTCTTCTTAGATAATTTCACAACTAAATCTTTGCTTCAAAGTTATAACCTTAAAAAGATTTGATAAGTGCACTTTTGCATATCCTAATGTTCCTTTTAGATTATATATGCATTAAAGGACAAATGAAACTATGTTTCTTCTACCATGTTAAGTCTTCGACAATCAACGGAGAAACCATGTAAACTTTGGTTGAGATATTTTTTTTGTTTTCTGTAGCTGTTTAAATATTTGTTTAGAAGTTTAGTCGCACCATTATAGGAATTAGAAACCATAAAATCTTCCTCCAAAACCTACCTGTTGAAGAAAAGACACCTAATTACTATTACACGCCTAAAAAATAAACAGAAAATCACAGCGGAAGAAAAGGAAAAACAGAAGATTAAATCTTCATAAAGAGATTTCTGCAAAATTAATAAACTGTTAGTAATAAAGAAAATAGAATGTAAAACGGAAGTTTCACTTACCATCGCCGCGGTAGAAACCGACGACGGAAATCAAACCAAAGAGATGACCGAGATAGAGCAAATGAATAGTCACTGGGCAAGCGAACTGTCGCCGAGCAGCGGCAACGCCTCGTCGAGGCGCCGTGGGTAAGCGAAGGGTCGATCAGAATTTACACCCACAGAAATAGCCTCAGCCGTGAGAAGAGTCACCGGCAATACCTCCTTCTCTATTTATCTCTCTTTTCTCTCAGCTCACTCTCTAAATACAGCAAACAGACAAGCAAAACAGGTGAAAGAGAAGACCGGCAAGGGATAGAATTACAGAGAATGCCAGCACAGAGAGAGGAGCAACGGCGATGCCACAGAGAGGAGAGAAGTAGAAGAACCAGAGAGTTCCAACGGCACTCAAAGAGACAGAAAGGAAAAATGAAGAGAGGATCAAGAGAAGGAGTGGGAGAGTGTGCACAAGAATCGAGGAGGCAGAGGGATTAAAATGAGGAGTTACCAATGGGGAGCCCGGGTGGCCGGCCCGGGCATCTGTTGACCCGGTCAAATGCCTACTCCAGACTGAGGCCCATCATCATTGGGTAAAGGGGGGAGAAGATTGGGTTGGAAAAAAAAAATGTTGGGAGAACATGGGCCACAAAAGGCCTACAATCTCCACCTCGAACAATATTTTCCATCCTTGAGATGACTCAATTTTAGTCAAATTGTTTCCACATGGAGAAAGTCCCTGTAAAACATAAATTTGTCAGTGTTCACAATTTTAGTACCAAAATCTGCAAGATTATTATCAGTACTAATCTTGTCTATGTCAACTACACCACTAGAGACCTTTTCTCTAATTAAGTGGTATTTGACATCTCTATGTTTCGTCCGTTCGTGATAGACCGGATTTTTACACAAATGTAAACAACTTTGACTATCAGTATAAATAATAACTTTAGAATGTAAAATATTTAATCCACTCAATAACCCTTGAAGCCAGATGGCTTCTTTGATTGCTTCTGTTGCTGCGATATACTCAGCCTCAGTAGTTAACAACCAACTACCGGCTGCAATTGGGATTTCCATGAAATGTAATTACCCGCTAAGATAAAGATATAGGAAGTGGTAGATTTTCTACCATCCTTATCATCTGAAAAATCAGAATCAACAAATCCAATTAATTCAAAATCAAACCAATTATGATAGTGTAAACCTCGATCTACAGTTCCATTCAGGTAATGTAGAAGCCACTTGAGGGCAGCCCAATGATCTCTTCCGGGATTTGACATAAATCTGCTGAGAAGGCTTATAGAGAAAGCAATATCAGGATGCATAGATATCATTGAGTACATAACTGAGCCTATGGCCATTCTGTAAGGGATATTGGTCATATCTCTTTTCTCACTTTAAGTTTTAGGACAGTTTTTGTCGGAAAGTTTAAAGTAGCTTGCAAGGTGAGTTATGACGGGTTTACACAGGTGCATTGAAAATTTGGATATAATTTTCTGAAGGAAAGACTTTTGAGATAGAAAGAGAGAACAATCAGATCTATCTCTTGAAATACTTATCCCAAGAATTTTGGATGCAACCCCTAAATCTTTCATATATAGTTCAGATTTCAGCAATGATTTCAGATCATCGATTTTTGCTTTGTGTCTGCAAGCGATTAACATATCATTCACATACAGCAACAAATAAATAGCATAATCCATATTACTACAAGAAAAATAAATACAACTATCATAGTTGCTTTTTGAAAAACCAATTTTTGTCATGAAAGAATCGAACCTCTTGTACCATTGCCTGGGAGACTGTTTAAGCCCATATAAAGACTTTTTTTAAAGGACACGCCATGTGTTCCTTACCCTTTACCTCAAAACCAAGTGGTTGACGCATATATATGGTTTCTTCAAGATCACCATGTAAGAAAGCAGTTTTCACATCAAGTTGTTCAAGATTAAGATCATAAAAAGTAACAAGAGAAGAATAATCCTAATTGTTTTGTATTTAACAACAGGAGAAAAAAATTCGTTAAAATCAATTCCTTCAACTTGTGAAAAACCTTTCGCAACAACAAGTATGGCCTTGAACCTTGGAGGTTCGTTAGAAGACTCAGATTCTTTTATTTTGAAAATCCATTTGGAATCAACTAGTTTTTAGGGTTTTGGAACAAGAATCCAGTTTTTGTTTTTGTTTAAAGAAAACATTTCTTCTTCCATCGCACATAACCATAAAACGTGATTGGGACTTTTCAAAACCTCAGAAAAACATAAAGGTTCTTTTTCTTCCACATAAGGTGCAATAGCAAAGGTATATGATACAATGTAGAAGTAACTATACCGAGGATGATCCTTAGGTACCCTACAGACTCGATCTCTAGCAAGTTGATAATCCCTAAGAGCTTGGGTTTGAGCCTTAGGATGTTCTTCTTCCTCATCGAAACCATCTAGAATAGGATTAGAAGTTTCAGGAATACTAGGAAGAACAGTAGTACTACTGGAAGGAACAGAACATTCAGGATTGGTTTCGGGTTCCTGAGGCAGATTTGAGGAAGGTTCAAAGATGGTCTTCACCTCCACAGGAATGCTACTAGGAGTGGGAATACTAGGAGGATTATCGAAGATGGGTTTATCCTTAAGACATGGCATCTCTAACTCGTTGAAGATGACATCCCTACTGATAACAACCCTCACCCCTGGTTCACCCTTTAACCATACTCTATACCCCTTTACCCCACTAGGATATCCTATGAACACTCACTTTCTAGACCTTTGATCTAGTTTACCCTCTTTCTGATAAGTAAAGGCTGCACACCCAAAGACTCTCAGATTGGAAAGATTAGGAGGTTTACCACACCAGAGTTCTATAGGAGTCTTAAAGTTTATAGCTGTGGAATGGGATCGATTGATGAGGTATACTGCTGTACTAATAGCTTCACCCCAGAAAGGTTTAGGAACACCAGAAGAAACTAGAAGACATCGAACCTTATCCATAATAGTACGGTTCATCCTTTCGGCAACTCTGTTTCGTTGTGGAATATGTCTAACCATTCTATGGTGTAAAATGTCATGCGATGTACACAAGTCAGAAAACTTCCGGTTACAAAATTCAAGACCTTTATCGGTCCTGATAGTTTTTAGTTTATTTCGAGAATGATTTTTAGCAAAACGTTTCCATTCACAAAATTTTTCAAACGTTTGGTCTTTGGTTTTTAAAAGAAAAACCCATACATGCCTAGAAAAATCATCAATAATAGACAAGAAATAAATGTTGCCACCATAAGTTGGAACCTTTTCAGGTCCCCACAGATCACAATGCACATAATCAAGAGGTGCAGAAGACTTGTGTGTGTTTCTTGAAAAACTCATTTTATGTTGTTTTCCCAAAACACAGTGATCACAAAAATCCAAGGAATCAATTTTGTCACCACATAAAAGATTTTGTTTTTGTAAATGATAAAGCCCCTTTTCACTAATGTGGCTGATCCTCCAATGCCACAACATAGTTTTCCCAAGGACAGTTTTTGAAATCAATGCAGTAGAGTTGCAAACTGTTTTACCAAGAAGAATGTATAAAGTTTCCTTTTTAAATCTTTTAGCATGACTAGGTTTCCTTTGTAAACACGTAAAATTCCGTTTTTAGATTTAAAGGAGAGACCCAAAGAGTCCAAATAACTAAGAGAGATAAGATTTCGACGTAAGTCGGGCACGTATCTCACCTCAATGAGTTTTCTAGTCACACCATCATGCATTTTTATGAAGATATTACCAATGCCTTTAATATCACAAACCTGATTATTACCCATAAAAACTTTTCCTTGGTTTAAAGGTTTGAAATCAGAAAACCAGTATTTGTTAGGTGTCATGTGAAAAGAACAACCAGAATCAAGCACCCAATGATTAACAACATCCGTACATGAAGGAAAAAGAGAAACACACAAAACCTCAGAAAGCATAGAATTACCATCTGACTAAAAAACGTGGGTTTTGTTGACTTTATTACCTCCTTTACCATGTTTACGTTGTTTCTCATCTTTAATCCGTTTAAAACACTTATTTTTCATATGGCCCTCTTTCCCACAGTAAAAACATTTTACTTTGCTTTTCTTTCGTGATTTGAAATGACTTTTAAAACGATGACTAGGAGATTCTTTCCGGTCAATCCTTCCTCACACAAAAAGATTTTCACCATGAGATTTATTTTCTTTTTGTAAATCCAAATCTTTTGATTTCAAATCATTTTTGACATCGGAAAGAGACAAATCATCTCTGCCATATTTAATAGCAGATTTGATATCATTAAAAGAATCAAGTAAGACATTTCGTAAAATAACAGCAATATTTTCATCAGAGATTTTCTCTCCAACATTTTGAAGTTCCAAAATGATTTTATTTAAATCATCTATATTTTCAGAAAGTGATTTTGTCCCGCTCATTTCGAAACCGAAAAGCTGTTCTTTTAGATAAATTTTATTAGAAAGAGATTTTCCTAAATATAGTTTTTCCAATTTTGTCCAAATTTCAAAAGCGTTGTCTTTTTCATCAATTTCTCGTAAAACGTTATCAGTCAAATGCAAGGTGAGGCAACTATGAGCATCACCTAGTTTTTCTTTAAGAACTTCACCCTTCCAAGATTTCAGATACTCTTCAGGGCTACAAATAGCGGTAGCAATTTTATTTTGTACAAAACTGCTTTCATTTTCCTCCGCCACATTACAAAATCAGATTTGCCATCAAACCTATCGTTTCAATTTTTGGAACTGACATGTTTTAAAGGCAAATATGTGTAATTTAGTGGCTTAGGAAAGATGAAAGATTTGAAAAAGTTTTGAAAAAAAATGTCCGGATTTTCCTCGAAAAGTAGAGAGAAAAACCATTTAAAAGAAAAATGGCGTTGTTTGTTTTGGTCTGTTTGATTAGGTTTGGTTTTGATTAAGCAAAATAGTGTAACAAAGATTGCACAAAACCTAAACGGAAAAACAAACAGTATAACGAGAAAGAGAGGCCGAAACAAACAGTTTCACTAAACACCAGAAAAAGACAAGAACAAAAGAAATATGTATAAAATATATGTATAAAAACTTTTGAAAAACAGAAAAACCGCCAAGTCATAGATATACTTGAAATCTCATGGATTCAAGCCAGGCTTTTTTTTTTTTTTTTTTTTGAAGAAAAAAAAAACTGAAAGAAAAAAAAACTAAGGAACAACAGAGGCAGGAAAAATAACAGCAATCAGAAAACACAGGATAATAAAACCACTAATGACAGTAATAGCAAGAATCGGCGGCAAGCCGTATCAACAAATAAACAGAGATGAAAAACCGACGGCAAGCCAAAACCCAGAAATAGAGAACAGAAACCGCAGCTAGCCGAATCACAGAAACAATAAATAGAAGCCGGCAGCAAGCCGAAAAAACAAAGAAAAACTCTGAAACAGTAAAGGCACGGCAGCAAGCCGAACAGGAGCAATAAAAAGAATAACAATAATAAAACTATAAGGAAGAAGAGAAGAAGAGGACTTCACTGGCCGGATCTGAGGAACTCCTCAAATCCGAAAGGTTGTTGACGGATGCCAGTCGATGAGCCGAACAGGCTCTGATACCACTTGTTGAAGAAAAGAGACCTAATTACTATTACAAAATGCCAAATTACTATTACACGCCTAAAAAATAAACAGAAAATCACAGCGGAAGAAAAGGAAAAACAGAAGATTAAATCTTCAGAAAGAGATTTCTGCAAAACTAACAAACTGTTAGTAATAAAGAAAACATAATGTAAAAACGAAAGTTTCACTTACTCCCGCCGCGGTAGAAACCGACGGCGGAAATCAAACTAAAGAGATGACCGAGACAGAGCAAATGAACAGTCACTGGGCAAGCGAACTGTCGTCGAGCAGCCGCAACGCCGCGTCGAGGCGTCGTGGGTAAGCGTAGGGTCGATCAGAAGTTACACCCCCAGAAATGGAATCAATCGTGAGAAGAGTCACCGGCAATACCTCCTTCTCTATTTCTCTCTCTTTTCTCTCGGCTCACTCTCTAAATACACCAAACAAACAAGCAAAACAGTGAAAGAGAAGACCGGCAAGGGAAAAAATTACAGAGCATGCCGGCATAGAGAGAGAGGAGAGAAGTAGAAGAACCAGAGAGTTCCAACGGGACTTAAAGAGACAGAAAGGAAAAATGAAGAGACGGTCAAGAGAAGGAGTGGAAGAGTGTGCACAAGAATCAAGGAGGCAGAGAGATTAAAACGAGGAGTTGCCAACGAGCAGCCTGGGTGGCTGGCCCGGACCGGCCCGGGCATCTGTTGACCCGGTCAAATGCCTACTCCAGGCTGAGGCCCATCATCATTGGGTAAAAGGGGGATAAGATTGGGCTGAAAAAAAAATTCGGAGAAGTACGTAAATTCCTTGAAGAAGTAGATTTCTGTAACCATTTTCTGTGCAATAATAAAATTCTTGATAGTATTCTAAGCTAATTTAACTTAAAAAATACCGTTAGAATTATAATTTCAAATCGAAACATTATTTGCTAAAGAAGCAACTATCTTGCACTTAGAATATTCTAGGTCAAGGCAACCTATATGGTATGCAGAACTCTAACATGTTAATGCTATATTTCTCAAACAACAAGTTAGTATAGAGGATAAGGAAGATGATA
Source organism: Catharanthus roseus (assembly GCA_028651295.1). Taxonomy (NCBI): domain Eukaryota; kingdom Viridiplantae; phylum Streptophyta; class Magnoliopsida; order Gentianales; family Apocynaceae; genus Catharanthus; species Catharanthus roseus. The sequence goes on along the minus strand of JAPQWS010000140.1, from coordinate 1,906,611 downwards.
CACTCAGCTACGGGAGATTCTTTCTATCTCAATGTATTCCTTTAATTATTAGGACTATGAACATGTCTAAAACATAAGTAGTGCAATATGGGCGTATGGGATAGAATAGAATGAAAGACCTGCTTAATTACTTGGGAGACTTATTAGTTAAATGTTCTGGTTATTTAATATGGGGTCTAAGTTATTTCATAAGAAAACTGTGGGCCATATTACAAAATTTATTAAGTTAGGAGTGGACGCTGTTATTTGGCCCAGATCAAGTTAGATTAATCCTGGCCCATTAGATTTTAGAGTTTAGGGTCCTATTATAAACATGTTATGTAAAAATTAAACCTAGAGATCTTGGCCATCACAAACCTTAGCTGCCGCTACCCTAGACTAGTTCCTTCTTTCATTTTTTTTTTAATTTTATAGGTTTCTTAAATTGGAGTTTCACGTGAGATTGATTCATTTTGATCATCAGTTATTTGAGGTAAGAATTTGTAAATCTATGTTAATTTGACACGGTCCTAAATTACAAAAGATTGTGATTGATGTTGTAAATTATATGTTTTTGGTGGTTTAAAATTTGACTGAACATTTGTTAGTTTTAGAGCAATAATTTTGGAAAAAAAAGTTTCTCGTCCTAGCTGATTATGGAAAAAAGAAGAAGAAATTTCCTCAAGGATTCCATATATACTCTTATCATAAACTGATATAAGAAGAATGAGCGAAACATGACTAACTTTTGCTTATGTACATGAGGAATATATTCATATTTAGAAAGCATTTTGGAGAAGATTCAATGATTCAGTCAACACTGGACACAATTTACATTGTCATTAAACCAAATATTTAGAGATTAGATAGCAAGAAATAATAATAATAATAATAATAATAATAATAATAATAAAATAGTAGTCTCATCTTCTTGTTCTTTCTTTCCAAAAGCAGCTCACACTTATCTTTTATAAGCCCCATATAATCAGTGCTACTTTATAAAGTAACAATCTTCCTTCTTAGATAATTTCCTAAAGAAATTCCCCCTTTTTACCCTTAAAAAGATTTGATAAGTCCACTTCTGCATCTTCTAATGTTCTTTTCACATTTTACGTACATTAAAGAACAAATAAATCTATGCTTCTTCTACTATGTTAAATCTTCGACAATCAACAGAGACATAAATAAATTAGAGTCAATCTTTAATAATCTTTGGCAATCAATAGATTCAAATCAAGATACAAGGTTTGGACTAAAAAGGCATGACTTATAGTCTGAGTGAAATGTTGGATTACAATTAGAAGATATTTGCTTTTGAGTTCCTTAGTATAACAACTTGTTAATAATTATTGACATTTCTTTTCTCTTTCTTAGCATGGCAGGTTTTTGTTTGTAACTTTATTCTATATTTGAACAAGGGAAACAAAAGAGATGACCAAAACTTTAGTGCAAAAAAAGAAATCAATGGCGAAACCATGTACACTTTAGTTGAGATTTTGTTTTGTTGGTATAAGTAATAAAAATTTTTCTCGAAGTTTCGTCGCACCATTGGAAAAATTAGCAACTGTAAAATCTTCCTCCAAAACTTACATAGATTCTTTGATGAACCAATTTCCTGTACCAATTTTTGTGCAATAATTAAACTTCTGTTCGAGATTCCAAGTTTCTTTAGCTAAGGAAAAATAGTAATTATAATGCAAAACCAAAGTTTCATTTTGTAAAGAAGAAGCATGTGGTACACTCAACATTGCTTTCCTATCTCTAATATAAATAATATTGGAAGCAGTTGTTTGTGCATCACATAAGTAGCTATATATACCATAATTTTTCATTATATATATGATTAAGTAAACATTTTATAAACTTTCTTATATGATTAATATAAATATGGATGTTTTTTTTAAATGTAGGTCATGCAATTTGATTTTAAATAATGGATTTTTTTTCTATATCATTTTTTTATATAATGAATGAATGAGATACATAACTTATAGTAATTCTAAATTTACATCTCTTGTTAATGCATATATATATATATATAGATAATATAAATATGATACCTTGATTATTGTTGATGCATCAACATTAATTGTTTTTAAGTTTTGCAAAAGTAATTGGCTACTTTCCCAGTATTGATTTTCTTAGATTTCAAATTTGTTTGATTCTTATATGCACTTCTATCAATTTTTCATGTTTGGAGTTTTTTTGTTTCATTGTTTTTGTGCAAAAATATAAACCTTTATGATGTGGAATGATCTTCTAGAGCATAAAATTTCGTCCAAGAAGTGAAGGAGAGAACAAACAAAACAAGTGTCACAAGTAGAAGAGAGAAAGTGCCTTTGAAAGGACTTGAAAATGTTAAACTTCTAGCAACCTTGGATATATTAAATCCAAACCTCAAGAAGGTTTAAACAAAATCTTTTCTTCAAAGTTCAAGCAACCTAAGGTATTTTGAACCTTAGACCTTAATGAAACAAGAAGAAGACCTCAAGACTAGTTTTCTACAAGAGTGTAGTAACTAGTATGAAGGAATTTTGATGATCAACCTTGAAGCTCTTGAAACTTTCAACAAGTCTTCAAAGTGATTTTTCTTTCAAGGAAGTTCACCCTTGAAGAAGATAGAAAAAGACTAAGCTAAGAACTAAGAATACTAAGAGAAGAACCTTTGTCTTGAAATATTTCTTGATTAGCCTCTTCAAAATGGAAGACTACATATTTATAGAGACTTGAGGGATTGTTTCTTCTCATATTTTCAGCCCAAAATTTAAGCCCCAAAATTTAATTCTCAAATTTAAGCCCCATAAAGGCATGTTCCAACCCTCCCATATTTTCAGCCCAAGGGATAGATATAACCTATACATTCACTTGATAAGACAAAAAGGTGTTTTAATTGTATTTGAACTATTCTATAACACTAGTAAACACATTGCCAAAAATAAGAGGCAATTTTCCAGCCTTGACAAAAGGGCTTCCAACCATCTACCAAGGTGAATTTTCAATTTCTAACTTATTCAAAACTTTAGCATATTTCCCCATAAAGTCTTGGACATCAAAATTTAACCCTTGAAACTTCTCTTGCTCAATTTGATCTTGTGACTCTTTAGTTGTTTTACCTTGACTCTCTTCACAACTCCTTGATGTTCTTGCATGTCTAACCGGTTCATATCATCCTCCCCCTCTTGAAAAGGATTCGTCTGCGAATCTCCATCATCTATATCAAATAAAGAGAGATCAGATGCATTAAAAATGGTACTAACATTATAATGTCCCGGAAGATCAACGTTATAGGTATTGTCATTAATTTTCTTAAGGATTTGAAATAGCCCATCTCCCCTATCATCAAGCTTAGACTTTCTTTGTTGGGGAAATCTTTCCTTTCTAAAATGCAACCAAACCTAATCACTGGGTTTGAATACCACTTTTCTTCTTCCCACATTTCTTTTCTCTACAAGCCTTTTGTTGGAGTTGACAATGGCTTCATGGACTTTTGCATGAATTGCTTCCACAAAATCAGCCTTCTTGTTGACATCCTTGCTCAATGCTTGATCTATAGGCAAAGGAACCATATCAAAGGGAGTTAGAGGGTTAAAACCATAAACAACTTCAAACAGAGAATGAGAAGTAGTAGAGTGAGGTGCCCTATTATAGGAAAATTCAATGTGTGGCAAACACTCCTCCCATTGCCGCAAGTTCTTCTTCAAAACAGCCTTAGAAGTTGGCTAATTGTTCTATTTACCACTTCGGTTTGTCCATCTGTTTGTGGATGGCAAGCTGTAGAATAAAGCAAGTTAGTACCAATTTTCTTCCAAAGAAATCTCCAAAAATGGCTCAAGAATTTGGTATCCCTATTTGACACAATAGACCGAATTCCATGGAATCTAACTATCCAAGTAAAGGATGAGCTAGCTACATGACTAGCATCATCGGATTTTCTACAAGGAATAAAGTGTGCCATTTTAGAGAACCTATCCACAACAACAAAAATAGAATCCATACCTCTAGAGTTCCTAGGTAAACCAAGAATAAAATCCATAGAAATATCAATGCAAGGTTCTTTAAGGACTTCTAATGGTGTGTAAAGTCCATGTGGAAGAGTTCTAGATTTAGCTTTCTTGCATACAATACAACTTCCTACAAATCTTTCTACATCTCTTTTTAAATGTGGCCAAAAAAAATGTTCATGAAGAATTTCATAGGTTTTAGTGACACCAAAATGTCCCATTAAACCCCCACAGTGTGCTTCTTTGACAAGTAAAATTCTAGTAGAACAAGATGGTATACACAATCTACCTTCACAATAAAGAAATCCTTCAAGCAAAAAATATTTTCCAAAAGGTACAAACAAGCATTTATCAAAAGTTTCCTTAAAGTCATGATCACTAGAATACATTTTTTTAAGCAGTTCTAGTCAAAATTTTTGTTTGAAGGGCAGATAAGAGAGTATACCTTCTAGATACAGCATTGGCCACCACATTCTCCTTACCTTTCTTGTAACGGATGACATATGAAAATGTTTCAATGAACTCCATCCATCTTGCATGTCCCCTATTGAGTTTATGTTGGCCCTTGAGAAACTTCATAGCTTCACGATCGATGTGCACAACAAACTCCTTTGGCCATAGGTAGTGTTGCCAATGCTTTAATGTTCTTATTAAAGCATAAAGCTCCTTGTCATAAGTTAATTACCTCACGGCTGCCCCATTAATTTTTTCACTAAAAAGGCCAAGGGCTTTCCATCTTGCATAATTACACTACCTATATCAATGCCGGATTCATCACACTCTACCTCAAAAGTTTTCTCAAAGTTTTGTAGTGACAAAAGGGGTGCACTATACAATTTTTCCTTCAACAATTGAAATGCTTGTTCTTGCTTTGTTTCCAACTTAAATCCTTCAGTTTTCTTGATCACATCAGTCAAAGGGCTAGCAAGTGTGCTGAAATTTTTTATGAACCACATATAGAAACTTGCTAGGCCATGGAAACTCCTCACTTCCGATGTGTTTCTTGGTGTTGGCCATTCCTTAATTGCTTGGACCTTACCTTCATCTACTTGAAGTCCTTGTGAGCTCACAACATAACCTAGAAATGTAACTTTCTCCAAACAAAACTCACATTTGTCAAGGTTAGCAAAAAGTTTTTCAATTCTCAAGACATTTATCACTTCCCTAAGATGTTGAACATGCATTTCATATGTCTTGCTATAGATCAAAATGTCATCAAAGTACACAACAACAAATTTCCCAATAAAATTCCTCAACATATGATTCATTAATCTCATGAATGTACTAGGAGCATTAGTTAATCCAAAGGGCATAACCATCCATTCATACAAACCAAAGTTAGTCTTAAAAGCGGTTTTCCACTCATCCCCTTCTCTCATCCTAATATGATGGTATCCGAATTTCAAGTCAATTTTGGAGAAAAGATTAGAACCATGCAACTCATCAAGTAAATTATCAAGTCTAGGTATGGGATGCCTATACTTAATAGTAATGTTGTTTATGGCTCTACAATCTATACACATTCTCTACGTGCCGTCTTTTTTTGGAACAAGTAAAATCAGAACCGCACAAGGACTCATGAACTTTGGGATGCCTATACTTAATAGTAATGTTGTTTATGGCTCTACAATCTATACACATTCTCCATGTACCATCTTTTTTTGGAACAAGTAAAATCGAAACTGCACAAGGACTCATGAACTCATGCACATACCCTTTTGAAATTAGATTCTCAACTTGCCTTTTTAGCTCCTTAGTCTCTTTCGGTAGACTCCTATAGGCCGGTTGGTTTGGTAAGACCGCCCTGGGGACAAAATCGATTTGGTGTTCGATTCCTCTAATTGGTGGAAGGCCTCTGGGCATCTCATCAGGAAATACGTCTTTGTAATCTTCAATAACCTGCAAAATTTCACTTGAAAAGGGGGTGAGTGTTCTTTAGATGAAGTAAAAGATTCCCAACAATACAAGAGCAACACCACTTCTTTTCTTTCAATTGCTCCAATCACCTCACTAGGTTTTGCAAAGCAACAATTCTTTTCTTTCACCTCACTCTCTTTTTGTCACTCTTTTTATTTTCACTCTTGTTTTTCATCACTCTTTCTTTCCTCGACTCTTTTTTCCTCCTCAATTTTTTTCTTTTGAGCTCACTTTCGGCCCTCTCTTTCTCCCTCATCTTTTTTTGTTCATCTCTCATTTGTTGGGGTGTAAGAGGGTTCATAGTGAATGTTCTTCCATTCTTCACAAAAGAATAAGTATTTTTCTCCCCATTGTGGAGGGACTTTCTATCAAATTACCAAGGTCTTCCCAAGAGGAGATGGCATGCTTGCATGGGCACCGCATCACATAGTATCTCATCTTTGTAAGCTCCCATTTCTATTGGTACCATAACTTGTATCAACACTTTAATTTCTCCACTATCATTTAGACAATGGAGTTTGTAGGGTTTATCATGTTTTGTAGTAGGTAGTTTTCACTTCTCAACAAGATAAGCACTAGCCACATTTACACAACTACCACTATCAATGATAAGGTTGGAAATCCTTCCCTCAACTTTACATTTAGAATGGAAGATGTTTTCTCTTTATTCAATCACGTTATCATCAAAAGCTTGAGCACTTAGTGCTCTTACGGTAACTAAGTTCAGGAAATTGTCATTACTTTCAAAAAGGTTCAAATCAGCATGTTCATCAGCCTTACCATTTTCTTCACCCTCAACACATTTGCCACTTTTATCCTCCTTCTCAATCCAACCATTCAAATCCTCCCTAAATATCAAAGCTCTCTTTGTCGCACAACTACTTGCATAATGTCCTACACCATTACATTTAAATCACTTTGGAGGGTTAGAAATGATTTTACTTCTCTCTTCCATCTTTGGTTTAGTTGGAGGTTGGAAAGTACCTCTAGGAGCCTCCTCCTTTTTTGGCCATGGCTTGAAGTTGGAATTAGGTGGTTTTGTTGTTGCAACTTTTATTTCGTTGGGAAATGAGGATCGCATCACCCTACTTCTTTTCCTTAGGGATTCGATCTTGTTAACAAGGTGGCACATGTCTTTACAAGTTTTATGTGGATACAACTCAAGTTGGTTGGCTATCACCCTATTGAGACTACTAAGGAACCTAGCCATTGAAGCATCCTTGTCTTCTTCCAAGTTCAACCTCAGGATGTAGAGCTCAAGCTCTTGTCTATATTCTTCTACACTTTTTGCACCTCGTTTTAAAGTCATGAGCTTATAATGAAGCTCTCTATAGTAGTGCTCGGGCACAAATCTTTCTCTCATCAAAGCTTTTAAATCTCTCCAAGTATCAACCGGTGGTCTACCACTTCTAACTCTTTGGTTTACTATGCTTTCCCACCAATGTAAGGCATAGATGGAAAATTCGGCTATCACAAGTCTAGCTTTTAAGAACTCATTACAATTTTTCAGCATAAGTATGTTTTCTACTTGTCTCTCCCAATCTCAGAAAATGTTAGGGTCATTCTCACCCTTAAAACTAGGGAGCTTCCACTTTATTCGATTTGTTCACCTTGGCCTCTTCCACGATTGGCAACAAATGGAACATGTTCATGATCATCATATAATGGCTCTCTATGCCTAGCTTGTGGTCTTGGAACTTCTTCAAAGTGTCTAGGCATGCATATTCCTCCAAAACCGCCTCTTTTGCCACCGTAAGGAGGTGGATGAAGTTCTTCATCAAAATGTCGAGGTTGGTGGAACTTGGTTGTCCTAGAGCAATTGAAGGGTCCATTGCTTCTTGGGGTAGTAACATTGAGACTACCGTGAGGACTAACCTCCCTTTGTTGATTAGAGAGATTAGTGATATCCCTTCTAATATCCCTTATCTCATCTCTTATGGATTGTAACTCTTCATTATGAGCCCCAAAGGGTCATCATGTTGGAAGTTGCTAGACTCTTCTCCAAAAGGAGTTAGTGCTTGAGCTTGGGTTGACATCTTGTTAGTGTTTACCTCACAAAACTCTCTTATTTAACTCTCTTTGGCTTTTTCTGAGGATATTCTCACAACTCTTGCCTTTTTCTAAGGTTCAAGTCTCAAAGAGTTCTATGAGTTCTTAACAAATATTTAACACCTCTACTCAAGTTTAAAACAATCAAAAAAAATCACAAACAAAAACTAGTTGAGAAATATGAGAAGCAAGGAAAATGATATTGAGTCATCCATTCATTTTAAGGAAGTTCAACAACATTTCCAAGAGCATTGAGTCAACAACGGTAGATTGATCAAATGAAGAAATAAGTACTAAAAAAGGATTCGACCACAAATACAAACACAAAGCTAGGATACTTCAAGAACACAAAACAAAAGTTTCCAGCAAGCAGAGTAGATGATATACTCGGCTTGTTTTGAAAACTGGTATTGAATCACAAGTCTAAATTGAATGAAGTTTGTCTAGAAAGAATCCTCACTCAAAATTCTTGAGTTTAGGCTCAAGAATCAAAGAAAAGGGATTAGTAAAATAGAAGATATACTTATATCATTTCAGCACTTTTTGTTGGCGGAAAGCCATGTGCACTTTCAAGTTTTTTACTATTTTTGAGATATCAAATAAAGTCCAAATTAGATGAGACTTGTTTCATTTGTTTCCCAAGTAAATATAGTATCACTCCATGTAAAAATATTGTAAAGTTCTAGTCATATTCTAGGTCGTTCAAGCATTCTATTTTTGTGTTGCCATTTTTCAGCAATCTTGTCTCTTTTCTCTTTTTTTTGTCTTCTTTTTTTTTTTTTTTTTTTTGGTATGTAAGATATCTCAAAAACACTTACTTGAAGGTGGCTCTGATACCAAATGATGTGGAATGATCTTTAAGAGCATAAAATTTCGTCCAAGAAGTGAGGGAGAGAACAAACAAAACAAGTGTAACAAGTAGAAGAGAGAAAGTGCCTTTGAAAGGACTTGAAAATGTTAAACTTCTAGCAACCTTGGATATATTAAATCTGAGATCTCAAGAAGGTTTAAACAAAATCTTTTCTTCAAAGTTCAAGCAACCTAAGGTATTTTGAACCTTAGACCTCAATGAAACAAGAAGAAGACCTCAAGGCTAGTTTTCTACAAGAGTGTAGTAGCTGGTATGAAGGAATTTTGATGATCAACCTTGAAGCTCTTGAAACTTTCAAAAAGTCTTCAAAGTGATTTTTCTTTCAAGAAAGTTTACCCTTGTAGAAGATAGAAAAAAACTAAGCTAAGAACTAAGAATACTAAGAGAAGAACCTTTGTCTTGAAATATTTCTTTATTAGCCTCTTCAAAATGGAAGACTATTTATTTATAGAGACTTGAAGGAATTTTTCCCTCTCATATTTTCAGCCCAAAATTCAAGCCCTACAAATTTAAGCTCCAAAATTTAAGCCCCATAAAGGCATATTCCAACCCTCCCATATTTCTAGCCCAAAGGATAGAAATAACCTATACATTCACTTGATAAGACAAAAAGGTGTTTTAATTGCATTTGGACAATTCCAGAGCACTAGTCAACACATTGCCAAAAATAGGAGGCAATTTTCCAGCCTAGACAAAAGGGCTTCCAACCATCTACTAAAGTGAATTTTCAATTTCTAACTTATTCAAAACTTTAGCATATTTCCCCATAAAGTCTTGGACATCAAAATTTAACCCTTGAAACTTCTCTTGCTCAATTTGACCCTTGTGAATCTTTAGATGTTTTACCTTGACTCTAGTCACAACTCCTTGATGTTCTTGCATGCCTAACCGGTTCACATCACTTTACAATTAAGAATGTCAAGACTTATGGCTCACCTAACTACTACACCCTCAAATTGTAATGCGCCAACTATAAAAAACGTATATTCTAGGCAAGAGCATCGCTCCATTTTGAAGAGTGGCCTAGGGACACAACCTAAGGAGAAAAATCAAGTTCTAATAATATCTTCTCTGTGGTAGTTTACCCAACCTCTAAAATGCTAACTCTTTCTAGCTCTTTCTAGCGTGGTTCCTGGATGAAAACTAAATGAGAATGAAGGAGTGTTGCCTTCATCGACATTAGAGCATGCTCCAGATCTAAACAATATAGCAAGGTCAAGAATTTGTAATCGTCTCTCTAAGGAACAAAAGAAAAAGGCGAAGGACTTTATAGAAAGTTTTGGTTGGAAAGAAATAAGGAATAAAGATGCTAGGGAAGTCGCAAAAGCATTTTAAACCGAAAATGGTATTGGGAAAATCAATGGAAATATTGGCTTGAACATCAGATGAGGGTACGTGTAAGAAAAGGTTTACCGACAAAATGAATATTTGGTAAATTTAAAAGCTAAAGTGGTTTAAAAAAAAAATTATGACCATTTTAAATGTTTTCCTTTAGCTTATTTCATTGTTGTTGTAATTGATTTTCTTGCTTCAAGGATGAGAAATATAGGATACATACAATCTTTTTGTTTTAAAATTTTCATTTTTTAATTTTATTTACTGAAAAGAGGAATTGCTATTCTTTTAACTTTTTATCTTACTAAGGGAAATATTAGTTAATAAGGATTAATAAATATCACTTGAATGATGAGCAGATATATTTTCTTAATCACATTTAATGTAGCAACTATATAACGAAGGACTTCCATCATATCACTTCAGTATGTTTTTAAAAAGAGAACTTTTACCCATTTTGTTAAGTCCTTTTTACAATCGCAATAATTTTTATAGTATGGACAGTCAAGAGATGTAAATTTAGAATTACTATAAGTTATATATCTCAATCATTCATCACATACAAAAAATGATATAGGAAAAAAAGATCCACTATTTAAAATCAAATTGCATGACCTTATATTAAAAAACATCCATATTTATATCAATCATATATGGATATTCATAAAATTTTTACTTAAATCATATATATGTGTGTGTATGTGTGTATATATATATATATGTATATATATTTATATATGTATATATATTGTTTTATTGCATAGTTTTTTTATTGGGATTGGGTCATTAATGTATTTTATAAATACCTTATGTTGGAATTAAACCTTAAGAATCCTAGAAATCAGAAACCCTAACTACCGATACCTATCTCTACTTCTATGAATTTTTACTACTTTCTTCATGATTAATTACAAGGGATCAAGAGAAGTTTGTAAGCGAAAAAATTGGAGAGAAAGAAATAAAAAATTTTGTAAAACTTGTGCTCCCTAAGATAAATCGAAGTATTAAGAGTAAGTTTACCACCCTAGTAATCAGAAACTCTTGTCACTGTTACCTTCAATATTACCCTAGACTAGCTTCCATCACCTTTTTTCTCATATCTAGAAATGGGTTGGGATGCGGATTAGTTAGGGGAGTTCATTTGGGATTGGGGATGAATTTCATCGCCACATACGAGGATGCATAGGGATGAAGATAAGATAGGGATGGTGGGGTTGTCGGTGGGGACCTCACGTGTTTTAGAAACTACATTTTGCATATTTTACTATGAAAAACTGCAAAAGTTGATGATAAATGTCAATCAATAAGAAATCTTTTACTATTTGGGGATGGAAGAAATCTCGTTCTGTTGCTCTATAGAAGTGTCCCCGGTGGCTATGATAAAAGGCTTTGTGCCCTAGTTGTTTCTCTTGTTTCACTTGGTTCTTAAGTTTGCTGAGCTTGTTTTGTCTTAGGTCATGTATTAGTCTTCTTTTTGTATGCTAGACCTATGTAGTGGGGTTTGGTATAGAGTTGTTTTCCAAATTAGTTTATGTACCAAAATTATTCAAATTAAAATTGTATACTTTTTTATGAAAATGAAGGCTTGAAACATACAAAATTAATAATTTTAAAGTTTAAAATGACATTCATCATATCCCAACATGTGTAGATTCATTAGCTTTTAAATGAAATTTATGAAGAAGATATTATAATAAAATATTTGAATTTAAGATAACCTTAACTTATTAACTTTTTAGTATAATTATTTGTTAACTTTTAATGAGTATTTACATTAAAAAATCAAATAAAAAACTGCAAGCAAAATTTAATTTGGAGAAGAAAAATCGAGTTTCTCTAAACAAGTTTTTCATCAAACAAAAATTTTCTTTCGATCAAGAAGACTATGAAATCCCTAACCAGAATGGTCAACAAATGGCCACACAACAAGACAGTAGGAAAAACACACCACCTCCGAATTTCTAAGCCTCAAATGACATGGGTGTTCGACTATTGAAAATATAAACTTGCAACCAACAAAACCATTATATGAAAATGAACTATCTACTTAAAAATATTATTCACACTTTTGGCCTTCAAAGTGATTTTTTACCATTCTTCTTGAATTTCCCCAAAAAAAGTTCTCATTTTTCTTCTCTTCCTTCTCCTTTTTCATATTCTCTTCATGTTCATTCTTGTCATCATCATTATCATCATCTTCTTCACCATATTCTCCTGTAGCCACTATCAGAGTAGCAGCTCTTAGGGAATCAATCCTTCTAGAGCAGATTTGGGAATAGAAAGGAAAGGGATGAGAAAAGATTTTATCCTCACATGTAGGAAGGAGTTGAGGATGAAATTAGTTAGGGAGTTAGGTTAGAGATGGGGATAAAGTTCATCTCCATATACAGGGATGAACAAGGACGGAGAAACAATACATGAGGTCAGCATGGGGAAGGGGACACAGGTTCCCGCCCCCACCTACCCCCTTGCCATTCCTATGGTCGGTCAACAAAATTTATTTTAATAGAACTAAAACCAACCAAGTCACAACTCGAAATTCAATTTTACCCCGATGGAAAAACTAAGCAAGTTCTTCATTAAACAAAAACTTTCTTTTGATTACATTAAAGCACAAATAAATCTATGCTTCTTCTACCATTTTAAATCTTCGACAATCAACAGAGACATAAATAGAGTCAATCTTCAATAATGTTCGATAATCAATAGATTCGAAACAAGATATAAATTTTTGAATAAAAAGGGCATGACTTGTATTCTGAGTGAAATGTTGGATTATAATTAGAGGAAATTTGCTTTTGAGTTCCTTAGTATAACAAATTGTTAATAATTATTGACATTTCATTTCTCTTCCTTCCTCAACATGGAGTGTTTCCTTCACCGACATTTGAGCATGCTCCAGATCTAAACAATATAGCAAGTCAAGAATTTGTTAACGTCTCTCTAAGGAACAAAAGAAAAAGGCGAAGGAATTCATGGAAAGTTTTGGTTGAAAAGAAATAAGGAAAATAGATGCCAGGGAAGCTGGAAAAACATTTTGCATTGAAAATAGCATTGGGAAAAACCAATGGAAATATTGGCTTGAACATCAGAGGAGGGCACGTGTAAGAAAAGGTTTACCGACAAAATGAATATTTGGTAAATTTAAAAGCTATAGTGGTTTAAAAAAAATTATGGTTACTTTAAATGTTTTCCTTTAGGTTATTATAATATATAAATATATTATTATTTTATTATAACGGGTACACGGGTATACGAGTTTGAGTATTATATACTCTGCCATACTCATTTAATAGAATCTATATGAGTACAGGTATAGGTCTGCGGATATAAAATTTTAACCTTACCTGCTAAAAACGAGTATAGACTCGCGCGAATACGAGTAAGACCCACTCGCTGGTTTTAAGAATGAGTGATTGTCCTTCTCCGACCCTTACTGTCCAACCTGAGAGCGGACAGCTACTGTGTTCCACTTATTGAACAGGGTTATATGGTCGGTCCGTGACCCCTGGATGCCAAAGGCGTCCTTGGGGTGATCTCGTAGTTCCTACGGGGTGGAGATGATAAGGTCGGTCCATGGATTTTCCTTCCTTTTCTTTTGCCGCATTTTGATCAAAGAGTCGAAGGGAGAGTAGATATATTTTCTTAATCACATTTAATTTAGCAACTACATAATGAAGGACTTCCATCATAGCACTTCAATATGTTTTTAAAAAGAGAACTTTTACCCATTTTGTTAAGTCCTTTTTACTATCGCACTAATTTTGAAAATATGGACAATCAAGAAGTGTAAATTTAGAATTACTATGAGTTGCATATCTCAATCATTCATTACATACAAACAAATGATTTAGAAAAAAAAATGATCCATTATTTAAAATCAAATTGCATGACTTATATTAAAAAAAACATCCATATTTATATCAATCATATACGAAAATTCATAAAATTTTTACTTAACTCATATATATATATATATATATATGTGTGTGTATGTATGTATATATATAGACATACACATACACACACACACATATATATACATTGGCGGAACCACTTGGGGGTTCCAGGAGGCTCGAGCCCCTCTAGTTTTGTTTTTTTTCAATAGAGCCCCACAACTTCTGGGCTGGGTTTAGGGTAAAAAAAAAAATTATGTTCTCTCGTGCCGCGCCCGAAACCAAACTTGCCACTGCTCCCTCGACTCTCCTTCTTCCTATACTCTCTCACTCTCGAACTACCCTCCCTCTCCCTTCTTCTTCTCTTCTCGGCAACGGCGACGGCGCGGGCTTCCTCTTCTCTTCTCGGGGACCGATGGCGACCAATGAAGACTTCTGTTTGAAAAATAGTATTGATGATTTCTTTGCAATAAATGGATTATCAATTTCCCGGCTCAGAGGTCAAGGTTATGATGGGGTGTCTAATATGCATGGCGAGCTTAATGGATTGAAACAAAAAATTTTAGATGAAAATAAGCACGCATATTATGTTCATTGCTTTGCTCACCAACTTCAATTAGTTCTTGTGACTACTACAAAGAAAAATGGTCATGTTTGTACTTTTTTTAGTACCTTGCTATGATTGTAAATGTTGTTGGTGCTTCATGTAAAAGAAAGGATGTTGTTCTGCAAAAGCACTATGATGATCTTGTAAAACGTATAGATCGCTGTCTGGATGATTAAGACAGTAAAGGATGAATTGAAGGAATACAGAAATGATAATGATTGTTGGGAGGAATTATTGGTTGTTGTTACTGCATTTTGTACCAAAAATGATATTTTTGTGCCCAATATGCAAGATCCCAAAACTAGGTCGAGGCCGAGCTAAATTATATAGGAGTGTGGATGGCAGCCAAAGACTTACTACCATTTTTTTCGTTGAGAGATCTTTTTTGAGGTAATTAATTTCTTTTTTTTTTTCTTACATATTCCCAAATATTCAATTAGTTGTAATATTACAAATTATTAACTGGTCTTTGTATAATGTTAGGTTCTGGATCTTATAGTCAAAGAAATGGATGGTCGTTTTACGTAGTCAAATACAGAGCTACTTATGTGCATATTATGCCTTAATCCTAGAGATTCATTTGCGAATTTTAATCAGAATCAGTTATTATGTTTATCTGAATTCTACTCAAATGATTTTTCTATCTCTAATAAGTTTGAGCTGAAAGCACAACTTAATACATATATCTCTTACATGAGATCAAGTGATGGGGCAGCTTTCTCTGGCCTTACTGACATTGGAGATCTCTTAAAGAAGATGGTTGAGGCAAAAAGTCACACATTTTTAATCTAGTTTATCAACTACTTGAGTTGGCTTTAGTCTTGCCTGTTGCCACAGCTACCGTAGAAAGATCTTTTTCTGCTATGAACATCATTAAGAATGATCTACGCATTAATATGGGAGATAGTTTCTCAATGAAAATTTTGTTTGTTATGTTGAGGACGAGATTTTTAAGAGTATTGAAGATGAAGACATCTTGCAGCGGTTTTAGAATATGCAAACTTGAAGAATAAAATTGCCATCTTAATCATTTCCTTCAGTTTTCACATGTAAAACTCTATTTTAGATCATTTTTCAATAGTGATTTCTTTTTCGTTGTAAAAATATTTGTATGAATGTTATTCATTTTTATATTAACCTTTTAATCGTTCTAAATTAATTGCAGCTCATATTGGATTTCGTCTTCTGATCGTGCTCATCGGTTATCTAAAGATTTTGATCAAGATTCTCAGCTTTGATAGAGTTATTTATCCCGTGAGTGATGGGTAATCATTTTTCAGTGATAGTGATCACTCCTCATTGGTAATGGGCGATTACCTATTTTTTGCTATTTCATTTGTAAATTTAGAATTGTAATGCTTATCCCTTGAGTGATGGTTAATTATTCTTCGTGAGTGATTGGTGATCACTCCTCATTGGTAATGGGCAATTACCTATTTTTTTGCTATTTTATTTGTAAATTTGGAATTGTTTGAATGTTTTTGTACTTGGAATGCATCTATTTTATAGACGAAATTCTGGCAAAATTTTTAATGTTAATCAGCCCCTCCACGTTTTTTGTCCTGGTTCCGCCACTGTACATATATATGTATATATTATATATTTAACAAGTCCCGGGTGCCTGTGGCAAAAGGCTTTGTGCCCTAGTTGCTTCTCTTGTTTCACCTGGTTATTAAGTTTGCTGAGCCTGTTTTGTCTTGGGTCATGTATTAGTCTTCTTTTTGTATGCTAAATGAGTGGGGTTTGGTTTATATTAATTTTCCAAATTAGTATGAACCGAAAATTATTCAAATTAAAATTGTGTATTTTTATATGAAAATAAAGGTTTGAACTAGACAAAATTAATAAGTTTAACTTTTAAAATGACAATCATTATATCCCAAAATGCTTGTGCTTTTAAATAAAATTTATGAAGAAGATATTATAATCAAATATTTGAATTTAAAATAGCCTTAACTTATTATCTTTTAAGTACAATTATTTATTAATTTCGAATGAGTATTTACCTTATAAAACTCAAATAAAAAACTGAAGCAAAATTTAATTTGGAGAAGAAAAATCAAGTTTCTCTTAACGAAAATTTTTTATTAATATTACCGAAATTTGAGTTAATCCCCGCTCCTACCTGCCCCTAGCCATTCCTATGGTTGGTCAACAAAACCCATTTTAATAGAACTAAAACCAACCAAGTCATAAATCGAAATTCAGTTTTACCTCATGGACAAACTAAACAAGCTTTTCATTGAACAAAAACTTACTTTTGACTAAGAAAACTATGAAATCCTTAGCTCATTTGGTCACCAAACGGCCATACAACAAAATAACAGCCAACAAAAACCATCTACGAATGTCTGAGCCGCAAATAAGGTGGGTTTCAACTTTTGAATATAAAAACGCAGAAACAACATAACCGTCATAGCAAAAAAAAATACTCAAGAATGTCATTCCCATTTATGGTCTTCACAGTGATTTTATCCTTGCCGCTACTGGCAAACAACATGCAGCGTAAGGAGTGCAATAGTAGTGCAAGAATGGGGCCAAATTGTATCTCTGATTCTTCACATGGTCCCTGATTCATTGCTTGGTTTGGTTATAGGGATGTAAACCCTAAGGGCATATTTGTAATGTTTTGATTATAATTAACTTGTGCTTTGTGATAACAGAATAGTTTTATAAGAAGAACAAAATATGCACAAAAAGAGTCTCAAGGGTAATCTACAAAGAAGAAAAAGATCACTCAACACTACAAGATTTTATGAAGATGAAGTGATCAAGCTAAAAACGTTGAGGACAAGAAGAATGGTTAGGGATAACTTATAAGGTGTTTATGTAAAACTCCTAACTTGTTTCCTTGATTTTGATCAATTATGTTAGCTCATTAGAAGAAATATTTTTTGAGATATTATCCTTGAAAAACTAAGTGCTCTTTATGAAGTTTTGATGATTTAAAACTATTACATGTTTTTAAAATTGTATGAAGAATACATGTTTTGAAAGTGAAGGAAAATCTGTGTTTTACAGGAATACTGGTTATCCAATTTTTTGTTCTAAGTCTAAAAACCAGTCATCTGATTTTCTACTTCTTAGAAAATTGGACGTCCGAATTTTCAGATTTCATAAAAAAATCAGTCATCCTATTTTTCCTTAGGCTTAAAAAATCACTCTTCAAGAAAATCGGCCATCCGATTTTCTGTTCTTCAAGAAAATAGGACGTCTACTTTTTAAAATTGGTCGTCCGGTTTGCATTTTTACTGAAAAAAAAATTACCGTGTCTGCTGACAGTAACGACCAGTTTTTTACCTTCACATATAAAAAGGCTATTGTCAACCATAAATATCAAGTAGTTGAAGAAATTTTAAGAAAAATTTTAAGAGCATTAAAGAGCACATTTTGAAACTTTTTTATCATACTAAAACAAGAAGAAAAACTCCTTGGAGCTGCATTTATTGATAATTTTTCTCTTGTAGAAGCTTGTAGAAGCATTGCACAAAATTGTATCTTTCTCTTATCAAACTTCTTTGGTAATATTAGGTGATACTTTGATATTTTGTATTGTTTTGTGATCTTTGAGGTTTGTGTGTAAAACCCCTGAGGGGTGATCCTCATTGTAGTTTCTTGTAAAAACTAATGTTTAGTGAACTTGTGAAATCCTTGAGTTGAGTCTCAAGGTAGTGGATGTAGTTCTTCTGAGAGAGTGAACCACCATAAATCCTTTGTCTCCTTCTTTTGTGGTTTGCACATTATCTTTTATGTTTATTGTTTAATCCTTGTTTATAAACAGATTTTGTTTGGTTAGGAATTTTATTAAAAAGAGTTATTAAATTCTTATTCAAACAAAATCGGATGTTCTATTTATAACTGTCCAAAAAGTTTTAATTAGCCAAAAACCTTATTCACCCCCCTTCCCCCTCTCCCCCCCTCTCTAAGGTTTTTCAATTGGTATCAGAGTGGGTCTTCTTTCATAGGCTTAACATCCTAAGAAGCAAAAGGTCTTTTATAAAATGACTACTATTTCAAACTTACCATATGTAGAAGACTCTTCTACTAATAGACCTCTTCTTTTTAATGGCACTAATTATATATTTTGGAAGTCAAGGATTAAAATCTATATTTGCTTTATTAACTTTGATTTTTGGAGTATTGCAGAAAAAGGACCTTTTATTCCTCAAAAGGATGGAAGAGTCAAGAAGGTTGAAGAATTCGACGAATTTGATTCAAGAAAGATGGCTCTAAATTTCCAAACCTTGAATATATTAAGTTGTGCCTTAGATGCAAATGAGTACAATAGAGTGAGCGGATGCGATTCGGCTCATGAAATGTGGAAATTGCTAGAAGTCACTCATGAAGGCACAAATCAAGTAAAGGAATCAAAATTGGCCATGTTGGTGAGGGATTATGAGTTATTCATGATAAAGAAAAATGAAAGCATTAGTGACATGGTCACAAGATTCATCAACATCACAAATGGGTTAAAGGCATACGAGAAAGAATACATAAGAGGAGAGGTAAATAGAAAAGTTCTAGATCACTTCCAAAGACATGGCAACCAAAAACTCTTGCCATAGAAGAATCCAAAGATTTGAGACTTCTTCCTATAAAGAGCTCATATGATCTCTTCTTACCTATGAAATGAAGATAAAGAGATTAAATGAAATGGAAGAAGAAGACAAAGTAAGAAAAGGTATGGTACTCAAAGTAAAAGAGGAAGAGCAAGCAAGTTCATCCAACAATGAAGATGAAAATGATGAAGATGAAGATATGGCTTTAGTGGTTCAAAAATTCAAAAAGTTCTACAAGGAAAGCATCAATAAAAGAGGGAAGAAACCTCCATTCAAGAAGGGAGGATAAAGTTCCTCACTCTTCAAGGCTAGGTGCTTTGAATGCAATAGCACCGAACATCTTGTAGCCGATTGCCCAAAAGCCATAGAAAATGAAAAATGAGCATTAGAGGCAAAGCTTGAGGCAATACAGAAAAAGAAGAAAGGCAAAGGCCTAATAAGAGCTTGGGATAAAGACTCGACGAGAGTGAAGGAAAAGAAAATACCAACATGTGCTTCATGGCATTAGAAAGTGAGGTACAATCTTCACCTTCTAAATTTTCTAATTTTATTGATGATGATGATGATGATGATCCAAATTCCATGCTTATTGAAATGTATGATGAATTAAAAAAGATTTCCAAAAGAAAAAAGGAGTTGAAAAAAAAGATTGATAATTTATTAAATGAAAATTCAAAACTTGTTTGTGAAAACGAAACTCTTCTTGAATCTTTAGAAGTTTTGAAAAAGGAAAAGGATTTCTCAAACATAGAATTTCAAAAACTTGTTACAGAGAACAAAAATCTTTGTGAAAAAGTTCTTTCTCTTGAGAAATGCATGGTTGATTACAATGATTTGAAGAAAAAGGTGAGTGATCTCACCATGTGTATTGAAAAATTTACAAAAGGAAAAGAAAATTTTGAAAAACTTCTTGGCTCTCAAATATCATCTTTTGACAAAAATGGTATTGGATATAATCACTCCAATACATTTTCAAACCAAACACACTTTGTAAGAGCTTCTTCATCCTCATATCTTTGTTGCACATATTGTGAAAAGAATGGTCATAAGGCCACAAAATGTTTTATAAAAAGCAAAATTGAAAGGGAAGTAAAAACCATTTTGAAAGTAAAAGAAAAAGCATTCATGGACCCAAAAGGATATTGGTACCAAAAGTCATCTCTACTTCTTCTATTGCAGGAACACAAACCAAACTCAACTAAATGGTACTTGGATAGTGGATGCTCAAGACATATGGCCGGGAAAGCATCTCTTATGAGTGAGCTTAAGGATACCGAAAGTGGCTTCGTCACCTTTGGAGATAAGAAGAAAGGAAAAAGCATTGATATAGGTAACATTGGTAATGGTTCTTCTTCTTTAATTAAGGAAGTTCTATTAATTGATGGATTAAAGTTCAATTTGCTTAATATTAGTCAATTATGTGATAATGGTTACAAAGTTGTCTTTGAAAATGATTCTTCTTCTATCATTGATAAGCACGAAAACAAAACTATTTCTGTTGCAAAAAAGAATTAGAAATGTCTATGTTTTTCATCTTGAAGATCTTATTTCTTAAAACTTAAAGTGTCTCTCGGTTCATAATAATGATGCATTTTTGTGGCATAGAAGGGTTGGTCATGTTAGCATGGATTTACTAAACCATCTTTCTTCAAAAGAGCTTGTTAGAGGCTTACTAAAATTACATTTCGAGAAAACTAAACTTTGTGATGCATGCCAATTTGAAAAACAAGTTAAGACCTCTTTTAAACCAAAGAAGATGATTTCTACTTCAAAATCTTTAGAACTTATTCTCATGGATTTATTTTGACCAATGAGGACCACTAGTCTTAGTGGTAAGAGGTATGCTTTTGTTATAGTAGATGATTTTTCAAGATTCACTAGGACATATTTCTTAAGCCAAAAGGATGAAGCATTTCAAGAATTTGTCAAACTTTTTAAAAGAGTTCAAACCTCCCTTGATTGTAAATTGATTTATGTGAGAAGTGATAATGGGAGAGAATTTAACAATCAAGATTTTACAAAACTATATGATGATTTTGGTATTACACATAAATTTTTCAGCCGCTAAAACCCCACAACAAAATGGTGTTGTGGAGAGGAAAACTGCACTTTACACGAGATGGCAAGATCAATGCTTTGTGAAAACTCCCTACCAAAGTATTTTTGGGCTGAGACCGTTAACATCGCTTGCTACGTAATGAATCGTGTTCTCTTGAGATCTTTTTTGAAGAAAACTCCTTTTGAACTTATTTTTAACAAAACTCCTCAATTGTCTATTTCAAAGTTTTTGGACGTAAATGCTTTATCTTAAACACCAAGGACAATCTTGGATGTTTGATAGAAAATCCGATGAGGGAATTTTTCTTGGTTACTCTTCAAACAAGAAAGCTTATAGGATCTACAACAAAAGAACTTTATGTGTTGAAGAGTCAATTCATGTGAACTTTGATGAATCTAACATTTTTTCAAAAGGAATATGATGATGACATAGATAATTCCTTGAGCAACCAACCATTGCATACTCAAGCTATGGCGGAATATGCAAAAGAGGAAGAAGAGATTCAGGAGAAACAAGAGAATGATCAAGAAGCTCAAAATCTTCCTCAAGATGTGATATATCTAAAGGGACATTCCAATGATTCATTGGTGATGTATCATAAGGGGTAAGAAAGGGGAGGTATTTTACTGACAATTTTCCCTTATTATCTCAAATTGAACCTAAGTTTATAGACGATGCTTTATGTGATGAGTTTTGGATTATTGCAATGCAAGAGGAACTTAATCAATTTGAAATAAACAAAGTTTGAACTTTGGTCCCAAGACCTCGAGATCACCCCACTATTGGTACCAAATGGATTTGTAGAAACCAACTAAATGAATCCGGAGAAGTTATAAGAAACAAAGCTAGACTTGTTGCCCAAGGATTTAATCAAGAAGAGGGCATAGATTTTGATGAAACATTTGCTCCAATTGGTAGACTTGATTCCATAAGAACGCTTTTATCTTTTGCTTGTTTTAAAGAATTCAAACTTTTTCAAATGGATGTTAAAAGTGCATTTTTAAATGGTGATATTGAGGAGGAATTTTATGCTAAACAAACCTCCCGGTTTTGTACATGAAAATTTTCTAAACTATGTTTATAAACTTTCAAAAGCACTTTATGGTTTAAAACAAGCTCCAAGAGCTTGGTATAAAAAATTAAGTGGCTTTCTCCTTTCAAACAATTTTTCAGGAGGTGTGGTGGACACAACCTTTTTTACAAAAACCTCTTGGAACAATGATCTTCTACTTGTCCAAATTTATATAGATGATATTATTTTTGGAGCTACTAATGTTTGTTTATGTGAAGAATCTGCCTCAGTAATCCAAAAGGAGTTTGAAATGAGCATGATGGGAGAATTGACCTATTTTCTTGGACTTAAAATTAAACAAACCAAAAAGAAGGCATCTTCATCAATCAAAAGAAGTACACAAGGGAACTTCTCAAAAGATTTGGGATGAGCAATGCAAAAGGAATAGGAACTCCAATGAGCTCATCTTTGAAACTTGACAAGGACGAAAAAGGTAGATCAAAACGGTATAGAGGTATGATCGGAAGCTTGCTTTATTTAACGACTAGGTGGCTAAATGTTATGTTTGCTGTTTGTTTATTTGCTAGATTCCAAGCTTTTCCTAAGGAATCTCATTTAAGTTGTTAAGCGTATTGTAAGATATTTAATATCATTTTATGATTATGGATTATGGTAGTCTAAACAATCTTTTTTTTATATCACTTACACTGATGCGGATTATATGCCGGATGTAAGGTAGAAAGAAAGAGTACCAGCGGAAATTGTCAATTCTTGGGGAGATGCTTAGTGTCTTGGTAAAACAAGAAGCAATCATGCGGGTATTTTGGATGAAGCATACATTACTTAACTTTGGTTTTGATTTTAAAAACATACCTGTTTTATGTGATAACACAAGTGCAATAAATCTTTTTGTAAACCCTGTGCAATATTCAAAAACTAAACATATTGAATTTAAACATCATTTTTTAAGAGATCATGTTGCAAAAGGAGATGTATTTTTAGACTATATTTGCACAGAAGATCAAATTGCTGACATTTTTACAAAAACTCTTTCTGAAGATCGTTTTTGTTATTTAAGGAAATTACTTGGCATTGGTAAATTCTACGACTAATGTGTGTTTTGAGTTTTAGATTTTTCCTCATTTTTTAAGCTGAGATTTTCAGACCATAAAATCGGACGTGCATTGGAAAAATAGAACGTCCATTTTTCCTTGAAGAGTCTCAAGAATTTTTCTTCACAAAAAAGCTGAGAGTTTCGAACTACTAAATCAGACGCCTCCAAAAAAAAATTAGATGTCTGATTTTGTTTTTGTCAAAACAAAATCAGACGACCGTTTTCAAAAACCGGTCGATCGGTTTTTGTATTTGTTCGACGGGACCTATGTTTTCATATCAGAAAACTGGTAAACTTCTATCTCATTTGTTTTTACTCTCTCTCTCTCTCTCTCTCTCTCTCTCTCTCTCTCTCTCTCTCTCTCTCTCTCGCTTTCTCAATCTACTCACCTATTGGCATCTCTCAATCGACTCTGTCTCTTAAAACCCTCTATTAAAGCCCATCACTCTCCTACTTAAAAAATGGTGAAAGTGAAGAATGCCAATGTTGGAAGGGAAAAAACTATGAAGAAGAAAGAAGTAGTAGAGGTGGAAGGACAAGAAAAAGAAAAGGCAAAAGAGTAGCAATTGAAGTGAGGGTACAAGAAAGGTTCATCTCTATCAAAGAAGCTGCTAACTTTGAAGAATGGACAAGAAAGAGGAGAGAGATTGCTCCAGGTCACAGAGTTGATCTATCTGACATGGAAGGTATGAAAATATCCCTAATCTTTTTTAAGATACTGGTTGGGGACCCTTGCTTACAGTAAATGAACTCTATTATCCTGAAATGATAATGAATTCTATGCAAATTTACATAAAGGAAGAGTTCAAAAGCAAGGAAATATTACTTATCAATGGGTCACCTCTAGGGTGTGGTGGTAGAGATATTTCCTTTGATGATAGAATGCTAAACACCATCTTAGGAACACCCGAAAAAGGTTTTAGATTATATACCAAAAATAAAAAGTGTTTTGATCCCAACTTATACAGTGAGAGAAGATTTGAAGAATTATTCACAAAAGGAGAAGTTCTTAAGAGGCATGATGACAAAAATGTTAATAAACTTGATGCATATGGAAGATTATTGCACCATATGATTTCAAATATAGTCATTCCTAATGTTGGTCACAAGTCTTCCATTACAAACATACACTCTTTTGTTATGCTAGCATTACATGAGCATAGAAGAATGAATTTTGGATTTGTGGCCATAGAACACATGCTAGCCACTCACACTTCTTCTACAAAATACTTGCCATATGGTTGTTTCCTCACTAAATTTGAAAACTTGAAGTCTGAATTCACATGTTGAATTAAAAAATAAGTGGTAATTATAAATATATATATATATATGTGTTATAAATTTGCAGACAACATATATTTTCAGATTTCAGAGTTCGGAATTAAGTACAAAATTTCACTTAAAATTTATTATTACAATTAAGCACATCTTAAATAATTAAGTGACTTGAAAAAATTATTATCAAACGTACTTAAAATTTAAAATAGAGAAATTAGCTAAAAATACACTAAAAATTTTATAATTTTCTTTTTATACCTTAAATGTTTTATTTTAGCTTTTTATGCCCTCAAACTTTCTTCGATTTGCTTATTTTTGTAAGTATAGTGGAAGACAGTGGAATCCGATGGTGACGGGCACGCACTACTTACATGCACACTAAAAAATATCAAATTAATATTTTATTTGAGTTTTTTATGCCCTCAAATATTTTTCGAGCAACTTTTTGTTATACTTACGGCAAAGGGTGATAGAATATGGATGTGGTGAGCACGGTCCATCATGTCTACACTAAAAAAAAGTTAAAATTTGACCTTTTTTTAGTTGCAAGTGATTGGGGCGTGCTCACTAGCACCGAATTTCGTCGTCCTTCACCATAATTATAAAAATATGCAAATTGTTTAAGGGTATAAAGAGATAAATGTTTTATGTTTGACGGTATAAAGAGCTAAAATAAAACATTTATGCTATAAAGGGAAAGCGTAAAATGTTTTAGGGTATTTGTAGTTAATTTCTCTTTAAACTATTAAGCACATGAAAGTTATCTATATTATCAAACACATTTAATTCAATAAGTTCTTAACTAATTCATTTTAAGAGGTAAATTAATTTATCAAACAATGCCTAAACCCTAGAAAGTCGTAGTTATGCTTATCGCAAACCCATTGATTAATCAAACCCACCGTTCTTGTGCCTATTAATATCAAGGGTTAATTTCAATTAACATTTCTATATTTTTAATAAATTCTCAATTGAGTATCTAAACTATTAAATTGGCAAATAAGTACCTAGAAAAGGGTTTTGCCAAAAAAATAATGATATGAATCAACAAAGGATCATTCATCAAATTTCAAATAAGCAACTAGAAAATTGAAGAAAACATGGTTGAAGCTTCAATTAAGGAATTTAGGAGTTAATTAGAAGGTTTGGAAGAGTTTCAAGACATCCAAGACTCATTCGAGGCATAAGAAGCTTAACAAAATCAAACTAGAAGCTCCCGACAATCGTAGATGACGAAAGAAGCAAGGAGGGAAAGAAAACACATATTACTGGCGACGGTAGGCTATACTTTACAATCCCCGGTAGCTTTCTGGTTAAAAGTGGCAATTTGAAGACTACCTACCGGCGACTGTAGGTTCACCCTACTGTCCACCTTAGGTCTCGGATAATATCTTTAAAAGGACAATTTAGCTATTAATTTTGGTTTCTTTTTGTCCAAGCTTTGTAATTAACTTTTATTAGAAGCATAATTAATACTCATTATGGTTTGGAAAGAGAAGTAGGTTTTCTCTATAAATACCAACTTATGCCTCCTCTTGTAATTAAGTTGAAGATAAATGATATATGAAATTTGAGAAATTTCTCTTAGGGTTCTTAGGTTTTCTAGCTTTCTCCTGACTTCATCTCGGGTTTGATCATTCCTTAGATTGATTTTATTGCACACTTGGATTGGGAAGATTCAAAGGTTCTCAATTTGACTTAATTCCTTCTCTTTGATATTACATCATTGTAATTGTCCTAGAGCAAGGTCTTCTTAACAAGAGACTAATTAGGTGATGGGTAAACAATCCCACTGTTGAATTGGCTTGTGAAGGAAAGAATATTTAATATAGATTCAAGAGATCTGTAGATTTTCTTGGGGTTGCTTGAGGATAGAGAGTACTCAAGTCCTATTGAAGGAAAAATGTCTTTGGGAAGCTTAATTGAAGGATTTTGATCTTTCAACAACAAGATTTGTATCATTAGGTATTAGAGCCACCTTCAAAGTAAGCTCAATTTATGTTTATTTGCTGAAAAATTCGTTTAAAAATATAGCATATGATGATCCATACAGAATACATGAAGATCATGAAAATTCTCGGACTGAAAAAATTGATGCCAGAAAATTGGATTGATTTGATTGTTTTTGCAAAAATTTGATACAGATCTCAACTTCTAATAGTTATTGATCATTTGAGATTGGTTTCATTTGATTTGGACTTAATTTAGTAGATCAAATTGTAAAAATATTCGATATGTCCAAAAACCGAAACAGATTGGGAAGTGTGGATTAATCTGTTCATATCTTGTGATACAATTACCCCATTCAAATGAAATTTCAGCTTAAATTCATCCTCATCGATCTTTAATTCTTTCTAAACTAATTGCACTCGATTTGGGTTTGTATTTTGTGAGTTATCGTTATTTTGTGGGTTTGTATTTTTTTAGTACTCTTACTTCTTTGTTTGGCCTAGTTTTGTTTTGCTTAGTTTTTTTTTGGACTCTAATTGCTTTCTTTCAGTGTTTATAATTCTTTGTATGATAAAATTGATGTTGTTGGCTCTAATTGCTGTTGGATAATCATTGAAACTCTTGTACATTAAGTGTTTGATGAAATTGCTCTCTGAACTTCTTTTACTACCTCAACTAAGTGTTGAATTGAAGTTTATCTTTGGTTGATTTCTTTGGATGATTGTGGTGGAGGAAGTTTGAAGACTCAAAGAACTCTTGTGAGTTGAGAGTTTAGAAAAACGAAAGAGTGTGAGCTTATTGATATAAAACTCATAAGAGAGCCAAACACGTGGGAATTGAGTGATCATTACAAGAGAGCATACACTTAGGGAGTGACTGTGAGGTCCTATTTTTTGTTTCTTTTGTTTAATTTGCAGGCTTTATTATGTCTGCGGATGCTCAATTACGAACTATTCACAATGAAAAAACTAGTGAAAGTCCTCACTCCAACTTGGATCCAATGAGATTCATCATGCATGAGCTTCAATCTATGGGAAGAAAACTGGGAGATATGCAAAGGGACATAACTAATATTTCTATTGAGCAAAGAGGCTAAAGTCACATTGAAGAACATGTCACTTCTCATACTCAATGGGGATATGGTAACTTCTATCCTCATGCTCGAACTTTTGAGCATAATTCTTATTATTGCTATGAGGGCAATAGACTTGGATCTAGAAATGGTTATAATGATACATCTTGTAAAAGAGTTCCAAGGAAGTTAAAAATAGAGGGAATTATGTGAAAATAGATTACAGGTTTCATAAAAGAAGAGGGAATGTTGAAAGATACCATGATAGTTATGATCATTATTAGCATAGCTATGGTAGTAAGGACATATATATTTAGCACAATGATAGTTATAGCTATGGAAGGTTTAATTATAGAAGAAGTTCTCAAACTTTGGGAATTACATTAAGACCTCTTAGTTACAACAATTTGAAATTACCTCTTTTGTGTGGAACTTTTGGTTTTCATAATTATGTAGCATGGAAGCAAAATGTGGAATCATTGTTCTATTCTTATGTTATAAGAAAAGAAGAGAAGTTTTTAATTGATGCTAAAATCTCTTTCTTATGAGGTCAATGTTTGGTGGGATGTAATTGTGAAAGTAGAAGGAGAATGAGATCACAACCAATCAAGACTTGATACCTAATAAGGAAAGCATTGAGGAATAGATTTAGAGTTGGAAACCATGAAGGACAAAGACAAGGTCAAACAAAGGAAAAATTCACAGAATCTTCAATGGGTAAAAGTCTACAAAAGTATATGAACGTTCACAAGCTCAAGTAGTTGATAAAAAAGCCATTCACCATGAGAAGAAGAACATTTTTACCTTTATAAAGGAAGGAAAATCAAGAGAGGAAAAGTTAAAGAGTGACAAGAAAATAATGATCAAAAGAAAGAGAGTGCTATGGAAGAGAAAAGAAGTGTGAGTTTCCATGAGAAACAAAGTGTTATTGAATACATTTCTACTTCTTTGGAAGAGTGTGAGTGTGAGAAGAGTGTCGTGAGTACAAAAGAACGTGAGAGAAAAAGAAAAGAGAGTGAGTGCTCAATTAAAATCATGAGAGTTTTAAAGAGTAACAAGTGGAAGAAAAGAAAGATGAGATTGAAACGAGTGAGGAAACAAAGGAAGAGATGAGCTCAATTATTTTTGAGGGAAATAAAAGAGAGGAAATGATAGAGAGTTGTTGTGACATTAGTTCACCATTAAACTTACTTTCTAGTGAGAAAGTGAAATTGTTTACTAATTCCAATAATCATTTCCTTGCTTGTTTTTCTCCATGTGTGTAGAACTTTGAAGTTCAAAACATGGAAAATGAAGAAAGTCTTTGCTACAAGCTCTACAAAACCATAATCTTTCTTCCCTCCACATCTTTCTTGTTCTTTGATTTCATAATCAATGAATCTAATAGTTGTTCTTTTTCTATCTTTTGTGATAGAATTCAATCTCAATCCTTCAACTTCTTAACTACAACTTGTGGAACAAAGCCAAATCGCAAGATGAAAGCTAAAGGAGAAGACATGGGAAAGGAGCTTAGCATTCTATATGAAGACAAATCAGTAAACCTTTCTTTAAACCCTTTCTCTTATGTCATGAGTTATCTTTTAAGGAGTTAAAGTTGTTCTTAGAGTTGTATGATCTGACTCTAGTTGGAAATTTGATGGTTAATCCATCACTTGAACTAGCTCTTTATGTTTCTCAAATTGTTTAAGTTCTCTTCTCCATGTGCCTATCTTGAGAAATAACTTTTGGATAGTGTTGCTAGAATATCATGACATTGAGTTGTTATATGATAATCTTTTCTTTGATCGTATTGTTGCTACTTTCTCATCTTCTTGTGCATCTAAGTGGAGTAATATTCGTATCTTCCTTAGATCTTTTGTTGAAATTGGTTATGTTGAGAGAGTTAGTTGGTTATCTTGTTCTTTTTGTGATGATCTTCATATTAAGTATATGGAAAAGTTTGTTAAAGAATGTGGTTATTTGCCATCTTTTCTTCATATTTTTATGAAGAATCATGAAGCTTTTATTCTTCTTAACCTTTTTTTGCTCTATGTGGGTGACTATATTCAAATTCCTTGTGATGAACATGAGCCCTTTGATTGTTGATGAAACTTGGACAACATTGTTTTTAGGAAACTTCCATGGGTTTCAATTCTATCATTTTTATTTCAAGGAATTCATGTGGTTGCTATTCTGTGGAAAGAAAATTATGGTAGTTTTAAAGTGCTTAAAGCTTATCTTTGTGATCTTGTGAAAACTACATTTGAAAATGGTGCTTTTGAACTCACTTTGAAGAATCTTGATGAGAAAATTCTTGTCTATTCTATTGTCTTTATTGACTTTCTTTTGAAAGTTGATGTTTTAAATGACTTTTTAGTTCAAAACATGAGTTTTTTTGTCTAACCTTCGATCAATTCTTTGGTGGTACACTGCTTTCTTATCTAACCTTCACGGAGCTTTTGAACGAGTTGATTTTTAAAAAGGGATTCAAAGTTCTTCATATTTTGATAATAAACCGAAGTTGTTATTAGTTGAATGATTTCTTGGAACTATCATGGAAGAATTTGGATCAAAACTTTTATTTTACCGTCTTCTTTTCAAAGAAATCTTTTGGAAACATGATTTAATAGAAGAACAAGTTAGCACTTCTAAAGATTTTTTTGAGATTTATTGGTAGATTAGAAGTGTTAGTCTTGAATTTCATTGTTTAGAGCTTTTGATTAAAGAGTTGAGAAAATGTTTTGAAGTTTCTTTAAAAAGAAAAGGAGAAAGGATTTTGTTGCAATGCCAATTCTTTGATTTTTAAAAGAAACTTTCTAACTAAAAATGTCAATGCTCTTGAAAGTCATGTGGTTAAAACTTCTTGGATTCTTCAATGTGTTTCTAGAGTTTGAAAATATATTTACCAAGAATCCATGAAGGAATTTTGAGAAGGGTTGAGAATCTAACCTTGTAATACCATCTTCCTTTTAAAGAATATCTATGTGAAACAATCTTTCCTCGTGGTTTCTTAAGCTTGTTAAAGAGAAATCCCTTTGATCCTTTCTTCTGCCATTTATATGATGTTCAAACCTTTGCTTCAATATTTAAAGGCCATCAATATGTTTTGAACTTGTGGAATCTTAAGCATTTTCTACTTTCATTCTACAAGATTCTATTATAATATTAGCTTTGAGTTTCATAGGCCTTCTAAAGAAGTATTAGAATCCTTGCTTATTTTGTTGTTTAGATGGTCATTACACTTAATTGTTTACCTCTTAACAATGCTTATATTATTGAGTCCTTTACAATGTTGCCCACCTTGTACATATTTACAGGAAAAATATTCGAGGACGAATCTTTTTAAGATAAGGGGTAAGATATGAATCAACAAATTCCAAATGAGCAACTAGAGAATTGAAGAAAGAATGGTTGAAGCTTCAATTGAGGAATTTCAAAGTTAATTAGAAGGTATGGAAGAGTTTCAAGACTTCCAAGGCTCATTCAAGTCATAAAAAGCTTAACAGAATCAAACTAGAAACTCTCGATCATCGTAGATGACGAAAGAATTAAGGAGGGGAAGAAAACAGAGCTTACTGGCAATGGTAGGCTCCACCCTATCGTCCCCAGTAGCTTTCTGGTTTAAAGTAGTAATTTGAAGACTACCTACTGGCGGCGGTAGGTTCACCCTACAGTCCACGGTAGGTCTCAGATTAATATCTTTAAATGGACAATTTACCTGTTAATTTTGGTTAATTTTGGTTTCTTTTTGTCTAAGCTTTGTAATTAACTTTTATTAGAAGGATAATTAATACTCATTAGAGTTTGGAAAAAAAAAGTAGGTTTTCTCTATAAATACTTATTTATGACTCCTCTTGTAATTAAGTTGAAGATAAATGAAATATGAAATTTGGGAGATTTCTCTTGGGGTTCTTAGGTTTTCTAGCTTTCTCCTAAGTTCATCTAGGGTTTGATCATTCCTTATATTAATTTTATTAAATACTTGGATTGGTAAAAGACAAGGCTTCTCAATTTGATCTTAATTCCTACTCTTTGATATTACATCATTGTAATTGTCCTAGAGCAAAGTCTTCTTCACAAGAGACTAATTAGATGATAGGTAAAAAATCCTATTGTTAAAGGGAAGAATATTCAACATGGATTCCAAAGGTCCTTAGATTGGCTAGGGCTTGCTTGAGGATAGAGAGTATTCAGATCCTATTGAAGGCAAAAGGTCCTTGGGAAGCTTAATTGAATGGTTTGATTTTTGCACAACAAGATTCATATCATATAACTTTTAATTTTGATATTTAAATACTTAAATTAGGATTTTGTAAAAGAAAATAACAGTTAAACACTAATTTAGGTAATTAATCGTTAAAATTAAAAGTTTTTAGTCATTTATTATTTGATGAAATCCTAATTTATATATATTTGTCAAATTAAAAGTTTAGATACTTAATTAATAATTCACTAAAAATAAAAGGGTATTTTTTTAAATTAACCCCAATATCAATATTGTATTGCAAATATTTTTTTGCCATTTGAATGATTTAACTATAGTGAGGATCACAATGCAACAAACAATTGCTTCATCTCTGCCTCATGCCTTAAAATGAAAACTAACAGTTTGTAAAAATTGACATCCTGCACTAAAGTGCTCATACTCGTATATGGGAAATGGAAAGTGAAAGTATAGAATTCAATTAAATAAAAGTATTTACATAAGTGGACTTCTATATTTGCATAGAGCAATACCAATCGTTTTTTAGAAAAATGATAAATGATTAAAGCATATCTTTTTTATAGATTTTAATATATAGAGTGATATATACGGTATCTATATCATGTGTTTAGAAACTAACAAATCATGAAATTCTTAAGGTTAATACAAATATAACTTTTTTGGGAATGAAATTAAATTGTCATTGATATTATTGTAAAAAAGGAAGTAGCTATGATACACAAGCAGTTATTCTTACTAATTTAAGCCCTCACAGAAGTGAGGTGAGGGACTTCATTGATACATGTTTTTACATTTTGAAAGATTTTTCGAAAATTGGTGTTTAATTGAGTTTTTATGCTCTCAAACATTTTTTGAGCAACAGATGTTATACTTATAGCGAAGAATGGGAGAATCCGTATGTGGTGAGCACCCCCCATGTGTACACTAAAAAAATGGCAAAAATTGACCTTTTTAGTGTACAGATGAGTGGGGTGAGCTCATCGCCACCGAATTCCGCCGTCCTTTATCACAATTAAAACTGTATGTAAATCGAAAAATATTTGAGAGTATAAATATGCAAATGTTTTATATTTGAGGGAATAAAAATATAAAATAAAATATTTAGGATATAAAGAAAAAAATGTAAAATATTTTAGGATATTTGTAGCTAATTTCTCTTTAAAATATTAGGCACTTAATAATTATCTTTGTTATAAAAAATTCAATTCAATAAATTTTTAAATAATTCATTTTAAGAGGTAAATTAATTTATCAAACAATATTTTAAAACTATAAAGTCATAGTTATGCTTATTTCAAACCCATTAATTAATTAAACCCGCCGTTCTTGTGTCTTGAATATCAAGGGTTACATTTCTGTACTTTTAGTAAATTATCAATTAAGTATCTAAACTTTTAATTTAATAAATAAGTACTTAATTAGGGTTTCACTAAAAAAATAAAGGTTGAATAATTTTTAATTTTAATAATTAAATACTCAAATTAGGATTTTGAAAGTAACAGTTAAACCCTAATTTGGGTAATTAATTATTAAAATAAAAATTTTTTTAGTCATTATTTTTTTGACAAAACCCTAGTATAGGGTATATATTTGTCAAATTAAAATTTTAGATACTCAATTGACAATTCACTCAAAATGAAGAAGTGTTTGTTTAGTTAACCCTAATATCGATATTGTATTGCAAATATTGTTTTGGCATGTGAATGATTTGACTATAGTAAGGATTAGGGGTGTAAACAGGTACAGACCTTCTGGATACTTTCAAACCCAAACCCAAACCCTTATACTGAAATATGGACCCAGACCCTTTGCATATAAAATTTATGGGCTCAGGCCCGACCCTTCAAGGTCTAGAGTAGGGCTTGGATATACTTGTTCTGTATGACATCTTTTCTATTTTTTCCCTGTTAAACAAAAATCTATATAAAACAATGTATAACCCTAAAATAAAAATTATAACATAATTAATATAATTTTCTCAACATCTCTATAAGATTCCATGGTGTGTGGAAAATTTTAGTTGTTGGTTAAACAATATAATGTAATAATGGTGTTCTTTCATAATTGTAGATGATTAAAATCTATTTATTTAAGAGTAATATACACAATATCTTCACATGTTTAGAACCTACCAAATCATGAAATTTCGAGGTTAATACAAATATAACTCTTTTTGGAAGGAAATTTAAATTGGTATTGATATTATTATAGAAAAAGAACCCATAGTAATACACTAACAGTTGCATTTCATTAATTTAAATCCTCATAGGAGTGAGGTTAGAGAATTTATTGATAAATTTTTTATATTTTAAAATATTTTTTAGAGAATTTTATAATTTGAGATCATTACATGACATATTGTGAGGAACCAATTTAACATTTATCAAAAAGTATTCTTGCCAAAAAAATATCATATATATAGATATATATATATATATATATATACATAAATGACACTCAAAACAAACAAAAATGAAGCCACAAAAGCTTGTTATTGCAGATGAGTTGGGAAGTATAGTACGCCAGCCACAAAATACCAAGCCAAGTCAATGTGAGCCTTACTTCATGTGGAAAAATTTGAAAAGGATCAAATCAGGTGATATATATATAAACTATGAGAAAATTACATTTTATCGGCCAATAGGCCAAAAAAAATTTAGTAGATAATTTTTAAAAATTACCGACTGATTTCAAAACAAAATCGATCGATAATTACCGATTGAATTTTTACCAATAACTTTAAATAATTTAGTCAGTAAGATTACCGACCAACAAAAAAAATTCGTCCCAAAAATTAGCGATCAAATTCCATTCAGTCGATAAGTGCCATTTATCAACCGATTACAGACCGAATGGTTGGTCGGTAATCTCGATTTTTTTTATAGTGATATATATGTACACACTACAAAATAATGTGGTTAATTGTACCAAAACTGCAAGCATCAATGGTTAGGTTATTTGGCGGTGAGTAAAAAGTATTAGTCACACATTTACCACGATTTTTAAATTGTGAGCGATAAACCATGGGAAATGTAGAACACTTTTCCCCATGCTTATGCCCACACATTCGACTTGTGGTGAATTTTCGTTTGCAAAATTTTTTTATTTTTTATGATTATTATATTTTAACTACAATTTTTTATCTATAGTTGTTTGATCATGAAAAGTAGTGACCTTTCTTTCCTTGAGGTTTTGATAGCTTCTAACTACGATATAAAATTCAAGAACACTAATATCCATTAATACACAGTTTGAAAATATGAACAAGTACTTAGTAGCTACCACAAATAAATCTAATGTTCATTCAGTAAATTAACATTCCACAACGAAAATAATCTTAACTGTTTGCTCAATAAAAAGAAAAACAAAATTCTCAAATAAACATACGAAAACATAATATTAGCGTATCATCATCTTATTCATCCGGCAAGAGAAGAACAAAATTGAAACAGCAAATGCTATAGCCAATACCATTTCCACCTCCAATAATGCCAAACACAATTGCTTGGTTTGCACAGTTGAGCTTCATCCATCCTGTCACATGTATACCCCATTCATTACCTAAAAATCAAGCAATTATCGGTCACTTCGTATTTTAAATTAGTGTTCATTAAACTTAGGAGCCAAGAAACTATCGAAATAATAGAGAGAGAATTCACAAAACAAAGTGTCTAAAAGTGCATCAAGCCTTAACAGTAGGCAAATTTCAAATAGTTTTGCAAAAAAAAATATAGAGCAAGAGATTGACCATTCTGTTAATCTCACTATGTGGGGGATGTGTATTTATGCATGGTAACAAACTGTGTTAAACAAAAAGTGAGATTCCACCACTTTCGTACCATCTTTGCAAAGTTCCTTGCTGTTAGAGGTGATGAATAGTCATCTGACACCACCTTGAGTACATCCAATAAAGATTATCAGAAGACCTTGTATTAATTTCATTTATCTCTGAAATAATATTGCTAATATAGTTAGTGTAGATCATATCTTTGTGGAAAACTATGCAAAATCATGAAAAATATAGGTTAAAAGTGAGAGGGTACAACAGTTTCTAGTTTGTTATTTCACCATGTGGTTAATAGAATGGTTAATGACGAGTTCACTAGAAGTATATGCACATATTCTTTAGAAAGAAAACAAATAATGGCTTCGAATAGATATCACAAGCTACAATATGTGAAATTTAGGCACTACACTCACCAAAAAAAAAATTACTCCACATATCTACTATTACATCTTAATTAATCCAAAAAAATTTTTACATGGTACCGTTAGAGCTTTCTTAACATATCCCTCCACCATGTCATGTGATAGTGGTGCCACTTTGCGAAAAAATAAAATAAAAAACAAACATAAATTCACAAAAAGTTAGTACTAAAAATGATTGAATAAGACAATTAGGAACCTAAAAAAGGGTAGAAGCAACCATAAACTCACTTTCTTTTTTTTTGTGTGTGTATAAACTCACATGATATAGGCAGCCAAAACATGATTTTATCCCCACTTTCAGAGAGACGAAAGAGAGGCATGATGTGGGATACTAAGATGTATGCAATTTACCATTATCATCTAAACGTACCACATACTCAACGTTCCCCCATCTGC
Organism: Catharanthus roseus; assembly: GCA_028651295.1. NCBI lineage: Eukaryota > Viridiplantae > Streptophyta > Magnoliopsida > Gentianales > Apocynaceae > Catharanthus > Catharanthus roseus. The sequence goes on along the minus strand of JAPQWS010000140.1, from coordinate 1,870,103 downwards.
ATAATTCACTAGTTAGCTAAATTTTAGGCCAAACAATGCTATCCTGAGGCATTCTTCACCATTGGGGAAGCAAAAAATTATCTTTTCTTTGGAAATGAGCCCAGGGTACTCGAGGATTTCCCTCGATTTAATTAGTAAATGCAGCTTTTTAAAATATTTATATCATCCAAAACAAGACATTTATAGAACATATTAGCAATTAAGGGCAATTGCTGACATTACCTCCCCATGAAAGACAGAATTAGCCATGTATCAACCGGATAAAATAATGAGATGGAACCATCCCTAGTTCCAAAAGTGTACCTTTTCAGAAAGACAATTTCCCAGAAATGGTAAAATAAACTGCTTTTTAGCGATGGGCTCAATGCATGAAATAAAAGAGCAGTTTAATAATAAAGCAAGTGCACTGATTAAATGTATATAACTTACTTATTAGTATATTTTATGTCAGAAATATAGTTTGCTCTCCTCTACTCATCCCCCTCTGCAAAAGCAACAAAAAAGACACCACATATAGCAGATAGAGTTCAGTTTTATTCTTTTATTAAGTGAAAAACAAAAGTTCCATATCTTATAAGAAATGTATCAGATTAAATCCCCTTCTATGTATCAATGTGCTTTTTAAAAGCACAAAAAGTACTGTATTTAGATATCCAACTCAATCTAAACCTTTTTTCTTTGAGTCCCACTTTTTTCTACACAAAAAATCAACTTGCACGAAATTAGAGGAAAAAAACTCACTTTTTTCATCCCAAACTTTAACCAAATGCATCCAATAATGCTCAATGGAAAAAAAATTAGAATTCACCAAGTACTTGCACATATTTTTCAAATATAGAACAGAACAAACTAGAACACCAAGCCCTCTTTGTGGTTTTTTTCTTGGTTTAATCTATTTTTTTTAAAATGCCATTAAAGTGCCTCTAATTTTTTTTATTCTTAATCTGGCCATAACGCACAATAGTTGTGTGTTATCCATAAAAATAACGCACAATAGTTATGCGTTATCACTTAATCTCAATTTTCTGCCTTAATTCACTAATGTGGCAGATAACGCATAACCATTGTGCGTTATCAGTCACATTAAATTTTTATTAAACATCTATAACTCTGCGATCGGATGTCCGTTTAATGCATATGACCACTCATTTCAACGGTTCTTGTAAAGATAAACACAACGGCATCGTCGTAAAAGTGATTCGGATGCGTTTCAAGGCAAAAAAAAAACTGTCCCGTATAGTCAAAAACTTTGACAAGGCATAACTTTACGCTCGGACGTCCGATTGAGGCGATTCTTGTGAGCATTTTGGGTATTTTTTTTGAGATCTACGCGTCAGAAACAGCTGAAGGCGGTTTCCACCAACCGTTCCCCAAAAAACGTCCTATTTTCGTTTTAATTTACGTTTTTGTAATTTTCTAATACTTTCTCTCTTATTAACTAAAAAATTACAGCACCAATTTGAAAATTAAACAAATGAGCAGTCTTTCTTTTTGCTCTAATTAAAAATTCAAATAATTAAAGTTGGTAAATATTAGAATACATAAATACTTTATTATTAAATAAAATCAAACCACTAACTTCAAACTTCACCAATTTTATCAGACAAGTTAATGAACAAAACTGTATCAAGTGAATATTGTTAAGGATTTCTCGTATGTTCACTCTTTTAAGAATTTCTCATCCCATTGAAGGACATGGTCCATTGGCGCAAGCACAATAAGAGACCTTCAAATACTCTTTCAATGTGTGCAGGTGGAATCGATACTTATATGAATAGCCACCCGGTTTGCTGGCCGAATCCCAACGATGCTCAAGAATCTTTTCGATTACTCATTTGAGAACTAAGATCTTTAGCTCTGGAACTGAATCATTTCCTTGTATCTGAAAAGAATTTCTAGACGCACAACATAGGATATGTTTAGCGGATAAAATTGTGAATTAGTAATAACGCACATAACTTTATTTGGGGTTTTTAATACTTTATTTTTATAAATTTTAATTTCTAATGTTAAATGGATTTTAATTTAAATTATGTTTATAATGAAGATGTGTTTCACTAAAGATAACGCACAATTAATGTATGGTAAGTTATTTTAGTAGTTGTTTTTAAAAAATAAGTATAATAAAAGAAAGAAAAAACCCTCTTTGTCAATTGACTCCAAATGTCGTCCATATATAGAGGTCCATGTATATTGATACAAAATGAATTACTCCAAAACTTAGAGATCTACCTAATAATAGTACAAAGATGTATAGGTAAATGTATTTGACTGACTTGTCCAAAACAAAAAGCTGTAAATGTATGTATACCGAGTTCAAGTCTCCAAAATTCACCACTATCCCAAAGAGACCTCATTGGACACTAAGAAAAAGACAAGTACATGCACATCAGAGTGGGACATGCCAAACTTTCTTTTCGCAGCTTCACAATTCACAACAAAAGTGCACCTTGCGCATTCGCGATAAAGCTATCGAAATTGAAAAATAAAATCGGTGTTTAAAGGAAGGAGAAAAACGGTATGTGAGGTATTCAAGGAAGCAAGCTAAATTCAAAACTCCCCCTCTAGCAGGGACGGAACCAGAACAATATGATTGGGGGGCTGGAGGAAAAAAATTTTTGTCAGAATTTCGTCTATAAAATGATACATTCTATGTACAAAAAACACTCAAACAATTCTAAATTTACATATAATATAGCAAAAGAATAGGTAATCGCCCATTACCAATGAGGAGTGATCACTCATCACTCACGGGATAAACATTACAAATTCTAATACTACATATAATAAAACAAAAGAATAGGTAATCGCCCATTACCAATGAGGAGTGATCACCCATCACTCACGAGGAATGATTACCCATCACTCACGGGATAAATACCTCTATCAAAGCTGAGAATCTTGATCAGAATCTTGAGATAACAAATGAGATAAACACGATCGTAAGACGAAATCAAATATGACCTGCAATTGATTTAGAACATTAGAAGATTAATATAAAAACAAATAACATTCATCCCAATGCAAAGAATGAAAAAGAAATGACTACTGAAAAATGATTTAAAATAGAGTTTTACATGTGAATGAAATGATTAAGATGGCAATTTTATTCTTCGAGTTTGCATATTTTGAAACCGCTGCAAGATGTCTTCATTTTCAATACTCTTAAAAATCTCTTGCTCCACATAGCAAACCAAACTGTCGTTGAGAAACTCATCTCCCATCCTATTGCGTAAATCATTCTTAATCGTTCTCATAGCAGAAAACGATCTTTCAACGGTCGCTGAAGCAACAGGCAAGACTAAAGCCAACTCAATTAGTCGATAAACTAAAGTAAAAAACTGGTGAATATTCGTCTCAACCATCTTCTTTGCGAGATCTCCAACGTCAGTAAGGCCAGAGAAAGCTGCCCCATCACTTGATCTCATGTAAGAGATATATGTATCAAGTTGTGCTTTAAGCTCAAACTTATCAGAGATAGAAAAATCATCTGAATAGAACTCAGATAGACGGAGTAACTGACCCCGATCAAAATGCACAAAGGAATCTCTGGGATCAAGGCATGATATGCAAATAAGTAGCTCTGAAGTTGACTCCGTAAAACGATCATCCATTTCTTTGACTATAAAATCAAGTACCTAACATTAAATAGAGAAAAGAAGAGTTAATAATTTATAATATTACAAATAATTGAGCTATTAGGTAATAAGTTAAAAAAACATTGAAATTAATTACCTCAAAAAAGATGTCTCGACGAAAAAAATGGTAGTAAGTCTTTGGCTGCCCATCCACACTCCTGTATAATCTAGCTCGGCCTGGTAAAGGATCTTGCATGTTCGGCACGAAAATATCATGTTTGACACAAAATGCAAGAATAACACCCAATAACTCCTCCCAATAATCATCATCATTTCTGTACTTCTTCAAATCTTCCTTTACTGTCTTAATCATCCGGATAGCAGTGACTATGTTTTGAGTCCTTTGTTGCAAGCACATTGACAATGTATTTGTTTTTGCCAATACATTTACCATTAATTGAGCAATGAATACAAATTCAAACTGCCACATTTTATCAATCAAACCTCGAGCAATGCCTCGACTATTGACCTCATCAGCGTCTTCATAGATAGCTTCAAGCACATGTGTCACTGCATCCCACATATGCAAAATCCGAGTTATTGTTTTGAAGTGAGAGCCCCAACGAGTGTCACTCGGCCGAGCTAAACTTGTTTCCCGATTTTTGCCCTTTCCCCGTAGCAATTTCTCCACTTTCTAGACTTTTTACAAGATCATCATACCGCTTTTTGTAGAAGAGCATCCTTTCTTTTACATGAAGCTCCAACAATGTTTACAATCTTAGCAAGGCACTCAAAAAAACTACACACGTGAGCATTTTTCTTTGAAGTAGCCACAAGCACTAATTGAAGTTGGTGAGCAAAGCAATGAATATAATATGCGTACTTATTTTCATCTAAAATTTTTTGTTTCAATCCATTAAGCTCGCCACGCATATTAGACGCCCCATCATGACCTTGACCTCTGAGCTGTGAAATTGATAATCCATTTATTGCAAAGAAATCATCAATACTATTTTTCAAAGTCCGGGCAGAAGTGTCACTGAAGTGTACCACTCCAAGAAAACGCTCGACCACTTCTCCATTATTATTAACAAATCTCAAAACTATAGACAATTGCTCCTTCACAGAGCTATCTCGAGCCTCATCAACCAAAAGAGAAAAAAACTTGTCACCAATCTCATTGATAATAGCTTGCCTCACTTCTGTTGCACAAGCATTAACAATTTCTTTTTTGAATTTTAGGAGAAGTCAACCGATTATTTCCAGGGAGCATTCAAGTTCATGACCTTATTTACTTCTTCCGATTCCTCACAATACCATTTTGTTAATTCAAGAAAATTACCTCTTCGGATTGAATTTATGGACTCATCATTTCCACTGAAAGCTAAACCCCGACTTAATAAAAAATCGAATAACTTTTACAACGATGAGTCGGTCGTGCACTGTAGTCAATCTCGCTTTGACTACTTTGTTTCGATAAAACGTATTCTACATTCTCGTCTTTGATTTTTGAAACCCAACAACCGAATTACAGACACCCGGAGTGAGGACTATTTGGAGCACCTTCATGGTTTCTAAATTTTTTCTTTTTGCACGTTTCCAATTTTTAAAACCAACTTCTGTAAATATATCATCACCATGTTTGTGATTTTGACCTTTACCAAACAAATAACAACGAAACAAAATGCCGCATCTTTATGTACACTCGTACTCTAACCAAGTAAAATCTTTAAACCATTGCTTCGAAACGATCTTCTAATTTCACCAAAATCGCTTTACGGAAATTTATGATCACATGGTTGAGTTGGCCCTTTAGCCACATAAAGTCTCCTTAATTCATCTCTAACTTCATAAGGATAACTATCAATTGGTTTACGCAATCTCGGATCACCAATAATTTCAAAATCCGAAAACTCTACCCGAGGCTTTTTCCCACGATCTTCAATATTAACATTTCCCTTATTAGCTGATTTTTCTTCAACCGGTTTAGGACCCTTCTTCCGTTTTCTAATAAATTTCTCCATAGTAAAATCCTATATAATATTCAAATATTTTAAATTCACAATTCAACACATTTCATGTATAACATAATAATTAATTAGTCTATAAATTACATAATAATTATATTTTTACCAAACAAACCCTAGACAATTTTTTTTCACTATAAAATAACAACATAAAAATTTTAGCACTCAAAAAATCTATTTACCAAAAAAAAATTTAGCACTCAAAATCAAAAATCATAGAAATGGAACTTTTTCTGAAAACTTACTTTTTTTTGTTCAAGATTGTTGTGAAGCTAAAACACTGCTTGCTGCTGACCGTTTCTTCTTCTGCCGCGTTGCTTTGCTTGCTGCTTGCTGCTTGCTGCTGCTGGTGGTGGCGCCGCCGCTGCTGCGACCAGGGACGGAATCTTCAGAGCCGAGAGGTCTGTCTGTCGCCTCACGCAGAGAGGGAGGGAGGGGGAGCGGATAGCGGAGCGGAGCGAGCGGGTGGGGAAGGGAGGGGCTGGGCTAGGCTGCTGCTGCTGTGCCTGTGTGCGCGGCTGCGCCGATGCGGTGCGGGAGCGGGAGTCGGGACGAGGAGATCGGAGACGGGGAGAGAGAAGAAGCAAAAAAAATGAAATTGATTTGGGGCTTTTTGCTGGAGTAGCCGTTTTTTTTTTTTTTTATAAATCAGTCCCTACATTTTGTGGGGGCTAAACGGAAAAAAAAAATTTGAGGGGGCTTAAATGCAAAAAATATAAAATTTAAAAAAAAATCCTGGGTGGGCTCCAGCCCACCCTAGCCTGGGCGTAGTTCCGTCCCTGCCCTCTAGTACTAAGAGAAGTCAAAAGTAGGTTCACAACTGTCATATACAGTACCAAGCTCAATGCTATTATGTAGCTCATAAATGCATACTAAATCAGTCTCAAATTTTAATGGTAAACAAAGCAATTCAATCTTCTATCTCTGAAAAATAGAAATTCAAAAATAACAAATTAGAAACATCAAACTAATTTTACAAGGGAACTAGAGCAAAATTCCCTTTAGTTTTACTTGCCAAAACAATTTCAATTCAATAGTAACAACATGTTCATCGCAAAATTGTTGAATTTGTGCTGAGTTAAATCTACTAAATTTACAAGGCAATAATAATATTTATCACCAAGTAATTCTACCTGGCTAAGTTAGTCCATGTTCTTTGATACCTTCACATGAAAATAAACACTAGACACTCCACAGAAAATATCCAAACTAAGGCTACCTATAGAAAGATATTTAAATATAGCTGTACAAAATTGAGTGAAAACCTCCAATAGTCAAATTGAACACTAAGAAAAGGGGCCAGGCTAGATGAACTTATAGCAGAGATTGAAGGATTACTTGCGTGGCTAAGAGAGTTGCAAGCTCAGTTTACCCAAGTAGAGGCACAAAAACACATTTGGGAAGAATTCGATGTACTCATGTCTTAATGATAGGAAACTACTATTATTGTTTAGTGTAGGTTTTTGGACTTATGTCTTCCTAATATTTTCCCATTTTTCCACCCTATTTTTCCTCTGTTCCCTATGAGATTGTTAATGGGCCTCAACAGAAAGATAAGGTTTGAATTGGTCAAAGATGCCGAGCCGAGCCAACTCGAGCTGCCCATTGTGACTAGACCTATTTAATGTCTCTCTTCTCTTCTCAGTACACACAACCGACTTCTTAATTCTTTTCTCTTCCTCTGTTGTTGTTGTCTTGGGTTCGTCTCTATCTCTTCACTTCTCTTCCTTTCTTTACCGCGGCTTGCCGCGACCTGTGCTCTTCTCCGCCCCCTTTGGTTTCTGTGCCGTTGCCTCAGTCTCTACGATCGCTGGCCGTTTGCGATCTCTGTTGGTTCGCTATTTTGGTACTCTTGAAGGAGAAAGCCGAAAGGCTAGAAAGAGAGGGAATAACCGGTGAATCCTTTCTTGTTTTTGAGGCCCGTGACTAAGGGAAGTTCCGATCTTACCATTGACGGCTCCTTGACGCAGCTCGCTATCTCTCATCGTTGCTCGGTGCCGCCTCAACTTCAGTGTTGTTTTTCTGTCTTGCCGGTGGAACGGACCCGCGGCAACAGGTAAGTGTATCGGTTCCCTTTTTTGCTTTATTCTTTCTTACTAACGGGTGTTTGTGTAGTTATTTTGGCATTCCCAGTTGGTGAACCCGACGGTCACAAAGAAGTAGAAGGAGGATATTGTGTAATAGAATAGGCTTTAATTTCTGCTGTTTTATTCTGATTTGGGTTTGTAATAGTAAATAGAGTTTCATAATAGTAATTAGATCCTACAAGTGGTATCAGAGTCCGGAAATGACTGCAACTTTCCGGTGCTCTTCAGCGATACCGGTGACCTTTCGGATTTCCAGATCTGAGGGAACTATTGATTTCCTCAGATCCGGCCAGTGAAGTATTGCTTACTTTCTTCTTTTATTTTTCCGAAATTATTTTGTTGCTGTGTTGCTCTCTGTTTTGTGGTTGTTATTCTGTTTACTATTACTGTTTTTCTCTTCTCTGTAAACCACTTTACGGTTCTGCTGCTTATTTTTCGATCTGCTATTACCGATTCATTTGTTCTTCTTGCTGCGATTTTGTTTTTCCCTTTTTTCGGTTTTTTTTTTTTTCTTGTTTCTAAAAAATATACAAAACCTAAGCCTGGCTTGATTTCGTGAGATTTCAAGTATCTGTGCTTTGGTGCGTTTTTCAGTTTTTCAAAATATTTATTTATTATTATTTTGTTATATTCTTTCTGTTTGTCTTTTTCTGCTCTTTCTGTTCTGCCTTTTTTTCGTTTTCGGTTATATATATATACTGTTGCTGTTTGCATTACGTATTTATTGGGTTCCGTGCCTCACATGCTGTTGTGCCCTTTTTTTTAACAAACTAAAAAAATAGCGTCGTTTTTCCTTTAAAACAAAAAGAATATTTTTCTTTACGAAAAATCCGGGTATTTTTTATTTTTTTTTAAAAAAGATCAAACTTTTCAAATCTTTTATTTTTCCTAGCCACTAAATTACACTTATTTGCCTTTAAAACATGTCAGTTCCAAAAATTGAAACTCATAAGTTTGATGGCAAATCGAACTTTGCAATGTGGCGAAGGAAAATGAAAGCAGTTTTGGTACAAAATAAAATTGCACCCGCTATTTGTAGCCCCGAAGAGTATCCGAAATCTTGGAGGGACGAAATTCTTACGAAAAAACTAGGTGATGCGCACAGTTGCCTCACCTTGCATGTAACCGATAATGTTTTACGAGAAATCGACGAAAAAGACAATGCTTTTGAAATATGGACTAAACTCGAAAAACTATATTTGGGGAAATCACTTTCAAATAAAATTTATTTAAAAGAACAACTTTTCGGTTTTAAAATGAGCGGGTCAAAACACTTTCAGAAAATATGGATGATTTAAATAAAATCGTTTTGGAACTTCAAAACGTTGGAGAGAAAATCTCTGATGAAAATATTGCTGTTACTTTATTGAATGCCTTACCTGATTAATCAACGATGTAAAATCTACCATTAAATATGGCAAAGATGGTTTATCTCTTTCCAATGTTAAAAACGCTTTGAAATCGAAAGATTTGGATTTATAAAAAGAAAATAAATCAAACGGTGAAAACCTTACGTGCGAGGTAGAGTTAACCGGAGAGAACCTCTTAGTCACAGGTCTAAAAGTAAAGGGCGGTCCAAATCTCGAGAAAAGAAGAAAGTGAAATGCTTTTATTATGGCAAAGAGGGTCATATGAAAACAAGTGTTTTAAACGGATTAAAGATGAAAAACAACGTAAACATGGTAAAGGGACTAATAAAATCGACAGAACCCACGATTTTAATTCAGATAGTAATTCTATGTTTGCAGAGGTTTATGTGTTTCCCTTTCTTGTTCTAAAGATGTTGATCATTGGGTTCTTGATTCTGATTGTACATTTCACATGATATCCAACAAACATTGGTTTTTAGATTTTAAACCCTTAAATCAAGGAAAGGTTTACATGGGAAACAATCAAGTTTGTGATATTAAAGGCATTGGAAATATTTTCATCAAAATGCATGACGGTATGACTAGAAAACTCACTGAGGTGAGATACGTGCCCGACCTTCATCGGAATCTTAACTCTCTTGGTTATTTGGATTCTCTTGGTCTTTTTTTTAAATCCAAAAATGGTATTTTACGTATTTGCAAAGGAAACCTAGTCATGCTAAAATGTTTTAAAAGAGAAAGTTTATACATTCTTATTGGTAAAAACAGTTTGTAACTCAACTACTTTGATTTCAAAAACTGTTCCCGAGAAAACTATGTTGTGGCATCGGCGGATTGGCCACATTAGTGAAAAGGGACTTTATTATTTACAAAAACAAAATCTTTTATGTGGTGACAAAATTCATTCCTTGGATTTTTGTGACCATTGCGTTTTGGGAAAACAGCACAAAATCAGTTTTTCAACTAGCACATACAAGTCTTCTGCTATACTTGATTATGTGCATTGCGATCTGTGGGGACCTGAAAAGGTTCCAATTTATGGTGGCAATTTTTATTTCTTGTCTATTGTTGATGATTTGTCAAGGCATGTTTGGATCTTTCTTTTAAAAACTAAAGATCAAACTTTTGAAAAGTTTTGTGAATGGGCCGAAAATCATTCTAGAAATAAACTTAAAACAATTAGGACTGATACGGTCTTGAGTTTTGTAACTGGAAATTTTTTTATTTGTGTGCATCGCGTGGCATCTTACACCATAGGAAGGTTAGGTATAACCCCCAACAGAACGGAGTAGCTGAGAGGATGAACTATACCATTATGGATAAGGTTAGATGTATCCTAGTTTCTTCGGGTGTCCCAAAACCTTTTTGGGGGGAAGCTTAGGGTTTACCAGCTTGCGAGAGATAGGGTTAGAAGAGTGACTAAGGAACACCCTAGATATGGTTATTCCTACATAGTTTCATATGCATTTACTGTTGCATCTCATGTGGAAGAAAAAGAACCATTATGTTTTTCTGATGTTTTGAAAAGCCCTAATCGCTCTTTATGGTTATATGCTATGGATGAGGAAATGTCTTCTTTAAATTAAAATAAAACCTGGATTCTTGTTCCAAAAACCTCGAAATAAAAATTAGTTGATTGCAAATGGATTTTTAAAATAAAAGCATGAGTCTACTAATGAACCTCCAAAGTTCAAGGCCAGGCTGGTTGCAAAAGGTTTTTCACAAGTTGAAGGCATTGATTTTAATGAAATCTTTTCTCCTGTCGTTAAATACAAAACGATTAGGATTATTCTTGCTCTTGTTGCTTTTTATGATCTCAATCTTGAACAACTTGATGTTAAAACTACTTTCTTGCATGGTGATCTCGAAGAGACTATATATATGAGTCAACCATCAGGTTTTGAGGTTAAAGGTAAAGAACACATGGCGTGTCTTTTAAAAATGTCCCTATATGGACTTAAACAATCACTTAGACAATGGTACAAGAGGTTTGATTCTTTTATGTTAAAAGTTGGTTTCATTAAAAGCAACTATGATAGTTGTCTTTATTTCTCTGGTAATAATGTGTATAGTGCTAATTTACTTATTGCTTTATGTAGATGATATGCTAATTGCTTACATACATAAAGCTAAGATCGATGATCTAAAATCCTTGCTAAAATCAGAATTTGATATGAAGGATTTAGGGGTTGCATCTAGAATTCTTGGGATGAGTATTACTAGAGATAGAGCTGATCGTTCACTCTTTCTATCTCAAAAGCCCTTTCTTCAAAAAATTGTATCCAAATTTTCCATGCACCTATGTAAGCCTGTTATTACCCCACTTGCGAGCCATTTTAAAAGTTTGGATAAAACCTGTCCTAAAACCGAGAGTGACAAAAGATATATGGCAAATATCCTATACATAATGGTCATAGGCTCGGTTATGTATTCAATGATATCTACCCGACCAGACATTGTTTTTTCTATAAGCCTTCTCAGCAGATTCATATCTAACCCTGGGAGAGATCATTGAGCTGCTCTCAAGTGGCTGCTACTTTACCTTAACGGACCTTAGATCGAGACTTACACTATCATAATTGGTCTGATATATTTGAACTAATTGGTTATATTGATTCTGATTTTGCAGGTGATAAGGATGTTAGAAAATTTATTTCATCCTATTTCTTTACCCTAGCGGGTAATTGCGTCTCGTAGAAATCTCAACTACAGTCAGTAGTTACCTTATCAACTACCGAGGTTGAATACATCACAGCTACGGAAGCTATCAAAGAAGCCATTTGGCTTCAAGGGTTATTGAATGAATTACAAGTTTTACATTCAAAAGCTATTATTTATAATAATAGTCAGAGTTGTTTACATTTATGTAAAAATTCGGTTATCATGAACGGACAAAACATATAGATGTCAAATATCACTTTATTAAGGAAAAGGTTTCTAGTGGTTTAGTTGACATAAATAAGATTAGCACTGATAATAATCCTGTAGATTTTGGTACTAAAATTATGAGCTCTGACAAGTTTATGTTTTGCAGGGATTTCCTTCAATTGGACGTGGTTTAACTCTTGTTGAGTCACATGACGGTTGGAAAAATATTGTTCAAGGTGGAGATTGTAGGCTTTTGAGCCTATGTCTTCCCAATATTTTCCCGTTTTTCCAGCCCATTTTTCCTCTATTCCCTATGATGTTGTTAATGGGCCTCAACAGAGAGATAAGGTTTGAATTGATCAGAGATGCCGAGACGGGTCGAGCCGGGCCAACCCGGGGTACCCGTTGTGACTAGACCTATTTAATGCCTCTCTTCTCTTCTCGGTACACACAGTCGACTTCTGAATTCTTTTTCTCTTCCTCTGTTGTTGTCTTGGGTACGTCTCTGTCTCTTCACTTCTCTTCCTTTCTTTGCTGCAGCTTGCCGCGACCTCTGCTCTTCACCGTCCCCTTTGGTTTCTGTGCCGCTGCCTTGGTCTCCACGATCGCTGGCCATTTGCGATCTCTGTTGGTTCACTATTTTGGTACTCTTGAAGGAGAATGCCGAAAGGCTAGAAAGAGAGGGAATAACCGGTGAATCATTTTTTGTTATTGAGGCCCATGACTGAGGGAAGTTTCGATCTTACCATCGACGACTCCTCGACGTGGCTCGCTGTCTCTCGTTGCTGCTCGGTGCCGCCTCGACTTCAGTGTGTCGTTTTTCGGTCTTGTCGGCGGAACGGACTTGCGGCAACAGGTAAGTATATCGACTCCCTTTTTTTTTTTTTTTATTCGTTCTTACTAATAGGTGTTTGTGTAGTTATTTTTGGCATTCCTGGTCGGTGAACCCGACAGTCACGAAGAAGCAGAAGGAGGATATTGTGTAAGTAGAATAGGCTTTAATTTCTGATGTTTTATTCTGATTTGGGTTTGTAATAGCAAATAGAGTTTTGTAATTGTAATTAGATCCTACGTTTAGAAATAGGAAAAGAATTAATGAAAATGATGTCTTATCTATCCATCTCAAAATATATTACCTCGAACCACATACACAGAGGAAAAAAGAAAAAGAGGAGGAATTTCAAAGCAAATAAAATATTATTACTAAATAACTTCAAACTTTCTCAAAAACAATATGAAATTTGACTTGAAAAGGCCATTCAGTTTAATTACTATAATTCCAATTAGAGAACAACACCTCTGGAAGAACAACAGTGTTACCCTAGGTCTCCACTTCAGTCCATCTTCAGCCATTTTCTATGGCAGAAAAGAATCCATCTTCAGCCTTTGGTCTTGTTAGAGAAAGAGAAGAATCAAGAAGAAGAATTACTAGGAAGAAAAGAAGCAATCTCAGTTTCAATTTTATTACTCCTCATTTTTTTTTTTTACTTATCACACTAATAAAAAAATGAGAGTACTAATTAATTTGAGCTCTACTTTGTAACATTTGCAGAGTGAAAGAATCTTCTAGAGATTTGATTCATACACTCAGGAATCTTTTAGAGATTTGATTCATACACTCGAGAATTAGATTGAGTAATTCAATACGATATCAGAAGAACTCAAATTTTCGACCTTCTAAATATTAATAGTGGGTTTAACCACTATGCTAAATAACGAGATTTTCGTATTTTCCATGTGAATCTAGAAAGGATGTTTCTTGAGGTCATTGTTAGAGGGAACTCGTCATAACTGGTAAGGCTTTTGTTGGAAGAAGAAAATGAAAACGCGCAAGACAAGAAAAAATGCAGTTTCGTTTAGAATTTCAACTTCTTTCTCTACTTTACTGATGACGGAAGTAAAGCAGCTCCAGAACAGTAACGGGCTTAGCAGCAGTCGATTTGTTTGACTTTGGTAAGAAAAAGAGGAAGAAAGTAAAACGACTTAGTATTAACTTTTTTTCACTTGAAATAACGGCTATATTAGTGTCCGCTAATATTTTGGTTGAAAATTTTTCAACACACTAAAATAATTGTGACAAATTTTTATTTTTCCCCACATTCACTGACGAAATTATTGGCAAAAATATATTTTCCCCCACGAAATTTGTATCGTTAGAAAAACTTTTGTTAGGAAGACATATTATTGACCACGGCTAACTAAAATATGGGTAAAATAAGTTTTGTTCACAGTTTCAGTAATAGTTGCAATCCAAAGTATCGGAAAATATTATTTTCTTAGTGATATATATTGGTAAAGATTGACAATTCGGTGTAAAACTGACTTATTACGCCTAAAGTAATTAAAAAAATACCATACTGCACTAGATAACGAGTGGAAGGAAAGTAAATTGATTTTAACAAAAAAAAAAGTTAGCTCCCTTCTCTCCTTTTTTTTTCATTGTCAACTTCCTTTTTACATGTCAGTCTATCAACATCATGTAGATTCAACATTTTATTCTTTTCAAGACAAAATTAATAAAATAAACAAAGAAGAGTAAGAGCGATGTGGGCGAGCAAATGTAACTTCATCTTGGTGAGAAAAAAAAATGGCTGGTCTTCTTTTTTAAAAATCTAATGTCCTATTCAGTATTCTCTAATGATTTCATCCCATCACCCAGCATCCTTTTCTCCTTTGCGAAAATTGAACTGAGTCATATTAATGAGAGCACCAACTCCCTCTCTTGAGCATGGAGCTTGGTGTTGGAAGCATTTAAATGGAGAATTCGCGAGAGTTATTCGGATAAATTAGGAATCGTTCCACCGAATTCCAAAGTCGGTTAGTAAACTAAGTATAACTAGGCGTAGTTTGATAGATTGAAAGTAAGAGCAAAGTGAGCTAACAAAGCAAGTGAAGTGCTCTGTGACTCAGTAGTGGTGAATGTGGTGGGGTGAGTTTTAAGAGTAAAAATAAAGTGAGTGAAATACCTCCGTAAATATAGTTTCTACAAATATTCAAAACTTCTCTTTCTCCCAATTTCTTTTCTATCCTCAAGTAGGTTGAAATCCTATGCAAACTTTGAATGGATGAAGGCGGTAGTGATTGCGGTCGATGCTACCCTTTGGCAGAATGTATTTCTTCATGTTTATGGGAGTTTACCTCACTTATCCTCTGCCAGAGTGCGATGTCGATGGCGGCAATTCATTTGCAAATCGCCATGGCTAGGTCTTGTTGACCTCATCATGGCAAGCTAAAAAAATGGCTTTTTTTTTTTTTTTTAATAAAAACAATGGCAGTTTGGCCAAGTTGTTTTTTTTTTTTTTTTTTGGTCTTTTTATCAAAAGAAAAGACTTTTGGAGGAGCTGCATTCTTTTTATGATTATTATTATTATTGATATTGTTATTATTAGATTTATCTACCCATTATTTTTATTAAAATGAATGACCAGATTTGAAAAGTTACTTTCTTTTTTTTTTCTTCAAAAGGAAAGACCAGACTTGGGCCAGCTGCCTTTTCTTTTTTAACCAGAAAATGTGATTGTCTATTACAAAAAAAAGAATAATAATAATAAAATAATGTTCACCCAAGGGTCAATAACTTTTTTTTTTTTTAATGAAAAGCCATGGGTCACTAACTCTAAAATTAATCATTTTGAAATGATTCTAATTGATACGTAATTATAATAGATGATTCTCATAATTTTATAATAGATGATTTTCTGAATATTATATAATTTTAATTAAACTAATATAAAGTACATAAAATGACATAATTTTATAATAGATGATTTTCTGAATATTATATAATTCTAATAAAACTAATATAAAGTACATTAAATGACAAACTCAGTAGTTCATATACCAACTATAAGTAAGTATATTTCATAACTATAAGTAATTTAATTTGAAAAAATTAAGATAAATATAACTTAAAGAAATTGATGTAAATTATATAAAATAATAAAGTTAATCGGTTCAGAGACAAATTATAAGTATATTTATAATTAATATTAGTAATTTTATTTGAAAAAATAAAATAAATGTACATAATAACAAATGAATAAGCTATGGGGTCATTTTGAGAAAATAATGAATTTTGTGAAAACTTAGTGAAACTAATACAAATTACATAAATAATTAGCGGGTTTAGAAACAAATTAAAATTATATCTATAATTAATATAAGCAATTTTCTTGGAAAAATTAAAATAAATGTGTATCATAACAAACGAATAAGTTTTAGGACCATCTTCTGAAAATAGTGTTTTTGTAAAAACTTAGTGAAATCATTGTAATTTACATAAATAGCTAAATTAGAGGTTTTAGATACAAATTATAAGTATATTGATAATTAATATAAGTAATTTTACGTAGGAAAACTAAAATGAATGTATATCATAACAACCAAATAAGTCATGAGATCATTTTGAGAAAATAGTGAAGTTTGTAAAAAGTTAACGAAACTAATATTTTTAGATATATAAAATATCTAAATAAGCCAGTTTAGAGACAAATTATTAGTACATTTACAATTACTATATGTAATTTTATTTGGAAAAACTAAAATAAATGTATAGCATAACAAATGACTAAGTTATGGACTCATTTTGAGAAACAATTTAATTTTGTAAAAACTTAGTAAAACTAATTGAAATTAAATAAAATAACACAATTAGATGGTTTAGAGAAAAAATATAAGTATATTTATAATTACCGTAAGTAATTTTATTTGAAAATATAAAAATAAATGTATATACTAAAAAATGAATAATAACATGAATAAGTTATTTGGTCATTTTGATAACTAGTGAATTTTGTAAAAATTCCATGAAACTAATATAAATTAAATAAAGTAACGAAATTAGCAGGTTTTGAGAAAAATTATAATTCTAATTTTAATTAATAAAAGAAATTTTATTTGGAAAAATGAAAAGATATGTATTTTTATAACAAATAAATAAGTTATGGCGCCATTTTAATAAACTAGTAAATTTTGTGAAAGATTAGTTAAACTAATGTAAATTATATACAATAACGAAATTAGTGAGTTTGGAGACAAATTATAAGTGTATTTACAATTACTCTAAGCGATTTTATTTTGAAAAACTAAATTAAACGTATATAATAATAATTGAATAATTTATGGAGTTATTTTGAGAAACTAGTAAATTTTGTGTAGAGAAATTAGTGGGTTTAAAGACAAACTATAAGTATATTTACAATTATTATAAGTATTTTTATTTAGAAATTCTAAAATTAATGTTTATGATAACAAATGAGTAAAAATTACAGGTAATTTTGAGAAACTTTGAGAATTTTGTGAAAACTTAGTGAAAAACTAATGTAAATTACATATGGGCTTAAATACAAATTAGAAGTATATTTAGAATTATTATAACTAATTTTATTTGAAAAAACCAAAATAAGTTTTTTAATAACAAATGAATAAGTTATGTGATCATTTTAAGAAACTAGTTAATTTGTGAAAACTTAGTGAAACAAATGTTAATTACATAAAATAAAAAAATTAGCGGGTTTAGAGAGAAAATATAAGTATATTTATAATTAGTATAAGTAAGTTTATTTTGAAAAACTAAAATAATTGTTCACTATAACAAATGAACAAGTTTTGGGGTCATTTTGAGAAACTAGGAAATTTTGTGAAAATTCAGTGAAACTAATATAAATTACAAAAAGTAACGAATTGGTGGGTTTAGAGACTATGATAAGTATATTTATAATTAATATAAGTAATTTTATTTGGAAAAATTAAAACAAATGTACATCATAAAAAGTGAATAAATTATAAGTCATTTTGAGAAAACAGCAGTGAATTTTGTGAAAACTTAGTGAAACTAACGTAAATTACATAAAATAACAAAAAATTTTTAGTTTAGAGACAAATTATAAGTATATTTATAATTATAAGTAATTTTATATGGAAAAACTAAAATAAATATATATCATACAAATGAATAAATTATGAGGTCATTTGGAAAAATTGGTGACTTTTGTGAAAATTTACTTAAACTAATGTAAATTACATAAAATATCAAAATTAGTGGGTCCAGACACAAATTATAAGTATATTTATAATTACTATAAGTACTTTTATTTGGAAACAACTAAAATAAATGTATATCATAATGAATGAATAAATTATGGAGTCATTTTGAGAAAATAGTGAATTATGTAAAAATTTTTGAGAAGTTAATGTAAATTACATAAAATTAAGAAATTAGTGGGTTTATAGATAAATTATAAGTATATTACAATTAATATAAGTAATTTTCTTTGGAAACCAAAAATAAATATTTATGATAACAAATGAATACTTTATTGGGTCATATTGAGAAATTAGTGAATTATGTGAAAATTTAGAGAAACTAATGTAAATTAAATAAATTAAGAAATTAGTGGATTTAGAGACAAATTATAAGTATATTTTTTATTAATATAAGTAATTTTATTTGGGAAAATTAAAATAAATGCATATCTTAACAAATGAATATGTTATGGGGTCATTTTGAGAAACTATTTAATTTAATAAAAACTTAGTGAAACTAATGTAAATTAAATAAAATAATGAAATTAGATGGTTTAGAGGAAAAATATAAGTATATTTATAACTGTCGTAAGTAATTTTATTTTCAAATACAAAAATAAATGTGTATTCTAAAAATGAATAAGTTAAAAAGTCATTTTGAGAACTAGTTAATTTGTAAAAATCCAGGAAACTAATGTAAGTTATATAAAATAACGAAATTAGTACGTTTTGAGACAAATTATAATTATATTTATAGTTGATAAAAGTAATTTTATTTTGAAAAAATTAAAAGAAAGTATTTTTAAAACAAATGAACCTATAAGATCATTTTGCAAAACTAGTAAATTTTGTTAAAACTTGGTTAAACTAATGTAAATTACGTACAATAAAGAAATTAGTGAGTTTAGAGACAAACTATAAGTATATGTTTTATAATTACTCTAAGTAATTTTATTTTGAAAAACTAAAATAAATGTATATCATAAAAAATGAATAATTTCTGGAGTCATTTCGAGAAACTAGTAAATTTTGTGAAAACTTAGTAAAACTAATGTAAATTACATAAAATAGTGAAATTAGTGGGTTTAGAGATAAATTATAAGTATATTTATAATTAATATAAGTAATTTTATTTGGAAATTCTAAAACTAATGTTTATCATAACAAATGAATAAATTATGGAGTCATTTTGAGATACTAGGGAATTTTGTGAAAACTTAGTGAAACTAATGTAAAGCACATAAAATAATAAATTTAATGGGTTTAGAGACAAATTATAAGTATATTTATAATTACTATAACTAATTTTATTTGGAAAAACTAAAAAAGTTTTTTAATAACAAATGAATAGGTTTTGGGGTCATTTTAAGAAATTAGTTAATATTATAAAAACTTAGTGAAACTAATGTTAATTACATTAAGTAACGAAATTAGCAGATTTAGAGACAAATTATAAGTATATTTACAATTACTATAATTAATTTCATTATGAAAAACGAAAATAAATATTTATCATAACAAATTAATAACTTTTAGGTCATTTTGAGAAACTAGGAAATTTTGTGAAAACTCAATGAAACAATTGTAAATTTAAAAAAGTAGTGAAATTGGTGAGTTTAGAGACAAATTATAAGTATATTTATCATTAATATAGATAATTTTATTTGCAAAAACTAAAATAAATGTATAACAAAATAAATGAATAAATTATGGTGTCATTTTCAGAAACTAGTGAAACTAATGAAAATTACAAAAATAACAAAAGTAGTGGACTTAAAGAAAAATTATAAATATATTTAAAATTATAATAAGTTATTAGATTTTGAAAAATTAAAATAAATGTTTATGATAACAAATGAATAAATTATGGGGACATTTTGAGAGACTAGTGAATTATGTGAAATTCAGAGAGACTATAGTAAATTGCATACATTTAAGAAATTATAGGTTTAGAGACAATTATATGTATATTTATAATTACATATTTATTTGGAAAAGCTAAAACAAATATACATCATAAAAATGAATAAGTTATAGGGTCATTTTTAGAAAAAAGAAAAGTAGTGAATTTTGTGAAAAACTTAGTGAAACTAATGTAAATTACATAAAATAACAAAATTATTGAGTTTTGAGAAAAATTTTAAGTATATTTATAATTAATATAAGTAATTTTATTTGGAAAAACTAAAATAAATATATATCATAACAAATAAATAAATTATGAGTTCATTTTGAGAAAATATGAATTTTGTTAAAATTTAGATAAACTAATGTAAATTACATAAAATATCAAAATTAGTAGGTTCAGACACAAATTACGAGTATATTTATAATTAATATAAGTAATATTATTTAGAAAAACTAAAATAAATGTATACCATGACAAATGAATAAGCTATAGGGTCATTTTCAAAAATTATTGAATTATGTGGAAATTTAGAGAAGCTAATGTAAATTGCATAAAATTAAGAAATTAGTAGGTTTAGAGACAAATTATAAGTATAAATATAATTAATATAAGTAATTTTATTTGGAAAACCTAAAATAAGTAAATGTTTATCATTACAAATGAATAAGTTATGGGGTCATTTTGAGAACTAGTGAATTATGTGAAAATTTAGAGAAACTAATGTAAAAATTACATAAAATTAAGGATTTAGAGGGTTTAGAGATAAATTATAAGTATACTTATAATTAATATAAGTAATTTTATTTGGAAAACCTAAAATAAAGTTTATCATAACAAATGAATAAGTTATAGGGCCATTTTGAGAAATTGGTGAATTATGTGAAAATTCATAAAAACTAATATAAACTACATAAAATTAAGAAATTAGTGGGTTCAGGAATAAATTATAAGTATATTTATAATTAACATAAGTATTTTTATTTTGAAAAACTAAAACAAAAGCATGTCATAACACCATAATAAATTATGGGGTCATTTTGAGAAACTAGTGAATTATGTGAAATTTAGAGAAACTAATGTAAATTACATAAAATTAAGAAATTAGTAGGTTTGGAGACAAATTATAGGTGTATTTATAATTAATATAAGTAAGTTTTTATTGAAAAACTAAATTAAATGTATATCATAACAAATGAATAATCTACGCGTTCATTTTGAGAAACTGATTAATTATGTGAAATTTAGAGAAACTAATAATAAATTACATAAAATTAAGAATTTTGCGGGTTTAGGGACTAATTATAAGCATATTTATAATTAATGTAAGTAATTGTATGCAGAAAACCTAAAATAAATGTTTATAATAAGAAATAAATAAGTGATAGAGCCATTTTGAGAAACTAGTGAATTATATAAAAATTTTGACAAATTAATGTAATTTAAATAAATTTAACAAATTAGTGGGTTGAGAGAAAGATTAATATTATATTTATAATTAATATATGTAATTTTATTTAAAAAAACTAAAATAAATGCATATCATAACAAATAAATAATTTATTGGGTCATTTTGAGAAACTAGTGAATTTTGTGAAGATGAAGGCATTTGGATTATATTTAAAACTCCAAATCCTTTGATTTATTATTATTTTTTTGCATTGAACCCTACTTCTACAAGCACCTTCTCTCACATCAAATTTTACCTTTTACAAAAATCGAGAAACAAATATAAACTATTCTCAATTTATTTTTAATCCAAATGAACTATTAGTTAAACTAATGTGAATTACATAAAATATCGAAATTAGTGGCTTTAGAGAAAAAGTAGAAATATATTTATAATTACTATAAGTAATTTTATTTGGAAAAATGAATATAAATATTTATAACAAATGAGTAAGTTATGGGATCATTTTGAGAAACTAGTGAATCATATGAAAATTTAGAAAACTAATGTAAATTACATAAAATTAAGAAAATTAGTGGGTTTAGATACAAATTATAAGTACATTTAAGTAATTTTATTTTGAAAAACTAAAATAAATGTATATTATAAAAAATCAATAAGTCATGGGGTCATTTTGAGAAGATAGTTAATTTTGTGAAAACTTTGTAAAACTTATATAAAATATATAAATAACGAAATTAGCGGGTTTATAGACAAATTATATGTATATTTATAATTAATATAAACAATTTTATTTGGAAAAACTAAAATAAATGCGTATCTTAACGAACGAATATGTTATGGGGTCATTTTCAGAAAAAATAGCGAATTGTGTGAAAACTTAGTGAAATTAGTGTAACCTACATAAATAGTGAAATTAGAATGTTTATAGACAAATTATAAAGATATGGATAATTAATATAAGTAATTTTATTTGGAAAAAAACTAAAATAAATGTATATCTTAATGAATGAATAAGTTATGGGGTCATTTTGAGAAAATAGTGAATTTTATAAAAGTTAATGAAATTAATATAAATTACATAAAGTATCGAAATTAGGGGGTTTAGAGACAAATTATTAGTATATTTATAATTATTATAAGTAATTTTATTTAGGGAAACTAAAATAAATGTATATCATAACAAATGAATAAGTTATGGGATCATTTTTAGAAACAATTTAATTTTGTAAAATTTAGAGAAACTAATGTAAATTAAATAAAATAACAAACTTAGAGGGTTTAAAGAAAACATA
Source organism: Catharanthus roseus (assembly GCA_028651295.1). Lineage (NCBI taxonomy): Eukaryota > Viridiplantae > Streptophyta > Magnoliopsida > Gentianales > Apocynaceae > Catharanthus > Catharanthus roseus. Next base: position 1,847,537 of record JAPQWS010000140.1, on the reverse strand, counting down.
TAAGTATATTTATAACTATTATAAGTAATTTTATTTGAAAATATAAAAATAAATGTGTATCATAAAAAATGAATATATTATTGGGTCATTTTTAAAACTAGTGAATTTTGTAAATATTTAGTGAAACTAATGTAAATTACATAAAATAATAAAATTAGCGGGTTTTGAGACAAATTATAATTACATTTACAATTTCTATAAATAATTTTATTTGGTAAAATTAAAAAAATGTAATTTTATAAGAAATGAATATGTGATGGGGTCATTTTGCGAAGCTAGTAAATGTTTTGAAAGTTTAGTGAAATTAATGTAAATTATATACAATAACGAAATTAATGGGTTTAGAGACAAACTATAAATGTATTTATAATTACTCTAAGTAATTTTATTTTGAAAAACTAAAAGAAATGTATATCATAACAAATGAATAAGTTATTGTGCCATTTTTAGAAACTAATAAATTTTGTGAGAATTTAGTAAAAAGTAATGTAATTTACATCAAATATCGAAATTAGTGGGTTAGAGGCAAATTAGTATATTTATAATTTGTATAAGTTATTTTATTTAAAAATTCTAAAATTAATGTTTATCATAATAAATCAGTAAATTACAGGGTTATTTTGAGTAACTAATTAATTTTGTAAAAACTTAGTGAAACTAATGTAAATTACATAAATAACGAAACTAATAGATTTTGAGACAAATTATAAGTGTATTTATAATTACTATAACTAATTTTATTTGAAAAAAACTAAAAGAAGTTTTTTAATAACAAATGAATAAGTTATAGGGTCATTTTGAGTAACTAGGGAATTTATTGAAAACTTAGTGACACTAATGTAAATTACATAAAATAACGAAATTTGCGGGTTTAGGGTCAAATTATAAGTATATTTATAATTACTATAAGTAATTTTATTTTAAAAAACTGAAATAAATCTACATCATTAAAAATGAATGAGTTTTGAGGTCATTTTGAAAACTAGTGGATTTTGTGAAAACTTAGTTAAAATAATGTAAATTAAATAAAATAAAGAAATTAGTAGATTTAAAGACAAGTTATATGTATATTTATAATTAATATAAGCAATTTTATTTTAAAATTCTAAAATAAATATTTGTCATAACAAATGAATAAATTATCGGTCATTTTGTGAATAAGTTTAGGTGTATTAGCACAATTTTTTTGTACAAAAGAAAAAGAGACTAGCACAATGGCCAAGGAAAAAAATTATTAAAAAATTAAAATTCTTGGGTCTTGGCGAATGAATATGTCTGCGAGTAAGATCATTACTTTTTTCCTTGACGAACAAGATCACTAACCTCTCTAATGGAAGATTCTTAAATTGCCATCTAATGAATGTTTGATTTAATCCAAGAAACAGATAATATTTGTCATTTTTTTAATCAATTTTATTCATAAAAATAAAATCTCATATACTTCCTCTAACTAACCCCTACCCTCTTCATCATCCTCGTCGATCTTCTTCTTGTTCCCCTATTCTTTGCAGCCATTGCAGCAGCTTCTAAATATCTCGCCAACCTGTTTGTCATTGCTCGAAAACAAGTGTTTTCATTCAAAAAAAATATAACTCGCCAAACATTTTGTTAGATGACGATCTCGTTCAAGTTCAAGAGATCTTGTGTGGTTAATGAATTGAAAAGATCTTAACGGGTGTGGAAAAGCCATTTTAGTTGGTTTGAATTAATGTAAGAATGACTAAAGAGTTCTAGAATGACGAACATCAAATTTACTCACTAAAAGATCAGCCTATTGTTTGGTTAAAAAACAAAAGTATCAGGTCAGCTCGTAAGTTGCCACTTGGTTTGGTAAAAAAATTGGAAAAAAAAAAAAAAAGAAAGAAAGAAAGGAAGAGGAGCATTAGCTCTAGGGCTGTAAACGGGTCCAGACCCTCAGGGTACTCCCAAACCCGGACCCGTACCCTTATAGTAAAACTTGGATTCAGACCCGGACCCATACCCTCCAGAGTATAAAATTCTGGACTCAGACCCGACCCTCCAGGGTCCAGGGTAGGGTACGGATATACCCGTACCCGTATGATATTTTTCTATTTTATTTCCCTGTTAAACAAAAATATGTAAAACAATGTATAATTTAAAAAATAAAAATTTTAACATGATTAACTTAATCTCCTTAACATTTCTTTCAACAAATAAAATAATTTAACATCTCTAATTCACATAATTAAAAGTTCAAATATACGTAAAATCGTCATAGTACATTAATCGAATAAAAATAAAAGAGAGAGAGAGAGAGAGAGAGAGAGAGAGAGAGAGAGAGAGAGAGAGAGAGAGAGCTGAAATGAGAGGAGAGGCGAGGAGTGAGGTGAGGTGAGTAGAGTAGTAGTCTGAGTAGTGTAGTGTGTCTGTGTAGTGTGTGACAGGCAGTGTGAGTGTGATGTGATGTGAGTGTAGTTGGTTGGTAAGTAGAGGTAGTAGGTTAGGGTTAAAGATAAGAGTAAAATAATATATTAAAAAAATTATAAAAATATATTATTATTTTATTAATACGGGTATACGGGGTTGGGCATCACAATACCTTACTCGGACCCATATAGCAGTATAAATGCGGGTACGGGTACGGGTCCGCGGATATAAAATTTAAACCTTACCTGCTAAAAACGGGTACAGACCCGTGCGGGTACGAGTAAAACCCGTCCCGTTTATAACCCTAATTAGCTCACCTTGAATTTGTTTGTTTGTTTGTTTTTTTTTTATTTTTAAATCAGGTCAGCTCGTGCCACCTTAATTGGTAAATAAATAAGAAATTAAAAGAAGAAAGAAAGCACATCAACTCACCATAGAAAAAAAAAAAAAAGGAACATTAGGCCAGCTCGACAAAAACGGAAGAAAGGCCAGCACTAACAAATGTATGAATGTTCTTACTTATCTACTCAATTAGCTAGTTCATCTACTTATTTAATTAGCTTAGTATTCTTACTTTTCTACAAGAAGAGAGATGAAAAGATGATAAAGTTGATTTTGAAATGACATAATATTATTCTTTTTTTTACTTAGCATTCTTACTTTTCTACGAAAAGAGAGATGAAAAGATAATATTTTACTTATAAGATTATAGGGACAGTTGCTTTTAAAACTTTCAAGTTTAGATTGTAGAAGTAGAAAAGGACAATTATGTAAATTTATATCTTCATTTTTGTTTAATTTACTAAAATTTCCTCATTTGAGGTGATTAATTGTCTCTACATAAAAGCACAGATTACTCTACTATTGAGAATGGTCTTTAACATTTCTTTTATAATATATTTTTTCTTTAGAATTTATTGGTTTTATCGGTAATTTACACAATATATCTAGACTTAATATTTATATTATTCCGATTCAGTAAAACTATGTAGTTTTAATTAGAAATTAGAATTTCATCCCAATTAAAACTCCTCCCTCCCTATCCTCCAGACGCGCCTCCACACAACTCCTCCATAATATTCCGCCGATCAACGGGTACCACTCTTCGATTCCAACACCACTGATGCAGCCGCTGCCGCCTACATCTGCAATCAATTCACCACTGTATTACAGAATTCTCCGATACTTCCTGCGCCGTTAACTGGTTAATTTCTTCTTCCTTTAATTTCTGCTCTTTTTTTCATATTGCTTGGCTTAATTGTTCTGCTTCTTAATTCAGTTTAATTTTCTCTTGAATTAATGGGATACAATTAACAGGTATACGGAGATGAAGCTGGAGGTTGATCTTCAATACTCTTAACTAATTTATGTTTTTGTCATTTCTAAGTGATTTTAACTGATTGGTAGTCTGGTCTTATTGGGTTTTGATCTTCTTTAATCGGAAAAGGACTAAGTTCTTTTCCTTCTTTCCTGTGATGAACAATTTTTGCTCGATTGGGACAAATACCAAGGTGCGATGAGAAGAACAATATTGTGAAGATCATTATGGTTTGCAGCAGTATTGTGAACAATTTTTGGAGATCCTGGTGCAAGACTCTCGTTGGAGTGAGCATCGAAGAAGATATGTCAATAGGTTTCATGAATGGTATGCTGTGGAAGATTTTGTTGCACAGTTTTCAAGAGTTTGAAGGTAGTGGATGGGGGCAAAGTGAAAAGTGTTTGGGAAGTTTTTGCTAAATAAAGTGTTTGAAAAGTGTTAAAATTTGCCCTATTTGGATTAGCATTTTAAATTTTATTTTTCACTTTTCTTACTCAGAAGTTAAAAATAACTCACCACAAAAGGTACTTCAAGATGAGGGAGTTTATTAATTATTTAATTAGCCAATATGAGATGGAAGTCAATAAATTTAATTCGGGAATCTATATGTATAGCGCGAAAAAATTTAAAAAATTTCATTTTTTATTATCAACTTTCTCTCTCCATCAAAACATCTCCCCTTCTATCTAAAAGTTTAAATTTCAACCTCAGATCTAGGAAGATCCGACCGTTGAAAAAAAAAAGTTAGTATTTGAATTTATACTCATTTATTTACAATGTTATCGGTTTAAAATTTGAAGATATGCATTGGATTAAAAAAAATGACGCCTTTTTATCGTTCAAAATCTGCCCATTTTCTTGAGTTTCGCCCGGACCCGCGAAAATGTTAGTAGAGTTTCACTCGGTCAGGCGAAACTTTGAGAGTTTTCGCGCCTGTTCAAGCAATGATGTGTATGTTTGACCGTCCATTTCTAGGCGAAATTTTTTTAAACTTTTCGCCAGAATGGGCAAAATTCGATATATTTGATTTTTTTCTTTAAATTTATTTATGTTATTTAATTTTATGTTTATAAATATTTAAAATTATGATTATGTTTATTTGTTTATGTTATGTTATTTAATTTAGTGTTTACATAAATTTTTGGGTGCACGTTTATTTGACATGTTTAATTTTGTTTATTTAGAATACATGTAATTTATTTAATATGATTATGAATTATGTTTATGTGAATAATACGACTTTAAATAAGCATTTTGTTAGTATAAGTGTTATAATTACTCATGCTAGATTTTGAATCAATTTATATGTTTAGGTTGATATTAGTTAATAAAATAGTATGGAGTGCTTAAAGGGAATAATAAATATAACTTTAATCTACGAAGTTTAATGAATGACTTTAAGTAAAGAATAATTTAAACATTGATATTTAAATAATATTGTGAACAATAATAAAATAAATAAAATCATTTTTTTAATTGATAATAAATAACAATATATAAAGAATAATGATAATAATTAAAATTAAATGATAAGATAATAAAATGAATAGCCTAGAATAGAAGTGAATATTGATTCCAAATAAAAATATATATCGAGCAGTTTATCCCTTATTAATAATAATAAATAATAAAATAATGTAAATGAAATAATAACTTATTAAAAAATAATAAGTTAATATAATAATACAAAAGAAATAATACAATAAATGTAAGAAATAAATAATGAAATCATATAAATTATGTAATTAAAAATAATAATTTAAATAATAAAAATTATGAATAATAAATACAATATTGATTCAAATTATGAAAATATTAAATATTAAAATAATATAAATGACGTAATTAAAAATATAATTTAAATAATAAAAAACTTTGAAGAATGAAGTTAAATAATAAGATAAAGACTAATGCATTACTTGTGTTGTGTAAAAAGATTTAAATAGTATAAGACATGAATTAGTCCGATATAAATAATGTTATTGATGAATATGTTTGGAAATTTGTTTAGATGGTTCGGCCCGGATCACGTAGGGGAGATGATGATCTAGGTCCTGTGAAAGACGGAACCGATCGGGTTCAAGTTCGTGTATTCACGGCTTCATCCCATGGTGTAAGGGGTTGACACAGTACTTCTGACATCTCGTCAACTCTTGCACCACTTGGACCGGGTATATATTATAACCCTAGTACACCGTGGTCTTCTACCCAACCACCCCCTATACCAGTTAGGACCCGTCCTCCTCCCCCATCATACCGTCCATACATGCCCATACCCTATGACCCTTATGGATCTTCTCAGCCACCATCTCATCCCTTACCTACATCATATGATCTATATGCACATGCTCTTTCTATGCCTCTCCATATGCCCAGCCAGGATCAGCCACTGTACAGAAGTAAAAATCTGCAACCATTAAATGAAGTTAGTAGTCCAAGGTTACAGTTAGGTGTTAAGTTCTTCAAGCAGCTTGTGTCAAGAGTCCAGGTTGACTTATTTTACAGCACAGGTGATTATGCAGCCACTAATTATTGCATTCCCTCATCTGAGCCTTGTTTAAGGAGTAATTCTGATACAACATCGGAGGGTGACAGGGGTCGATCTCAGGAGCCGACATGATTAGATCCCTCCATATCGACGGTGAGGACAATCAAGTAGAGCCTGAGGATGATGATGATGATGATGATGATGGCGACGGTGAAGGTGATGAGGACGAGCCTGTACCTGTGGCCCCTGCATCATCATCTGGTGTTAGGCCAGTTCCGAGAAAGGGAAAGGGTTGACCGGCAGTTTTATGTAGGTGATGATGAAGATTGCTGGGTCTCGGAACAAAAGACCCGAGAAGTCGCATCCTCCTACAGCGCCTACCCAGAGAAAGAAAGCAAAGAATGACGGTTGGAAGCAGATAGGACCAGCTGAAGGAGGTCCGCATGATCCAGTGCTTATACCTTCGTACAACGGTCATATTGTTGGTTCTATATGGTGTGGATAGGTAAATTTATGAACAATTTATTGCTCTATTTTGTATTTATGTTTAGTAATCTATGATTTAATATTTATATTAATTTATTTTGTTTATATGTAGGAGCGAGGTATATTAAAGTCGCGGTCACGCTTTGTGTCACTAATGGGTTGGACCCCTAGTGATCCTGAGGTTGCAGATTTGGCCAAGAGGATAGGACTAGTCCATTTGAGGTCTTGTATGTTCCAGCATCTCAACTCTACATTATTATCTGCTTTTGTAGAGCATTGGCAACCAAACAAAGTTTCCACATGCCCGGAGAGATGACAGTTACCTTACATGATGTTGTGTTGATTCTAGGCGTATCTGCTTACTGTAACATTATGGATCCACAGTATTCATGGGACCAACTAGTTGCAGTTATTCAGAGCGACTTGCGTATCACCTACTCTAGAGGTGGTATAAATGGTCAGAAGTTGGCACAGGTTGCAGAGGAGCCCGATAGTCGACTTTCCCCAAGCACAGGGCCACATGCTACATCCAATATTTACTTGGAAGTTCACTCGTTACTAATAAGAGTGGTAACATCGTCCCCGCCAAGCTGTGGCCGCTCGTGAACGATGTTCGGGCCAGTGGTGGATTTGCATGAGTTGCTGCGACACTTGCTTACTTGTACCGGAACTTAGGTCAGGCCTTGCAAGTTGATGCGAAGGAGTTGGCTGGGTGTTGGTCACTGCTTGAGGTATTATTATACACTGTCTTCATTTGTTTCTTTACTTTGATTATGCTATCGTTTACCATAACTTGCCATTATCGTTTATCGTTTAACATAATTCATATATTGTTTTTTTGTTTGTTATGCATGGATATACATGTATTTTCCTATGTTTGCCCCAGCAGTGAGACCGGGAGCGAAGTTGTGTAGGTCGTATATCCAGCGGTTTGCAGTGTTGGGACATAAATCTGAGCACAAATTAGTCGACATCCACCTACGTTTAGATCTGATTACTGCTGATGAGGTACGATAGACTTCGTACAAGCCAATAAGATACAGGACATTTGGATTTTCACATAGCACGAGATACTTGCATACATCGATTGTGTTGAGCCGTACATGCCCGACAGAGTTGTCCGATAGTTTGGATGGGTTTAATGCATTCCAACACATCCTATTCGACTTTTGCATGCTTGTAGGCCATCAAATAATATGATGTACGTCATAAAGAATGCATTTATTGAGGCGTTGTGGCTAGAGAAACCATCACATCTGCTGACGAAGATATGTACCAGCGTACATGCTGTACCCTGAGTCATTGCACAGACGATTACATGCTGTGATTTATTCCTCTCACACATCCCAGGATAAAGAATACAAGTCATCTTCCAGCAGCTTCCGACTTCAGCTCCCATATCTGATAAAGTTCTCTTGGACATGATTGCTCGTGAGGTAGACCGTGAAGACACTGATGATTCTAGCAAAATCGGCAAGGTATCCCAAATGTTAAAGAAGTATTATCAGCCTCGCCCTTAGATTGATGTTGTTTTAAGCTTTCATTCTGACATTTCTTTAGTATGTTACTTTTAGTATGTTTTCTTTTATGTACATTTCTTCATTTACTGGTTTTTTAGTGAAAAGGACCTTCCGTTGAGAAATGATCCGAGAAAATCGGACGACTGATTATCAAAACCGCTCATCCGATTTTGATAATTAAGAGAAAATTGAACTATCGATTTTAAAAAGGGTCGTCCGATTTTGTAAATAATTGGACCCTAAACCTAAACCCTAAAATCCTAAAACCCTATACTCTAATAAAATAATATAAATTACGCAATTAAAACCCATAATTTAATTAAACCCTAAACCCTAAAAACTCATAACCCTAAACCCTAAGAGAAAACTAAATTAAACATAAACTAAAGTATAAATTCGGATATTTTACACTAGAATATTAAACCCTAAACCCTAATGTCTAAACCCTAAAAATCTAAACCCCATAATCCTATTAATATTATAACTTAAACAACCAATATACAATTAATTTCCAAATGTACACTTAAGAGAATGTATACAGACAACTTACTTGTTTGTTTAATACGTCGTATCATTATCAATACATATGGCCACATTCTCATCATTTGAATTGATATCGAGTGTGCAACAACAATATCACTAAGTACGTTGCTGTCAGGACAGTTTCTGTAGAAGACCATGTAATCCCGTTGAGCACTTAAGCAAATAATTTCTTCTACCATGTTTCGTCCCTGCATCCTATTCTTTTTAATCTTGGCAACGACGTTATATATTTTTTGTGCACTACATAAATTATAAAAATCATATTATTAGACCCTAAACACAAATTTAAAATATCATAATAACCCATTAAAAGTAATGCGACATTACTTCACCGCGCAACCCACATTTTGTTCTCGGAAAAATTGTAAGATATTACGTGGTGGTACAAGACTCTTCCTAAATTGCTCAGTTTGTATCAATTGCTCCTCCGTTAGTTTTGCAATCTGAGCATGACTGTGATTATAGACACCTATTACATGGTTGTGCCTCCCATCATGTACGAATAATTGTCAATTTTCACACGCGGCCATTTGCTTTCCTTTTAATTTAAAGGAGCAACCATACTTTTTAGTCCCGTAAGGACCCCGACTTTTTATGGGAACTTCTTCTTCATCATCAACTCTCGGCTTTGTTCTTAGTTTATTTTCACCTGCACACTCGCAATCCAATGTAACATACGACCAACGATCGGATGTTTTTGATCTCAAATAACGAGTGACAATCAAATATGCGTTCACTTTCATAGCCGTTTCTTTTTCCCAATCCACCAACTTTATTTTCGAATTAAAAATTCACTCTGTTGCGAATAAATGTCTCCACGTATTCTTCCGGTTCTAAAAATTCTTCAAATGTATTCGGATCTACATCATCCTGTTATGTTAAAACATAATATGAAACAAATTAATAATACATTTTATATTAATTAAAAAATTATAAAAACAAGAAAATAACATTTAATATATATAAAAAAACCGACTGGACCGAGTTTCGCCCAGATGGGCGAAATTCTCCAATGAGTTTCGCCCATTCTGACGAAATTTTCGAAACTCGATCCAGTGACGAAAAGAAAAATTGGGACTTTTCTTACCTCAAAATCGATATTTTCTTGCAAAAAATCTTCGAAATGATCCATATCTACCTCCAAACTGTGTTAAATGTGAAAGATTGGAGTTTTAGGATAGAGAGAAATTGTTTGGAGAGAGAAAAAGGAAGGTAAGAAATGAATTTTTCCGAGCTATACATATTGATTCTCGAGTTATATTTATTGACCCCCTATGAGATTTTCAACAATAATTGTGAGTGCTTACTTTTATAACTGTGGGTGCCCATGTTGTAAAACATGCATGATGAATTACTTTATGTAGTGATGTCTTTTTTACTAACAATAGATGCTCATTTTTACAGTTAGCAGTGCTTATTTTTCATAGCCAAATGGTGATTATAATATAAAACATGCAAAAAGAGTGATTGTAAGTAGGTGTACCTACTTTTATAACTGTGAATACCTACTTTTAGAACTGTGAATGTCTACTTTTTAAAACTAAGTGTACCTACTTGTGAGTGCCTATTTTTATAATTTAGAGTGCCTACTTTTATAATTGAGTGTCTACTTTTTATAATTGAAAATGCCTATTTTTATAACTAAGAGTGACTACTATTATAATTGAAAATGCTTACTTTTAGAACTAAGTGTGCGTACTTTTAAAATTAAGTATGCATACTTTTATAACTGCAAGTGCCTACTTTTAAAACTAAGTATGCCTACTTTTATAACTAAGAGTACCTACTTTTATAACTAAGAATGCCTACTTTTATAATCGTAAGTATTTACTTTTATAAATTGGAGTACTTAAAATGTGTGAAGTAGGTGTAATTACTTTTATAACTTGAGTGTCACTTTTATAATAAAAACTAAGAATTCCACGCGCTGAAGCTTTCCTCCCACCATTCACGTCTTCGAACCTCCTAATGGTGATCATCGAATTTCTTGCTAAGGAATTGGGTTTCTTTATTGAGGAAGAAGAAGCGAAGAGGAAGCCTATGAACATTAGCTTCAGATTACGCGGGAAGAAGAAGGTTCTGTGCTTTATTTTAACTAAAGTGGCGGACAACAAACGTGACTCTGGCATTGGCCGCTAGATATTTCACAAACGTTTGGGGGCATCACATCCGTGTGGTCTTGTTCCATTTGAGTTTCGTTTATGTAAGAAGCAATTTTTACTAGTTTCTTTTTTCTTGGTTTTTTTTTTCCGAATTTGAAGGCTGGAATCAATTTTGGATCTGTATATTGTAATAATCACGTTTTAGTTTTAGTTTTAGTTTTAGTTTTATAAAAAGATTTCAAGTTTTAGTTTTCAGGTACTGAGTTCTTAAATCATTTTTCCAGGGAGAGGAGTCAAGGGGGTATTATTTTGCATGAGGGTTATGCTTATTTTATGAAGCTTTGTTGTGTGCATCAGTGATGAGGGTGTTCTGATATACTACTACCTTCTTTCATTAGATTAGATATAATTTGTGCAAGAGTCTTTTCCTTTCATGGTTTCTTTTGTCTTCTTGTTTGTTGTAGTATTTAATTTAGTATGTTTGCCGACCTGACTATTTCATAGGTTGTTTCTTCTTATTCTTATTATGAGTGAGCCTTTATTTTTATTATTTTTATAATTAAAAAAACTTATTCTATAGTATGTAAAATTATAATATGTAAAATGAGTGAGTTCCTATTTTTATAATTAATTATTTCTATTTTTATAACTATTCTATACTGCTCCGAACGCTATTTCTACCTTTGCCCGATTCTAACTAAAGTTTAATAAAAAAAAATGTTTCTAATTATACGAAAACTAATTTCTAATAATTACCTATTTTTACAATTAGGGGTGCATATTTTTATAATTAAGGGTGCTTATTTTTATAATTAGGGGTGTCTATTTTTATAATTAGGGATGCCTATTTTATATAACATACAAGATAAGTTACTATAAGTAGGGGTGCCTACTTTTATAATTACGAGTGCCCACTTTTATAACTAAGTGTGTCTAATTTTAGAACTAAATGTGTCTACTTTTATAACTGTGAGTGCCTACTTTTATAACTAAGAGTGCCAGCTTTTTAAACTGTGAGTGCCTACTTTTATAAGTGAAAGTGCATATTTTATAATTGTGAGTGCATACTCTCAGAAATGTGAGTGCCTACTTTTTAGAACTAAGTATGCCTACTTTTAAAACTAAATGGTGCCCACTTTTAAAACTAAGTGGTGCCTACTTTTATAACTGTGAGTGCCTATTTTTATAAATGAAATTGCTTTTTTTTTTAACTAAGAGTGTCTACTTTTATAACTAAGAGGACGTACTTTTTATAATTGAAAATGCCTACTTTTAAAACTAAGTGTGCTAACTTTTAGAACTGTGAGTACCTACTTTTATAACTAAGTCTTCTTATTTATAGAACCAGTGTTTCTACCTTTATAACTTAGAGTGTCTACTTTTATAACTGTGTCTACTTTTATATAACTATGAGTGTCTACTTTTATAAATGTGCGTGACTACTTTTATAATTATAGCTAAGAGTGCCTACTTTTATAATTGAAAGGGGGATAATAAAGATAACTTGAGAATTTAAAAGGGTAGCGCGAAAAAATTCAAAACATTTCATTTCTTACTAACAATTTTCTCTCTCTAGAAGGAAACTCTCTACCTTCTCTATAAAGGACAAGGATCCAATCTCAGATCTAGGAAGATCCGATCGTTAAAAAATTTAAAAAAAAAAAAGTTATTACATCGATCTGTACACATTTATTGACAATGTTATCCGCTTAAAATTCAAAAATATGCACCGAATCGAAAAAAACTAGCGGAATTCGGGTTGCATTTCGTCCAAACTGGCGAAATTTTCCAAAGAAGTTCGCCCGGTTAAGCGGAACTTCTTGGTCAACTTCGCCAGGCTAGGTGAAATCCAGCTCCAACTTCCGCCAAGCTGGCGATTTTGTTATTTTTTATTTTTTAAAATTTTTTTTATATATTTGTTTATGTTATTTAGTTTTGTGTTTGTAAATGTTCAATATTATATTTATTTGTTTAAACTATTTAATTTAGTGCTCACAAATGTTTAATTTCATGTTTATTTGGCATGTTATTTAATTTTTTTAATTTAGACTACATGCAATTAGTTGTGTAAATGGTTTGTTTTATAATTATATGTTAAATATATTGTGAATTGTGTTTATGTGAATCATTTGAGTTTAAATATGCATTAATTATTTTGTTAATTATTATTTGTTTAAAAACACACTAACCTGAATTTCTCCCAAGTGGGCGAAATTCTCTAAGAAATTTCGCCAACCTGTGAAAAATTGCTCAATACATTTCACCAGATTGGGCGAAATTCTTTCACCCATCTAAGAGAAGCTCGGGTCAGTTCGAAAAAATTTAATTTTTGTGTTTTCTTATCTCAAACTCGATATTTTCTTGCATAAAACTTCAAAATCATCTATATCTATCTTCAATTTGTGTTGAATGTGAAAGATTGTGCCTATTTTTAGAACTAAGTGTACCTATTTTTATAATTGCAAGTGCCTACTTATCTAACTAAGAGTGTCTATTTTTATAACTAAGAGCATCTACATTTATAATTAAAAATACCCACTTTTAGAACTAAGTGTGCCTACTTTTATAGTTGTGAGTGCCTACTTTTATAACTAAAAGTGTCTACTTTAATACTTGAGAGTGCCTACTTTTATAACTCTGAGTACCTATTTTTATAACTAAAAGTGCCTACTTTTATAACTGTGAGTGCCTCCTTTAAAAAATGGATGATGGTTACTTTATGTAGTGATACACTTTTTTAATAACTAAGGATGCCTATTTTTACAACTAGGGGTGCTTATTTTTTATAAACAAGAGCGGGTGACTGTAAGTAGGTGTGTCTACTCTTATAAACTTAGAGTGCCTATTTTATAACAGTGAGTGCCTACTTTTATAATTGTGGCTATCTATGTTGTAAAACATGCATGATGAGTTACTTTTTGCAGTGATATCTTTTCTTATAACTATAAATGCTCATTTTTTTAACTGAAGGTGTTTTATTTTTCATAACCAATAATGATTATAATATAAAATATGCAAAATAAGTGACTGTAAGTAGGTATACCTACTGTTTTAAGAAGATAGAATTTTGATAAGATGTATCAAATAAGAAGGTAGTGATACTCTTTTGAGCTTCTTCATAATATAACCGGTGAGCTCTATTTTTTCTTTAGTTCTTAAAGAATGTACTCACTACTTGTTCCATTTTGAGAATCGTTTTTTAATCAGCAACAAAAGGCAATTATAAGAAACCAAGAAATGCGCAAAGTAATAAGCAGCAGGCAAAGAGAAGAGTTGAATGATAATCTAATCAAATGTACTCTACTCTGAATGCATATTTTCGTATTTCTTTTAAGCGGCGACATCCGTTTACTGTTTATAAAATGGAAAATCTCATCGTCTCGTTTGAACACATTATTACTATCCGATCCACAGTCCAAAAACATTCCCCATGGTTGAAGTCCTCTGGTCCCCTCGTTAAGCTTCTTCAATTCTCCAAAACTGAAGAAAACAAACCAACGCGGCAGAAGCCCAAGGCAGCTGAATAATTTTTCCAAATTTACAGAAGGCTTCTTCAGCCATTTTCGTATTGCTCGTGAAGGGTTTGGAAGGGAAGGAAGGAGAGTGTGCTTCAATTGTTTACGCTGAGAATGAGAATGAGACTTGTTTATTAACTTATTTATGTCATTATATATAAATAAAATTATGTAATTTTGACACTTAAGTATACTATGCATGTTATGAAGTTATATGATATAACAACTCAGATTTTATTAATATAATACACCAAATAAAACCTATTAAAATAAAAAATAAATCATAAGGAATGATAAACCATAAAGGAAAATATATTACTTCATCCTCCATTTTTTTTACTTGGCACATTATGGAAATTCTCGTAATCATATTGTAGTTTCAAAACAACATTTAGTAGACTTTTTCTTATAATACCCTCTCACCAAATTCTAACATTCTTTTATTATAGAAACTAGTGAAACGTTAATGAGGAGAGAGAAAATTATGAAGGACATTCTAGTATACACAAGAAAAGAACATTTAAAATTTCGTGTTTTTTTATAAATTGTGATGTAAAAAATGTGCCAAGTAAAAACAAAAACGAAGGGAGTATAAAAGGAAATGCTATAAACTATCTCCGGTGCTTTCCTTTTTTGGGTGGAAGTGAGAAAGAAGATTAAAGATTCTGATTGGTATGATTGGTACAGTTAAAGTAACTAAACATAAGTGATTATTATTAGCGCAAAATTTTCATATGGAATTTAATGAGATTTTTATTATATTTGAATTACCAAATATAGTGTGAATTTATCCGTATTAATATGTATCATAAAGACATACATTAAATAAACTTATATAGAAAGAACTTAAAACAAAAAAAAAAAAATGAAGGACCCACCAAATACCAAGCCAAGTCAGTGTGAGTCTTACTTCATCTAGAAAAATTAGAAAATGATAAAATTAGGTGATATAAAAATTTAATCTTTACTTAAAAAATGTATATTTTCTAATTTTTTCCTTCAACTTTTCCATTTTCTCACCAAAATGTGCACCTTTACTTCAACTTTTTGCACTCAATTTTCCTTAGTACTTTCTTATGCTCAAACAAGAGAACACCATTTTCGAAGAAAAATATTTTTTATAATCACAATAAAATCTTTGAACCAAACTTACCGCTAAAAAATTTACAAAAATGTATGCATTCGTACTAAAGTCACTATGTCAAGAGAAAGAAGTTGCAAATTTGAGTACAATTTCTACCTCTTTTATTAAGTAATTGTTGCATTTAGTTCCCAATAAATTTTCCTTTTTATTCCTTTGTTGGTTAAGATTCCCAAAAGTTAATTTTATCTTCTAAAGTCCTCCACAAATTTTCATACATTGTATATGGTTCCTTTCTTAAACTTCAATTAAACTTAACGAAAGGGTATAAAAGGAATAACATAAAGTTCCAAAAAAATAATTAAAAAAAAGTGAACATCATATATGCCTGCTCGCCAATACTACCATTTCTCTGCAATGAAATTCGAGGATGAAAATGGTTCACACAACTGGCAAAGAAAAAAAAAAAGAAAAAGAAACCCACAAAGCTAATGAAAGATGTGAGAGAATAATTTAATGGAATTCGAATACCGCTTGAAAACTTGGGCATTTAAGGTGTGAAGATTGGGTAGAGAGTAAACTAGTGCACAAATCAAGGTATGGTTGGACCTTTTAGAAATGGATACAGTTGAAAGGGAATAAAAGAATGGAAAATAAGAAATCAAGAACAAAGCTAGAGTGAATCATAAATGGGATTTGAAGAAAAAATTGCCGTAAAAATGGCTGGAAGAAGATGATTTCATGGTGAAAACAACAATGCCTCAAAATTTTGTCGAGGATTTGAAATGATAAAAACAATTTTTTAGATCATATAAATTTAATTGGAGACTAAATACAATAATTGCTCACATTTATTTATACAGATTATTATACATTTATAGAAGCCTCAAAGCCTCAGCAGTCAGCATGCATGTTCATCTTTTCAACCAATATGAAAAAAAAAAAAAAAAATCTCGCATATCCAAAACAAGCTGCGGCATACGAGCACAAAATGTATAAGGTGCAGTACACAAATTAGCTTTTGTTGCATTCCAGTAGCTGAGAGGCCACCATAAGATGCAATGTTAGCTGAATCCATATAATTGTAGACTCTGTGGATCATTTTGGCTTCAGCTAGTCAAAAAGTTTTGGCCTGAAAATAAAAGACACCAAATCTATTCCTGCTTTGATCGGGTTGAAGATGAGTCCCCTGCTTCAGTTGGTTTAGCTTGCTGGATGCTAGCCTTTGCTTCAGCAAGGAATTTAGGATCCGGCTCATGTTTGTCTGAAGGCTCTTTCATTGCCATATAAATATAGAATGCTATAACCACGTTCACTGATATGACGGCAAGGAATCCACTCAAAAGTGTAACAGAATATGGAGACAATCGAGTTGAACCTGCGCCAGAAAATCATTTTCAACAACAAATACATACAACCAAAATTATTAAACTAATTTGATGAGCTAGATAATGAAAAAAAAAAAAAAAAGAAAGTATGATACCGAATGAGAAGACAAGATCCACATAGAAACATGCAAAGGAAAATGGAAGATACTCATGAATCCCACTAGGGACTTTTTTGTAGAATGACCAGATCCATGACAAAATTTTCCTGAACAAATAGCATCTATGTTATAGATTAGGGGGATTTGAAGGAGGTCACATATTTTAAGACAATTCCACACTTTTGGATTTCGAGTACAAATGGGACCTGTCCTAGAAAATTTTTTAACCTGCAAATTGAGAGAAGCTCCGGGTAAGCTTTCTTAGGGCTTGTTCTCTATTGCTTCTACTTTTTTTATCATGCACCAAATGCATCCAGATCTGCTTTCTAAATCCAAAAAACTGAAAAAGGATTTATGCTCATGAATGTCAAATGGTTTTAACATATTATAAACTGCTGAAACCATATCAAATTGTATTTCTAAAAATATTGAATTAGTGTGACTTTGTTTAAGTAATAGGGACAGAAAACTCCATCACACTAGTGATAAACACAAAACAGCTGCACATACAAGTAAAAATGGCAAATGGCTAGCAAAAGCAAGAACCTTAGCTTACCAGGAAATAGATTATGGTTGAAGCCATATAGAATTACAACCGGAGCTATCCACATTAACAATGATGCAATAAAGAACTTCTTTACCACTTCTGCCATAACTTCTTGAACCTGCATTTCATGATCAAAATTAAGCTAAACGAGAAAGCTCTTGATCGAAAAAGATTGACAAATCAAAGCAAAAACATCAAATAAAGAACTTTCGTTAACATACCCTAATTTCAACCACATTACTTAAGAACTCAGTGGTTCCATAAGCCTTAAAAGTGAATTGACTAACTTGACTTTTGCACTATCAGTTCGTTCTCTAAAATTAACTTGCTATCTCTTCATGATAGCATCTATCCAATTGGGGGAAAAAGGAAATTGGTGGAGAACATTAGTTTAATCCAATTTCAGGAGTCCCAATTCAGAGATTAATGAAAATGACATTATGCACTGAAATAGTACCCAATTTAGAATGACACTGTTGCTTCTGTTACTTAGATGATACATCTCTTAATTCCAATGTGAAATTTTTGTTAAAACTGAGCTGTAGACAAATCTATAAACAACATTTTGTGCCTGAATTGTAATGCAGATAGGTTCAGAATCTTCCACATATCAAACAACAAAGTAACATTTTTAAGAGAGGATTCATTTACCATTATCTAGTAGTAGCAAACAGGGAAAACAAAATTATGGAAAAGTATACAGTGATATGCAATTTCAGCATCAGCTCGAGTGAAAATATAAAGAAGTCCACAATTTGTATGCAAGCAGAGGAGTATTCAGGCATCCCTAGAATAGTGAACAGACAAAACGTATAGAAAAAACAAAAACCATCAGTATTCAGCAATTATTGTTTTTCTTTATTGAACATCAGATGGTGATTATTCTTGAAATTAAGAAAAAAAATTCCTTTGTCAGTCTAGGTCACAGCCTCACTAACCGAGTGTTTTCAAACTAAAAACTAATCCAAGTAGAGCCAATGTTTTCTGGACTCATAAATAAATAAATGTGTGTATGTGTTTAGTTTAGAGAAATTGGTTATTTATAGCTTTAAACTCTTTGTACCTTTCTGTTTATAATTAATAACTTTTATTTTATCTTTTCATAGTAAAAAATAACTAAATCCTTCAAGTACTTGATTAAAGAACTCCACAAACTTTATATTTGGATTGTTGGTCAATAAAAAAAAAATCAACTTTTTTTCTACTCTATATCTTACTTTCTTTCACAACAGCCAAGCGTAGATCCCATCCACCTTTTTTCACCTTTTCTACTACAGGATTCTCTTTTTTCCTTAGAAAAGGACGTCACTATATGTAAAGTTTTGTAGTTGCATACCATCTAAATACGCCCTAACTTTTAGGTTGATTCATTTCGTACTTAGTTCTAGTTTAATTTATGAGAATCAAAATTGATATTCGAAACCTAAACAGAAAAGCAAATAAATTGATTTAGTTAAGTTTTCAACTTCAACATGCCTTGTTTCCTTTCCTTGCTATTGAAAGATGAACACAAGTTCATTTTAGAGTAATTAGACAAAAAGATCCCCAATCTATTTATTTTATTTGAAGATAGTCCCAAATCCTTTTTTCTGTAATTTTAGTCTTGCTAGTATTTTTCTTAGAATAAATCGTCTCAACCATCAATTACACCGAGGAATCGGCATTCCCTCCCATGTGCAGCTCATTGACTAAAGTGTTTAAGGTTAAATCCGTCAATTCAAATAGGGTAATTTGGGGTAAAAAAAGAATCCTAGATCTAGTTATTTGCCTGTTTAAAGTAATCTTGAATCTCCTTTTTCTGCAATTTTGAAACTGTATGCTTTTTCTACATAATGGAGATGAATATCTTCCATAAAGTAAAATTAATATGCTTCACAGATCACATGGTTTTGTACTTGGGGTCAGGGCATATTCTATTTCTGGGTTATTTCAAAGAAGCGAGAAAGACAACAACGTCCATTCAGGTAAAAAACAAAAGAAAGAAAAACCTGAAGGTAGTTAGTCTTTTTTATGGTTGAGAAGGAAACTAAACTCGCGAACTTATATAAAAAAAAGAATGAGACTCATTTATATAAAAAAGAACCCATTACTAAACCCCAAATAATCACTCATGGAATAATTCCAGAAAGATTAAACACAACTTATATAACACTTATACCCAAATGCAAGTTCTAAAAACAATAAAAGGCCAGTAAGTCTATGCAACATAGTTTATAAAATAATTACTAAATTCATAGTTCATCAAATTAGACCTTACCATTATGAATGTAACAAGCCCTCTCCAATGTAGCTTTCTATCAGGAAGAAAAATAACAGATAATGTAATCATTACACAAGAAATCATTTTTCCTTTAGCAAAATGAAAAACCAGAAAAAGTATTATATACTCATTAAAATTTATTTGGAACAAGCTTTTGATAGTTTGGAATGGAGTTTTATTGAGTTCATGTTAGACTTTACAGCTTTTCCCCAACCTTTTTGAAACAAGGAATCAAACAAGGTGACCCAATTTCACCATATATCTTTATCTTACGCATGGAATACTAATCAATATTAGTAGAAAAAAATCCAAATATCATGGCAACCATTTAAAATTAAACGCAGCAAACCAAACATTTCTCACCTCCTATCTGCTGGTTACCTAAACTTAGTTGCACAAGCTAATACCAAAAATGCTAATATCATCAAACAAACATTGTATTGCTTTTTAGCCAATTATCAGGGTTGAAATTCAACTATGGTAAATTTAAGGCTCAACTTGTACACCCATTATATTGAATAAGTTTTTATTTTTTCCACTTCGGAATCAGCACCTCCTCTCACAAACAATCCACCTCTGATGAACTCCTAGACAAAAATACCCACACTTTTCAAGATACAAACCAATCCAGGTTGAGCCTAAGATTTTTATTCTCAGGAAATGTTGCACCTAAAATCTTCTGATAGAATATCAGAATTACGGGACTCACTGAAACTGAAAGTATAGAGAAATACATAGCATTTCCTCTTCATACAAAATTAAATAATAATCATATATATCAAGACCTAATATCTAAACTTGAAACAAAACTAGCTATATTGGGACTACCCTCAAAAAATCTACCTTAGCCTCTATCCCCTATATATTTAATGCAATGTCTAAAACTTCCTTTAAGCAATTAACAAAAGAATTGATCAAATAACTAGGGAATTTAAATTTTTATGGGAAGATACTTCAGGAGCAAAAATACTAATCTCATCACTTGGAACAGTCACTTAGCCTAAATTTGAAGAGGGTTTACAAATCAGCAACACCAACATGATCCTTTAGCACAAAACCTAATCACCTCACCCTTTATTTGTTCTCAACCACTTATACAGGATCCCAGAGTATTGCAAAACACTTCACAAACAAGGAAAATTCATCCTTACCGAAGATCAAATATTTCCTATGGTTGGCATATTATGACAGAGTTCCTCAAAACATATGCTACATAAAAATAAATAAATAAATAAATAAATAAAATCCAATCCCTTGTCTATTTCATATGGGGGTCAATCTACAATAGAAAAGAAAATAAAAACACCTTTAGCAAAAAAGAAACAAGCTATGTACAAGAGGAATTTTCAAAATTCATCCTTACCGAAGATCAAATATTTCCTATGGTTGGCATATTATGACAGAGTTCCTCAAAAACATATGCTACATAAAAATAAATAAATATATAAAACCCAATCCCTTGTCTATTTCATATGGGGGTCAATCTACAATAGAAAAGAAAATAAAAACACCTTTAGCAAAAAAGAAACAAGGTATGTACAAGAGGAATTTTCAAATATTACAACTCATCGTCTGGATGGGATTAAAATTTAGAAATCAGCAGTGGTCTAATTGCTAATTGATCCCAGATACTCTTCAATCTCGCACACAACCAAGACATATCTATACTGCAAGAAAATATTAAAATCGGAGGCTGTGTTCCTCCTCGAACATCTAAAGTTTGATAGATATCTTTATGAAAATACTCCAACATGCTTAAACAAGAAATCCAACATTCATTTAAAAAAAAGGACAAGAAATCCTATAGAAAATTAAGGCAATGCCAATCTGTTTCAACAATGAATGATCAAAGAAACTGATAGTTGTTTTTCACATTGTCCTTATTCTCACTAAAGCGAAAATTGTTCTACAAAAGTTCCATATAAAAATCTTCCAACATTCATTCCAGGGAAGAAGTCCAAGAACCAACCTCCCCTTCATCCTTTGCGCCCCTCCACCCCCCTCCTCCCCACAACAAATCAACCAACTTTCTGGATAAATGAATTTGTGATCCAAGACTTCAAATTAAAGCACTTAATCAGAACCAATTTCTCTATTAACCATTACGTTCCTTTAAATCATTTCATCAAACACCTTATGGGCATCCTCAATCCTCTTCTTTTTTGTAAAACTGCACATTTGCATACTTGCACCAAATCAAAGTACCAAACAAAACAAATAATGAACAAATTGGAAGTTAATTTCTAAAGAAAATAATTGTTAAAAAATGGTTGAATCAAAGGAGTGAAAGAGAGAAAAAAAGAAAAGAAGAAAGCGCAGAGACAGTGGCGGAACCAGGACAGAAAGGTTGGGGGCTGAAGAACAATACAAATTTTGCTAGAATTTCGTCTATAAAATAGATGCATTCCAAATACAAAAACATTCAAACAATTCCAAATTTACAAATAAAATAGCAAAAATATAGGTAATCTCCCATTACCAATGATGAGTGATCACCTATCACTCACGAGGAATGATTACCTATCACTCACGGGATAAGCATTACAATTTTAAATTTACAAATAAAATAAAAAAAAATAGGTAATCGCCCATTACCAATGAAGAGTGATCACCCATCACTCACGAGGAATGATTATCCATCACTCACGGGATAAATACCTCTATCAAAGCTGAGAATCTTGATCAGAATCTTGAGATAACCGATCGAGCACGATCAAACGACGATATCCAATATGAGCTTCAATTAATTTAGAACGATTAGAAGATTAATATAAAAACAAATAACACTAATATAAATACTTTTACAATGAAAAAGAAATCACTATTGAAAAATGATCTAAAATAGAGTCATGTGAAGAGAATTATTAACATGGCAATTTTATTTTTCGAGTTGCATATTCTTAATAACAATCGAATCACTTTTACAGCTGCAGTTAACCGAGTATGGTAGTCAATCTCAGTTTGACTGCTTTGTTTCGATAATATATACTCTACATTATATTTTTTATTTCTGAAATCCAACAACTGAATTACAGCACCTGGGTGAGATCCTTCATGGTTTTTAAATTTTTCTTTAGCACGTTTCTAATTTTTAAAACCAACTTGTGTAAACATATCATCACCATGTTTGTGACCTATAACAAACAAATAACAACAGAAACAAAATGTTGCATCCTTAATTCATCTCTAATTTCATAAGGATAACTATCAATTGATTTACAGCAATCCTGGATCACCAACAATTTCACAATCACAATCCGAAAACTCGACCCGTGTTCGAGGCTTTTTCCCAGACCTCATTATTAACATTTCCTTTATTACATGATGTTTCTTCAACGGGATTAGAACTCTTCCTCCACTTTTCAAGATATTTTTCCATAGTAAAACCATATATAATAATCAAATATTTTAAATTAAATTCAACACCTAACACCTTTCACTTATGACATAATAATTAATTAGAACATAAATTACATAATAATCATATTTTTACAAAAAAAAAAAACCCTAGTAATTTGATTTAACTAACAAAATCAGAAATAGGAGGATTTGTTAATGAAATAAGTGAATTTTATAAAATAAAAAATGTTTCTACATAGATGATAGATTAACCTTTAAAATATATTTGAAAAGCTTACCTTTTTCTTCAAATTACTTTGAAGAACAGCAGGAAGGAGAGGAAGGAAGAAGCTGGTCGTCGCCGCAGCCCGTATCGCCGGCCACCGTTTCCGCCGCAGCCCGCCCGCACGCCGCTGGAGCCTGGAGCTGGTCGTCGCCTGAGAGTCGAGAGAACAGAGAGTCGAAGAGAGAGAGGAGAGGAGTGAGTTTTTCTTTTTTTTCCTTTCTTCTATTTCAGTCGACCGAGCCCAAGTTTACTCTTTTTGGTAAGTAAGTAGCCTCTAGCCTAACTTTTGGGACTACATTAAAAAAAAAAAATTTGGGGATCCATAATTTCTAAAGTTTTTTAAAATTCTTGGGAGGCTCGAGCCTATGCCTGGTGCCTCCACCGTGCAGAGAGAAAGAAAGAACGTGACGTACCTAAATTCCGGGTGCCTATGATGTCGTGTTGCGCAGAACTATCGATTTCGGCCTTCTAAGAGAGGCCGTGGTATCGTTGGCCGTGAGACTGAGATGGGTAAGGGCAGAGAAAGGAGATAGATAATGCTTGAGTATATGTGTTTTGTTAAAATAATTGGTGGGTGGAGACTCTGATAATAACTAGGTAGGTTAATTAACTAGAGTTTGGGTTTTTTGGTACAATTGGCGGGAAATCATTGAATTAGATTTTATTGGCAGAAAACCCTTGTGAATCAAGCTATGAGGCACAACGTTGGTACAATGACAAGCATACTTTAAGGTAAATAAGTTATCAACAGAAGAAAGAGAATCTCGGATTGTCGGGACGAAATCCCCAATCGGGGAGAGATTGAGCTTATATGTTTGAACTTTTTGGCAAACAGATTGAGAGTCCGATTCTACAACAAAAGACGAGAAGTCAGTACTAATTCCCAAATAAATACCCTAAATAATTGCTTGAGCCTCCATTGCCACAATAAAGGCACAATAGGTAAGTGATTGAGCCATAGCTACCTTGATGGTACCTGAGTTGTTACTAATAACCACTCCAATACCCATCTGAGCTTCCGAAATTGTAGTATCAACATTAATCTTAACCAGGCCATGTGAGGGAGCATTTCAGCGTTTCAGGGATTTAGGGGTATGATATATGACAAGTCAAGTAGGATGACAATCCTGAAATTCAAGTAGGAGAGAGAAGATTGAGTCAATAATCTCCTGTGCTGACCACCATCGATGCTAAAAAATCGCCGAGTTCCTTGCAACCTAGAGTTTCCACTATATCATAGCCACATGCGATTAGAATACTGGCAGAAAGTCATGTTAACAAGCCACCAGCAAAGAACAAACCTCCGCACAAGAGGTTGCACAGCGCTATGCCCAAGCCAGATCATAACCTAAAAGCTTCCAAACATTGTAGGCTAGGGGACAAGAAAATAAAATATGGAAATCAGCTTCAACCGAGGAAGCACATAATGGGCAAATCGCATCCCCAACTTTGCCAAGAACATGTCGCGGAGTAACTCAGCCTTCGTAGGAATAGAGTTTGTGCACCACCACAATAAGCAGGTCTTAACTCTGGGGGAATTCGTAAATTGCACATGGTGGTCCAATCCACGCACTGGTCACCAAGGGATGTAGAAGGCACATGTCTCCCTGTATTACGGGTCTTGAGCATCCATAACTACCCGATAAGCTGAGACAATTGTGAAATCTCCAGACTTAGTGAAATGCCACATTAAGGTATCTAGACCTGGATTCTAATACAGATGTATGCCCTTAAAAATCTGGACATCAGACTGAGAGAAGTAGAAATTCAAAACCTGCAAATTCCAAACCCGAGGTGCCATGGACATGAGATCAGCAACCTTGAGATTTTTACCTAGATACCTGTTATAGTCTGACGGAGTAAATAAGTACGACTGTGGGAGCTAAGGATCGTGCGACACACGAATCGTTTGTCTGTCGCCAACCAGTCATCGGATCCCTCATGAGAGGAGTTTGAGACAGCCTAAAAGGCTTCGCCATACAAAGAAATACTAAGGTGGGGCACTGCCTGCATAAGACCAGTATGTGGGAAATATTTCGCTTTGAGAATTCGAGAAAGCAATAAATTTGGTTTAGTCGCTCCATCCCTGCTTGGCAAGTAATGCTTAGGTTAAAAGCATGTAAGTCTTGAAAACCCATCCCACCTTGGCATTTGGGTCTGCATAACTTATCCCAAGCCTGCCACGCCATTTCACATTGATCGAATGCCCCCCACCAAAAGTTGTGGATAGAAGGCGTCATTCGATGCATCAATTGTTCAGGCAGCAGAAATACCAACATGGTATACACCGGAATGGCTTGCAGTACTGCTTTAATCATTATTTCTCGGCCAGCTTGAGATCTCTTTATTTTTATTCGTTGTATGAAGTTGACAATTACATTCTTAAAACATGTCCAACGACATTTAATTTTTTCATTCTATCTCTTTTGATGAGTAATTTTATTAGAGTTGCAATCATAATAATTGTATTTCTAAATACCTTTTCAAGTTTAGTGTTTTGAATTTTGAGGAATTAATTCTCATAAATGATTTTGTAGTATTCACTTTTCAATATGTTGGAATGGGAGGTATGTACAGAGTGATGTTTGGGTTGTAACTCCTCCTCTCTCTCTTACGCAAAAAGGTCTAATGCAACTTCTGTGACTTCGGCTAGCGTTCATTGTACACATAAGTTCATCTATAAAAGAAATAATGTACATGTTCATGGTATTATTTGGAACTTAAAGAGGTTAGAATTGACAACAATTCAATTACAATATAGCTAAACATTTATAAGTTATCTTTCAGTGGTTACATTCACGTAACTTTTACATTTTATGATATTCTAAATTCTAATTAAATATTTCCCAGCAAAAAAAATATAATTAAATATAAATGAGTTATTTACGAAACATTTCTTTATATATTCAATCAAGTATTTATGTAGTTTCCTGTTAAAAAAAAAGTATTTATATGGTATCTAAATTAGAATTCATACAGACACAGCCAGATGATATCAAAAGTTCATACTTCTTTTTGAGCAAGTAATGTGCCAGAATTTTTCTTTTTTTTTTTTTTTTTTTTTGAGCGAGTAAGTTCATTTGAATTTTTTTTCTTTCATAAAATTTATTATTATTTAGATTCATGAAACTTAATTATTTTCTTCATGGTGCACTTTTGAATGATTTTCTTTAAAAGTCACGAAAATTTTTTACTTTTTTCTAAAAACTAATTCATAATTACTAGGATGGAGTTTTTCTTAAAATAACCACGTTTTCAAAAACATGTCCATGTTTGGCTATATTTTATAGATGTAATACTCTTTTGGCAAAGACACATGCGAAATTGCATTTTGAGTACTTAGATGAAAAAAAAATTATTTTTGGAGTGATAATTTATATTAGGAAAATTTTTAAAATGTTGAAAATAAATTTGAAGAAAAATACTAATAAATCTAAAAAATAATATTATAAAAGTGTTTTATATTTTGGGGGCAATTGGCGCGTTTGCTCTCCTTTGATTCAAAATATCTTATTTATGGTTTATTTAGAAATACATTAATTTTGAGATTTTTTTTTTTTTTTCATAAAACTTTAAATTATTAAGAAAAAAAGATGCAAAGCACGAAATAAAAATTTAGATCGATTTAGAATGTGGATTTTTTTTTTTTAAATGGGCTTTGTGTACATCCCATAATTAGGTATCCTCCCCCCTATCAAATAGCACAGTGAGATTATAACTTGCTTTTTGTTAAAATTATATAGGCCTTTTTAGGCCCTAATCAAGGTTCCACAGAGTATTACACCGAGCAAGGCACAATTTTTTTTCTTGCATCTTGGCTAGATTAGTACCTCACCTACTAAATATGGTCAAAAGAGACCATCGTTTTTAGAAAGGTGACTACTCAAAGATAAAATCCATACTAGAAGAGAACTATTAAAAAATTAGGTTGATATTAGTACTTAAACTATTTGTCCTGACAATTGAGTACTTAAACATATTGTCCTGACAATTGAATACCTAATTTGCATGAAACAGTTAAATTAGATGGAAAAAAAAATACAAGGACCATTTAGTTGTCAATTTTTTACTCTTTTTTCTATTCTTTTTTTTCTTACTCACCTCTACTCTCTCTCTTCCACAAATATATATATATATATATATTCTTTCTACTTTTTTCTAATTTTCTTTTTTACGATATTACTTACAAGGAATTCTTGCCTACAAAATATTGAAAAAAACTAGTAACAAATAATATTTAAAAATTTAATAGTGGTTCTAACATCTGGTTAAGTCTCGTCTAAAAAATAAACTCTTCTATTTGAAAACTTGTTACGAAGTTTCCGCAACTTAATCCCGAATTTGTCAACGAACTTTCCTCTTTTACTTGTTGAAGAACTCTAAGAAAATACTTTTAACCTTGAAATTGAAAGTTTGTCTTGATTTACAAAACTTGGAAATAGAAAAAGATACTTATCTTCAGAGCTTCACCACTACCACTTTTACTGATGGATTTTCTGTGTGTCTTTCTTCTCTATGCTTGCCTTCTATTTATAGGCACAACTTGAAAGAGATGAGATTACATAGTATTTAAGAAACAAATATTTATGGGTTGGAATTTCTTGATTGACCAAGCTTTTTACTATGTGTGAGGTGGCACGATTCTAATTGTTGGACCACTTCTTGAATTTTATTGGACGGTGCTTCAAACAATATTGTCACTTGTCCAAATTTGATTAGCTGAGAAATATTTGAATTAGAATGAAATTCAAATAAACTTGGGAAGTTTATTTGTAAATTTTATATTCTTACATATATAAATTAAGACTATCACATTAATTCATTAAAAGAGATTTAATATTATTAATAAAATTGGTAGGGTTGAGTTAGAAAAAAAAAAACAAATTGTAGAAGAGAAAAAGTTGAAGGGAGAGAAATATAACGAAATTGAAAAAAAAAAAGTGAGAATTCATCTTAAATATTAGTAATAATTAACTCGACAACATTTTTAAAAAAATATTTTCAAAGTCATTTGATAGGCATTTTTTGAAATTTATTTATAAAGACACTCAATAAATTGACAACTACTTTTTAAAATTTGATAAATAGACCCTATATTTTCTCTACCCAATTTAATTTTTTCCATCCAAATTAGCTACTCAATTATAATGATAATAGAGTTGGGTACTCAATTGTCAATGATCTTAATAGTTTAGGATATTTATATGGACATAACCTAAACAACTATTAGAAGAAAGATTTGAACCCTTCAACAATTCACTAGCTCCTCTTTTTAACTTAACTTATGACAAGTAACACATAAGTATTAAATTGGATTTTGTAAGTCAGGTCTAGATCGCTCGAATTTGACACACACACACATATACATATATAGGTGAGTCTAATCTTGAACAACACCCGAACGAGCTCATTATTATTGAGTTCAAATTCAATTCCTGAATACTCAAGCTGGCAAACTTTTTCTTTCTTTTTTTTTTTTTTTATTTTTTAAAATTTATGTTGAAAAGTGAAAGATACTTTGTCTAAAGTGTAAACAGTTCAAAAAATACTTTGTCTTGCATCTGGACTTGATTATCTATTTATAGATTATAATTCTACTTTTAGTTAAGAGTCTATATTTCATAATCTCATGTCTTGAAATGGATGTAGATATATCTAATTAAAATGAAAGAAAATAAAAAGTTATAATTATATACTAATTATTTATTTTCTGATATTCACGAGCAGTATTTCTTACATCATTTACAATTGAATATTTCTAAATTTTATATACCAACTAGTATAATCATTGGATGTAATTAATCTAATGGAAATAAATATACATTATATAAAATTTTATTAGTAAATTCTAATCAGGTATATAAATTTATTAATTGCAAAACTTAATGCATGTGTCCGAGTATTTTTCATTAAAGAAAAAAATTGTGTTCGGCCCTAAATTTGAATAATTGGATATATAATTTAGCTTATACCCATTCTTATTGAGCAAGTGTTAGGCTAAGTCTAGATAGAGATCTATCCCGTCATTTCAAGGAAAAAATTAGACTTTTAAATGTTTGAATCATCTAATACATCTTATTTGTTTTACTTTGACATTTTATTTATAAATACTATTGAAAGAGATACATTAGGATGTGCATAATATATATATATATATATATATATTAGATGATCCACTTTATTAAAGAGTGTATTAAAAAACATATGTATTAAAGCGACTTCTAATTATCCAAACGGGGGAGTTCCCTCTGCAATTACCATGCAATTAAACGATAGGCTGTTTCCATGAACCGTTTCGACAAAGACGCTCTATTTTTATTTTAATTTACGTTTTTGCAATTTTCTAATACTTTCTCTCTTATTAACTAAGAAAATTACGCTGTCGATTTTAAAATTAAACAAAGGAGCAGTTCTTTTTTTGCTCTAATTAAAAATTTAAATGATTGAAGTCGGTAAATATTAGAATACGTAAGTAATTTATTATTAATAAATAAAATTCCATGCACTCATTTGCATGAAGTTTTTTGTTGGTGTTTTGGTAAATTTCTTATGTTCCTTTTTGTGAGGTCATGTGTTCAAATCTCTTACATGAAGTTGTTTTTGAGTTTCGCCCACCTCCAACAAATTTTGCCCATTTGGGAGAAACTTAGACAGTTGAAAAAAATGTAATTTTTGGAATTTTTTAATCACAAAATTGATATTTTCTTGCAAAAATCTTCAAAATCATTTGTATCTACCTTTAATTTGTGTTGAATGTGAAAGATTTGAGTTTTGAGTTAGAAAGAATTCGACTAGAGAGAGATTTGGCGGGAAAAAATGATTTTTTCGCGCTAGACATATAGATTCTCGAGTTATGTTTATTGATCCCCTTTAACAATGATGTAATTTGTAACATCTCAATTAAGCACTTCAAAGTTAACATAGGTCGCGGTAAGTTAAAAAAAAAGTTTTGGGGATGTTTTTATAAATAATAGAAAGTTTTAGGATCATTTGGTATTTTATAGAAAATTTAAGGAAGAATTTTTCGTTAAAAACTTTTTTGAGGCGTATTCTAGAATTATTAGTGTTTAACGTTTTAAGTTAGAGATTGAGATTTTAAGTTTAATATGAGTTTTAAATCACTTTTAAGATTTGGGACCAATGTCGAAAGTCTAAAAATTTAGAGGACTTTAGTACAATTATGTGGATTAATAGTGCCAAGTGGGATGGTAAATTGTGGACACATGACAAGTAGGTGCCATGTGTCTTGACTACACAAGGCAAAAACCATGCATGGAGCTATATAAGAAGGCCAAAGAATGGCTGAAATTTCCCATCTCTCCCCTCCCACCCCCACCCCAATTTCTCCTCCCTTCTCTCTTTTTTCCCCAATTTCTCCTCTCCTCTCTCTTTCTCCCTCTCTCTTGGCAGCCCACTCTCTTCTCTCTCTCTCAAGGTAAGTCTTCTTCTTCTTTTTTTATTTATTTATTCTATTTCTATTATTTGGAGAAGTTTTTATTTTATTGTATTATGTTATATTTTCCAAGATAAATAATATTAAGGTTTAATAATTATGGATTTATTTTGAAAGCCCATGATTTTTAAGGAGTTATTATGAAAGTATTTTGGAGTTGTTTTTAGACTTCCTTTGGGTTTAGAATAAATTTAGGTGAACCCTAGGGTCATTGTTATATTCGGTTCGCGACTCAAGGTGAGTTCACCAACATTTTTCTTTTTACAAAAGCTTTAATTATTTCTTGAAAATATATTTCTCCATTTTTTGGTCTTGACAAAATTTACAAAATATTTACGGAGATATTACGGGTTATGCTAAATATGTTTTGAGTTATTAAAATATTTTTTTAAAGGCTTTGAAATATGTTTGAGTTAATAACATATTTTCATAATACTTTTGTAATACTTCTATTTTGGGTTTTGAGTTTTAAAATTATTATGAGAAATTATTTTAAAATATTTATTATTTGTTTTTGGAAATAATATCTTAAAAAGGTTTTGAGATTTAAAATTATCTTTAAAATATTTATTATTTCTTTTTGAAATAACACTTTAAATATTTTAAATATTTTTATAAGGCTTTAGATTATTAAAATATTTTTATAATACTTTTATTTTAAAATATTCTTATATTATGATTTCAAAACTATTTACTATTTCTTTTTAAAGAATATTTCTCTACCGTTTTATTCATATATTACTTTAAATTTTAGAGGTATTTAATAATTTCTTTTTGAGCAATATTTATCATAATTTTTGGAAAGTATATTAAAATAACCTATTTTATACTTGGTAATATGTTTTAAAACTTACATTTCAAAGTCATATATGCATACTTTCATGGTGAATGAGTTTAAAGTTTTGAACGATTAAATTTTAAAAATTTTACAAAATAATAATTTATCTCACCATCTTTCACTTTTTAATCCAAGCCAGTCTGAGCATGCATGGACCGAACTCGAGCTCAATATTAATGATTTGTTCGGGCTGAGTTTACACGCACATATAAATGTGCGTGTGTTTTGTGTATGTGTCAAAGTTAAGCCGATTTATATGAAAATTTCAAAGTTCAACTTATAAATCGTTGTGTTACTTGTCATAGTTGTTAAGTTAGAAGAAAAGAGTCTATTTAAGAGTTGAAAACCCAAGTCTTTCTCCCAATAGTTTTTTTTTGTTTATAACTCTCTCCCAGTAATTAATAGTTATGGATTAATTTTTTTCTTTTAAAAAAATTATTTTTTGTGACATATGCATTTGTTAGAAAGAGAATACGGGATCCAAAAATAAAAACAATGATAAATTTTTTGACAGAAAAAAATGTTAATGCACCAATAAATATTTTGCATCACTTCCCGCACATTACTTGCTAAAAAAAATCATAATTTTAATATAATTCATTTTGCTTTGTAAATTCTAATATAGATACTATATATAGATATATATTTTGTTGAATAAAAAGTACTTGATTGAACATATATATATATATATATAAAGAAATGTTTATAAATAAATAATTCAATTTCAATTAAAGTATCATGAACATTAAAACTGCTTGAATCTAACCATTGAAAGGTAACTTAAATTTTTAGCTATATTGTAATTAATTTTTGGCAATGCTAATCTCTTTAATTTGAAATAGTTACTATGAACTTAAAATGCACCCTTTTTTTCCGTGGATAATTGAACTTATGTGTAAAAGCTTGAAGTTATAAACCAAACTTCATCCTCATAATTATCATCCCAACCTATTAAAAAATGAATACTATGAAAACATTTATGAGAAATTCCTCAAAATTCAATGTACTAAACTTGGAAAGTACTAGAAATAAGACTTTCATGATTGCAATTCTAATATTATTATTTATGAGAAGAGATATAATGAACATATTAAATATTACTGGATGTTAAATGGATGTGTTTTAAGAATGGTAATTGACAACTTTAAACCGCGAAAGGAAACAAATGGATCTCTTGTCTGTTCTGAAAAGGTATCAATAAGAAAATATCTCTCTAATTCTCTCTACAAATATATACATGTGTGTGTAAACATTACTAATTAAAAAAATTATTATATCAAAGAAATTAAGAGATAGAGAACAAGCTTTTTTGCACATCGCTTATTGATTCAGACTATGTTTTTCGATCATTCTATCTGGACGATTCAACATCATAATAGGTGGGAGGAAGATTCACTTGCCATGTTCTTGTGGTGGCGATGCCCATCCTTTGCCTGCCGTTGGTAGTGAGTCCTGAGTCATGGTCCTCTAATAGCTCCTTCTCCATTGATGTTACTTTCTATTTCTATGATTTTCGTTGAAATTCTCTTGTATCTTAGTTATGCATCTAGGAAAAAGAAAAATGTTATTGCTAGCTATTCTTATTTTTAGCAGAAGAAAATTTTCCCCTTTCCTTTCTTGAGAAAAGCATATTAGTGTTTTTTTAATATCTCTATAAGAGAGAAGCAAAAATCACATATTAAGGTTACTTTATAAAAGAGAATTTTTATTCTATAATGTATGATTAAGAATGAGTCTTGATTGATTAATATATTACTTTTAAGATGTTCTTTATAATTACCTGAATCAGAAGAGGAGTACTCATGAAGACTTGAAGGACCCAAATCTTTCTCCTAGTAGGTTTTTTTGTTTTTTTAAATTTTTTAAAATAGCTTTCTCCTAGTAGTTATATGGATAAATTTTTCCTGGAAAAAATATTTTTTTATGGAATATAAGTTAGTTAGTTAGAGATAGAAGTGGGGTTAAGAATAAATTTTTAAGAAAATAATGATAAATTTTTTGAAAGAAAAAAAAATTCAAGTGCATCGTGGATATCTTAAATCAATTCTCATGAATACTCTCTAAATATACTAACTTTTGACACCTCATGTTGCTTTCTAAATTCTAATTTAGATACTACATAAATATTTGATTGAACTTATAAGATATGTTTAAAAAATAAATAACTTATTTTCAATTAAACTATCGCAAACATTAAGCAGATAATTACTATTATCAATTTATATATATTTTTATTTATAAATGAACATGTATTTACGGTCCTTGAATTTGTAATCCAAACATCACTCTTATTTTTTGTCATTCCAACAATTCTAACCTGTTGAAAAATATTGAATACAACAAAAATATTTATGAGAAATTCTTCAAAATTCAATGCACTACACTTGAAAGGTACTAAAAATAAAAACGTTGATGATTGCAACTCTAATATTATTAATGAGTACAGATCAATAAAAATATTAAATATTGTTTGACATGTTTTCAAAACGGTAATTGTAAACTTTATACAAGGAATAAAACTAAAGAGATGATTCCTTTAGAAAGGATACCTATCAGTAAGAGAATTTCTCTTTCTCTCTCTACCCCTCTCTCTCTCTCTCTCTCTCTCTCTCTATATATATATATATATACACACACATACATGCACATACATATATATATATATATATAAGAGAGAGAAAATTCTCTTGTTGGGATCTTTTTAAAAGAAACATGATTTTCTTTACACGTCCAATAATATTTAATATTTTCATTATATTTGTTCTCATTAATAATATTATAATATTAGAGTATATATAAAATATAATATATATGTATACACACATGAATATATACATAGATATATACATATATATACATATAGAGGGAAGGGAGAGCAATTCTTTTTGTTGTATCTTTTCAGAAAAAACATAACATTCTTTTTTTTATTCATGGTATAAAATTGGCAATTTTCCCATATCAAAAACACGTCCAGTAATATTTTATATTTTCATTATATATGTTCTCATTAATAATATTAGATTATATATATATATGCGTGCATGTAAATATTACTAATTACAAAATTATTGTATTAGACAAATTAACAGGTAGATGACAAGCATTTCCAAACCGATTATTGATCCAAATAGTGTGAAGGATTTGAAGGGTAAAAGTGTAATTCAAATATACTTACATATCTTTAACGCTTTTTTGTACCAAGTTTGTTTCCCATTAGTAAGGTAGATTTTAATAATTTTACCCGAGAGGTATTAACTCTATAATTTTAGTATTATACTAATATTTTTAATAATTTTATTTTACCTAATTTAATATAATTATCATATATAATTCGTAAAAAAAACTTGTAGTTTAATTAATAGATGAAGCATAAAAAAGAGTAATTTCAAATGTTTTAGTGCATTGTTGACACTTGTTTTTGGGATTTGTATTTCACTTATTGAATGAGAGTTCGTTAATTTTCTCATACAACTATTGCCTTCTTAATTTCCATATTACACTAATATTTTTATTTTATTCAATTTGTAAATAGTAACTTTAGATCAAACGATGAAAAGTAATTTTGTTCAAAATAATTAAATAATCAAATAATAAAAATAATTTTTAAAAAATAGTATATGCCTTAAAAAGAATAATAAAATAGTATATAAAATATATATAAATTACCTATATAAATTTACTCTAAGATATAAGATAAATGTTATATAATAATACAATTGGGTGGCAAGGTAGTAGTTCATTGGTAGAAACACCCTTTACCAGGTCAAAAGTCTAAGTTCGGACCACATCCCCTCCCCAATGTATAATAATAATAATAATAATAATAATAATAATAATACAATGGCAACGAAATCAGACAAACTTTGTTTACGAATGTTCAATTAATACTTGTTACATAGTCCCCACTCAATCCCATTTAATTTAGATTTAAAAATAAAGTTAAGCATATTGAGTTTACATTGATCCAAATTAGTTGACAATCCTAATTTCGGGCACTCTGCACCTTAGTGCAAAGTGTTCCACTAGTATTTAATAATATTGTTGAATCTTCAAATGTACTATCTAATTATTGAATTTATTTTTCGTGTATGTGTCAACTGTATATATATTTTTAGTATTTTCTTTCTTGTAAATTATTATCATGTTGATGTTGAGGGTTTTTCCTCTGAAATGATGTTGAGCTTGTTACTATAATTGCATATTATTTAATTTTTTTAATGTGTTTTAATTATTTAATTATTCTAAATCAACTTATTTTAAGTAGTTAATCATATGTAAGTAATTATCATAAATATTATCCAATTTTTGAAGTAACATATTCTTTAGTAAAATAAATTTGTTTCAATTAAGATTTTTTAATAAATAAAACATACTTAGAATTAAAAAAATACGAAGTATTTTGAAATTGTATAAACAAAAAATTTTTAAATATATAATTAAATAATAATTAGAGAAATTGATAAATTATCCCGAAATTGTATAAACTAAAAATTTTTAAATATATAATTAAATAATAATTAGAGAAATTGATAAATTATCCCGTGAAGTATTTATATTTTTCAGTTTATAACCATAAAATAACTTTTTTTTAACAGTTTATATACAAAATTTTTACGAATTACAAAAAATGATAATTAATGAATATCATGACAAAGTCCGACAAGTTTTCACACGTGACTATTATATATTGTCACTAAAAGGGTATTTTTTTTTTCCTTTTAGAAGGCTAATGAGATGCTTTTTACCCAAATTATGTTGTTCTTCGAACGTATCAAAAGAAAAAAAAAAATACCCAAGGAAGAAATCAATGTTAGTGTAGAGGACATGGGAGGGCAAAAGAGTCTTTTCCTCATTGGTGGGTAGGGGCTAATTAGTAATTATATGCAACTTGCATATTTTCTGAGGTTGCAAAAGAAATTCCAAAAAATAAGTCCTAATTGGATGTGTCCTGTCCTATTTATCCCCAAATCAACTGATATAGAAAGATCAAATATTAAAGACCCCAAAAAGGTAAGAGAATGTCTGTCACTTATCAATAGAGTTGGGAGTAAACCATAACTAGTCCTAGCTTTAACCAATTTGCAACTAACTAACAACATGACAACCCTGTAACTAAATTGTAGCCATCTTCCTCTTTAAATTCTTGTGGGAGAAACCGATGACTGCAGCAACGGACGCCAAACATCTGTGTTTATTTCCTGTTGCGTTTTGCAGCTTGCTTTCCTTGACCCTTCTTTGGTGGTCCTTCCCATGACGTTTTAACATTTCAAGCTTGCTTAACCGCCTGTCATACCACAAACAATGAGAACGAATCTATCAGACTCGTGTCCACCCTTCAAGTTATTACCCTGTTCATCGAGTATATTTCTTTTTCACTTTAGAGGTCTATCTAACATTCATTTGCATACATGTCTAGTGTCATATATCCAAATATAAAATGCTTTAACCCGATTAGAGAATTTGTATAGAACTAGCAAACAAAATGGTGGATCAGCATCAAATTTCAGCACAAAACATGCATGATTATTGATCCTCAACTATATTAAAACTATGGTCATTCATCAGATGTGAGTAACCATTAAATTGTTACAAGTTCATATTTTTGTTTATTCAACTAACTCAGTTAAGTTTATATAGAAAACATAGGAAAACAAATTATAAACCTTTCACAGTTCCTTTTAAGTAAGCCGTTAGTCCAAACTAGTCAAGCTTGCACAACCATTTGTGCCCCACCCAAATTATAAACCGCCAACCCTGTTTTGCTTTTCTTGTCGTTCTTATCCTTTTATACTCCTTCAAAAATCTTTCTAACAGGCACTTTGGAAGCTATGGTTAAGATAGGTGGAAAGATATTGGAACGAACTTCATGTAAGCTTTTAGCAAAATGTTTGAAGAGGGCACATGCATGAATGAGAGTTTAATAATCTTTGAAGCAAGGAGAAACGATTCGATCTCAAACATACAAGTTAAGGAGCATAAAACTGGAGAGGTTCACCCACATTAAATATCCTTTGCATTGCAAGAATCAAGATAGCACTAATCTCACCACTGGTCGGTCTTCTTTCTGGCAACTCTAACCAAACTTATTCAGTCTAAGATCAAGAGAGATATCAATTCCTTTCCTAGTTCCAGAAAACTCAATAAGTAATTCACAAGTTGATATTATCTAGGTTGTTTCCAACATCCCAATTGTATTTGTGATCTCCAAATATGCTCCATATCATGCAGTTTGAATTTAGCAATGCACACAATAAGCACATAAGATTCAAAATGTAGGAAAAATGATGAAAATGAATTAATAAATAAATTGGAGAAGAGGGGAGGGGGAAAAGATGCATATCATTGTTGATGCAAACAATGATCTAAGAGAAGAAACAGGAAGTGGCATTACTCTTATTCTTGTCTAGCCATGACCAGAGGGTCATCATGCTCGATATCATGAAGGTACCACTGTGAAACCTTCTCACCAATGAGCTTCTTCCACAAGACCTTGTGGGCTGATCTCTACCTAGTTAGGTTAAGTATATGACCAAATATCCTTGCTCTTGCCTCATCTGCTCCTCTAATTACTGTTGCAGCCAGTGCAGACTTCAAACTTCTGCCCCTCATTTTGTTTTTCCTATAAAATCGTATAAGAAAATTAGAAATAAATCACGAAACTTATGAAACATTGATCGAACACTTGGTGGGCAAGCTCATTCCCCTCAACAGGCTATTTTCAAGCCAAAATTAAAAAACCATATAATTGATATCAAGGCTTACACACTGGCAGAAACCTCTCAGTGGTTGGCTGAAACCGAATTTTGATGCAAGTTGGGAGAGCCCATGTGATACTACTAGTGTCATCATTACCCGTGATGAAAAGGGGAAATTATTGGAGGGGAATAATCCCAACAAAGCTAGGGATCCATTTGAGGCAGAGGCGTTAACTGCTCTTCATGCCATCAAATTGGCTCAAAGGAAAGGCTTTTCTTTAGTAGTGCTCGAAGAAGATACTCTAAATGTTCTTAGGAGCTTGCAAGGGCACTCCAATGCTGAACAGTGCACGGGAAAGGAACTAATACATGTAGGTAAAGCCATCATGGAGGCTTAGCAGAACTGAAAAGTTAGCTTTATTCATAAAGTTTGTAATAGAGAAGCTCACGGTAATTTTCTTACATTACCATATAAGAATTGTGAAGTATAAAATCCAACATCATTCTTCTCGGCCTCCAAAAAGAGAAGGAAAAGAATAACGAACATAAACGTCAATAAGAACCAAAATTCAAATAGATCAAATAGTATAAGTAGGAATAAATTTAAAATCAAATCTGTTCCATATTTCTGGCTTTAAAGATTGAATAACTAAGGAAACAAGTATAGAAATAAATAGTTCCTAAAATTTTGGTAAAAAGAAAAAGACAATTTGAACAAATCTCATCAAGCCTTTTCTTTTTCTTTCTCATTCCCCCCAAAAAACACTTCTATTAGAAGAAACTTCATCGAAAATGGAAAAATTTCCGCACAACCATTTGGTGATTGTTTGTTGCCAGTAATTGAAGGGGAGTGGGGCTTCTCCCCGCCAGGGTATGGGTACAATTAGTCTCACGCTCAATTTAGAATTCAAGAATATGTATCATCTCAAGCTTGTCAAATATATACAAGATATACAAGTAAGAAAGTTACTGGAGTATCTTCAAATTTTTCCTGAGATACTTTTTAATTTTCAGTAAATTTATTAAAATTCATACAGTTCTCTACTTCTATGAAAATTATTCGAGTATCTTTAGATTTCTGCTGAGATCCTATTTCATTTTGAGTAAATTTATTAATTCATGTAGTTCCCTAATTCTCTAATTTCGTTCTTAGCAGAGTCAATTACAAGTTCTAACAATGAACAGCATCCAAAGCTCAAGACCTCAACCATTATAGTTTAACAAATATAAAATGTTTTTATAGTGCTATAAGAAAAAGCAATACATAAGCAGAATGTGAGAATATGTATGGATAAGCACTGCTGCACATACCTTGGATCAAAGTCGAAGGCCGCTTCAATTAGAGGACAATCCAAGCAAAGGATTAAGGCGGCTAGGGGAGAGAAAGAAACAAAGAGCGAGAAGAAGGAAAAGGAGGATGAAGGCGGAGGCGAAGAGTGGTGCGAAGATGAAGGAGAAGCGGAGGATGAGCAGCTCCGGCAACTGGCGAGAACAAAGAAGGAGGAAGAAGGAAAAAATTGACTTCTAAACCCTCATACGTGGAAACATATTATTTGCTTTGGCCCCGAAAAATATCTTTTATTTGTTTTGGCCTAAAAGAGTTGACTCCTTTGGGATTGACCATTAGAAAACAAACGAAAGTTAGGTTGAGGATCTAATTTGAACGAACTTCATAATTTGAGGGACTATTTATGGACCTTTTTAAATTGAAATATTTAATTGAGACAGGTTTGTATTTTTGAGGAAGGAAAATGTTATGTTTTTGACATGATTAGATCTTCAAAACTATTTTTTGTTGTTATGTTTCTTAAACAATCTAATAAGATCTTTTTGTCATAAAATATATATTTTGTAAAAAAAAAAAAAAAAAAACTACCTAAGTTACTAACGTGTGCTTAGTAGCAGAACCAGGATTTGGAAGGTTGGGGGATCAAAACTACACTACAAATTTTGTCAAAATTTCATCAATATAATGGACACTTTTCGAACAAAAAGATCGCTCAAGCAATTCCAAATTTGACAAGACTGTAACATATAAATCATTCTCTAATATTTTTCTAATTAATAAAAAATATTTGTAAACAAATAGCAATAAAGTAAGCAATCTTCCATTACCAACGTGAAGTGATCACCCATATCCAACTATAATTAAATGGATAAATTACTCAACAAATTATACTACTATATAAATAAAAAATGCAATGGAGAAATTATAATTAAATGATAAATATATGGAATTCCAAGCAATGACTTATGACTCTTATTTCTCACTTCAATGCCTTATTGAATAAAATAGTATTTTTTTAGGTATAGGTGTATGAAGAAGACAAGGGAAAGTTCCAAATATGTTGTGGTATTAGTTAAAGCTTTGTGGTTTGATTGAATAATTTGAATTGCTATTTGGATAATGGATCCTAAACCAACTCCCAAAGCAGAAATTGAAACAGCTCTAAAATTCTAAATTATATATAGTACTAATTATCAAATGCCTATGAGTCTAAATGGGATAACTTTCCAACAAAAATCACATTTCTATAATATAACAAAATTAACTATAATAATTTGAGAAAGTTGAAATTTTCTCACTCTAAGCAGTAATTAAAAGGATAGTTCAAAAAACTCCAAACCCAACAAAAAGAAATGAAACTTGAAGTTGAATTTCAGTTATTCAATGCCATCCATCACAATTCACATCCCATTAGAACATAAATAAATAGGTCAAACAAATTTCAGAATATAACCAAATAATAAAATAAAATCCTTAATTGGCAACATCAAGGGTGCATCTTAATTAGATTTAAAAATACAATTCTTCTATTTTTTTTACATTGGACTCCATACCTATTCTC
The DNA here is from genome assembly GCA_028651295.1 of Catharanthus roseus. NCBI lineage: Eukaryota > Viridiplantae > Streptophyta > Magnoliopsida > Gentianales > Apocynaceae > Catharanthus > Catharanthus roseus. The sequence goes on along the minus strand of JAPQWS010000140.1, from coordinate 1,806,343 downwards.
CTCCTTCTCTCACATAAAATTTACCTTTTACAAAAATTGAGAAAAAAATATCAACCATTTTCATTTCATTTCTAATCCAGATGGACCCTAAAATAGCCTAATTATCAGTGAGAATCGACCAAAAAAAAAACAAGAAGGGGATTACACAGAAATAAGAAAGGGCCGAAGGTGAAAGATGATGGAAGAGAAGTCTCGATGGCCTATTCCATTCCTAAAAGCTTCTATTCCACTGTCATCTCATAAGATTGCAAAATTGAAAAAAAAAATGAACTTACCTTCTGGTCTGGCCGGTGGCGAGTAGCAGTGACCGGCGTAGCGGGCGGCAGCGGCAGCCGGTGGCGAGAGGCAGGTTGGCAACTGGTAGACTGAAGTCGCTAGGCAATAGGGAACTGGGGATTTTCGTTTTGGGGATGGGTGAAAATCAATTTGGGTGCTGGGGTTAAAACACTCAAAAACGTTTTTTTTTAATTAAAGAGTCCTCAGTGAAACAACGTCGTTTCACTACGGACCTTTTAATTTTAAAAAAGGGATTAATAACAAAATATCACCTTGAAACTAAGAACTTTTTAATTTTAAAAAAGGGGTTAATAGTAAAATATCACATTGAAACTAAGGGGTAATAGCATTTTATTCTCTAAACTTAAAATATATGCACTTTATCCCCTAGAATTAATAGTCAATGGTCAATTTAAGTAACATATTTCAAATACCCTACATGTAAGTTATGATTTATTGCAAAATAACTCAATAACGCTCAATATAAAATTATTTTAGTCTATAACATAATTTATAGTTATAATTTATTACAAAATACTTTCATAAGTATATAATAATATATTTTAGTTCATATACTTTTTAAAGATAGATTATTTTAACTTTATAAAAACTTAATTATTTAAGAAAAACTTGGTTATTTTAAATTTAATTCAATGAAAGATAATATTAGGTATTAGTAGAACATAAGATTTCAACTTTAAATATGTATCTTCCTTTCAGAAAATAAATATGTATCTTAAATTCTTTTTAATAACTTATTTAATTTGTTAAGATTTGTAGTAATTTCTTGTAAAAAGCATTAAATAATAGCTTTAAACAAATCACTAAAACAATATACGAAAATCTAAAATTTTCTTTAAAACAATAATATTAATTTTTAGTATTATTGCAATAAATTAATCACAAATTATAACCGTTTAATTTTTTAAAGAAAATAAATATTTTTTTGAATTAAATAATTAATTTTTTAAAGAATATAGACTAAAAATATTATTTCAAACTTTATAAAAGTATTTTGTAATAAAACTACAATTATAAGTTATGCTATGGACTAAATTAATTTTTACACAAACTTTAGAGATTGCTTTATAACAAACTATAACTTACGTGAAGGGTATTTTAGGCGTTTGATTTAAATTTATCATTGACTATTGATCTTAAGGGGTAAAGTGCATATTTTTTAAAGTTTAGGGGGTAAATCACTCTTACCCCTAAGTGCAGGATGGTATTTTACTATTAACCAAAAAAAACTTTTGAATACACAAAACAACTCTTCTCCATTAAAAAGCCCTAAAGCCTCCCTTTCTTCTTCTCCGGACGGTCGTTGTTGCACCTGTGGCTGGCCCCTCCTCTCTCTCCCCCTCTCCCCCCTCCCCAGTTGTCGAAGGTGCACTTGCTAGAAGGGTATTGATAATAAACGCGTGGGAACCCTTCTTCTCCCCCTCCCCTCCCCTCATCCAAGGTGCCCTTGCTGGAAGGGTATCGATAATAAAGCACAGGAAAATAAAAAAATACGTAAAAAAATCATTTGAAACAAAATATTTCTCTTTCTATTTAGCTTCTCTCTAACTTCTCTCTACCTTCAATCGAATTCAAACTAAGATATACTCAAATCCAATCATTAGATTTAAAAAAAAGTTAGTACTTCGATCTATATTCGTTTATCTACAGAAAAAAACATATTTTTGAGGTAAAAGTTGGTTAGGCACAGACCTAGCCAATTCTGCGCCCAGCCTAGTGTGGGTCCTCAAGGGACTGCAACTAGGTTGGGCTCAGAACTGTCTGGCTTTTTGCATCTGGCCCAACTTTTGCCTCAAAAACATATTTTTTTTAAATGAATGTTATTTATATTGTATATTAACTGTTTTAATTACTTTTGTTGTTATTACTGGTAGATTTATGCAATTAAGTTAGTTTTTTTTTTGGTTAATATTTATATATATGTATATAGCATGTAATTGCTATAATTATTTAGAATGTTAATGTTTACAATAATTATGAATTAGCCTATTTAATTTGTTGGTTATATATCTGTATATGTTAGTGTTTGTTATCGATGCCCTTCAATCAATATAATCAATTTAGTTATGAATTTGCGTATTTAATTTAATTTAAACATGTTTTAATTTTTTGATAATATTATTAGTGTTCATGTTTAACTTATGATTTAAAGTATTTAATTTCCCTTTAGATATCAAAAGAATATTTAATTGACTTAACATTTAGAGACTTTTAATACAAATAGAGATTTAGAGATTTAATTAAATGAAACATTTAGATATTTGAATTATTAAAAATAGGGACTAAACAAAATTTATATATTATATAATAATTAAATATTTAGACATTTGAAAATTTGGGGTGAAATAGACAAATATAACTAGGGTATTGATGATAAAATTTATTATATTAAAAAAGATAGTGATTAGATAAAATTTATAGATTAAATAATAATTAAAGTTAACTAATAATTAGAGATTAAATAATTTAATAATTGAATACTTAGGTAGATATATACGTATTTATTTATGTTTATTTTGAATTCTTTTAGATGAATCGTGAGATGATGATTTATGGTCTATTGCAGACACGAACGGCCGTATTCACAATCGTTACTGTCACAACTTCATCCAATTTATTAAGGGATATGCATAGTACTTTTCACATACCTACCACTCCTGCTCCTGTTGGTTCTGGGATGTATCATGATGCCTCGGGATCTTCGACACAGACTCCTCCAATTCCTATTAGGATGTGTATGTCTCATGACCCTTACACACCATTACCATATTAGCCATTGTCATCATCACAACCTCTACCTTATCAGCCATCCTCATCTGATCCTCAGCCTGTTTTCATTGACTCTATCTACTAGCATCTGATCGGCAATCGTAAGAGTAAAGATGCATAGTTGGGGGCTTCATTCGTAAACGATCTTATGAGAAGGGTCCTATCACCCATCCCATACAACCACCAAAGCTATTATGGCATATCTGCAGGAGTCAATTCTGCTTTCTATACGAGTGGTGATGCCTCAATTCAGTTAGGGGGAGATGAGAGGACTTGGTTCAGATAGGAGGAGCTGAGAGTCGTGAGGCCTCAGTTCAGGTAAGGGGAGATGTAAGGGATATTCAGAAGAGTGATGTATTGGATATTCAGGAGCCACAACTATATGGAGCGGACAGGTAAATATTATATTTATAATACATACAATACATATGATTTAATTTCTTATGAATCAATAAATGTGTTTTGTAATTTTTTCAAACTCATGTAACCAACTTATCTAATTATGGTTTTGTATTATTATATACGTAGGAGCGGCTTGTGTTGAAGATTCATTCACGCCACACCGCAATTACGTCGTGGACACTGAGTAGCGATTTGTCAGCAGATGGCAGTTATATCAGGAGTTATACATTTGCAGTCCTGCATGTTACAATACTCACATTCATTGTTTTTGAGTGCATTTGTCGGGAAGTGGTAGCCAGACACAAACTCCTTTTACAAGCCATTTGGGGAGACGAGGGTTACACTCCTCGATGTTCATTTGATACTCGGCATATTAGCGTATGGCAATGCTGTTTGGACGGAGTTGAATCGGGAAGAGATCGAACAGATGTTGAGCAGGGACTTTGGTAGGCTGTATGCTCTACTAGTGATACTACGTGTGGGGTTCCATTGATAGACATTTTAGTTGTTGGTGATAGTAGACAGCTTAGCACAAAGATTAGATCAGCTCCCTATGTCCTTTCCATTGCTGGGAACTCATTATTCACCGACAAAAGCATTACGAACATAGTAAATTTCAAGCTATGATCGATTGTGAAGAATCACCATAGGTGTCGTAGGATGGTGTAGGGAGCTGCGGCATTGGCGTGGTTGTATAGGAGTTTGGGTCAGGCATCACGATTGTCATCGAGGGAGTTAGGATGTTGTTGCTCATTGTTGGAGGTATTTATAGCTTATTCTATTTGTTTAACCTATTTAATTAGAGTATTTAATTAATTACACTTTCATTTTTCCTTCAAATTTCATATTTATGTCGTGTTTATTAGAAATGTTATTTAATTATGTTGTAGGCGTGGATATATCTATATTTTCCAATGTTTGCCCTGACATTGAAATTTGGAGCAGTTGCACGAGGAACGTATATACAAATGTTTGATATGATCGGTCCCAAAGCTGGAGGAGCTTCTTTAGAGGACTATCGAATGCGGTTGGATGTCATGTCTGCTATTGAGGTCCGCTAGAAATTGTATCTGCCTCAGGAGATAAATTGTATACAATTTAGCACTTATCACGGCCTTCTATCATTCTTCGATATTGTTGAGCCTCACATGCTAGAGTGAGTTTTACGACAGTTTCAGACGGCAACCTGATATTCTAATCAGCAGTGTCATTAGGCCGATCACTGCTTATCGCCCAGCTATGGGCAGGGTTTACGTGTATTATATACCTTTGTAGCGGCCTACTGGGAGAAGAGATTAGCCATTATGTGGATGTTGATATTATGAGGATAATTACTATGCCGCAGAGTGCCTACACTCCTTATTACATTGCGTGGTATCGATGTTACTCACACTCTCGGATACAGAATCAGAGCGATTACCTGACGACGTTGATTTCCTATTACCAGCTCAGCCACATCCTGTCATTGTAATGGATGTTGGATGCCTTTGTTCCTGGCGAGGATATTGATGATGTGGACCTCGTGGCGAGGAGGTACTTCGAGATGTGTTGGGGACTGTGAGGCAGTTTAGGCAGTTGCGTCATTAGACTTTCATTTACGTTATTTGTATTTTCTTTTATGTCATGTACCTTTCAGTATCACTGTTATGTTGTTATTGTGGCTTTTTTTATGTCATTGTTTGTTTCAAATGCGTTTTCTTTCGTAATTCGTGTTCAATAAGTAAAATTAAAAATATATTATATTTCAACATAATAGAATATGAATAAAAAATGTTCATAATGTCTAAAAAAAAAAAAAATACACAAGCTATGATCAATTGATAACTATTGTTCGGGGAGGATTTGTTGAAGGGGGAAATTTAACAAAATACCAAAGCAACCACTTTGCAAAACGAGGCTGTAAATGGTCAATCCAGTTGTTCTCATGGCCATCACAGTGATAGCCCCATAATGTGTGTAATGGAGGCAATAGGAAATTATCTTGCATATGCCACTGGTGAAATAAAAAAAAAAAGTGAAAAGACATTCATAAAAATTGAATTAAAATCAAAAGTGTGATTAACCCTAAAATAACAAAGACAAATAAAAAAAATTTATGATCGCAATAAAGTTACTCGTATGCCAAGTGGCCAATGATAATCGTCCCCGAAACTCGATCATCTGCTAAATATAAAGGTAACGCAGTGCAACACCCTTAGTTGGCAATAAGGACAACACATAAATTGAATGTATTCGTAGTAACCCATAAATGGTTTGGTGTCACCATTCATTTATATCTTGGTGAGTGTCTAGACCAGTTAGCACAATTGTGAATTAGTCATGGTACCTGTCAATGCCATCAAATAATCCAATGTATAGTTGTGGCCTATTATGCAACTTCTGTCGTAATTACCTACGTATGTTGTACCATTGGTGTTCATCTCCATTTAAGAAGTAAGATACAATTCTAAACCCACAGTTACTATTTTTACCTACATCCATCTGCCTTTTTATGAACGGGTAAACGAAATTATGGAACGCACATGGATAGGGGAACTCACGATTAAACGAATCTACAATAGATGATAGCCAAGAACTCCGACCCCTACTACGGTCTCTACCTCCCCTACTGGGAGTATGTGGCAGCCTCCCTCTCTCCCAAGATCCAGAACCTGATCCGCTGGATTTCTTCATTTTCTCAACAGCAATAGCTATGTGCTCCTAGTGTGATTTGTTCCTCTATGTAGAATATGTCTTCTGTCGACCTTTAGTGATGATTGTTGCTGGAGGAATCGGCTCTGACCCGGAAAGGTCTAAAAGAATAATGGGATGTAGTGTGTTCTTTGCATACTGTCACAACTCCATAACCTATAAAAAAATAATAAACACAATTTAACTACAAAAGTATACAATATATTTTCATTTAATTCAAGAACTAGTACATTTTTTAAAAAATATTCTAATATAGTAACATTACTACTGTACTAACAAAAAAAATAACTCCCGAACTTGGCCCATCCAAACCCTCACGAATTTGTGGGAACACGTATTTAACCACTCATCAAACAAGTGTCCCAAAAAAGCAGGTAGCTTACGACACTTGGTCTTCAAAAGTTCCAATTTCTCAATAAACTCTTCAATAGTATTTGAGTCAATTATTCTTTGCCAAGTCGTATTTATGAACAGCTCTGCTTTTTCTCTCGATTTAATCATTAGATTTAACTTTCCTTCGACATTTTTGGCAATGTGCCTCTTGCACAATATATGGTAAGAAGTATAAAAAACTACAAAGATACGGGCATCAAACTTGTCTCCTTGTCCGTTATAACAACTACGGATCCTTCAGTTTCGAAATATAAGTTCTTAATCTACTTAACCACTCACTGATAAGTCTCAACTAGTTCATTTACATGAACACAGTAGCTATGGTGAAACTCTTCCCCGTAGGAGTTATCCCGATAGCCTCAACTAATGACATATTGTACCTAATTAATATAATAAATATTGTGCACTTTTTTGGGATTGAGCTTCATCCCGATCTTTCGAATTCTGTAAAAAACTTGCCTCAAATCATGAGGTGTAGATTCCTTTTTCTTAGATTGACAATAATGTCATCCACATACACCTCTACTACTTTCCCAATAAGACCGTCAAAGGCTTTGTTCATACCTTCTTAGAAGTCAGCACCTGCATTCTTTAGCCCGAAACGCATTCGATTCTAACAAAAAATACCATCATCTGTAATGAACGCAGTTTTTGCCATGTCTTCCTCTGCCATTGGGATTTGGTGATATCCCTTATAGAATCCACCAATTGATCAATTTTGGAGAGGGGGTATGTTTTCTTTGTAATAGCTTTGTTCACATCCATGAAATAAATACAAACAAGCTCCTCCCAGTTTGGCTACTATTATTAGATTGGATAAGAAATAAGGAAAATCAATTGACTTGATTATTCCAGCTACGAGCAATTCTTGTACTTCTTTCCTTATAATTTCGTATCTACCCTTAATAAAACTTGCTTCTTCTAAAAGGTTATCTTTGTTCTCGATGGAATTCCCAACTTATGTTCTACAATAGAACGAGGTACCATACCTAAATTTGCAGAAGACTATGCAAAAACGTCTTTGTATTCCACCAAGATTTTAGCAAGCTTCATGCGGAAAGGTACGTGTAAACTTCTGCCAATCTGAACTGTGTGATTTGGCATTTGGGTATCAAGTACAAATAACTCAAACTCTCCGTCTAGCTCAAGCTTTGGTAACTTATTGTGTTGTTCCGATTCTTCTTCAATGCGTTCAACTTCCTTAACTATACAAAATAACATTCCTGAGCAGCTTTTTGGTTCCACCATAGATCATGTGTACCTCTTTCTCGGTAGGGATTTCCATGGATAAATCATAAGTAGAGACTTTAGCTTGCAACTGATTTAAAGCTGGACGACCCATGATACAATTTATGGAGGAGCATAAATAATTAAGAATTTAACCATATGAGTAGTGTTACCAATGGAAACTGGAAGAGTAATCTTGCCATCTTACTTGACAGTTTGTCTTGTGAACCCGACCAAGGGTGCTTCATAAGGTAATACTGTGCTCCAAGGAATATACATTTGTTTGAATGTATCCTTAAAAAGGACATTAAATGAACTACCAGTGTCAACAAGAATTCTTTTAACAAGACACTGATTGATGGTCATGGTAATAACTAATGGATCTTTACTATGAGCTTCCCTCGACCTCTTTTTAGAACCAGAAAGTCAAATGTCTTTGATAACGTTGATGGCCTTCATTTTAGAAGAGGAAATATCATTTTTTTGTATTTCTTTTATTATTTGGCCAGGATTTCTTTGTATTATCATTACTTGGGACTCGCTAGTCAGAAGCACTATCAATGAATTCTTTTAACTCTCCTTTCTTAATGGCATTCTCAATAGCTTTCTTCAATTCATTGCATCTTTTTGTATCATAACCGTGGTCTTTATGAATCGACAATATTTTGCTTTATTGTGTTTATCAGTGGGGAAAGCATCTTCGTTGGCCATTCTAAAATTCCTAAAGATTCAATCTGATGTAATATTTCGGATCAGGGAATTTTTAACATAGTGTACTCGAATTAGGGAACATCGGGTTTTTGAGGGCCTAACCTATCTAGAATTTTGGGTTTTAGCTCCCCATGTTTCAATTTCTTTGGATTTGGTATTCTTTGACTTCATTATCTAACTCCCTTTTCCGTCTCACATAATTGTCTGCATGAATGAATTTTTGGATTTTTGACAAAAGAGTGTTGACATTGGTTGGTTCTTTTTGGGCTAACTTTCTAGCAAAAGCAGGATTTGTTAACCCATCTTTATATTCCTGTATGTATTCTCTTTCAGATAAGTTGGGCATTTCTTGTGCTGCCTAATTAAATCGGGCAGTGAAATCCCAAACTGATTCTGATGTCTCTGTCTCACAATGAGAAGAAAAATTCTATGTGGGTTGGAAAATAGACTGAGGAAGAAAATTTTGAATGAACTTTTACTTGAGCTTGCAACTAGTAATGCTTCTGGGTGGTAGATGAGCTTACCATGCCAAAGCTTTCCCTGTAAGGGAACTCGAAAACATCCTACAACATGTGTTGTCAGAAGCATTTTAGACATACATTTGAGAAGTAAATCTCATCATGTATTAGGTTGGATCCGAAGACCCATCATAGTTTCTAACTTTAGATGAGAAAAATGATTGGTACTGGGGCACAAGCGTAGGATTCAACTAAGGGGTTATGCTATAGAAAATCCCAACCACTATCTATGGGACGAGTAGGAGGAGTCATTTGAGTCAGAGTTTGATTGACTGAATCATGGATAGTTTGGGTTTGTGGAACAGGTGAATCTCTTTGAGAAAAAAAATCCCCCGATGCCATGTTAGGAGGAAATGATAGAGATGGAAATTGAGGGACAGTAAATTGTGGACGGGGAGCAGAATTGGTCATTATGGAAACAATAGGTAGAGATTGTTGAGCCAACATCGTTTGTAAGGCAGTGAGAAGAGTTTGTAACTATAAAATATGCTCCGATTGTAAAATGGGACTAGTTGTGCTAGTGCCAGGAAAAGAAAAATAATAAGTGGAAGGTCTTGCTATTTATGTGTTGGGCATGATGAAAGGAAATAGAAGTGTAACAATGGTAGGTTGCACAGATAAAAGCAAAGGAGGAGGATCAGTAGAAGGAATTTTCTCCCTATTATCAAGATCATTAGCCAAAACTCAAAGTGTGGTATCTTTAAAAAGCAAAAGCAAACACAGTAGGCGCCAATTGATGAGCTTCTCTTATCATCCTTTATGGAAGTTCACCTACAAAACAACTAAAAGAAGAAATAAGGCGGGGTTGTTCCCCCATTTCACCTCCGATGCCTAAGTTAGTACACGATTAGACAGAGTAACCATATAATAGAATTCATCCCAGAATAATAGAGTAATAGTACTTCTATTTATAGAGAAAAATATCCTCCTCGGATCCGCCGTTGTTCTTTGTGATGATAATTATAGAAAGGGGTAAAAAAGACTTCTCCCTTTATATCATTAATCCTATATATGTGATATGGGATTAAGGTAGTAATATTATATATATATATATATATATAACCAAAGGTTGGGTCATATACTATAAACCCCATAACATAAATTGAGTAGGCTGAATTTATCATGGGCCAACTATCTTGAGCCCAAAAATATAAAAGCCTGATGGGCTGTTTCCATCAAACAAAATCATAGATGAAATAATAAGAGAAAAAAATCATTGAATCAAGTAAAGAATAGTTGGTTTTCCCACAGCATAAATTAGGATCCAAACATGACAAGTTCATACATATGTAACTAATAGACAAAACTTCAAACATGGAGAGCAATTTCTGTAACAAATTCTTAGGATATGTGCAAAGAATTGCTCAATTGCAAATAATAGCCATAGGAGGAAAGGGATTCAGTAACTGAGCACAAGAAAGTAATGCAGGAATGTATACCCATTGAATAGGCTAAAAGCTACAAAATTGCAATAAAACTAAAGGATAAATCGATACGGATCAAGTAAACCCTAAAATTTTACTCTAAATCACAAAATCCTCTCAATTGAAAGACACATCACTTTATCCATACAGGAAATCAAGAACTCTATACCAGAAAACACAAAAGAAATCCATATCAGAAAAATAAAGAATTCCTGTCAATAAATCATGAATTAAAAAAGAAATCAAAGAAACGAAAACAAAATTGAAGAAACAAACAAAAAAGAGGCGAAAGAAGTGCACATACGAGAAAGTGCATGAGAACACTTGGATCAAACATCTCTACTTCACGAACTTCCGCTTCCACTTCTCCAATCACAAAATCGTAGAATTTGGGAGTTGAGAATTCGTATACTTCATCAATCGTGCGAATGTTGGCAGTCATTGGGTGCTCCACATCTGCAATTGCTTCTGAAAGAATTGGGCACTAAAATATTATAAGGAGAAGTTTAGTGTAATAAAGGGTTCTCTGAGTTTTTGTTTGACCTTATAGGAAAATGAAAATGAGTCAAAATTTGGTGTTCTTCATTGTTATTGACAGGAAGGAATGGTCTAACCATCGGAATTTTGAAAATGACAAGGACAAGGAGCATGTTGAATTGGGCAAGAACGACATCATTGGCCATGCAGAATATATCCCATCCAGCTATGTTTATTGGGTATCGATAAGTTAGACGTCAAAATATAGAATTTATGTGCGAAAAAATTCAAATATTTTTCCCTCAAAAACACACACACACACAATCTCTCTCTCTCTCTCTCTCACATGTTTTCTCCACATTCTCTCTGAAAAATGTGGTGATCTTTTGAAGATTTGAAGATTTTGAGGTTAAAAATGGATTAGTTTTAAAGATTATCTACACGATACGATTAATTTTGAGATAAAAATTACAAAAAAACACACAAAAAATTTAAAAATACACCATCTGCACTTGAGCCACGCCCTGGTGCGAGTAGGGGTATTCCAGCGCCAGGCCTTGGCGCAGACAATGAGAGAGTCGCGCCAAGACTTGGCCAGAGATACCTCCACTCGCGCCAGGACATGGCTCAAGTGTGCACACAACTCCTCTTTGTGTGCCAAGACTTGGCGAATAAAATGATTTTGTGAGCCAACCTCTATTTTTTTTCAATTTGATGTATTTTTTTAATTTTTAAACCGATTAAATTAGAAATAAACAAGTATAGAACGATGTATTAAGATTTTTTCGAGCGGTTGGATTTGTAGAGATCTTCATTTTAAGTTGTTGAACTGTAGAAAGTAAAAGAGAGAACGAGGACAGAGAGACAATGTTCTTGGAGGGAAATTAAATTTTTCGCGCGTATTTTTGATATTTTGTCTCATAATTTATCAATTCTCATGTTTATCCACCCAGTATTTTTTTTCAAACAAGACTTATATTTTTTTTAGGGGACTTTTATTTCTTTTTAGAAAAAATTGTCAATTTAATTGTGAAAGTTTGGAGTCAATCCCACTTATATCCTCCAAAAAAAAAAATGCAATATGATCCAAAACATTTTATGTATTGTCAAGATAATTTTGGATTAATTTCAAAATACTTCCTTGAAATTAGGAATTCGTACCACTTTAATTTATAAATTTAAAAATACACATTCAACTAAAAGTTAATATACCTTTGAAAATTCCTAAAAAAAAAAGCCTATGAACTTAAGGGTAATAAAACTTTAGTATCATAATATTAAAAAATAAGCTTTTAACCTCCCATAACTAACTAAGATTTAATAAAAGATTGTCATCATTTATAAGTTAAGATATCTAATTACTTTATTTTCCTCGAAACCTAAGCCTTTAAACATTTTAAATTTTTTAACTTTTGATATCAATATTATTTCTTTCAAAAGTAAAAGGAAAAAATAAAAAATTCAACATAATATATGGCTATTCAGAACAAACATATTACAAGGTGGACTAAGGGAGCCATGGTCCCCAAGTCTCTAAATATATATATATGATTAATATTATATGATTAATTAAAGATTATATGATTTTATATGTTATATTTTGTTGAATAAAAAAGAAATGTGGCATGTAATATTCAAGTATATAAATTCTAACTTAATAGTTTGAATATTTAATTTGGCCCCTAAAAATAATGTTAAAACTTTGCCACTTGTATTAGAGACAATTATATTGGGAGATATCAGCTATTTATAGCCATAAATTATTTTTTCTTTATTCTTTATAGTCATACATTTTGATTTTATGTTTTTCTAGCTATGAACTATTTTTTCTTTTCTCTTTATATAAATTTTGATTTTATCTTTTTTTAGTCATGAACTATTTTTTTCTCTTTAAATTCACAAACTATTTTGACCTCTCAGATATAACAATTTATTAAAAGTAGTTCATGGCTATATCTGCAAAGTCAAAAATAGTTTATGGCTATAAAGATAAAAATAAAAATAGTTCATGACTATATTTGAGAGGTCAAAAATAGTTCATGGATATGAAGAGAAAAACAAAAATAGTTCATGGCTAGAAAAAGAAAAAATCAAAGTTGTGCCTGTAAAAAGAAATACAAAAATAGTTATGTCTAGAAAAGATAAAATCAAAGTTTGCGGCTATAAAGAGAAAAGCAAAAATAGTTCATGGCTAGAAAAAGATAAAATCAAAGTTTGTGGCTATAAAAAGAAGGAACGGGGTTCCCTTCCTTCGGAAGGGGGTTCCATTCCTTTGGATTCTATCTCGATGGAATCCTCGGAACGGAGGTTCCTTTCAAACTAGGTTTCCAAGACACTGATATGAGTAGAGCGTTTTCGAACATCACTTACAGAATTGCAAATTGGAGCCCCTAGTTGCTGAAAAAGAATCAGAGTTTACAATCTCAGGTTCAACCCCGGCTGTGAGACTTATGCTTATTTTATAGAGGGTGACAAGATTTGAGAGATGCCAAGAATCCTCACATAGATTTCTCGAGATATTTTCTTACGAAGTTTTGTTATAGCATCTATAAAAAGAAATACAAAAATAGTTCATGACTAGAAAAAAGATAAAATCAAAATTTGTGGCTATAAAGAGAAAAGAAAAAATAGTTCATGGCTAGAAAAAGATAAAATTAAAGTTTGTGGCTATAAAGAGAAAAGTAAAAATAATCCATGGCTAGAAAAAAATAAAATTAAAGTTTGTAGTTAGAAAGAGAAAAGCAAAAATAATTCATGGCTGTAAATAGCTAATATCTCATTGTATTGGTGATGGTGCCTTTTCTGGTTGTTCTATTGGTGATAGCCATAGAGAATGTGGTGATTGACAATAGCTCTAGTGAAGGTGAGCAGCAATGAATTTCTTGGGAAAACATTAACTTTAGAAATGGTTTAGTGGTTTTAATTTTTTTATTATTGTTGTGAGATGACTATTGTATTGTGTTATTAATTTTTGTCCTCTACTGTTGTGGGATCACTATCTTCTTTAGTCTTGAGACAATAACAAAGTTTGGAATCTTGTCACCATAATTTGCTCAAGGTGGACTAGATCATTGTTATGTTCTTGAAGGATGGAAAAGCTCTTGATGGTGCAAAGAGAGATTTTGTAGTAAATAAAAGTGCCAAGAGAAGAAAAATAAATGTCATGAAAACTTAGGGACGACAATAATTTGGTCAGCCTTATCGATGATGGAGCTGTTTATAAGGTTACCTTTGTAATAATTTTTTAGACTAGAGGAGCAAAATGTGCTTCTGTGTGAAAAAGAAGCTTTCATCAGAAGAATTGAAGGAGATCAAGAAGAGAAAGAAGGAGAAAAAAACCGAAAAAGAGAGGAAGGAAGAGGAGAAGGAGGCCCAAAAAAGAGAGAAAAGGAAAAGAAAAGAAGCTTAAGAAGGAAAAGAAGGAGAAGAAGAAGAGAGAAGAAAAGGTAAAAGTGAAGAAGAAACATCAAGAACTGAAGAGAAGGGAGAAAGAAAAGAAGTCAAATTACTATATGATGTATCACCCATTCTTTTGCGTTCATTTTCAAGTTTTCCTCATGTTTAGAATAGGAAAGAACTAATTAATATACTGTAGAAATTGTTCTCAATTCCACCGCTGCTTTCTCATTCACAAGAAATGAAAATCTACGATTGTGTTAATATTAAACAAAAACGAAGTATAAAAATGAAACCTCTTTACTATGTTAACCCAATGGAATATGTCTCTATCATATTAATATATGACAAAGAAAATATACATAGCTAGATTAGCCCCTGATACACTACTGCACAAAGAATGAAAAAGCCTACATCCTGTATTTCTCTTAGAATACTACTGGATTAGGATATATACTTATAAGGCTTTCAAATGCCTTTTCACCAACAAAACTTTGAGCTTGAAATGGGAAAGTTATCATTAGGTTCTGGGATTCACGACGCAAAGAATTGAGATTGTTTTTGTATGCATGTTTGCTGATTGGCTGAGTTGAGTACTCCTTGTGGTTCACCAACTAATCATGCTTTATTGGATTGCTTTACTAGTAAATAGAATTCCATAATATAGAAATATAAGAAAAGAATTAATTAAAACTCACAAAACATAAAGAGGATAGAATAAACTGTCCTGCAAAATGATTTTACCTTCTACAAGAGTGCAAGAAGGGCCTGAGGAAGAGCTTGTAGATCCAACAATGAATCATCTATATTTGATAATTGAAGCAACACCTTTTGCATGTGCAACTCCTATAACCTTTCTTTTTAAGTTTTGGGATTAGCCTTCCATAAGAAGAACGTGTGATCATCTTTCCATGCTTCTTCATCTCTTTCTTGAGCTTGTGAATCCAAAAACCACTTATTTACCAAATCCATTGGCTGATTTGTTTGTGAGCTGGTCACCTGCATATCTCTCACGATTTGGATCATTGTATCATCAAACATTCTCCAATGCAATCTTTTATAGAGGAACAAATGTGAGCTTGTTCAGCCTACAACTTTTTTTACCACTCCTTTGGCAGCCATTCTAAATGAATTATCATGCAATTTTGCAAACTTTGTAGTAATTTGAGTATATACTGGCAAAAACTGTTTTTTCTTGATATTTCTTCTATTGCTGGAGAGCCTCAATAATGGTCCCGACCTCTGTACTCTTGGCTTCTTGAAGCTTTGCCTTCAAACTGCTCAGCTGTTGGTCAAGCCTACCTTTGGATTCGAGCAGTTCTTTTGTCTAGAACTTTATCTCAATTAGGCCTCTAGCTCAAGGACATTTCTCAGTTCAGGACATATTCCAAAATGGTCTGGATTGATCTTACCATCCACAATCACCCATGCGCCTCCCCAAAGCTCACCTATCATTGGTATAAACAAGTTGTTTATGGGTCCTAAGGTTCTCAACAATGTTAGATCCAGCCCGGAGAATGCCTTCAAATAGGTTCCTCTGTTTATCTGAATAACCTCTCCAATTGGCAAGAATAAATAGTGGCAGCTCTGCTTTGTTGAAATCCATCAATGCCTGAGCTATTTTATTGCAGAATCAAGAATCCATACTTGACCTACTTATGGAACAACCCTTTCATGGGAATCAAGCTGCCGAGTGCGGAGGATCACTAGAGATGACTAGCATCATAGTTTGAGTCTAAGAAAACATAATGACTTTTTGGCCTAATAGTTTAGTTTAGTTCAGTTCAGTTCAGTTCTTGAAAAGTCGCACCAAAATGGCAAGACCATGAAAGTTATTCGAACACCATGATTCTTCTCCAGACCTCTTTCCTTTTCTCCTCCCTACTACACACCATTCTTTTCCCATCACTTCTCGTCATCAATAGAAATAAAAACTGGAGATTCTTCAAATGTTACTTCATATTCTTCTTCCGTTTCTTTAACCCAGGAAGAAATTACACAAATCAATCTCCTACTCCCGTGCCTTTGTTATGAAAATCACCTCAAAGAAGCCACAAATTTAATAACCACATATCTTCAAACAAACTCACCTTTAAATTCTAGTCCATATAAGAAAAAAAATCTAAACTTCCGTGTTTTCTTAAATTTGTGATGTCCAAAGTGCGACAAATAAAAATGAAGGGAGTATTTTGGAGGAGGGAAAATGATCTATTTAGTTCTTAAAGTTTAGGTCTTGATATAATATGTCCCTCAATGTTTATTTTTCATCACTATGTCCCTAAACAATTTACAACAATTCAATAAGATCATTTTTCCGTCAAACACTTAATTTTTATCCCCCGAAAAAAAATCACACGAGCTAATCACATATAGTAGAAGGGTAAAATAGGTATCATAAGTTATTTTATTTAAAAAAAACGTACTTAAGGAAGATTTTTAGAGGGGAACAACTTTTAATTCCCTCAAATCACACTTGAGATGTATTTTGTTTGGAGGGATGGCATAATGTTTATTTTAACCTTTTAGTTATGATGCACTAAAATCAACCTAGCAAGTGTACTATTTCAATAGCATTAGTCTTGGTTTAGTGTACTAGTCACGTATATGAAAGTCGATCCCACTGGGACTTGCACTCAATTACCACTAATACTATTCTATCTAATCCAAACCGATAAAACTTTAGTGTTATGATTACTCAAAACTAAAAAAAATCTGAATTAATAATTTATAGGTGAAACTTAACCAAGACTAATACTTCGACTATTGTTCTACCAATACAACGATGCATCTTTTCTCACTAAACTGATTTTTATCCTCACAATTAATGACCAAATTCCTTTAATTAGAAATAAGCCCAATCTCACGGCACAAAGACCCTATCTTTAATTAATAAACTACTATATCTCTATGTAGATTTGTTGACTAAAAACGCATTACACTGTGGAATTCCGAGTTTTCATAATTTTCCTAGATTGATTACTCACATTAATTATACCTAGAAATTGATATAATTTCTTGTCAATTTTACTAGATATTCTTATTACTTAGTTCCTACTCGATTTATCTCCACTGCTCAAATCCAAGAATTAGATCATGCGGGAGATAACCAGTCAATCACAAGTATTAAGGTCAAGTAATAAGGATTAATTGTAAGAAACATCCATAAAGTAAGAAAATCCACACAATCACATCAATAAAAACATATTGTCTTTTGCATTAGTGATATGAACTTTGATGTGCAATGATCAAAATCTTCAATTAATCTTCTCAAGGACCTTTGCCTTCAATAGGACTTGAAAATTCATCATCCTCAAGCAAGCCAATCTAATGACCTCTTGAATGCATGATAAATAATCCTTCCTCCATAAGCCAATTCAATAATTGGATTGTTTACCCATCACCTAATTATACTGTTATGAACAAGACCTAGTTCTATGGTAATTACAAGGATGTAAATATCAAAGGCTAGGAATTGTGATAAATTATTGAGACCATTATCTTCGCAATCAAAGTGTTTCAAGTAAAATCAAACTAAGGGAGATCAAACCTTAGAAGAAGTAGGGAAAAATCTTGAAGAACTCAAGAACCCTAATTCAAACACTCTCTATTCATATATAATTCAACTTAATACAAATAAGCTCAGTAAGGAGTGTTTTTAGTGTGTGGAGCTAAGCCCTACTTTGAACTTGGTCTTTGGTCTCTAAAAGACCATTAAGGACCTTAATTAAAAACTGGAAATATGTTTAAAACACTTAAAACCATTCAAAACACAACATTTGCAAATCAGGACCTTACTGACGACGGTAGGGTGGACCAACTGTTAGCGATAGGTTATTCGATCACTTGTGACTCTTAGACAGAAGTCTACTAGGGATGGTAGGTACAGGGCCTACCTCCTACTATTGGCTCTGTTTCCAGTTCCATATCAAACTTTACACCTCCATCTTGCTCTATTGGTTGCTCCTTGCTTAAAGTGTGAATCATGAGCAACTTGGGAGGTTTACAACCGTCTTCAAAGTCTTCAATCTTGAACTTTAATCCTTCCTTCATAGATTCTTCAATAAATGCCATCATTCCTCTTGCCATTTGAACCTTATGTTTTTTTATCTTCCTTACCCTTACTCATGTGATTGGTCCTTGAATTAACTCCTTAGCCTTTTGATCTCGGTTCATATAATCTATACCTCCTTTGAAAAGATTCGTCATCGAATCTTCACCTACATCAAATAAAGATAAATAAAAAATATTGAAAAGTAGCACAAACATTATAATCACCTAGAAGATCAATTTTATAAGCATTATCATTAATGCGCTCAAGAACTTGAAAAGGGCCATCGTCACGGGCATCTAACTTTGTTTTCCTTTGAGAAGGAAAACACTCTTTTTGAAGATGAACCCACACCCAATTACCAGGTTCAAAGACCACATGTTTTCTTCCTACATTTCTCTTAGCTACAAGCTTCTTCTTATTAGCTTCAATGGCATCATGGACTTTGGAGTGAATAGCTTGAACGAACTCCGACTTTTTCTTTCCATCTAAGCTCAAGGTATGATCTATAGGTAAATGCACCAAATCAAATGGAGTTAGAGGATTAAACCCATAAACAACCTCAAAAGGAGAGTAAGAAGTAGTAGAGTGACGAGCTCTATTGTAAGCAAATTCAATAAGTGGCAAACATTCTTCTCATTGGCACGAGTTCTTCTTAAGGATTAACCACTCCTATTTGTCCATTAGTTTGTAGATGGCAAGTTGTAGAATACAACAAGTTATTTCCAAGTTTCCTCCACAAACACGCAAAAAATGACTAAGAAACTTGGTGTCACGATCCAAAATAATAGTTTTAGGTATACCATGGAATTGCACATCCCAAGTAAAGAAGAAATCCACAGCATGACTAGTATCATTGGTTTTCTTGCAAGCTATAAAGTGAGCCATTTTAGAAAACCTATCTATTACCACAAATATGGAATCCATGCCTTTAGGAGATCTAGGCAAACCAAGAATAAAATCCATATATATATATATCAATCTAAGGTTCCTTAAGCACATCCAAAGGAGTATAAAGACTATGTGGCAAAGACATAGACTTAGTTCTTTTACATTCTAAGCAATTACCAATGAATTTTTAAACATCTTTTCTCATATGAGGCTAAAAGAAATGCTCATGCAATATGTCATATGTTTTAACAATACCAAAATTGTTGGATACCGTAGGCAAAAAAAACAAAATTAAAATAAAACTACGAAAATCCACCAACAGGATCTGCACATACTAGAAAACCGATTGGATAGAAATTACCTCAATGTTTTGATTGTTCGATGTGGAGGCGATGCAGTTTACTCTTCGCCCTCTACTGGTATCCACGCGACGAACCCCTCTACAAGCATCGGGATGCTAGCCCCTTCTGTGTTCTGAAAACTATTCAGAACTAATCCTAACTATCTGGTAATAGGTTGTGTTTCGGAGAGAGGAGGCAAGATACTATATCGTCGTTCTAGGGTTTAGGGTTTTGTATTTCCTTTTATCAGATAAAAAAACGGCTACCAAGAAAAGGTTAACATAACCTTTTATAGCTGTCAATATCAAAACCCTAACTATCATCTAATGACAGTTTAATCTTGTCCGTCTATTCCTATAACCATCCAACGGTTGGATGAGTAATATTAAGTAATTAATTTCATTTATTCGATTAAATAAAATTAATTACTTATTAACTTACCAGAAAATAAAATATGGAATCTGATTCCCCTTTTGTATACGTTCAACGAATCTGGACAAAATCTAGATTCATTGAACGTGGATATTATGCTCACAAGATCGTCTATGCGTGTGACCCTGTAGGTTCACTTAACGTTGGCAGTGAATGAAAAATGTCCTAGACATTTATTCACAAAACATAAGCGGCCTCTAGCAAGATATTATGCTTACGCAAGTTAAGTAAAAGCAATAATAACCAAGCATCAGATTTAATATTTATTCCTTTTGTCACACAATATCCTAATTAAGTATAAGGCATGGACCAAGTCATCCTTATAAAACTTAATTAACCATTTACTTGATCACCAGGCAGATTGTTCCAACAAATAATATTAATAACACCTTATTAATACTTATTTGAGCATGGCGATGCATATTTTCCAGTCTTCCTTATCAAGGGGCCCAAGGATATCTCTCTTTAAAAAGAGAGGGACAAATCCCTTTCACTATCTCCATTATTCAAGCCATGACAAGAAAATAAGCCAACCAATAGTCATAATAATCACCCAATTAAAAGTGATGTTTGGCCATGTCAAAATATATTTTCTCCCCATGCAAGAAAGATCAGAAATATTAGGTCAAAGGACACCAAATATAAAACTGAGAAGAAATACTTATAACTTAAACCCATGCAATATTTCTTCTTCATTTTGGGTCATGTCCAATACAATATTCTCAATATGTATTTATGAATTGATTTTATATCTCATATTCATGATCAGTAAAACTTGACCATCAATCAACTTCACACTAGTTTAGAAGATGTAATAAACTAGGGACAAATAAGAATAGTATTTTATTAGCTATAATGTTTTACTATCAAGTCACATACTTGATGACCAAGAGCATAAAATACAATTCAAAAATACATGCTTCATAAATCATAAATGTGAGTCAATTGGTCTTAGGGCATATACTAACAAAAATGACCCATTAAACCACCATAATGAGCTTCTTTCACCAACAACAATCAAGTAGAACAAGAAGGAATGCATAATCTAACCTAATGATAAAGAAAAGCATCATGTATGAAATACTTGTAATTAGGTAAAATCAAACAATCATCAAATATGTCATTGAAATCATGGTCACTAGCATACGATTCCTTAAGTATTTCAAAGCCAAGTAATTGAGCTTGCAAAGTAGAGAGAAGAGTGTACTTCCCAAACAAAGCATCAGCGACAATGTTTTCTTTACCTTTCTTATAACGTATAATGTATGGAAATGTTTCAATGAACTCTATCCAACGTGCATGCTTCCTATTAAGCTTTTGTTGTCCCTTGAAATACTTCAAGGACTCATGACCGGTATGAATAACAAACTCCTTGGACCACAAATAGTGTTGCCAATGCTTCAATGTCCTTACTAGTGCATACAACTCCTTGTCATATGTAGCATAGTTTAAGGCCACACCGATCAACTTTTCACTAAAATATGCCAAAGGTTGTTTGTCTTGCATCAAGACTCTACCGATTTCGACTCCCGAAGCATCATACTCAATCTCAAATGTCTTTTCAAAGTTAGGTAGTGCAAGTAGAGGTGCACTACCCAACCTTTCCTTCAACAACTTGAATTCATTTTCTTACTTATCATCCCACTTGAAGTTATTCAACTTTTTGATTACCTCAATCAAAGGGCTAGCAATGATGCAAAAATCCTTGATGAATCTTCTATAGAAGCTTGCTAAACCATGGAAACTTCTAACTTCGGATGCACTCTTTGGAGTACGCCATTCCTTGATAACTTTCACCTTGTCTTCATCAACTTGTAGTCCTAGAGAACTCACCACAACCTAAAAAAGTCACTTTTTCCAAACAAAACTCACATTTTCCAAGGTTAACATAGAGTTTCTCACTTCTCAAGACCAAAAAAACTTGTTTGAGATGATGCGAATGATCTTCATAAGTTTTGCTATAAATCAAGATATCATCAAAAAGACTACAACAAATTTTCCAATGACATATCTCAAAACATGATGCATGAGTCTCATGAACGTACTAGGTGTATTAGTTAAACCAAAAGGCATGACTAACAATTCATATAGACCAAAATTAGTTTTGAAAGCCATTTTCCACTCATCCCCTTCCCTCAAATTTGATGGTAATCCGATTTTAAATCTATCTTTGGAAATATTTGGGAACCATGCAACTCATCAAGCAAATCATCTAATCTAGGAATGGGATGCCTATACTTAATGGTAATGTTGTTAATGAATCTAAAATCTAAACACATGCGTCATATACCATCTTTCTAGTTAGGAACTAATAAAACGGAAACGACAAGGGCTCAAGCTTTCTCTTACATAACCTTTGGAGAGCAACTCTTCAACTTGTCTTCTTAACTCCTTGGTCTCTTCGGGTGGACTCCTGCTATTTAGAAGCACCGCACTGGGCACCAAATCGATTTGATGTTCAATTCCTCTCAAATGAAGAAGTCCACCGGGCATATCTTCAGGGAAGACATCCTTGAACTCTTCACTTTAGCACTAGACAAAGAAGATGAATGCTCATTAGTAGAAACACATGTATTCTTGCAATATAAAAATAAGACCAATTCTTCTTTCTCAATGGCCTCTATGATCTCACTCTCTTTTACGTAGAAACATTTCTTTTCTTTTATAGCACTCTCTTACTTTTGATCAATCATCCCCCCTATCATTCAACCAATGCAACTTGTAAGGATTTAGATGTTTGAAGGTAGGCAAATTCAATTTCTCCACAATATAGAGACTAGCTAAATTGGTGCAACTAGCATTATCAATTATAAGGTTAACAAATCTACTCTCCACCTTGCATGTGGTATGGAAGATATTCTCCCTTTGAATGCTTGAATCCTCATAAATGACTTGTGCGGTCAAAGCCCTTATAGTCACCAAACTCAAAGCATCCCCTTCAGCATCTATAGTGGTGTTACCTAGGATTTCATCATATTGACTATCCTTTTTCATAAAAAATATTTTCAAGATAATCCTCTTCATCCTTTTCAATCCACCAATTCAAGTCTTCACGAAAGATAAATGTCCACTTGGTAGGATAATTAATAGCTATATGTCTCACACCATTACATATAAAGCATCTAGTTAGATTACTGATCAATCTACCTTTCTCTTCCACCTTAGGTTTAAAATTATCTTTGAAAGGCACCTTAGGTGTTGTCATTCTTCTTTGGCCACCCCTTGTAAGTAGATACTTGAGGTTTAGTAGCAACGCCTCTTGAAGAAGGGAGAGAGATTTTCATGAATCCAATCATTTTCCTTTGACTTTCAATCTTCACGCTACATGGCACATCTCCTCATAAGTAGAAAAAGGGTAGAACTCAAGTTGATCAGCTATATATATATATTGAGTCCACTTAGAAATCTAGTTATGGATGCATCTTTGTCTTCTTCCATGCTCAATCTCAAAAGGTATAACTCCAACTCTTGTCTATATTCTTCAACACTCTTGGTTCCTTACTTAAGAGTCATCAACTTGTAATGAAGTTCCTTGTGGAAATGTTCCGAAATAAACCTTTGTCTCATGAGTATCTTCAATTTGATCCATGCTCAACCATAGGAGCTCCAATTCTAGCTCTATGAATTGTAGTCTTATCCCACCAATGAAGTGCATAAACCAAAATTTTGGCAATGACCAATTTAGCCTTGATGTGCTCTCTATAATTTCTCAAATTGAATAGGTTCTCCACTTTTCATTCCCAGTCAAGAAACTATTTGGGTCACTATCACTATGGAAGCAAGGCACCTTCCATTTGACCTTTTCTGAAGCTTTATCTTCATGTTGACCACCATAATGACCATCAAAGTATTCTTGACCCCATTTGGATATCCACCTAGTCTTCCACGTCTACCACCTCTAGGAGTGGTGTGTCTACCACCATCATAGAATTGGTGAATAATTTGAACCGGTGTCTCATATGGCTCATGAGGACTGTAGCTTTCACAACCCTTTGAGTATGAGGAGTGACATGCCCTTCAATATTACTTCTACCTCTTTGCTTCATAGATAGATTGGTCATGTATTTTCTCATATCTCCCATTTCCTTTCTCATTTTATTGAAGTTCTAGCATGATAATCTTCATTGGATCCAAATTGGAATGAGGACTTTCACTAGTTCCTTCATTGTGAGGGGCAGGTAATTGAGCTTCCGTAGAATTGATTAAAACCTGCAAATTAAAATAAAAGCCAACAAAGGACCTCACAATCACTCCCTAAATGTATGCACTATTGTGATGAACACTCTTTTCACTCGCATATACTCTCTATATGGCTTTTATAAAAGATAGCTCACCCTCTTGCCTTTTTCAAACTCTCACCTCACAAGGATCCTTTAACCTTTCAAACTCCTTCCACCACAACCACCAAGGCAATCAATCAAAGATAAGATTTCAATCAAAACACTTAGTTGAGGTAGTTAAAGGAATTCAAAGAGAATTTTCATCGAACACTTGAAGTGTAAGAGTTTCAAAAAAATAATCCAAGAGCAATTAGAGCCAACCAAAGACAATTGATCACCAAAAAAGAGTCAGAACACTTAAAGAAAGCAATTAGAGTTGAAAAGGCAATGAATCTAAACAAAAGTAAGCTAAACAAAGAATTAAGAGTACTAAACAAATTTTCACAGAAACAGAGGTCACAAACTCCCTGTCACAAAAACAGGAATAACGTTGTAAATATAGATCCAAATCAAGTCACACTAATTTAGATAAATTCCTTACTCAATTAGGATGAAATTAGACATGAATTTCGTCCAGTTTTAACTGGTATGATATGAAATATGATCAAATTGATCCACAATTTTTAAACATATTTGATTTCGAGATACTTTCAAACATTTGAAGTGTAAGAGTTTCCAGAAAAACAATCCAAGAGCAATTAGAGCCCATCAAAGATAATTGATCAGTACAAAAGACTCAGAACACTAAAAGGAAGAAATTAGAGTTTAAAAAACAATGAATCTAAACAAAATTAAGCTAAACAAAGAAGTAAGAATACTAAACAAATTTTCGCAGAAATAGAGGTCACTAACACCCTGTCACAGAAATGGGAATAATGTTGCAAATATAGATCCAAATCAAGTCACACCAATTTAGATAAATTCCTTACTCGATGAGGATGAAATTAGACACAAATTTTGTCTAATTTGAACTGATATGATATGAGATCAAATTGATCCACAATTTTTAAACATATTCGCTTTCTGGATACTTTCAAACATTTGATCAAATTGATCTATCAAATCAAGTCCAAATTTATTGAAACTAATTTCAAACAATCACTAACTCATATTAAATGAGACTATATCAAAATTTTTTCCAAAAAAAAAAAATCAATATAACTTTGGATAAAGCCAATCTTCTGGGATCAATTTTCTGTTGAAGATTTTGCATGATCTTCATATATTTTCCATCGATCATCATATACTTTTACTTTTTTTTTTTTAACGAAATTTTTCAAAAAATAAACTTAAAATTGAGATTGTTTTGAAGGTAGGATCTAATACCAAATAATATGAACTTTGATGTGCAATGATCAAAATCTTCAATTAAGCTTCCCAAGGATCTTTACCTTTAATATGACTTGAAAATTCATCATCCTCAAGCAACCTCTAGCCAATTTAAAGACCTCTTGAATCTAGGATGAATAGTCTTTCCTTCATAAGCCAATTCAACAATGGGATTGTTTACTATCACCTAATTAGACTCTTATGAAGAAGACCTAGTTCTATGACAATTACAAGGACGTAAATATCGGTAAGTTGGAATTGTGATCAATTGTTGAGACGCTTGGATCTTCCCAATCTAAGTGTTTCGAGTAAAATAAATTTAAGAGAGATCAAACCTTAGAAGATGTAAGGAAAAAGCTTGAAGAACTCAAGAACCCTAATTCAACACTCTCAATTTTATATATAATCTAACTTAATATAAATGAACTTAATAAAGAGTATTTATAGTGTGTAAAGCTAAATCCTACTTAGACCTTGATCTTAGGTCTCTAAAAGACCATAAAGAACCTTAATTAAAAACTGAAAATATGTTTAAAACACTTAAAACCGTTCAAAATATCGCATTTGCAAATTAGGATCCTACGTCGACGGTAGGATGGATCTACCATTAGCGGTAGGTTATTCGATTACTCGTGACTTTTAGGCAGAAGCCTACTGGGGACGGTAGGTACAGGGCCTACCGCCTGTGGTAGGCTTTGTTTTCGGCTCCACATCAAACTTTGCACCTCCATCTTACTCCATTGGTTGCCCTTGCTTAAAGTGTGAATCATGAGCAACTTGGGAGGTTTACAACCTTCTTCAAAGTCTTCAATCTTGAACTTTAATCCTTCTTTCATGGATTTTTCAATATCCTTTAAAATAAAGTTCGGCGCCTGTCTTTTGCAATATTTTGGAGACGGTCTTTTTCTATCTTGATTTCTTTTTTAAGCGATGAAAGTCCGATGCTTGTCTTCTGCATTTCCAGCGCCGATCTTCCTATTTTCAGTCTTGATGCATTTTTTTTCTCTTTTTACTATGTAAAATGCCCCATCATACCCCTTCAATTAACACATCACAAAAAATGAGTTTGCTCTTTCACTTTAGACAAAAAGATGTGCACATGTAACAAAAATCACGGGTAGAACTGTAGAAAATATAGATAAATATACGATTTATCAAGTTATCTTGCGTGGATGACTCTTTTTTTTTTCTTTTTTTGATAAATTTCAAATTGTTCTCTCAAAATATAGCTTTATGTCAAGTTAGTGTCTCCAATTACGAAGTTCTCTATCCTCAAAATATAAAATATGTTCCAATCAAGTCTTTAGTTAAATTTCTAACGGTTAGAATCAATGGGATCAATAATTTGGGGCCAAAATGAATAAAGTAATAATTTGGGACTTAATGAATAATAAAAATTCCCTTGCTTTCTCTTCCATTCTTCTTTCCTGTTGAACCTCCTCATCGGCCATCGTCGCCCAAAAAAGACAGTTCTTCATCTCCGGTGAAGAACACATAAAAACCACTGGATGTAGGACAGCAGCAACTAGCCCATGCTTCACTACAAAGAATCCTCAAGCTTCCCATCCCAATGGAAAGAATCACGCTGGGTTTGTACTTTGCTTCTATCTCGAATTTATTGGTATTGGAAACTAATGTTACCCTTTCTTGTGGCTTTTTACTTTTTCCTTTCTAGGCTCCATAACCATAGCCAACGTCCTTTGTATGCATGAGTGATAGAGTCGATTTTTAGCACAAATAAACACCTTAAGTTTTAATTATTAGCCTTTGAAAATATTTTATTTATTTATTAGTCATAATTATTATATTTAATTTATTTTATTTATCTTTGTGCAGATTTCTAAGAAAAAGAATGGAAAATAAAGATTCCATATTAAATTTGGTAAAGGGAAGCTGTAGTATTTGAATCCTTTAAGGATTAAGATTAGAACTTTAATAGAATCCTTTAAGGATTAGGATTTTAGTTGAATCCTTTTAGGTTTAGGATTTTTCTTCTCTTTTGTCTATATATAGAAGAGCCACACAAGAAGAGAGAAAGAGAAAAAAAAAAGAGAAGAGCGGCAGCGACTTTCAATTGGAGAAGAAGAAAGCCATGATCTACTCCAAGAAATTGGTTCCTTCTGTCCCTTTAGCCATTAACTAAATTTATTTTTAGAATCTTGATGAAACCCTAGCCATGCAACTTTGGTTTATTTTATGTTTGGAGATTTATTATAATATTTATGTGGTTGCATATCTTGCGATGTTTCTTGATTTGATGCAATTAATTCTTTGTGATTGTTCTTGTAGAATAATTATTTGGGTTAATTGATATTTTTATCCATGCTTAATTCTTGTAGTCTTGAGGATGAGAGATATGTGATTTCTGCAAGTATATTGTGAGTTTTAGAATTGAATAGTTCATGCTAATTTTAGATGATTTATGTCATAGGAATGAATAAGTCATGCTAATGGTTAGATGGATTATGTCATGCATTTAAACACAATATATTTCTTTAGTGAATCAAAGCTTGTAGCCTAGATCACCACATAAAAGTTTAATCTTTTCTCCTAAATAAAATTAAATCATTGTTATATAGGTTAGTGGTGGATTCGAGGTTCTAAATCATCTTCTTTGGTTAATCTCCTGTTAAGTTTCTGTTTATTTATTTTATTCGTTAGTTTTAATTAATTTAGGAATAATAATAAAATCTCATTCTTCTTTTTATAAAATTAATTTAGCAAGATTATAATTTTAGTAGTTAAGCCTTTCTCTGTGGTTCGATATCCTTATACTTCCGTATTACATTGATCTTGTGCACTTGCGAGTATTGAGTTTAAAACTTAGTTAGAAAATCCCGATCAATGAGGAATTCAAGGGGAGAAAATCACAATAAAAAGCATTACAAACACCACCCAAACAAACCAAGCCAAATGATCCCAACTTGTATAGCCTGCACAACACACCTAATTATTCAGACTAAGAAGACACGACACAAACGACAGAGAAGAAGATTGGTGGGGGAGAGAAGGCGGCGGAAGTCGAGGCGCGATACGGATAGAATGAGGGGAGTGAGGGAAAAAAGAATAAAAAATAAAAAAATAAGTTCCATTTTTTAGCCCCAAAATGTTTATATTATTCATTTCAGCCAAAATAGTTGAGTCTAAATGAGTTGACTGTTAAAACATAAACATAATAGATGGTAAGGACTTGATTGACATCATTTTAACATTTTGAAGGACATTTAGAGAGATTTGACAAGTGAAGAAGTTCGATAAGGGGAAGATTGAAAAGTGTTATACTAAAGTTGATATCCGTACTAATTGTAAAGTAATGATGGAATTTCGTTTGAATAATGAAGGTGGCTGGACAGTAAGAAAACATAATGCTAGTCATAATCGTGAGCTTTGTCTTGTAAATCAGAGGCATCTTATGCATTCTCAAAGGGCAATGATAAAGAATCATGATAAATATCTTCAAGAGTTGAAGGATAGTGGGGTTTCTATTGCTGCTAGCCTGAGAGTTTTGAAGAACAAGTTGGAGGTTCTCCATTTGTTGGTTTTACATTACGGGATGCATATAATAGTTTACAATTCGTTAAATCATACAATTTAGATGGTGGGGATGCGAATGATCTTATACAGATTTTTATAAGGAGAAAGGAGAGTGAATATGATTTTTATTTTGATTTTGAAGTTGATTACAATTCATCATTATGCAGTTTCTTTTGGAGAGATGGCCGGCTGAGGTGCGACTATGATTTATTTGGAGATCTTTTTGTTCTTGATACGACTTATCAGACGAACAAGTATAAAATGATTTGTGGTCCGTTTGTTGGGATGGATAATCATTGTAGGAATGGTATGTTTGGTTGTGGGTTCTTGAGGAACGAAAAAAAGAGTCTTTTATATGGTTATTCAATACTTTCTTGAAGTGTATAGAAGGTAAACATCCAGTTGCAGTAATGACCGATCAGTTCGCTGCTATTGGTGTAGTCTTTCCAAAGATACGATATCGGTTGTGCATTTGGCATATTAGTGAAAATTCAAAGAAGCATATTATGGGATTAAGGTTCAAACAAGACTTTGTTAAGCTATTTAACCATGTTTTGATGGATGCTAATACAGTTGCTGAATTTGAGTTTTATTAGAAGAGGTAATTTTTTAATACTGTTTAAGTTTCATGTAAGAAGATGTCAGTTTTTTTAATTGTATGTTGTTTTGTGATTCAGTATTCAAGTGCGCCTATTTTATGAACTAGAAGTGTTTAGTTTTATACCTTGGAGTGCCTAATTTGATAAATAAGTGTGCCTTTCACTGTTATGTGATGTTTTAAGGTGGCATTTTTGTATGATAATTTTATTGTTGAATTTTGTGCTATCTTTTTATTTGTTTTGAGCGTGGTATTTACTTGAACATAGTTTTGAGAAGTGGTTCATTATACGTTGTTGTGTGTCGCAACCTTTCTATGCATGTGTGCCTAGTTTCATATATAGAAGTACCTACTTTTATAACTAAAAGTGTCTATTTTTCTATAACTGTGTAAGCATGCTTTATAACTGGAAGAGCCTACTTTTATAAATGAAAGTGGCTACTTCTATAATTGTGTATATACGTTTATAACTGAAGTACCTACTTTTATACTTTTATAACTGAAAGTGCCTACTCTTATAATGTGAGTGCCTAGTTTTATAACTGAAAATGCCTACTTTTATAACTGAGAGTACCTAGTGTTATAACTTAAAGCACCTACTGATAGAGTTGATTTTTAGTACAAATAAACACCTTAAGTTTTAATTATTAGCTTGTAAAAATATTTTATTTACTAATCATAATCATTACATTTAATTTATTTTTTTTATTATTTTTGTGAAAAGGGAATAGAAAGCTCTAAAGCCCATAACACTCACCCCATTAAATTTATATGAAGGTTGGTGGTGGGCTTGGAGGTGAGGAATTGGGAGGAGCCTACAAGAAATAGAAAGAGCAAGCCCATGATCAAGAAGAAGAAAGAGAGGTGGACTGCTGAAATTTTAAGGGCGGCCCATGGTGAATAAAAGAGGACAAGCAGCCCATGGCACAAGAGGAATAAAAGAAAAAAAAGAGAAGCCCATGTAAGGAAGAAAGCTGCAACCGAAAAGGGCAGCTTCTAAAAGGAGGAGAAAGAAAAAAAGGGAAAGCTGCTACAAAAATGGAAAGGAGCAGCTTAGAAAAGAAGGAGAGGAAGGCAAAGGAAAGAGAGGGAGGGAGCTGAAACCAGAGAGAAAAAACAGAAAAATATACAAAGAGAGAGAGCCAACGGCAAGAGAGGAAGAAAAAAATACAGGCAGCGGAGCTGTTGCTGAGAAGAAAATAAGAAAAGCAGAAATAATAAAAGAAGAGAGCTGAGAGAAGCAGAAGATTCCAGAAATTTCTGCAGCAGAATTCCAGAAGAAAGCAGCGCCAAAAATTTGAAGCAGAAATTAGCATCTGAATCAGCAGCTTCAAGAAGGCAGCAGAAAACCAGCCAGCTGCAAGAAACAGAAAATTCCAGCAATAGCAGAAATTTTCCAGCAGCAATTTTCTGTTGAAAAAAGGCCATGATTTCTTCCAATAAATCGGTTTTTTCCCTTTAGACATGAACTAAATTTATTTTTAGAATCTTGATGAAACCCTAGCCATGTGACTTTGATTTATTTTATTTTGGAGATTTATTATATTATTTATGTGATTGCATATCTTGTGATGTTCTTGGTTTGATGCAATTAATTCTTTGTGGTTGTTCTTGTAGAATAATTATTTGGGTTAATTGATATTTTTATCCATGCTTGATTCTTGTAGTCTTGAGTATGATAGATATGTAATTTTTGCAAGTATATTGTGGGTTTTAGAATTGAATAGTTCATGCTAATATTAGATGATTTATGTCATAGGAATGAATAAGTCATGCTAATGGTTAGATGGATTATTTCATGCATTTAAACACAATATATGTGATACCCCCAACTCTGCCACTACGTCAATTGCGTCTGAGTAGGATATCTGCGTGCCTCTCGGCACTAAACTACAGGTCTGAAAACAAGAGCATAACCCCCTGGGCAACACTTAGAAGTATATATATACAATACGCAGCGGAAAACTAAACAATCTGAACACTAAAAAGGAGCTCAAAATATAGGGTTCAAGAAAATTTCTTGTCTTATGGTAATTCCGATACAAAGATAGAAATACTTTACAAACGACTCGAGTACAAGAGAGCAACACAAAACATATGTCCTTACGGAGAGACTCGAACCAAAATTCCACGCCTAAAACTTCAGCGGTTTATTATATCTCTGACCGTCTTGAGTTAATCTGAGAAGAAAACATGATATGGAAAAATGTGAGCGCGAACGCTCAATGAGTCCACGTGTGTGTGCACTGCAGTGATTTCTTTAAAACAATGATGGTGCAGTTTCACAAAGCAGTTCATGCAATATTATAAGAAAACATTCTCTTTTAATGTTTTAACAAAACTGATGCTTGAACCTACATAGTGGGGCTCCACGGACAAAGTCTGGATCCCCAAAACGAGGCCATCGCAAATAAGTTCCGGCATCTCGTAGTCAATACCAGCCAAACACCATACGAGCGCTCGATTACAAAACAACCGCACTCCCATATCACTGGTCAAAATAGGCTGCAGACTCTTGGGGCACCTGCCAGGTCTGCCCTAGGACCAACCTCAGTTTCGAGCGCCTCCTGACTCTCCACTAGGAGGCCGAACCGCATCGCAGAGCATGATGCGGTGTCCATGTAGACCGATTGGGCCACACCCTCCATGGTCCACGCCCCTCTTCAAGTGGATCCACTCTCCTGAGTCTGAAACGTCAACGCAATCGGAAGAGGCCCTCGTACGGTAGACTAGCCACATAGAGTGCAATCCTCTGACGCTTCCGAACACAAGATCATAACCAGAATTGACACCCTGGTCGGAATGGGGTTTTTCATTTGTATTTGTAAACAGAAAGGCTGTTTGTCTGGCCGTCAGAACAGAATCAGGTCATAAATATTTCCATCAAAAATCCCCATCCGCCAGTCATCACGTGCTCATGAAAATTTCATAATTATGTAAATGCCAGATCTATGTTCATGCATGACAAAATACGTAACTTTTCAAGCTAGAACATTTTCCAACATATAAATATTTTCAAAAAAACCTACGTATGACAAACTTCTTATTTACCACCGTGATAATCTATGGAGCACCGCTCCTATGCATTTTTCTAGAGAACTCGTAACACATTGTGGAGAACATCTCCAAAAACACACTGAGTAATATCGTTCCAAAAATAGCAACATTTTGTGATGGTTCGGAAAACATATTTATACGTCTCGTAATATTTGAAATAACATAATAAAATGGAGTTGGTGGACTCACTTGAATGCAGATCTAGTACTAGGATCCTACAAATATAGTAATAGGAAAATACTTAATATTTAGGTACCAATCAAATAACCCTATCCCTAAATATAGAGATCCAACGAAATGACTTAAGATATATATATATCTGTATATACGTACTTATAATAATTCTTTAAAAGATAAAAAATCCTATACCCGAAAAAAAAAAGATCATCTCTTAAGCAACTATAATTAACTATATACTGAAACCCATTTAAAATATTTAAAATTCTAAAAATAAAATCATAAATTTACATTATATATAATCTAACTAATAACAAAAAGAAAGAAAAACATGTAAATACTAACCTTATTTGAAATCCTGCAACGTTGATGCTTTGTATACATATTATATATATATATATATATACTATGGCTGCCCAAAAACTAAAAAAAAAAAAAAAAGACTCCTAATATGTATACTATATGGCTGCCGAAATGTTAGCCAAAAAAAAAAAAAAGAAAATAAAAATCCTATGACATATATATATATTAATATATATATATATATATATATATATAGTTGAAGAGATGGTTAGGGGCTGAAAAAGAAAGAAAAGATAAAGAGAAGTGGAGGCGGTGACGGGTGGTAAGGTGGAGGTGGCAAAAATGTTGCTTAACGGTGAAGTTTTTTGTTTTTTTTTTTAAAATGTTAAGTATTTAAATTTCTAAAATACACACTAGGTATTAAAAATAAAATCCACTTAAATCACTTATAAATCTTCATAATAAAACCTCAATATAATAAAATTTTACTCTCATTCCTAAATATCTCCAAAATTACCACTAAATGTCAAAAACACTATACTTCACTACATTAGATCCAAACTCTATTTTCATCAGCCCCGAAATTTTAGGGGTTATGGTAGGTGCTTACTGGGTAGGGCGTTACAATATATTTCTTTAGTGAATCGAAACTTGTAGTCTAGATCACCATATAAAGGTCTAATATATTTTCCTAAATAAAATTAAATCATTGTTATATAGGTTAGTGGTGGATTCAAGATTCTAAATCAATTTTTTTTTTGTTAATCTCCCGTTAGTTTTAAGTTAGTTATTTTATTTATGATTTTTAATTAATTTAGGTATAATTTTTAGATAATATAATTTGATGCTTCTTTTATAAAATTAATTTAGGAAAATAATAATTTAGGTAGTTAAGCCTTTCTCTGTGGTTCGATACCCTAATACTTCCGTATTACATTGATCTTCTGCACTTGCCAGTATTGTGTTTAAGACTTTATTATAAAAATCCCGATCAAGTTTTTGGCGCCGTTGCCAGGGAAGGGTTAATTTAATTGCTTGTGTTTTTGTCTCCTAAATTTGTTAGCATTTTTATTTGTTTCAATTTTTTTATTATTATTGAAAAAAAAAAGAACAAAAAAATTTTGTTTTGTTATCTTAGTTGTCTTTAATTTTTTTATTATTATTTATATCTTCTTTATTTTGTTATAATTCCCTTTTATTTAGATATTTATTCTTCATTATTATTTGTAGTAATTTTTTTTCTTTCTTTCTTGAATTTGTTTATTAATGCATGGTCGTCGTTCACTTTCTGTTGATTTGAAAGAATTTGATCCTGAGATAGAGCGTACACTTAAGACACTTAGAGCACAAGGAAAAATCACTAACACTTTTGACATTAAAATAGCTGAACATCCACGAGCACTGGGAGTATTTTACTCCCAACACATATAACTCTCCAATAGGTAATAGAATACCTGAAATTGAGGCTAATCAATTTGAAATCAAAGCTTCTACTATTCAAATGTTACTATCTTTTTATGGGCTTGATTCTGAAAATCCTTATAAGCATATTGATGAGATTTTAGAAATTTGCTCTACTTTTAAATTGCATAATGTTACTGATGATGCTATTAGATTGCTTCTTTTTCCTTTTTCTTTGAAAGATAAGGCTAAACATTGGTTACATACACGTGAGAGAATAGGTACTTGGGCTGAGATGTCTAGAGAATTTCTAAAAAAATATTTTCCTATGGGTAAACTTACAAGGTTAAGGAGACAAATAACAACTTTTTCCCAACAAAACAATGAACAATTTCACGAGAATGGGAGAGATTTAAAGAACTTCTTCGTAGTTGCCCCCATCATGAAATCCCCAAATGGCAGCAAATACAAAGTTTTTATTCAGGATTAGATGAGAGAAATTGCAAAATGGTTGATTCCTTTTGTGGTGGTACCTTTCTTCATAAAACTGCAGATGAGACATGGGATTTATTTGAAAATTTGAGTGACAATTCACAACAACATGCCACATCCTCACGTGTAGGCACATCTAGGCAAATAGGAAATATAGGAATGTATGAAGTTTCTCAAAATGTTGATCTTTCTTTGAAAGTTGATGCCTTATCTAAAAAGTTTGATCAATTATTAGCTTTAAATACATTGCCTACTAATTCTCCTAATGTCCAAGGTGTTTATGCAATTTGCTCTAGTCCTTCTCATGTTATCTATGACTGTCCTAGTGCTTCAATATTTTCAGAATTTATGCAGAAACAAGTCAGTGCAGCTCAAGGATTTCACAGGCAAAATGACCTCTATTCAAACACGTACAATCCAGGCTGGAGAAATCATCCTAATTTCTCCTGGAAGCAACAAGGAGGGGAAGTTTAATTAGGCCAGCAACAATATCAGCAGAATAAACAACCTGGTATGACTGCTCCTCCTGGTTTTCAATCTCAAAGGTATGTACCTCCTCATCCTCCTCAAAGTGGAAATTCTATTTTTGAAGAAAAAGTCTTATCTGCTTTGAAAGGTTTGGAAGTTAAGACACAAATTCTAGACTCTCACACTCAATCTATTGCTAAGTTAGAAACTCAAATAGGGCAACTAGCTAATGCAATAAGTAGAAGAGATGAGGGTAGGCTTCCTAGTTATCCAATAGAGAACCCTAGAGCTAATTATCATGGCAAGCTAAAGCTGTAATTACTCTTAGGAATGGGAAGGAGGTAGATAATAAAGTAGAGGAACCAATTAAAGATAATGAATTAAATGAAAATGAAGCTGAGGAGATTTATATAGAGACTAAAATTGAAAAGAAGGTAGAAAAGGAACTAGCTTCCTCTTCTAAATCTAAAACTCCAGAGCCATCTCCCATGACTTCGTACTAGCCTAAGGTTCCCTTCCCTCAAGCTTTATTACCACCTCCACATCTTAGAAAGGACAATAAAATGGAAGACATATTAGAAACTTTCAAAGAAGTTAAAATCAACCTTCCACTTTTAGATGCCATTAAGCAAGTCCCAGCCTATGCAAAGTTTCTTAAAGACATGTGCACTTTCAAGAGAAAATCTAAAAGTAATGTTTCTAAGAAAATCTTCTTAACTGAACAGGTAAGCTCCATTTTGCAACATAACACTCCACCTAAATACAAAGACCCTGGTGTCCCTACCATCTCTTGTCTTATTGATGATCATAAAATAGATAGGCGCTCTTAGATTTAGGTTTTAGTGTTAACTTGATTCCTTACACCGTCTATGAAGAATTAGGATTAGGAGAACTGCAACCAACTAATATGACTTTACAGTTAGCTGATAGATCAATCAAGGTACCTAGGGAGAGGATAGATGATGTTCTTATTCAAATTGATAAGGGTGTCTTCCCTGTAGAATTTGTAGTCTTAGATATGGAACCTGGTAGATCTTCTAATAATCATATCCCTGTTATTCTAGGTCGTCCTTTCTTAGTTACTGCAAATGCTACTATTAATTGTAGAACTGGGGTAATGGATGTTTCTGTGATGAATATGAGGATTAGATTGAATATTTTTAAAGCTTCTTCACAACCAATTATGGAAGATGATTATGATTGTTATTTGATATAATTGATGAATTAATTGAAGAAACTCTACATATAATGTGTTCTAAAGAATCTGCTTCTATTGAGAATGAGAATATTATGTGCATGGATAATGTAAATTCTATTTTTCCTTACATTGCACCACTAGAAAATTCTTCGTGGGTTGGGAATCATGAACCTTTGCCTGTGCTTGCAAAATCCCCTGTTGTACCTTCTCTTGTGTGTCCCCCCCAACTTGAATTGAAAACCCTTCCTTCTAAACTTAAATATGTTTTCTTAGGTGAAAATGGAACTTTGCCTGTGATAATTTCATCTAAGTTAAAATCTGACCAAGAAAAGGATTTAATTAAACTTCTTTCTAATCATAAAGGGGCTATAGGGTGGTCCATAGCTGATTTAAAGGGAATAGACCCATCTCTATGCATGCATAGAATACATCTAACAGACAATGTACAACCTTCTAGGGAATTACAAAGAAGGCTAAACCCTAACATGAAAGAAATAGTAAGAAATGAGGTAGTTAAACTCTTAGATTCTGGTATCTGTTATCCTATCTCTGATAGTCCATGGGTTAGTCCTATACAAGTTGTACCAAAGAAACCAGGAGTGTCTGTAGTTGAGAATAAGGAAGGAGAGTTAGTTCCTACTAGAGAGGTTACTGGGTGGAGAATGTGTGCGGACTATAGAAAACTAAATGCTGCAACTAGAAAAGACCATTTCCCTCTACCTTTTATTGATCAAATTCTTGAAAAATTAGCTGGTCAAAGTTTTTATTGCTTCTTAGATGATTATTTTGTTAGTATATGCCCTAAGACCAATTGACTCACATTTATGATTTATGAAGCATGTATTTTTTAATTGTATTTTATGCTCTTGGTCATCAAGTATGTGACTTGATAGTAAAACCCTTATAGCTAATAAAATACTATTCTTATTTGTCCCTAGTTTATTACATCTTGTAAACTAGTGTGAAGTTGATTGATGGTCAAGTTTTACTGATCATGAATATGAGATATAAAATCAATTCATAAATACATATTGAGAATATTGTATTGGACATGACCCAAAGTGAAGAAGAAATATTGCATGGGTTTAAGTTATAAGTATTTCTTCTCGCTTTTATATTTGGTGTCCTTCGACCTAATGTTTCTAATGTTTCTTGCATGGGGAGAAAAATATGTTTTGACATAGTCAAACATCACTTTTAATTAGGTGATCATTATGATTATTGGTTGGCTTATTTTCTCGTCATGGCTTGAATATTGGAGATAGTGAAAGGGATTTGTCCCTCTCCTTTTAGAGAGAGATATCCATGGGCCCCCTTGATAAGGAAGACTGGAAAATATGCATGGCCATGCTCAAATAAGTATTAATAAGGTGTTATTAATATTATTTGTTGGAACAATCGCTCGGGTGATCAAGTAAATGGTTAATTAAGTTTTATAAGGATGACTTGATCCATGCCTTATACTTAATTAGGATATCGTGTGACAAAGGACTAAATATTAAATCCGATGCTAGGTTATTATTACATTTACTTAACTTGGGTAAGCATAATGTCTTGCTAGAGGCCGCTTATGTTTTGTGAATAAATGTCTAGGACATTTTTTTTTATTCACTCGCCAACGTTAAGTGAACCTACAGTGGTCACACGCATAGACGATCTTGTGAGCATAATGTCCACGTTCAATGAATCTAGATTGTGTCCAGATTCGTTGAACGTATACAAAAGGGGAATCGATTCCATATTGTATTTTCGGTAGGGTTAATAAGTAATTAATTTTATTTAATCGAATAAATGAAATTAATTACTTAATATTACTCATCTAACCGCTGGATGATTATAGGAATAGACGGACGAGATTGAACTCGTCATTAGATGACAGCTAGGGTTTTGATATTGATGAAACTATAAAAGGTTATGTTAACCTTTTCTTGTTGGCCGTCCCTTTATCTCATTAAAGAAAAACAAAACCCTAAACCCTAGAACGGCGATATAGTATCTAGCCTCCTCTCTCCGAAAAACGACCGATTACCGGATAGTCAGGGATCGCTCCCGAACAGCTGTAACACGTAGGGGCTAGCATCCCGATCGCTGCGCAGGAGTTCGTCGCGTGGATACCAAGAGAGGGCGAAGCATACAAAGCAGCGCCTCCACAACGAACAATAAAAACATTGAGGTAATTTCTATCCAATCGGTTTTTCTAGTATGTGCGCATCCCGTTGGTGGATTTCCGTAGTTTTATTTTACTTTGTTTTTGCCTACGGATTCCAACAAAGGGTATCGTAGCCACGCACATACCGGTTTTACCGATTTTATCTCGCACGCTTTGATTACATATGTTGTTTTCAATCGGCCTTATAGTAAGGTTTCGATTAGTGTAATAATCGTAGTAAATTGAATTATAAGATTCGATATATCATATTCTCGTTTTACTTATTAATACGATTAATTAAACGTAATATTGTTACCGCTAAATTGTTTGGTGTACAGATCGTAACTCAGGCAATTTAATTGTTAAACAAATATGCAGAATCACATGATTTAATGTTTAACTGTTAAACAAAATTTCTGGCGGCATGATTTTAGGGTTTATGACGGCAATAACTCATTCAATGAGTTAGAAAGAAAAAATCGCTTTTTCTTTCCGGGACCGCTGCTATGGGCTACGCCCTGAACCCCCTTGTTGTTTCTTTTGCATGTTTCTTCCTATCTTTAGATGCATGGTGCATAGCATGGCCCTTTACCTCTTGTGATTGATCGCTTATTTTGTTAATGGGTTGTATGTTTTTAAATACGGCTCGCGTGTCGTTGTTTTCGTTGATGTAATATTATCAAGCTTTTACTAGAATAGGTTAATTTTATTTCCTATTCCTATGTATATTTTCTGTCCTATGTAACAAGATTAGAAGGCCAAGACATTGGAGGCAAGCTCATGGAGATGAAGACTTACCTAGATTGACCTTTGACTTCCATGAGGCTCGTGGAAGTCAATATAGGATTGGG
This sequence comes from Catharanthus roseus, assembly GCA_028651295.1. NCBI lineage: Eukaryota > Viridiplantae > Streptophyta > Magnoliopsida > Gentianales > Apocynaceae > Catharanthus > Catharanthus roseus. The sequence continues at coordinate 1,766,549 of JAPQWS010000140.1, read as the reverse complement.
GCCATGCTATGACACGTTTTATTTGATGTATATATATTATGCATGAGATGTTTAGTTTATTTCCTTTTATTTTTATATATGTTTTGTGAAATTATATACAAATAAAAGGAAGAAGGTTTTTGAAACCATGTAAAATAAAAAAAAAAAAAAAAAAATTAAGTCGTAAAATGTCTTCCATGATCATAAGCACTTCTCCATGCTTGGATCATCATTTTGTCTCATTGCCAAAGCAAGAGATAAATGGTTACCTAAGTAGGGGAAGATGGAAAATGGTGATTTCCATATGCTTGGAATGGTTTGGCTTAACTAGGCTATCAAAACGGTTTTGAGCCTAGGACATCATATGGGATTCTGCCGGTACATGTAGATGTAAATCCCATTAATACATTTTTATCTAATTATGGGTGTTAAGCCAAAGCTTACTTATGATTAGAATAAAATGAATTTTTAATACCAATAATTATATCAAGTGTTGAATATTTCAGGGAAAATTTAATGCTTCATTTATTTAATTTTACTTTGCAAATTCTATGTAGATAATGGCCTCAAACAATTCAAACACATCATTGCGATCCGTGCTTGAAAAGAATAAGCTTAGTGGGACTAACTTTCTTGATTGGGCACGAAATTTAAGGATTGTCCTTAAACAAGAAAAAAAGGCTATATGTACTTGAGAACCCTATCCCTAATCAACCAGCCTAACAATGCCACTAGAGTCGAAAAGGATGCTTATAGTAAGCACAAGGATGATTCTAAACGATGTGACATGTCTCATGTTGGCTACGATGGAATCCGAGTTGCAAAAGCAATTCGAGGGAAGTTGAGGCTTATGAGATGATAAAACAGACTCAAGGAAATGTTCCAAGAGCAGCACGTCAAGAGAGATATCTTACCACTAAGGCGTTGAACAAACTGCAAATGACCCCCGGCACTTCGCTTAGTGCTCATGTCCTTAAGATGAAAGGGTATTTTGATCGCCTTGAAAAACTTGGAGCACCCGTAAGTCATGACTTGGCTACCGATATGATCTTGGCCTCTTTGACCTCTCGACTATGATCAGCTTTGTCATGAACTTCAATATGCATAATATGGAAAAGTCCATAAATGAATTGCACGGGATGCTCAAGTAGCCGAACAAAACATTAGGAAGTCTACTCCCAATGTTCCGATGGTTCGAAGGGGCGCTTCAAGAAGAACAAGGGAAAGGGAAAGGGAAAGGATATGGCCAAAAAGGGTAAAGGCAAGCGTAAGCCCAAGCCCAAGGTTAAACCACCAAAGGAAGGGACTTGCTTCCACCGCAATGAACCTCGGTCATTGGAAGAGGAATTGCAAGCTCTACTTGGAAGAAAAGAAGAAGCAAAAGGCTAGTGAGACCGCCGCTTCGTGTATTTTCGTTATAGAAATTAATATGTCTACTCCTACTTCATGGGTATTAGATACCGGATGTGGAGCTCACATTTGTGTAAATGTGCAGGGGACTCAAAAGGAGTAGATCTTTGGCAAAGGGAGAGGTGGACCTACGAGTTGCAAATGGAGCAAAAGTTGTCGCCGTAGTCGTAGGGACATTTGATTTACTTTTGCCTACCGGGCTTATAATTGAACTTAAAGATTGTTATTATGTTCCCCGCTATGAGTAGGAATATCATTTCAGCTTTCTTGTTTGGATATTGATGGTTTTGAGTTTAATACTAAGAATGGTAAAAGTTCTATTTATAAAAATGGTATTTTCTATGGGGATGCCTCTTTATGTAATGGACTTTACATTCTTAACCTACATGATTCCATTAGTAAGCCCATCTATAACATAAATACAAAGAAATTTAAATCTAATGATTTAAATCAAACTTACTTCTGGCATTGTCGTTTGGGGCCATATAAATGAGAAACGCATATCAAAACTCCATCAAGATGGACTTCTATCTTCATTCGACCTTGAGTCTTATGAAAAATGTGATTCTTGTTTATTGGGAAAAATGACTAAAAGTCCATTTACAGGGCAAAGTGAAAGGGCTACCGATTTATTGGAACTTATACATACTGATGTATGTGGGCCAATGAACACACAAGCCGTAGGAGGTTTTCGTATTTCATTACATTCACGATGATTTCAGTAGATATGGTTATGTCTATCTAATGAAACATAAATCTGATTCCTTTCAAAAGTTTAAGGAATTTCAAAATGAAGTACGTAATCAACTTGGAAGGAGTATCAAATTACTTCGATCGGATCGAGGTGGTGAATACTTGGGGCCAAGAGTTTGACGAACATCTAAAAAAATTGTGGGATATTATCACAATTAACTCCACCAGAACACCACAATGGAATGGTGTGTCCGAACGCGTAAATCGAACTCTATTGGATATGGTTCGATCTATGATGAGTCAAACAGATCTTCCAATTTCTTTTTGGGGGTTATGCTCTAGAAACCGCTGCATTCATATTAAATAGAGTTCCATCTAAAGTCGTTTCGTAAAACACCATATGAGATATGGACCTGGGAAACAACCTAGTTTAGCATTTCTCAAAATTTGGGGATGTGATGCTTATGTGAAGCGATCATTATCTCGAAAAAACTAGCACCCAAATCCGATAAGTGTCTGCTTTGTGGGATATCCTAAGGAAACTAAAGGATACTACTTTTATCTTCCATCCGAAAACAAAGTGTTTGTTGCTCTGAACGGAATTTTCCTTGAAAGGGAATTCGTTTCCAAAAGAGTCAAGTGGGAGTAGAATCCATCTTGAAGAAGCTCAAGGACAAAGCAGACCATTTCCGAACCGAGTATGGATACTCGCTGGACTCACGTATTCATACCGAGCCTCGAACCTTTGACACAAGGGCCAAGAAGGTCTAGTAGGATTTCTCGATACCACAGTAGATATGGATTTCTCGTGACCGAGGATCATAATATTGATCTTATTGATCAAGGTGAACCTAATTCCTACCAAGATGCTATTCATAGTCCCGAATCTAGCAAATGGCTAGAGGCTATGAAATCGTAAATACAATCCATGCATGATAATCAAGTTTGGACTTTGATTGATCCACCCGAAGGTTGCAAGACCATAGGGTGTAAATGGGTTTTCAAAAAAGAAAACCGACATGGATGGCAATGTGCACACTTACAAAGCACGATTGGTAGCAAAAGGGTATAGACAAACTCATGGTATAGACTATGATGAAACCTTTTCTCCAGCTTGTAATGCTTAAGTCAATTAGAATTCTACTTGCCATTGCAAAGCATATTATGATTATGAAATATGGCAAATGGATGTTAAAACCGCTTTTCTTAATGGAAATCTACCGGAGGATGTGTATATGACACAACCTCGAAGGTTTTATTCATCCTTCGAATTCTAGTAAAGTGTGTAAACTTCAAAGATCCATTTATGGCTTGAAGCAAGCATCTCGAAGTTGGAATCTTCGTTTCGATGAAGCAATTAAAGAATTCAATTTCATCAAGAATGATGATGAACCTTGTGTCTACAAAAGGGTTACGTAAAATGCAGTAGTCTTCTTAGTACTCTATGTCGATGACATCTTGTTAATTGGGAATGACATCCCCACTTTGCAAAGTGTAAAAACTTGGTTGGGGAAGTGTTTTTCAATGAAAGATTTAGGTGAAGCAGCTCTATATTCTAGGCATTAGGATCTATCGAGATAGATCTAAAAAGCTTATCGGGCCTAAGTCGAGTGGATATATTGACAAGGTACTCGAAAAAGTTCAAGATGCAAGATTCTAAGAGAGGATTCTTGCCAATGTCACATGGCGTTAAACTCAAGTAAGTCTCAAAGTCCTACCACAAGGGAAGATACGTAACGCATGAGTAAGATTCCTTATGCTTCCGCAATTGGATCTATCATGTACGCCATGTTATGCACTCGCCCGTATGTCTCGTATGCATTAAGCATGACTAGCGTATTCCCGATCAAATCTCGGTGAACCGCATTGGATCGCAGTAGAAAAAACATTCTCAAGTACTTAAGAAGGACTAAAGAGATGTTTTTGATCTACTGAGGTCGTGAAGGAGAGCTTGTTGTAAATGGTTACACTGATGCTAGCTTTCGATCGATGTAGATGATTTTAGATCGCAACTGGATTTGTGTTTTGTTTGAATGGAGGTGCCGTGAGTCGGAAGAGTTCAAAGCAAGATACCGTGGCCGATTCTACTACAGAGGCCGAGTATGTGGTCGCTTCCGATGCAGCCCAAGGAGGCAGCTTTGGATCGAAAGTTCATCACGTAACTAGGTGTAATTCCTAGCATTGTGAACCCAAATGGACCTATATTGTGATAATACAGAGCCATTGCACAAGCTAAGGAACCTAGATCTCATCAACGATCCAAACATATTCTCAGCGTTTCCATCTCATTCGAGAAATTATTGAGCGTGGAGATGTTAAAATTTGCAAAGTAGACACCAATGACAATGTCGCAGATCCATTGACAAAGCCACTCCCACAACTTAAGCATGAGAGTCATACTAGGTCAATGGGTTTGAGAGTCATGTCAAATTGGTGATAGGGCAAGTGGGAGATTGTTAGTATATGCCCCTAAGACCAATTGACTCACATTTATGATTTATGAAGCATGTATTTTTTTAATTGTATTTTATGCTCTTGGTCATCAAGTATGTGACTTGATAGTAAAACCCTTATAGCTAATAAAATACTATTCTTATTTGTCCCTAGTTTATTACATCTTGTAAACTAGTGTGAAGTTGATTGATGGTCAAGTTTTACCGATCATGAATATGAGATATAAAATCAATTCATAAATACATATTGAGAATATTGTATTGGACATGACCCAAAGTGAAGAAGAAATATTGCATGGGTTTAAGTTATAAGTATTTCTTCTCGCTTTATATTTGGTGTCCTTCGACCTAATGTTTCTAATGTTTCTTGCATGGGGAGAAAAATATGTTTTGACATAGTCAAACATCACTTTTAATTAGGTGATCATTATGATTATTGGTTGGCTTATTTTCTCGTCATGGCTTGAATATTGGAGATAGTGAAAGGGATTTGTCCCTCTCCTTTTAGAGAGAGATATCCATGGGCCCCTTGATAAGGAAGACTGGAAAATATGCATGGCCATGCTCAAATAAGTATTAATAAGGTGTTATTAATATTATTTGTTGGAACAATCTGCTCGGTGATCAAGTAAATGGTTAATTAAGTTTTATAAGGATGACTTGATCCATGCCTTATACTTAATTAGGATATCGTGTGACAAAGGACTAAATATTAAATCCGATGCTAGGTTATTATTACATTTACTTAACTTGGGTAAGCATAATGTCTTGCTAGAGGCCGCTTATGTTTTGTGAATAAATGTCTAGGACATTTTTTTTTATTCACCGCCAACGTTAAGTGAACCTACAGGTCACACGCATAGACGATCTTGTGAGCATAATGTCCACGTTCAATGAATCTAGATTGTGTCCAGATTCGTTGAACGTATACAAAAGGGGGAATCGGATTCCATATTGTATTTTCTCGGTAGGTTAATAAGTAATTAATTTTATTTAATCGAATAAATGAAATTAATTACTTAATATTACTCATCTAACCGTTGGATGATTATAGGAATAGACTGGACGAGATTGAACTGTCATTAGATGACAGCTAGGGTTTTGATATTGATAGACTATAAAAGGTTATGTTAACCTTTTCTTGTTGGCCGTCCTTTATCTCATTAAAGAAAAAACAAAACCCTAAACCCTAGAACGGCGATATAGTATCTAGCCTCCTCTCTCCGAAAAACGACCGATTACCGGATAGTCGGGGATCGGGCTCCGAGCAGCTTTTGAACACGTAAGGGGCTAGCATCCCGATCGCTTGCGAGAGGAGTTCGTCGCGTGGATACCAGAGAGGGCGAAGCATACAAAGCGACGCCTCCACAACGAACAATAAAAACATTGAGGTAATTTCTATCCAATCGGTTTTTCTAGTATGTGCAGATCCTGTTGGTGGATTTCCGTAGTTTTATTTTACTTTGTTTTTGCCTACGGATTCCAACATATTTAGGATGCTACAAAATTCCAGTATACCCCGAGGACCAAGAGAAAACTACTTTTACATGCCCTTTTGGTACTTTTGCTTTTCATAGAATGCCTTTTGGATTATGTAATGGGCCTGCTACTTTTCAAAGATGTATAATGATATCTTTTCTGATATGGTTGATAAGTTTCTTGAGGTTTTCATGGATGATTTTTCTATTTTTGGACCTACTTTTGAAGATTGCCTTAATAACTTGTCTGCTGTTTTAGAAAGATGTGAAGAAGCTAACTTAGTTTTAAGTTGGGAAAAGAGTTATTTCATGGTTACAGATGGAATAGTTTTGGGACATAAAGTGTCTAAAGAAGGAATTGAAGTAGATAAAGCTAAAATTGATTTAATTGCTAATCTTCCTTCACCTAAATCAGTCAAGCAAATTAGATCATTTTTGGGGCATGCAGGATTTTATAGAAGATCTATAAAAGACTTTAGCATGATTGCTAAATCTTTAACTAATCTCTTGAGCAAAGATATTGCATTCAATTTTGATGAATCTTGCATGAAAGCTTTTGAAAAACTTCGTTCTCTTCTTATATCTGCACCTATAGTTCAGGCTCATAATTTTTCTTTACTCTTTGAAATCATGTGTAATGCTTCTGATTTTGCTGTGGGAGCTATTTTGGGGCAAAAGATTGAAAAAAAAAAAAACCCTCATGTCATTTACCATGCTTGTAGAACTCTTACATATGCTCAAAGAAATTATACAATAACTGAAAAAGAGTTATTGGCTGTAGTTTTTACACTTGAGAAATTTCGTTCTTATCTCTTACATTACAAAGTGATTATTTATTCTGATCATTCTGCTTTAATATACTTATTGTCTAAAAAAGAGACTAAACCAAGATTGATTAGATGGATATTACTTTTGCAAGAATTTGATATTGAAATCAGAGATAAGAAAGGTTCAGAAAATTTAGTAGCTGATCATTTATCTAGATTGTGGGATAATAATCATGATGAAGCAGTTGCTTTGAAAGATACTTTTCCTGATGAGCAATTATTTTCTTTATCACATTCTCCTATTCCTTGGTTTGCACCTATTATTAACTATCTCTCTGCAGGTGAAATTCCAGCACATTGGAATAAACAAGATAGGGATAAATTCTTTTCAATGGTTAAGTGTTATTATTGGGATGATCCCTACCTGTTTAAACATTGTCCTGATCAAGTAATCCGTAGATGCATACCTGAATGTGAATTTCATAGTATCTTAACTTTTTGTCATTCGTATGCATGTGGTGGACATTTTGGAGGTTGTAAAACTGCTGCTAAAGTTCTTCAAAGTGGTTTTTATTGGCCTAGTTTATTCAAAGATGCTCATAATTTTTACTTGGCGTGTGAAAGGTATCAACGTACTGGTTCTATTTCTAAATGTAATCTGATGCCTTTACAACCTATTTTAATTGTTGAGATCTTTGATGTTTGGGGAATTGATTTTATGGGTCCTTTTCCTTCTTCTTTTGGTTATCATTACATTTTGGTAGCAGTGGATTATGTGTCTAAATGGGTGGAAGCTATAGCTACAAGAACAAATGATCATAAGGTAGTTATTAAATTTGTTAGAGATCATATTTTCTGTATATTTGGTACCCCTAGAGCTATTATTAGCGATGGAGGAAGTCATTTTTGTAACCGTTCTTTTGAAACTCTTCTTAGGAAGTATTCTATAACTCATAAAGTGGCTACCCCTTATCACCCACAAACAAGTGGTCGAGTAGAAGTGTCTAATAGAGAGATTAAATCCATTCTTGAGAAAACTGTTAGACCTAATAGGAAGGATTGGTCTCAAAGACTGAATGATGCATTTTAGGCTTATCGCACAACTTACAAGACTCCTATAGGAATGTCCCCCTTTTAGACTCCTTTTTGGGAAAGCATGTCACTTGTCAGTAGAATTAGAACATAGAGCTTATTGGGCTATTAAAGCTCTTAAGTTTGATTTGAAGCAAGCTGGTTCTAATAGAAAATTGCAATTAAATGAACTTGATGAATTACGAAATGAGGCATATGAGAATGCTAAAATTTACAAAGCTAAAACTAAAGCTTTTCATGATAATATGATTTCTCGAAAATCATTTGAACCTAACAAAAAAGTTTGGCTTTTTAATTCTAAATTATGTCTTTTTCTTGGTAAGTTGAGATCTCATTGGGATGGACCTTTTACTGTCAAACAAGTTTTTCCCTCAGGTGCTATTGAGATTATAGATCTTAAAAACAACCGAACCTTGATTGTTAATGGACAACGGTTGAAGCCTGCTAATACCAATGACATAGAAGAAGGTAAAATTGAATCTACTATGTTAGTAGATCCTATATATAATGAATAGTTGGTGACAGAGTCTGGCTGAAGACTTTAAATTTAACGTTTTTGGGAGGCAATCCAAATTTCACTTTGTTTACTCATTTGTTTGTTTATTTGTTTATTATATTATTTGTTTTTATTTCACTTGATTGGTAGAAAGGTGTTAAGTGTTTGTTTTATAGGGTAACCAAACAACTTATCATTCTCATGGAGGCTACAGAGATGGTTTACTACTCTTCTGAACATGCACTAATATTACTTCTTCTACTAGGTTGTGTTGCTCTTTTCTTTGTCTCTTCTCTACTCTTGGTATTCTTTTATCACATTGTCGACAATGTATGGTCTAGGTGTGGGGGAGAAGATGCTTTTGTTCTAGTGTTAGTTATTTTTGTTGCTAATTTTTTTTACTTTTCTACATTATTTTGAAAAAAAATCTAAAAATATGATTTCACTTAAAGAATGATTCTTTTTTAGTTCCTTTAAAAATTCCTTGAATATGTTGAGAAAAGTATTTGTTTTCTTGTTTTTAATTAGGGTGACGGACTTATGTTCTATATCTGTTATGACTTTAGCATTACTTACACCTGAGCACATGGGTTATTGTTAGTGTTTAATAAATCCTTCACATTATTTTTGAGCTGCATAAAGTTGATGAATCTCTTCCCTACATTCTAGAACTTACTTGAGTACCTCTTGAGGCGAAATAGAAAGGTTTTCCTTATTTGACTCAGAGACGATGGTCATAGGCCTTCTTTTAATCGTTTGTGTCTTTCAAGCCTACCAAATTTCATGATTTTTACCTTTGTACCCTTTTGAGCCTTAAATGTTATTTCTTTCTTTAAACCACTTAAATATTAACCTTAATTTTGTAGAGAGCTTAATACAAATTTCTAACTTGTACTTCAATGGTGGGTTATTGTTTTTGGTGTTATGAAAAGAGGATATATGATTTTGAAAAAAGGGAGAAAAAATTATTAAATAACTTGTTATGTTGAAAAATAATAAATGTATTGAGAGAAAAAAAAAAAAGGAAAAGTTGATACATGCTTATTACAAGTCATAAGGTGCCAAAAAAAAAAAAGTTCAAGAGGCTCGAATTTGTGAATGTAAGGAAAAAAAAAAAGAAGGGAATGGCCTTAATGATAAAATTTTAAGAAAAATAAGATGGTAGTTGGTGAATGTATTAATTGAAAAAAAAATAAGAGGAGTTAAAACAAAGTTAGAAAGTTTGCCAAAATTTTAAAGTATCCATATTCATTGTAAGCTCTCTTTTCTTTGAATTTGAATTCCTTACTTTCGTTTGATAACCAACACCCTAGCCTTACATTACAAGCTTTAAAGTCCTTCCTGATCTGAGTTGAGTTTGAGAATCCTTGATTAGTGGAGAGAAGGTACAAAGAGTGAGCCTATAGAATGAATTCTTGTTGAGATTTGTTTTCTATGTGTAATTTGGAAATCTTATTTAGTATTTATTTTACATTCTCTTATGACCACGATCACACCTTACACAAGTCTTGCATTAGTTATGGGAGATAATTGAATGTTTGTTTGTTAACTTGAGTTTGAAAATAAGAGAAGGAGTGCTTGTCTTGATAAGTTTGAGATATTGATGAAGGGTACTTAATTTGGATTATTCTATATCTTTTCTAAACTTTGTTGTTTATTTTGACTTTGTGGGTACATCGTCTGCAAACCTTCACGAGACCATACTCGTCCACTAGGGAAAGCTTAGGGGTTTAAAGGGCTTGTTGCACATGCTAAGTGTAATCTTGAGTCCTACGAAAGTGGTTAGTTAGTTTTTCTTTTTGATCTTTTATTTTTGCTTGAGGACTGGCAAAACTTAGGTGTGAGGGAGTTGATAGAGTTGATTTTTGGTACAAATAAACACCTTAAGTTTTAATTATTAGCTTGTAAAAATATTTTATTTATTAATCATAATCATTACATTTAATTTATTTTATTATTTTTTATTATTTTTGTGAAAAGGGAATAAAAAGCTCTAAAGCCCATAACACTCACTCTATTAAATTTATATGAAGGTTGGTGGTGGGCTTGGAGTTGAGGAATTGGGAGGAGCCCACAAGAAATAGAAAGAGCAAGACCATGGCCAAGAAGAAGAAAGAGAGGTGGGCTGCTGAAATTTTAAGGGCGGCCCATGGTGAATAAAAAGAGGACAAGCAGCCCATGACACAAGAAGAATAAAAGCAAAAAAAAGAGAAGCCCATGTAAGGAAGAAAGCTGCAACCGAAAATGGCAGCTTCTAATAGGAGGAGAAAGAAAAAAAAGGGAAAGCTACTACAAAAATGGAAAGGAGCAGCTTAGAAAAGAAGGAGAGGAAGGCAAAGGAAAGAGAGGGAGGGAGCTGAAACCAGAGAGAAAAAAACAGAAAAATATACAGAGAGAGAGAGAGAGAGAGAGAGAGAGAGAGAGAGAGAGAGAGAGAGAGAAAGAGAGAGCCAAAGGCGAGAGAGGAAGAAAAAAATATAGGCAGCGGAGCTGTTGCTGAGAAGAAAAAAGAAAAGCAGAAAAAATAAAAGAAGAGAACTGAGAGAAGCAGAAGATTCCAGAAATTTCTGCACCAAAATTCCAGAAGAAAGCAGCGGTAGAAATTAGCATCTGAATCAGCAGCTTCAGGAAGGCAGCAGAAAACCCGACCAATATGCAGAAAAGCGGAAAATTCAAAGCAACAGCAGAAATTTTCCAGCAGCAATTTTCCGTTGAAAAAAGGCCATGATTTCTTCCAATAAATCGGTTCTTTCTTTCCTTTTAGCCATGAACTAAATTTACTTTTAGAATCTTGATGAAACCCTAGCCGTGTGACTTTGATTTATTTTATTTTGGAGATTTATTATATTATTTATGTGATTGCATATCTTGGGATGTTCTTAGTTTGATGCAATTAATTCTTTGTAGTTGTTCTTGTAGAATAATTATTTGGGTTAATTGATATTTTTATCCATGCTTGATTCTTGTAGTCTTGAGTATGAGATATGTAATTTTTTCAAGTATATTATGGGTTTTAGAATTGAATAGTTCATGCTAATTTTAGATGATTTATATCATAGGAATGAATAAGTCATGCTAATGGTTAGATGGATTATTTCATGCATTTAAACACAATATATTTCTTTAGTGAATCGAAGCTTGTAGCCTAGATCACCACATAAAGGTCTAATATATTTTCCTAAATAAAATTAATCATTGTTATATAGGTTAGTGTGGATTCAAGGTTCTAAATCATTTTTTTAAGTTAATCTCCCGTTAGTTTTAAGTTAGTTATTTTATTTATGATTTTTAATTAATTTAGGTATAATTTTTAGATAATATAATTTGATGCTTCTTTTATAAAATTAATTTAGGAAAATAATAATTTAGGTAGTTAAGCCTTTCTCTGTGGTTTGATACCCTAATACTTCCGTATTACATTGATCTTGTGCACTTGCAAGTATCGGGTTTAAAACTTTATTATAAAAATCCCGATCAAGTTTTTGACTCTTATTACTGTGAGTGCCTACTTTTATAACTGACAGTGCCTACCCCTAAAACTGAATGTGCCTACTTTCCTAACTCAGATTGCCTACTTTTAGAGTTGTATGTTTTTATTCTAGTTTTATTATTGAATTTTGTGCTACTTTTTATATGTTTTATTTGTGGTATTTATTTGAACATAGTTTAAGAAGTGTTTCACGATATATTGTTGTGTGTTCCAACATTTGTTCTTAAGTGTGCCTATTTTTTGAATTAGCAGTTCTACTTTTATAACTAAGAATGCCTACTTTTATAACTATGAATGCCTTCATAATTATATCTAATGTGATATGTTTATTTTTTCTCCTGTAGGTTGATGGATATATTTGGGTGCCACAATGACAAATGGTTGAATAATTTGTATAATTTGAGAGAGAAGTGGTGCCTTGCATTTAGTAAGGAATTCTTTTCTGGAGGTGTTCTATTATCTCAAAGGAGTGAGGCAACAAACCATGCTATTTCTAGGAGGGTTTCAAAAACTTCTATTTGTGCTATTTTTATTGAATATTTTCTAAGTTATTTCTGAATGGAGGAGCAACAGGAATATGAAAAGATTTTCGTTGCCACTAAGGGTGTGTTGAGATGGTGATCCGCAACTCGAAACTGTTCCAGCTTGCTGATAGAGTTTATACTATTGGGGCATGCATGTTATTTGAAAGACAGTTTATGAGATTCTCAGAGTTTTATCAAGGGCTTTTGTTTTCGAATGACGGTGTGCATGGGTATGAGATTTGACATCCTGATATAAGTGTGTTTAAATATACAGTTGTGTATAACAAGCATACTTTAAGCATTTCATGCACATGTAAGATGTTCAGTGAAGTTGGCATTCTTTGTTTTCATTGTTTGCATGTCTTGAATATACATTGTGTTCAAACCAATCCGAATAAGTTTATATTGGAGAGATGGACAAAGGATATTGCTTTAAGTTGGGACAGTAGTGGGTTTGGTGATGCAAGGAAAATGAACAACAAGGGTAATGTTGTTTCAAGTCTTTAGAGGATGGAAATGTTAAGGAAGTTTTCAGATTTGATTTCTGCCAGTGAATTAAATGTGAATGCTCGAGAATGTATCGAGGAATGATTTAAAACGATGAAGGATAGAATCGTGGCTGAAGTTGGACCTTATCATGTAGATGATTTAGGGAACAAAGGGTCGTCTCTTATTAAAGATCCTATTGGAAGTCACGTCAAAGGAGAACGTAATGTAAGGAAAAAGAGCATAGTTGAGATAAGGTGCAATCAAGTAAAAGGGAAGAGGAAAAATGCATTGATGTGTGCTTCAAGGAATAAGACAGCGGTTCAATTATTTATGAACAATGAAGGTTGTGAATGCTCCAAGTAGTGAATGTCAGCTTAGTTTAGGTATATCTAGCTATAGTGATGTGGAACAATCAAGTACATTACAACTATTGTTAAATTTTTTGTAGATGTCATAATTTAATTCTTTTGAAGCCTTTTTTTTTTATGGCAAACTTAGTTTTTTTCTTTGTTTTGGTTTTTTTGATGTTAAATTTGTGTTAAATGTGTTTTAGAATTTGTGTTTTGATAATTTAACTTGTCTTATAATTTCTGTAAGCGTAGATGTGACTATTTTTAAATATAGGATAATCTAGTTTATGAACTTAGAGTGCCTATAACTAAATGTGTCTCACTGTATTATGTTGTTCAAGTAATACTTTTTTGTATATGTTGCTGATTTTGTTGAGTTAAATTATTTTAATTTATTTTAGTGGCTCTTTTTTTATTTTATATGTGATGGATGTTTTAATAGGGTATGAATGTGTTTCGTGACACTTTATCACGACATCATGCTTTTGTATTCAGGGGTACGTTATTTAATGCCTAGGAGTGCTTTATTTTATAACTATGAGTGTTTATTTTATGAACTAAGAGTGCCTTCATGATTCCGTTGTTCTATATGTGGCATTTTTCTTATTTTTGTTGGTGATTTTTGTATTTTCCAATATTGTCCTATTTGTGTAACAAGGGATGCCTAGTTTTCATGAAATGTAAGTGCCTAACTTTATAACTCAAAGTGCCTAGTTATATAACATGCAACATCAGTCAGTCTAAGAAGAGTGCCTACTTTTAAAACTGGGAGTGCCTAGTTTTGTAACTAAAAGTGCCTACTTTTATAACTTAAAGTGCCTACTATTTTTATGAACATGCAAGATCAGTCACCTTAAGCAGTGTAACATTTTTTTTATATGTGAGTACCTAGTTTTATAAATGTAGAGTGCCTATTTTATGAACTGTGAGTACCTAATTTTATAACTCAAAGTACCTAGTTATATAACATGCAACATCAGTCACTTTAAGAAGAGTGCTTACTTTTATGATGGGGAGTACCTAGTTTTGTAGCTAAGAGTACCTATTTTTATAATTATGCGTGCCTACTATTTTATGAGCATGCAAGATTAGCTACCTTAAGCAGTGCAATGTTTTTTTATATGTGAGTGCCTAGTTTTATGAATATTTTATGAATTAAGAGTGCCTAGTTTTATAACTTAAAGTGCCTAGTTATATAACATGCAACATCAGTCATTCTAACCAGAGTGCCTACTTTTATAACTGGGAGTGCCTAGTTTTGTAGCTAAGAGTACCTACTTTTATAACTGCATGTGCCTACTATGTTATGAACATGCAAATTCAGTCACCTTAAGCAGTGCAACGTTTTTTTATATGTAAGTGCCTAGTTTTATGAACTTAGATTGCCTATTTTATGAATTGTGAGTGCCTAGCTTTATAACTCAAAGTACCTAGTTATGCAACATCAGTCACTCTAAGAAGAGTGCTTACTTTTATAACTGGAAGTGTCTAGTTTTGTAGCTAAGAGTAGAGTCCTTACTTTTATAACTTAAAAGTGTCTAGTTATATAACCATACTCTACTTTTGTAGAGAGCACATATTGTTGACACTCCATGTCTTTTACCGATTCGAATCGTCTGTACCATTTTCTATATCATTAAGTGGTACTGAGAGTGTTATATAAAAGTGGTACAGACAATTTCGTACTGTCTTTTACCAGGTCTTCAAATCACCTTTTGTGCTTTTTTTAATACTCTTGTAATTTACAAACATAAATGGATTTCCTATATAAAACATAAAAACATTATGGATTAATTACAAAATATCCCCCTCAAGTGGAAGGGTAAAAGCATTATATCCTTGAACTATAAATATAGAGAGTTTGTCTCGTAAAATATATAAGTTATGCTTTATTATTTAAAAACCCCCTAAAGTTCAGTATAAGATTATTTTTGTCCATAGTTCAATTTATAGTTATAGTTTATTATAAAAAAAATTTCATACAATTAGTAATAATATTTTTTTAACCTATATTCTTTTTAAAGATTGATTAGTTAACTTAAAAAAATTCACTATTTAAGAAAAATTAGCATGATATTTTTAAATTTAATTCAATGAGAAAATAAAATCGTTAGTAAAGTACTAAATAATAGTGGAAAATTTAATTTTTTTCTTTACAGTAAATACTATTAACTTATTACAATAAATTAGTGACATATTCTAAAACTTTACTTATTTTTATAAGATAAATACTTTCTTAGTTAAATAATCATTTTAAATAATAATAGACTAAAAACATTTATTACAAATACTTGCATAAAGTTTCTAATATTTTTTTTGTTTATATTTTCTCAGGATTGATTTTATTTAACTTTAAAAAACACTTGATTATTTAAAGAAAAATAAGGTGATTTTAAATTTAATAATATTTACTATAAAAAATTAGATTTTTGTATATTATTTTAGTACTTCTGATTTTTTTTTATTTTTTATTGAATTAAATTTAATATCACAGTGCTAATTTTCTTTAAGTAATCAATCTTCAAAACATATAGATTAAAAATACTATTACAAATTTTATGAAGTATTTTGTAATGAACTATAACTATAAACTAAGTTACGGAGTAAAATGATTTTATATCAAAGTTAAGGGATTGCTCAATAAAACATAACTTACATGAATGATATTTTGGCATTTTAAATATTTTATGTGATATATCGTCTTTTCTTAAAGTTTGAGAGGTAAAGTATTTTTACCCTCCCTATTTAAGGAGTATTTTACAATTAACCCAAATATTTTTTAACTCTAACATGGCTTAGACATTAAAACATATTACATCATTTATTTAAAAATATAAAAAATATAAATATCTCTTTTTTTTTATAACAAACCACGAGTAAGGCTCAAATCTTCCGGTTAAAAATAAAAAAGTAAGGCTCAAATCTATGTGAAGGGTTGAGATTTTAACCCCCAAAACGGGGGGGAAAAAAAAAAAAAATCTGTGAAGGAAGAGCTGTGTTTGGTAAAAAAGAGCAAGTAAAAGAGATAGGATATAGGCGCGTGTTCCAAAGGAAGTGGGGATGCATGACCATATAACACCTTCGTTTTAAAAGAAAAAAAAAAAAAAATCTTATATGCCTTCTGTTAGACAGCCATTTAACGGAACCTATGTGTGTGATGAGCAAATGGCACCTCTCTCTTCAAAATATGGCCAATTGTGAACAATCTTCTAAAAAAAAGGCCAATATAAGAAATTTCCCCGTAAACCCCCGCCCTAAACAAACCAATAGGCAAGAACGGATAACGTCCCCTAGGAAGAACAATGATTCAATAATCAAAACATTCTTGATTCCGGTACTAAATTCTTGCTTCAAAACCCCCCAAGAATATCGCTCTTCGGATGGCCTCCTTCTCTGTTCTACCTCAGCAGCCAATTCCCTTCATCTCCCACAGCCATTCCCAGGTCAGCTCCTCTCAATCCTCTACTCTTCTATGGTACTGTTTGTAGAAATCGTGGCAGATTTTTATCGTTGTTGTCTTTAGCAGTTTTGGAATAGTGGGCACTGCGGATTAGCTACCCAACAAGCCATCTCTTTTTGCAATAAAAGAAAAAAGCCCATCCAAGCTGTTGCTGAGAGTGCTGCTATTAGTGCTAATGGGACTGCTGCTTCAGTTGCTGATATGTCATTTTCTTCATCTCCTTCTTTGTTGCCACTTTTTAAAGAACCTACTTCGCCCCAAAACACGCCTGCTTCTGAGGTATTGAGCAAGTTACATATTTACACCCAGTAGCACCAGTTCTTTATTATTCTTATTCTTCATTAATTCTTTTGGTTTTTTTTTTTTTTTTTTTTTGTGTGTTTCCGAGCTCTTGAGGTTGATTTTCATGTTTATGTGACGTTTGATGGTTACCCTTTTGGATTTTTTGCATTATATTCTGGGAAGATTGTGATTTAATTTGGTCATTGGCATTTGACATATTGAATTTCTGTATCTTTGTCAAGGTTTAGAAAAACAATGGTTGGCAGTTTTTTTTTTTCTAGGGTGATGATATAATCACTATTATGAAACTTTTCTAGGTTTTGGGGGAGCGAAATTTCATTTCACTTGTGCCAGATTTCTATTGGAGAAGAGAGATCAAATTATATTAACAGTTCTTTTAGTACAAATGATCTCATGGATCACAGCAACAATTGTGCATGTCTTAATGAAAAAGATCATCTTTGTGAGTGAAATTGCATATAAAACAATATTAGTTGATTAACTGTATTGATTTATACTACCGGCTGTTGGTCATGATTCACAACAGAATTCTGGTGGTGTGTCGACAGTGTTAAAGTCAGTCCTTTTTCTGAGATCTTCCAGTATAAAATATGATTTAAGTCAACTGATTCTCCTTTGAAACCAAGTTGTCACACCTGACCTATTCAGACATACATGTAGAGAAATCCAAGTGATAAAATACTTGAATACTTTTATTATTTAATAAAGAGAATTTATTACACCAAAATATATTCTCAAAAGTTTTTCTTGGCTCACCAGAAAATCTTTCTCTCAATCTCATGCCACTCTGCACACTACTTACTCTCACTTGCACTACACTTGTGCACTTCACTTTGCTCTCACTTCCACTGATCACTTACTCACACTTTTGTGACTCACACTTTCTACTGAGACTACTAACACCCATTTATAGGAATTACCCACCGACATTGCATGTCGGTTGAACCCTCTAGAATTCCCTAACATTTTCCTAACTAGAGACTCTAGATTTTTCCATTGAAGAGCACCATGAGAAGCTTCAAATTGTCAAGAATTCTCTAGACGTATCAAGAAAGAGAGAGAGAGAGAGAGAGAGAGAGAGAGAGAGAGAGAGAGAGAGAGAGAGAGAGAGAGAGAGAGATCTTAACACTGCCCCTCAACGTTTGCTCTCTCTCATTACTCCTTGTGTTGTCATTCCTTCCTTTGCAACGCTTCTTCGTACGTGTCAGGCTCTTTTGGTGTTGCGTTAGCATACTTAGGGTTTGACCTTCTTACCCTGTTAGACCGGCAGAGTTGTGGCTCAGATTCTTCATAACAATTTTCTATTTCATACTGGCTTGGTCGTTGCTCTTCTGCTATCTTGTGTACTTCTATCTTCAAAGGATTATTTGTGTTTGATGGCTGTTCTTCTTCTCCAGTATTCTTAGGCAGTGGAGGTTCTCCCCCTTGATCCTCAAACTGTTGTGCGGCCTCTTTTTCAGTTTCTTTAGTTTCAGGCATCTTAAGACTTTTTGATGACAACCAGGAGGATACCTCGTCAAACACTACATTTTGAGATGTATAGCGGCACCCTGTATCTGGATTGTAGCAAATCCACCCTTTTCTTCGCGGATCATATCCTATGAATATGCATCGAATAGTCTTCTTATCAAACTTACTCCTCAAGTGGTCTGGTACGAGGACATAACACATGCATTCAAATCTCGGAAATGAGACACCGGTGGTTTCTTCTTGAATAGCTTCTCATATGGTGAGACGAATCCAAGCTTTGCTTGTGGTAGCCGGTTAGTGATATATGTTGCTGTCTTCATACACTCGACCAGGAAGCGTGCTTGGACATTCTTGGCATGAAGTATACTTCCGCATATCTCTGCCAAATGCCTGTTTTTCCTTTTTGTGACTCTATTCTATTGTGGAGTGTTCAGACATATCAGTTGCCGTTGTATCTTATTATTCGTCAGAAACTCTGTAAACTCATATGAGGTATACTCTCCACTATTGTCCGTGCGGAGACACTGTATCCGATGACCTTTTTCATTTTCTGCTTTCTCCTTGAAAGTCTTAAACTTCTCCAATGCCTCAGATTTTTCCTTTATTAAATCTATCCAGACGTATTGAGAATAGTCATCGATAAATGTTATCATGTATCAATAACCACTTATCGATTGGCTGGTCTCTGGTCCAAACACATCAGAGTGTATTAGCTCTAGTGGCATCTTAGCTCTAAATTTTGACTTCTCATACGACAACTGGTGTGCTTTCCCATACTGGCATCCGCCACATATTATCTTGTCCCGAACTTCTAGTTGCGGAAGCCCTTTGACCATCGCCTTCATCATCGCCTTTAATCTGGTATAATTTACTTGCCCTAGTCATGCATGCCACAAGTCTGGTGTCTCATTTCTTCTTGTCTTGTCAATATATGCTGTCTCTACTGACATTACGTAGACCGACTCTAGTCTACATCCTTCCATAATTGGGGCTCCAACTGGCTTAAGATGTCGATAGACCTTCACATCCTTTGGGCCGAACACCACATAATTCCCTTCTGCCGCTAGTTGTGCCACTAAGATGTGATTCTTTTTCATCCTAGGCACGTATAAAACATTTTCTAACTCTACCTCGCTTGAATCGAAATGAGGTACTAGTGTAGCCTTGCCGATATGTGTAATCGGCATCTCTGAGTTGTTTGCTGTCACGACAATTTGCCTCTTGTTGTATTCTTTCATTTTCTAGAACTGCTCCTTATCTCCTGTCATATGGTTGGAGCATCCAGAATCTAATATCCATTCGCTTCTAAATTTTATAAGATTGCGGCTTACCGTACTAGTGAGCCCATGATCTTCTAAAAATACGAGGGATGCCTGAAAATCCCCAATCATCCTCGTTGCCCCGATCTCTTTCTCAATAGCAGCATTTCCTTTGACCTGTTTATGCCAACAATTTCGAACACCGTGGCCCTTCTTTCCACAATTGTAGCAGACACCATCTCGTCATTGATTTCTTTGAATATGGCCGCCTTGTGTGTTTCCCTTCTTGTTGCCATTTTCTCCCAGGGCATTCTTCTTGCTTCCTGCCTCCAGATGTTCGTCTTTTTGCAAAGAAAGCCGTCTCCTCATCTTTTTCTAGAGCTTTATATTTCTGTTTATTTAGGGCTTCTTCATCGGCCAACATATTTTCCAACTCATTGAGAGTTGGTTCTTTAGCCTATCCTGGTGTGGCTGCTATTATGGGATTGAGCTCGTGATGAAGCCTCCGTATTATTATCTTTCCCGTCCTTGTCTCATCGAAAGGATGAAGTGGATCCAATTTTGTATATTTCTCCGATAATGATTTCACTTTATTGAAAAACTGACTTACTGCGAGATCACCCTCAGCGAGCATCACAAGCTCATTTTCAAGCCTCTGCAACTTGGCATCGTTAGCCTTCGCGAAGCATTCCGCCAATATGTCCCATGCCTTTTTGGGAATTTTGGCGTCTTTTATTTTATCCAAGTATCTGTCTCCTACTGTTAAGGCTAGGATTGATAGCGCCTTACCAGCGTTCGCATCACATTTCTTGTACTTTGCAATATTTTCTCTTGCAGGTGGCGTTGTTGGGCTGCCATCAATCATCTCCATAATCCTTGTCTTCTCAAGTAAAACTTGAGACGAACACTCCACTGAGTGTAATCGTCGACGTTGAGCTTCTCGATATGATTGGTACTAACGAACTCCGCCATCGTAACTTGGTGATGCCCAACACTCTAACCAAGTAAGCTTAGTTCCTGACCAACTAACTTCACAATCCCAAATTGCGCACGAACAGAGTATTCTCGATCGACGAATTTAAATAGGATCCCTGATCGTATTTACAACTATTGTAGTGAGCCCAAACTAACTTGCTCTGATACCACTGGTAGAGAAATCCAAGTGATAAAACACTTGGATACTTTTACTCCCTCTGTCCCACAAAGATGGTCCAAGTTTCCTTTTTCTTTTGTCTCGAATTATGGTCCTATTTCCATTTATATATGTTAGTTAACATGTTAATTCCATTGTATGCCCCTAATTATTCTACATCTTAATTAATAAAAATCTCCACTTCTGAATAAGTTTTCATAAAACATACACCATTCTAATAACTTTATACAAGTTTCAAAATAAAAGTCAAATTTATTTAATATTAAAGAAGGGTATAAAAGAGAAATCAAAACAAAATTTACTAACCTAGCTAACTTTCTTAATCTTTGTGAAAATTGAAATAGGACCATCTTTGTGGTACGGAGAGATTATGATTTAATGAAGAGAATATATTACACCAAAATATACTCTCAAATTTTTCTTGGCTCATCACAAATCTTTCTTCAATCTCACGCCACTCTACTGCACACACCACTCACTCTCACTTGCACTACACTTTGCTCTCACTTTCACTGATCACTCGCTCACACTTTCTACTAAGACTACTAAACACCTATTTATAGGAATTACTGACCGACTTTGCATTTCGGTGGAACCCTCTAGAATTCCCTAACATGGAGACTCTAGATTTCTCCATGGAAGAGCACCGTGAGAAGCTTCAAATTTTCAAGAATTCTCTAGACTTATCGAGAGAGACCTTTTCACATGGAATGGTTGAGCACTCATTATATGACCTCTTTAAATGTCATTTATAGGCATTTGGTCTTTTGGAACACTTAGAATTGGGCAGAAAGGAGCATTCGGATTGGTCTTATAAGTTTGTAAAATTGAAATCTACTTAATTTCCTGTTTGGTAGAGTAACAGAACTAAAGGAAAATTGGAAGAACTAATTATACCTTCTTGGTTTTACAAATTGACAGATGATTGTGGGGAAAAAAAATTTCAAATAATTGTGGAGGTAGTATCAAATTAGGCCATTCTGCCCCATTCCATTCAGCCATATCTGCCGATTGAAAATGACATCTCCATTATGTGATTGCATGAAGGTAAAGGCAATTTCACATGAACAGAGAAATTAACAGCTCTTTTTTCTTTTTGCTGAAAATAACAACTAAAGTTTAATGCTGATACAAATGGAAAACAAATAAATTGAACATTCTTTGAAAAGAGAACGGTATGTTACTCTTTGTAAGCGGTATTTGTGTGAAAATGAAAATTGTATGAATTGAGATTGAAAACATATTTGATTTGCATGTATTTACTTTTTTTTCCCCACAGGAATTGATTTTAATGGTTTGATTTTCTGATGTCAGTGGTAGGACATTGGTAAGAACTGTTCTGGTGTTCTACTAGCATCAGCAACTGTCTCATTAACCTCTTGGTTCTGTCATATACTAAGAGGAAGTAGTATTGATAATTTCTTCACTGGTGTTTGAAGTGTGAGCATTTATCTCTTTTTGTTGCTTCATCTATTTCATTACACTGCATCAAATAAGTACTACATCCTGATTGTTTATCATTTCGTCTTGAGGCTGGTTTGTTCACTCGTGGGATCCGGGCGGTCCGGGGGGGGAGCATTCAGTATTTTGTTTACTTTTATGTTTTCTTTAAGTTTTGTCTTTCTATTATATTGACTTGGATGGTTCCTATACTTCTTCTCTGCAAACAGTTAGAGCCAGCAGATCCTGATTTTTATAAAATTGGATATGTTAGAAGAGTTCGAGCATATGGAATTGAATTTAGGGAGGGCCCTGATGGTTTCGGTGTATTTGCTTCCAAGGATGTTGAACCTCTTCGTCGAGCTAGGGTCAGTTATCCTTCTGGCTATCCAGCACTTTTTGGTTGTTTTCCGAGTATCATCATTCTGCAATCTTTGATACCCTTTATTTGTCGACTTCCATCTTGAAACACCATCTCATCAAGTGATCCAATTGTTTTTTACCGTACAGGTGATCATGGAAATTCCGTTAGAACTTATGTTGACGATTAGCCAAAACCTTCCGTGGATGTTTTTTCCAGATATTGTACCTTTGGGTCATCCTATATTTGACATTATCAACTCAACCAATGCAGAAGTAAAATTACATACTTCCTTTACCATATCTTTTTTTTTTATAAATATTTCTTGCATAAAGGACAACTTTCTCATTTTACATATTTGGTCCATATCATTTTTTATTATTTTTTTCATGTGGCAGGTAAGTGATCTACCACAATGACCACTTAAGTCATATTTGTTAGCGTGTTATCATCTCCTAGTACTTCAATTTCTTAGTGATATAGTATCTATGTCTTTTGGCAGACAGATTGGGACTTAAGACTGGCTTGTCTTCTCTTGTATGCGATCGATTGCAAGGATAACTTTTGGAAACTGTATTGTGACTTCTTGCCCAGTGCCGATGAATGCACTAGCCTGCTTTTGGCTACAGAGGTCTGTAAAATTAGTGTTATATAAGTATTGATATTGTCTAGTTAACAACCACTACGTTATTGGTCTATTTGGATCTTTGAATCTACCTTTGCAACGGTGTCTGAAGACATGGCGGATTTACACTGGGGGCACATGCACTGTCCCCAGAAAAATCCTATATATTATATGTACTTTAAGTTTTCTTAAAAAGAAAAAAGTGTCTTCATGAGCATAAAATTTTGTATATATATTTTTTTCAATGTAATGACCTATTTTTAGTTGTTACTTGGCCTTGAAAAATCTTAAATCTTGCGAATTGGGTAGAGCGAAGATAGAGAGAACTTAGAGCGTGGAGAGGAGGTAGAGAGATGTAGTGTAAGTGAAAAAAATCTTCAAATCTTGTGAATTTGGTTGAGAGAACGTATGGAGAACTTAGAGTATGGAGGGAAATTAGAGAGAGGTAGTGTGAGTGAAAATGATGTATGATTGCATGGCATTAGTAATTTATGCCGATGTGTTTAGCAAATATGTTATTTTAACTCTAAAACATATTTACCAGACCATAATCATCTAGATTATTTGAAAAAAGAAAGAAAAAGAAAATTATTAAGATGAGAACTCATTCTGAAGAACTATAAAAGATATGCTAATCTCTTTCAGAATTCAATTTCGCAATCATTTTATTAATATCGATTTAATTTTTTATAATGCACTTTATTTTCATTATATTTGTTTATTTTGTGTTAAAAGCATTATTTTGTCCCCACTCATTTCTTGTTCTAGATTTGTTACTTGAACATCAATCAATGTCTCATAGACATAATTGGATGCTTGGGCTTTATAAAATCACATCTGGAATCACGCTTATCCTATTGACAGTTAAAACATTTGATAAAGAAATTTGGTTGAGTGTGTGACTTCAGATGCAGTGATATCATTTACAGGATTCATGTGTTGATTTGATATATCGATTTCATGAATTTGCAGAAACAGATTTATGAAAGATTCATTTAACACAGAATGTATGTTGAATATATCTTACCTAGACTGAGTGGATGCAGGACGATAAACCTTTTGACTTGAAATCTGTATGTCATTTTATGATTTTTCATCTCACACTCTTTTCCAATATTGAATGTTTTGTTTGATGTGTTATCTATGGTGGTCCAGTTTGTGTCTCTTTGTCAATGCCACTGATTCTCAGCCTTGTTCATTAAAAAATGAAATGAAGATTGTGTACTCTTGCAATTGACACACAGGCCATGAAAAGACGTGAATGTAGGCCCTAGAATACTTTGCAAGTTGTCATATGTGGGACCTTTCTCTTAATTCATAAATTTCCTTCACATTGTTGTCCTGATTTGTTGTTTGATATGGACATTTTTCTGCTTATGATTTGATACAGGAAGATCTCTTGGAGTTGCAGGATGAAAATCTTGCTTCAACAATGAGAACACAGCAAAACCGTGCATTAGAATTCTGGGAGAAGAATTGGGTACTTATCAGCTAATATTTGTTTTTAAAATTTCTACTACTCCGGTGCTTTCAATTCTTCCTGACTATTTGGGAATGTATAAGCAATCAATTAATATAATTCTTTATTTCTATAGTATTCTTCTGTACCGCTTAAAATAAAGCGCCTTGCTTGCGAGCCAGAGAGATTCATTTGGGCAGTTAGCATGGCACAGTCTCGATGCATTAATATGCAAATGAGAATTGGGGCTCTTGTTCAAGATGCAAACATGTTAGTTCCTTATGCAGGTGAGCTTTCTCCTATTAACTTAGCTACCTGCTTATTTTGTACTCTATTCATGAATTACAGTTTTGTATAGGCATTATGTTTGGTAAAAATATGCACCTTCCCTGGTGATTATATTCTATGATTGATCTGAATGTTCATTTAAAATGGCTACCATAGCAAGAGATAGATGTTATATTTGAATGCACTTCAACGGGAATCGATAAGTGGGAACCTTTCAACAAGAACATATCGTTTACAAAATATTACAAGTCTTAGCTGTGATGAAATGGAATACTTTAAACTCATGAATTACAGTTCTGTATAGGCATTATGTTTGGTAAGAATATGCCCCGTCCCTGGTGATTGTATTCTATGATTGATCTGAATGTTCATGTAAAATGGCTACCATAACAAGAGATAGATGTAGTATTTTAATGGAATTCATGGGAATAGATAAGTGAAAACCTTTCAACACGAATATATTGTCTTTAAAACATTACAAGTCTTGGCTGTGATAAAATGGAGTACTTTAAAGTTATGGAATAGATGAAAACAATTTTCTTGATAGATTACCATGTGCGAATGCTCTTGACTTTGAAGGACAGGGAGAATTGAGAACTTGTTCATTGTGTACATTTCTCAATTGAAATTTGTCAGTGACTTAGGTACTCGATTATAGAGCTCATAGGTCTACTATATCTAACGTACTACAAAGAAGACTGCCTGTCCTCTTTTTGAGCTTTTTAGCGTAAGCCACCTTGATGTCCGTCATTCGGGAAGTTTTAAAGCTGTTTGGATGAATTCTAGTAACATGCTAAAGGTGGAACTTCAGGGTGCAGGGATAAGCAAGGGCTTGTTGAGTAATATAATTGGTTAACTGTGCAGTTCTGACTGTATTTCAAGTAATATTTTTCTTTTGGATGAAGAAATTGACATTGGACTAACGTTATCTTCGTAAGGATGATTTAAGTTAGGAAGTCACTGAAATTTGAGTATGGTGGATAAATTATTACACCCATAATGTTCCAGACATTGGTTATTTGAAAAGTGGAACAAATATGGGAAACACTTCAAAGTCTCGTTCAGGGCAGGGGATTGAAATAATTGTGAGCGAGATTGGGGCAGAGCTTGTTGAAATGCTATTATGGATGTTAAATTCATATAACTAACCACATAAGTACCAGTAGATATCTCAAATTGGGGAATCTTGATAGGTTTTAGTTGGAGATATAATATACTTCCCCATTTTTCGTTTTTGCAGATATGCTGAATCATTCGGTCCAGCCAAATTGTTTTTTCCATTGGCGCTTTAAAGACCGTATGCTTGAGGTCATGATTAACGCTGGACAGCGAATTAAAAAGGGAGATGAGGTAAATGTCCATACAGTTTATAGACTAAAGTATGGTTCATCATGAAGATGTGGGAGGTGGATACTTAAAGTGCTTTTACACTTAAGAAGTGTGTTAAAAACTTTTTTGGGTTTAGATGACAGCACAGTTAGTGCGGCATTTGTTTCCTGGACATGCATCCACTTGATGATTCAAGGCTTTGTGCTAATTCTGGTGAAACCCTACTGAAGTCTTGATTACCCAATGCTATTGAGAAAGAAAATTGTGCTCCTTCCTTATTATTGTCTATAAATTAAGCAACTAGCAAATGCTGGTGTCACAATTCAGAAACATTAGCAAGGTTCAATATGAAATGCTATTATTGTCCTTGTATCCTCATCTTATTCCTTCTTCTAGTTCTGATCTGATTCTGAAAGTCGTCTTCATCTTATTTGAAAGATGATAAGTCCTCTATAACTATCATGTCAAGAAGCATCCAAGGGATGGATGGCGTACCTCAAACATTAGCTAGTTTTTGTACTTACTGCATTTGATTATGTTGGGGCCTGCCCTACATTCATCACTATCACTTGATAGTGGAGATTGAGTGTGCTGACAATTGCATATCATCTTTGCAGATGACTATCAATTACATGAGGGGACAGAAGAATAATTTCTTCATGCAGAGATATGGGTTTTCTTCAGCAGTGGTAACTTGTTTTTCGTTTCTCTTCTTCATTACTAGTAATATACTCTTTCCTTGCAAATCTTGTAATAGCATTTGTGAGCATTGTTTGCCTTTCTCTAAGTACCTCCACAAGAAAATTTCCAAGCTGAAAATTGTGATCTAGGTCGTGCTAGTATTTTTCTGTTAATAACCTTAATCTCTCAATTCCTCCTCCCAACCAACCCCCCCAAAAAACAAAAAAAAACTGTATATAAGCTGACTTTGGTTTACCACATAGGTTTCCAATTACTCAAAATTCCGTATATAACAGCAAGACAAAGTAGTGTGCTGGACTAACAACTCACATCACTTCGGACAACGATATCGTTTCATTAATATCTATAATAAAAGATAAACCAATTTGGAAATGACTATCCTCTGAGAATTGATTGATTCCTCCAGATCTTTCTGGCATAATTTCAGAACTTGAACCTTCGCATAATTCACTTGGGCCAGGAATTATTTTGAGCTGGTGAGATAAAGTATCTTGCAGCGGACCAGCAAAGTTTCCTCACTTGGGTCTGGAAATGAGACCTCTTAATCTTACAAAAACACTGTAAAATGTGAGACCAGTTTCTAGAAACATAGGGCATCGAACCTCCTATAACAATTCCGTCGAAATACGGGAGTAGAATTTACAACTGAAAAAAAAATGTGTAACAGACTCCTCATATTGATGGAAAAGAACACGTGAAGAGTCAACTACAAGATTCCATAGCTACAATCTATTCATAGTGGACGGCCTATTCTTGTAGGACCAAGAAGGAAAGCAAACAGGAACTGACTGCTTAAACCATACAAATTGGACCATTCAAAATTTGATAAACCAGATGAAAAAAATTGCATGGCATATGCAGGCTGCTGATAAGGAACCAAATCCAAGAATCCAAATAATTTGAATAATTTAAGAAGGTTATGAGCCTCTTTCACCAGCACCACAGTACCTCTAGACCTTCTAAGTTGAGGCAGTTCCAATTGTTATCCTGAACTATAACCACCGTTTTAGCTTGAGGATGCATAATTGTGAATGGAAATGATTATCACAATAATAACGACTGGTCCCATAGGATGCCACCCCATACCAAAAAGAAATAGAAGTAACAGTATCAACTGTAGCATAGACATGTGACCTCATAATAGCACTTAAGTTTAGTATATGTTTCCTTTTCCAGGAAGAATCAATAGGTATCCAATGTACCAAAAGCTTTCCCTTTCACATGAAGTTATGCACCCATTTAACCCAGAGAAATCACTTCCTAATGCAAATATGTCACAACTGTTTCATTACTGCAGCTTTTTCAACCTAACCTCCTTTCTTCTGCCATTCTAGGCTTACAGACATTTTCTGGGCTTACTCTCCTGCCAGCTGGTTTAGACCAGCAGTTCTGTATATTTTGGCACCATTGAATCCAAAGTTGATGAGAAAACATAATTCTTTTATAGATCGCTCAATTTCTACTTTCTAAGAAATACATTACCTGCTTGGTTTTGTCTTTCTTTTTGAGGAATGCTAATTGTTCCTCTCCCAAAACATATTGGTTGATGTCTTTCTTCAAGGATCACAGCTGATCTCAACACGAGCTGTAATCTGCTGGTATATTTACGGTCTTTTTTTGGTTTTGCTTATTACAACCGATGAGAGCTGTAAATGCTGTGGTTTGCTATTAAACTAGGAAGATTCAATTTCTTTGATGTTCAATAACAATCTCCAGTTAGGCAAGAAAGTTAGTATGACTTTACTAATTTGGCTGGCTCATCAATAGGATACACTTGAGAAAAGATTCCATGTCACTATTGCTTCAATTACTATAGGATTTTCTTAATTGTAATGACAACATAACCACACTAAACGTTTTTGGATGACTCAAGGACCACTCATATTTGAAAGAGCTAGTAATTGTTCATCTTATTCTTATACATATATTATATATGTTTTCCCACACCTACAGATATATAAATATATCTTTATAGATAGATAGATAGATAGATAGATAGATAGATAGATAGAAAGATAGATAGTGAGAGTGTGTAATAAATGATTTTTAAGATTCGCAAAAATGCTTATCTTATGAAACTAGAAACTCCTCCTGAAAGAGCTTACATTTTTTGAAACAGGTAGTATATATACCATTTTGGTAGCTGTTTATATTAGTGTCCTTGTATTCATTGGTTACATATGCTATATGTAATATAGTTGAGAAAAGATTCCATGGCAATCATATTAAGAAATATATGAGCCTGGTGAGAGTAATTGAGGAAAAGTATGGATTAATTGAGAAGGAACTGTTTCTGCTCTCCTCTTGTAATGCCACCATATTCCATCTCTTTTCGTCAGTGTTTTGAACTTTTAATGCGTTGAAGATTTTGATGGGTTGTTAAAGCTTAAGTGTTAATGAATTTAATAGTCATTTGATCCGTTGACATAAATTTAGAAGTCATTCTATTTTTTTAAAACTAGTATATACACCTTATGGGAAATTCTGAATTTAATTAATCTGAGACACTTGGAAATGAAATAAAATGAGATTATCTATGATAATTAAAATTCACATATTTTATTTAGAAATAATTGAATATTCACAAATTCAATGAAAACATTATCTTTGAAAGAAAAGTAAATATCATACAAGTCATAAAACGGTATTATACACTCAAGAAAAGATAAAAAGGAAAAAGGAAAGTTAAAATAATCCTAAATTTAATTCCTTTAAGAGACTTGAAAATGAAATAAAATGAGATTATCTATAATATTTAAAATCCACATATTTGTCAGAGATAATTCAATTTTCACATATTCAATGAAAACATTATCTTTGAAAGGAAGGTAAATATCATACAAGTCATAAGATCGTATTACATTCAAGAAACAATGACATTGGAAAAGTAAAGTTAAAATGCATAATTAGATGGGAATTTTTTCCATCCTGTTGACGAAATGACAAAAAATATGCAAAGCTATAAATGTTTAAATAATTAGTGAGAAATGAAGAACAATATATGCAATTTCTGTTTTATGATACCATACACAATAAATTTTTTTTTAATTTCTTTTATTTTGGGGTGTTGTTGATAAACTTAAATACTTAATAGAAATAATAGTTTTTCATCTATTAAGACCTTCTAACTTTAAGAGCCATAGCCAAAGTGATTGTGATTGTATGAAGATATTTAATTGTGGAAATGTTTATAATAATTAAAAAAGTAAATAAATGAACGGGAAAAACGGACTATCATGATTGGGTCGACCAAGCCAGATCATGACATTGTGGACCAGTTTGGGGGGAGTTGGATACTCTACTCTGGGTGGAAAGAAATCTGGTCAGCGCTAGGGGATTTCTGGTTACGAATGTTGGTTCCGTCTCTTTCAGCCCGATAATGGCGTCGTGGATTGGATGTAGTTTTGGTTCCCGATCCTTTGGCTTTCGGCCTGAGCCGAACAAATCAGCTTATTTCGCGGCAGGTGGACGCGGTGGTTAAATGAGACCATAAGGATTAGGAAAAAGTTTTTCAGGTCGAGTAACCTTTGGAAGAAAAAAATGGAACCTATAAGAATGAGTTTGGATAACCCTTCCCACCTTATGTTCATATGAAGTTTTTTCCTCAGTTGTCGAATCGGTTCTATCGGAATCACTCCCCGAGACTGGAAAAGGTACTACGGGCTACCAACGAGATTGACGAGTCTACAAATTGCCTCCCTCCAAAGCTAATGGAATGGTTTAGCTTGCCTTGCTTCCTTTGTTCTTCCCAGGGGGGAGACTTTCCTCGAATCCCGAAAGACAGACTTCCTGCAAAGAAACCCTTCTAGCCGCCAATCGGAAAGCTACTTAGATGGAATAATATTGGAGGTGAAAGACACTTTATATAGATAATGGAAGGAACCATTACGTTGGTTTTAGGTTTTTAACTTTCCTCTGGGGATGATGTTCTTCCTTGAGTATAATGCATGTTCTAAATTTTATCTTACCCTCCATTTGAAATAATGATTTCCTTAAATATGTGTAGTTTAATTGTGATGGTTAATCTCAGTTTGTTTCTTTCCCAATGTATTCAAGGAATTCAAGTCGAACTTTGTTGTAAATTACTTGTACGATTAAGTCTTGATTCTTGGAAAATTGTGTAAGACTTAGCAGAGATATAAGTATATGCATTTATACAATGATGACATAACTTTGTTCTCTCCAGCAATCAATTAATTATGCATTAGAAATAAAAATTAAATTTATGTAAATATTTTAGGCAAGATTTTACTGTGAAACCTTAGTACCATAGTTTGATGAGATGAGGTCTTCCCTGGGAAGAGATTTGGAGGACTAAAGCACCAAAGGAAGTTACATAGCAAACTTGACTGCTGATAGTTTGAAATGGAACTTAAAATGCATAATTTGGTGGTCATTAAATTGTATTTACACTCGAGAAACAATGACATTTAAAAAGTAAAGCTAAAATGTATAAACAGATGGGAATTTTTCCACCCTGTTGACGGAATGGGTTTTTATGTTTGCACCCATTTGGCAAACATGGGTGTCACATAAAGCCATGATTCAATGGTTGGAAACTGTGATGGAACTACTCCATCGACGGGATGGAAGAAATTCACTACAATTTTGTAGACCTCTTTTATGATTATCGATACTGTTTGTCATAAGTTACTAGGAAAGTAAATTTAGTTAAAGAACTATGAAGGAAGAATTGCTTAGCATTTATTAATTATAGAGAGTCCTTTACATATACTAAAATTGACTTATGAGAGTTCTTAACTATACCATTCTTACTTTTGCTTAGACGGTGATGTGTTCCTTAGATAGATAAAGTAATTATGATTGATACTTTATCTCATCCCTAGCTTCTATGTGTCTCAAATTCACTAAAATCAGGCTTGGTGAAAAGAAATAGCTTACCCTTTGAAATAGAGAATGATTATCAAATGTATTAAATCGGCCAATTGAATGACTACTAAATAAATCAATATTGAGGCTTGACCAACCGATAAAAATAATCAGAGCAATAATGTTTAAATAATTAATGAGAAATGAAGCATGATATATGCAATTTCTGTTTTATGATACTGTACAATAATCGAATTTTTTTTAAAAAACTTATTTTATTTTGGGGTGTTGTTGATAAACTTATATACTTAGTAGAAATAATAGTTTTTCAGTTATTAAGACCTTGTAACTTTAAGAGCCATAGCCAAAGTATAAATTTTATCTTACTCTACATTCGAAAATAATAATTTCCTTAAATGTGTGGAGTTTAACTGTGTGATGGTTAATCTCAGTTTATTTCTTTCCGAATGTATGCAAGGAATTCAAGTCGAGCTTGGTTGTAAATTACGTGTATGATTAAGGGTGATGAAATAAAAATCAGTCGATCAAATGGCTTGGGAAATTTAATCCATTACAAATGAAAATCTAGATTCTTGGAAAATTGTGTAAGACTTGGCAGAGATATAAGTATATGCATCTATACAATTATGACACAACTTCGTTCTCTCCAGCAATCCATTAAGTATGAATTAGAAATGAAATTTAAATTTAAAATGCATGTTTTAGGCAAGATTTACTGTGAAACCTTAGTACCATAGTTTGATGAGATGAGCTCTTCCCTCGGAAGACATTTGGAGGACTAACACACCAAAAGAAGTTGCACAGCAAAACTGACTGCTGATAATTTGAAATGGAACTGAGAATGCCAAAGTTGGTGGTACTTAAATAGTATGTGGCGGACATTAATAACCTATTACTTCACCATGTGATGTAGCCATTGATTTGGGACTTGGTTTTTTTATGTTTCTGGCATACTGTGGGTAATGGCAAAATGTGTTCTGAGCCTGATGAAAACCTAGAGATTGAGAGGGCCAAATTAGGTAGTAAAAAATCTTGAAAGTTCATCCCTTAGCACTAATTGGACTTTGTGGAAGGAAAGAAATGGAAGAGCCTTTGAGAACGCTGAGAACCCTGTTTTCTTTACCCATTTTGTTTTGGAGTAGAAACTCCATTAACATTTGTACCGACTCTTGGATGGAATCTTTGAGACAGTTTTACACACACACACACACACACACTGCGCATTTATGTACGTATGTACATACATACATGCATACATACATATGCCTAAGATGCTTTCTGAAGTAGAATATGAGTTGTTTAGCAGCTTCTAATTATTTGGCCATGTCATCTTTGCCTGCATCTTAATATAATTGAGAAAAGATTTTACAAGAACCATCATTGTATAGTATGAAATGGTATTTTTTTCTCAATTATTCTGGCAAATACATCAGCAAGGGAAACAGAAAAACTATATGTTGTTAGATGACTTAAGGGTCAATGATATTTAAAAGGCTGCCAATAAAGAAAACCGCAAGCCTGATTAATAGACCTATCAAGCGTTGAATTTAAATCTGCTTTTGAGAGAGGTTTGAGTTTCTAAAGAAGGGAAATTATGAGCAACCATCTTCATTAGCATCTGAAATTCTTATCAAGTGTTTGGTTAGCTGTGTTGATTGATACCTTTGGCCATCAGGACAGTCTTCTTGTTTCTTTTGTTTTCTCTTGAATAATATTAATGCATTTGCATATCTGCTTGATGTGCAGAATCCTTGGGATGTCATACAGTTTTCTGGCAGTGCACGGATTCATTTGGATTCTTTTTTGTCAGTTTTTAGCATATCAGGCCTTTCTGAAGAATATTACCATAATAGTACGGTTATTTCATTCTCCATTTTCGTTACTTCTGCTGTGTTGAATAAGCTGGTTTACGCGTTTAAAATCCACTTCAGCCTTTAATGGTAAATTTCTTTGAATGAAAAATACTTGCAGATCGCTTGTCAAATGATGGTGATGGTTTTGTGGATGGAGCAGTTTTAGCAGCTGCAAGAACATTACCGACATGGTCAGATGGGGATGTTCCTCCGGTTCCAAGCATAGAGAGGAAAGCTGTGAAGGAATTGCAAGAAGAATGCCAACTAATGCTTGCTCAGTACCCCACAACTGCTCAAGAAGATCAGAAGATCCTAGGTAAAACCAAATCAACAGATTTCAGTTTCCTTGACAGCATTTACGGTGGTCGATAAAAACAACTCCTATAGCATGAATAACGGCTTAGAAAGTGGCTATACTTTTCAATGGATGATCTAAAAGTTCAGACGTTTTTCCTCTGCATGTTGACAGCATGCTGCTGATCTCTTTTTTGCCCCCTCTACATATTATACAGATCCAATGGTTTCTTCTAATTATTTTTGTTAACAGATTCAATGCCTGAAGCTAGGAGGACAATTGAAGCTGCTATAAAGTACGTATAAATTGGATGATTTTCTAGGTAGATGTTAAGAGTTTCACACGAAACATTGCCTTCTGTTTGCAGGTATAGGTTGCATCGAAAATTATTCATTGAGAAAGTCATCCAAGCATTAGATATCTACCAAGAACAGATATTGTTCTAGTTATGTCCGCCTCCCTGATGTGGCATAATTATTGTCGTAAAAGTTGGAAGAGTCAAAGCCATGATGGTATGAAGAATGTGGCTCGGGCAACCATTTCAGTGCCCACTCAATCACTTGGGTGCTTGTATTTGCGGGCTCTTTTTCAAGGCTGATGTTGGAACTGCCGCAGTTGGGGGAGCTGAAGCCTGAAGGTAATCTATTTGATGGAAGGAACTAGAAGGATCAGACAAGACGATTGACCTACCTGTGTTCTTCCCCTTGCTCAAACCTAATTCATCCCATGGCGGAAAAAAGTTCTCTTTCTAGATCAGGTTAAGGAACATTCTTCAACAGATTGTGTTGTATCTAACTGCAATCTTCATGTAATTACTACGTATATGCTGAATAAAAACAAAATTTAAAGATGGAATCGCTCTTCTCTGTGGAGTCTTTATGATGAAAGGAGAATCTGGATACAGCAAATTTGATTTTGATCGAGTCTTTATGATGGAAGGAGAATCTGGATACAGCAAATTTGATTTTGAATGGCAAGAATTAGTCTGTGTCATGAATTGAATTGGTTCTCTACTCTACAAGGTGGAATCTCTTTTGTAGATATATCAAGTGTAAGCCATTTACAGTTGAAAGGCAACATTACATACAGCATGGTCACCCTTTAGGTGTTGTTGCATGGGAATGATGTTTCAAAACAGCATCTTTTAGTGTTAAAGTCCCCTGCATTTTTTCAAACATAGAATCACTCGGGCAATGAGCTAAATAAGAGTGCGCTCTACTCAGTTACTAATTACGGTGACACGGTAAATGAGGTTAAGTCACTCTTCTAACTAAAGTGTTATTTGATGTTGATCGAATTCAAATTTAGTTTGAATTAGCTTGTTAATAAAATAAATTAAATGAGTTTTTTTCATGTTGGCTTGATGCTTGTCGAGCCTACCAAGTTAGTATATATAAATACTAATATTACATATATTATATAAATATAAATTTTATATGTATGATTTAAATATTATAAATATAAAAAAAAAATTAGAACTCGAGTTCGAGCTAATTCAACTTCAAATTTGAATAAACACGTGCTGTCAAATCAAACTTGAGCTTTGATCGAATCAAAATTAATGGGTTCAATCAAGTTCGAGCTCATTAGGAAAAAGTTTAAACATTGCTCAAGTTAACATAAGTTAAGGCTCAACTCAACTTCGCTCTGAAGTTTAATTTGAGTTTTTATTTATTTTTTTTACTAAAAATATCATATTTTCTGTCGTAACTAATTTAATTTTAAAAAATCTAAAAAGAAAAAATACAAAAAATTCAAAATAAATCACTATCCAAATAAAGCCTAAAATTGCTACACTTTTTCTTTTTAACTTGCATGATTTTTATTTGGGTTTTGTCCACAAATATTTCTCAACTTGAATTATCTAGAAGTTATTTATGTATATTCTTTTTCTAATTTTACCATTAACCTTTATTTACTTTCGTGAACTATATAAAATGACTTTTTTCGAATTACAATAGGGTGAAATTGCAGTGGTAACTTATAATTTAATGACATCTTCAAATAGAATATTAGATACTTGTATCTACAAACTATTATTTATTTTCTGATTATAATCATAAATTTTGATTTTTTTTCTAACCATGAACTACTTTACTTTTCTCTTTATAGTCACAAACTTGATTTTATCTTTTTTCTAGCCATGAAATATTTTTGCTTTTTGACTTCTCATATATATATAACTATTTTTAATAAATTGCTATATCTGAGTGATCAAAAATAGTTCATAGCTATAGAGAGAAAAAGTAAAAATAGTTCATGACTAGAAAAAGAGAAAATTAAAGTTTGTGACTATAAAGAGAAAGCAAAAATAGCTTATGGCAGAAAAAGATAAAATTAAAATTTATAACTATAAAGTGAAAAGTAAAAATAGTTTATACTTATAAATAACTAATATTTCTTTATAATATATATAAGTTAGTACTTAGATTCCTTATGCAATATAGACTGATTTTAGCGAGTATGTTGTGTGAGTAGTATGTGCGATAGTAGAAATAAAGACAAGACACACAACACCATAATTGATAGCGCAATTCGGCCTGAGGTTACGTCTAGAGGGCCATGCCCAAAAAAAAAAAAAAAAAAAAAAACAATTCACAATGAACTGGTAATATAATACAAGAAACACTTATCTATTTAACACATCTAGCATTTCCTTAGTGAATCTAATGCAAACTTCCTTTTCACACTGCTCAGTTGAACTCCCTCCAACTCTTTAAGACTCCCCCTTAGTGTGTGGATGCTTGGACTTGAACTCCATTCAATCCTCAACAAGGTTGAACTGCAGAAAAGCTTCTTTCCCAAGAAGCAAGTTGTCTTCAAGAAAAAGCTCCAATCTTGATGCTAATGAAACAACAATTAATAGTGGAGAAAGATCATGGCTCTCGAATCATATGAATGCATAAGCTTGAAATCCATGAATTGCTGTTTAGATACTGGAGTAGTTCTTCTGATATTTGAAAACGACTAGTCCTAATAAAACCTAGAAGAGATACTTAAATATATAGGGTCTTTTCTTCTAACAAGGAATTCTAAATCAAACCCATAAACTAGATATTTTAGATGCACTCAGATTTAGATTCCTTGTTTAGATATATACTTTCGTAGCCAACTAGACACATAGAGTACTAGTATCCTTATTCAACACGTATTATTCTAGGAAGTATGATTCTAGAGATCTTTTCCAAAATATGCGGCGGATTTGGAAACCATATAAGATCTCTAAAATAATGCCAACTATTCTTCAAGAAATATCACTAGCGTGTGTGCTGTTGTGTTAAATACAATTCACATTTTATTGACTTACACAACACAACATTGTGACCATATGTAGAGTGTGGCAATATCCAAAAAACTCCCTCTTTAGTATTGTTTTTGAGAAAACATACAACAATGCCAACAATATACATTCAGTGCTACTTAGTACAAGCTGCTAGATCTTCATACTCCGTGAGATGAATAATCATAAAAAACCAGGGTAAGAACTAGAAAAGCCATCTATTCTAGTCGAGAACAACCTAATACTTGTAAACCTGTAGAGAATCTCAAAATCGAAACCAAAACAAAACAAACAACATTCAATGAAACCCATGCAAAAATAAAAAAAACCAAATATTCAAGACCATTCAGGTCATAACCATACCGTTGTTCATGTGACCACACAGGGTCAATCATTAAACAAAATTGTTACTTACCAAAGCACTCCCCTTAAGTTGATGCTGCTGCTATTCCTTTTCCCTTTTTTGCTCCAAAAGTAATCTTTAGAGCAACTGAGCTTTGAGTCTTTGAACTTCAGATTGGAGCTGAATGACCATGGCCATAATTGTTGTCAATTGTTGCCCCATTTGATCAAGTCTAGTGAAAAGCTCAGAGGACTCCATGGTAGCTGGAAGAGATGGTGAGGGAAGTTTGATAGTTGGAGTGCTTTGAATAGATTGTGTCCCAGATTACTTCTTCTTGCCTGTCTTATTTCTGGTAGGTTTGCCTCCTGGTACAGAGTGAGTTGGAGAAAGAGGAGCTATGCCTCATCCAATAACCTTAGACTGATCAGAACATCTAGTTTTCTAACCTAGGAATATGAAGGTAGAGAGAGATCTTTTTAGCCAAGGATAAAATCAGAGATAAGACAAGGAGAAGGAAGAGCAATTTGTCTGTTTTTCTTTTGGTCCAGTTGTCTCAGAATATTATTAAAAATGATAGTGCACAAATTAAACTTCATCCTTTTTT
The DNA here is from genome assembly GCA_028651295.1 of Catharanthus roseus. Classification (NCBI taxonomy): domain Eukaryota; kingdom Viridiplantae; phylum Streptophyta; class Magnoliopsida; order Gentianales; family Apocynaceae; genus Catharanthus; species Catharanthus roseus. The sequence continues at coordinate 1,728,253 of JAPQWS010000140.1, read as the reverse complement.
CAAACCAATAACAATAGCCTTGTCCTTCAACATAATAATCACATTGGTAGTGGGGATCTAATTCCCGCAGCAAACTCTGCAAAGAGCCTTATACTCTAGTAATAGCGATTGAAGGTAATTAGTCTCTGGACAGTGTGCTTCCTCATTTATTGTAAGTACCAAAACAACTGCATCAAGGTCAAAATCTCTTTCTAGCCTAGAGCCTTCAAGAGAGGCATAGTGTGGACAATTTAGAAAATAAGCAATATTGGCTAGAGAGAATGCAATGACCTGACCTTTCACATATACTTGTCCCACAACAGGGCTATTTGGATGATCAATGTCCGTTGTAAGGTTAGCATAGAATTCTCTGACTAAACTTTCATTGTACTTATCTAGGAACACTGCCATCTCTAAACACCTTAGTTCACTCAAAAGTTCAGAAGCATTGTTTAACCCCAATGTGTGTTGACTCACTTCCTTTTCAGCCATGATATGATTGCTTTCAAATTCCTTCATCCTTTCTTGTGCTTCCTTGGTATATAAATGCTTGTTGAGGGAATTTTTTACATTCAGTGAGGCTGAGATTGGTACTTTTCCCTTAGCCTTTTTAGAAGCAGGACTAGGTCCAGCTGGTATTTTGTGGAGGAACAAGTCCTTTTTCTCTATCCTATACCAGAGGTGAACTTGTGACCTCTACCTCTAATCCCGTTTCATCTATGGTATCTTCTTTCTCCTTAACATTTTCTTCAACGAGCACAGTAACTTGTGGTGCCTCAGGTAAAGGGGGTAGAACAACCAAGGGAGCAAATGGTGCAATATATTAATGTCAAACGACAAATATTCAGTTCCCAAATTGTCAACAGTAGGAAATGGTGGGGTATTTGTCATGAAATAAGCAAGAACATGTAAATGAACTATAAGTGTAAAATCAAAATCAACAAGAATGGGAATATGTATTATAAAACCAGAGAGCAACACCCTAGTACTGGCCAGGCTCAGTCTACAGAGAATGATAAACACGTCTGGACTCACCAAATGATTACCCAAAGTAAGACTTGAAGATGTTACCGGTGAGAAAGTCGTCGGTCCTGCCATTAAATGAGTTGCCACATAACATGTTGTAGTTCTCGATGATCCAGGAGAGGCATATGGCATTGTAGGAAGTCTGGTATCTTTAGGGTCTAGAATCAAATGCCTGCGAGGATGAAGGGGCTGTTCACTGGCCATAGTATGAATGTTTGTGAACCAATTATTGTCTTCGTCAACTTCGAGTCTAGAATAGCCAGCAAAGTGCAAGAATTTTGCAAGAAAAGAAGAAGAGATGAGAAAAACCCTAGTTCAAAGTAATCTTCAGTTTAAGAGTGAAAGAGAGAGGACTCCTTGTTCAAATCAAAAGTAATGAATGAGGAGAGAAAATCAATCTTTGCGTGATTTGATGGAAGAGAGAGAATCTCTATTTCCAAGGAGTAGTGCTGCACTCAATTTAGAACTCTATATAACACTGATGATGTTGTGAGACTAAAATAATAAGAGAATAATACCACATCAGAAGAGAATCCCACACATAGAAATCCATATCCAGAATAATACGATTGTCACACAAGGACTACCATATTGAAAACGGTCCATCCGATGCTATGTGTCTGTGAAACTTCATGTCCTTCACACTCATTTATCAAAAGAGACATCTGTGTGAGATCAATATCACGTGGAGCATGATTCAAACAGATAGCATAAGAAAAGATCATAGTATGATTAACATATATGACTTTATAGATTCTCGGTGTGAGAGCATTGTTGGATAAAGTGCTCTCCTTCTAGCTATCTATTTAACAAACAAAGGGAAACATCCGATCAGTATAGTGTTAAACAGGTATTCGTATTTCATCATTCTAGCGCACAGATTCCAAAGGCCTGCCTGAGTTCTTCAAATCTCATAGCATCCATGGACTTTGTAAATATATTTTCTAGTTGTTTCTTTGTGGTAACATACTCCAGATCTACCAGACCTTACTCAACCAATTCTTTGATGAAGTGATGTCAGATGTCGCTGCGTTTGGTCTTGCTATGATGCACATGTTCTTTGTAATGTTAATGGCTGTTATTGTCACAATACATGATTAATTTCTTTTGCACTATTCCATAGTCACTCAGCATTTGTTTCATCCAAAGCAATTGTGTGCAACAACTTCTAGCAGCAATAAACTTTGCTTCAGCTATAGAGAATGAGATACAATTTCGCTTCTTGCTATGGCATGACAGAAAGTTGTTTCCCACATAGAAGCATCCACCTGATGTGCTTTTCCTGTCATTACAATTTCCTGTCCAATCTGAATCATTGTAGCCTACAAGATGCATTGTAGTATTTTTGCTGTAGAAGAGACCATGATTGATTGTTCCACATATTTCTCAATACTCGTTTCACTGCTTTTCTATGTGACTCCTTAGGATTAGCTTGATATTTGGCACACACCCTAACACTGTATGCTATGTCATGATGACTTGTTGTTAAGTACAGTAATTCTCCAATCATACTTCAATACTCATGTTGATCTACACTCTTCCCTTTCTCATCTTTGGAAATCTTAAGTGTAGTACTCATGAGTGTTCTCACTGTTTTATCGTTTTCCAAGAAAAACTTGTTCACAAGATCTAAGCATACTAAGCTTGTGATAAGAATGTTGCTTCCTTTATTTATTTGACCTGCAAACTTAGAAAGAAGGTCAATTCCCCAATCATACTCATTTCAAACTCAGTTCTCATTGATGTGATGAACTTATCTGTGAGTTCCTTTGAAGTTGAGCCAAATACAATATCATCCACATACTTGTGCAATTAGAACATGCTGTGCAATCTTCTTGAGAAACATAGTTTTATCTGCATCTCCCCTCTTGTAACCTGTATTGAGCAGATAAGTCGCTAATCTCTCGTACCATGCCTTTGGTGCCTATTTCAAGCCATAAAGGGTTTTCTTTAGTTTATACACATGATCTGGATGTTTTGAGCTGACAAACTCCTTTGGATGCTCAACATATGCTTCCTCTTGCAAAATACCATTCAGAAATGCACTTTTCACATCTATCTATCGTAATGTGAATTGCTTAGCATAGGTGATAGACACAAGTAGTCGCACAGATTCACGGCGTGTGATTGGTGCAAATGTTTCATCAAAATCCAATTCCTACTTGTGTGTATCCTTGTGCAACTAGCCTTGCCCCAGGATCTGATCAAGTGAATGAGAGCGGCTCTTTTTGAGTTGTCGTTTTAGATTAGTCTTGAGGTGGGAGGGATGCAAGACATGAGGTCCATAATTGGCCAGCAATTCCTTTTCTTTATATATGATATATGATGTAACCTGAACTTTATTTTTTGTTCGATTCAATCGCTTATTTCCTGTGATGTTACGATGCTCATCAGTCTTATTTATGTATAGCCATTTTGTGCCCATCACATTTACACCATCTGGTCTGGGCACAAGTTCTCACGCATCATTCCGTTCAAACTGTTGCAACTCATCTTGCATACCCTCAATCCAGTATTCATCAGTGAGGGCTTCTTTAATATCTTCTGGTTCAATGGTTGATACGTAGCATGTCATGCTTATCATTCCAGCCATCTCCTAATAGTCAACATTCTTCTTCCCTCTTGTACTTCTACCTTCAATAATATCTCCAATAATAGCATCAGTGGGACAATCCTTTAACACCATTGACTCTGACTTCTTTTGCTTTATCACTATCTGAGGTCCAATTTCATCTGAATCACATGTGCCAGTTGAATTACTGTCAGTCGTGTGACCATCACTGTGTGGTTTGACTGTTTTAACTGTATCCTCATCTTTGATGTTAATGAACTTCCTTATATCATTCTTACACTGATCTGTATCCTCAATCATTATGTTTACTAATTCCATCACAACACCTGTTCATTTGTTGAACACACAGAAATCATGACTGTTGGTAGAGTACCCAAGAAATATATCTTCATCACCTCATGCGTCAAACTTACTTAGGTGTTCTCTATCTCTTAGGATATAACACTTCCAAACACATGAAAGTAGCCCAATTTGGGCTTTCTTCCTTTCCAGAGTTCGTAAGCTGTCTTGTTCATTAGTGGTCTTAGGTAGACTCTGTTGATTATCTGGATTGCAGTGTTTGGAACCTACTAACTATGTGACAGATTCTTTGCATTCAGAATAACACGGATCATGTCCTAAATTGTACTGTTCTTCTTATCAACAAATCCATGATGTTGTAAAGTTTTGGGTGCAGAGAACTCATGTTTATTTCTATAACCCTCACAGAAATCTGAGAAAATAGCATTCTCAAACTCCTTTCCATGATAACTTCTCAGCCATTCCAATGTTGTGCTCTTCTCAGTCTGTATATTCAGACATGTCTTTCTAAATGCTTCAAACGTATCTTACTTGTACCTTAGAAAATCTATCCAAGTATATCTTGAGAAATCATCAACACACACAATGGCATACCTCTTTCCTCCAATGCTCTCAATTTGTGTAGGTCTAGACAGATCTATATGCATCAGTTCCAGAACATGAGTTGTTGTAATATCTCCAACTTTTTCATGCTTTGTTCTGGTTGATTTTCCTATTTGAGAATCTCTACATAGCAATCTGCCCTCCTTCTTGAAATGAGGAATTCCACGTACTATCTCTTTATTCCCAAGTTTGTGCAATAATTTATAGTTCACATGCCCTAATCTTCTGTGCCTAAGTTCCATATCATGAAATTTTCTAGTCAAGTTGAATGAATTTTCACAACATTCACTTGATAACAGTTATTAGCTGTCCTTCTACCCATTATGATATATTCATCATCTTCCTTGACCATGTAGTATCTCCCTTTGGCAAAGTACACCATCATGTCCTCATCACACAGCTGACTTATGCTTATTAAGTTGTCTTTCTTTCCTTCAACTTCAATATGCAACACATCTGTCGATTTGGGCATTCCTTCAACCTTCAAAGTTCCTCCCTATACCTCATTTTTTACTCCATCGCCAAAGTGACTCTGCCTCTTCAACTCTTAATATAGTCTATAAGATACTCTTTGGTTCTATTCATGTGTCTGGAACATCCGCTGTCAACATACCCTACACAACACATGTTAGCTGATAGGGAAAAATTTACCACATTGAATCTTAGTTCATCCTTTCTGACCCATATCCAATGAGTGATTTCTCTCTTTTGCATAACTGGAAGCATATGTTTGAAGTTTCCTCCCTTGCATTAAGTCTTTTTCTCTTCGATTACACGGGTGCCTCACATGACCTATCATCATACAGTAGTTGCACATAATGGGTGGCCTTCGTGGCTTGTATTTGTTAATCAATCCTCTTTGGTCAGCACTTGTCATGTTTCCCTTCATAAACACACTTTCTAATCTCTCATGTTTCTGAGTACTAACTGTGTTTAGTTTTACATTATTTCTTCCAGTGTATCCAATTCCAATTGTGTGATTGCTTCTTGCATATCCCAAGCCAGTCTTTACTGTAGCAGGTCTACTAGCTTCAATCATTTTATCAAGCTTTTCTTTTCCTGTGTTCATTCTAGCTGTTCTCCCTTCAGCACTGTTCAGTCTTCCAGTTTTATCTTTGACTTGTGCTTACAACTCGTAGTTTTTCTTTTCCAGTATCTCCTTTTTACTTCGAACCTCTTCTTCAATTCTCTATTTATCTCAACAAGATCAATCTAATCCACTTGGTATAAATCATATCATATTTGTCTTGAAGTTCCTCATAAGATACTTCATCACTATAGAGTGAGTCATTTTCACTCACACTACTATTATCATCATGAAGAGATGTACCATTCAAGTCTACTACAATATCGAATGCCACAGTATCAGCCTCATCTTCTTCATCCCCATATGTTTCTTCTTTTTTATCTCATCACTGAGAGTGATGTTCAGAGATCGATTCCTTTTCAATGTGTTGGCGCATTCTGCATGTATGTGACTGAATCCTTCACATTCGCGACATTGAATATCTTTGCCTTTCTGTCCCATGTCATATTTCTTTTTCTCACAATGATTTTCAAATCTTGGTCTACCCACCATTCTCCTATCATGAGAATCACCTTTGTTTCCACCTAAAGGCCTTGGTCCCTCGCCAGTATTTCGAAGAAATTTGCGAAAATTTCTCATGAGGATCATGATTTCATCTTCTGAATAAGGAGTAGCATTGGGTGTGCTTACTTTTGTCTTCAAGGCAATACCTTTGTCCTTTGACTGTATCTCCAGGTTCATCTCATAGGTCTACAAAGAACCTAAAAGATCATCAAGAGCTAGCTTTGTTACATCTTTTGCTTTCTCACAGTAGCCACCTTTAGATGAAATCTCGTTGGCAAGGATTTCAAAGCTTTACGTGCAAGTTTCTCCTCTGGATACTCCTCTCCAAGTTGAAAAGCCTTATTTGCAATATCCCTTTCCACTGAAGATCGCAAACGATATCATCTTCTTACATTCTCAACTCCTGAAACTATATGGTCAGCATTTGCAATTTAGATATTCTCACTGAGTCCTTTCACACACAGTCCGAACTATATCCTAGGCCTTCTTAGCAGAAGTGCATATTGAAATCAACTTGAATTGCTCCTCATCCACACTAGCGAACATTGTGTTTAGTACCTTGGCATTTGCTTGTGCCAACTTTATTTTAACATCATTCCAATTAGTCCTGAGCTTTACAACTTCTTTAGCTATCTTTGTTATGATGTCCTCTACCATTTTTGTTGGTTCTTTCCATTCAATCTCAACAAAATCCCAAGAAGTTTCATCAAGAAACCGTATAAAGATTCTCGTTTTCATCTTCCAGTAGGTATAACTTATCCCTTCAAGCAGTGGAATCAACTTCCCACGTTCTAACATACTAGTTAAATATCAAATCTAACTGGTTTGCTCTGATACCAATTGAAAGTCATTATTTAGGTTGCTTATGCAGTATGGACTTATTTTAGCAAGTATGTTGTGTGAGTAGTATGTGCAGTTGTAGAAATAAAGACAAGACATACAACACCATAGTTGGTAACGCAATTCAGCCTAAACCTACATCTGCGGGGCCATGCCTTGAAAAACAATTCACTATGAACTGGTAACACAGTACAAGAATCACTTAGCTATTTAACACATCTAGTGTTTTCCTAGTGAATCCAATGGAAATTACCTTTGCACATTGCTCAGTTGAACTCCCTCAAACTCTTCAAGGCTCCCCCTTGGTGTGTGGCTGCTTGGATTTGAACTCCCTTCAATCATCAATACCGTTGAATTGCAACAAATTTTCTTTCCCAAGAAGCAAGTTATGTTCAAGAAAAAGCTCCAATCTTGATGTTGATGAAACAACAATCAATAGTGGAGAAAGATCATGACTCTCAAATCATATGATTACATAAGCTTGAAATCCATGAATTGCCATTTGGATACTGGAGTAGTTCTTTTGATATTGTAAAACGGCTAACCCTAATAAAAATGAGACATAAGACTAAAATGCATAAGGTATTTTCTTCTAACAAGGAATTCTAAATCAAACCCATAAACTAGATCTTTTAGATGTACTCGGATTTAGATTCCTTGTTTGGACATACTTCCTTAGCCAACTGGACACACAGAATATTAGTATCCTTATTCAGCATGTACTATTACAGGAAGTATGATTCTGGAGATCTTTTCCAGATATGTTACGGATTTGGAAACAATATAAGATCTCTAAAACAATGCCAACTATTCTTCAAGAAATATCACTAGCATATGTGCTATTTTGTTAAATGCAATTCACATTCCATTGGCTCACATAGCACAACTATGTGACCACACGTAGAGTGTGACAATATCCAACAATATATATATATATATACATATACACAGACACACATATATATATACATATATACATATATATACACATAGATACATACATGTATACACTAACGGATCTAGAGAGAAAAGTTAGTAGGTACATACTGATATTTTAATTTTAAATAAATATAACTTAAACTCAATTCTGTGGAGTAAATAAATTATTAATATTCAATAAAGTATGATAATTATTTTATAATTATTCCATGCATTTGATAACCTTCCATTTGTTAACTTTCCAATATATTATTTTTTCGACATTTGCAACTAGATTATCATTCATAGTTTCCATCCGATTACACAAAGTAATAATTCAGTATATTTTTATAGCTAATTAAGTAACAATTTAAAATAGTTGAATATATTGTGAGAAAATTACATATAAAATTCTATACTCTTGACCATACTTTTTTCTTGACAAAATTATATTTTTTGTCTTTAAAGTTTAGAACAATTTCATCACTCGGTTCTATATATGTGTTCATTTCCAATCATCAATTGTAATTCCTAAAGAATATATATACATATATATATATATATATATATAAATAAGTTGGTTTCATATATTAGATCCTAAAAAAGGAATTATTTCAATTGTGTTTGCATTTTTCAAGAACTATAATGAATGTCAAAAAATTTATAGGATTAAATAATAAAATTGAGTTACTTTAGAAACCAAAACAACTATTTATTTTTCTTTAAAAAATTGAAATACACTATAATATAAAGGATTTCACTAGGAGCCAGTGGGGGCACGTGCCCGCTGTGCCCCTAGTATAAATTTGTCCATGCATATATATAATTTATATATATTTAACTATATTTATATATACATATACATATATATGTATATATACACATATATATGCATATATGCACACACACACATACACACACACACACACATATATATTACCACTGCAAATTACATTGCATTCGGGTGCACATTGCAAGGTGCAATTGAGGTGTTGAAACATAGAGTTTTAATTGAAAAAGAATGAAAGGACGTCGTCCTACTTAAAAGGAGAATTTATAGGATTTCTTCTTTCACGCGCCTTCTTTTCTTTCTTCTTCTTCTTCAACTGCGTCGCTTTTTTCTTTTCTTCGTTTCTTCTTCTTTGCCGTCACCATCTATTTTTTCTACAAGAACAATTTTTATAACATCAATAGGTCAACCATAGTAGCAGTTCTCTTTTCATGTTTTTATCATCGATGATAGTAATTATTTTAGTTATTTATTTGTTTTTTATATGATCTTTTTATCTTCTTCAGTGTATTGTGTGAGGTAAATCTATGGAGGGTTGTAGAAAAATTGGTATTCTGTAGGAGATGAGGAGGAAGAATTATGGAAAATTGTTATTGGAGAAGATGAAGAGTAAGAATTATTTTTCCCTATGTAATTGATGTTTTTTTCTATGTGTTAAAGTTATACGACACCAGAGTGATGGAATTCCATATTTTAATTGCTAATGTTCCATGAAAATATAACTATAGTTACATTTTTCAATTGCTAATGTTCCATAATAGTAGTATCAGCTTTGCTTTTGTTATGAAATTAATGTATATACGTACAAATACCTTCCCTAAAGAGAACTAAACTCAGAGAATACTAATTCTATTTGGATTCATGAGATCCTTATTGATTGATTTAGTTAGATCCTTTTAGGATTCTGCAATCTCTTGTACCTTGAGCCTATAAACAAGCCTTATGAGAAGACATTAATAAGATTAATAATACTTGATTCTTGAGTTATATTTTTATCTCTCTTGTTATTTCTTTGTCTATATTCTCCTACTTTATATTTGTATTATTACTCCAAGCAAATTGTTTGTCGCAATCATCAAATTCATAAAACATTATCAGCAGGATTGCTATGTGCTCGCATAGAATATCATTCCCAAAGGGTGTCCAAGGGAGGATAGATATGGACATACCTATCAACTAAATTCTAAATGTTTATGCCTCTTGAATGTTTCTTTGGAATCCCATCCAAATTCGCTCCACCTGTGATAAAGAGAAAACCCAAAAGCCACGCACATCTACTTTTCTTTCTCTAATTTGCCAATTTGAGATGTAATTAGACAACCCTGAGGTCACCTATGCTCTATGCTTGATGGAGGATTATATGGAGGTAACTCTCCAAGAGATTGTCAATTTCGATCGTATCCATCGTATGCCCACGAGTATCAGACCATTCCATAGCACTTGCACGGATGACCAAAGTGATTTTTCAAAAGTTCATATTGGTAAAAAATTCTCGAAGTTTCTTGAGATACCTTTAAAAGAGATATCACAATAAAAATTACCTTCCTCATTTATGAAACCCTATTTAGAAAGATTTTAACAAAATATAAAAAGAAAGGCACAACCACCAGAAGATGGTCATTGTGCCGATTCCCATTGTTCATTGGGTATATTTTTGGCTACTATATTATAATACTTTGAATTATGGATATGCAAGATTCTATAGAATCTAAACTCTTTATCAAATAAAATAATATGGAGAAAAGGCTTTCCCTTTCTCATGTCTCTAATATGCTCTTGTAGTAGCAATCTTTAGGAAAAAGATCTCAAGATTATTACACTACTAATAATTGATTTAGATTTCAAGTATTGATTTTGTCTATATTTATATAGGCTTGTTGATGTAGCCAAGTCTTTAAATAATTAGAGGAAAGAAGTCAACTTTTTGTTTATGATCAACTCTGATTTTTGCATATTATACATATGCCCCTTGATTTATTATATATTCAAGAATAGCGAAAAAGATATTGGGAGAATGAATGGTAGTATAAATTAAAACTCCAAAAGAGTTTATTAATAGAAAGCTCCAAAAGAGCTAATAAATTGAAATTAAAACTCCCTAAGAGCGACTCAACAGAAAGCTTCAAAAGAGCCAAATCATTGAAGTATCTAGAAGAGATTATTAGTCAATATCTCTAAAAGAGTTTATTTACTAAAGATTCTAAAATGATTAATTAATAGAAAGTTCTACTAGAACTAATCATGTAAAGACTCTAGAAGAGTAAATTGACCTAGAAGATCACATGATAATTATATAATTCATTATTCTCCATAAAGACTCATGAAATCTTTTTAGTGTTAAAAGATATTATATAGTGAGAAAATGGATGGATAAAGCTTCTTTGAATATATGCATTATTATCACACTCATGGAATCAATGTGAATTACATAAATTACTATTTTCTCCCTATATAGCTTTGTGATTCTCTAATGTTGATGCAATTGTAACGCATCATTGAGCAAACCTAAAGTTTACTTATTTAAAAGTATTAAATGTTGTTATGACCAATTAGACCATCCCGCATCATTAGAATACGAAATGTCATAAAGAAATTTGTGAAAAATATTTTTATGGAACCATAAGTTTCTGAGTACATAAATTTTATTTGTACTACTATTTTACAAGGCAAAATAATTTTATGGATGCTATCAATATTCATTTAGGTTGAATGTGTCACATATATATGGTTGACTTGGAAGCTGAACTTAATAATTTTTATAATGAGCTCATATTTTAGATTCTCTCATTAACACAATTTGTCCAAATATAATTATTGATGATATTGCACTCTTTGTATAAATATTGAACATTCCTGCAGAATATATTCATTATATAGTAAATGTTTCATGAAACCATATATGTGGCTTGAAAGTAATTAATGTATATTTTGTAGTACTTATTCGTATTTAGCCAACATATTATTTTGAGTTCTCCTCATTATAATTGGTTCATGATGAGGAACCAAATATTTTTCCATCTAATAATTGTATATGCACTATATAAATATATTAATCCACCAAAATGATTTGAGATGGGTTGAAAAGAGGAGAAATTATATAGTTGGATAAAAATATAGTTATGTGTCTCATTTTGATCCTCATACAAACATAATTTGAACCAGGAGTTCAAAAGATCACTAGCTAGGCATGTTTATTGATAAAAGAAAATCAGACAAAAGAAGGCTCCTATTGTTAAATGTCCCCGAAGTACAATCTACCACTGCTTATGATTTTCGGACACATGCAAAAATGTGGTAAAATACATTAGTTCCCAACAAAATCCTCGCATTTGGAAAAGGAGCAATGAATTAAGATGGTCATAAGTCGAGAAGATGAAAATTCTAGCAGAAGTTTCCATGACATAACTTTATTATTATTTCCAGAAGAAATTCAGGTACCTGAAGTCATGATAATTATGAGACCATAAAATAGCACAAAACATCAACGATATTTATATGCGTGTTATTTAATAGAATGAGGATTTTGAATTAAAGTCTGCAGACTCGAGATTCTAATATATTAGAGATATTTGGCCAAAATAAAATATAAAGCTCGCATTAGAAAATATGTAAAGTTCGGACAATTTAAGCACAAGTGTACATGTATTCCATGAAGGAATTATACATTTGAAGTGTAATCCTAGAAGGATAAGAATTAATAAATAAAGTGCGAACTTGTATAAGTTATGATATAAGATTTTTCGTAAAGTCCTAGCAATATTGATACGAATAATAAAATTTATGGTAGTGGATTAAGTTTAGATAGTAGCGCGTTAAGCTCTAAGAATTTATTTAGAGTCCTTGAAGGACTCTATAGGCATGCTTGAAGCATGTAAATGAATTGTTCCTAAAGAACATAACATGGTTGTTTTAGTTATCCTTAGTGAAATTAAGATCGAATATATATATATATATCCATGAAACTTTTCTTAGAGTTTGTTATGCTTGTCTCTTATGATTCTTTATCTATTATAAATGTTCTCCACATTAGGGGGAGAAAATTAGAATCATAAAATTTCATGTTCATTATTAAAGCATTTGATATACATACAAGTAATCAAGAATTAGAAGTTCTATAAATTATTTATTTGCAAAAAAATAATCTACTTGATAGTCTTATTAACTCTAGAAGAGTTAGAAAATTGAATTGTGGATGCTTCTATTTATATAGATGTTCCAGTAGGACATAAGTCTTATAACTAGAAATGTTACATCATGGATGAAGCGTGATTGATCTTTTATCTATAAAGGTTCTTGACAGAAATAATTAAAATATGAAGTATTCTCCCCGAAGAATTTATAATGGCTAGCAAGTGCTAGAAGTATTGAAATCAAATATTTCAAGTTTTTTTGTTTTGATTTACAAATAGAACATCCTAATGATTAAATTTGACCATAAAAAGTTTTACATGGATATAATAACTTTCGAATCATTATCCAATTGTCATTTAATTATATGGATACCTTTTGGTCCAAAAGTACCATAACTCTACACAATTGGTGCACAATACTTCTCTATATAACTTTTGAAATAATATTATTTTAAGAATAATTAATCTCGGATTATGGAAAAAAAAATCAACTCTTGATGAGTCAGATAAGCAAAACATTGCTTACTTATATGATCCACAAAATATATATTCTCAAACAAATAAGTTATGCAGATGTGATATGATATTATTATAGCAAGCACATTCTAAAGTATGCTGAAGTTCTAAATTGTTATGTAGCTTGCAGAGAATGTGTATGATCATTATTGATAACAAATTCCAACCATATTGTTATATTGTGAAATTTGAGGATATATTTAGAGAAACATGACAAATAAAATTTACCATTATTTCTTTATAAGTAGGGTGAAACTGGTGTGCAATAATTTCTATCAAATGTGATACATAATCCTGAAGATTTATTCTCTAAGATATATCAATGAATTGATTTAATGATGTTTTGAATAAGGGAAGTATATAAAACATAAATGAATAGTGTACTCTTTTTCTTTCACTAGACGTTTTTTTCTCTAGTAAGGTATTAACGAGACATATTCTTTATGTTGTGGATATCTAAGGGTGAGCTTTATGAAATTAATATATACATGGTAGATGCCCAAATACGTTCCCTAAAGAGAACTAAATTCGCAGAATACTAATTCTATTTGGATTCATGAGATCCCTATTGACTTAGTTAGATCATTTTAGGATTCTGCAATCTCTTGTATCTTGAGTCTATGAATAAGCCTTATGAGAAGACATTAGTAAGATTAATTATACTTGATTCTTGAGTTATACTTTATCTCTCTTGCTATTCCTTTGTCTATATTCTCCTTTATATTTGTATTATTACTCCAAGCAAATTGTGTCGCGATCATCAAATTCATTACAGTTTTCATATTAGTTGATATTTTTTTAATGTTATCCAGTGTATTTTGTATAAAGGATCATGGGAAAATTGTTATTTTGGAGGAGATGAGGAGGAAGAATCTTGTGCGATTGATGGATTTTCTGATTGTTAAGTTATATTATGTCTATGTGGAAAACTCTTGGAAATCCCGAAGACAATTGATGGGACATTAACACATAATCCATGAAACATCAGTACTATTTCCATGGAACATCAGTACTATGTCACTGAAGTTAATTATGGGGTTCCATATTTCAATTGCTAATGTTCTATATTAATATAACTATAATTCTATTTTCAATTGTTAATATTCCATAATGGCAGTACCAACTTTATTTTCATATTAGTGATATTTTTCTTGTGTAATTGATTTTTCAATTGCTAATATTCAATAGGAATATAACTGTAGTTCTGTTTTTCAATTCTAATGTTCCATGGGAATATAACTGTATAATTGAGTTTTCAATTGCTAATATTCCATGAGAATATAACTGTAGTTCCATGATTACATAAGTAATTATCCATTAAATATTAGGTCATGTTTATTTTCAGTATGTGTGGGGTGTTAAAGTTATATGTTACTGGTTTTACCTAACACATAATACATGGAACATCATTACAACAAAGTAAACCTAGCACAAAACTCATGGAAAATTATTAATACTATTTTCATGTAACATTAATACAAACTCAAGGAATATGCATGATATTAACATCAGTATTTTTTTTCTTGAAACTGGGATCAATACTCATAGCAGAGTCAAACATTATATTCCCATGGGAATATAAATGCATGTTTCATGAAAAAATATTGGAATCCAGAAAGAAAAAATAGGAAAAACGCATGGAATATGAATACATGATTTATGAAATATTAACACATCACAAATGGAACATTAATGCATAACTTATAAAACATCTCATGCGAATGGGTGTGACTCGCTTTTACTGCGACTAGGATGATTTGTTTTCGCTTTTCCTGCACGACCTTACAATGTGCACTTGGGTGCAACGTATAATGACTGGATTACCACATCGGATAGGAACGTAACACCAGAAATTACCAACTATACACTAAAGTAGTCTCATTATTTCAGCCTCTCTGTCATGTGTTAGAGTCATTCACTCACCATTATCACATGGATAAAATGGAGGTTATTAAAGTTAATGAGATAACCTAAAAGTTCAGTGCGGAAAAAAAATTCATTTTTCACTTTCACTTTCTATCTTTATCCGTCTTTGTCTCTATCTTTTCTTTAAAAAATATCTTTAATTTTTCACATTGCAGGCTGTAAGAAGGTACACATTGATGATTTTGAAGATTATTTGCAAGAAAACACAAAAGAAAACACAAAAAATGAATTTCTCTCGGTCCAAGGAGTTTCTCCCGACCGGGAGAAAGTTCACATGTTGGGCGAAACTCTTCGAGAATTTTGCCCAAGCTAGCGAAATTATCCAAGAATTTCACCTAGTCTACAAGAATTTTGCTGGCTTGAGCGAAATTCTCCAAAATTTCGGTGGCCATGTTTTGGTTTGATCCAGTGCAATTTTTTGAATTTTAAACTAATTAAATTGTAAATGAACGAGCGTATAGAATAATATAATAACACTTTTTTTTTCAATAGCTAGATTTTAGTAGATCTGAGCTTGAAAGTCTTGAAGTTTAGAGAGGAGCGAGAGAGTATGACATTAGAGAGAGAAAGCCCTTTGAAAATTTTGAAAATTTTTGCACTGAATTTTTAGATTCCCGCTTTAACTTTATTAACACCCTTAGATATGAATGCTTTGACGAATGCCTTTGGGATCCAAACGTAACTTTTGTGTGACAATGTAATATATGTATATATATATATACATAGCCACATATATATATATACACACACACCTATATATTCTAGGCATTTTTTTAGTGGACTAAAGTATAAGAAAAGAGAAATATGAGTACTTTTATCTTTAATACTAACTAATATTAAGTTAGAATTTGCATGAGATTAACACTTGTCAAACCCTTAACTGCAATATTTGTCAAACTATTAGCTCTAGCCTGTAACTAGTAGAAGCCCACTGACCTTTTCTTTCCCCACCCCCGACCCATGCACCACTCATTGTCGCCCTATATAAGCCATACCTTTCATTTTTTTTTCCTTTTCTCTTATTTTTGTTCTTCCTCCTTGCATGAAGGTTGAAGAGATCAATAGATAAGTTAGTTTTTTAGTTTTTTTCTTTCCTTTTTCTGATTAGGAGTAATCTTCTCTTTGGTTATTAAAATGTGAATTGGTCTTCTAATATCTCTTCTTCAACCGAGATTAGGGTGATTATCCCTCAAAACATATTTTTTTCTTACTCTCTTGTTCTCTTCCCTTATTTATTTCAAAGCTTAAACTACCGTAAAGTTCTTTTTTTTTCTTTCCTCTCAAAGAATAAAATGATCTAAGTGTATTTTTAGTAGATAATTTAGCTTTAGAGTTAATTCTTAATTTTATTTTAAGCAATTTAGGCACTTCGAGTAAGTTTCCAAATTAAAGATTCCTAAAGGTATAAGATTTTGGGTCTTCTTGAAGAGCTAATATATGTGTAAATATCCTAAGATTGTTTAAGGAGATATTTATATTCAGTAACAAGTAAAAATATTGGGATTTTTAATTAAGTATTTTTTATTACGCTATTTCTAGAATCATAGCCCAATTCTACACTTAAGCACTACAAAAAACCCATATATTGACGGAAGATAATGTCGGAGGGCCATTGGTATTTGTTTATTATCGATCGGAACTAACCGAAAAATGGTCGTCAAACCTTTCTTGTCGGTAATAAAAATTACCGACGCACGAGTGTCGGTACTACTTATTTTCGACGCAGTTCCGGATGGAATTATTTTGATCCCTGGGGTTTCGCTAGCTGACAACACTTATCCGTCGGTAACAGATACCGACGAAGTTATCGACATGAAAACTAGCCATTGGTAACAAATATCGACGACTTATTCCAACGGTCTGCCTGTCGGTACCTGATTAAAAAAAGACTGTCACCCACGACCTTTGAGTCAGTATTCTGTCAGTGAGTTACTTTTCCTTATATAATTTATAAAATAAAAAAAAAAACTCTCTGAAATACAATAAACGCAACAACAACCATATATCTTGATAAACTAACGTTCATACATAAAACATCAAACTCATAAAACATCTATAAACTAAAATTCATACATAAAACATGAAATAAATATAAAAAGTACAATTATCAAACATTCTTGGGACATCTGACATCACTAGAGGGTGGGGGCATCAACAGTGCTTGTGCCTGGGGCATCAATAGAGGGGAGGGGAGAGGGAGTAGAGAAAGATAGAACTGGCATATTGGAGGTCCCAGCTGATGCTGCAGTCGATAAAGATATTAATGGAATGACAACCATAGCAGCTCTGATGAGGTCCATCATCGGTGGAATAGGAGTGTACGCGAAGTGGTTCTGCTCGAATTGCCGCCTCATATGCTCGTCGAAAGTAGTGGAGATGATGGAAACAACAGCCTCAATCCTCATCATCATCCTCTGCTCGACATCCAAACAGCATAGTGGCAATCCAACTGCAGCCCGACTGCTCTCGGCTTTGAGATGAGCTGCCTCCGAACCAACTCTATATAAATGGCTACAGCTCAAGCCACCTGTTATAGTGGCCATCAGGTGGAGCTAATTATGTACAGTAGTGCCCATGGCTTCCTCTTTGGCCTTCCTTTGTAACTTGTAAAATTTTTTACTACAATATGAAATGTTAGTTGGATAGTAATACGTTATAAAACATTATATAAACTTTAAAGTTATAAGTTACAAAATATTATATAAACTTAAGTTATAAAGTTCACTAAATTTACCCAGAAATATGCTGACTTATAATCCACACACTGCCCCTTCTTATCCCCATTTTGATGCTTATGGAGCTCCTCCAAGTGCTTACTCTTAGAATAGTTTTGATAGATCCGCTCACAGCAAAACAACAACACAATTCCTAGCTTATAATGAAGTAGTTAAGCAATGAAATCAATATAATGAAGTAATGAACTTAAAAGTTCTTACCTTCTTCGATACCATCTCTGTGAAGGAGATGGAGCCACTGGCATGCTTCCTGGCTCCCCCTCCCGTCCCTCATTCCTATTCCTTTTATTCCATTCGCAAAAAGCTTTGTACTAAGGGTTATCCCAATACTTCAACATCTGCTCCCAGAATATCTCCAGAACCCAAACGGGCCTCTTTCTCAAGGCCCGAGCATCGCCAAGCCAATCCTTCATATGGTCACTGACTTTGACCTCCCATGCATACTTCATATGGGCGATACGTAATGCTGGGTCTCATACACATCTTTTCTGAAAATGCAAAATATTAGAATATAATATGACAAGTATACTTTATATAAAATGTATACAAAGAATAGAATATAACAAGTATAAGCATAAAGATTAGAATAGTATAAGATTCAAAAGATTATAAGTTAAGGACTTGTAAAAAACTTAAGACAAGTAAAATAACTACAATATTAGATTCATTTACTTGCAACTCTCTGCACCATATATATTGGACATTTCGCAAGACTTTAGTCCAATTGTGGTAAGACTCGATGAACCGCTCCTAAAAGACACTTGTGATGGGGTGGCGGCCCTTGAAGATGGATGTAGCCTGTACATTTTACACAAAATTAACGGTGGCTCTTTTGTGGAGTATAGGTATGCTCTCTTCAAAGTAGTAGCTGAAGAATATTACAGTCTCCTCAATTAAATAAGCATTGCATATTAATCTCTTGACTCTTGACTTATTTTTTATTTTCTTTTTTATATGGTGCAAGTACCTAATACATTGAAAGTATATTGGAATGATTTATATAATTTAATTAAAATGACAGTTGACAAATAATTTAAGTGAAGTTGTGTAGGTTACCTCTTGAATGGGTACATCCACTTGTATTGGACGGGACCGCATACCCTCGCCTCGTACTGTAAATGAATAATCAAATGCTCTATAACATCGAGAAAACTTGGAGGGAGTATGCTTTTTCTAACTTTCATATCAAAATGGGAATGCTTTTCTCTAATTCACAAATATGAGACCCATTTATCTTCGGCACGCACAAGTCTCGGTAGAAGAGACTCAACTCAGCCAAACAACTACACACCTTCATCAGAAGGAGCTCTCTAAATTCCATGAACATGTGAAAAAAATGGCTTTTTATGTCGGTCATCTTCATGTCTTTATAATCAATACACCTTGCCAAGTTAGAATCATATCCATCTGGCAGATGCAACTCTTTAACCCAATCAAGCAGCATTTTCTTTTGTTCCTTCGTCAAACTATAATATCTCGTTCAAACACTTACCCCTATCGCTCTCGTCCATCAACAAATCAGGTCGGTTACAATAAAAGCGTAGATCTTGTCTAGCTTTGTTATTATCTTCTGACTTCCATTTTACATCCATAGTAGTATTGAACACATTATTAAACACATTCTTTTCACTGAGCATCCAATCAATGTTATGCCGGACTTAAAGGGTATGCCAATAAGGAAGATCCCAAAATATACTCCTCCTTGTCTAGTTGTGATCCTTCCTCCTACCATCTTCCTTGCCCCATTCCTTTCCTATTTCTATAATTTTTGGAGAGTCTCGGACCCTTTCCTATATCCATCTCCCGAAAGTCTCGGTGGCAGTGACGAGTAGTCTGCACCTTTACCCCTCCTGAAAGACCTCAAATCTCATCTAAATTGATGGCCTGGTGACAAGAAACATCAATGGCAATCGAACCAAGATTGTTTACCCCATTTTTTAATCAAAATGATTGTGTTTGTTGCATGCAATATGGACAAGCCAACACGTTCATTGTACTCTAACCGCTCAACATACCGTATGTCGGGAAGTCACTAATGCTTCAAAGAAGTATGGCCTGCATTTCAAAATTCTGTTTCTTCGATATGTCATAAGTAAGCGTCCCAACATTTCACAACTGATTTAATTCTTCTATCAACGGTTGCAAATAAACATCCAAGTTATTTTTTGGATTCTTTAGATCGGAATGAGAACCGTAAAAAATGCTTCCTCCTTTTTCATACACATCCAAGGCGGCAAGTTATACGGAGTTACCATTACTAGCCACGAAGAGTATGTCTTTCCCACCATTCCAAAAGGTGACAACCCATCCATACACTAGCTAAGTCTCACATTCCTTATTTCTGCCAAAACATCTGTGTATGTCCTATCAAAATGCTTCCACACTTCTCTATCTCTAGGATGACTCATCACATCTTGTTCCCATTTGCTTTCAGAATGCAATCTCATGTGTTCGGCAGTTCTTTTCGATGCATATAATATTTGCAATCTAGGAGTTAAAGGAAAATAAAACATTGTCTTCACTGGTCTCTTCGGCCCCAGTTTCTTCTTCTTCACTCTCTTCTACCTATTGATTTTGTGTTGGTGACTGCCACAAAACCTACATTCTATCGGAGTCTCCTTCCAATAAAGTATACAACCTTTGGCACACACATCAATCCTTTGTACAGGAAATCCTAAGCCAAATATCAATTTTTTGGTCACGTACCAATCTTTGACCATATTATTTCATGGAGGCAAATGCTCCTTTCTGAATGTATAAACACTATCATACAACTTTTGAGTCTATTAGTTCTCAAACTTAATGTACAATAACTCTTTACAAGCAGATAAAACTGAATATTTGTCATTACCTTCAACCAACAATGTCTCTACCGCTTTTAACATGTCCAAAAGTTTTTTACCTCAGGATTAGGTGGTTTTTCATGATTGGTTTCTACATGAGGGAAAAAGTTTGGACCCGCTACATCAAATATCATCCCAAGATATGAGTTTCTTTCAGTCGGCATTGACAATGAACTTTCTAACCCAATATTTGACCGAATTGTACCAGCATATTCTGCAAGAACACGTCCCTCATCATGTGTCCAACTTTTTCATCATGACCTGTCCAATTATGATAACAAGGCACAAAACCCCACCCCAAAAGATGATTCTTCACACCATCAAGGGTATAAATTTCATATTTGTACACTTTGCACATAGACATCTCATCTCTTTTTTACTTCCATTATTTGTTTCAAGACAATGACGAATAAAACAATCCACCCCATGAATGAGTACACTTGTAAGACCCTGAACCCCAGGCTTGGGTCATTCTCTATACATTCAACTAAGATCTGGATATTTTTTATAGATTCGAAGAATGATCAGGAGAAAGAACTATTAGTTCCATAACTTCTAAGTTACGATTATAAAGTTTAAATTTTGACGTTCTTCAAAATCTTAGAATCTCTAGTGACAAGTAGATATAACTTCTATTCCTTTACAATCCTTAGAAATAAGGTTCCTCTCTTTGAAAGTATAACAATGATTCTCTTAAAAGATTAAAAAATTCCAACTTCTCCTTTCATTTTAAGTTTTACATTAAGTCATTATTAAAAAAATCTAAGTTGTTTATAAGATTAGAAAAATTTTGGTAGAGTTTTCCCTGTAATATTGATATTTTTCCAGACACACAGACCATTCAAACAAGAAACAAACACATACCAAACAAAAAATAAAGAGTCAGGGCTACCCCATAAAACTTTAAAGAGCCAGGGCTCCCCCGTAAAACTTCAAAGAGTTAGGTCCCATATAAAACAAAATTTAAGCTAATTAAACACATTCCTCTAACTTTATGTGATGGAGAATATGTCACTGAAATCTTCACGAACAAAACTCTAAGAAAAAAAGAGAAGAATATTAAATTTTAAACTTAAACTTAAACTACTTAATTTAAAGTCGTAAACTAAAAGTATAATAAAACATAAATCTATAATTTTTTACAAGTTCTCAACATTAATCTATTTAGAAATTATGGTGGGAAGGGGAGAGGGGGGCGGGAAGCAGAAAAATGGTGTTATTGTGTGATACCCTCAACCCTGCCACTAGGTCAACTGCGGCTGAGTAGAATATCTGTGTGCCTTTCGGCTCTATACTATAAGTCTAAAAACAAGAGTATAACCCCCCTGGGCAACACTTAGAAGTATATATATATATATATATAATATGCAGCAGAAAACTAAACAATCTGAACACGAAAAAGGCGCTCAAAATATAGGGTTCAAGAAAAGTTCTTATCTTATGGTAATTCCGATACAAAGATAGAAATACTTTACAAACAGCTCGAGTACAAGAGAGCGACACAAAAACATATGTCCTTCCGGAGAGACACGAACCAAAATTTCACACCTTAAACTTTAGCGGTTTATTGAATCTCTGATCCTCCTGAGTTAATCTGAAAAGAAAACATGATATGGAAAAACGTGAGCGCGAATGCTCAGTGAGTCCACGTGTGTGTGTGCGCTGTGGTGATTTCTTTAAAATAATGCTGATGCAGTTTTACAAAACAGTTCATGCAATGTTATAGGAAAACATTTTCTTTGATTATTTTAACAAAACTGATGCTTGAACCTACATGAGGGTTTTGAGCGCAGCTGGAAAGTCTGAGCGAATCAAGACACATCAGTGCAGCTTCTACGCCCCAAATTTAAAAGAACATGTAATGCAACAGTGGGGCTCCACGGACAAAGTCCGGATCCCCAAAACGAGGCCATCGGAATCAAGTTTTGGCATCTTGTAGTCAATACCATCCAAACACCATACGAGCGCTTGATTACAAAACAACCGCACTCCCATATCACTGGTCAAAACAGGCTACAGACTCCTGGGGCACCTACCAGGTCTGCCCTAAGGCTAACCTCAGTTTCGAGCCCCTCCTGACTCTCCACTAGGCGACCGTTCCACCGCAGAGCATAATGCGATGTCCACGTAAATACCGTTTGGGCCACGCCCTCAAGGTACTACGCCCTTCTTCAATTGGATCCACCATCAGAGTAAAAAAACCCGTCCACGTCATTAGAAGAGGCCCTAGTACAAGGGACTAGCCACGTACAGTGCAATCCGCTAACACATCCGTTCACTTGATTTTCAACAAACTTTAACCCTGGTCGGAATGAGGTTTTCATATATATTTACAAACCGAAGGGCCATTTGCCCGGCCGTCCGAATAGATTCAAGTCATAAAAATTACAGAGTAGTAAAAATCCTCATCCGCCAGTCATCACATGCTTATGCAAATTTCACAATTATGCCAATGCCAGATCTATATTTATGCATATCAAAACACGTAACTTTTCAAGCTAGAACATTTTCCAACATATAAATATTTTCAGAAAAACCTGCGTACAATAAACTTCTTATTCAACATCGTAATAGTCTGTTTTAAAAGAACACCTAAATGGAGCACCGCTCCTATGCATTTTTTTTCTAGGAAACACGTAATACAATATGGAGAACATCTCCAAAAATACGCTGAGAGATATCATTCCAAAAATAGCAATATTTTGTGATGGTTCGGAAAAAAAAAACTCGTAATCTATGAAATAACATAATAATATGGAGTTTGTGGACTCACCTTGATGTAGATCTGGTGCTAAGATCCTACAAAATAATAATGAAAAAATGCTTAATACTTGGGTACCGATCAAATAGCCCTATTCCTTAAGTAATATCGAGATCCTACGAAATGAGCTTAGGAGATATATATATATATATATATACTTATATATATATTCATAATAATTCTTTAAAAAGATCGAAAATCCTATACTCTTAAAAAAAATATAGTCTCCCAAGAAACCATAATTAACTATATACTATATACTAAAAATCTATTTACAATATTTAAATCCTAAAATAAAATCACAAACTTAAACTAAACTATATATATAGTCTAACGAAAAGAAAGGAATAATAATAATAATAATAATAATAATAATAATAATAAGAGCATGCAAAGGACATGCAAACTAACCTCAATTGGAGACTATTATGGCTGCCCAAAAAAAACTTAAGGAAAAAAGAATAAAAGACTTATAATATATATGTATGTGGCTGCCAAATGTTAGGGAAAAAAAAGAAAAAAAAAACTTATGACCTATATATATATATATATGCCATAATGCCGGTTAGGGGAAGGGAAAAGAAAAAAAAAAAAAAAAGAAAAGATATGAGAAGAAATTGTTGTGATGATAGGTAGGTGTATGAGGTGGCGGCAAATTTCTTAATTGCTAAGTTTTTGTAAATCCTTATATGAAAATGTTAAGTATTTAAATTTCTAAAATACACACACTAGGTATTAAAAATAAAATCCACTTAAAGGCACTTATAAACGTTAATAATAAAACCTCAATATAATAAAATTTTATCCTTATTCCTAAGTATCCCAAAATACCACTAAGTGTCAAAAATACTATATTCCACCAATATAGATCCAAACTCTATTTTCATTATGTCCGTAATTTTAAAGTCATGCTAGGTATTTACGGGGTAGGACGTTACATATTGGCTTTAATCGGCTTTTGTAGGTTGTTAGTGTTTAGCCTCACTTCTACAGCCTCCCTTCAATTTAGTGAAATTCTTTTCCCCTATTTTGCAAGATGAATGTAGGCTTAAAGAAAAACCACGTACATCCTTGTGTCTATATTTTTCCTCTCTATAAATCTCCAATTCCTTTATATGAATCTTGATACTAATTTTGGTAAAATTAAATTACTTACCTAGTTAATTTAACAAAACTTTATTCTGTATATTGTAGTTACTTTTAAATATTTAGAATTCTTTCATTTTAGCTATATTTTATCAAACATAGTTATACATAATGGTATATTATTTCGAAAGTTTTTATTATTTTCTTCAATACTTGAAGGTTTTTTTTTTCTAAGTAACTATTTTATCTCTTTAATATATGCAGTTTTCTTTCTAATAATTTTTATGGCATGTGTAACTCTCAAATAATTCTCATTAAATCAGAGATAGTAAAGGTTACCAAATAATAATAATACATCTTATTGAAGGTTTATAAGAGAACTAAAATAAAATTCATGGAAAAAAAAGAACTCTTCGCGAATAAAAAATATTTAGAGCATCAAAATTATAATAATAATTCATCTCACTA
Source organism: Catharanthus roseus (assembly GCA_028651295.1). Taxonomy (NCBI): domain Eukaryota; kingdom Viridiplantae; phylum Streptophyta; class Magnoliopsida; order Gentianales; family Apocynaceae; genus Catharanthus; species Catharanthus roseus. The sequence goes on along the minus strand of JAPQWS010000140.1, from coordinate 1,703,169 downwards.
AAGACTATTTCAGGTAATAATTAAAAAAGTAAGAGAACAAAATTTAAATCATCATGAAGCCACTAGTGATCCCAATTTAGGTTCCTTGATTTGTAAACTTTAGCTTCTAATTTGAAAGAAAAACCTTAACTTTTATGTAAATAGCTTCTACTGGCGGTGGGGGTAGCAACGATGATGTTGACGGTGACAGTGAGCTTCTATAGTTGGATAGAAGAAGAAGAAGAAGAAGAAGAAGAAGAAGAAGAAGAAGAAGAAGAAGAAGAAGAAGAAGAGAGAGAGAGAGAGAGAGAGAGAGAGAGAGAGAGAGAGAGAGAGAGAGAGAGAGAGAGAGAGAGAGAGAAGTGGTAATAGAGGCGGCAGTGGTCGGGGTTTGCAAAGGAGAGGTGACGACCGTCGGTTGTGGCATCGGTGGGTAGCTGGTGGGAATGGGAGAGAGGAAGGTTTTTTTGGAGGGAGATCATGGTGAAATGAAACTGGGAGAGGAAGGGGGAGGGGTTTCCTCTTTTTGTGAATCTTGGACTTTGTTACCAATAGCACACCTGCGACTTATCCATCAGTACATAATATTACAAATTATCGACGGTCAAAATGCCCCGTTAAGTTTGACTGTAACTATATTACATTACCGACAATGTCATTTTCTCATTCAACCCATGTCAGTTATTTCTGGTACCGAGGGCAAAGTCGTCGGTACGTCTGTCGGTTCCTTATATCTGTTAGAAACAGAGCTAAAGTTGTCACTACCAGTTGTCGATTCCATGGTATACTGACAGCTTTTACCATTTGTACCCACTGTCATCTTTTGGCGTGCCTTTTCCTTCCATATCTTTTGGCTTAATTGAAAATTCATGCGTAAAATTATTTAATCCATCGGTATCCCCTCGAAAATTTGGGGAACCAACTTCAGTCGGTATTTGCCGTCGGTAAAAGCCCAGATTTTTATAGTGAAGTGAGTCCACAAGCCAAACCTAAATATTTTAACAGTGTTACCGATGTTTTTTAAGTGACTATACTTTTCGATATGTTATCTAGTAAGATTTATATAAAATGTTTACTACTTTTGGTACGATATAATATTTTATTCTTTTAAATTGAAGATGTTCTCCACAACATGTTAAATTTGTGCTTTGGAGATGCATAGGAGCAGTGCTTCATATAGGTGTTGCTTTATGAAAAAGAAGCATTATTATTTGAAAAAGAGTTATTGTTTTTAAAAGAATTAGTATCGTATACAGGTTTTCTGGGAATATTTATGAGTTGGAAAAGCTCTAATTTAACTAGTTGCATGGTTTGACATACATGAATATAGACTTAGCATATTTATAAAATCTACATAAGCATGACTTTACTGGCTGATGGGAATTTTACTATTCTAAAATGTTAATGACTTGAATTTATGTGGACTGCCGAGTGAGTGGCCTTTTAGTTTGTAAATATATCGTAAAACCTTATTCTGACCAAGAACAAAGTTTTTGATATTATCATGTGTTATGAAGCGTAAGAGAATTGCACTGTATGAGGCTAGTTCCCCATAATAAGGCCTCTTCCGATGACGTGGACGGTTACAAACTCTCAAGTGTAGATCCACTTAAAATGGGGCGTAGACCATCAAGGGTTTAACCTGAACGATATTGTATCTGACATTGCACCATGCTCTACAACAGTATGACTGCCTAGTAGAGATTTAGGAGGGGCTCGAAACTAAGGTTGGTCTAAGGGCGGACCTGGTAAGTGCCCTAGAATGCGTAGCTTAGTTTTGAGTGCTTGGGAGTACGGTTGATATTGAAATTGAGAGCTCGTATGGTTGTTTGGTTGGTACTGACTACGGGATGCCTGAACTTGTTTCCAATGACCCTGTTATTGGTTTCGAAGCTTCTTCGTAGAGCCCAACTTTTGCATGACATTATTTTGAAACTCATGTGAAGAAGCTATACTGATGCGTCTTGATTCGCTCTAACTTTCTAGTTACGCTCGAATCCCTCATATAGGTAAATATTTCCTTTTGACATTGCATGAAATGTTTTACGAAAATTTCATTATTATTTTAGAAAAGCATGAGAGTACACACTCACACAGACTCACTAAGCGTTTTCGCTCACACCTTTAAATGTCTTGTTTTTCAGATGACTCGGGCCAAGGAGTGGCGCCATAAGCTACACTAGTATTTTGCATGGAGTTTTTGGGACTAGGATATGCCTTGTGTAGCTGTTTTGGGACAAGCGTCTTGTATTTCTTATCCTCACATAGTTTGAAACGATAATAGTTTGTAAAATATTTTATGCTAGCTTTGCTCTAGAAAAAATTCTTGGAACTTATGTAATAGTTGCACTACCTGTATACACGATTCCACTGCGTAGTATATGTACATATTTATAAGTGTGTGTTTTCAGGTTTTGAGTTAGAATTAGATGTTTGTATATTTTAGTGCTAGGGAGGTACGTTGGTACCTTACCCAACCACAGTTCACACAGGGTTAGTGGTATCACATATTATAATTTTAATAATAAGAAATTTTGGTAATATAATTGAATAATAGAAAAGTATTAAGTTATAGATATAAGGAAAATATATACATAATTATTCATCATTATTTTGAAATTTATTTAGATGGTTCGGGATGAGACATGTAGGAAAGATGCTGATTTAGGTCCTGTAGCAGACATGAGCGCTCGTCTTCATGGCCGTACGGTTATCGCTTCTTCCCGGGGTTTGAGGAGTCATCATGGCACGATCGATATAGCCAGTACTCTTGCCCTAATGTTCACTCGTGGCCATTTGCTCACCTTTTAACATAAATGGGTAATCACACTTCTTAGTTCCATAAAGACTCGCCTCTTTTTATGGAAAACTTCTTCTTCGACATCCACTATTGGCTTCAGTTTCCTTACTCCTCCATGTTCGCAACCAATGGTAACATACGGTTGATGATCCGCAGTTCTTTTTTATTTATACCAAGTGATACAATGTTATGTATTATTTTCATTGTAGCTGCTCTTGCCCATTCCACCAATTTATCTTTCATTTCTAATAATATATCCGTTTAAAGCAAATGGCCGTGAATAACATATTCGTCCAATTCAAGAAATTCTTTTAACGTATTCGAATTTACAACTGCTTGTTATATTTTGCATATTATATGAAAAAAAGTAATCACTTATATTTTCTAATAAAAAAATAGCAAAAAATCATAGTTATAAAATATTTTTAAAAAATTAAAAAATTGAAAACTGGGGGAATTTCTACTGGCTGCACAAAATTCTAGAATTTCGCTTGGCTGGGCCAAATTCCTTGAGAATTCGCTGGCCAGGAGTGATTCTCTCACCATTTTTTGAATCATAAATTTTTTAGTTTTTTAACCTCAAAACCAATGCTTTCTTGCAAATAATCTTCAAAATCATCCATGTGTACCTTTTTATAGCCTTTAAAGTGAAAATTTTAAGATATTTTTTTGAGATAAGATAGTGAAAAGGAGGGGTAGAAAGAGAAAGTAAAAATGAAAAATGATTTTTTGGCGCTATACTTTTATATTCCCCACTAATTTTATCGATTGTCTTCATTTAAATCCTAATTAGTTGACTCGTTAGAGTTGACTATAAAATATTGGAACTATTTTAAATAAGGACTTGATATTGATACATCTTTTATGATTTAAGGGATTTTTAAAGAACTTTTCAATTTTATGTCCTCAATTAACACAATATCATATTTTGAAAGGTAAATTTTAAATTTATTCTAAAAAGGAAACTACTTTGGTCCTAGAATATGAGAGAAATGGATCTAGACAAAAAGCCCACATTTAAAAATGAAGATAGGAGAGAAGAGAAGATAAATGAGAAAAAAGAAAGTACTTTATACTTGTTTCCTAGCTTTTAGGAAAGAAAGAGAAAGACAATTAGAAAAGTGGAGGACTCAATTCCTTTCTTCTTAAGTGGGATGAATTAATAAAAGAAATATTCCATAAAACTTAAATCCTTTCTTCTTAAGTGGGATGAATTAATAAAAGAAATATTCCATAAAACTTAAATGACTCATTAAAAGTTTTTGTCATATAATTTAAGGTTAATTTTAAAAACAGTTATGGACTTTTAGTCAATAGTCAATTACATGCTTGTAAGTCTAATTTTAATAATCACATACTTAATTTAGATTATGTCAAAAATCTTACGAAAAGTTAAATATTAAACTTTGTCTGATAAATATAGGAAGAGTCAAGCACCCATGGAGTTGAAGCTTGGACTAATTACTAGAGTTCAGACGAAGAGACTCAAGGCTTCCAATGGAAATGAGGATAATGGCATGGTAACTTACATAGAGGAAGCTTTGAAAAACAAATTTGAAGAGTTTGGAGATCAAAGTGAGGCTTGCAAGTTGTTTCTATTTATTCAATAAGCAAGGATCATTCAAGGAAGCAACTTGAGGGAGAAAATGTACGGAATTCATAGACAAAAGCATAATAAAAAACTACGAACTCCACCAATAGGATCCGCACATACCAGAAAAATTGTTTGGAAAGAAAAACTACCTCAATGTTTTGATGCTGCTAGGTATGGAGGCGCTGCTGTTTACGCTTCACCCTCTATCGGTATCCACGCGATGACCTCCTCTGCAAGCGATTGGGATGCTAGCCCCTTGGTGTTATGAAAACTATTCAGAACGAACTCTAATTAAATGGTAATGTTTTAGAATTTTGGAGAGAGAGGCAAGACACGATTCTCGCCATTCTCGGGTTAAAGTTTTTACTAATCAGAGGAAGATTGCAGCAGAAAAAGATTAACATAACCTTTTGTAGCTGTAAACATCAGAATCCTAATTGTTTAATCTTGTCCTCTATTCCTATGATCATCCAATGGTTGGATGAATAATATTAAGTAATTAATTTCATTTATTTGATAAATAAATTAGTTACTCATTAACTTACCAAATAAATACAACAGGGAATCTTATCCCTTTTTGTATGCGTTCAACGAATCTGGATATGATCTAAATTCATTGAACGTGGACATCGTGCTCACAAGATCATCTATGCTTGTGATCCTATAGGTTCACTTAACGTTGACAGTGAACAAAAAGTGTCCTAGACATTTATCCACAAAATATAAGTAGCCTCTAGTAAGACATTATGCTTACCCAAGTTAAGTAAAAGATATGATAACCTAACATCAGTTTTAATATTTAGTCCTTTTATCACATGATATCCTAATTAAGTATAAGACATGGACCTAGTCATCCTTATAAAACTTAATTAACCATTTACTTGATCACCAGGTAAATAGTTCCGATAAATAATATTAATAACACCTTATTAATACTTATTTGAGCATGGCCATGCGTATTTTCCACTCTTCCTTATCATGGGGCCCATGGATATCTCTCTCTAATAAGAGAGGGACAAATCTCTTTCACTATTTCTAATATTCAAGCCATGATAAGAAAATAGCACAACTAATAGTCATAATAATCACCTAATTAAAAAAGTGATGTTCGACTATGTCAAAATATATTTTCTCTCCATGCAAGAAGCAGTAGAAACATTAGGTCAAAGAACACGAAACATAAAACTGAAAAGAAATACTTATGACTTAAACCGATGCAATATTTCTTCTTCCCTTTAGGTCATGTCCAATACAATATTCTCAATATGTATTTATGAATTCATTTTATATTTCATATTCATGATCGACAAAACTTGGTCATCAATCAACTTCATACTAGTTTAATAATACAAGATGTAATTAAACTAGGGACAAAGAAGAATAGTATTTTACTAGCAAGAAGGGTTTTAGTATCAAGTCACATACTTGATGACCAAGAGTATAAAATACAATTCAAAATACATGCCTTATAAATAACCAATATAAATGTAAGTCAATTAGTCTAGGAAGCATAACCAACAGAAAATTGGCTAAGTGTTGGAAAAGGGCACCCTACCGCCGACGGCAGCCGTGCCCCTACCATCGCTAGTAGGTTTTTGGACAAGAAGCGTTGAAGAGTTTCTACCCTACCACCGACGGCAGGTCTCACACTACCGTCGCTCGTAGGGTTTGGCTGAGGCATAGATAATGTGATCTAATTAAGGAGTTTTGTTATTTGGCTTGTCTTTTCAGTTTTTAATCAAGGGTTTAATGGGTATTTTAAGTCATTAAGTTATATGTTAGCTAGGGTTAGACTTTAGTCTATAAATATCCCATTATAACTCATTGTAAACAACATTTGATGAATTTGCTGAGATTTGAGAAAGATTCTCCACTTGCTTCTAGGTTTCTTTACCTTCTTAGACTAGCTTACTAAGGGTTAATGCCCTTAGTGTTGTGAACAATCATGGTCTTAGATTATAGAATCTATGTAACCAATTGATCATTCAAATTCCTTTCATTAGTTGATTCATAAAGTTTCCATTCTTTGAATCAATTGATCTTGGGTCTTCAAATTGTGTAATTGGGGTTTTGAGACTTTTGTTTCTTTAAGATTCTAATTATAATTCTAGGAAAGAGCTTTAGCATATCAATATGAGGTTTATGAGGACTAGATCCTTATAGGTTTCTTATTGAAGTGTTAAGTTTAAAATGCTCAATAGAGATTTTTCAAGAAAAAGATGTGATCCGTGAGAAAAAGTAGAATCAAAACTATAATCAAGAGTGTATCCATATCATTGTCTTTTCTAAAATATCCCAAGTTAACTTTTTTTAAAAAGTTCTTTTCCCAAAATTTTAGCCTCGTCCTTGTTTCTTTTCTTCTCTTTTTGTTTCTTTAAAAAAGAAAATGCATTAAAATTAAATGTCGTTGTCACAAACAGGTCTTACAACTTTTATCCCACTGACATCATGGGCCTAAAGATAGCTTACAAGAAAGGGAGGGAATTAAGAAAAAGGAAGAGGAAGAGTACATCAGCACCCCCTACTTCACCGAGGTATCCATACACATTCGCCTCCCAGTAGACATATGCTATCTTAACTTCGACAAATGAAGTCATCATTCACCTACCAAAAGAGAGAATAGAGAAGCAAGAATGTGTTTCAAGAAAAGGTTGATTCATTAAGGTGGTCATCGTCATTGAATTCGTTTCGATTTCCAGTTTTTGAATATTTAAGCTGCGTGTGAAGGCAAGGCCATCTCTCAACCCCCCATAATTCTGCTGTCGAGCTGGTAGTATGGCCCAAGAGCCATGAGTAATCTTTTACCCAATTTTGAAGTTGTCCTGCAAAAGTTCCTCTGCTCCAACAACGTCGAGGTTTTCTTGAGCAGATCTATTTGTATTTAGTGTTGGTCATGTGGGCCTCATTTGCTCACATTTTTCATTTTTATTTGTTCAGTCCAATACTCCCTATGATGATATGGACTGGGTTCACTAAAGATATGGGTTGAATTTTATTGGGCCAAGATGCCGGGCCGGGCCGGGCCAACCCACCCCGCCCATGGTGACTTAGGGTTTCCATATATATATATTCTCTATTTTTGGAGGCTGCCTCAATTAGAAAGGCAGCCCCCGTTTCTCTTCTTCAAAGCATTTTCTGCTCCCCTATTTTCAGCCTCTTCTTCCTCCTCCTCACTGCCTTACCGCCGCTGCCACTCCTCCATGACCTCTCCGTCGCCGACGCAGCGAGTCGGCACCACTGCCTGACTGCCGTCTGGCGACCGTGACAGAAAGAGAGAGAGAGTGAGCCGTGAGAGAGATAGAGAGAGAAGAGAGAGAGATAGAGAGAGAGAGAGAGAGCCATTTCCGGTGAAACTCAGTCCGGCTGAGGGACTGCCACTGGCCGCTCCGCACCTCGAGCTTGCCGTAGCTCCCGGAGCTCGTCCTCAACCCGCCGGTGGCCCCACGCTGCTACTGCTGTCGGATCGGACCGCTGCCGCAGCGAGCTGGCTCGCTGCGAGCTTCGGCTTCAGGTAAGTCTTTCTCCCTTAGTCTTTTCTTTTCTTCTTGCTAACCATCTCCTGCAGGACCGGCGATCTACAGCCAGCCGTGGCCGGAGAAGAAGCAGAAAGGTGATTCCTTTCTGAAGAAGAAAAATAGGGACCAGATTTGGGAATAAGAAGAAATGGAGGACTATTCTGTGAATCTGTAATAGTTTAGGGCCCTTTCTGTAATTTCTTATTTTTGAGGGCTGTAATAGTAAATAGGAAAGTTGTGTGTAATAGTAAATAGGTTTGTGGATCTAACAATCCACAAAACAGTGGTATCAGAGCCCGGAAACGACTTCAACTTTCTGGTGCTCTTGTGGACCGGCAGCTGCTTCGGGTTGACCTTCCGGACCCACGGGAACTGTTGAGTTCCGTGGATCTGGCTCAGGGAAGCATCCTTAAACCTTCTCTGTTTATTTCAGCCTTTTTTGGTAGATCGTTACTATTATTCTTGCCTATTTTGCTAGATCTGTTTATTTTCTGTTAGATCTGCTTATTTGCTTTAAATTTACCGTCACGGATCTGCTATTTTGTGAATCTAGTTTATTTTTTCAAAAAATCTAAAACCCAAGCCTGGCTTGAGTCCAAAGAGACTTCAAGTAGCTGTGCCTTGGTGATTTTCTGTAACTGATTACAAATTGTAGTTATTATTCGTGGTTGTTGATTTTATTGTTATTTGTGTTGGAAGGCTGTTGCTCAGCCCTTACCTGTTTATTTTTGTCTCGGTTATTATTGCAAACTACGCTATCTCTGTTGTGAAATTCTTTGCGTTTCACCTATTTTATTGCACCGTTTTTCAAAAAAAAAAAAATCCGGGCATTTTATTTGTGTGACAAACTTTTTTTTCTTTTATTTTACTAGCCATTGATTACTCTTATTTGCCATTTTTAATCATGTCTGTTCCAAAAATTGAAACCGACAAGTTTGATGGCAAATCTGATTTTGTAATGTGGCGTAGAAAAATGAAAGCAGTTTTAGTCCAAAAAAAAAAAATTGCACCCGCAATCTGTAGCCCTGAAAAGTATCCGGAATCTTGGAAGGGTGAAGTGCTTCCTGAAAAACTTGATGATGCCCACAGTTGCCTCACCTTGCATTTAACTGATAATGTTTTGAGAGAAATAGACGAAAAGGACAACGCTTTTGAAATTTGGACAAAACTCGAAAAATTGTATTTGAAAAAATCGTTATCAAATAAGATTTATCTAAAGGAACAACTTTTCGGTTTTAAAATGAGCAGGTCGAAATCTCTTTCAGAAAATATTGATGATTTAAACAAAATTGTTTTGGAATTGCAAAACGTTGGAGAGAAGATCTCCGATGAAAACGTTGCTGTTATTTTATTAAACTCCTTGCCTGAGTCTTTTAATGATGTTAAATCTGCTATCAAGTATGGAAGAGATGATTTGACTCTTGCTGATGTGAAAAACGCTTTAAAATCAAAGGACCTTGATTTGAGAAAAGAAAACAAAACAAACGGAGAGAACCTTTACGTGAGAGGGAGGGTTGACCGGAGAGAATCTTCTAGTCACCGTTTTAAAAGTAAAGGGAGGTCGAAATCACGAGATAAGAAAGTGAAGTGTTTTTACTGTGGCAAGGAAGGTCATATGAAAAACAAGTGTTTTAAGAGAATCAAAGATGAAAAACAACGTAAACAAGGTAAAGGGAGTGACAAAACCCACGATTTTGAATCAGATGGTAATTCTATGCTTTCTGAGGTTTTGTGTGTATCCCCTTCCCCTTCTTCTGTTTCTGATCATTGGATTCTTGATTCTGGCTGCACTTTTTATATGACTCCAAACAAGCATTGGTTTTCAGATTTCAAACCCCTTGAACATGGAAAAGTTTTTATGGGTAATAATCATGTTTGTGAAATTAAAGGAATTGGAAATGTTTTTATTAAAATGCATGATGGTGTGACCAGGAAATTGACCGAGGTGAGATATGTGCCCGGCCTACGTCGGACTCTAATCTTCCTTGGTGTTTTTGACTCAAATGGTTTTTCTTACAAATCAGAAAATGGCACAATGAAAGTTTGTAAAGGAGCACTGGTCATGCTCAAAGGTTTTAAAAGGGACGGTCTTTACCATTTAATTGGAAAAACAGTTTGCGAAGCATCTGCATTAGTTTCAAAAACTGTTCCTGAAAAGACTCTGTTGTGGCACCGTCGAATTGGCCACATCAGTGAAAAAAGACTACATTGCCTTCACAAACAAAATCTTTTGGGTGGTGACAAAATCGAATCTTTGGATTTTTGTGACCACTGTGTTCTTGGAAAATAGCATAAAATTAGTTTTTCAGTTGGCACACACAAGTCCACTTCTGTCCTTGATTATGTGCATTGTGATTTGTGGGGACCTGAAAAGGTTCCAACTTATGGTGGGAATGTTTATTTCTTATCTGTTGTTGATGATTTTTCTAGGCATGTATGGGTATTTCTTTTAAAATCAAAAGATCAAACTTTTGAAAAATTTTCTGAATGGAAACGCCTTGCCGAAAATCAAACGGGAAATAAACTAAAAACAATTAGAACAGATAATGGCCTTGAGTTTTGTAATAAATAGTTTGCTGATTTATGTGCATTGCATGGCATAATAGACCATAGGACTGTTAGGCACAACCCTCAGCAAAATGGAGTTGCTGAAAGGATGAACCGTACTATAATGGATAAGGTTAGGTGCCTCATGGTGTCTTTAGGAATCCCAAAACCCTTTTGGGGAGAAGCTGTAAGTACAGCTGTCTACCTCATTAATAGATCACCCTCAACAGCCATAAACTTCAAAACTCCCTTAGAGTTGTGGTCCGGAGAACCACCAAACCTGTCAAACCTTAGAGTATTTGGATGTGCTGCATTTGCACATCAAAAGGAGGGTAAGTTAGACCCAAGGTCAAGAAAGGGAGTGTTCTTAGGCTACCCTAGTGGGGTAAAGGGTTACAAAGTTTGGCTCAAAGGTGAGCCGGGGGTGAGGGTTATTGTGAGTAGGGATGTGGTCTTCAATGAACTTGATATGCCTTGCCTAAAGGCTAAAACCAATCCTGATAACCCTAGTGACATTCCTGTTGATGGGAATATTCCCGTGGAGGTGGAGGACACCTCCGAACCTGCACAACCCCACGATCAACCTGAAACCAGTGAAGTGTCGGATATACCGACCAGTCAGCAGCCGGAAACCAGCACGCCTGAATCTGAAAATTCAGATGAGGATGATGAGGATCATCCCGAGGCACAAGCCCAAGCTCTAAGAGACTACCAGCTGTCTAGAGATAGGGTTAGGAGAGAGACGAGAAAACCCGCTAGGTACGGTTACTCCTACATCGTCTCATATGCATGTGCTTCTGCATCTTTTATTGAAGAAAAGGAACCTCTGTGTTTTTTTGATGTTTTAAAGAGTCCTAACCGTTCTTTGTGGTTGCATGCTATGGAAGAGGAAATGTCCTCACTTCATAAAAACAAAACCTGGATTCTTGTTCAAAAACCCTCAAAGCAAAAATTAATTGATTGCAAATGGATTTTTAAAATCAAAGAGCCAGAATCTGCCAACGAACCCCCAAGGTTCAAGGCTAGAGTTTGGTTGCAAAAGGTTTTTCTCAAGTTGAGGGCATCGATTTTAATGAAATATTTTCTCCCGTCGTTAAATATAAAACAATTAGGATAATGCTTGCAATTGTTGCCTTTTATGATCTTGATCTTGAACAACTTGATGTGAAAACTGCATTTTTACATGGGGAACTTGAAGAGACTATTTACATGCGTCAACCCCCAGGTTTTGAGGAAAAGGGTAAGGAGAACATGGCATGTTTGTTGAAAAAGTCCTTGTACGGACTTAAACAATCACCTAGGCAATGGTATAAACGTTTTGACTCTTTTATGATTAAAGCTGGTTTCGTTAAAAGCAATTATGATAGCTGTTTGTATTTCTGTGGTGATAATGTTGAAACTGCTATTTATCTTTTGCTGTATGTAGATGATATGCTAATTGCCTGTAAGCATAGAGATAAGAATACTCACTTGAAATCTTTGCTGAAGTTCGAATTTGATATGAAGGACTTAGGTTCTGCGTCTAGAATCCTTGGGATGAACATTTGTAGGGATAGAGCTGATAGATCCTTATTCATATCCCACAAATTTTCGATGCATTTATGCAAACCAGTTTGTACACCACTTGCGAGCCACTTTCAGCTTTTTGAAAAATCTTGCCCCAAAACCGACAAAGAAAAGAATGACATGGCCCATATACCTGATAGAATGGCTATAGGATCCGTCATGTATTCTATGATATCCACCCGACCTGATATTGCTTATTCCATAAGCCTTCTTAGCCTATTCATGTCTAATCCGGGTAGGGATCATTGGGCAGCTCTTAAGTGGTTGTTGCGTTATATTAATGGGACTATTGATAGGGGTCTTCTTTATCATAATTGGTCTGATAATTTTGAACTGGTTGGATATGTGGATTCTGACTTTGCAGGTGATAAAGATGGTAGGAAATCTACCATTTCTTATTTCTTTACTTTGGCAGGGAATTGCATATCTTGGAAGTCACAGCTGCAGCCTGTAGTCGCTTTGTCGACTACGGAGGCTGAGTACATTGCTGCCACTGAGGCAATTAAGGAAGCCATTTGGCTTCAAGGCTTACTATCTGAATTGCATGTTTTAAATTCTAAAGCTGTGATTTATACTGATAGTCAAAGTTGTCTTCACTTGTGTAAAAATCCTGTTTATCATGAAAGAACTAAGCATGTAGATGTTAAGTATCATTTCATTAGGGAAAATGTTTCAAGTGGCTTAGTTAATATTGAGAAAATTAGTATTAAAGATAATCCTGCAGACTTTGGTACTAAAATTGTAACAACTGATTCTCTTTGTGTAGGGATCCTCTTCACATTGATGAAGGTTGACTCTTTTTGAGTCGGTTGTGGCTGGAATTTTATGGAAAAATGTGTTCAAGGTGGAGTTTGTTGGTCATGTGGGCCTCATTTGCTCACATTTTTCATTTTTATTTTTCAGCCCAATACTCCCTATGATGATATGGACTGGGTTCACTAAAGATATGGGTTGAATTTTATTGGGCCAAGATGGCTGGGCCGGGCCCGGCCCAACCCGGACCGCCCATGGTGACTTAGGGTTTCCATATATATATATATATATATTCTCTATTTTTGGAGGCTGCCTCAATTAGAAAGGCAGCCCCCGTTTCTCTTCTTCAAAGCATTTTCTGCTCCCCCATTTTTAGCCTCTTCTTCCTCCTCCTCACTGTCTTACCGCCGATGCCACTCCTCCATGACCTCTCCGTCGCCGACGCAGCGAGTCGGCACCACTGCCTGACTACCGTCTGGCGACCGTGACAGAAAGAGAGAGAGAGAGAGTGAGCCGTGAGAGAGAGAGAGAGAGAGAGAGAGAGAGAAGAGAGAGAGAGAAGAGAGAGAGATAGAGAGAGAAAGAGCCATTTCTGGTGAAACTCAGTCCGGCTGAGGGACTGCTGCTGGCCGCTCCGCACCTCGAGCTCGCCGCAGCTCCCGGAGCTCGTCCTCAACCCGCCGGTGGCCCCACGCTGCTGCTGCTACCGGATCGGACCGCTGCCGCAGCGAGCCAGCTTCGGCTTCAGGTAAGTCTTTCTCCCTTAGTCTTTTCTTTTCTTCTTGCTAACCATCTCCTGCAGGACCGGCGATCTACAGCCAGCCGTGGCCGGAGAAGAAGCAGAAAGGTGATTCCTTTCTGAAGAAGAAAAACAGGGACCAGATTTGGGAATAAGAAGAAATGGAGGACTATTCTGTGAATATGTAATAGTTTAGGACCCTTTCTGTAATTTCTTATTTTTGAGGGCTGTAATAGTAAATAGGAAAGTTGTGTGTAATAGTAAATAGGTTTGTGGATCTTACAATCCACACAACATTTAGTTTTATCCATCCAGGAAGTGGTGGAGTTCAGCCAACCTCTATAGGTACTCTCTCCATGTGCTGCTTCTGACCAGGAGCTAAGATGTTGAATTCCCTACCTCAATTGATATCCTCATGCTCTGGGGCTTGTTGTGGTCTCCGAAGTTCAATGATTGATCTATTTCAGAATCTCCATATACTCCATCACGCAAAACATAAGAGAGTGCTCCACAGTGAGTTGAATTTTCTCGCAGTTTTATCCGCTGTGCATCTACCTTTCAACCACTCAGGGAGAGGACCGACACGGTAAATGAGGGAGGTCAACATGTATATCCAAAGCTTCTCATACCTTCCTTGCTACTGGGCTATCTGGCAGTCCCTAAGCACATGTCTAATATTCTCCTCAAGGGTTTTGCAGATGTGACAAACACTCTTCTCCAATCTGCTTGTGTGTAATCAGTGATTTAGTTAGAAGGTGCTCCCTTGCCACCAACTAGAGAAAATGCTTAATTCTCCGAGTGTTTTGGGTTTTCAAATCCAACCAAGGTCATTAATGAAGGGTGATATATTCATTTTTACCATTTCGAGCATTATTGTTTTCATTAGTTTTTTAGTATAATTGTCAACAAAAATGAACTATTTGAACATCATTTATTCTCTTATTGTTATAGGTTTTTAGAATGAAGATATGTTGAAAATGAGGCAAAATAAAGGCCTTTGAAGTGGAAAAAAAAAAAAAAGTAAAATGGAGAAGAACCCACAAAGTTGGAAAAAGTTAATGGAAAGCTACTATTCAAATCCAGATAGTGACTATTTGAGGTCGAATAGTGCTTTGATAAATTTGAGACTTTTACCTAGAACTTAGCTTTCCTGATCCAAAAAGTCGCGTAGGAGCTTTTTTGTAATTTTCTGTAACTTTTCCTATTTGAATTCCTAATTCCTTTTCTTTTGTAATTTAATTTTCAACTCTTTTTAGGAAAGGTTTAGTGCAGTTATAGGAAGGGAATTCACTATAAATATCCCCATTAGCCAAATTAATTCCATAACTTAGGTTTTTAGACTCAATTATTCATATTTGTAAGAAGTCTGAAGACACGATTGAAGGAAATTTCAAGATTTCTTCAGGTAAATTGAGAGATGAGCTCGGGCATTCACCATAAGCGTGGAATTTTCGCTTCTCCTAGGCTTTTAAAACTTTTTCTGTTTTATGAATTTGTCTATTAATTTTTGTTTTAAAAGTATGTATAGCAGCTAATTTTCTTTGTGTTTAAATGGTGATGAACCCTAGAATTCTTGGCTATTGTTATTAATAAATTTCATATTTTGATTATTGATTTTTTTGGTTGTTAGTCAATTTTTGTGATTGTTTACCGGTTTTCTAGAGATTGGTAGCTGCAAAAAGTTATTTAGAATTGATAAAGGAAGGATAACCTAGGGTTTTAATTGAGTAATAGGAATTGGTAATTGAGTAGAGATAGTAATTACAGTTTTTAGATCACTAATATCACTCTTAATTTATAATTTTTTCATAATCAGCTTGGTGAGAGAAGAGATTCTTCTCTAAAGGTTAAGTACATAGGAGGGTCTTTGCTTAGAGAGGAATTATTCGATATTTAAGTGAGATCCAACCACGAGTTTTAATAAGTAATTAACACAATTTTCTACATAAAATTATCTAAAGGTTTGTATTTCTTGATTTTCAATATTGAAGACAATGTGGAGTTTAAGCACGAGGGTAGATTTGTAGTTATTTTGAAATATTTTGAAAAAAAAAATGAAAAGGAAATGTTTTCAATTGAAGGATTATTTTTCTTGTGTATTTTACAAAAATATTTTGAATAAATTGACATAGAGTGTTTAACTGTTTATTTTTTAACTTGGCTGATGATAATTGTGTTCTATATCTTTTATAAGTTTTGCACGACTTTCACTTGAGCATAGTCCATGTTAGTGTTTGATAAATCCTACACATTGTTTTCAAGTTACATGAAGTTGATGAGCTATTTTTTTTTAAGGATGTTCTAGAACTTATTTGATTACATCTTGAAGCGAAATATAAAGAGTTTCCCTTACTTGACTTAGAGATAACAGTCATAGGCCTTCTTTGACTCGTTTATTTTACTAACAGGAACCAAAGCATTGATATGAACCAATAAAATTCATAAAATTGACACCTCGAAAATTGACGTTGTTTAACTCGAAACTGTTTTATAAGCTGGAGGGAGAAGATGAATTTTTTATGTGTACAAAATTTTGTTGTATACAAAATTTGTTGTTCAAACACTTCATCAGATATATTATTCAACAAAACATCAAATTAATAATGATATAATGAAAAGTCAAAATCAATTCATAATTTCATCTAAGTGATAGTTATGATTTCAAAATAATACTTTTTAGTCTATATTCTTTGAAAATTAATTTTTTAAGTAAAAAAAAGTGAAAGATTAATCTAAGGAAAAATAACAATGTGAGTTTTAAATTTAATTGAGTAAAAAATTAAAGATTCGATTATAGGCTCAAGGAAGCTCAAAACATCAATAGATCTCTTTCAGCTCTTGGAGATGTGATATCTGCTTTAGCAAATAAAAGCAGCCACATTCCTTACAGGTGTTTATCGATCCTCATGCCTCGGAACTAATGTTTGGGATCATGTTACATCCTGATTTACTTTCTTCTTCATCTACATGTAGGAACTCCAAGTTGACACGTTTGCTTCAAGATTCGCTTGGTAAAATTTTAAATTTCTAACTAGTATAGTTTAGAAATGAAAACAAAAATAGATTTTTGAATCCTTGTTTTGCATCTCATTTCAAGTTGAATTTTTTAAGATAATCTGAATGTAAGGCTGGTTAAACAATCTCACATCTGGATTTTAAGAATAAAAAATGGATCTTAATTTTTTCTCGTCAATACTGAAATGAAATTGAAATTTGTGAATAAGTATTTAATTTTTATCAATAAAAAATAAGTATTTTTTCAAAAAAATATCTTATTTCTAAAAGCCTACATTGTTGTGTTTAAATGATTAAGAAAATAGCTCATATTTTTAAGTTAACGGAATAACAAATTTCGATATTATTATTAATCAACAATAAAAGAACGAAATTCTATCATTTAAACACTTTTTTTCAAATTTGATTTTAAAAACTCTTTTTTACTTTCTTAGTTGTTAATTACTTTTATAATTTTCTTTTATTTTCAAAAAATCTTTCAAATCATTTTATTTAATTAAATAATAGAAACGTAATTAGTAGTAGTACTTAACAATCTCGAAAGTTTGACAATATAAGAACTTTCCTTACTTTATTATACAAATACATACTCTTATTTACAAGTAGACTTTTATTAAGATAGAAACCATAGGTTTCCGATCACTTTCTTCGTTTATGATGCCTTCATAAGTAACTTGTCTTCAGAATTTCCAATTCTTTGTGCCACCCCATCTAGAGATGTCTTCCACGAAATCCAAGGACGCCCGAGGAATGATTACGATAAGGCCTTAGACACTATCTGGCACATGGAAAGAAATTCGGTGGAAGGTCCAAGACTCATCTGGGTCGAAAGCCAAAGATAAAAATGATCACTAACAAATTAAGCTTCATCACCACCCTTTTGATTTCCACCGCCCAAACCATCGACCATCTCACTTTTTTCATGTACTCCATGAAATTCCTCAGTAGTAGTGGTGGTGCAGCGGCAGTGGTGAGGATGGAGGTGTGGAGGTGTGGGAGGTGGCATTGGTTTCTAAACTCCCTCGATCTGTTTTTTTCCCTTTTCTACTCCTAATATTTGTAATGAATTACTTTGATCATTTGTTGACCATTAGATTCGACAGAATCTTGATAAAAAGACCGTAAATTGCTTTGAAAAATTTATTAAGAACTTTAAATTATAAAAAAAAAATTGATGACCTAACTCAACAGAAAATTTTGTTGAGAAATAAATATGCTAATTACTCATTTTGATTTTGTTTTCATTCGTGAATATGTATGAACATGGAACAGCAGGAAGTTTTTTTTTTTCCTTCCAATTTTACCATTAACCTTTATTAATCTCCTATAGTATATTAAATGATTTTTCAAACTTTAATGGGTTGAAATTGACATTTTATCTTGTAATACAGGTGAGATAGCAACTTTTTAGGAGTCATAAATTTACATATTTTTACTATTTTTATACAAAACATTTTATTAATTAGTTTATATCTGTACATAATAAATAAATTTTTATGTTGCTAAAATTATAACATCACCATTAAATACAATAGTTTTTGATAGTTTTTACCTAAAAAATCATATTTCAAGGACATATTAAAAAATTAAAAGGTTTTCCACAAAATCGAGTATATCCAAATCTCTCTCCAGAACCCAAATAAACAAAACATACACTATATTTACTCAAACTGAAAGCAAAATGCAGTTTAAGTTGTATTTGACCCATTGGACACTTATTGGGTTGGAGGAATGCTCTTGAAATATGGGTCTTGGGGCTGAAAACCAGTGTATTTACTGATGGGATAGTTATAGCAACATAAAAATTTGTGATGTATTGACAAAAACTAAATAAAATATTTTGTACAGAAGTAACAAAGCGTAAGTTTGTGACAAGTACACATAGCTATTTTACCATAATCTAGTGATTGTACACAACAAAATATTGAGTCTGCAAATTGAAGATAAGAAAAAATACAGCGACAAAATATTTTATATGATATTTGAAGTAGTTACAATAATCTCTGAAGAAGTCTCTAAGTTGTAAGAGAGTCATTTGATTCATCTTTTCATCAAAATATTGATTCGAAGACTTGGAAAGCTTGATTTCAAATTTGACGAACTTTGATTGTGAATCGAGGGTTTGAAAGGTTGATATCAAATTGAACAAACTTTGATTGTGAACTCGAGAGCTTGAAAACTTTATCTCGAATTGTACAAACTTTTATTGTGAGTTTAAGGGCTTGAAAACTTGATTTCAAGTCATTGAGCTATTGAAGCTTTTTTCCCTCTTTCAAACAAAGAACGCTTGATGATTCGAAGAAGACGATTATTGGAAAATCTCTGGGAGCTTTCGCTTGTCTGAAGCTTGAATCTCTTCTTAATACTCTTCTGAGTGCCTTTGAATTTCTTCTGAATCTGAATCTTGTGGAAGACCCTTCTTTTTATAAGTAGAGATGAAGCTTCACGTTGCTTGACTACTAAGAGACCTATCATCGGTGTTGGGTTGACCTACTTCTTTATTTGATGAGACACATTGGATTTAACCCATAATTTAACAAACTTAATATAAAAGGACTTTAGGTTCAATTTTTTTGGGGCCTGATTACATAAGTCTCATATGTATTAAACTTTATTTAAAATGAGTTTAGATATTATTTAAATTATCCGACCCAATTTTATGGTCCAAAAACATCTTTTATTAATTTAATTTAAATAATCAGGACTAAAATATTTTTCTTATTTAGTGTTTGATTAAATAAATTAAGTGAAAATTTAATTGTCTATAAATCCCCTAATTTTAAGACTGGGATAAAATGATTGGATAAAAATTTTGAAAACAAGACTTGAAGTACTTGAATATAAATTTTATAGTTTTTTTTTTTCCAGGCAAACAACTTAGCAAGAATGCTTATCTCGACATGAGAAGGCTTGCATCAAACTCGATCAAAATTCACAACTCATGATATTCACGAATATTGATAAAAAAATTGTAAAAATTTTCACTTTTTTTTTTGAAACCCACTTGGGATCTTTAATTCCTGAAGATTTAAGGAAATTGAGTTCTTCTCACAATGAGGAGGCTTTCATCTCATAGAATTTAAAAGCCTGAATCAATCCTCGTAAATTTGGAACATGAATCATCATAGAATTTTATACTTGAATCCCTGTAGGATTACAGTAATTGCCAAACCTCTATCTCAACCCCTCTATATATATATATATAAATATATATATATATATATAAAGGTCCTTTGTTCTTCGTCACACAAAATTGTAGAGAATGTCAAGACGGCTTCAATAGCAAAGTAGTGGAAAGTCCTCTTCGATTACATTGCCCCATCAAAATTTCTTCATTAAGGAATTTGATTTGCTCTTTTTAATTTGTTTTGAAGAATGAATCCGCCATCTTGATTGATGCATGCACAATCCTTATTTTTTTTCACTATCCGCAATCTGTGAACACTATTTCCTTTAATTTCTTTGAATTATTTTGCATGAAGACTTTGATTCAAATGTGCATGGATGAAGACTTTGATTGCATGAAAACATATGAGTTATACATTCAACCTTTTTCTTTTCTTTTCGTTTCTTTTCTTTTTCTTTTCTTTTCTACAAATTAGACTCTCTTTTTTTAAGAATAAATTTTCGCCTTTTTTCTTTCTTTTTTTTCTTCTTTTTGTTTTCTATTTTTTTTCTCGGACCACATGGTACACTCTTTGAAGTCTTCTTAACCAAATGTGTGTGTAGAAATGAAAGCGTCCCAATAGAGATGACAACAGTTTTGGCAATCTACAAAGTAATCTCCGACAAGTACATGTTCCTTGCCAATTAAAATAACAACTTGCCCCACAAATGATTGATCAACAGTACCAACTTTAGAAGTACGTAATCTCCAAAAGTATGAATTTTTTCTCAAAGACCATGATGACACATTACATGAAGATTGGTCAACGAGTATCATTTTCAGAAGTGCGTGATCTCCAAAGGCATGGATTATCCTCGCTTCAACTCCTCGCTCTCCGAATCACATCAACATGCCTTCTTCACTTGATAGCAGAACAATCAACAAAAAATTCAATGGAGTTTAACACTCGAGTTTCCTAGCAAGTTTCACAAAGGAGCATTGAGAGTGGGTGCAAAATGTCTTGAGTTGTTGTTAAGATTTTACAACTACAAAGATCTACAACATGTGTATGCATCGCTCTTCATTCACAATGACAACTTCGACATTAGACGACATTTGTGAAGCTTTGACTCCTTTACGACCGTCAGCAAGCTTTATGAAGGAAATGGATTTTGTCGTTCACAATTTTAACTCATGTAGGCCAGGATTATCTTTTTTTATTAACTTGGACTTGTTGGAGTGTTTTAGTAGTTTTTATCACATACTACACTTTTGATGGTTGCCTTGACAAAATTTATACTCATATGGGACAGAGAGTAACTTTTCAGTTTATACTCATGCAGTCAAGAAGCATCTATATTCATTATTTAGATTTGAGATGACTTTGCAGTTTAGACTTGTGCAGTCAAGGAGTGTCTTTTTTCATCATTTGGATGTAAGATAACTTTGCAGTTTAAACTCGTACAGTCAAGGAGCGTGACATTTGAACTCCTTGAAGTGACTTTGCAGTTTAAACCCATGCAGTCAAGGAGCATTGATTTTCATTACTTGGAGTAACCCTATAGTTTAGAATCGTGCGTCAAGGAGCATTATTTGAACTTTTGAAGTGACTTTGCATTTTAAACTTGTGCAGTCAAGAAGCATTGATTTTTATCACTTGGATTAACTCTGTAGTATATACTTCTGCATTCAAGGAGTATTTGTTTGTAATATCTGTACTTGAAGCAACTTTGCAGTTTAGGCTCGTGAAGTTAAGGAGCATTTATTTGCATCATTTGGTCTTAAAGAAACTTTTCAGTTCAAGGAGCATTGTTTTTCACTATTTGGTACTTGAGATGACTTTACAGATTAAGCTCGTACAGTTAAGGAACTTCTATTTCATCATTTGGGGACTTGATATGACTTTTCAGTTTAAGCTTGTGCAGTCAAAGAGCATTTTTTTTCATTATTTGGGACTTGAAATGACTTTGCAATTTAAGCTCGTGCAGTCAAGGAGCATTCGTTTGTTTTACCAACTTAGATTTGGGATGATGTTGCAGATTAGGCTCGTGCAGTAAAGAATCATTCATTTTCTCCATTTGGGACTTCAGATGACTTGGCAGTTTAAGCTTGTGCAGTCAAAAAGCATTTGTTTGTTTTACCAATTTAGATTTGGGATAATGTTGCAGTTTATGCTCGAGGAATCAAGGTGCTTTCATTTTCTCTATTTGGGACTCGAGATGACTTGGAAGTTTAAGCTCGCGTAGTCAAGGAGCATCTATTTGCAACATTTGGACGTTAAGTAACTTTGCAGTTTAGACTCGTGCAATTAAGTAGCATAATTTTTACCATTTTAGATTTGTTGGCATGACTTTGCAATTTAGGCTCATGCAGTCAAGGAGCATATAGTTTCACAATTTTGGATTTGTTGGCGTGACTTTGCAATTTAGGCTCGTGAAATCAAGGAGCTTCTATTTTCACCATTTTACATTTATTGGTGAAACTTTGCAATTTAGGCTCCTGTAGTCAAGGAGCATTTGAACTTGTTGAAGTGAATTTGCAGTTTATACTCGTGCAGTCAAGGAGCATCAATTTGAATTTTGAGTGACTTTAAAATCTCACTCATGGAGGAAGATTTTCTCCCTTTCTTAAAATCTTCATCGTTTGGACTTGAAGTTTTATCATCTTGCTTTGACAAAGATGATATCTTTGGAACAGTCATTGAGTTTTGAACTTCCTTTTGAGAAAGTGCACTTGTCTTACTCATTATCATTATTCCAAAACTTGAAGCTTGTGAAGTGATGCTAGAAATAGTGACGGTTTCTTTGATATCAACAGCCTTTGAACAATCAGATTTTGAGTTGTCGTTCTTGGGAGTCATTTGCTTGATTTTTAAAGATTTGAAGTTAATTGATTTTAACCTTAAAGAGAAGAGATGGGAGGCAGAGATTGTCACAATAGGCGTACCAAAATTTGTACGCTTGAAAATTTCGAATGTAAATCAAAGACAAGAAAAATATAGCGTCAAAGTATTTTATTTGATATTTGAAGCAGTTTCAATAATCTCTGGAGAAGTTCCTAATAATAGAATCCTCCAATTCTTCTCTTCATCTAAATTGTTGATTCGAGGACTTGGAAAGCTTAATCTCGAATGGGGTGAACTTTGTTTGTGAATCGAGAGCTTAAATGCTTGATGTTGAATTGTACGAACTTTGGTTGTGAACTCGAGGGTTTGAAAACTTGGTATCGAATTGCACGAACTTTTGTTGTGAGTTTGAGGATTTGGAAGTTTGATCTCAGTTTAAGAGCCGTTGAAGTTTTCTTCACTCTTTCAGAAGAAGAATGCAAAGAACACTTGATGATTTGAAGAAGATCATTGTTGGAGAGCCTATGAGGAGCTTTCACTTGTTTGAAGCTTGAGTCTCTTCTTAATCTTGTTATGTGAATGATCTTTCTTCTGAATCTGAATCTTGAAGAAGAGTCTTATTTATAGGTGGAGATGAAGCTTCATGTTGCTTGGCCACTAAGCGACCTATCATCGGTATTGGACTGACCGTTTCCTTATTTGATGAGGCTCATTGGATTTAATCCATCATTTAATAAACTTAAAGTAAAATAACTTTGGGTTCAATTTTATTGAGGCCCGATTACATAAGCCTCATATTTATTGAGCTTTATTAAAATGAATTGGGATATTATTTAAATAATTCAGCCAATTTGATGGCCCAGAAATCTCTTTTATCAATTTACTTTAAATAGTCAAGAGTAAAAATATTTATTTTATTTAGTTTTTGATTAAATGAATGAAATGAAAATTTGATTGTCTACATTGATATTCCTAATAAATGAAAAAAGTGAAAATATACAGATTAAAAAAATATATAGAGTATCTTAGCTCATGATTAACCAAGAGTATCTTTATACTTTGCTTTGAGAAAATTAGACAATTTAATGGATTGTTTTTATTAGAAATATTTGTAAACATGAAAGATAAAAAGCAATAATTATTCTATTAGTTTTCATTTTAGGGAAAAAGAGATTATATTTTATTAATTTCAAGGTAAATAGTATGAGCTACATCTAGTGGAATGTATTATGTCCATTCCAAAGCTACATTAGAAAGTAATGCAATCTTAGCTAAAAAGTCAGCCGGGCAATTGCCCGACCTATAAACATCAGAAAAACCAATGGGTTGGGTCTAAAATTCTAAGGAAATGTGAAGCTAAAGAACCAAGTTCTGATAGGTCTCCTCTATGGGAAGAGAGACTTTGGATAGCCAGAAGCGAATCACCATCAATAATCAGATGACCAGTGATGGAAAAGCCAGTCGCATAACCTTCAATGATACCAAGAAATTCACTATAATCCACTCTAAAGCGACCCTGACAGTATAGGGCTTTAGCAAGAAGGGTATCCCCAAATTGTTCCAAACCCGGATGATGGAGAAGATTGTATTCATCAGCAGGACGTAGAGTCTGTGTTGCAATTTGATTTGCAGTAGAGTGTGTACCTTCATATCGGATCCGGAGTTTATTATATACAAACCAAACAAACCATGCATAGATAAAAAGATAGAGACCTCCTCAATTTTATTATGTGTAAAAACTAAGCGTGCTAAATCTTTAAAACTAAGAGTTGAAATATTCCTCCATTTGTTGCCGAGAGAATTTGATCCCAAACCTTTTGTGCAAAATCACAACCAAACAAAGTGTGCCTATCATTTTTAGTCGAAATCCACAGTGTACTCAGTCACTATTAACTATTAACCCCCTCTTTGTAAGAGTTTTTCCAGTGGGGAGAATATTCAGTATGGCTTTGTGGAGAAACATCCTAATTTTTTGTTGCACTGTGGGAGTTTGAATAGAGTTCCTTAACTTGGATTCTTGGCTCGAGTTAGAATAGTAATCAATTAATTTTATTGAGCGCCTATGGTTCATACTTACCTTGTATTTATACTTGACAGTTTAGATACCACTAAGAGTGTGGTGCCATATCAATTTATCGTCCGACCAGGCAGGATTGACAGGAATCTGCTAGATTTTCTCTGCTTCATGATGTAAGAATATGTGCCTGATACGGTCTTCTATCCAATAGGCCTAGTTAAAGTCTCAGTTCATCTACTTGTCTTTCTATACCCTTGAAAAGAAAAAAAGAAGATGTTGTGAGCCCATGAAGGGAAAGGATCCATTTATGATGCAAAATATTAATGGAGAGACCATTATCAACACTAGATCGGATCCCTAAGGAATGAACGTTTCTTCCTTTAAAGAGACGTCGCTAGAGGTAGGAGGGCATACGGCCTAGCGAAGTGCCAAGAAAATCCCCTGAAGAGAAGTATTTAGCTTGGAGACATTTAGCCACCAAAAAATGATGGAGAGGAGTTAAGACGCCAACATTATTTTGCGCATAAAGAAGATTAAACCCTCAAAATCTCTAAAATCCATCCCCCCATGTTTTTTGGTTTACAAATATCTTCTTAGGGTTTTAAGCAAACCTTTTTGTTACCTTCAGACCTAGACCTAGCCAAATTAGAACCGGAACTATCAAATCGAACCGGTGGTTTTGGTTTTCAAGGTTCCGGTTCTGGATATAGTTCTTACTTGAAACCTTAACCAGAACTATTTGTTAAATGATAGAACTAGAACTTTCGGTTCTCAACCGTCGATTTTGAAGGTTCCAATTAAAAATAAATAAATAAAAGCTAAATCTATATATTTAACGGTCAGATTTATTTAGATATTAAAAAATTAAAGCTTACGCCTCATACATGTTCATTAAACTTGTGATACAAAATTTTGGCGGTTTTACAATTCCAATAATTCGAATTCATGGTTCATGTTTGGCGCTTTACAATTCTCATTTCATGATTCTGTAATTTCAGTTTTCACGGTTTTGTAGTTTTTGATTTCTAATTTCATAGCTTCGATTTAACAGTTTTATGGTTCTAATTTCATAATTTTATAATTCTGGTTTTCATGGTTTGACAGTTCCAGTTTTTCGACTTGAATGTTTCGATTTGGCGAGTTCTTTATTTCGGTTGTTTCAATTTCACGGTTTCGATTGTGCCATTTCACTGTTCCGGTTTGGCAGTTTTATGGTTCTAATTTCATGATTTGATAATTTTTGTTTTCAAAGTTTGGCGGTTTGGTTTTCTAATACACGGTTCTGATTTAGTTATACTGTTCCGATTTAGTGGTTTCTTTATCTGGTTTTTCTGATTTCACGGTTTCGATTTGGCATTTTTAGTTTTTGGATTTCACGGTTTCGATTTGGCGGTTTTAGTTTTTGGATTTCACGGTTTTGGTTTGGCATTTTCTTTATTCCGGTTATTCAGATTTTACGGTTTCGATTATTTGATTTCACGGTTTTAATTTGATGGTTTTACGGTTCTAATTTCATGATTTTATAATTCTGCTTTTCACAATTTGACAATTTTAGTTTTCTGATTTTATAGTTTCATTTTGGCGGTTTCTTTATTCCGGTACTTTTGATTTCACGGTTCTGATTATTCGATTTCACGGTTCTGATTTGGTGGTTTTATGGTTCTAATTTTATGATTTTATAACTTTGATTTCACGGTTTGATGGTTTTGGTTTTCTGATTTCACGGTTTCGGTATCGCGGTTTCTTTATACCACTTTTTCCGATTTCACGGTTCTAG
This sequence comes from Catharanthus roseus, assembly GCA_028651295.1. Taxonomy (NCBI): domain Eukaryota; kingdom Viridiplantae; phylum Streptophyta; class Magnoliopsida; order Gentianales; family Apocynaceae; genus Catharanthus; species Catharanthus roseus. Next base: position 1,676,916 of record JAPQWS010000140.1, on the reverse strand, counting down.
TTTGGCAATTTTGGGTTTTTGATTTCATGTTTCGATTTGACAATTCAAATTTCTTTATTTCAATTTTTTTCTTGATTTCACGGTTCCGCTTAATTGATTCCACGGTTCCGATTTAAAAGTTTTAATTCTAATTTCATGATTTTATAATTTCGATGTTTATAGTTTTGTGGTTTTGGTTTTCTGATTTCACGATTTCGGTTTGGAGGTTTTTTTGTTCCGATTTTTCTGATTTCACGGTTCTGATTATTTGATTTCACGCATGCTGTTTGATGGTTTTACTGTTCTAATTTCATCATTTTATAATTTCAGTTTTCACGATTTTGGAGTTTTAGTTTTTCAATTTCACGGTTTCGGTTAGAAGATTTTACAGTTCTAACTTCATGATTTTATAATTCTGATTTTCATAGTTTTACTGTTTTGATTTTTCGATTTCACTTTCACAGCTCCAATTATTCGATTTCACTGTTTCAGCTAGGCGGTTTACAATTCAGATTTCACGATTGTGTTATTTCGATTTTTACAGTTTAGGGTTTCATGGGTTTCATGTTTTTCGATTTTACGGTTCTAGTTTCATGTGTGTTTTGATTCCTCTGTCCTCCAAGAGGATACATAGTCAATTCATTTGTGTGGTTTTCGCAATTTCGATTCCTCAATTTAACGATTCCAATTTCATGATTTTTTCAATTTTGAATTTTTAATTTATATGTCCAAATTTACATGTTATAATCTAATTTTACAGTTTTGCAAAATATGTTAGAACCATGAAATTAGACCAAAAAATTCGTGAAACTAAGAAACTAGAACCGTAATCGTGATTTTTAAAGAATTGTAAAAGCCTTAACCGTGAGAATCAGAACTGTTTAGAAATAAAAACGGAACCGGATAACCCAAATCGTGGAGAAGTCTATTCAGACCCACTCCAAAAATTTGAAGGACCATGGAATTCAAGGAACGAATGATATGTATAGGTAAAAGAATAACAAGTCATGGAATAAGTGGTGATGGTTTGTACCATATTTTTAATGAGAATCTCTTTACCTGCTTGTGATATAGCTTTTCCTTTCCGTCTGTTGAGTTTTTTTCAAATCCTGTCTTTGACAAATTGAAAGATTTGCTTTTTTGATCTTCCAATGAGGCATGACAAACCAAGATAAGTTCCATAGTCGCTTTTTTTGTGATCTCTAGTACCGAAGTGATCAAAAATCCTGAAGAGACAAAGGAACCGTCTTGTTAAAGAAAAAAGGAGATGTCTACAAATTTACCTCTTGTCCGAAGATGGTAGCATATTCCTAGAAGACTATATTGTTGCTTCATCATGCGGAAAAGTTACTTTAAGAATTTAATGTTATCATCTGCAAGAAAAGATGAAATATAGATCATCACAGTTTCTTTCTAACCGAAGAATATAATGACATGCACTTAGTAATATATATATATATATATATAATGACATGTAGAGTACAAAAAAAAAAAAAAAACCCTACCTAGTAAGTAGTCTCATGAAATAGGATATGATTCATTAAATTATGTATGATTCTATTGGAATATAATTGATAATTTTTCACTCATAAATTATGGGAGTTAGGGTTCTTTTTTTTCTCAATATGTAAGTTACTGCTAAAAGGATACATTATAATTTATATCATTACCACCAAAAAAAAAAAAAAAAAAAGAAACAGTGTGCCGATAAAGAGTTATAATCTGTAAAGAAAAGAAAAGGAAGAAAGAACATTGATATTTATAAAATTAAAATAATAGATAGAGTTATAATTTGTAAATACTCTCGATATACGTATACGCCATGTATTTATGAAAACTATAGCAAAGTTTATATTTGTTAAATCTACTTCTTTCCTCTCAAACTACTATGACCGCCATCATCGAAGAAGGTACTAAAACACAAAATTTGATGTTTTGTTGTTGGAGATAAACTCTAAGACACTAAAATCATGCATTTTCAAGTTACTAAATTGGGGAAATGAACAGTTACAATGTTAGTAAATCAATAGATACGTAACAGAATATAACATAAACTGATTTTATGTTAAAATTACTTTGTAATCAATCAAAAATATGAGCAAAGGTATAACAATGTTACCTTTGTAGCAGACTCACCACAAACCATAACGTAGGTGATTCTGATCACAAGGCGTACAAGTGTTCGGTCTCTAATGATATCCACTCAAACAATTTTTGGATCAATCACCAGTTAATGACAGTTAGTTCCTCTAAACCATAGAGTTCCGATAATGACTAAGGCTTATGAAACCCTAGAGAATTGTGGAATCCTCCTTAGTTAGGACTAGTAGATGATACTTATATAATAAACTATCTAATGGGCTTGGGTCAAATACCTAATAACCCTCATTTAATAATAAGTCCTTAGGATTAATTTATTAATCTCTTTTATTATCTTATAATTAATCCAAGATATTTCTCTTTTGTGTGTGACCCTTTAGGTTTCTTAACACGTTGGCAATAAATATAAATGATAATCCTAAGTAAATTGGCCTTAGGACACAAAACTAACAAGCTCCCACTTGGACGAAAGTCAATTAGCCCCTAAGGTCCTAAAATTAAAACTTATATTTATAGATCAAGATAGGCTTCTAGCCAGGAATCATGACCGCCCAAGTGTCAGGAAAAGTTATGTGATCGACTTCACCTTTCCATGAACAACATTCCGTGTAATTATTATTCTTTCACCATACTATATCCCAATTAGTTCAAGTGTAAGCATTTGTGCCAACTCTTAAAGAACTAATTATGCTTTTCTTGTTTCTGAAACATGACTCCTTTAAAGTTGAATTTAAAACACTTTCTAAAGACAATTTTTAGTTTGCGCAACTGTTTCTCAAGTCATATTCCAACAAGTGGCCATAAATGGGATGTATTCTTTTTTCTATTAGAAGTGGTGAATCCTTTATTGATCATAAACTACTCAACCATATTTCATATTATACCCAAATCTCAAAGTATACATAACCAACTAAGGTTAAGGGAAAAAAGAGTAAAAGTGTAATACTCCACATTCTAGGTACTTTTATGACCTCAAGTCAAAAGGATCACTTACACTACTTTCATATAGAGATTAATTTCATTAGCACTCAAATAGATTACCTTATAGATATTTTTGAATGTCAATCCAATGAGCTTGTTCACTGACAAGCATCCACATATTTGCTTTTGTGTCACTACACAAAAGCAAATATGTGTCATTTACACTACTTTCATATAGAGATTAATTTCATTAGCACTCAAATAGACTATCTTATAGATATCTCTGAGTGGGTCAATCCAGTGAGCGTGTTCTCTAACAAGCATTCACATATTTGTTTTTGTGTCACCACACAATAGTCAATGAGATCACTTACTTTCTATAATAGAAAGAAGCATAACAGGTGATAGTCTATCCACATTAACAATATCCCATCTTGTTAAGGCTATGACTGGGGATAATTTAAGAATAATAAATATAAGTATGTGAAAAATCTCATTATCATAAATCTTATGATTTTTTCCATACAAATATTATTCTTAGGACTCTATCATTTAATTATATAAAAAATAGTAAAAGTAAATGATAAATAGCCATATCTTTAAATTGCATAAATATCTCTACTATTATTATAAAAGTGTCTAATGAGGTCATGATGATTTATACATTTTGGTTTCTTACTTTTTTATTTCTCTGAGATGCCCTTCAGCTAATGAATGGAAGCTTAATACATTAAAGAGTTAAGAGTCTTTGGTAATTGGATAAAAGTTACATATAAGATAATTATAAAAAAGAACATTAGATTTTAATACATAGAGGAGTTAGAACATTTTAGTAATTAGATAGTTATTTAAGAGTTACAAAGAAGATAATTAAAGTAAAAATTCATTAAATTATTCAGTAAAAGAAATAATGTATTTTTGGAAAGTTAATTAATATATTTTGTCTATAAAACATAAATTTAAAAATATTAAACAAATTAAAATTTAAAATAATATATAACTAATAAAAATATAAGTATAATTAATAAAAATTAAAACTATATTGATGTAGAAAATAAAATTTTTTGAAATCAATCATGCTTTATAAGTAGGCACCTGTCGTCCATGTATCTTTTTCTTTTTGACGACTCATTTACACCCTATAGGTTTGACCCCATTAGTAGAGTCAACTAAGGTCATACCTCATTATCATACGTGGAATCCATTTTAGATTTCATGACTTATAGCTACTTCGCAAAGTCTTTATCAGATAAGACTTCTTGTTAACTAGTAGATATATTATCATCATCTATGATAAATATATCATCATACCTTAGAGAAGGATGACTTATGCTACTATTCTTTCAAGTAACTTGTGTATCCAAAAGTTCCTTTTTGCACTACAAAATCATATAGTAGAATTTTATTTTGTTCCATCTTATATGTCCTAGTGGTTTGTGTTTCTTGAATTTTTTCAAACTTTACTTTACTTCCACTGGATTTTCTAAAAAGAAATCTTCCTCTAGACAAATCAAATTTTATGAGAAAACAACCTTTTTCTCATTGGAATTGTAAAAACAATATCCAACTATTTTTTTGGACAATGCATAAATAAACATTTAACAGATGTTGCATTGAGCTTATCTGATGTTTCCCTTTTAACTAAGACGGAACATCCCCAAAATTTATATGAAAGTTTGAATTTCTACTATGTCATATCTCATATAACATAGAATAAACACTTTTAGATAGAAGACGATATAAAAGATAGGAGACAATTTCAAGGGCATAATTAAAAAATGATTCGGATAAATCTGCGTAACTTAACATGGATTGAACCATATCCAATAGAGTTCGGTTCCTCCTTTCAAACACACCATTTAAATTTGGTGTGTATAGTGTATTTGAGGATGAATCTCATTTTCCTCATGATAATTCTGAAATTCTTTGACTAAAATATTCTCAACCTCGATCAGATCGAAGCATTTTAATATTTTACCAAGTTTTGTTTTTCAACTTCATTTTTTCATATAGTCTTTGAATTTTTCAAGGCTTTAAACTTGCACTTTTAAAAGTACACATGACCATATTAAGAATGATCATCAGTAAGATTAATAAAGTATGAAAAATCACATCTAATTTGAACAAAACATTTGGACCACTAAAAAGGATTTTGGTCATTTTTTTAAATGGATAAGACTCGCATATTTCATATAATTCATAATCAAATGACCCAAAAAAAAAAAAAAAAAACTTCAGTATTTAATTTCGTTATGTGATTCTCAATTTTATGACTAAGTCTACATGTCAAAATATTTTGAGTCTTTTGGTATCAAAGTTAATATTGAATTTTCTAATTCAAGAATATAAAGACCATTAATCAATGTACCAACACTATAAAATATACTATTACAAAATAAAGAATAATAATTATCCATTTGTGTAGTAGTAAGACCATCTGTGTCTAAACATGAAATAAAAATAATAAATATTTATGGCCATAGTTAGAGCAAATAATAATCTTTTAATGCTAAAATCAATCCACTAGGCAAATTAAGAAACTTCCTATGGCTAATGTAAACTCTTGCTTCATTTACCACATGCAGGTCTATTTCTTCTTTTTTCAAATCCCGCATATTTTTACAAATATGATATCCAGATCCAGTATCTAATACCCAACCATCTTAATTAGAAGTAGAAACATTGATTTCAATCATGGATATTATACTTGAATTTGAAGCTTCTTCAAGCTTATCTAAGAACTCCATTATGGTTTCTCTAATGGCCATCATCGCCACAATAGAAGCATGTGTCCTTATCCTTTTTATCCTTCTTGATCACAAGTTGAGCTTTGATGGTAGCTTGTTTAGTCTTCTTAAGACGAGCTCTACCTTTCTTCCACCTTTCTTTGGAAGAACCAACCATCAAAACTTAACCATTTGACCATTCCTTTAATACTGCTTCTTCACATGCGTTAAACATGTTAAGCAAATAAGCCAAGGTAGTGGTCTCAACTCTGTTCATGTAAAAATTCACAACAGACAGAGAAAAGCTTGTAGGAAAGGTTTAGAGTATCATATCAATATTTAAATCATGATACATAGTTCATTCCAATGACTCCACCTTTCTAATGAGACACATCATCTTCATTACATCATATGTAACTGAAGATTATTATACTATTCCACAGTGATAGAGCTCTTAAGATATCTTATATCATTCGTTCCTCTTGGTCGTTGCATCATTGTATAAACATCAAGATTTTCATACTCTTTTGCAACCAAAAATGATAGAGGTTAGCATGATACAACAAGCTTGTTCATCTACATCTTTATGTTGCAAATAAGCATATTGAATTGTCTTATTAGCATCATTAGGAGGCTCGTTAGAAATAAGTACATAAAAAACATAAAGATTTATTTTTAGGGTAAAGTGTGTCAGTGACCCTTAAACTTTCCCATTTTTTTATTTTTGATCCTAAACTAAAAAACACTAAGTTTGTGACCTTAAACTATCTAAATTTCAATTTTAACCATTTTGTTGTTTCAGCCGTTAACTCTTAAATGAAAAGAGTCATGTGACTCTCACGTGACTAATTTAAAGGGCATTTTTGTACTTTTGGATATATTTCTCCTTTTTTACCAATAAAAAAGAAGAACATACATCTCTTTCTTTCTATTTTCCTCTTTTTGGGATCTTCTTCTCTGGCTAAATCACTGTCGGTGGCAGAAAATCATTACCGACCATCTCTCTCTAACTCTCTCACTCTCGCTATATTCCTATCACCGTTTCATCCCTACAAATGTACTCCCGACTATTGTCATTCTTCAGTGGAAATCCCCAAAAAATTGTTCACTCCTGCAATCCCAAAAGCCCAACAATATCTAATTAACAAACACAGAAGAAGCTTTCAGAAGAAAAAAGACCAAGAGACATAGCCCAACACGCCCAAAAAATGAAGGAAATTCAAAATTCCAAGAATTACAGCTAAAAGATACACTCCAGAAATACATGTCCCAACTAATAGAATTTCACCACCCTAGCACCACAAAAGACAAAGTATTGTTTTGTTTGCTAAAAAAATTTTAATCACACGCCATTCCTTGTCCCTGTTGCGTGCCAATTCCATCCTAAAATTCTACCACAAACTTGCAGCCAGTTTCTGACCTTATTATCAAATCAGAAAATGTGGGTAGGAAAAGCCGAGATCTTACAGTCAAATTTATTCCCCCTGTCGTTTTTTATAACCAACGGTCGACCCCATCCGAAATCGTCATCGTACATTGGAAATCTAGGGGAGCTTCCTAGGGTGATCATTGTGCTATCGAAATTCTCTAGCGGGAACAGCCTAGCGTGAATAACCTAGCGTGACAGAGCTCTCAAGCAGAAGAAACACACCATTAATGCAGCAAATAGATCGGAAAGAACGAAGAAAAAAACCTGGCCATTGAAAATGTGACCCACTAAGTTCCGACTAGGAAATCCTCACTGGAGTGAACTTAGCTGTTGTAAAAGTGAATACTCCACCAACGAAAGTCAACTCCCTCATCGGAATCTCCAATCTTCAAAACGAGAGAGAGAGAGAGAGAGAGAGGGGGGGAGGGGGGGGGGAGAGAGGGGGTATCTCTCAGCGACTAGAGAATATCGGTGAGAGGGAAGAGTTATAGAGGAGGAAAAGATATGGTAGGTTTAGTGAAGAAAGAGAAAAAGAAATATAAAAAAATAAAGAATAGAAATTATTATTTTATTTTACACTTATTTAATTATTTCCTATTTGATTTGACCAAAAAGCTCTTATATGTGATCATGTGACTGCCACATAAGTGGTCATGTGATTGTTACATGTATATTTTCCGTTAGTATTTAACGGAAAAAATTAACAAAAGGGCTAATATTATACTTTTTTATAATTTAAGGTTACAAACTTGGCGTTTGGAAAGTTCAAGGTCACGAACTTAGCGTTTTTTAGTTCAGGGTTAAAAACCAGAAAAGGAGAAAGTTTAAGGGTCACCAATGCACTTTACCCTTATTTTTATTTTTAATATATATCTGAGAACTATTCTCATAATTTTGTTGCCATTTCAAAATTTTGAACCATTCAAATTAGTGTCAGTGTCATGAGGCAGATCACGTAGACAAACAATATAATTACTCATATTTCTCCAATAATAAATAAAGATAGAATAAATAAAATAATAAAAAATTTATGCAATAAACAAAATCAAGCATAAGATATGGATTATGTACATGATTTTGTTCTCACTATTTTATTCAAATCAATAACTCTTAAATATTAGTTCGAGAATTATCTCATAATTCCTAGCGGGTTAGGATCCCCACTAAATTATTTTGACCTTAAGGAATTCCAAACAATTCAAAATAATGTGGTAGAATATATACCATTTATCAATTACAATCATTGCAATTCTTAGATCATTAGGTTACCAACTGTTGGCAAACTCATCAAATGTGCCTCTTAAACTCTTACCTCAAAATATAAAACCTTGAGAAAATCTCAACAAATTACATATTTTTGTTATGTTAAACCCATTATTCATAACAAAATATATATTATCGATATAATAACCTTGGGTAGACCCAATAAATTGATTCTCACACTAACAAATGTTATACTATAATAATGGAAGGATAAAGACTTAATATTTTACTAAGGGATTTTAAGATATAATTCGGCCTTATCTTAATATACAATGTATTAGTATTGTCATACAAGTGGCAACCGTATGATCTAATTACATAATCACTAATATGCACATATATATCATTTATATATGATCATGTTGCATATTATGTAATCAATTAATCATATTAAATATTACATGTCCAAAACATATTTAATATCAAGTCATGAATTGTGTATAACCTTATCTAATCACATTATATGAAACACTTTTGGTGAAATCTTGAGAAGTTTCTAGTTAATTCAAACATGAGTTAGCTTCAAATTTAAATCATAGTTAAAAAGGAAATTTTCTAAACTTAAGTCATATCTGAATTTAGAAATCTACAATTGGATTATTACAATAATAAATTTAAATGGTTCTATAATTACAAATAATATAAAACTATTTTATAAAACTCTTTTATAAATAAAATTTATAAAGGAAATAAATTAGGGTCACTTTGAAATAATTTCAGAACTTTCAAAATCCAACAAACATTTAGGCTGACCCAAAACATTTTGTGGGCCAAAAGAAGGTCAAAACTCGGTTTAACACCTCTGGAGGGCCTAGACCTATTCTGGGCTCACTTGATCTCGGCTAGCCATGTTTTAATTTGCCAAAGTTAAAAAAAAATCAATTGTCTTGACTTTAAGCCTATAGATGCAAACATCATAAACTCTATTATACTCTGCATCTAAAGCGGTGCTTTTAAGGAAAAACAGATGCTGCTGCCAATCGTGTGATGTCAAAACACCAACAAAATTTATTCTTTTATTTTAAAACAATAAATAATAATTTTAATTTGTCAAAGTTTAGGTTCAATATTATTTCTAAAACATGGTCAAAATTACGCAGCAATTTGAACTTCAAGAATTTTCAAATCAAAACTTGCATATTCCAGAAAAAATACAAACCGCTAACCCTTTTATTTTGTTTTTTTTCCTTGATTTCCGCGGTCAAACGGCGGAACTTGAAATTTCCACCAAAAAAAAAAATAAATAAATAAAACGAATTTTGAATCCTCTCAACCAAATCCAGTTCGATCATCAAATTGATTTCAAAAACTCACGAACAAACATGATTTCTCATGTTAGTTGGCACCGTCTGACGGTACATCGACATCGATTTTTTTTTAAAACAAATTATATAATATGAACAATTCACATCCATGACAATTAAATATCAAATATATCAACATAAACTAAATAAAATTTGCTCTGATACCACCGTTAATAAATCAATATATTTGCAACAAAATAAAACATAAATGAATTTCATGCTAGAATCTCTTTGTAATTTTTGAATAATATTATCAAAGGAATAACCATGTTACCTCTATAGCAAATTCAAAGAAACCAATGATGCGGTGATTCTGATCACGAGCTGGTGCGTGGACTTTTACAGGATTGGACATCTGCGCGGGTGGCCCAACTCGGGTAGTCCAACAACTGGCTCTTATACCATGTTAGAATTTGGGCTTGAGCCTAACTCAACCCAAAAGGTACCTCAAGAGGGGAGGACTGCACAGGTCTCTATAATGAGTAATTATTTTTTTTAATTAGCCGATGTGAGATTCTCAACACCAATAATGACTAAGGCTCCTGAAATCCTAGAGAATTATGGAATCCTCCTTGATTAAGACTAATGGTTGATGCTTATGTAATAGCTATCTAGTGGGTTTAGGTCAAATTCCTAAGAACCTAATAGCTTATTTAATAATAAATTCCTTAAGATTAATTTATCTCATAAATTAATTAGTTTCATTATTTTATAATTAACAAAAAATATTGCTCTTTTGTGTGTGACCCTTTAAGTTCCTAAACATGCTGGCAATAAATATAAAATTATAATATTAAATTAATTGGTTTTAAGACATAAAACAACAACCACAAAATTTGGGTGAATATTGTTCCTCATACTAAAAGGAACTAATGACTCTTTTTTAGGAGGAAATAATGACTTATTGTCACGCTTCCCATTCAGACAATGACATAGCAGCATCCCTAGAAAGAACTAATTAAGGATATCGAACTCTTACTCTAATAGTCCAACTTTAAAATAGTATAAAAAAAACTTATATTCATCAAGTGAATCAAGTAGAATTCTTCAAATCCCAAAATAGAGATAAAAAACCTTTCAATTAATCCCTTATAAACTTTTCATCAAAACACTTAAAACATCTATTAAGTACTAACTTTTCAACCACCTAAGGCCTCATCCTTGGACACACCTTCCAAATCATTTGCAAAATAGTAAGTGACGAGCAACATTAGCCCAGTAAAACATATAAATTGTTATGGGAGAAAAAAAATCTCAAATCGTTGGTAGAATGCATACCAAAAGGATAGGTCACATGCATGTTGCATTATTCAATATTAAAAACAAAATTCAGAGAGAAAATAAAATTTAAAACATCAAATTTAGTTTAAAAAAGGGTCAAATTGCTACTGTCCTCCTATTCTGTACATAAATAATTTAAGAACTCACACTTTACAAAAAAGATATTAGAAGAAAAGAAGCATAAATAACATCAGATTACTTTATAGATTTGTTTTATAAAAACATAATGTCTAATAGATATAGAAAGTTTCAAGCATCACATTGACTTTTGTAGATATTCTTTGAAATGCAATTAATTAATTTTTAAAGAAATCTGATAAAGTTTGTTTTGGACATAGACTGAAGTAAAGTAAGGAAACAAGATAAATCTATTCAAAACTTACTTATCATTTTAAAAGAACACTTCTCAGATTGGTAAAAATAATCAAAAACTGTACTTAACAGAACTAAACATAAACTGTAAACTTCACAATGAATTTAGACGAATGCTCAAGTGATGCCAATAAGGATACAAAGGTACTCATATTATCTCCTAGCTATTGTATCCGCAGACGAACAAATTGTTGGTATAACATTCCCTAGTCGTGCCAAATAAATATTTAAGACATATCCCTCCAATGTCTCCCATTCACACATATGAGCAAAAGCTTCACTCAAACATTCTATCAAACAATTAAAAGTCATGAACTTTACAAACATACAATTTAAAAAACTCGTAACTCCAAAACCCTTTCACATTCTCATTCCAACTTTTATACAAAACGTTCAATAAAAATAATAATAATAACACGTTCAAACGATTTTATTAGAAAAACAAACATTCAATAAAAGTATGAATATTTATATTCCTTACCCCGTATTCGCAATTCTCTTCTTCTAATCTAGGCAAAACACCTCAAACAACATCAATTCCATTATTATTATTATATCATATGAGTCAACCTTTATTTCTCCTACTGACCCAAAAGTACAAAATTGAACAATTGAAAACACTAACGAAAGCTCTAAATTGATCCGAAATTGAAAATTTACTTTGATTTGATGTTTTAGGCCTCATATCATCGCTTTCTACTCCTCCATGGACGTATGTTCTTCCCTTGTTGTAATTTATTCATTAACTCATAAATTTCTAATTTATTCATTAACTCATAAATTTCTTACTTATCACAACTATGTTTTAAGAGTCTTGAAACTACTAAAAGGTTTGTAATCTCATAAATAGGATTGGAAAAGGCCTAACTAAAAGCGATTAATCACACCAAGTCAAGGCCCAAGATACATCTAATAATTACTGAGTCCTTTTTGGGTTGGGTAATTACAATTATTTATCACTTTTTTTTCATACATTCACTTTATATTATTTATATACTAGTCTAAAGACCCGTACAATGCACGGGAAATATTTTATTTAAAAAAGAAAAATTCATTATTATTTAAAAAATGTCAAATGTAATAATCCAAAAATGTCACAAAATTTAAAATATATTAAAAAAATCTAAACTAAAGGTCCGAGGAGACTAGAAGGCACATATATAGTCCCATTATTATAATTATTATATTTATGACTTTACTCTATATAAGGTTTTTAAATAAAATGTGTTAATAAAAAAATGTGAGTTAATAAAGATAAAGAAAAGAAGGGATAGAATCCCTTATGCATGTAGTCTCAACAAAGGTACTAGGGATTTAACGTTAAAAAGGACAGGTAAGAAAGGCTCAAATGGATTAACGAAGGCCTAAGACCATTATATCTGGGACCAATCTAAACTAGACCTTTTCGCTTCGAGGCAAGAAAAGACAAGTGCTAGGGAAAAAACTCGAAAGTAGATCACTGAACTAATCCCTATGATTCCAAAGCATTCAATTACTACACGACACTTGTATGCATATAGAAAACCATTGATTCAATAAGAAATGTAAGCAAGTGCACATTTTTAAACCCTATCAAGTAACAAGTATTATCAAACTCCTAAAACATCATGCAAAAATTAATCCCATTAGGTTGCGACAACGAGAATCAGTTTGGATTTTCAAAAGTTAAGAAAGAAAGTAACACGAAAAAAAAAACTAACTATGATATAAAGATGTCCCCACGCCTCAATGTTGGGCCAAACCCAAGCAAAAAGAACAACTAAAGAACAAAAAGACTCCACCGAAAAGCCAGGAACTAAAAAGGCCAACAATGACAAAGGAAGCGATCTATGGAAAAAGAAAAACAACTAGAAAAACAAAAAACACAAAGCTAAATGCCTGTAAGTGCAATGTGTTCCTCCGGTGTGATGTGAACCCCTCAAGCTTGAATGAAGTCCAACCCCTTCCCAAGATACTTCTTTTTTCAAGAGGAATTTTAGTAAGCTTTGTTATGGGAAAATGATAAAACCAAGGAAAAATTCGAAGAAATTAACTGAGTAAACAAAAACAAAACCTTTCTATCTAGAAGGATAACCAACAAGAACTATTGGAAGCCCTCACCTATTCTTCATTCACAAGAAAGGCCCTAATTCCAAGAAAGACTAGCTAGAAAGCTAGCACCTCAAGGAAATGTATGAATTTGAGGAAGAACAAGAACTTTTAAATGGAAATTCAAGAATGCCTTGCCTTAATTTATAAATAGGAATCTCTAATTCACAAGGAAGAATAAGAAACCATAGAAAATCTAGGTTCTCTCTCTCAAATATTATATATAGTCATTCATCATGGAGAAAGCTGGAAATAAGAGTATATATAGGTCTTTAGGTGATTAACTCCAAGCCCTCGCATTAACCTAACTTAAAGAAAGTAAATTGGGAATCTTAGGCCACTTAATTACAAGTTTAGGACACAAGGAGTTCAAAATAACAACCCAATATAACAAAGGGGGAAATAGTTCTTCATATGGCCAAGACCTACTGTCGGATGGTAGATTGGCTTCTCTTAGCTTTTGATATGAATTAGAAAAGCCAAGAAGCTAAAGATTTGTTACTTGGACTATCCACTAGTGCAAGGTTGAAGAAACTCAAAGCTCTTGAAGATAATGGTATGATTGTTTACATATGGAAACTTTGAAGAGCAAAGTTGATGAGTTTCAAATCAAGGAAAGCATCCCAAGTTGTTTACAATGTGTTCAATTGTCAATGGGCAATCAAGGAAACAACTTAGGGAAGAAATTGATAAGTATTGAGAAGAACCTATCCTACTGCCAACGACAGAGTTGCCCCTACCGTCGCCAGTAGACTTTTGCTGAAGAAGTCTTTGGAGATCGACCACCTACCGCGCACGGTAGGTTTGACCCTATAGTTGTCGGTAGGTCTTGAAAGGGTTATTGCTTACCCGCCTTTTGGGCAGGATTTTGTACTTTAACTTGTTTTTACAGCTTTTTAATCAAGGGGTTTATAGTTAATTTAAGCCATTAGTCACTTATTTAGCTAGGGGTTAATAATTAGCCTATAAATACCTCATTATACATTGATTGTAACTAACTTTGGAAGTTGAATGAGTTTTGCTAAAATTTTAGAGAGAGAACCTCTTGGTCTCTTGGTTTCTTCTCCCTCTTAGTCTAGCTTGTCCAGGGTTAGTATCCTTGGCATTGTTAACAATTGATCCTAGATTGAAGTATCTATGGAATCAATTGATGATGAAAATTCCTTTTATTGATTGATTCATAGAGTTTCCTTTCTTTGGATAAATTGATTATAGGTCTTCTAGATTGTGTGGTTGGGGTTTTGAGGTCTTAGTTCCCTCAAAGTTTTTGCCATCAATTTGGGAAAGATCTTAGCCTCTCAATATTAGGTTTTTGAGGCTTGTTCCTCATAGGTTTTCCATTGGAGTGTAGAGCTACAAAATCCTCAATAGAGGTACTTCATGAGGAGGTGATCTTGGGAAGGATTTGGATCTAAATCAACAAGTACAAGAGGATTCATATCAAAGTGGTATCAGAGAGACCTCCAATTAGAGGTCAAATTGATTGTAAGTTGATTAAATTCGTGAAAATTCAGAAAAGAATGTGAAAGTACTTGATGATCAAACAAAATCTATGAAGATCATGCAAAATTGAGTACAGAAAAATCAGTCTGAAATTTTATTGAAAATTAGAATGTTTATTGTGCGAATTTGTTGATGAAAGTTTATTGAGATGTTCTCCTTTGAGTTTTGATTCATTTGAAATAAGTTGTGCTCAATTTGGAGGTCATTCGTTTGCTCAATTGAAACGAATTGTGAAATGTGTTTCGGATTCCCGATTGAAAAGAAAGTGTTGATTGATCCGAACATAAATTGTGTTATACTGATCCATATCGATTGAAATTTGATCTAAATTTCATCCTCTTTGAATAAGGAATCTTTTTGCGTTGGTCTCATCTGATTTTGTTTTGTCCTTTTTTAGTTATCGTTGTTTTAGTTTTAGGGTATCATTATCTCCTGTTTCTTGGAAATTATGTTTTAGTACTCTCATGTTCTTTGTCTAGATTAATTGTTTTGGTTTGCTGTGTTTTTGACTTCTAATTGTTTCATTATGTGCTTTCAATCCTTTTCTGATGATCAATTAAGGTTGTTGGCTCTTTTCTATAGATTATCTTCTTTGAAACTCTTACACATCAAGTGTTTAATACTTTGCCTCTTTGAACACCTCCAACTAAGTGCATTTATTGTTTATTTGCTTGAGATCGATGCTCTTGGTTTAAGTTGGCTAAGAAGTTTGAAGGATCTAAAGAGACTTGAGTATTGAGTGATTGTAAAAGTCAAGAGAATGAGTTTATCTTGATAAAAGCCATAAAGAGTATTAAACACGAGTGGATTGAGTGATCATCAAAGAGTGTATATACTAAGGGAGTGATTGGGAGGTCCTTGTTTTGTTTGTCTAACCTTTTTTGTGTAGGTTTAAAACAATAAATAATGGAGTACAATTGGTGTAATCCATCATGGAAAAGAATGGAAGTAAAAAGTAAACAAGAGGATTATTAATCTAAGCTTACAAGAGATATGCATAGTTTCTATCATTGTGGTGGCAGGATTCAATGCTTATGGAGGGAACAACCATGGAAATGGAGATTTCACTTCTAGAAGACATGTTAAAGTTCGTAAATTCTCTTCTTATGCTAGATGTTTTGAGCATACTTCTTATGATGATTATGGGGGTTATGGAAGATTTAATGCTAAATATGATTATTATGAGCATAGTCCTTATGATTGTTATGAAGGGTATCATCATAGTTATGGTAGAGAAGTTTACTTTGAGAGCTTATATGATGAAAATGTCCATGGAAGGAAAAATTAAAGTAAGCATGTAGTCCATCTCAAATGCCATATGGAAGACAAAGTTGTTAATCTTATTGTTGATGGTAGTAGTTGTGCTAATGTGGCTAGTACTTACCTTGTGCAAAACCTGAATTTGCCTCTTTCATGAACATCTTAAGCCTTATAAACACCATTGGTCAAACGATAGTGATGGGATCAAAGTCACTAAGCAAGTGTGGTCTATTTCTAAAGGAATATATAACGATGATGTGTTATGTGATGTAGCCACCATGCAAGCAGGTCATTTATTGTTTAGAAGTCTTTAGATAAACAATAGAAAATCTATATACTAAGGCACAAGAATTCTTACAATTTCACAAAAGAATGGCAAAAGATTCATTTAAAATTCTTTGGCTCCTCATGAAATTTATAAAGAGCAAAAGAAGTTGAAAGGAAAGATAAGAATATTTGATCAAGAGAAAAAGGCAAAGAACATTAAAAAGGCTAAAAGGTGTGAAGAAAAATAACTTTCCATGCCATCTCAAAGAGAAGCAAAGGAAAAATTCATGGAATCTTTAATGGGTGAAAAGTCTACAAAAGCAAATAATCTTTCACAAGCTCAAGATGTAATTGATAGAAAAGTCATTCACCATGAGAAGAAGAACACTTGTATCTTTGTAAAGGAAGAAAAATCAAGAGTGGAAAAAGTGAAGAGTGTTGTGAGTACAAAAGAAAGTGAGGGAAAAAGAAAAGATAGTGAGTGCTTGATTGAAAATCATGAGAGTTTAAAAGAAGAACAAGTGAAAGAAAAGCAAGATCAGATTGAAAAGAGTGAGAAACAAAGGGAGAGATGAGCTTAATGATTTTTGAGGGAGATAAAAGAGAGAAAATGAAAGAGAGTTGTTGTGACATTAGTTCATCATTAAACTCACTTTCTAGTGAGGAGGTGAACTTGTTTACTAATTCCAATAACCATTTCCTTGCTTGTTCTTCTCAAAGTGTGCAGAAATTTGAAGCTCAAAACATGGAAAATGAATGAAGGCTTGGCTATAAGCTCTACAAAACCATAAGCTTCCTTCCTTCTACATCCTTCTTGTCTTTTGATTTCATAATCAATGAATAATAGTTGTTCTTTTTCTTTCTTTTGTAATAAAATTCAAACTCAATTCTTGAACTCTTAACTACAACCTGTGGAACAAAATGAAATCATGGGATGAAAGCTAAAGAAGAAGGCATGGGAAATGAGCTTAGCATTGGCTTTGAAGACACATCACTAAGCCTTTCTCTGAACCCTTTTCTTTATTACCAAGAGTTCTCCTTTAAGGACTTAAAAGATTTTTTTAGAGTTGTATGCCTCTTATGTGACTTTGGTTGGCAATGTGATGGCTAGTCCTTTCGCTTGTGATCTAGCTTTTGATATTGATCATAGCTTAAGTACTCTTCTCCATGTGCTTATCTTGAAAAACAACTTTTGGTTAGTATTGCTAGAATTAAACCATCTAACCATAACCTTGAGTTGTTACATGATAATCTTTTCTTTGATCTTCTTGTTGCTAATTTCTTATCGTCTTGTGCACTTATGTGGAGTAAGATTCATATTTTCTTTGGATTTTGTTGAAAGTGGTTATGATGAGAGAGTTAGTTGGTCCCCTTGGTCATCATGTAGTGATTTTTATATTAAGTTTAAAGGAGAGCTTGTTGAGAATTGTGCTTATCAATTACCTTTCCTTTATACTTTTATGAAAAATCTTGATGGGTTTATTCCTTCCATTCAATTCTTTTGCTTTGTGAGTCATCGATTTGAATTTCCTCATGATGAACAAAAGTTTTTAATTGTTGATGGATTTTTGAAAGCTTTGTTGTTAGGAAACTTCCATGGGTTTCAATTCTATATGTGGTTGCTATTTGGTGGAAAGAAAATGAATGGTAATTTAAGGTGTTTAAATTTCACTTTTGTGATCTTGTGGAAACTACCTTTGAAAAGGGTGTTCTTGAATTAACTTTGAAAGATATTGATGAGAAACTTTCTACCCTATTTTCTTTAGTGATTATCTTTTGAAATGTGATTCCTTAAAAGATTTCTTAGTTCAAAACACAACTTCTTGTGTCCAGCTTTTGAATCAATCCTTTGGTGGTATTTTGCTTTTTTCTTTAACCTTCAAGGAGTTTCTGGACGAGTTGATTTCACTTCTCTATTGCAAAGAGGAACCCGGTGGCCTCTCTCCATTGAAGGAAAAGGAACATCAAAGTGATTTGATGACTAGTGCGGCATTGAAATGTGCATATCTTTGGAGTTTAAAGTTGAATTACTTAAGTTTCTTTAAAGGCATGGATTCTTTATTTGTTGTGGATTATGTTATTGAGATCTTGATTGATAACAAAACTTATACATTTCATTGGCATCATTTTAATCGAGTTTTGTTTATTTTGCGAAATGCGGAACTATATGCTAACCTTGGAAATTATGAGTCTTGTGTCGAAAATGGTACTTTACTAGGTTATGTATTGCATTTTCAAGGTTGCCAAGTTGGTGCAACTAAGGTGCAAGCAATTAAAGATTGGATTATTTCTAAGAGTGCCTTTGAGGAGGAAAGCTTCCTTGGTTTTTAACAAGCTTCTATAAGAAGTTCAACAAGGAATTTAGCATTCTAGCTAGTCTCTTGGTGGATGCACCCAAAGAGAAGACCGGTTTTCTAAGGCAACTTTGTTTACACCCCTTTTGGAATGTTTCTACTCAAGCTTCTTACTGTACGACTCTTCTTATTTCTTTTGAAATTGATTATGGTGACAATTTGCTAATGTCTTTTACTTTGGTTCCGTTGTCCATAGATCATGCTTCGAGCTTGGATGAAGTGAAGAAGATGGAGTTTGTCAATTATCATGATGTTATTGCAACCATCCACAAGAGACACTATTAGTCTTTGATCCCAAAGGATCGGTTGGGATCCTTTGGATCTGCATGACGTTCTTTCTAATACGACCCTTCGCTTGATGTTCAACCTGAAGTGCCTTGCATATTTTGCATGTTTTAGTGCTTCGATTCTTACTTTTCCGGCTGATTTTTGTTTCGTGCTACCTTCCATCTATAGAATTGAGCCAAAAATCAAGATTGATCATCCACAAAATACTAGAAACACACAAGGAAACAACTAGAAATAAAAAACAAAGAAAATCAAAACAATTAGACTAAACAAAAAACAAAAAGAGTACTAAGAAAATTTTTTCCAGAAAATAGAGTATGACAACAATCTTTTACTAAAATAACGATATCACAAACTCTACGAATCCAAATCAGATGAAACCAATTCAGGAAGATTCCTCACTCGATGAGGATAAATGTAAGTACAAATTTCATGCAAATTGACGTAGTATAGCATAAGATATACCAAACTTAATCCACCCTTTTTCTATAGTCACAACTCTGAAACACATTTCACCAAACTTTCCAATTGACAATTAATTGATCTCCAAATTGAGCACAACATTTTTTCAATGAATCACAGCTCAAATGAGAACATCTCTATCACAAAACATCAAGAAATTTCTCAATTAATCAGCCACATTTCAATGAATTTTCGAACCTATTTTTTTGTACTTAGTTTTTGCATGATCATCATGGGAATTTTATAGATCATCAAGTACTACTTTTTATGAATTCAAATGAATTTAAACTACTTACAAATCAAACTGACCTTCAATTGGAGGTTGCTCTGATACCACTTGATGTGGATCCTCTTTGATGTAGAATTGGATCCAAATCCTTCACAAGATCACCTCCTTCACAAGATCACCTCCTTCGATTGAAGAACCTCTATTGAGGTTTTTTAAATTCAAAAATTGAGAAAAAGTATGAAATAAATAAACAGTGAACTCATATGTTATAGATTCGGAGTTATCAGTTATTATTATTGTTAAAGAAAAAAAATTCAAATGGTATTACAAGAGTGAATTTTGTTGGGATCCCCACTGTTAAGTAATTTCTCCTGCATTTTCTTGAAAATTCCTTTTGATTGTTAACATGACCATATCTTACTAAAGGTATTATCAATTTCTATGTGGATAGAAACCCAAAAATTTTCTTCTTCATCCAAATGTGACTCCAAAATTCCACATAAAAGATCAAACCGAGGGTTTTCTTGCAGAATCACTAAATGTTGCTTCTTTCTCCGAAGCAAAATCTTCAAAATCACTTTCTGAGTAATTGATAGCACACGGTTAGTATAAAAATCTCAAGAAACAATAATTGGGAAATTGATAAGTTTTATTTCTCAATATTCTGATAATATTCATGGTGATGCCCACACATATATATATATATATGCATATATACAGTACATGAAACATAAACTTACAAGAAAGAAAACTTAATTACACTAGAAAACTTTTATTCTATATGGCTAGAAAACAGTATCTAGCAAGTCAATTTACATTACAATAAGATATATGATAAAGATATAGACATATGAGGATTAGGAGGATTCCAATTCCAATACAATCTCTAACCCTTAACACTTAGAAAGATTTTTTCTCTAATTGATAATTTTTGCAAGCACATGCAAAACTTTTCTAAATTAGCTGAAAATGCATGGCACATACCATTTTGAATAAAAATTGGTTCAAGCTTTTGCACTAATTTTCCAAGTTCACCTAGGACTAATAAGGAGTGTTTATTGGCTATTTAAAATCTAAATATATGTATAAGGTATATTTGTTCTTGATTTTTTTTAAAACACCATAAATAAAGAAAGTTTCCACAATGTTTATGAGTGAGAATTTTTAATCTTTGGAGAAAAATTATTGTCATCCAAAGAAAAGAAATTCTTGATGATTGAAATCTTATTTATCTATTAAATAGAACAATTCAAAATAAAAGCTTAATTTGTTTGAGATATTTGTTTCTAAATATTTAATCATACAAATATATTTAAATTTCATCTTTATTTTTAAATAACAACAATAACTTTATTTTTTAATAAAAATGTCCAGTGCATAGTCTAAGAGGCGAGTTTTTTAAGTAATAGACGAACCAAGAGATATAAATAAAACATTTCAATACATTCTTTTGATTTATTTTTTGAATATTGACTTCATGCATCTTATTTTACTAGTATATATATATAATATGAAGATGGTGTTTTTGGGTTTAAAGTTCTCTCCAATTCTCAATATTCCAAACCAATTTTCTATGAGTTGTACTTTGATAATAAATTTTAAAAAATTTGATTGGTTTAAAAGGTTTTAAATTTAATAAATTATTTAGAAATACAATCTTCTTTATTTTGGATAATGACTTTTGAATTCCAAAATTTAAACACCCTACTGACATCCTAATTTCAAGCCACTCATTTTTATCTAATACCAGAATTAAATGATTTGCTAAAACAAACTCTTATCACCACCAGTACTACCGAGTTCATATATTCTGAAATCCTTCCCTAGACTTCTCTATCTATTCATTCAACTATGCAAACTTTTATCTAACGTTTTGTTTGCATTTGAATATTATCCCATGCATAGCTAACATAATTTTTTTGTTTTCATCAGGCTGTTTGTTTCGCAAGTGGAGTGTTTAGGTATTATCAGGCCTTTTGTTTTGAAAATAGACAACCTAAAAATTGAATTCATTTAGTGGTTCATGTATGTTGATCTTCACAATTTCGACTGATTGTCTGGAGTAGGGAGTGAATGAGTGCGGCTAAGTGGATATACTTCTAGCTTATTAATTTTGATACATGGTAGACTTTCTGACAATTTGGGCTGATCTTTAATTTCTATTTTATTTTTTTAACAAAGTGAGTAATTTTCTATAGGGATTGAATGAGATATGATTGTGCTTCAAACCGGTTTAAAAGTTGTATGGAAAATAAATTATCACAACACATTTGCAGAATTAAGCAACAAGATTGCTAGATATATATATATATATATTTATAGAAGAAATGTAAGGAGTCTCTAAAGTATTTAATCCATGATGTAAGCTCACGGAACAGCACATGATGAATTATATAAGGTATAATCTTCGGTTGCTCTAGATTGATTTTTTAATTAGTAGGAAAGAGATTCTTTTTTCTCCAAATGTTGTTTTATGATATTAGCCATGGATATCATAAATTTAACCATGAATTTTTGTTATAAATATATATACAATGTATAAGATATTTATTTAAAATTGTTGTGATATAAATTATGAGGCATAGAAAGAAAAAACTAGAGAAAAGTTTGGGATGGAATTGGTTTTCATTTAGGGTTGTAAATGGGGCGGGTCTTACCCATATCCGCGCGGGTCTATACCTTCTTTTAGCGGGTAAGGTTTAAATTTTATATCCGTGGACTCGTATCCATACCCGTTCCCGTATTTATTCTGTTATATGGGTCTGGGCAGGGTATGATGATACCTAGACCCGTATACCCGTATTAATAAAATAATAATATATATTTATATATTATATTATTTATATAATATTATATTAATATATAGTTTATAATTTTTTTAACATATTATCTTTTTACAGTATAGCCCCCTACCTAACTACTCACTCTCACTCTTCAGCTTCACTCCCAAGTACCTCACTCAGTCACTTCAGACTCTCTCCCCTCACTCATCTTCTTCAGCTCATCTACCGCCATCGCCGCTGCCGCCGTCTATCTGCAACTTCTCCCGTTTCCTGATAATTGTTAATGATGGTGAACCAATTGTGATTATTATTGATAGGAAGAGCGCCCTGATGCCTGTGATCGAAGATGTGTTCAGTAAATCATATCATATGTTATGTAGAAGACACATCGATCAGAATGTGTTGGCAAAATTAACCGAAATGGTTAAAGATGAAGAGGTCGCAACTCGATTTTTCAATGGCTCCTAGCACAAATTAATAAATGAAATTGATGAGGCGGAATACCTTAGAAAATTAGATGTGTTGAAGACAAAGTGGCACAGAAGGCCTGACGTTTTACATTATTTGTTTAACATATGGTTGAATCCACTTGCGCATAAATTTTGCAGAGTTTTCACATTTTAGGTACTGCGTTTTGGGTTGACACAACGAACCGTACTGAGAGCAAACATTTGGTCCTAAAACTACGGTTTTCAACGTGCCATGGTGATTTGGACACTGTGTTCCTTAATATTGACTCTATCATCAAAAGTCAAATTGCCGAGATTAAGAGCTCATGGAGAATTCTAAACTTAAAGAAAAGTTTAATGCAAAGAGTAATCCCACATTAAAGAATATATAAGTAATAAAATCAGTCATTTGACTTTGAAGAAAATATGGCTTAAGATAAAGAGAGCTGGTGAGAGAGTTGATGATCCGCAAAACAAGTGCGGACATTATTTAAGGAAATCGCACGGACTACCATGTGCATGTGAGATGGTTGCACGGTAAGAATATCTTCTTCCACTCCAGTTGGAAGATGTTTCGGTCATTTGGAGAACACTAGAAATTGGGGTTGACATTCCCTCTGCGAATGCGCAGGACACGGATTTCGAGATGCGTAATCTCGCCTCTATGTTGGATCAAATAAGTAAGGGTCCAATATCGAAAGTCAGGGAATGTCATTATCTCATAATAGGGGTTTTTAGTCCGGTGTCGCCTGAAGATCCTGGTGCACCATTGACAACTCCCCCTGAGCATGCAGTCACGAAGGGACGATAGAAGACAAACTCAACAAAAGGGATAAGTCTTACTGGGAGCACGTGTCCATTGCACATAGGAAGATAGGAAAGTCAAGCGGGTCTGGGTCCAGTTCTGGATCAGGTTCCAGTTCTGGGTCAGGTTCACGTGGAAGAGGTAGACCGCCACGAGTGCTAGGGGTAGGGGTAGGGGTAGAGGACGTAGTAGTGGACGAAGTAGTTTATCTCTGTTATAAATACATTTACCCCTTCAAGATTCACGTACATCGATGCATTCTTTCGTTGGAGTCGTGGAAGCTCAGCTCGTCCTATTCTTAATATTCCTAATCTTGAAATCCTTATACTATAGTTATTGGTCCATCCTCCAGCAGAGGATCTTTAGATGAAATGTTGCCAAATGCAACTAACTCTTTTTTAATGCAGTTTGAAGCGTACGACAGCCCCCTCGTTATCTTACTATTACCTATTGCCTTATTTATGGACATGCGGATCTATACCTAGATCTGGAAGGCAGAGAGACAATGAATAAGATGTAAACTGAATGGACAGGCCGATTCTGATGCCGATCATTAGAGGGATGGATGGAAGTGCTATGGATAGACCCGAAATGGCTCACCATGGCCTAAGATAGGGACGAAGTGGCTTAGTTGAACATTGTGAGACTAAGGGACGAAGGTAAGCGTCTGAAAGATGTTAAGAATGGCATGAGATAATATGTGTGGGAAAGAGCATCTTCAGCCTAAAAGGATTCTTTGAGCAGCAGCCAAATACTTTTAAATGAAAGTAATCAGGGATGCTTCCAGCAAGAAATTAGACGATACGTGATTGATCAAGTATGTTATGGTCAACACAGTGTCTGCTTCTGCCCAAATGAGGTACATTCATCCCAAACATCATAGCTCTAATCGTTTCCAATAAGTATCTTTTTTTCCTCTTAGCTATTCCAGAAGTATACGCACAAGATCTCTGATGAACAGTGCCTCTTGAAATAAGATATTGAGAAAATTCTGTAGACATTTATTCTCCTTCAGAATCAGATAGTAAATTTTGTTATTTTTTTTTTTTGCATTAGAAAGTCTGGCTTGTCGATTTTGTGCTGTTCACTCCAACATGGAGAAAATTATGTAAATATTCATGAAGAGGTAAAGTGCTTCTTGATGGACCAGGAATGTTGGATAATTAAAAGTGGTGCGGAAGGTAAACCGGAGGATGTGGCAAGTAAAAAGCCATTTTCATCTTGTTTTGGTCCAGTAGGGCTATGCATGTGATCATAATGTTTGTAGCTAATAAGATGGGCCTCCATATATATTATTGTTATGAGGGCATTACAGACCTAAGAAAAGAAAGGCATGGCTTACTTTTAGGGAAGTTAATGAACATGCGACCGCAAGTAAGCGCTATTGCCCGGAGACTGAACAAGATGGCCTGAAGCGGGGTCGTTTTTTCTTGTTACTGTATTAAGGTGAAGAACCTTTGTGATCAGCTGGAAGCTTTTGGTATGAAATACTATGATGCCGAGAATCTTAGTCAGAGCATGAAGGGCATTAAGCATTTCAAAATATGATGGGATAAGGCAGTCTTTGATACTGCATAAACATAACCCTTCCTTATTTTCTTAATGCAAAGGTACATGATAAGATGTATACGTATAGGAGGATGAATAGGTTGAGCTTGTTTGGACAAAGTGTAGATCCTAATCCTAGGGATATATCTTTGTTCACTTCCACGTCCAAATGGAATTTAAGGTGAAGGCAAAAATAGCATCAGGGAGCTCTTCCAATAAGTAGAAGCTGCGGTGCGAGCAAATGGGGCACTATGTGATAGAGTCCACAGCAAAAATTCTTCTTGTTTGTTAAGGAAGATAATGATAAGAGTGAGATATGGGAAGCGCAACATGAGCATATTAAGTTTTCGGAAGTGAAGAGAGCCTGCAATGCGGTGTTTGACTTCAGTACACACAATTACGCATTCTTCGCTGAGGTCGGGTCTTCAATTTCTTCACAAGGACAGTAGGGTAGCTGTTCAGTAGCTGATGTGGTTGATCCAGGGAGTAGCAGATTTCCGCAGAGGTTTGATCCCTAAAGACAGATCTCATCACAGCATTTGTAGTAACACAATAGTCTTAGCCCCGAAAGTGATCCCAATGGTCAATCCGCTACGCCCCTCTTACCGAAGGGCATATGTCATGGAATAGAGAAAGGTCTGTGGGGCATAGCTCTATCTTGAATGAGTGAATAGCAGGATCAATTACTGACTTTTTTTACGCTACTACGAATACTGCCCAAATTCCAAGAGGCCTTTCCTTTACAAATAAGAGAAGTAATCGCCCACGGCGAAGACATATCATGGTAGGGACTACTAAGGAGATGTACGAGCTTAGTTTAGTGTCCTTTTGATAAGTGAGCCCAGAGTGAAGAAGCAAGGCAAGGCGAAGGTTTATACATGGCAAAAAATAGAAATAGAATCTAGCCCCTTGGGTGAGCGCATACAAAAAAGAAGAACGAAAGAGAAGATTGCATAAGAGCCTCTTTATCTTTTGAAGACTTAATATTATTTCACCACTTCATTGTCGAGTAACCCTTGGACGGCTAAAGCCTACATAGCTTAAAATGGGCATCGGACATCTTGTAGTTCTAGGTCATTTTTTACCAGTTCCTGAAAGTACCCTAGTGCTATCTTAAGTCCGATTACCTAAGTAGTCCGGGACCTATTCGGTCCGAATATAATCTTTTCCTGCCTTTCCTCTTTACCGTCTTTTTTCTTGAGTAGAACAATTGGTAGGTCTACTCCCTCTTTACTTTAACTTTAGTTTGATGCCACAATCAAACAAGCATAGCAAAGGAATGAGGGGATAAACGATAGCTACTATGATTAGTGAGTGGAGTACGGTAGTCAGGTTGGTATAGTGTACGGAGTGAGCCTTCGGGCATGCGTAGCGTACATTCGGGTTGTACGAAATGGGGAACTAGACCCACAAGGGACCGAAGCAATTCTACAGTTAGAGTTGTTAATGATCTCTTTTCAAGGTTCCGTAACCTATTTTTTCCTATTTTAGTGGGCGAGACGAAGACTCTTCAAAAGCTTCATTCGAAACAAGCGCCTAAGCGTTGGGTTTGGCGCGATCTCTTCTAGTACCAATATATAGTGCTTATCAATAAGCAGCCTCTGTCTATAGCGGTCTAGGGTTTCTTCTTTGAGAATAAAAGGAAAAGTTGAAATATAGAATCCCTTTCCCCCTCTAGTTTATGGTACTACGGGTGGGTTGGATATAATATTCTTGTCAGCAGATTATTGTACTTAATATCCCCAAGTATTCGAAGAAAAGAAAGCAGCCTGACATAGCTAGAGTAGAGAGCCTTGCTCCGGTCAATTCAAAACTGTGTTTTTTGCTATACCTTCTGTCTATCAAAACGAGAGTTTCGGACTAAATAGTATGTTATTTTAGAAAGACAATGAAGAGCAAGGATTTCGCCCCATAGGTGGGATCTTAATTCCACATTTTTTACATGCCACTTACAGGAATGTGAAACTTTCTAGTCTTCAAGAGGAAGGGAAACGATCGACCGATCGATACTGTATGAAAAGAGGAACAAGAGACGAACGAAGTCCTGCATCAGTGTCTGCCGGAGTATTAAGAATGTGGTATTGCTTTACGCCGTCTTAGTCTCAATAGGAGTACCTTGCTCCAATATGAGTTGAGAAGTTTTCGGGAAAGTCCCCTATAAGGCTAGTCCGGTTCCACTCTTCTCTCAATGTCAGTGCTTGGGATGATTGGGTACAGCAAGATCACTTTTCAGCTTCTTAGTTGCTGTGCATAACAGCAAGGATACAATGTGTTCCCAAGCGCGCAGGTGTAGAGAGTTTGTCTAGAGAGGGTCAAAGGGGATAGGGATAATGGCTAATAATCTAATGTGCCGACGAGCTTGCAGTTTTAGTTGTAGTCATTAGGCGATCTCGGGCAAGTCCTTTTGTCTCTGTAATCTCAGATGCGTATACGTAGGTAATAAAGAGCTATGAATCCTATGTACTCACCATGGTAGATATCCCATGATATCCCGCCAGGCACGTGAACAGACAGTTTCTTCTCTTATGATATCTCCAGTTCGATAAACAGAGACCTCTTAAATGAAACAGTGATCTTATATATTCGTTGGTGTTTGAGTTGAGCAACTTGCCCTCTTCCCCAGACTTTAAAGTAAGATTCTTATTGCTTCTAGCCGACAGACATTAGTAACGATGACCACGACCTATAGATTTAGCGATGCGAACCTTCATCTCATTTATGGACTTTTTTCCATGTAGCAGAAAAATACTGCAATAAGTCTTTCTCGGGAATGGCTTACTACCCCGTAGGAATTGAATTGAGTCCCGCGTGCTCCTTAAATGGGGGTTCTTCCCCCGATCCTTTCGGTGCAAAGGATCAAGCCCTACGCCCACTGTCCTTGTTTCCAGCTGGGCTTCCCCGCTAACTATGCTAGCTCCTTTATAGCTCATTTCCCTCTTCTTCTGGTGAAGCTGCTAGTCGCCGTGGCGAGGCTTGGAAAACGTTCATACGTTGCTAACCTCTTATTCTCCTCCTACCCTTTCACTCTTCTTGAATCGAGGAGTTAAAGCTAGGGTTGTTCCTCTCTCTGATGGACGAACGAAGAATAGCATTCTGATATGATTTCTTAAGAAAACCTCAGTGGGGCACGCCCCAACCATAATCCAAGAGGGCCCAATAAGAAGAGACACGCGCTCGCACGCTTTCTCATTTATTCAGCAAAAAAAACTACATAACGGGGGCCCTTCCGTTCAGAGGTAGCGAATCTACTTTTTAATGTTTTCTGGGGGGATCCCTTGCATGACCAAGTCCAAAGTGGAACATACTTGTATAGTAAATATGCATAAAATAGTAATGGATTTTCATTCTTTCCAATTCCAATAAGAAATATTATACCGCAGTTTTTTTGCACAACTTGCGGATTTGTCCTGTTCGTTTAAAGCGGAAAACATCCTTTGGAGATCTTCCAAGGAAGACTCCAATATTTTTGTCGTCCTTCAAAGAATCATTCTCGAATGACTTTTATTAATTCCCATTCATGTTAGGATAAAGAGATTTCATTTTTGCGATGATTTTAGTTTTGATCGAAAAGTGGTTAATAGCTATATCTCTTAATCATGCTTGCTGCTCTGCGTTGAACTCATTTAGTGGCTTTCGAATGGAGTCTTCCCTAATGACATCTTTAAATTCTTCCTTAGGAAGTCGATTTATTAGAGAAGCCATTTCATTCTGCTCAAGTTCAACGTTGATAAAATTATTGTCTTTAATTCTAATCCGTTGTTCATATACTATGGTGGGAAGTTCATTTAGACTAGGAAGAGACGCTTCCCCCCTTTCTAGCGGCGTTCCTGGTGGGGCTAAGCGAAATTCTAGATCTAATGGTTTGTCAGTGTATTATGCTATTTGTATTTGCACGAACCTAAAAAAATACATACACAAACAAACAATATACGTAGAAATGGTCCAAGGGATTTCAATCTCAAATACCCATGAATTTCTATAGTGGAAATGCCATAAAGTGCGAATGAAAATCCATGATACAAAAATCAAAATTAAGAAAAATAAGAATAGCAAATCGTGGTGAATTCTTAACTCTAAATTAAACCTTAAATTAAATAATCATATAATACAAAACACCAATGTAAAAGCTTTTCTTCTACCATATGCGCTAAAAGAGTCCAAAAAAGAATACCGAGTGCTGTGGAATCCCCTTTTTTACACGTGATACTATAGGAATAGGAGATGAACCGAGTAATTCAAATATTATAACTCAAGTCCGTCAGTAATGCTATGTCATTTACAACCCCGACGTATTTCGGATGCTTGAAGGCCCCTCGCTTCAAAAAAGTAAGTTGAGCAGCTATGCATTCTCCACAGCACAAATCCTTTGCCTAAAGGCCTTGTGTTGGAATCCGTAGGCAAATATAAAGTAAAATAAAACTACAGAAATCCACCAATAGGATCTGCACATACTAGAAAAACCGATTGGATAGAAATTACCTCAATGTTTTGATTGTTCGTTGTGGAGGCGCTGCTTTGTATGCTTCGCCCTCTACTGGTATCCACGCAACGAACTCCTCTGCAAGCGATCGGGATGCTAGCCCCTTCCGTGTTCTGAAAACTGTTCAGAACTGATCCTGACTATCTGGTAATCGGTCGTATTTCGGAGAGAGGAGACGAGATACTATATCGCCGCTCTAGGGTTTAGGGTTTTGTTTTTCTTTATTCAGATAAAAGACGGCAACCAAGAAAAGGTTAACATAACCTTTTATAGCTGTCAATATCAAAACCCTAACTGTCATCTAATGACAGTTTAATCTCGTCCGTCTATTCCTATAATCATCCAACAGTTGGATGAGTAATATTAAGTAATTAATTTCATTTATTCTATTAAATAAAATTAATTACTTATTAACCTACCAGAAAGTACAATATGGAATCTGATTCCCCTTTTGTATACGTTCAACGAATCTGGACACAATCTAGATACATTGAACGTGGACATTATGCTCACAAGATCGTCTATGCGTGTGACCCTGTAGGTTCACTTAACGTTGGCAGTGAATGAAAAATGTCCTAGACATTTATTCACAAAACATAAGCAGCCTCTAGCAAGACATTATGCTTACCCAAGTTAAATAAATGTAATAATAACCTAGCATCATATTTAATATTTAGTCCTTTTGTCACACGATATCCTAATTAAGTATAAGGCATGGACCGAGTCATCCTTATAAAACTTAATTAACCATTTACTTGATCACCAGGCAGACTGTTCCAACAAATAATATTAATAACACCTTATTAATACTTATTTGAGCATGGCCATGCATATTTTCCAGTCTTCCTTATCAAGGGGCCCATGGATATCTCTCTCTAAAAAGAGAGGGACAAATCCCTTTCACTATCTCCAATATTCAAGCCATGACGAGAAAATAAGCCAACCAATAATCATAATGATCACCTAATTAAAAGTGATGTTTGACTATGTCAAAACATATTTTTCTCCCCATACAAGAAACATTAGAAACATTAGGTCGAAGGACACCAAATATAAAACTAAGAAGAAATACTTATAACTTAAACCCATGCAATATTTCTTCTTCACTTTGGGTCGTGTCCAATACAATATTCTCAATATGTATTTATGAATTGATTTTATATCTCATATTCATGATCAGTAAAACTTGACCATCAATCAACTTCACACTAGTTTACAAGATGTAATATACTAGGGACAAATAAGAATAGTATTTTATTAGCCATAAGAGTTTTACTATCAAGTCACATACTTGATGACCAGGAGCATAAAATACAATTCAAAAATACATGCTTCATAAATCATAAATGTGAGTCAATTGGTCTTAGGGCATATACTAACACCTTGG
Source organism: Catharanthus roseus (assembly GCA_028651295.1). NCBI lineage: Eukaryota > Viridiplantae > Streptophyta > Magnoliopsida > Gentianales > Apocynaceae > Catharanthus > Catharanthus roseus. The sequence goes on along the minus strand of JAPQWS010000140.1, from coordinate 1,645,638 downwards.
ACCAATGCAACACCTGTCAATGAAAACAGAACTTCTGGCTCTATTTACACATTGATAACGTAGAAAGAAAGCTATACGATTGGTACTCTTCTCTTCCTTTATTGGGGTTTCAATGGAGCAAGGGCTGAGGCCTCAAGACTTCCTTTAGCATTCTCGGCCTTGGTACCTCTCATATGATAATATAGGTCGTGTGCTAAGCCCAATGAGAACGTCAAAGAAGGTGAGATAGGGGATATCAGATATAGATTCAAGGCCATCTTCTATACCCGAGAAAAGAATAGACTTTGATAGCCTAGCTCGCAAGGGGAACTGACCGACCTCAATAGATAGAATAGGGCAAGCCCTTCTTTACCCTCACCTCAGAGATAGTTTCTTTTAAAGGTAAGCAGCGAGAAAGAAATAAGTCAAGCTCGGCAACAACAAGAAGCCAGTCACTGAACACCAAGCCAATCTCGATAAAGTGAAAAGTGGAATCGATTCGATCATTCAAGTCAGCTAGGATATATCTACGCTAGGATCCAACCTACGCTACTAGCTTTCTCTGATATTTCATTTCCATAAGATTCTTTTTCTCGATATTTCGAGTTACCTCATGACCTCATTTGAGGATTGTACCAGCGAGGGCCAAAAGCAAAGTTTATGATAGTGTGATACTTTATATAATATTGATTTGAATATCTTTTCTGAGCTTCCTTGTAATATTTAGAGGGTTGTGTCTTTTAGATAGTTCTTTTACCCCTTTTCCTTTGAATGTGTAAGTAGTGGATTTGTTTCCACCTACTAATGCACAGGGGGCTACGGAGGAAAGGAATTCAAGGGAATGAGCTCTATACCTTACACGAGTCAAAGGGGGTGGAAGACTGAAGCAATAGAATATAGTACCCATCTTTTTGTTTGATAAGCGATGGAAAGGGTGGAAGAGGCCTACTACGTGCAAGAGTTGACACTACAGATACAAACAACTTAATATAATGCAGAATTTGAGATGAGGGAAAGATGGAGAGTACATAAATTGACTAAGAACACTAACCGTATATGCAAAATCCGATCTGATTATAGTCAAGTAGATCAGTCTACCCGCGAGTTTTCTATATATACCGGGATTAATTTTGAGCTCCCGGGTACCCGAGGTATACGATACATAGGAAATTGGTCTTTCTCAACGCAGTGTATAAAACCATTCACAAGGTTTCGCTATAATCAAGTATCAATAGTGTGCCACTTGTATTTAACGGAGTGTTTGCCCGTAAGACTGAAAGAAGGATTTGGCCTTCAAGGAAATGGAGATAGAATTGTTATAAAGGTCTTCCTTAGTTGAAGGATAGGTAACTGCTGGTTTTGAAAGCCTGAGGAGAATCTAGTGCAAAATCAAGATCAGTCCATTTAGTGGACTTTAAACTAGAGAAGGAAAGAAGAAATTAGAGTAATGGGGAAGGGGATCTTAAGTTAAACCCCCAATTCCTCATGGCTAGATGAAGCGGATTCCAAGCATCTCCCTAGGGTTACTCACAAACTCACCTACTTGAAAAAGAAGACAAGAAGGAGCTACTTTTAAACACCAAAGTGATCCATCGGAAGGGACCACTAAAGAAAGCAAAACACTAGTTCTAAGGCTTTCCTACGCTGATACTGGCATGCTCTGTTGGGCCCTGGAATTCTCATATAGTGTGATTTCGAGCATCTTTACTAACTTAGATTCCTATCGGACTCCCAACGGCTAAGAGCAGGAACCATGATTAGCTGAATGCCTTTCGGCTATCGTAGCATTATACTTCTACCGGTACCGGGTAAACAATTAACTATTAGACTAGATCAAAGGACTGGATCGATCAGCAGAAGTAGCTGCCGTAGAGCGAAAAGCCTAAAAGTAGTGGATGAGTGATTCCCATATGAGGACACAGCCTGATTGGGAAGTATTTTCAACTAACTCAAAGTGATAAAACTAGATAGTAGCGACGGGCTTTGTGCTAGCAGATAAGGGAGATACTTTCTTTTCCTTCATTAACCCGGATCTATGACAATAAGGGGTCTAAGCTCAGTAGTACAAGCTACATAAAGTGATTATTTTCAAAGAATAAGCAACAAAGCAAAAGGAAAGGTTTAGCCGGCTTAGTTAGGCGGAATATGGATTTAAGAGAAAAGGGCGGGAGGAGGATTTTTTTATTTGCGTGGAGTACCCCACGGAGCGGTAATTAATTTGCTTATCTACGTGTCTTTCGTTACTATTTCTGGGAGTTGAAGTGGTGGGAAGCCGGGTTTCTTATCTATTTATTGGCTTCCTTCAATCCGGCAAAGCAGCACCTGAAAGCGAAAGACTCTCTTATATTACATTACTATTACCCTACAAGATTTCTAGAAAACAGAAAAACTTTTCGAGCTTGATGTTCAATCAGTGACAAAGATCAATGAGAAAGGAAGTGCTCAACTTATTGGAGGGATTGAATCCCATTTTTCATTTTTTCAGTTAGCTCTCAGGACTGTCAGCCGAAAAGAGCCAACTTTCTGGTCTTGCTGGTTACCAATCGAACAATTCGAAATTCTTTGTGAAATGCTTCAACACTTGAGACTTTTTCAGAGTCTCCTGGTAAATGTGAGACAATTCTCTCCTTTAACACCGGGTGAAATTCCAAATAAAACAATTCTCGCAAGTTCGGATAAAGGGCGAGTGCAGCTCTCAAACTTAGAGTGCGAAGTCACAAGCTGATGAGCTATATGTAAAGTTACAAAAAGAAATAGATAGCTATCAAGCTGAAATTGCAACTTGAGCCGAAAATGGTTGGAAAGGTCCCGATTGCCAACCACGCTTCGCTATATTACAAAGGTAACCAACGTACCCATTCCTTTGGTGTATCGCTTGTAAAGGCGTACGGAAAACACAATTCCCGCACTCTAATGACCGAGTGAAAGAACTCCGGCAAAAGCTTGACATTAAACCAAGACAGGATAAGCGAATGGGGCTACTACTGCAAAAGCATAAGCTCACTATGCGAGAAGAGAAGGAGATTAGTGTGGAACAGCCAAATCCATCAGATGTTGAATTAGTCGATCTTCCATTGGCTGATCTGTTTCACGAAAAGGAGCTAAAATGCCACTTTCGAATGACGAAAGAAGTTCTTTTAGGCTAGATTTCCCTCGAGAAAATGATGCCAGAACAGCTATAGCTAATCTAGAAGTTCTGTTGTTAGGGGCCCGTTGAGTACCATGAGTTGATGTCTAGAGAACTATTCTTATAGGACCGGACTAGGGAAAAACTATCCTACACCGGAGGAATGGAAACACCCCTTTAACAAGCTACGCACCTTTGAGTTCTCGAGGTGAGGTGCAAAGCGAGTTTCCGAGTAAGTATCTAAAGCAAGACTATTTCAAAGCAGCCTGTCCATTACGAGATTAGATAGAATGTCCAGGTAGCTCATCATCTCTGAAAATGGGAAAGAGTTCAAAGATGTCCCTTTAAGTCTTGGTGCCAAGAACTGAATGTACAACGGCACTTTACTTCAGTTGCTCGCCCTCCGGCAGACTGAAGTCACTAATAGGACTATCTCGCAAGGTCCCTTTGATTTATCACCTCCAGAGAAGTCAGGCTGAAGTGTCGAATCGAGAGGTGAAGTAAATTTTGGAGAAGAGGGTTAAACCAAGCAGGAAGGATTGGAGCCTCAGATTGGATTATGCATTGTGGGCTTACAGAACAGATTATAAGAAGCCTATTGGGATGTCTCTTTACCAGTTGGTCTTTGGTAAGTCTTGTCATCTCCCTCTTGAGTTAGAGCACAAACAAAGCTTAATGGGCAGTAAAGCAGTACAATATGGATTTGGAGGAAGCTAGTGCTCAAAAGTAGTTGTAGCTATAAGAGTTTCGGAGTCTTTTCTTTGCCTTAAGTGGGCCTATGTTAAGCTTTACTTATTACACTCATAAAAAGTTCAGTTAATGGAGACTCTCAGATTCCTTTCTCCTAATGGCATTAGCTTTGGTGGAGTTAGCCCCTGCTTTCGATGAGAAGCACTTCATTACACTACACCTTAAAGAGCAAGGTAGTTCCTCAGTTAACATTAGTCATCTCCTTCAAAAAAAGTCAAGTAACTCTCCTACCTTCCCCGACACTTTGTCTTAGTCTTCTTCGTTTTCCATTACAGGTAGGATGAAGGGCATCTGAACGTAACGCTTCCTATAACACTCTCTCTTTGACTTTCTGTCTAGTGCCACTTATAAATTTTATTGTATTATAATGAAATGATGTTAGCATATATAGTGTCAGATGTTATGAAAGTAGGGCTTACTATAAAGAAAAAAAGATGCTTACATACCTAAGAGCTATAAAATGGCAGCCATAAAATAGAGAATTTCCATTCATTTGCTGTCTCGTTTGTGCTCAGGGCCCAAATTACTATGCTATCCCCGTGCGAAAGGTAGTTAGTGGGGCACTTAATTCCTTCATCGAAGAAATCGAAGGCGAGGCGGAATACAAGACTTAGTCGATTGGAATGCTTATGGACCTTCTACGACTAAACGATAGGGCAGGCGTAGGGAGAGAATTAGCCTGATGGGGCTTCCCTGCGGGGCTCTTACACAGAAAGTCAAGAACCAATACAAGGATTAGGCCCTGGCCTTCGATTAGATAGATTTTTTTTCATTGCTTACTGGCATTAAGCCCTGAATGAAAGGATTAGGCACTTCCTTAGAGGTAGAGAGAAAGACAAGGTCCTCAACAAAGACAGAAAAGTCAGCACTTGATGCGGAGTGGGAGAAGGAATACCATACCACTCGCTCCTGACACAGGCTCGGGAGGAACTTCACTCCTTGTCCTTGGACTACCGGGAAGAGATGCTCAAGAAAGGAAAAAGCCTATAAGTGGATACCTTCTTTTAGACAAAGATAGTAAAATAGTCGTTTCAGCATCGAAAATGACCTCTGAATTTATTTACCTAGTAGCGAGACGAACAGTCCTTCCCTTATCGAGAGAAGTTGGGTTCCCTCTCTTCTCTCTACCCACCCATTGGCACATTTCCCTGACTACTACATTCTTTTTGTTTTCAACTGGCACAGGTCCTCAAAGCAGCGAGGCCCCCTTAATAGCGTTGAGCTAATGAGCTAACTGTTCTAGGATTGGTTCTCCGGCCAAGCTAACTAGCAAGTTCGTTTAAGACATTCGATAGCTTAAGTAATAATAATAAGTAAATGGATTTTCTTATAGAGTATCTCCCAGTTCTTTCCTAACCCCTCTTTGTCTCTCCCTTTTCTTGAAAGGTCTGTCAGTGCTTCTTCTGTTGTGTTGGTCAAATCATTAGGGCTTGGCCCATCCCCTTAGATAATTGGGCTTCCTGGGTAAGGCGTCTGAGTCTCCACAAGGGAAAGGATTTGAAAAAATTAGGTCTTTTTGATGCTCTTATGATGAAGCTGAACACCCCTCTGAGTCACAAACCGCTGATCTCCGCTAACTTTTTGCATCTCGAAAGAGAAATAATATGTTAACATATGATTCTCTAACAGACGATTTGTGGCATATTGCTACTTTTTTTCCTCAGCGCATGAATAGGAAGTTGATAAGCAATAGCAAGCCCTAGTTTCATTGTCATTACCTATCCTTGGTACGAGGGGCATTGCTCTTCTTTCTACTTCTCCTGCCTCTTACTATACTTGAATCCCTAATAGGCTGTTGGCAATAAGAAGAATAGGCTGCGTCCGATTCATTTTAGATTTGAGAGAGCCTTGGATTGCTTTCGGCAAGGAACTTTCTGTCTTTCTATCTAATCAAAGATTTAAATTCAATTAAATAGTGGAGTGGGAATTAGCTCTATCAACACAGGTTTTTTCTTCCATTTTTACAGGACTTCCCTCTTTGTCTTGTGTTGAGCAGTTTATCTCGGATATGGTCATCGCTGCGATTAGACAAAGGTCTATGGCAACTTAGTCTTCTTTTTACCTTCTTCATCGGGATAGGGAACTTTTCCAGGGGTAGACATATAGTATATGCGGCAAGTGCTATTGCCCCTTTCTTCCTGAACAGGTGGTAGCCCCTACTCCCACCTAGACCCTCTATAGGGAAATGGAAGGCAGGTAAAGCACGAATTCATCCCTTCAAGTAAGTCTACTAGAATCAAGGATTGAGTCGCTGGTTCACTCCTCTAATCAAGTGGTCAAACCCTAAGAACCCGACAACTCGGCTAGCCCAGATCCATCTCATAGGCTTCTTTGGGGGCTTTCCCCCTTTGGTACTTTCTTAAGATTGAAAGGGAAGTCAAGGAACCTATGGACAAAATGCTGGTTTGGCTCATATAGATTAAAATATTACATTGGCAGCCCAATTGAAGAGCCAAAAACAAGCAAAGCGAGCAAGTTTGGAAAGGAGGGACTCATTCCACCGGATTGCTGAAATTGCTCAATTGAAGCCAAATCGAGAAACTCTATAGGGTCTATTGAGATGCCAGTCAACGGGGCAGGGCTTGTTATGTCCAAAACAAGGCTTTTGATAAAGGATTCTCGTAAGAATTGACATTTTTCCTTGACTTTCCTAGAGGTCGAAATCCCTAGCTAAGTGTATCCAACTCGGATTTGACTTCATCTCCAATCCCAGAACCAAAAACCTCCCTTGGTCATCCCAGATGAGCTGAGCTACGAAGTGTGGCATCCGTGAGGACGCAGCCCTATCAGAAAGGGTCATTTGAGAATTGGGTCATCACGGCAGAGCTTCAATCAAAATAGTGATTCTTCGAGAAGAGCGACTTTCAAGAGTTCCTTGCGCTGAGTAGGCCATATGGATATCAAGCCCTTGAAAGTGTCTGTGTTTATTTCATATCATAATCGAATATAAGACTTCCCTACACTTCTGATTTTGGGGAGATCCTTGGTTCAAGTATGAAAGTAGGATGGGGATCACGTTGTACCCCTGGACTATCGTAAAATTTCTTAATCTGCTTTTGGCCCCTACATTGGGGCGGTGTTCAGTTCATGGTTAAAGAAATCAACATCTGCTTTTTCCCTTGAAAGGCGTACATTCGGAAAAGGTATGTGTTCATCGAAGCCCAGACTAAGACCCCTAAGAGAAAGGAAATGCTGTCCTTAAACTTCTAGTTCTCGTTAAGCATATTAGCATTACAATCTCATACTTATAAAAGAGAGCGAGACAACTGACCGTTGACCTGATCGATGCACGTACCCTATACTCTAACTAGATGATTTATTCGCTTCTTTAGCCAATGCCAAAGAAATGATGTAGGTATAGGAAAAGGCAGTTAAAGCACCAATTCCCCCTCAAGATGATGTTGAAGAGTTTAGGATAGGCAGACCGTCATCAAGATTACAAGAAGAAATGGGCACCGTGACCGAACAAGCGGAATACCTAGAGCAAGTAGTAAGGAAAGCAGAGTTCTATTTGTATGTTATTCAACAGGCCCACGCCCTGCTAATGGCGAGATTACAAAAGTGTTCTGCTTACGGGGAGAAAGATAGATATCAAGGAAGAATTTCACCAGAGTATGGGGAAAGGAAAGTGGGACTCTCTTTTGATAGAAAATTAAGTTGACTTGTGACCTACACAACCGAACTCCTCCATCTTTAGCCTTAGGCTTTCGCCACCTTTCCCTTTGATAAATATTCCCACCCAATAAAGGCTACCCTTTACTTTGTCTTCTCATATGCGAAATTGGAAATCACAGTTAATTGGTTAGGAGTGCTTTCCGTAGTTGAGGAGAACGACCTTGATGTTCTTAAATCTCCTGAAATAGCCAGTGGCTTCTTTACTCCACCGAATGGGTACCTAGGCTTCTCTTGCCAATGTATACAAATAAACAGACCTAGCGAACTATCTTTCCAAAGCCCCTTTCTTGCTACAAGTATAATGATTAGATGAAGAAGAGGCCGTCAGACCAGAAAGAAAGCTACCCTTTGAAGCTAGATTGAGATTTATTTTGAAGTGGACACAGCCATACCTTTACCTTCAGACAGAGACTAAGTTCAGACGCACCCGAGGAGTTTGATTTCTACGCTTCTGATTCCTTTCTGAAGGGGACTTTCTTTCTCTTGAAAGATTTGAGTGTTGTGCCTTTACGCCTACACTGACACTGAGAGATAAAAGCTAAGGGAGCGAATGAGATTAGATACCCCAACAGTCACTTTTTGGCCGTGTCTTCTCATATTCCATTCAACTAGGAATTTATTATATTTATTGTATTAATACAGTAAAGCAGGCGACGCAGTATTGAGCCCAAGTGGTTTCTATCAAGGAATTCGTAAAAAACCCAGAAATCGTATACTAGTTCTCTAGGATTTTGAAACACACCCACTCTTATTCTGCACAGTCAAAGGCAATGAGAAAGTATCATTATAGTTTGATAAATCGGCTTGAGGCCAGAGCTTTCCACTTTCAATATGTTGGTGTTTAGTCTACCGCTTCCAATTCTCAATTGAATCAAAAAGGCGACAGGAATAGGAGGCTAAGCCCAAGGCAAGCCCCGTACTTGATACCTGCCTTCCGCGGCAGAAAAGGGATCGCCATCTGACGTACACAGCCATCAACGTCGTATTTACTTCGTAACCTCACGTGATTCTAAGGGAAAGCAGCTGCAGAGAAAAAGCCCCTTAGTGAAGAAAGCTACAAATGATCTTTAGGCCTAGCTACCTTCCGAATTGCTATTGTCCTAACTCGGCGCTACCAGTGGACTTTCCATTCCTGTCTTGCTTCTAGCTATCACTTGAACTTTCTTATCACACTAGCTAAATCTTATTGAAGCTACTGGCTAGCTTAGTTTATGGCCGGCTAACTGCCTTACTTCCGAACTCGCTCTAATGGAAAAATTCTATTAATATTGATTTTCCTAGTACGAGCTTAAAAAGCATTCCCCTGGGAGCATTTGTGAGTCCCATTTGTTCGCTTTCTTGGGTACCAATCTCGATGAAAGTAGCAGCTTTCAATTGGGAAAGCTTTTAGCTACTTAATTTATGATATTTCCGGGGAATTCATTTCTTTTGTTGGAGCTTTCTGGTATGGGGTGAGCTTCTAGTTCCAACAACAGCTGAAATAGCTGCGAATTCTATAAAATTGAAAGAGACGATTCGTTCAAAGCCCAAACTCGTGCCTGCTACGCTTCCTTTTTTGCTAACTTGCTAATGTTACCAAAGTCTAACTCCTACTGTCCTAAGCAGGAAAGGGAACTAAATTTCGCTCTATTGGCCGGCTAAGAGATTAAGTTAGTCTTCTATCCAGTTCCATCCTTTTTCCTTCCCCTTTACGGTCTACCTTGCTATTCAAAGCAGATAAAAAGGAGAGGGGACAGCAAGGGCTACGCTTTGATGTTGCAAAGATACGTGACTTCCAGGTCCTTGGTGGATGTGTGACTGCAGTGATCGACGGGGATTGGTTGATAGTCCGTTGCCCATGCGTAGAGAGGGGGTTCATTTAGTAGATTAGTCCTATGGATGGGTCTCCTTATGGTCTCCTTTGGGGATTGCTCGGTTATCAATCTCCTCGACTGTCCCAGTCTTTAGTGATTATTCATTTTTCGGTTTACATAAGTATTCACTTTCGTGAGAAGTTGTCAAGTAAAGGTAAAGTCCATTATGTACTTCACCTACCCTAATCAACTTTGTTGGTGAACTTTTCGTTCTCTTACCAGGATTGGAATTGAACTGTGAACTTCAATACTGAACTGCTACTGAACTATCTCCTTATAGTGGAAATTGATACATCTTTTGAAAGAAGGCAATCTAATTTTATTAGAATATGGGTGGAGGTTGAGGGGAGATGCTTTACTCATTAGGATACGGGCAAAGGAAGTTCATCGGTACTAGTTCTATTGGCAAGAGTCGAGTCTCCTTATTCTCAGCTACTCGACTCAGAAGAGAGAGAGTAGCTGCTTTTCTTCAAAGTTAGGGTTTGGGGAAAGGGTAGCTTGTCGGTAAGGTTGTTGAGTCAACTGGGATTGCAGCGAATGCAAAAGAAGAGAGGTTCGACGTGTCAACAAGAAAGAAAGACAGATTCTTTCTTTCACTGGATGAAACCAAAGAAAGGTATGGAACATTAAAGGCCTTCTAAAGGACATATCGAAAGGATAATAGTAACTTGGGCACGAGAGTTTCTCGACTAAGAGGTATGAGTTTCCCTAAATCAGTAGCAGAAGCAAGAATAGGATTAGGTTTTGTGGGAATGGGATAGAGACCCGTAGGGATAGGGGATCCACCAAGGCCAATGTTCAAAGAATCAATACGATACCAGAATCTGGTTTAGTGGAAAGGCAACGGGTTGAAGAACTTAGTTGAAAGACTTTGTCTGGGGCTAATCGCTTGGACTCTTTCCTTAGCTGTAAAGTATCTTCATCTTTCATAAGGCTTTCGAATGAAGCAAAGCAAAAGGTAATATGGAATAGAAGCTGAACCATCCCAAAACCATTTCCCATCTCCTGGGACTCTGTAAAATATTGTACTTGGGAGAGAACAAACGAACTGGGCATCTATCTTGTAGAATCAACACCTCTAAGATTGAACAAGAAGCTTTCACTCGTCACCCCGCTCTCCTACTCGTGTAGGGGCTGGGTGGGAAGAATAGTGCTAGTGCATTGAGAAAGAAAAAAAATGAAAGGAGCCTTCTTTCCTGCTGTCTTGGTGAAAACTGTGGTAGTGGTTCTTTGCTTGGTTGATTGAATATCTCTTTCATTACCTCCTGAGAGTTGCTTTAGTCTTAATCCGTCTTTAGGGAGTGAAGTGAATCGGGGGTGAAAGAATAAGTTGTGAAAGAATCGGTTTATAACGTATCTGCTCTTTTAACCATATCCGCAGCTAGAGTAAGCGCTCGTCCTAGATGCTTTGAATAGCTATCCGAGGATCCTTTAACTGCCGATGCCGAATTAACAAGGGTATTCGCTAAGCAAAAGATTGACGAACAGACAGTAATGCAATGGGGTAAGTCCTTAACCTAGACAGTTAAGTTGATAACGTTTACAGCGGGCCTATCTCTTTAATATTGCACTATCTAATCAGAACCATTGCTCTCTGATAAGCAACGAAGAAATTCCGTATGGAAAGTGGTCCAGCGGAAGCCTAAGGTCATAATAGAGTGACGTATGACATCGGTAGGAAGATAATGCAGCTAAGTCGAGACTTACTTCTGAGGCATTTCAGACTTTACTTGTTGTTGCCGATCTGATCTTTTTTTTTTCTCTTGTTGAAGAAGTGGAGTTTGCTGCTATCGTAGGTAAGAGTTACAGAATTGATAGAGCGGAATCCAATCCCCTAGCTAGGTTTGAAAGATCAGCTCAATTTTTTATAAAATCAGGAAAGGACTTGGCTTCAGCTCTCGAACAGATTATCAACCAAGCTACAAACAGAACTAAAGCGGAATGTAGATTTTTCCCATTCCACCAAAAGTCTTAAGAAAAGAAAGAGCAAGAGTTGAGATGTGGGAAAGTACAAGTTCTTGTGATGGATCAAATCTTATAAGGAAGTTCATTTACTAGTACTAGTATCGCTATAAGCTCCCCTTTGGTCGCATCGTCTTGTTTTCTTATTTTTTTGCCTATAATCCACCTTTTTTCCAGACGTTGTCCCATTAACTTATTGATTGCACGAGCCCCATTTTTGAATTCCTTTTCTTATCTTTGAAGAATCTACTGTCTCTGTCTTAAGCACTCTATGACAGTCAGTGGTAGTCAAGCAAGCAGGAATAGGTTCTTTGGCAGAAGACGATGCACTTAATATCCTCTCTCCTGTCTACTCAAAAAGCGTCTGTTTGAAACAAGGAGTTCCGGTAAGCAAGTAAGAAAGTCGTATGTCTTCTAGCCAACCTCCCCTTCATAAATAAGCCACTCTCCAGGTGTAAGAAAAGAGAGGCGGAAGTCTCGATTTTTTCTAGGCTCTGGCAAGGAAAAACCCTTTACGTGCTATTAAGTGGATAATAGATCCGAACACTTGCCCAAGTTGATTTAGTGACCATTTTGTCATGAGGAGTGAGGCCTAGCGTCTTTGGCTCTTGTGCTAGAATAGCTTGTTAACGAATAAGCTCTTTCAAAATAGTGAATCTAAGGAAAAAGATAGCCACTCGAGCTCTTTCTTTCAATAGTAGAAGATCCCGCAGAGAAGTAAGTCTTAGGCTAACTACTTCTAAGCCTTACTTAAAAACTATTCTATATTCGAACCAGGAAATAGGTACGAGAGAGAGGTCATAGGCCTAGCAATCTTTGAGTGGACTAGATAGTTGTATACGTAAGTCAGTTAAATTATGGGGGATATCTTCTGTAGTGAAGGAGACAAATTACCAGTGATAGCATCAGTACTGGCATAGCCTTTTTTTACAATAAAGAAAGGGCTGGTACTGAGCTAGTAGATACGGTTGAGTCAGTTGTTGATTCAGAAGCGGTAGATGTAGTAGTAGCAGATCATCCATATCTAAAACGCCCACAAACAAGCCTTTACCTATCTTAAAAGAAAGCTTTACCCGCCTATTTGGGAGCCCCTTTCCAGAACACTACTATAGTTGTCCCTTCCGCTTCAGTATTAGGGGTAGCTTCAAGGCTAATTCTAGTTCCGATTCTGACTGGAAAGCGAAATACCGTAATTCCTGCTTCAGTCCCAGCTACTTCGCTTCCTTTCTTTCTTTTGTGCTGAGAGATCCCTTTGCTAACCTAAAAGAGTCACATAATAATCTTCACTAAAATAGAAGAAGTCAATGGATCATTACCTTCTTATTGTAAAATTCATGAAATAGCTTACTAGAATTTCCCAGCCCTAGTTTTACTACTTACCGTACTAAAAAGAGTTCCGTTTCGATGAGCGAAGTTCCTAAAAAGAGGATCTGAGATATCAAGTATACTCATGAAAAAGTAGGACTTCCAGCTTTGAGGCCTAATTCTGACTATTCTCTTCTCCAGACAGATATAGATATAGAACGGGAACAAACAGCAAGCCAGTCTTATACAGCTACAGTAGAAGTGCAGTATGACTTTTCATTGACATTGAAAGATAGAAGATAATAGGAATCGGCAAACATATAAAATTTTAGAATTTGTAAAAAGGGATCCATAGGCCACATCCGTTCTCACTATGAAATTAAGTGGAGCTCGGATAGAATGGTGGGTGCGATCAGAGAAAATGGCACTGGTATGAGGGTTTGCCCTAAAGCTAGAAGAGTAATAGGCTCTCGATCTCATTCTCTTGTTCATAGATTAAGAAGAATACAAGCGGTATTGAACCCTTTTTGTTGATCAAATTTCGTAAAAAAAATCTTATGCGGGTGAACTTATGTTTCCTGATCGTCATCTTCTAGTGCTATACTCCACCATCTGTTGTTAACAGAGGACAAATGTGCCATCCTTTCTACTTGACTTTTGAGTCTGTCCCCGGTTTGCGGAATATTGAAGTTAGTAAAGAAGTTTTCCCGGGCCGGGCCAAGAGAGGAACTTGAATTTACAAGATTCTTCTCAGAGTTTGATCATTCTCTCCAGCGAGAGGATATCTAAAAAAGAGAGGGTATTTTTAGATTGATATCTCCGACGTGGTCGAAAAGAAAAAAAGATGTTCTGGAAGATTATAGAAGTGCCTTATGCTACATTAGAGATTAGAGTGCCTCGTTATGAAGACTCGGAGTCATGGAGTAGCCATCACTTAAACTAGGCATTAGAAGACCGAGAATTCCTGACTGAATTTCCCACCGTTTTAGAGCTGCATCGGTTTATGTTATTTAACCGCCTGCTGTGGATGCTAAAACTTCTTCGCGGAGGCATCTTACCATAGGTCCTAAGAGAGGCATACTTTAAATAGCTAGAGAAGACTGCACATCACTAAAGATATTGTGAGATCTTTCTGTTAAGTAAAGCCAAGAAATGGTATCAAGAGGCAGGGCGAGATACAGAGGACCATGCAATGTATTGAACTTAAAGCACCAAGCCACTCGAACACCGGTTTCCAAGCTTGACCTTTTTATGCCTTTCTCCTTGTTGCCCGCTGGATTCACTCACTTTTTGAGAATTCTCAAAGTATCTCCCACGTAACGTAAATAGTCAGTCCTGGTGGCTCTTCTAAGAGGGACAAAGAGCTCATTTACTTAAAAGGAAGAAGCTTGCTTATTTGAAATATAACAATTTTTAAACGAACTGGATTGCTTTGCCTTTGCTGGCTTTCATACACTTCGACCCGCTATTTCCATCGTTTCTGTCATCCAACATCGATCTCAACTTTTTGACAAGGCAATGTGAGCAAGGTGTTGAAATAGATCTAGAGGTTTGCCGTGCCAGGTCAGCACTTCCAATGTGAGGAAAAAACACAAGACCATCCAGATGGCATTGCAAATCTCGTTATGGACTGGACATCACTTCTTGATCAGTTTGTTACTGCGCTTTTGCAAACAAAATACTCTTTGTTTGGAGTGGAATCCTGTCCCGAAGTTTGAATATTAGGTTCGTGCTTCTGAGTTACCTTTGATCAGCATTTCCATAAGGATAGGAGAGCTGCCCTCGTTATCCTTTCTATTGAGTAGGAAGAGATAGGACATCAACAGACGCATCCGTAGAATCTTAGACATAATAAATAAGAGAATGAGCTAAAGTAAAAAGCAAGACTGAAGGCGAAGGCGAAGGAGTGGGGTGCGCTTTGGTTCGAATTCCACTTTGGAAAGAGAGATTCAGAGTTCTATTCCTCCGGATGCCTTACTTAAGACATCCTCCAAACGGGCTGTTAGCTACACCGTATAGCGATGGGCCTTTAGGATAGCTACTTAGAGTATTGAAGGATACCGCTAGCATGGCGACTTTCAAGAAAAAAGAAAAAAGAAGGATGCCTGGCTTTCACTCCTCTTCTCTTATCTTAATAGAATATATTATAGCTACCTTTCTCCGGGATCCTAGGCTATATAAGGTTGAAAATCTCTTGACATCACAAACATTCATGATGCTTTGTAGACAAAGGGGAAGAAAATAATTTAATAAACACGGGACAGGGATAGGAGATAAATCATCCTTTAATCTGTTTACCATAAATCTTTTGGCATATCCTATACATCCACTATTTGATATAATGGATTTAGGAGCCGATATTTAACTCCTAAATCATTAATTATGGATTTATAGACTGGCCTGACCTGCTTATCAGCAATGAGAACATCATCGCCTAAAACAGCATACTTATTAAACACTTGTCCAGGGTATACCTCTTCCACCGATAACCATACTATTATATGGTGTGTTAGAGCGAATAGTGCCCACGACAAGTAATATCCCATTGGCTGACCAATAACAAAACATACCTGTGATACTCATTTTGTAAGTGTAGGTATAAATATATTGTTGGCCAAACAATTGTTTACCACTACGGGCGCAAAGGATTTATCAAAGAGATACATCACTATATCATGCATAAGAATCAATGGCCACCTATCCGTGGCTGAAGATAAATCATACGAGAAACAGTCTGTTGCACCAACGAGTCGACGGAGTGGGGCACGCTGATTGAAAGTCCCATCCATGGGGATCCTTTTCAATACAGACATGGTCCAATCGTGGACTTGGCACAGAAATCTCTGATTGATATAATTATCTACTGCGAATACTCGTCGCTTTCTTGCCCCAGGAAATGCACATCAGCTTTTCCCTGCATTAGAAGGGTAGGAGGTGTGGTTCCATGCTATGGAGGATTTAGAAAAGTTGATCAAGACAGTAGCATCAACTTTGTGGGGATAGAGAATAAGTAAAAGGTTGTAGTCCTGCCTGTCCTATTTCCCTAATGAATCTTTCATTCCTTGCCTCTCCTTCCCTTGATTCATTAGTGTCCAACATTGGTTAGTCTCGATTGGATGATAAGTATTTCATTAGGTTTCTCGGTTTCTATCCTTTTCCCCAGATCCATTTCGGTATCCTCCATCCTTCCTTGCATATCCTGCTAAGTACATTTCCAGCTTAACCATTTTGGTGGATTTCTCTACGATCTCGATTGATTACATTTGGTTAATTGGGTAGGTGTTGATAGCAAGAGAACCCCATTCTTTTCTTTGCTTTGGTCCATAGCACGAAACAAGAAAAATATGCCTTTTATTTCACTAGATAGCTAAGGTCCTGTTATACCATACAGACGCGTGCTTGTCCAGTTTTTCAGGGATGACTTCCTCAATAACATCTGTCACCGAGAAAAGTTTTACATGGATGTATGGAAACCAAAGGCTTCACATTAAGTAAGTAAGCCCGCAGCATCACTACCAGATCAAGTCCCCTCAAAGGAATATAAACTTATGCGCTTACCTTCGCTATTGGGACGAAACTTGATCTATTCCCTAAATAGAAATAGGGGTGAGCTTCGTGCTGAAATCAAAACAACTCTTGAAATTCCTGACTCTTCCTTTCCAAATTTAGGATGTGCTTTCTCTATTTCCGTGTCCATCGCCATAGCTCCAACTCGATTTGTCAGTGCTTACGAAGAGCTTCAACCTTCTTTATGAATGGTCTTCCTCAAAGATTTTAGGTGTTCTTGTCTTGAAGTCCCTTTGGCCATATCAATGGCATCCAAAGCAGAGGTTTTACCAGGAAAACAAGGGCAAAACGTCTCAAAGAAACTACGTAGTTAAGGCCCATACTTCAAGAACTGCTCACACAATGCCTGCCCCGAAAGAGAAATAATGGTAAATCTTGCCTTCAAGAGAAAGAATTGGGGCAGAATAAGAGGTTGCAAGATATGAACTTTTTCCAAGCCGGGAACCTTTGAGAAATATGTTTGAGCTTTCCACAATATAGAATAGAATAAGATAACTGACCATTGATTCGAAGAGCATCGCCCTTATATTAGTCTTTGGAGAGGGTCCTGTCCCATTCCAACAATCCCCCACCCGCACTTACTTCCAACCCCTACCTTTGAGGCTAATACCCTACTAGTTGAACTGATTAAAAGACCGCCAGGAGCTCTAGTTGGAAAGAACTTGCTTATTTGCTCTCCGGCCAAGGGAAAGACTAGTTCTGGTCTGGCGTCTGCTTCTGCCTTTCTTCCCGTCCGCTTATGCCAAAAAAGACTTGTTTGGTTTGGCTGCTTTGGGGTATCTGCACTTCTTCTTCTGCTAATCTCGGAGTCAGATGCCAAATAAAAGGAGTTAGTGCCTGACTTTCTGTCTTCTGCTCTTTGACTTGGGCTGGTTAATAAGGGACTTCTCATCTGCAAATTCCATAAGGTTAGGACCTTTTTTTGCTTATTGCAAAGGAGCCTCTAGCTCACAATTTTTACCCCACTGATCCAATAATTGCTCAGCCACCGGGAAATTGCCTAATAGAAAGAAGGGATGCAAAACTGATAGTTGAAGGACACGTCCTACCTCCCCTTTCCATCTAATAATATCTATCCTTCCCACTCCTGATCTGTACTATTGCTTTAACTGCGAGACTAAAGGATATGAAACCGCGCTAAGGGCAATGGAAATGAATCCCCAATAACTATGACTGATGTAAGACCCTTTAGGGGCAGCCCTATCCTTTTGATCGAGGGCTTCTTGATCACTATAAGAGGGAGTTGCTTTTTTGAATGTCCAAGATAAGGAAGTATTGGGCTTCACACCCTCAACAATAATAATAATGTTAGAGAAGAAAAGAAACAACCTTTTTTGGGACCCATTCTGAAATGGAAATTTCGAATTGGTGGAAATAGAATGCGCAGGAGCCCCTTAGGAGCAGGCACCGAAATGGGAAATTAGTCCATCTTCCTTTTCCAATAAGAGGGAAAGCACAGCATGTTAGCACAGCAATGTGGTGAATTCTCTACCTTTCTCTACTGGCCATCCTTCATGTTCTATTCATTAAAAGATAGTCATACGGTGCGCAACGAATACTAGTCCAATATCATACGTGATCTGGAAAACAACTCTCACGGTTTAGGTGGTTATGTGATTGTAAAACGTGAATTTATTTTTTTTTTATTTTCTTCTAGTCCTAGAGGTCAGTAGTTATTTAACACTGGATTGGTGTCTATCGGTGCTTCTGTAGGCAGATACGTCATGGAAAGTCTAGGCAGTAGTTATTGGAGTGCTTTGGTGCTTCAGGTTAAACTTGTTATAGTAAATGATTATGTTCGCAATCTCATCACTAGAAATGCACGACTCCCTAGGTATCCCTGCCCTAACTCATATCTTCCTTCCTCTAGGACATTGGTGCGCTTACAAACAAAGTACTCCTATCTGCTTGTACAGAGTCTTTCTCTGACCTTTGAAGTTGAACACTTTCTCAATTGTGAGCTGGAAAGTGAGTCTGAAGTGAGTTGGTATGGTCTAGGGCATTTTTAAATTCAATTGAATAGGCTTACCTTTTCATTACAATTGGAGATGCTGGCTCGTTATCAAAGCACTCAGCAGTTCGTACTATAAGGCAGACTCTTTAGACAACTAATGAGGTAGATAGACTGGCGGGGAATAATTCCGGAAAGAGTCTAGAAAACATGAAACATGATGTTAGGTCAGGGAAGATAGAACCCTTTTTTTTTTTTTATGTGTTATCACACTCTTGTAACTTACATTACTGGAAACACAGGTACGTAAACACAAAAAAAGAGTATAGTACATCTCGAGGAGAATCTGTATCAAAAGCTTTCCTTTAGGGCTATACATCCTCTAAGCGATAAGGTAAATCAGACATATATTAAACTAAGGGATTTTGAAAAGCATGGAATCCAACTATCTCCCCTGGAATATCCCAACTAGCCATGACAAGCTATGGTGGAAGTCTTAGAGGTGGAGGAAGAGCAGAATCAATCCTATAGATTATTAGGGCTGCCAAGACAGCCGCAAGGAAACTAACCTGCATCCTGTTTTAGACTCAGGATAGAAATTACCTCATAGGTAAATACCTCATACTATAGGTAGAAATGGGAACTGCCACTCTCGAACTAGATGCGCTTACCGATGGTTGGCTTTTATCTTGACTTTCATAGCTTTTTTTTCAAAAAACTTTGCCCAAGAACAGAATCTGCTATACTAAACTAGCTTGTTGCCTCAGATGCCTAAGATAATAGGATGTCATATTTCCAATGGGGTATGCCCCTCCATCAGTCAATTAGTAACTTTTCCACAACAACAATTGTGGACAAGGCATGAAAAAGTCCCCGATAGAAGGAAAAAACTACAAAAGAAAGAGGCACTCCCACTTCATGTAATCTTTCTCCAACTAGCTCGCAAGGGCTTATTAACAAGGGATTTCAAGAGCGCTTAATAAACCAAGACTAGCGTTCATCTTCTCCTGCATCTATGAAAGTAGCTATCTTCATCCTCTCATCTCTTGCCTCGTCTTTGTAAACGTACAAAGTAGCAATATGAACATTTCCCAATGGCTTGGGGAGAACTAACAAGCTCAACGGAACGACAAAGTCAAAACCTAGCGTAACTTGCAATTTGATCAAGGGGAACTGAGGGGATTCTCTTAGTAATGTAACCGAACTCCCAATCAATGTTCACACTGAAATTGGCACTAAAATGACTGAAGATGAGAGGGCTTTATCAGGATCAACTTCAAATCCAATAGAAGGACTTTCTAGCTTGGAATGTTGTCGTTGGAGAGCTTTTAGATCCCGCTCGACACCTTCCTTTTATTATATTCTCTTTTTCTAATAAATAATATGGATTCTTCTTTCTAACTAGCTAGTACGCTTCAAAGCAAGTAGTTTGGTCTAGGCTCGGGTCCGCTTGCAAAATAAATTGATCTCCTTCTACATTCGAATCCACCTCGTTAGCTTACCTTCCTACAAATAGTGGTACCCGAGACTTCTTTGTCTTAGTTAATAAGCAAGAATGAGAGTTAGTATGACTTTTAACCGAGTGAGAGAATGTCCCTCTTCTAAGTTATCTCCTGCTAGCTACCTGACTAGGCACACTTTCTCCGTAGGTAAATAGTACATGAAGGAGAAGATCCTGTGAAAGACATTTGTACCGTACTTTCCTGTCCTGACCCCTGGACAGTTTGAAACCAAAGCTTTGCACGATTTATAGATTTACTGACCTTGTTCTCTTAAACCTACCACTTATCCCTGGGATTAGGTGAAAGAGCACTTTATCCGTCTTTATAGGCATAGTCATGTGGGACTACTTCCTTGCTTTTATGTATTTGCTATCAGGCAGGAAATTACGAATCAGAAGACAAGTTAAAAATAGTTCCCGTAGGAGCTCTGGTTCTTCGTATAATTCAGCCGATGATCTTTTGGCTCCAGCCACAGCAGTTCCTCTATCGGTTATAAAACAGATATACGATGAAAGCAACAGTGAGATGGTCCAGAACATCACCTAGCATCTTGTGGAAGTGATGAAGCCACTCATCAGGAACGAGCTATATTTTTCCAAGGAGCAGAAGCAGAAAGAAGCACGGCAAAATCAGCAGCCGATGACTTCCCAGGTTGTATCGGCTATTACCCTAAGTATGGATCAGCCTATTAGCACTGGAGGGAAAACTCAAAATTTACAGTACGGCGAAGTGACAATTGCAAAGAGGCCGAGTTCAAGTTCCCGAGCATCTCTCTCTTAATGACGAAACTTGTATCACTCCTTTGGTCCTATATTGATTATATAAAGCCTGTAAGGCGAGGATCTTACCTGTCCAAAGCCAATCAAACTCTATCTTTCCCAATTTCTCATTAAGGTTGGCAAATACAACAGTACATTCACTTTTCGAAACCTTTTTCCTATTGGTTAATGAGTTGAGGATGCTCTTTCTCCTTAATGCAGGGATAGAGTACAGATCAGATGCTATATGGTTACCGTCCTACGCTCAATCGAGAGGTGATGTAAGCCCGCCCTCGTCTCACTATGGTTAGTCAAGGTTGGGAGTTAAATAGATCTCGTACAAGCAAAATAATAGGCATGAATGACCCATAGTACGCCCATAAACCACAATAGCCATAAGGGGAGGGAGATGGGAAACCATGATAGTACACGTGTCATCTTCCAATGGAAGAAGCTGCCTTTATCTATTGTTTAACGCCCTCGGGTGTGACCGATAGAACAACATTCACCTGGAAGTAGTTCGTGTGAAAGCCTTTTCGCATAACTAATATGATTTTGGGATGGGAAACCAAGAGTCACAAGCATTTGCAGTGAAAGAAAGTTGCATAAGTTCCCGCTCCTCGCTCCATGCCTGCCCATCCTCTTTCATTGACAACTCTAAGCTCCGGTGGCAGCTCTTGCTGCCAGGCTGTACTGATGATGTGAATCGGTTAGACATGCAAGAACATCAAGGAGTTGTGACAAGAGTGAAGGCAAAACAACTAAAGAGTCACAAGGATCAAATTGAGAAAGAGAAGTTTCAAGGCTTAAATTTTGATGTCCAAGACTTTATGGGGATTAAATTTTGATGTCCAAGACTTTATGGGGAAATATCCTAATTTTTGAATAAGTTAGAAATTGAAAATTTACCTTGGTAGATGGTTGGAATCCCTTTTGCCCAAGCTTAAAAATTGCCTCCTATTTTTGGCAATGTTTTGACTAGTGCTCTAGAATAGTCCAAATGCAATTAAAACACCTCTATTGTCCTATCAAGTGTATGTATAGGTTATATCTATCATTTGGGCTGAAAATATGAGAGGGAAAAATTCCTATTTTCTCCGTCAAGTCTCTATAAATATGTAGTCTTCCATTTTGAAGAAGTAATCAAAAAATTTTTCAAGACAAAGGTTCTTCTCTTAGTATTCTTAGTTCTTAGCTTAGTTTTTCTATCTTCTTCAAGGGTGAACTTTCTTGAAAGAAAAATCACTTTGAAGACTTGTTGAAAATTCCAAGAGCTTCAAGGTTGATCATAAAAAAAAAAAATTCCTTCATACTAGTTACTACACTCTTGTAGAAAACTAGTCTTGAGGTCTTCTTCTTGTTTCATTGAGGTCTAAGGTTCAAAATACCTTAGGTTGCTTGAACTTTGAATAAAAGATTTTGTTTAAACCTTCTTGAGGTCTTGGATTTGATATATCCAAGGTTGCTTGAAGTTTAACATTTTCAAGTCCTTTCAAATGCACTTTCTTCTACTTATTACACTTGTTTTGTTTGTTCTCTCCCTCACTTCTTGTACAAAATTTTATGCTCTTGAAGATCATTCCACATCATTTGGTATCAGATCCACCTTCAAGTAAGTGTTTTTGAGATATCTTACATACAAAAAAAAAAAAAAAAAGGAGAAAAGAGACGAGATTGCTGGAAAATGGCATCACAAAAATAGAATGCTTGAACGACCTGGAATATGACTAGAACTTTGCAATATTTTTACATGGAGTTATACGAAATTGACCTGGGAAACAAATGAAACAAGTTTCATCTAATTTGGACTTCATTTGATATCTCAAAATAGTCAAAACTTGAAGGTATACCTAGCTTTTCCGCAGACAAAAAAGTACTGAAATGATCTGAGCATATCTTCCTTTTTACTAATTCTTTTTCTTTGATTCTTGAGCCTAAACTCAAGAAGTTTGAGTGAGGATTCTTTCTAGAAAAACCTCATTCAATTTATACTTGTGGTTAAATACCAGTTTTCCAAAAAAGCCGAGTATGTCATCTACTCTGCTTGCTGGAAACTTTTGTTGTGTATTCTTTTGTGTTCTTGAAGTGTCCTAGCTTTGTGTTTGTATTTGTGGTCGAATTTCTTTCCTTTTTCAGTACTTATTTCTTCATTTGGTCAATCTACCATTATTGACTCAAATTCTCTTGGAAATGTTGTTGAACTTCCTTAAAATGAATGGATGACTCAATATCATTTTCCTTGCTTCTCATATTTCTCAACTAGTTTTTGTTTGTGATTTTTTTTATTTTGGTTGTTTTAAACTTGAGTAGAGGTGTTAAATCTTTGTTAAGAACTCATAGAACTCTTTGAGACTTGAACCTTCAGAAAAAGGCAAGAGTTGTGAGAATATCCTCAAAAGAAAAAAAAAAAAAGCCCAAAGAGAGTTAAACAAAAGAGTTTTGTGAGGTAAACACTACCAAGATGTCAACCCAAGCTCAAGCACCAACTCCTTTTGGAGAAGAGTCTAGCAACTCCCAACATGATGACCCTTTGAGGCTCATAATGCAAGAGTTACAATCCCTAAGAGATGAGATGAGGGATATTAGAAGGGATGTCACTAATCTCTCTAATCAACAAAGGGAGGTTAGTCCTCATGGTAGTCTCAATGTTACTACCCCAAGGAGCAATGGATCACTCAATTGCTCTAGGACAACCGAGTTCCACCAACCTCCACATTTTGATGAAGAACTTCATCCACCTCCTTACGGTGGTAGAGAGGCGGTTTTGGAGGAAGAGGCATGCCTATACACTTTGAAGAAGTTCCAAGGCCACAAGCTAGGCATGGAGAGCCATTATATGATGATCATGAACATGTTCCATCTGTTGCAAACCGTGGAAGAGACCAAGGTGACCAAACCTTGGACCGAATGAAGTGGAAGCTCCCTAGTTTTAGGGGTGAGAATGACCCTAACGTTTTCTTAGATTGGGAGAGGCAAGTAGAAAACATGTTTATGTTGAAAAATTGTAATGAGTTCTTAAAAGCTAGACTTGTAATAGCCGAATTTTTCGGCTATGCTTTACATTGGTGGGAAAGGGTAGTAAACCAAAGAGTTGGAAGTGGTAGACCACCGGTTGATACTTGGAGAGAGTTAAAAGCTTTGATGAGAGAAAGATTTGTGCCCGAGCACTACTATAGAGAGCTTCATTATAAGCTCATAACTTTAAAACAAGGTGCAAAAAGTGTAGAAGAGTATAGACAAGAGCTTGAGCTCTACATCTTGAGGTTAAACTTGGAAGAAGACAAGGATGCTTCAATGGCTAGGTTCCTTAGTGGTCTCAATAGGGAGATAGCCAACCAACTTGAGTTGTATCCACATACAACTTATGAAGACATGTGCCACCTTGCCAACAAGATCGAATCACAAAGGAAAAGGAATGGGATGATGCAATCCTCATTTCCCAACCAAAGACAAGTTGCAACAACAAAACCACCTACTTCCAACTTCAAGCCATGGCCAAAAAAGGAGGAGGCTCCTAGTGGTACTTTCCAACCTCCAACCAAACCAAAGATGGAAGAAAGAGGTAAAATCATTTCTAACCCTCCAAAGTGCTTTAAATATAATGGTGTAGGACACTATGCAAGTAGTTGTCCGACAAAGAGAGCTTTGATCTTTAGGGAGGATTTGAATGGTTGGATTGAGAAGGAGGAGGATGAAAGTAACGAATGTGTTGAGGGTGAAGAAAATGGTGAGGATGATGAACATGTTGATTTGAATCCTTTAGGAAGTGATGACGATGTCTTGAGCTTAGTTACCATAAGAGCACTAAGCGCTCAAACTTTTGATGATAACATAATTGAACAAAGAGAAAACATCTTCCATTTTAAATGTAAAGTTGAGGGAAGGATTGCCAACCTTATCATTGATAGTGGTAGTTGTGTAAATGTGGCTAGTGCTTATCTTGTTGAGAAGTTGAAACTACCTACTACAAAACATGATAAACCCTACAAACTCCATTGGCTAAATGTTAGTGAGAAATTAAAGTGTTGAGACAAGTAGTGGTACCAATAGAAATGGAAGCTTACAAAGATGAGATACTATGTGATGTGGTGCCCATGCAAGCATGCCATCTTCTCTTGGGAAGACCTTGGCAATTCGATAGAAAGTCCCTCCACAATGGGGAGAAGAATACTTATTCTTTTGTGAAGGATGGAAGAACATTCACTATGAATCCTCTTACACCTCAACAAGTGAGAGATGAACAAAAAAAGATGAGGGAGAAAGAGAGGGCCAAAAGTGAGCTCAAAAGGAAAAAATTGGGGAGGGAAAGAGAGTTGAGGAAAAAGAAAAGAGTGAAGAAAGAGTGATGAAAAACAAGAGTGAAAAGAAAAAGAGTGACCAAAAAAAAGAGAGTGAGATGAAAGAAAAGAATTGTTTCTTTGCAAAACCTAGTGAGATGATTGAAGCAATTGAAAGAAAAGAAGTGGTACTGCTCTTGTATTGTAGGGAATCTTTTACTTCATCTAAAGAACACTCACCCTCTTTTTCAAGTGAAATTTTGCAGGTTATTGAAGATTACAAAGACGAATTTCCCGATGAGATGCCCGGAGATCTTCCACCAATTAGAGGAATCGAACACCAAATCGATTTTGTCCCCGGGGCGGTCTTGCCAAACCGACTGGCCTATAGGAGTCCACCGGAAGAGACTAAGGAGCTAAAAAGGCAAGTTGAGGATCTAATTTCAAAAGGGTATGTGCGTGAGTCCATGAGTCATCGTGCGGTTCCGGTTTCGCTTGTTCCAGAAAAAGATGGTACATGGAGAATGTGTATAGATTGTAGAGCCATAAACAACATTACTATTAAGTATAGGCATCCCATACCTAAACTTGATGATTTACTTGATGAGTTGCATGGTTCTAATCTTTTTTCTAAAATTGACTTGAAATCCGGATACCATCAAATTAGGATAAGAGAAGGGGATGAGTGGAAAACCGCTTTTAAGACTAACTTTGGTTTGTATGAATGGATGGTTATGCCCTTTGGATTAACTAATGCTCCTAGTACATTTATGAGATTAATGAATCATGTGTTGAGGAATTTTATTGGGAAATTTGTTGTTATATACTTTGATGATATTTTGGTCTATAGCAAGACATATGAAATGCATGTTGAACATCTTAGGAAAGTACTAAATGTCTTGAGAATTGAAAAACTTTTTGCTAACCTTGACAAATGTGAGTTTTGCATGGAGAAAGTTACATTTCTAGGTTATGTGGTAAGCTCACAAGGACTTCAAGTAGATGAAGGTAAGGTCCAAGCAATTAAGGAATGGCCAACACCAAGAAACGCATCGGAAGTGAGAAGCTTCCATGGCCTAGTGAGTTTCTATAGGCGGTTCATAAAAAATTTCAGCACACTTGATAGCCCTTTGACCGATGTGATCAAGAAAACCGAAGGATTTAAGTGGGAAACAAAACAAGAACAAGCATTTCAATTGTTGAAGGAAAAGTTGTGTAGTGCACCCCTTTTGTCACTACCAAACTTTGAGAAAACTTTTGAGGTGGAGTATAATGCATCCGGCATTGATATAGGTGGTGTACTTATGCAAGATGGAAAGCCCTTAGCTTATTTTAGTGAAAAACTTAATGGGGCAGCCGTGAGGTACTCAACTTATGACAAGGAGCTTTATGCTTTAATAAGAACATTAAAGCATTGGCAACACTACCTATGGCCAAAGGAGTTTGTTGTGCACACCGATCATGAGGCTTTGAAGTTTCTCAAGGGCCAACATAAACTCAATAAGAGACATGCAAGATGGATGGAGTTCATTGAAACATTTCCATATGTCATCCATTACAAGAAAGGTAAGGAGAATGTGGTGGCCGATGCTCTATCTAGAAGGTATACTCTCTTATCCACCCTTCAAACAAAAATTTTGGGTTTAAAGAAATGCTTAAAGAAATGTATTCTAGTGATCATTACTTTAAGGAAATTTTTGAGAAATGCTTGTTAGCACCTTTGGAAAATATTTTTTGCATGACGGATTTCTTTATTGTGAAGGTAGATTGTGCATACCATCTTGTTCTACTAGAATTCTACTTGTCAAAGATGCACATTGTGGGGGTTTAATGGGACATTTTGGTGTCACTAAAACCTATGAAATTCTTCATGAACATTTTTTTTGCCCACATTTAAAAAGAGATGTAGAAAGATTTGTAGGAAGTTGTATTGAATGCAAGAAAGCTAAATCTAGAACTCTTCCACATGGACTTTACACACCATTAGAAGTTCCTAAAGAACCTTGGGTTGATATTTCTATGAATTTTATTCTTGGTTTACCTAGGACCTCTAGAGGTATGGATTCTATTTTTGTTGTTATGGATAGGTTCTCTAAAATGGCACACTTTATTCCTTGTAGGAAATTCGATGATGCTAGTCATGTAGCTAGCTTGTTCTTTACTTGGATAGTTAGATTCCATGGAATTCCAAGGTCTATTGTGTCGGATAGGGATACCAAATTCTTGAGCCATTTTTGGAGAGTTCTTTGGAAGAAGCTTGGTACTAACTTGCTTTATTCTACAGCTTGCCATCCACAAACGGATGGACAAACCGAGGTGGTAAATAGAACAATTGGCCAACTTCTAAAGGCTATTTTGAAGAAGAAATTGAGGCAATGGGAGGAGTGTTTGCCACACATTGAATTTGCTTATAATAGGGCACCTCACTCTACTACTTCTCATTCTCCATTTCAAGTTGTTTATGGTTTTAACCCTAGAACTCCCTTTGATTTGGTTCTTTTGCCTATAGATCAAGCATTAAGCAAGGATGCAAGCAAGAAGGTTGATTTTGTGAAAGCAATTCATGCAAAGGTCCATGAAGCCATTGTCAACTCCAACAAAAAGCTTGTAGAGAAAAGAAATGTGGGAAGAAGAAAAGTGGTATTCAAACCCGGTGATTGGGTTTGGGTGCATTTTAGAAAGGAAAGATTTCCCTAACAAAGAAAGTCTAAGCTTGATGATAGGGGAGATGGGCCATTTCAAATCCATGAGAAAATTAATGACAATGCCTATAAAGTTGATCTTCCGAGACATTATAATGTTAGTGCCACTTTTAATGTTTCCGATCTCTCTTTATTTGATATAGGTGATGGAGATTCGAGGACGAATCCTTTTCTAGAGGGGGAGGATGATGTGAATCGGTTAGACATGCAAGAACATTAAGGAGTTGTGACAAGAGCGAAGGCAAAACAACTAAAGAGTCACAAGAATCAAATTGAGCAAGAGAAGTTTTAAGGCTTAAATTTTGATGTCAATTTTGATGTC
The DNA here is from genome assembly GCA_028651295.1 of Catharanthus roseus. Taxonomy (NCBI): domain Eukaryota; kingdom Viridiplantae; phylum Streptophyta; class Magnoliopsida; order Gentianales; family Apocynaceae; genus Catharanthus; species Catharanthus roseus. Next base: position 1,617,908 of record JAPQWS010000140.1, on the reverse strand, counting down.
CAAGACTTTATGGGGATTAAATTTTGATGTCCAAGACTTTATGGGGCAATATCCTAATTTTTGAATAAGTTAGAAATTGAAAATTTACCTTGGTAGATAGTTGGAATCCCTTTTGCCCAAGCTTAAAAATGGCATATTTTTGGCAATGTGTTGACTAGTGCTCTAGAATAGTCCAAATGCAATTAAAACACCTCTATTGTCTTATCAAGTGTATGTATAGGTTATATCTATCCTTTGGGCTGAAAATATGGGAGGGAAAAATTCCTATTTTCTCCCTCAAGTCTCTATAAATATGTAGTCTTCCATTTTGAAGAAGTAATCAAGAAATTTTTCAAGACAAAGGTTCTTCTCTTAGTATTCTTAGTTCTTAGCTTAGTTTTTCTATCTTCTTCAAGGGTGAACTTCCTTGAAAGAAAAATCACTTTGAAGACTTGTTGAAAATTCCAAGAGCTTCAAGGTTGATCATAAAAAAAAAATTCCTTCATACTAGTTACTACACTCTTGTAGAAAACTAGTCTTGAGGTCTTCTTCTTGTTTCATTGAGGTCTAAGGTTCAAAATACCTTAGGTTGCTTGAACTTTGAAGAAAAGATTTTGTTTAAACCTTCTTGAGGTCTTGGATTTGATATATCCAAGGTTGCTTGAAGTTTAACATTTTCAAGTCCTTTCAAAGGCACTTTCTTCTACTTATTACACTTGTTTTGTTTGTTCTCTCCCTCACTTCTTGGACAAAATTTTATGCTCTTGAAGATCATTCCACATCAACTGAACTGAGCAAGACCTCCACAATGACTTTTTCACTTCCATTACTGAAAGGACTATGTTTCATTCTTTTTGCTAAAAAAAGATTCTTTTTGCAGAACTCCTTCACCGAAAAACCTATACTTGTTCTGAAAAGAACCTTTGTTTGCCTAAAAAATCATAAGAAAGGAAAGCTGCTAGCAGAGGGCGGAGAAGTGCCACACCTTCGTGGATTGATCGAGTCCCGTGTACTGATTCTCATCGAGATTGGGTTGGTGTTCAATGTACTGGTTACATGATGAAAAAGAATGCGAGGTTTCAAAGACCTCTCAACTAAGTGATGTGCTAAACAAAGGAAGTTCCCTAAGACGGAATTTGTTTCGTCGATTCTGGGTGAAGTAGAAGCCCTGCAGGGGGAATTCAATAATTTTGTAATTATGCATTCTACAACGTCGGTGTATCTAGGGTACCAAATCCCATCCTAGAGATTGCCCAGGTCGAAATGTTTGGTTGTCGGTAATGATAGTGGATGGTTTATCAACCGGTGGAAGCACAGCTTAACGATCCTAAGATGAACTCTAGATTGTTTAGCATACTTAGAATAGTTTGGAAGATAGTTTTTGAACACTCTCAGATGATCAAATCTTACTGGGTACTCCACAGATTTAGGAAGAAAGTCTTCTTCTTATTGGGCAAACATGGTACTCTTCTTTTTAAGAAATCGAAGCCTTTCCACTTTGTAGCTATATGTCCAGTCTTTTCGATCTTCTTTGTCTGAAACTCGAAAGAATGGGTTTCTTTCAGTCCCTACTTTCAAAAAGTAAAATCAAGTTCTTCATAAAAAAGTGTTTTTATTATGAGAAGTAGTTTTATCCATTGGGTAGTAAGTTTATTCCTCTCCCACCATGACTCTAGTCTATCGGAACTGTATCAGTATCAACTGTCGTAATTGGTCGAGCTGGCATCGGTTGAGAGGTAGGCGCTTTTTTTCAGGCTTTCATTTTGAAAGCTTTTTAGGATTAGGATTCTCTTTCCTTTAACATTTAAATGTAATATAATAATGTTTAATAGCTTTTTTCTGAAGGAGTAGTTGAATATTTTATACCCCGCCAACACTTTTCACTTTTAGAGGTTTGACTCAATTCAACCATTCCTGCCTTCCTGTTATCTTACATTTTCATGCATTATGAAACTCTAATCAGTAACTATTTTCCAGAGAAAAGCACTTCTTTAGCCGATCTTTATTTCCCTTGTATAGTAATTTGTATCTGACTTTGTAATTTTCAATTGATTTCCCATGTCTCTGGATCTCTCTTTGCGTTTGTGGATTAGGACCAATCCCTTTCTTCTTGGAAGCTATACTCGGAAGATAAAGAGTTATTGTGGCCAGACCTACTTAAAGCATTTCACTTATCGAACGGCTATATTCGTTACGTTCTAAATAAAAGGGTTGGACGGTATCAACTTTGGATTTTTTTAAAGAAAGTTGCTTGTGTTCAAAAACCGGGATGGAGCGTGAAAGATTTTCATAATTAGAGTTATCCAATTCAAGCGGATATGCCTTGGGAAGGATTTGAGACCGATGACTTCACAGATTTATATAGGAATTTTGAAGAAAGGTAGCCTTTTGAAAGGGTAGGAAATGTCCATTTAGGAAAGGAATCATATGAAATAGAAAAGGTAAAATACCAGCGGGAGAGATCTCAATCTTGCAATAGATAAACGTTCTAAATGCCCTGAAATCATCGTTTTAAGCCACTGATTGATTAGCTTCTCTTGGTTAATTATCGATCGATATATCGCATGTAAACGTCCATAGAATTGATTTACCTCACTCGTGGGTCTCCGTCGGGTAACTGAACATGCTGAGAATAGAGCATTGGCTTGGGCGTATAAAGAAAGCCAAGCCAGGCCTGAGGCCATGCCTTTGTCTGGAAGCCCTTATTGCTTTAAGCAAGAACAGTCAAAGTCTAGGCAGAAGACCTCTCTTTCCTCATTTCTAGATTGAGCGAAGTTTTGCTTCACCTATTGAGAGACAAATAAAGAGCATTTTCCCTTGGGTTAGATGAAAAAGAAAGTACTTTCCGAAAAGTGTTCAAATTAACAAATCTTCAAAAGTCTGAAGTTGAAGCAAGTCTTTATTTTACTTTCTTAGTTGAAGGCGTGAAGTGACCCATTGGTCATGAAGGCTATAAAGCACCATCTGCCCCCTCTCTCTAGTAGTCTTCCCTTTAGCGGTCAGTTGGTAAGGAGATCGAGGCTTATAGGTCTATCGCCATTCCTGCAGCCCTTTCAGTAAGTGAATCAGTAAGGAAAGCCCTAATCCTTCTGCCTTCTCTCAGTTCTGCCCTATAAGTTTGTGTAACTTCACCAATAAGATAATTAGTAAAGTCATTTCTGCAAGGATTTCGAGTGTCCTACCGAAGATCATTTTTGAAAACCAAAGTGCATTCATTAAAGGTCGTAGTATCGTGGATAATTTACTCTTTGCAACTAAGATGGTTCACTCTATTGACCGAAAAATTACCGGCAGCAACATTGTTATCAAATTAGACATGATGAAGGCTTTCGATAGAGTCTCTTGGGATTTCTTGTACAAAGTCATGGTGAGTTTTGGATTTAATCAGCACTTCCTCCATTTGATCCGCAATTGCATATCATTGAAAAATTTTTGTGTGTTGGTAAATGGCAAGCCATGCGGCTTCTTCCACTCTTCTCGCGGGATAAGGCAGGGAGATCCCTTATCACCCTCTCTTTTTATTATTGTATTGCTGCTGAATTCCCCTTGAGAGGTTTGAATAGTTTAATGGAGGAAAGATCTATTGCCCCTTTTCACTTGCCGAGAGGTTGTTTGCATGTTTCTCATCTTAGCTTTGCAGACGATGTGATTATTTTTTCTACAGGAGCTAAGCAGAACATACAACGCCTTATGAATTTCCTTAGTATATATGAGTAGATTTCTGGTCAGAAGATTAACAAAGAAAAGAGTGCATTCTTGATTGGGAATGCTTCATCACCAGAAAGAAATGCTCTCATCCACCAGATGACTGGATTTTCACAGAAATATTTCCCTTTCACTTATATGGGGTGCCGTATATTTAAAGGTCAAAGAAAGATAATCGCCACTCATTGAAAAAGTTAGGGTGAAGCTATAAGGTGGCAGTGCAAATTTCTCAACCCAGGCGGGCGGTTGATCTTGATCAAGCATCTTCTGCAGTCCATACCTATATATTTTCTTCAGGCTCTATCTCCTCCAAGGATGGTTTTTATATCAATTGAACACATTTTTACAGACTTCATTTGGGGTTTTAATTCAGAGAGAAAGAAGAAACATTGGATGTCTTCGAAAAAAATATGTCGGCCAGCATTTGCCAATTGCTTGGGATTGAATTCTCTCAAAGATATATCAACTGCTTACTCTTATAAAGTTTGGTGGCAGTTTCGTACTAGCTCGTCCCTCGGGGGGACTTTTATCCACTCAAAATACAAGCTCAAAGCCGCTCTCATCAACAATCTGCAAGCCCCTCTTTCGTGTTCACACACATAGAGAAGGGTGCTACAGATAAAAAACCAAGCAGATTACCACATTGGCGTCTTAGTTCGAAATGGAGAATCTAGCTATTGGCATGATCAGTGGCTACCTTGTGGAAGGCTTGCTGCCATATATCCTCTTCATCCTACTAATGATCTCTCGGTAAGAGATGCTTTGGCGAGTGAAGATTGTAGGTGAATTCTCCTTTAACATTCTTCTTGGCCTATTCACTTACAACAAGATCAACAAGATATATATGTTTGGAAACTTACATCCTCTGGCTCTTTCAACCTTTCTTCAGCGCTGTAGGTTATAAACAAGGGATCCTCCTCTTCTCTCTCTTGCAAATCCATTTGGCACAAAAGAAATTCCTCTTTCTATTTCCATCTTTATGTGGAGGCTATGTAACATATTCTATGCTTTGGATTATGTGATTAGAAGCTTTGGTTTTTCACTCGCTTCATGGTGCTTTTGAAAATCCTAAGAAGAATCAGTTGATCACACATTTCTTCATTGCTCTTTTGCCCGTGCTTTGTGGAATTTTTTCAGTGACATGTGCACTTTGAAGTATTAAAATTGATCCTCCTTACAACATATGCTGCAACTTTGGTGGATCTAATCTTCGATAGTTTATTATGTGATACCTTCTCTTGTACATTGAGAGCTGCAGAAAGCTAGAAATATTTTTCGCTGTGAAGGTGCATGCCTTCAGTGCATGCCATGAAGTCCGCTGTCTTAGAGTCCATATATCAATTGTCTTGTGCCCACAAATTACTTATTGACGTGGCAGGCTTCCCTTCTACCTTCAAACAGCTAGCAGTGAAATGTTGGACTATAGTGTGGTGGAAACAAGAGGGCCGAGCACCTGTGGTTTTGACCATTGATGGAGCTTCTCGTGGAAATCCTTGACTTTCTGCATCAGGAGGCATTTTGAGGTTCCGAGATGGTACTTTCATTGCGGGATTTTGTTCATTCATTGGTCTTGCTACAAATAGCAGAGGCTGATGGACTTGCCAAAAGTATTGCTTTGTGTTTATCCTTGGGGCATTACATGGTCGATATCCAAAGCGACTCTAGTATTTATTAATACAATTCGAGATTGTAAAAAAGACCCATGGAAGCTTGAATTTTTCCTTCAGCACATTTGATATCTTCTTAAACAACTTGATTACCAGTTGGATCACATCTTTAGAGAAGGGAACAAGGTTGCGGATTATCTGGCAAACTACGGCTGTGATTCTACTAAGTCCCAATAGTTTCTTTCTTATTCTTCTTTGCCTAGGGAAGGTAGGGGTTTATGTTTCTTAGACAAACTCTCAGTCCCAGGTTTTTGTTGTACTAAAAGGGCCTGAGCTATCCATCGTCCCCATTATTCTGTACTTTCTTTCATTACTATCAATAAAGGTCACTAGTTGGTGTTAAAAAAAAGAAAAAAAAAGTAGAATGTAAGGTAGGTTTGGGTATAGCAGGACTTGAACCTGCGACCATTAGGTAAAAAGCCCAATGCTCTACCAACTGAGCTATACACCCAAAAAAGGATGTAGTAGTAAATAAGGATTGGTGCGGAAAAGAGGGCGGCCCCCTTTCTTCTCAACATATTCAAATTAAAGGAGTGCGACTCTATATAAGGCTCGTACTGCAAAGCAAGCATAAGGGCGCGCGTTAACACTCCTGCAAGAAAAACGACCTAGCTAAGGTGCCCCATTATTTATTAAAAACTGAAGGTAAATGGCGTTAAGCGTATGAGAAAAATGCGCTCAAGCACCCAACCTAGTAAAGGGGGGCTTGGGCTTGAAAGCCCGCCTTACTCAACAAGCACCTTTCTAAGGTTGCTTGTTTCTACTCATTGAAGATTCTATCTACAAAAGAAGGTCAACAGGGAATACTAAAATGGCTCTCACTGACACCATTTACGAGAAGGTGAGGTCGTCTATCTTTTCAGCAGCCATACGATTTTGGCTTCAAGCCTTAAAGACGGAGAAGCAGTTATTTATGTAATTACGGTCTTCATTGGCCGTAGTTCTAGTCGAGCACTCTCTTTTCTTTGTCCAATTCTGTCTCACCAAACAAGACTTACTTCTTTACTAACTCGCGAAGAGTTGTGAGGCTGGACCAGGTACGAAGAATGAATCTATATCTAATCTATGCATGGAAGGGCCGTGCGGCTGCTCAACTGTTCGAGTGCAATGCAGTGGTATTGGTTCCGATTCGACAAAGATAGAATGCTTGGTCGAAGGGCTAATACAGTAGGTAGCAAGCTTGTTCGTTTTGGCTCTCGAGCGAGAACGATAAATAGGCAATGCACCACTCTTGCTGCTACGTACGTTTTCCTTGACTTGACAGATTTATCTAATTGAACCCACACTCAAAGGAGGACCACAAGCTCAGGGCTCGACGAAACATAAAGTATAAGCATTAAGAAACTTCTTGGGGTTAGTAGTGAAAGAAAGAGCCCGGCATTCATTTCTTTATGAATATTAATAACTGATTCTACTAAAAGAGGGATCAGCCTCATCATAGTGATTAGAGAACACCTCTGATCGTTCACCTCTAATGTGACACGTTCTCTCCCAATTATATGATCAAGGGGATCAGTCGGCTAGAGAGCGGGGCTATTCTTCTTCCAGAGAGACAAGGTCGTCCCTTCTATTGACCGAACCCTCAGTTCGTAGGTCTTCGTTAACATGTTACGAAGCTCCAGTCTTCGCCGCATTACTTGACTTAGAAAGGCGAACATCTGGGCAAGGGAAAGCACAGTGTGCCTGGTGCAAATTGCTTTCTTTTTTCTTTTTCATGATATACCAATTAGAATGGGGGGTCACCCCTACGTACATGATTGATAGAATCACTACGTAGGGGCGGTCAACTTGATGCGGGAGAGGCATAAGTACAGTTCGATCCTGTGGTGTATTAATTTGTAGTAAGTAGGGCCTCTTTCTCATTGATCAGTTCGCTTCCGCTCTATTGAAAAGTCGGAATTCCTATGGCAGTTTTGTCAACGAACGCGTCTCGAGCCAGATTGACTAACCTAACCTACGCTTTTCCGGTTGCTCTTCTTTAGTCTGATTGATAGGGGCTAGGCTAGGCTTGTTAATACCCAAATGAAAAGAGATTGGGGTCGATAGTTGGCAGTTGGCAAGGAACTGATCCCCTCAAAGAAAGGGGGAAGCAGAGGTCGAACTCTAATTATGTAAAAAAGTTGGGGCCCTTTTACTTTGCTCGAGCGTCTTCTACTTGGTCCCTCTTCCTATCGGTCGAGATCTTTTAGAACCTATGCCTTACTTTAACAAGTAAGCCTTAACGTTCTTATGGTCGAGTGTCTTCAAATCTTTCTTTATAGTCAAATCTAATGATACGCTTTGGCAATGTTTGTTACCTACCAAATGAAATTAAAGTCTTGCTAGGTAATCGAAATCGCTCAGGTCAGTGAGGACTCACTCACTCACCTACTCCTTATCTATTTAATAGTTTCTTCTATCTACTGAATTCAAAAGGTGACCCGCCGCGCCAGGCTATAAGATACAACTGTTGTACTACTTGATTAGTAAGAAAGAGCTTCCGTAAGAACTTGAAGACTCTTGTATGTACGGTAACCCTCTCTTTTGCAACTGGTGGACTATTACACAGAAAGGCCGA